>CM075808.1:108303407-109606752 GCA_037975025.1 Excoecaria agallocha
TCCTTGTGTGCATGACGAGTTCGTGTTTGCAAGAGATGTTCCTCCAGCATACTTGGTTCATCCTACCTTAGATGAAATGATTGTGGGCTGCACGCCCCTTCCACAAATAGGGGGTCAGCCACAGCTGGAAGCTTTTCAACCTCTTCGGAGTACAGCCTCAAATGGTACCAACACAAATAAGGTAATGGAAGATGAAAGGACTTCTTCAGAGCTCGCTGAGGATGGTGGTGATTCTGTAACAAGGGAATTAGACACTCCTAGTACTGACGTTATTTTGGCTGCCAAAACAAAAGAAACTGACAAATTGAGCAAGTTGTTGGAACAGTGTAACATAGTGCAGAATTCCATAGATGAGAAACTTTTCCTTTATTTCTGATATTGTCGACGATTTTGCTCGCTGTATATAACTATATATCCTTTAAGGAAGAGATGTGGCTGGCAAGAACCGTTGTTCTGATGTATTATTTATTATACAAGGAATAGTAAATGTTCATTTTTACTCAAAGTTGGGGCCGCTGATCCTTATTTTCGCCCCAGTTAAAAAAGAGAAAAATATCGTATTAGTGTATGGAACAACAACTTGAATAAAAAATTGAAAGGAACAGGCTGCCAAATGCCCTTCCAGCTAAATTGTAAAGATTTTATGATCCCCGAAATTAACTCCATTCATTACGAACACATTACTTAAAATGGAAAAGAAAAAGTCGTAGGACTTCAAAAGGGAAACAGTAGTTTAGAAATGAGTTTTCACATGGGTAAAGTTTAATGATGGAAGTTGAACTAATACTTTACTGTCTATCAAATAAATGATCTTTGCAAAATCAACTAGTTATCATATCAAACAATCCTTCCAATCTACAAATACAAACTAACACTTACAATTAGCTTGATATTTGGCAAAAGCATCAAAAAGAAAATCATTTTTTAACAAAATTTCTTATTAGGTTAACTCAAAAAATGTGCATAAAATATGGTTAAACCAAGGAATTTTCTTACATTTGAGTTCCAATTTTAATTAGTCTCATTAAAAAAAAAAAGACTTCTAATCGAACTAATTTAGCGGTCATGCACCGTGCATATGTCAAGCTTTTGGAATGGCATCCAGCCATCAATTTGTCGTGTCCCACGATATAAGAGCATGTCTATCACTTGAGACTTCTAAAGGCATTGAGGAAACAATAAGGAAATATGCATCAAGTCATAACTTATACAATTTGTGTTATCAAATCTTTAAATGAAAGTTTTCATTTAATAACATCATATTTTTAAGAATCTAATTAAAAAAAAAAAAAGTGTAAATTTAGGAACCAATGATGCATTTTGCCTTAAGAAAAGCACGAGACATTCACATCCCATGAACATTAACTACGTGCACCCTCCAGTGATAGCACCAAATTCGTTAAACTACACAAATCAAAGTGACCCGTCTTTTTGTAGATGCAGAATTTGTACAAGCTATCATGAACGAAATGCAGAATCAATTATAATGTTACCATACTACTGTTAACATAGTATATAGAAAGGAAATGGTATCGCAACTCGCTTCAGAACTTCAAAATTGCACAAGAATGAGCTCATATTAAGGCTAGCAACTTCATGGTATTTCTTCTTCCTAAATACAGTTTGAAAGAGGTTATATATATACACATAGATTCTTCATGAAACTCACTTCTATGATTTCCCAGCCTCCAGGTATATTTCCTGCTTTGTTTCCGAAGTTCTTTGTCTTCGGATTAAGCAGGTTTGTGACTACAGCAGGAAGAAGACCTGTATGTTCTCTTCAAGGCCATTGTGTGGTTACTGGCGCAGCGACTGTTTTCCTTGCAATAGGGAGATGTTGTTGCCTGCCTAGAGATCCTTGACGCAAGAACATCTTGTACATCAAGTTGTTTCAGCAGGGCTATTAACCCCCATCCTGATATGAGCCATTAAACACTAGTTAATTCACTAAGTTATAAATGGAAAATAATTAGAAGATAAGTATGAGAAGTGATAAATTCAAAATGGATAAAGCTACAGAAAAATAAAAAAAAAATGAAACAAGGTATGTGAAAAAGCTAGCTAGAGGTTATTCCATTAGATTGCCAACAAAGGCAAAAGAATTGCTCATTCGATTGAACCCAAGCACACGTTACATGGATGGTCCAGAAGACCCACCATTTCCAAGGGCCTGTGATGTGATGGAGACGGAACAACAATAGCCGGGCTTCGATTCATTGAGAGCTGCTGATCTGATAACTCGGTCCGTATTGAATAGTACATTTCTGTGCCCGAAGCAGTGGAAAGGTCAGAACTTTGTTTTCGTAACCTTGAAATTACTGGGTTTCTATTGACTTCAGCATTTCCATCCGTAGCACCAGCGGCTGACTATTAATCAAACAGAAAAGACACAAGCTGCTTTAAGATTCTGAAAATACAATAAGCAAACAAAAATGTGGAAGGAGCAGAGTGTTGGTTCTAATAATAGTCAGTCTGTTTTTCTTCTCCTAGGAAAAAAAAAAAGGCAAAAGAAAAAAAGAACACTGATTTTTTCTTTACTCTGAAAACCATTCTCCACAACAGGTGCTGTGAAAATTTAGATCTTATAAGAGGATTATTAAATGCTACAGTTTAAACTGTCACCTGTCAGAAATGTGTACGATAAGGAAGGCAGACCCAAAACTTAAAACATTTAAAAGGTTCACCTAGAAGCACAAGAGGCGGAAGATGCCTCAGTTTGAACTTACATTGCAGAATTTAATGTGCACAATAATGATTGTAATATCATCTGTTCGATTTTCATGGTCCAGCCAGAGTTTGTATGACTCTCCAGCAATGGCTGCACATGCATCTCGCGGATCAGTATATCTTGCCACCTACAGTGAGAAAAAGTATTTGCAATGGGAGGAAACAACTGTAATGAGTAATGGAAACCAGACAAGGAAAATGATATGGCACCAACTTAATTAGAATTTCATTGACGAAAGAAAGTTTGTACATCTACAAACTATAGTGCATCACTCACTCTATAACTCCCACCCCAACTCCCCCACATCCCTGGAACGAACATATTTTCAGGTAACTATAGGAAATGGGCATGCAGATGTTTTGCTATCATAGCATGTGAAGTAACCCACTGCAATTTAAATTAACAAAAAGAAAAAAAGTATATGTTCGGCATGCAAGTAGTCATGATGATGGAAATTGATCTCAAACTGGATAATCAAAATTCCATGCACTTAGCAATGACAAGTCTCATTAATTCAACCTTATTAAGAACTAAGAAACACTTTTTATTTTCTTATATCAAAACTTCATTTTTGAGAAAAGCAAACGTAAAAAGTCGAGGCTGTATTATCAGTCAAGGGAATATTACCCTTTCCCAAAATCCTACTGTTCATTATTGTCGTTTTGAATTTAGATTTGCATTGGTTCAATGAACATTACACCTTTGGGCAAGCAAACACACAACATACACTGGAAAAAAAAAAGGTCCACAACTTAGAACTTTTACTCAAATCAAATTGTTAAACACAGTTAAACTTTAAACTTTCTGGATTTGAATAACATATTTGGTTCCTGGGGAATTCACCAATGCAACAAATGAATAGATGGTGAAAGAACTATGAATAGTATAAATAACATCAGCAATTACAAGCCAACCCTGAAAGGCAAATAAAAAAAAATACACATGTGCACACTCTGCATAACTCACAAAACTTAATGGATGCAAGCGTGTTGAGATTCAGCTTATATTGGTAAGTCAGGCATTTTTCCTTCTGTTGAACTTACATAGTTTTAATTCAAATCAAGAAGGATTATTTAAAGAAAACTTGCAAGCTTAAAAACTTAAGGCATGGTCATCTAAAATATATATATGTTGTGAAAAAATCAGCTAGCCTCAAATTGCAGGCTGTCACGTAACTTCCAGGAAAGACTATCAACAGATTTTAACTTGAAACTAACAAAAATAGCAACCCATCTAGGGTCTTATGATATCAGCAGATTTGATGATAAACAAATGAGTCATAAAAAAAGACAAAGGACAGAAAGATCACAATGGCATACCATATCAACAACAGTTTGGCTTGAAAGGAACTCAAAAACTCCATCACTTGCGACCACGAAGAATAGATGATTGGGCATGAGCTGAACAACTGAAACCTCTGGGTCAGCAATAACACCAATAGTCTCTGCTGTACTATCTCCCACACTTCTTGCAAATGCAGTCCCTGGATACATCCCATTTTGTACCCACAACCTTGGCGGATCACCCCCTTGACTTTCCTCATCATCCCACGTCTGGATCTTAGGATCTTTGTACCCTTCAACTTGATCAACACTAAGAACTCTAGCACCACATGCCTTCACCCTCTCATACTCATCTCTCCTAAATGGAGTTTGATCATTAGACAAATTCTCAGCTATAATTCTGTTCCCACTCTTAACAGCAATTACAGCTCTTGAATCACCTACATTAGCAACATAAATCTTATCTCCAATTACAAGAACCGTTATTGCTGTGGTACCACTCATTGAATCATCAATTTTACTATCATGCAACTCAGAGTTGGTCCTTAAAAATGCAGAATTATAAGCTCTAACAGGATCATCCAACAACATTGGATCAGTTGCTAATATCTCGACTAACCTATCTTTAACGAAATTTGAACATTCAGCTCCATTTAGACCATGCCCATCGAATACACCAAAGAAATGGATATTTGGGTTACCTTGAAGTTGAGTTTTAATGCAGTAACTATCTTGATTTTCCTTATCAGGCGAGTCTGGGTAATAGCCTCGTTGAGTTAAAACAGAGTAATGTAATTTGAAATTGTGTGAAGGAACAGGAACAATCTCCAGTGATCTTTGGGTCAGTATGTGCTTGCTTCCAGTAGCATAACCCCTTTCAAGCCGGCCCAATGAATCACCATCTGATGATGATGGGTAACGGCTACAACACTTGCCATGGACACAACCCATGTTTCAGATAGCGAAAACAAGGACTAAAAAGGAGAAATTCAAAGTACACACCAGATATTTGCAAAGTGTCCTCAGAGAATCAGAATTCAGAAAATAAAAGTGTCCCCAAAAATGGTAGACAAAAGCGGTTATTGGCGTAATAGTCAAATGGGCACATCATAATTTCAACAAGGAAGCTCTTGAAAGAGTGATTCTGAGGAGAATTCATGTTAGGAAAGCGAAAAAAAAAAAACCCTAGAAGCTATAATAACTCCAAAATTGAGTTTTTAAAGAGTAAAATAAGCTTCTGAAACTGATGATCCACATCTCTGTACATACAAGCAAACGTTTTCCATGAGAATCATTGAAGATTAGAAGAAAAGAATTTATCTTTCTTCAAGAAAGTAAAAAAAGAAGAAAACCCCAAATCAGATTCTACAAAGAAGCAAAAGTTAGACACATTTTTAGTCAGAGATACACGGTGGGGATATCTTATCATCAAAAAAGATGTAGCTAATTTGGGGCACCAGATCAGGGCTCAAGAAGAAAGAAAAGAACAAAACAGGCACTAATCTTAAAGATTCAAGAAAACGAAAACCTCAAGAAAGCAAAGAATAGGACAATAAGGGGTTTGATGATGACGCAAATGGAGAGGTTTCTTTCAGCAGAGAGAGATTCGATGTGCGCATGGGCGGGTTTTGTTTGTACAGAGACCAAGAGCTCGCCTTCCAAGAAAACAACACACCACCACAGCGACTGGAGTGAGAGAACGGATATAAACACGCATGTCTAGTAGATTAATAAGATCCAGAGAGAGAAAAGGAGATTGATTATGCATTAATTTAATCTTCAATTTTGAGCTGATTCTCGTGTTTGCGTTAAATAATTAACCAGAACTGTTAATTTTATTTCTTTCTTCCCCTAATTTCATTTTAGGAAAGATTACATACAACAAAATCTTTTCTTAATTACGACAAAAATTCAGTCTGGCACATGTGCACAACCACGACAAATAATGTTTTATTCGGATTAGAAAATTAATTACCTTTTTGTTACATCTTTTGTATTATGTCATAATTATATATCTTTTTCCTTTCTAATTTCTGAAATCAAGCATATGTTATTTGCAGATTATTTAGGATACATTCAACTTAAGTTGGTGAGACGAACCATCGAGCAAATTTTTTTGCATTATGGAATCATTGGCGACGACACTTGAAAATTGCCCCCTTAATTTTTTTTTTAAAAAATTAATTATATATATATATATATTTTATACATATATATTAAATAGACCATTTTATCCTCCTTAAAATTTTATTTTTATTCATCTATCTTTAACTTATTTCTTAAGTTTTTAATCAATTAATCCTTTAGTATTCTCATTTTTATTGAAACAAAAAATATAAAATTCTATTCTTATCTTTTTAAAATTTTTAAAAAAAATCAGATAAATTTGAGAAGAAATTAAGCACTATTGCAAAGATTTATCTTTAATTTAAGTTTGATAATTTAATTTTATAATTTTTTTCTTGCTTTTATATCTCTTATATCTCTTAAACATTAATAATTTAATTTTTACAATTTTAAATTTTTGCTTAAAATATGTTCTTCTTGATTGATGATTTAATTGCTTAAAATCTATTTTTCTTAATTTCATTCTAATTTTTTATGTTCTTAACTATTTGATAATGAATTAATTATAGTTATGCTAGTTTAAAGTTTCAAGTGTGTAACAGAAATTTATTTTTCCTTCGTATTTGAGGCTCTGTTCCTTAATTTTTTATAGTACTTTCGATTTTAGCTTCATTGGGTTATTGTATATGTACAATTTATTTATTAGTCATGTATTTTTCATTTGTTTAGTTAGTTTTATTATTTTAGTATAAACAACTAATCGTTTTATTAATTTTGTTAGCTTTAGTGCAAACATCTTGCTGTTTTATTATAAAAATGTAAGTTGTATTTTTCTTTCAAATATATGAAAAATGACTGCAAGCTATTTACACTAAAACAACAAAACTAACAAAATTAATAAAACAGTTAGCTGTTTATACTAAAACAACAAAACTAACTAAACAAATGAAAAATATGTGACTAATAAATAAACTGTATAGTATCAATAGTTGCTTTTTTGGCTTCATTAGGTTGTATAAATAATACATATTTTGTGTCTTACATAATACTTTATGGTCATGACTTTCTCCATAATACTTTATGGTCATCTTTTAATATGGACATTTTTGTTTGATTTGTAGTTTTGTCGTCGATTAACATTCTTTTAATAATATTCTAACAATTGAGTTGGGACTTGTTTTATAATTTTGTTCACAGGTCTGACTGTTTTTTATTTTTTTGCCCCCCTTGATTACAAATCCTGACTTCACCACTGTATAGAATAGAAATCCAGGTGATGTGCGGACAATGTTTATGACCAAGTGTAGGCTATAACTTTCCAACATTCACAGCTATATTATATTAGCTATGTAGCATATAGCAATGGAAAAGATTTTATTAAACTTAATTTATGACAAAAATTCATAAATGAAATCGGTATATTAAATAAAAAAAATAAAAAAAAAGTTATTGATCAATTCTGAAATTTTATAAAGGGGAGCTGTATGCCGTGAATGAAACGATGTCGTATCATAGTCAATGAGTTGGAAAATTGTGAGATCCGATTTGGTTGGACAGGCAAAAGACCTGCAAAAGAGAGGATTGTCCGATCGGATAGGACGTGAGCACTCCAATTTTAAATCAGTTTCAGACTTTTTAGAAAGAGAAAATAGAAATAAGATATTAAGAGTGCTATGTAGAAAATGTATCGTAAAATGTAAATGAATTTATTATTTATAGGGAGTGTGGAGAGTCATTTAAGAGGTATATTTTGGTGTTAGAATATGTAAATGGTGATGTGATATATAGCAAGGGACGGATGGGATGAATGCGTGTGTCAGAAAGCTACTACAGGATAAGCCCCATCTTATCCGATCAAACCGGCTTATCTTTTTGGTTTTAGTGCGCATCTGATTGTCATGCACGGGATCTCAGGGGCGCTAGGTTTGAGCCTAGTCCAATCTTCCTGTTGGTCTGGGCTGGATTTGGTACAGGCACGGTCAGTAGACAATGCTGAGGATTTTTAAGTTATTATTATATAACTAGACTTTTTTGGATTGAATTACAGTTCTAATCAACCGAAATTGAAGAGAAAATTAATATCTAATATGAACAAGAATAATACAAGTCGCAATCTAAGATCCAATAATGAAGTTTAAGCACACAAGGGAAATCGATAGGAAACTTTTTACTTGAAAGGTCAAAATCTAATTGTAGTGCATTAGGTATGTTTGGCTTGGATTTTTCCACATTGGAAAACAAAAATTAATTTTAGATAATTAAAGAGGGGGCCATCATTGCTAAATTTCTAACTTTTAAGATTTGATTTGGTTATTTTTCGTCACCTCTGCATATAATCTTCAATCTCTATCTAATAATTTTATAATAATGTTATTTGCTTTATCGACTAATAGACTTTGTACCTTTTAAATTATTGCTCGCCGACTATATTATTTTTATCAATTATGATTGCTGTTTTGTTCTTATATATTGCACTAGTTTTAATTGTTCACGTAAGAAACAACATGATCTGCCTTGTGTTATGAGGAACGTTCCAAGCTTTCTAAACTCTTTGACTTGCCTACCTTAAATTTATCTTAACACCTAAAATTCTGTGTTTAAATTTTCGGAAAATCGTTTGGTTCTTTTTTATTTAAGATTTTCAGAATTTTTTGTGATGTCAATTCTATTTCAATTTAATATTTTTAAAAGCTAAACAAGTAAAAAAAATTAAATTTAAATTAATTGAATTACATTCATGTAATATACACTAATCTAATATGTTATACGGGTGTGCGGTACATACACATATATATATATATAAATATACGCTAACTAACATAAACTCCAACCACTTGAAATAAGAATATTGATAAGTTTTTTTGAAAAAAAAAATTGAAAATCAAGTAAATAGTATTTGTAAAGAGAAATGGCAAAATATAATATGTATATGACTTAGAAGGTGTATCTAATAACAATGAATGTCTTTATATAATTATAATCATGTTATATTAAATGAACCGCACTACTAATGTCGCATAATACCGATAACACTCGGTAATTGATAATATAATATATGGAAGTTACAATTAACTCTTATACACTAATATATAGCGTTTAAACAGAAAATCTTCAATTTTATTGATATCAATTTATTCCATTGATATTAAAATTGAAAGTAAACCCATAAATATAAATTTTAAGTTGTTTAAATAGTTCATGTTGACACCCAAACTTTGAGGACAACCTATTAGACACTCGAACTCATGCGGCAATTGAACAGTTCAAGTGTCCAATAGATAATCCTCAAAGTTTGGATGTGAAAATGAACTAATTGGACAACTTCTAATCAAATCTCTGCTTATGTGTTTATTTGAATAAATTGATGCTTAAGCCTAATCTCATATTAAGAAGAAGAAGATAGATTGATGGGCATTGAGGCTTCATGAAAATTGTCCCAACTTATAGAACCCAACAAAACCCAAAACCTTAAAGCCCAAAACTAGGAATTGGTTAGTAAACTAGAAACAATTGCCAACTGGGATGGTCTTAATTAACTCAGTACTGGACAAAACAAAACCACTAAATTATGCATTGCCCAAATATGATTATCATCAAGTCATACTGTTGATTGCAACCTTCCACCACCACCTTGGCTCAACTTATAATCAAACAACACGTACTAATGCTTTCATTCCGCTAATTAAGTTCTTAATTGGAATAAAGATCATGGCCTAAATGCTAACAGATGATTGGTCTAAATGCTAACAGCTGATTGGCGAAGTTAAATTTCCTATCCACTAAAGGAAATCATAATTAATCAGATTAATTTGACAGAATTTTGTTAGTGAAACCTAATTAATACCCACCAAAACTATTACCTTCACCTACCAGAAAAATCTCTATTTATAAACTAAACATCATTACTTAATGGTGCTACTTGGAGAATTCAGATTGAACATTTCTAAACTTTCTTGATTAGTGACTTATACTAATAATCTTTTGCCCTGGCATGAAGATGGATCAGTCTTTTCAAAAACAAGATCAAAGTTGCAATCTTTTACTTGGTACGTCCCTTAAATGCATCCATTCCTATAATCAATTAGGTATAATCTTCTTATTTTTTTGGAAATTTATTGCATAATCTTCCACATGTTGAGATTCTATGATATTTTTTATTTTGTTACTTCTAGCTAGTTTATGTTATATTTGCAATTTTCCCTAAATAAAACAAAAAAAGAAATAAAAAAAAGGCGTGCACACAAAAGAACGGAAAATATATTATTGTGTCCATAAAATTTGTTTCAAGCTCTATTTTGTCTTTTAAATTATTTTTAAAACTAAAACGAACTAAAACTCTCTTTAATGCGTTGAAAATTTATTAAAATGAGACATTTTAGCAGGTAATTTACACAAATTTCAACGTTTATTGATGTATTTTATTACCATTTTAAACAACTATAACGTTATGTACTCAGGAAGACAATTTAAAAAACAAAATAGAGGGTACATTAATATTCCTGTCACAAAAATTATTTTCCTAATGTTGCATGTCTGTAGCTCAGATTTTGGGCCCATTAAGAACTTTGGACTTGTGGATAAAGTCATCACATTTATGGCCCAAGTTTTTATCAAGGTACGTATAGCTTAGATCAAACCTAATAATTTATCATTAGTCTAATCTACGAATGAATGATACATAAATTGAACAATTAATAACCCATTTCGAGTATTAGTTTAAGCATGGTATGACCTAAAAATATCTTCCATCAGTACGAGTCTGCTTAGAAGACCACACAAAAAAAAAAAAAACCACTTCAAATCTCATGAATAAAGATAAGTTCCATAGGCACTTAGTGTCACCATTTCTTCTTATACATTATTGTAGAATTCGTTCTCGTGAACTTGGCAAAAGATGCATATATATTATGTTGACTGTTTTGTTACAATTGTTTGATCCGTTCTAAATTATGTTACAGCTCAAATTATGATATTAGTACGATATGATTTGATTAGAATATTAGATGTTTTGATAAGATAATTATATGATTTGATTAAGATACAAATTATTTTATTTTCAGAATAATTTCTTTTCTATTATACTTGTAACTAAAAATAAAATACACATGAGAGAATTCATTTAATTTTTTATAGGATTGTCACATAATTTAGCCCATCATACCTAATAACCAAAACTAGTTTGCAAATGATATAAAAACTGAATTTAATCCAATAAAATCTAAATAAAAAATGGTACACGTGTGGTTGTATATAGTAACTATATATAGTATTCGGATTATTTTTAGAAACCGAAAAGAGTGAAATATGAGTTCTGCTCAATTGAAAAAATTATAATCGGACTTTTAAACATGTAAATTACATATGATTCACTAAAGGATGAGCAAGTTTATGACACGAAGAAGATGATAAGCTAAGTAATTTGGAGAGAAAGGCAGAAGAATTTAGGATTGGAATGGATAGTAATAAAAGAAAAGAGAAGTATCTATAGAAACCCATAGCTATAGGTGAAATGATTTTTAGGAGAAAGAGAGGAGAGGGAGACATGGATGAATAACGCATGATCCTTAGCACCAATTATGTTCACGTGTAGATTCTCTCCATTATAATACGACTACGAACGGTTAAATTGCATCATTTTTAATATATTTTCCTTGTGGTGACTTCTACGCCAGATATACATAATCATCGTAGCACCCAAAATAAAACACACATACCATATCTTACTATTATTATATTCCTTTTTAACTAAAATTCTGCAGTGTATTATTGCACGACGCACATAATCGTTATTCGAACATTGTATGTTAATTCATTGAGCTACGTAGCACACTATCTGATAAATAAAATAAAATAAAATAAAATAAGAAGTATTTTTGGATTTGACAACATACGCCGTGTTGTACAGCTTCGCATGGTATCGAATCCATTTCATGCAAATTCAGGAAAAAATCTGAAAATAAAATTAGAGTGTAATTTTGTTCGCTTTAATACTTTAAATTGAAAAAAAAAACATAACAGACAAAAGTGAGGGAATGGAAAGAAAATAATAAAAAGAAAGTTCATATAAACCTGAAAAATAAACAAGAAGATCACTTTTCACCCTCCACTACACAAAATGCCTCAAAACTCTCAGGCGTGACAAGCCTAAGTGGGGTGCATTATCATTATATTTCCCAATTTCTCACCTCTTTAATTCTTTTTTTTTTTCCTTTCCCACGTCATCTTCTCATCTCTAGGAATATCCTCCCCACTGTTTTTTTTTCTTAATCTTTCTACAGAAGTCAACCTCACATTCATCACCCTCATTAGCCAATCACATTCCTCCACATCATCACTTCCCGCCCCTAAATCTTTCTCCCTTTTTTTTCCTACTCAACTCTAAACCCTAACTCTCTCCCCCCCACAATATATCTACCAACTTTTCATCATTTTCTTCTCCGATTGTCACTTCCGGCGAGCAGTGAACGTTTGGAACACCACGCTCCCGCTTGCTGGGAACTCATCCACGGCACAACTACGGCATTTCATTCCAAGTGGCTCGACTGCGTGCGCGACACGTGTCCAAACTTCATGGCTTGTGCACGTAGTAGAAACGGACATAGTCGCCGGCCGGAAAACCTGCACAACCTTCTTTAAAACCTCGGCGACATCATCATTATCATCGAAGATGGACCCCACACATTCAAAGCTGGCGTAGCTGTAACCATCCTCAGGGGTGACGTGGATGGTGGAGTATTTATCATTATCAATCCCATTCATTGAGTAACCGCAAGGATCAAATGCAAAATCACAAATAATAGCTCCTGGATTGATATCGCCGATACCGGTAAGTTTCGTCATTTCTTTTCCCGCAACGTCGCCGTTTTTACCATCTCCGGGAGGCTGAAAGAATTTCTTGGCCAAGACACGGTCAAGCTCCGTCATGCAAACCTCTATAGTGAAAAGGTCGTCGTTTGTCGGGATAATATTAGCTTCATCAACCGCAGTAAAAACATGCCATGAATGGGAGGTTAATTTAGAAGGCATAACAGAAGCTTTCCGGTAACAGAGATTGGAAGGTAAATTTTCTTCAAGGTAAATAACTTCTTCTTTGAAACTGGTGTGAGGAAAAGGCTGTGACTTGGGGAAGATAAAGCTGCCTCGTGTGTACCTACAAGAACACAAGGAAAGGCCAAGATTGCAAGCGTAGTGTATCAATGGACGGATGAATTTGAGGAGCTGAGTGGTCCCACATGTCTTGATGATGATCTTGGTGGGGTATACAAAGAGGCTTGATTCTGATAACACGTAGGCATCAAAGAACTGGTTACCTACGGCCGATACTACAGTACATTGTACAGCATTTAAGACATTAACTAAAGACTCGAAGTCGAGAAGCCTGAGACCCGTGGTATTGTCCATTACTGGATCATCGCCAAAGAAATGAAGCTCAAGGCGTTTCTCGAAGCCTTCAAAACCAGACACAGACATTTTTGGAGTTCAAGAAAAGAAAGAGCAATCAAGATTAGCTAGGAAGTTAAAGAAAATCAAGCAAAGGGTTTTTAATTTGGTGAGGGAGGGAGAGCAGGTGAGAGAGAGAAGAGGAGGCTGAATGGGATTTATAGGTGGGTGAGAAAGAGAGAGAGAGTGGGAGAGATAGTGAGAGAGGGGGCATGCGGGTGAGGCAACCAAGAATCATGATTGCAGGCATAATGAAGTGAATAAGATGATGATGATATGGTTTCATGAAAATTATTAAAACTTTAATCTTCATTTTTATTAAAAATATAATTAAAATTTATATTATTTAGTTGAACTGAAATAGAAATCTTTCTTTCTCTCCAGACAAGAACAGGGAATAGATTTCGTGCCCAAGCGCATGCATTTCTCCCTTGTTTTAATTGTCAGTTTGGCACTACTCAGTTAGTGATCTGCCACAATTTTCCAGTCATCCCCAGCCAATATATATATATATATATATATTATATAGTCTTCCATGGCAATCACGAATAGTACAAAAATACAAAGAAAAATATAAATAAATAAATAATTGGCTGACTAAACATACATATATATTCTTTCAATTTCAAGATCATCAAGATTTTTACTAAAAATAAAGAAAATCCTTTTCACTTTAGTAAGTCGGTATAAGAGAATTTGTGTTTGGATATTGAGTATTATATCTCAAATCAGTTCACTTTCATGATAAAATGTTACAAGAGAGGGACCAAATGATTGAAATCTTAATGTACTACTTTGATTTTTTGTTGCATTTTGATTGAATTAGAGATTTATGAAAATTAAGGAATTGAAGAGGAATGAATGAATATTTGAAAATATGGGGCCAGGTCAAAATTCACAATTAGAAATTACTGTTCCTAAGTCATTTGGCATTGACACTTTTTTATGAAACAAAAACATAATCATAGGTTACATCTACTATATGTTTTTAAATATGTATGACAATAATTATTAACGTCCAAACCATAACACTAACCTAATCAGATCATATCTTTATTTTCCGTTTATAGGACACTTTTCAAGTGGCTACAGGAATTATAGAACACGACACACAACAAAATGAAACAAGCATAATAAGTAACACACAAACCTTAATTAATTAACTTGTAAAGAACATAATTTCTGATGATAATATCGAATGGATAATAGAAAGCTGAAAGCTATAGTATAGAAATTTATTAGAGACCACCTTGTCGTTTTCAAAGAAGGCAATATTGTTTTTAATTAGACCCCAAAAAAATAAATAGAAAAAAAGGCTAGACGTGCACAAAATATCATCAATATCTTACGGTAAATATAATAATTATGCACAACACAAACTATACAAGTTTAAAATTATTATTATTATTTAAAAAAAAAGAAAATAAAGGAATCAGGCGTGGCATATAGATAATGAGAATATCCTTGAATTAGGGAGACTCCCTTACGTGAATTGAAAAGCACTGGCTCGCATCATTTTTATTCTCCATGCAATATTTCATACAAGGGCAAGCACTATGATCGATCATCACTTATAATTCATTCCTAATTGCAAATTAATTGATTTTTTTAATTAATTAACACTACAAATATCATCCCAAAGTTCAAATTTAAAGTTGGTTTAAATTAAACTGTTAATGTCAAAAGCTTTTCAGTTTGAAAAGATTGAATCATGCCCAATCATTATTAAGATGTCAATTTCTTTTTTTTTTCTTTAACAAAATTGCTTTTTTATGCCTTTTCTTTCCACACGTCATATAGATATTAGTGGTTTTTTTATTTAAGTTAATTTAAATGCAAATTAATTAATATCATTTTGATTTAAAGGGTTAATTAATCTTTTTTTTTCAGAAAAATGCATGACCTTTATTAAGAGAAAGATAAAAAAAAGGGGTAATAACATCCCAAAACCTAATAGAATTATACATAAAAAAAAACTTTAGTTAATTTATAAGCCTCATAATTATTAGTTTTACTAATTCAAAAAAGTTTAATATCTGGTCTACCGGTAAAAATATTTTTACTATCAGAAATAATATAACCAAAATTGAAAAAATTATCTAAACAATTGAAAACGGTATATGTGAATTTCTGGATATCAGTAAAAATATTGCCATTAGTTGGAAGATAACCTTCAATCCAAGAGAGAATTGTACGAAAGGCTAAAGCTTCTGCAACCCCTGGAGAATTAAAGGGTTAATTAATAATTATACATAGACTGGTTCTTGAAATACAAATGAACCAGCTGCAAATTTGGAATTAATTGAAGAGTAATTAGTGCTCGGTAGGCCAATGTAGATTACGTGATTGACTTGATCTGCCTTACTTATCAATTTTATTTTATTCAATTTTCACCCTTCTTGGCTTATAATTTAGTTAAGACGTTACACATAAGATAATCAATAATAATTCAACATGATAAAGTCTAAGAAACGTATAAGTAGGATATTATAGGTTAGATAATCACATAACAAGTTGTATAAAAATAAAAGTAAATAATTTCTCGAATGAATTACCATGTAAATCATGAATAAAAATAACACACACACATATATATATAATTATAAAATAGAGTGAGAAGACAAATAGAAATGATGGTGAATGGTGAGTTTAGAATTTTATTATGGTTTTGAAAAATTTTTTGTCTTGGAGTTTTAAGAGCAGAGAATGATTCAGAAAATAAGAGTGATGAATTATAATCTTATGGAGGCTGTGGCTGGCAGCCTCCATTATGACCACAATTCCCACATCTTGAGCTGCACGCGCACCCACCAAACTCAAAACACTATCTATTTTTCTATCTCAAATACAAAGACTACCCTAACCTCCATTAATATATATATATATATCCAAGTTTATACTTTTTTAATTACTTCTCTCAATTTATAAAGAAAAATAGTCAACCAGTTTCTACTATAATTCCAGATCAAATCTTACTTTAAAAGTCTCAACCATACTGTTCTTCTTCTCCCACAAAATCCTACCTTTTACATCAAAAGATGTAAACCAAATCTCCTTTCTTATAATTTTGAGGATGAAATTTTGAAAAAATAAAACAAAATAAAAAATTTCAGTGTTAATTTAGACACAATACAATATGCAACATTCGATAAAAATTGGTAAAAAATTAAATTATTTTTTTATTAGACGCTATATAGTGTATCGAATTGTAATTTTATCTATTATTAAAGGTTTGATAATCTGACTAATATATATTAAAATAAAATGCTTCCAATTAAGTGTGTGTTTAAAAATATTTAAAGATGCAGTTTTTATTTATATTTATTTTTAATTTTCGAAGAAAGAATTAAGAGACTAATCCTAAGTTTGGGACCCACAAGTGGCCTTTTTAATCCTAACACCTCTTCCCACTCAAATCATGGAAGCTAACCCTAAACCCATGATTGGTCCCACTCATGAGTTACATATATGTGCCCCCCGACAACCACCGTGGCTGGGCCCACACAACTACACATCATCTATGGTGTGCCCTTACTTCTTGGCACATGAGGGGTCCATAGTTGATAATCTAGGGCTAAAATATTTTGCTGTTTGGGACATGAAGTCCCCACCATTTGGGTCCTAAGCTTGGGCAGACATTTCAATCTTGTTGGGCATGAAATGCCTACTCGTCTTTAGCCGCCATACACTAACCTCTTGCATGCGCACATTTCCACACATGTGTATTTATTTGTATTCTTTTTTTTTTATTCTCGAAGAGCATTTAGCATTCAAAATTTATTGATATAATTAATTCAGATCTATAATATTTTTAAATAAAGGTGACAATCATCTCGAATATAATAAATTTCATCTGAATTAATTTAGTTTGGATCGGGTCGAGCCACTTGCAACCTCGATTTAGTACTTTATATATGTGGTTTTTTTTTTTTGCCCTTTTTTAGGTCTTTTTTTTTTGAGCACTAATGATCAAGAGCATTGTGTGAGTGCTACTGTACCATGCGTACAAAAAAATGGACAAAATTTTAGCAAAGGCCCACCACATACTGTTTTTTTGGATGTGGGCATAGTGAGATGTTAGTGGCCAAAAGTATTGAGATTTTAACCAAGTATAGATTATAGAGAGGGAGAAAGAGAGAGGGGATGCCATATAATCTCAAAGAAAAGGCTACGATCTATCAATGTTCTCTTTTTTGTTTGTGCTTGTGGATGCTTGAGCTCATGCCCTGATCAAATGGTCTGTCATATGATAAGCATTACCCTTTCTCTCTCACCTTTCTTCCCTCGTTTCTGAACTTTATATGCAGAGAATATATGCTATGCTAGACATGTATGCTTTTCCACTTCTACTTCACTACTCCATTAATTCTCTTTATGGAAAACATCTCGCTTCCTTAATTTTTTCTGAATTTAACGGTCTAAATTCATTACTGATACTTCATTTTTAGATTTAATATCACTGGCTTTACGGTTTAAAAATAGAAAAAGAAGGATGGCCCCCACAAGAATCATACCAAGATTTTTGAGGCAAACAAGACATGTTAGAAGAAGAGTTCATTAGAATAGAAAAGGTGGGAATAATCTTGTTTGCCCCCACATCAATACATAAATAAATCCTAGAAAACACTATACCCAAAGTGAGCAAATAATTTAGCACCTCGAGCCCAGCCATTGCCAGAGAGATCAAAATCTATCTCGATTCAAAAGATTGCTAAGATTCAATACCATCACCCAACAACTCACATCATTCCTCGTGCTTCTCTCCATATCAATTCTTTTTTTAGTTAAAATTAATTACTACTATATCTTTTTAAGAAAAGAAATAAATAAATAACAGCACAGTTGTAGATAAGTACATACATAGGATATATACAAACAGAAGCAAAGAATCCCATGATTCTACTGTGTGAGACTTCTATCTGACTCACTGCCTGTCTTTTTCGTTTCCTTTACCGTACCAGTTAAGTCTGCTACACAAAATTGACCCACCCAATCATTTCCCATTTCACTCTCTAATATTCATTTTTTTTTATTTATCTATCTTCTTTTTCTTTCACATAAATAAACTTACTCCAATATTCAAAATTACACCTCCAAGCACTTTCATGCTCTTGGAAAAAATCCATGATCAATTTTTTTAATCAAGTCATCAGTATTCTGCCACATATATAAAAGTAAGTTCAAAAAAAAAATATATTTGCTAATAACTGATTATGTTTAACCTCTTTTTGCTTATGCTGCAAGATATATATCATTTATTTGGTACATCAACGATTTCATGAACTGCATTTTTGAGAAGAAATTTCTAATACTAAGAGTTTATAGTAGTGATTTTAACGTGCGTTAAAATGAATTCATAAATATCAAACCAATTCTCTAAACTATGAGTAGTGTAAGAATCACAATTTTATGAAGAATGGGAGTTAGAAGAAATTCTGAGCCCCCAATCAAGTAAAAAAATTGTTCAGATTGATAAAACAATAAATCTAAATTTGCAACTTACGGGAAAAAAGAAACAAGAGAAAACTCCATCTTAAAGTTTAGAATAAACATTGGACTTATAATTATGAAATTAAACTCCTTACACAGACACTAAATTTGCATTTTCACGTCCAAAAATGCTGCAGCGATTGGAGAAAATTTTATACTTTGATCATTAGTTAGATGATTTATATTGATATTGATAACAGTCTAGTCCGTTGAACTTCTCTACTCAATTGATAATATTAAGTATCCAGTGAATTTCTAATAAGAAATTTCAACAATCAAGTTAGCAGGAAGAGAGAGTAATTCTCGAGAAAGAATTAATATGTTCTAAAGAGTTTACCTAACATATTATGTCCCTTATATAGTGTTATAATCATTTGTTATTAATGAACAGGGCTATAAATGTTTGATAACAATTGTAACAGTTCAAATATTAATATGTAATACTCGTAACCATTATTTATTAATGTTTTTGACCGTTGAGTAACTCAGTAATCCAAATTTAGAATATATCGGATAGGTAACTTGATTATCATATATTTTTCTCATTTCTAAGAAAAGGGTAGTTTGATATCCTTCAACTTGCTAATTGACAAATCCTAAAATGTCTTTATCTTTTAAAAGGTAGAGCTAGAGTTGAAAGGTCAGTCGGATGGATGGACCTGCAAGAAGGAGTGTCCGGTCGGACTTAGGCGTTAGCACTCTGAAACTTAAGTTAATAGCTTTTAGAAAAAGAATGCTTAGAGAGAGAGAGTCTCAGATGTTCAATACTTGGAGTCATTATATTTTAGGCTATTTATAGGAGTTTCTTGGAGGGGTACTCAAGTACTTTGGGGAGTGATAATTGGCAATTGGAATAGGTGAGCGGCGATGTGACAGGAAGCAGGTGGAGAGTATGTGTGTTGGCTTGTGTCAGTGGGCTGACAGGACGAGCTGTCCCATCAGTCCGATCGGACATCATACCTTGCTATGTTATCTTCCAGCTAATGCTTTGCCTTTTTGTTATTGGGCTTGGACACTGCAAAACGTTGTTGGGCCGATCTAATTGGGCCTATGAAAATATATTTTTCATAGTTATCACTAATAAAATATTGAATTTAGTTATTTATCTTGATAAATAGTACAGACTTACTGCATGAATAAGTGATCATTCAATATTTCAGAGACTTCAAGTATGAAAATTAAGTGTTTAAAACTAATTTTGTTAAATCGTGTACTTAAAAAATAGAGAGATGAAAAAATAAATTTAGATTTTTTTTTGAAGAAGTAAAAATAAATTTAATTACAACTCAATTTTAAAAGTTAGTTTATAAGATGAGAATTGTACAAATTTAAATTTTTATAAAAAAGTATTATATTTTTTTTAATTAACCGATATAAAATATAAAATATTTCTTTTATATATAAGTTTTGTTGGTTGTCCAAATATTCATCTCAATTTTTATATTTTTTTATAACTGAGACAAGAAAAAACTAACTTTATCATCAAAGAGTCATTCCAAAAACATCTACTTTGGCTTTCTCTCTATTTTATTTCAGGTATTTTGGTCAGCCAACCCAACCCAACCCATCCCAAGTCCATCGCTGGATTGATGAGAATACAAAAAATCTTATAACTTAATTAATACATATACGAGTATTTAAATTTAATTTTTTTAATTCATTTAGATACATAAATTTTAATATTGACTTATTAAATCTTTATATTTATCAAAATTACAAATAATAAATATAAATTTATAATATTTTAGAAAAATTTGAACCGTTAACACTTAAATGCGCACGAATATAGCATTGTATAATATCAAAATAACAAAATGATCAATTCATTTTGTTTTCAATTGCAGCTAGGTTTATTGTTCGTATTGGACATATATTTTCATTACAATGGTTTAAATATTAAAATAATATAATTGAGTGTCATACAGTGCAATTTTTTAAATACAAATTGAATTTGTATTTATAATTTATAAAATTAACTAATTAAAGTGTAGATTTTCAAATGAATTATAAAAATTAAATTGTGCAAAAATTTTTGAGAGATGGTTATGTGAAAAAATTGGCAGTAGTGATGCTGACATAAACAAACGAGTCACTCACTCCCAACGTTTGGTTGGGCACAAAGCAAAGGCAAAGCACATATTAGAGTAAAAAAAGAAGAAAAAAAAAAGCAATTGATTAAGGAAGCATTAAGTGGGGCCAAGAAAGTGAAAGAAAATTTTAGAAAAGTTAAAAAGAAAATTGGAAGAGAGTTCCAACTTTCGAGAGATTTCATGAAACTGAGTGAGACCCGAAAAGAAAGAAAAATCAAATAAAAAAATAGTAATGTTTATGAATATTTTAATGAATGTGAGGGAAAGAGAGGTCAAGCATGAACTTGTAAACATGGAAGCTATCATGTTCCCTCTGTTCCAAACTCCCTCTCCCTCTCCCTCTCCCTCTCTTCTCTTCTAAAGTTCAGTTTCCATTAACTAATTCATTATTTTACTTTCCAAAAACACTTAATTATTATTTACCCTACCTTTTCAACATTTTAGCATGCCATAATAAAATATTTTCAATCCATATCTATTTATTCATTCCATTTAGATTGTTACCTTTCACACCCAAAACAAAACAAAACAAAATAATTAATTTATCCCAATTTTATAAAATTTTTATTTCAATTTATTTAAATATCTTTGTATTAATTTTCTAGCTAGCACTACATAATTTTATAATAAAAAACTAATGAATTAATATCACTCATGATCATTGAACTTATGCCCAATAACCAAAAAGTAGCTGAATTATTATTCGTAACGAAATTGTCACTAAATTTTGCACTATTTTATGTAAAAATTATCTTAATTAGTTTCAAGTGAAAACTATCGGCAGAATGTTAACGCGGCATGCCACATCATCTACTTGTACACAATTGGCATGCCACATTATCAGCCGACGTCAGCTATTTTTACACACATGACGTGCCATGTCAGTACTATGGCAAGGGTTATCACCGAAAACCGGTTAAAATAATTTTTACGTAAAATAGTGTAAATTTCAGTAACAATTTCGTTACGAAAAATAATTCAGTTACTTTTAAATTATTAGGCATAAGTTTGGTAACTATCAATAAAATTAACCCAAAACTAATATATTCAATGGAGCATTTCTCTATTAATGTTCTTTTTCAATGTCAAGAGTGGGATTAATCACTTAGTAAGTTCTTTTTTAAAATTTAAAATAAATTATTTATTTAAAAAAATTGACAGTTTGAGTGTAACTAAACGGAAAGAATATGAGAATATATATGTATATGTATGCATTTTTTTTTTTTGTCATTATTAATGCGCCCACTAGTAAGGACCAATATGCTAAAGTGGCTGAAAAACTGGAGTAATTTTTTTATTTTTCTTGGTTCCATTGTTTCAGATTAGAATAATAAGAAAGTGTGATTAGGCAGCACTGCCGACATCTTGGAACTCTTAATTCTTTGCTGTAATAACTGCTTTTTGTGTCATTTAGATTCTAATTGTGTATTATATGATTACCTTTTGTATTTCTTTATGATTAATTAATTGCCATAATTAATTTACATGTATATGTATATGTAACTAAAAAGTTACTACTAATATACTTGCTTTTTTAGTTTTTAGTAAAATTAAAATATAGAAGTAATTTCTTTTGATCTGTAATTACATTGACATTGTAGATTATCTAAATAATTAGAATAAGGCTTTTGAGTGTTCGTATTTTCTTTTTCATTTGCTATAGAAATTTAAGGGTGAAACAAGTATTTTTGTCCATAACTCAATCAATAATTTATTTTCAAAAAAAAAATACAACTGTTTGAATTATGATCAAAAGAGTCAAACATGATTGATAACATTCTCAAAAAATCTTGATTCGAGTTTGATGCCTGCAAAAAAGAGTAAGGGACTTATGGAGATTTACAAATATTCTGACGATCAAATTAGTTCTTTCAAATAGAAAAAATCATAAGAAATATAGAGAATCCCGTAAAAAATAAAAAAACCATATCTGATTAAATAATTGATTTAACTACTTATAAAGTAAGAATTTGCATACCCTTAGTAGTCTGAATGCCTTAGAATTTTGTATCCAATTAAATTACCTTTGTTATCAATGATGTTGGGAAGTAAATTGAGCTATTTTTTTTTAACTCGAAACAATATTTATTAAGATTTAACGTTGTGGTTTCATTATTTATTTCTTAATTTTGAAATGAATAAATGTGAATTTGGAATTTTCTTGGCAGATTTTCTGGGATTCCAAACAATCCCTAAGGAGACCCATATGGTGGTTTTATGAGGGTAAGTAGGCAGACAAGAATCTATTGGGTCTAGCAATCAATTAATGAGAAGATAAAAAGAGAGTAAACTGCTAAAAATGTACTCCCTCTGTTCAAAATAGATGACGTTTGAGAATAATGCACAATAATTAAGAAATGCAATTAATTCACTATTAAAAGACTTTGTTATCCTTACTATATTAATTGCATTCACTAATAAAATTTTATCTTTTTTCAAAATTAATTGAGGGTATATTTGGTAAAAATTAATTAATGTATCTTGATTATATCAAAACGTCATATATTATGAAACAAAATTTTTTTCCTTAAACGTCATTTATTTTGAAACAGAAGGAGTAACATAATCATTATAATTAGGGGTGAGCATTTGGTCGGTTCGGTTTGGTTTCGGACTGAACCGATTGAACCGAAAACCGAACTTCAAAAAATTTAAGAATCGAACCGAAACCGAAGTATATAAAACCGAGAACCGAATGGATCGAAATAATTTCGGTCGATTCGGTTCGGTTCAATCAGTTTGGGTTAATTACTCACCTATTCAGAAATATCTCATCTTCTCTTTCTTTTTTTATTTAAAAAAAAGGGCCACAAACAGAGGTCAAAGATTTTTGACATCCACAAAAAAAAACAAAAGAAAAAGAGAATTAAGAAGGAAGAAAACGAGAGGAGAGCAGGGAGAAGAGAGGAAAGAAGAGAGAAGAGAGGAAAGAAGAGGGAGCTGAGGGCTGAACGGAAACCCCACCAGCGCCGCCTAGACTCCATCGCCGATCCGATCAGTCGTCTCCTTCGTCGCTCACCGCCGCCGTCAATTGTTATAGCCGCACCTCTCTCTTTGTCGTTCTCTCTCCGCTGCCCACTTTGAGCACCCGTTCTTTCCTTTCAATAGAGGAATTAAATAGGTGAGTGAGAGTTAGCTTGACCAAACTGTGAATTAGGACAAAAAAAAAAGAAGAAAGAAAGGAGATATGAAAGATTTTCTTTTAGGGATTTCAAATTCCTAAAATTTGAAGTAAAGATGAGTAAGAGGAAAAAGCTGAAATTAGTAGATTTTCTTGGTGATTCTAAAGATTTTGGGAAATTATTTCGGCAGCAATATTTAATTACGTTTTCCTGAACTTTATTTGAGTTATGTTTATTATATTTAAACTAATATTACTATGAGTTGTATGAGTGGCTTGCTTAATTACTTAGTTGTGAATTGCTTGATGATTTTGGCTGGGTCAAGAGCAATTCTAAAGCTCTGTTGATGTATTTAAGGTTATATTTGGTTACATTATAACTTTAAATGCCTGAGTTAGGGTTTTCTCTGTAAGGAAGATGAGATCGATGGAGTTAGGGATTTAGAAATCTAGTGTGTATATATATATACACTAAGGCAAAACGGTGTGTTTCACAAACTTCGGTCGGTTCGGTTTCTTCGGTTTTTCAATTTTAAAAACCGAACCGATAAAACCGATTTATTTTTTCGGTTCCGAACCGAATGAACCGAAAACCGAACCAAATAGACCAAAATCTATTCGGTTCGGTTTGGTTTTCGGTTCCGGTTCGGTTTTGCTCAGCCCTAATTATAATTTTGATAATGTTATGAGTAGATTTTATGCTTAACGTGACATGAATAATACTTTGTATTTTTCCTAAGGTTTTAATTTAATTTTACTAATTAAATAATTATCCTCTGTTTTTAAGCATGATTAGTTTCTGTATTTAAATAATTCCGCTGAAACTAAAGCCATAGGATCCTATGTTTCTGATCAGACAATATCAAATCCTTTCCGAGGTTATATAACCAATAAGAATTTTTTATATGTCTAAGGTTATATAGCCAATTGGAAAAGTTTTACTTAATTAAAATAAATTTAAATATCTATTTACAAATCCAGCTAATATGAAAAAAAAAGAAGTTAAATTTAACTCAATACTAAGAACTAGCATATGAAGTGAGCATTGATCAAATTTTTGTAAGAGATATTATATTTTTATAACTATCCGATATGAGATAATTATCGCATACTCTCATGTCCAGAGCTAAATATATGTTGGAGTGTGAAATTTGTAAAATTAGATATGTGATTTTCCCATTTCGTAAGACCGGTGACTTTGATATAATGTAAAAAGAAATAGGTTTAGGTTTATTATTAAAAATTAGCTTTTCAGATGAAATTTGTCCAAATTTTTATAAAAAACATTATAGTTTTATAATTAGTCGATGTGGAAAAAATTGTTCAAACCCTTCTAATAAATTCTACACTCTTACAGCTAGTCAATATTAAATATTTAACATAATAATATGTATATTTTTATAATTAGTGGATACAATATTTAAAATAATACTTAAAAAAAAAAAACCGCTGTTGGGCTGAGGCTGGGCTTCGAAACTTTCATGAAGTATTGGAGTAATCGTTGCTTAGGCTCGGGCAAATCAAAATAGGTTTTTGTCATTTTAAAAACATTATTTTTACTTCGGAAAATATTTTAGTATTTGTTTTTATTTTGGAAATTTATTTTAATATTAATTTTCATTCTTTTTTCTGTTTTTTAGGGGGAGAGACATTAATAGTTATAATGGTGGGTGGTGTATATATAATTATATAATTATGGTCAAATCTTTACATTACTAAGATTAAATCAGTCAAATCTTTTCCTTGAAAAAAAAGAAAAAAAAAATCTATGGCCTAAATTTAAAAAAAATCTTTTCCTTCAAAATTAGATTCTAAAAAAATCCATTAGAGATGAAAGTTGATAAAAAAAATTGTTATAATAAGTAATAACCACTGATCATAAAAAAGAAAAAGAATTTTAATTTGCAGTAAAACCTGAATTAGAATAATTATTCGATGGTTAATTTATTTTTGTAGTAATTTTTGCCATTTTTTTAATATTTGGAATTTTCTACGTCAAGAATTAATAATAAATAAATAAATTTGAAAAATGGATTACCGGTCTTTTTTCATTTCCTCACAATTTTACCAGCTTCAGACTCTCCTTTTCAATCTTCTTTCTCTTTTTCATGATTCTTTGAAGTTTCCCAGTTCCTAAAACCCTAATGACAGGCAGGATGGCCATGAATTGGAGCTTCTCCTCACACATTCTCCTCCTTGGCCTCCTGTCTTTCCTCCACCCTTTCACCACCACCACGGTGGCCGGCATTCGCGTTGGCACCATTATCCACAAGCCCTCCGCCGAGCTTCCAATTTTCCGGGAAGCTCCTTCATTTCGGAACGGCGAGGCTTGTAGCTCGACAGAGACAGATATTATCCATGTGTCAATGACCTTAGATGTTAATTACCTTCGTGGAACAATGGCAGCAGTTCTCTCCATTCTTCAACACTCTGCATGTCCGGAAAATTTATCTTTCCATTTCCTTTCTGCTCATTACGTACCAGAGCTCTACTCGAGCATTAACTCGACTTTCCCTTTCTTGAACTTCACGGTTTATCGTTTCGACTCGAACCAGGTTCGTGGAAAGATTTCTAGGTCGATTCGTCAAGCTTTGGATCAGCCTTTAAATTATGCGAGATCTTATCTTGCTGATATTTTGCCTGTGAATGTTAGAAAAGTAATTTACTTGGATTCAGATATAATTGTTGTTGATGATATTGTAAACTTATGGACTGTAGATATGGAGGAAAAGGTAGTGGCTGCACCAGAGTATTGCCATGCCAATTTCACTCAATATTTCACTGAGAAGTTCTGGTCGGACCTGGAACTCGGTAGAACATTTGAAGGAAGAAATGCTTGTTACTTTAACACAGGAGTAATGGTGGTGGATGTAGAGAAATGGAGAAATGGAGATTTTACGAAGAAAGTCGAGGAATGGATGGTGGTTCAAAAACAGAAAAGGATTTATCAGTTGGGGTCTTTGCCGCCATTTTTGCTTGTTTTGGCTGGTAATATTAAGGCAGTTGATCATAGGTGGAACCAACATGGGCTAGGTGGTGATAATTTTGAAGGGAAATGTAGGAGCTTGAACCCTGGTCCAATTAGCCTCCTCCATTGGAGTGGCAAGGGCAAGCCATGGCTGAGGTTAGATTCTAGGAAGCCATGCATTGTTGATCACTTATGGGCTCCATATGATCTCTACCGTTCATCAAGACAGTCGTTAGAGGAATAATCGTGGAGGAAACAATAGAAATTGAGAAGGATTTAGACAAGTTATGATTAGAGAGAGAAGAAAATCATGTTGTGATTACAAATTCAGTTAGATTCTGAAGAAATTAAGCCTTCCCATTGAGAAAATTGACTACAATGGGATGGCTTACCAAGGCAAGAAAGACCCTGAAGAAGGATTTTTTGTTCCAAGGAATGTATAAATCGACTGTACGGTGCTTCCATGGAGGGAAAAACCAGTTCTTTCCTTTTGCCTATTTTTGCAATTGTTGCAACTTTGACAAGTGTATATGTGTATACGGAAAGCATTACTTGATACTATAAACATATAAAAAGGAAAACAAGACAAAATTGTCTGCATTTTGATGAGGCGTGGAAGAGCTAATCAAGCCTTGTGCCCATTTACCATTTTAATGGAAAAACAATTCGAGAAAATACAATTGTGATTACATTTGATTACTGGAAAAAGACCCAATTGATATTTTCACTCTCTACTCTTACAGATAGCTGCCTCTGTATTTTCATGATCTGTAATTCCTTAAGCGCAGACCGTTTCGAAGTATGCAATTCCAACATCGGTAACACCAATCATTGTAATTCAGAATACATGCACAAAGATGCTGAAAACTATAGGCCGCTTGAATTAAAAAACACCCCAAATTCTCCCAGTTGATCAGACGAAAAGATAAAATGACTTTCCTGAATAAAATGTACCATCTATAGAAATTTTACAAGTGCAAACTAATTGTACTTTGCACTACCAATCCATCAAATTTCACCCCTATCTTTTCATTTCTGAATTCTGACTCTAAAGTAATAAATGTCAGGAAGCTCATGGAAGTGTTGAAAGCATCCCAACGTTCAAAAGCATGCCTACAACAATGCAACTGCCGGCTAGAATGTGTAGAATTTAAGACCAAGGGTGCAGCGCGTGATTGATTAGAAAGCATAAAGCATGTTTCCTGTAAGATCATATGATACTTGCACTAAATCTTTACCACAGCCTTATGCTTAAGCTGTTGCTGCAGATGGACACTTCCCTAATGTATTCCACAATGTATAATCCCCTGAAGTAACCTGTTGCAACCAAATTGAACGAATCAAGTTGAAGAAAATGGATATTTATGTATCCTGAATCTCTTCTTTAAGTATCTAATACTGCCAATGCATTTGGAGAAAGCAACAAAAAATTAAATATATATCATTATTCTGCAGAGACATCATGGCATCATGCTTACAATCATAAAAAGGGGCTGGGCTAGGCCTCACGTCAGGCATGAATAGTTTCCTAGTAATAAGCCATAGTAGAAGCCTAGATTTCTGTCCAGGCGAGTACATACAGATTTTGAATGTAACTTTTAAGCTGGCAGGCAGGGCTAAAGGGTTTTACCAAACCTGCTCATCAAATATACGGGTCTTATTTCATTCAGGCTGATTGTTGTGAAAAAATAAATATCGAAGCTCAGAAAATATAGAGGATGAATACACAGGTTCAGACCAGGTGTATTTATTTTCAAAAGGCCCATCACTTTGAGGCTTAAACAAGATTGGTCATAATTAATTGCCACCAACCAACTAAATGAAGGGAAAAAGATCATGAGCACCCAGCATTTCAAAAAATGACTTGAACACATAATGGGCACATTTTTCCTCCCAACGCAACTTTAGGATTAAATAAAGTTTCAAAAGCAAATATGAAGAGATAATGATGTCAAAGCTGAATACAGAGAAAACTCAAAACAGCCAGAAAGTTAAGGACATATGCAATAGTAACCAGGAAAAAAAAAAAAAACTATGCAATCGGGATGAACTCATTAAAAAAACTTCCAACAAATGATGTGGCAAGGACAAATATTCATTCACTGTATTCACCTATGATTAAAAAAAAGTTTTAGATTAAAATCGAGTCTCAGTTGCTTTTAGTTTTGGCCTGCAAGAAATTTTAAACAATGGGATTCCGATGAAATTACCTGAGTTGACAACTCCACAGGTGCTTTAACAGTTGGATAGATGCTTACCTAAGTTCAGAACAGTATGAGAAAGTTAGCACATAAATGTCAGGGGAGAAAATTTCATAAGGGTACTCCTTCCAACTAATTCTACTTGATGCACGGAAGGGAAAAGAAAATGCTTCATTTGTCAAAAGAGAAAGTTATCAGTTTACAATAATCACATAATTTTTGCACAATAATCCTGAACATTCCGGTTTTTACTCAACAGTGCAATGTTCTCTAAACTGAAAATGAGATATGACCATGGATGTCAATAAGAGTATGCGACACAGGGAAAAGTACTTCTTGCTATGCAGAAGAGATAGATTATGCAAGATCGGTATCACAATAGAAGAAAATGCGGCAAAAGAAAAGAAAAGAAAACTCACAGATTTAGGATCGATGGACATTCCAGATAATGAAGCCCCAATAATCTTGAAAGATACCTGCCATGGAAGTTAAAAACATCTTAAAACTAATTATCAAGTTAAACTGCTCGAAGACTTCCTACATTAGATATTTTGGCATCATTTATAACTAATTAGGACAGGCAACAACACTATAAACTAAAAATGGGGCACACGACAATTCCAAATTTCTAGTATCTGACTCTGATTATAAGCGGTTGGTTCACCAGCATTTATTTCAGATTAACAAGATGAACCGTGACACAATATTGCAAGCAGTGTAAGTTGAATGAATTCAAATGCTTCATCAACTGCAATGTATGAAACCAACCAGAGATAATAAATGCAGAAAGAATACATACTTTGGCATAATTATATGCCTGCCAGCAAAATGGCTCCTCGAGATCAACTGGAGGAAGATCCTTGTTCATTTTCTCCATTAAAAATTCCTCCACATTTATCATATTGTTTGTAGTCTCTTCCTCAATGTCACTATCCCCATCACTCATGATTCCAGAACCAGGTTTAGAAAAAGGTGATCTTTGCACTTGCCACGGTGCAAATCTAACTGTTCCAGGGAATGTTGCTTCAATACTTTTCCCATTAAGGCTCCTACCACTTGGAATAATCTTCCATTCAACTGAGTGATCTGCCGTTGAAACCGTTCCAACAGAAGGGTTCCCATCAAAAGACACAACCCTCCTCCTTGGGAAAGGCATTGTCACATTGCAGAACTCCATTGTCATAGGAGGCTTGTAACCTTCCATTATGCGCAACTTAAATAAAAATGCCCCCTCATCTTCAGAAACCATAGACAACTGGTAAAATCCCACCACAGGAGGACCAAAGGCACAATTTGCCTGATAACGCACTAAAACAAAATTGCCTAGTGGGGGTGAAAACATCATAGCCTGCTTATCCACATTTTGTTCAGGAACTTGAGCACAAGGATGGAAAGATAAAACCTCAACATGAGCCTTGTTCAACCCTGTCAAAGGGAGCGATACATCGGGCAACCCTTCCAATTCTGCTCGACAGTTTATTTGGCCTGAGACAGATATAGTATCTGAGATATCATCTCTATCATACATGGCAGCACGAACAGTTTCATGAATTGTAAATAGTATTCTTTGCTTTCCTTTGAAAAGATATGGCTTCCATGATGGTTGTTTGAGATCAGATGGAGGCAGATCCGATGAAGAAAAACCGTTAACCTTGATAGCAAAAATATTGGAGTAGTTGAGATCCAGGGGAGTACCTGGTAAAAACAAGTAGATGCATGTAAAAATGATGGTAGGATTAGGCATGTACAGATTGACCCACAGGTTAATGTTAACAATTTTTGAAACAAGAGAAGGCATTGTAAAAGTACCAACCAAAGGGCATTGCACTACTTATGAAATTCCGAAGTGCATCTTTATCCAAAGGCTTTGAACCAGTTTTTGGAGCATCCAATGCGCTAGCCCCAATTGCAGCAGTGCTGGATGTGCCGGCAGATGCAACTGGCACAGCCACGGGCTTTGCCCTAGAGGAAATACCTGATATCCCTATGCTTCCAGTTAAGGAATCCAACAGTCCTCCCACTGATTGTGATGAACTTACAACTACTTCTGGATCCAAAACATCACCAGTAATTATGTCACCAATAGCAATTGCAGCCATGAATGCCCTGTAATAAAAAATTAGAAAGGAATTAACTCCAACAAAATTATAATACTACTTTTTCTCCTTGGCGTCACCAGGATGAAGTAATTTCACTAAAAAAAGAAAAAAGGAAAAGAGTGAAACAGGAAAGATTCTCAAGAGCTTAAAGGATCTGTTTTCTCCTGCGATTTAACGGTCTTGTTATCTTAATAAGAAAGAGATTGAGACTAATACTTGCTTCTAAGAGCATTTATCCAAAAAAGCACTTTTCTATTATTGAGTCTGACCAAAATTTCTTCGAATATTTTTTAAAATTTATTAGTGAGGGTGACACCAAATTTCATGCTTTGTACAATCAAGAGAAATAGCTAATGCATAGCAGAATCAATTGAAACAAACTTTAAAAGGGAATAGGGAAGAATGAAATATACAAACCAATCTCAAATTGATTTGAATTTTACTTCGACATGGCATAGAAAACAAATTACTACCACAGGTAAGAAGAACAGAAAAGGATTTGACAGTAAAAAAAAAAATACAATGGAAGCAAAAATAAAGGGATCATGTAAGAGTATCCAGTTACATTGAATGGTTCCGCACCATTAGCTTAGCCCAACCATTAGTTATATCAATGACAACTTCATTAACCTTATCATGTAATTTGATAGTGCTTTGAGACAATTTTGTATGAAGCTGGAAGTAAAGCTCATTTATTAACTCGTTGCAGTCTACACTGATTGGTTGCTAATAACTGGCTGTATATAAAAGTAACAAAGATTACATATTCAAAAGTCGAAAATAGTTAACAGCTAAGTCAAACTTGAATCGAAGAAAGAATACATGTGTTTCATTTACGGGCATTTTCTTTTCATGATGATATGCTATAAGCCACAATACATATCAATTTATCCAATATTCAGTGTGGTCCATGAGACTGACGTTCAAATCCAAAACTTTTGGGATATACTAATGAGCATAGACGCTGGATGATGACTGGCAATGGTAATGGGATGGAAGGAAACATATAAAGAGGAAGTTAGGGGAACTTACTGCACAGACACCATTAGTATACTCTAGCGGTACCAGTGCAAGAAGACCACCAGGATAAAATCTGAAATTTTCTATATTCTTACAAATTTCCTATGATCATTGCCAATAACAATGGCAATTGCCATTGGAAAAAATAGTTTTCTCACCCTGCCAATACAATGACAGGATATAAATCTACGTGAACTACCCAATCTTATTCATTGGTTATTATTATTTAGTAAATTTCCCCTAATATATACTATACAATAAAGTAAATTGCCATGAAGGTCTCAACATCATTTTAGTGCAACAATCCAAAATGAATTTCAATTTGAGGACAATCGTCAGTTTAAGATTTGAACAACAATGTATAAAGATTTCAAGAGTTATCTTCATTTAACGGATATTACAAGTAACTTACCATACCCTGTGATGGATGGAAGATCAAGCAAGATGGGAGATATGCTTTCATCCACTCCAACAGCATTTCCACAATCGGATCTTCTACATAATCTTGAATATGTGTTTAAATGCCTTGGCTCAACCAAAGGCAAAACAAGGATGCAATAAGGGCCCCTTACATGCAAAACTAAAGGCCACAGCAGATGGCTCTCTCCTTCATCCTCCCTGGTTATATGAAGACTTATAACGTGGCGCAGGATGGGGTCATCAACCCAGGAATCTGAACCTTTAGCTGACTGAGCCATGCGTATCCCATACCCACGCGTTGAACCCTCCCTACAAAAAAAGGCTAAACCAATAACTACAACTGATTAAATCAACCTAATAAGATATCTCCAGACTAAACTACGTAAGAATACTACAATCAAATTAAGGAAATAGAAGTATAATTTAAGAAAGGAAATAAAATAACAAATATAATCGACATGAAACTGTTTTACTCATTTAATATTGAAACAATCGGCAAGCTGAAAAAAAATTAAATGGTCAGTATAAGTTCAAATCGGTTGTTAATAGATTACTAAAAGACTTCTCTAGTTGTCTCAACACAGTCAACATATTAAACATAAGGAAAAAATAAAAAATAAAAAAGTCTAAAAAGTCAAACCAACCTTTTCTTCCTCTCAACAAATGCAGCGGCTAACTCTGAATCATTTGGAAGAATGGGCAACACACCATACTTAACAGGATCCTCCTTAGAGCTCTCATTCTCACCCTTGCAAGCAGCCCGCCACTGTCGCTCCACCACAGGAAACCGCCTGATAGATTTTAAACATAATTAAAAATAAGAAAGAAATCGAAGTATCAAATCAGGAAACCAAAATCGCCCGAAACAATCATGCTATAATCGAGTCGAGCTTACATAGAACCAGAATTCGAATTCAAATTCAAATTCAATTCAATTCATAGATAAATTTCAATCAAAACCAACAAAAAGCTAGTAGAGATTTCAATAACTTAAGGAAATAAAACAAAAATGAATAGTTAAGGTAGAAAATTCTGGTTTCTTGCAGTACCTGGAGAAAACGACTACGTCGAGACTGTCTAAGATCCACAAAGCCCTAATGCCGCAACCGCCGGGCATCTGAGCTTTCTTTCTTCTACAGTTTTCCTTCTGATTTTCCTTTGAAATTATGGAGATGGACAAAATGTGGAAGAAGCCTCCAGCAAGCAGAAGAGTCCAGAGCACGAAGGTGAACGGCGACGTTTGTGGATGGTCGACCTGTCATCAACGAATTTATCAAAACGGCCCGTTTTGCCTTGCTTCGGTGTTGCTGCCTATTTTCCGCGTATATTAGTATATATATATAAACGAGGCATATATATATTTTTTTCACAAAAAATGGGAACTTTTTTTTTATAAATAATGCTTTTGCAAAAATATTCATCAAAATTTTAAAATAAAATAAAATTCCAACCTAAATATTACAAAAAAAAAAAACCATCTACAACTTAATCTAACAAATAAAAAGAAAAGAAGAGTCTCTTAGGAAAATTATGTACTTGAACTATCCTAATTAATTTTTCATTTTAAGTTAATATTTTTTTTAAATATACTGAATCGAATTTACAGTAAAATTAAGATTTAACAAATTTAAATGAAAGATCGAAAATTTATAAGCAGATGTAATGGGTGAATTGGAGCAAGTTTCCAGTAATATCCATATAAAACTAGCACTAGTATCAGTACACTCCATGTTTAAGCTTCAAGCTCGTATATTACGAATATAGATGAAATTGGATTGGACTGATAAAAGAAACAGGGCTTATACAATTCGAGCTAGGTTAAAACTTGATAAATAGGCATGAAATATAGAGATTTAAAACATAAAACGAAGATTTAATTAGGACCCAACAGCTCAAGTACATAATTTTCCTAAGAAACTCTTTTTTTTTTTTTTTTGTTAAGTTATAGATGGATTTTTTTTCGTTTTAATTTTTTTTGTTTTGTAATATTTAGGTCGAAATTTTATTTTATTTTAAAATTTTAATAAACATTCCAAAGCGGATCCCATTATCTATTTTATTTGAATTTTTCGAATGTTTTTCAAACTATTTAGAGAATTGAAATTTTTAATACTTCCGTTGAAACTTTTTATGAAAATGGCATGTGAAGTCTACAGGGTGTTGGAAATCACATCAACCCAACACCCTATAGACTCCACATACCATTTCCGCAAAAAATTCCAGCAAAAGTGTTAAAGACCCCAATTTTTCAAATAGTTTGAAAAATATCCCACAAACCCAAATAATTTTTTCAAAAACATTATTTATAAAAAAAAGTCCCCAAAAAATGCATATTGTCTGATTAAAATTTTATAAAAATTCCTGATAATTAATAAAAAAAAAACAGTGAGTTTAAATGTGGATATGTATTATTTAGATTTTTTTATTATTATTTTCTGTTTCTTTTTTCTTTAAAGTTTAAACTTTATATAAGAAAAAGAAAAACAATAAAGAAAAAAGAACCAGGTGGAGCTGTCATATCCTCAATACACCCACCTAGCTTCTAATATCCTCAATGAAACAAACTGAAGCATCAGCTAAAACAGAAACAAAGATATTTGGGGAAGAACACTCGAAATGAAGAGATTTTGTATTTGTGATTTTATCCTTTCTAAAGAAAGGTACACTTAGAAATTGATTTTTCAGAGATAAACAATCAGAAACCAAAACATCTAATTCTAACAATGTAGATTGAACAGTTTTAGAGCTGAAAAAAGGCTCTTGACAATTCCACATGATCTAAATTTTTGGATTTGAGCCAAGAAAAGGCCTGCTAACATATAAAGGTTTGGTAATTACAGGAGAAAAGCAAGCTGAAAAGAAACCTCAAAGCACTCAAAACAAACTCACAAATTTTTTGATTTTCAAACATATGAAAACCGAACAAATAAGATTTAATCATTTTAAAATCTGCATTCACAAACATACTTGCATTATGAAATTGACAGTCTAAAATTAAATTGTTTCAAGATCCTGCACATTTACTATAAACTAATCACTACTACACATACTACAGGCTTCATATAGCATTCTTCAGTGCATCCGTTCATCCAATAATATTTTGTACATAATGCAGTATTTCTATGAAACATTTCCTGATTAATTCTTACACTTCAGCACTTCCTTTGCAAAACATTTCGACTTGATTATTACAAATTTCGGGTAAAAATAAATAAAGAAATGCATTTGCTCAAGATGGAAAACAAAATTTTAAATACAAGACTACAGAACAAGTTCTTGATTATACATCTAGAATCCAGAGATGGAACCTCAAATTGGGTGTGTATTTAGATGTGTTTAGAGGTCGATGCATAGGTAGGAAATGACTGAGCCAGCTCTTCGCTTTGTTCTTTCGCTAACCTTCCACTTCTCAACCAGTAACTTCTTTAAGTTTGGACAACTAGACACCATAGTGGCAACTCCTGAAGCAGTTATACGCGGGCAGTAAACTAAGTGGCAGGACTCAAGCCCCGAGGAATTTTTAACAAGATGCGCTAGACCAACATCAGTTATTAGTCGACAGTGAGATAGTACAATCTCCTTCAGCATTGGACACCCTTCTCCTAATTGAGCCATAGCCATATCCCCCAAATTCTGTCCAAGAGCAACGATTGATAAAACATTTGCGAAATTTTATTTTTTAAATTGAAGGAAATTAACCGTAGATGCTATAACATGTTAGATTGATTGTGCATGCTAACTGGGAAGGCATGAAGATAGATTATAAAGCAGAAGACTTTACTATGATCATTTCAGAGTACCCAAGTGAATTCTTATCTTATATCCCTTGAAACCATGATACAGTGGAAAAAGATGCATCATAGGTTGATGATGGAGAATCTTCTATCTAGCACAATAGAACACTTCTTTGAAGTGGACAAAGATCAGTCCAGTATTTAGAACTAGATTTGGAAACTAAACATACATAATAGAAAATGGTTGCACACTAATCACGGCTTCCTCATTTGACACCAGAGCTACGTTCTCTAAATTCAAACCCCAAAAGAGGAAAAAGAATTATGACATTTTAGTGACCAAATGAATTTTCTCCGTAGGAGTAACAATAATAATTGTATAAACTAAATACCTCACATGAGAATAACCCTATCCTCCATAGGGCTAAGGTCTTGATTGCTTATTGCCCGACTTAGCATAAAAAAAGGGAATCGCAGTTTTTAAAAATTAAAAAAGGCATAGCAATAAATCAATGCAAGCCTATGAAAGATATATGAAAATGGACGAAGAGGGCAGGGAAGAGATAGTATACCAGATTCACACTAACATCCAAGTAACTAAGTTCAGGGCAACCTCTTGCAATAGCTGTTATGCCTGCATCACCAATCAAATGGCAGCCACTGAGGTTCAGATGTTTCAACGAGCAACCCTGACCTATTGCAATTAGGGCCTCATCTCCCACCCTAGTATGTAAAATAAACAACCACGGTTAAAATCCACCAAATATACCATTTCTGATATCATGAAGCAACCTAATATATGTTTCAGACAGCAAAGCAAATAAAACTGGAAGGTACAACAGGAAATACCAAGAGAAGATTTGCAAAACAATTCCCCATTTAAGAAAATAAAGAAAAGCCTAAGTTTGGATTTCAAAGAGCATTCAAGAGCTTTACCTATCACAAAACCGAAGGCTAAGATCTGTAAGAAACTTACAATTCTCACCAACTGCTACAATTCCCCTGTTTCCAATCTATCAGTAAAAAAAATTATTAAACAATAATAATAAATAAAAAAAAGTAAGTCAATATTACAACCAAGATGCAAACTTTTGTCATATTAATAAAATACTTATGAAGACCATAAATCCAACAGACATTAAAAGCATGAGCAGGAAAAAACAAAATAACTTATTGTTAAGGGCCATCAAACAAAAAAGCAAACTTTACATTTCGTCCAAATTCTTAAAGTCATTTGAAAACCAAAATTCATCCACAAATAAATTTCACAACCTATGACATGCTCAGAGTTTACTGCAGGAAGGCATACTAACAGCAGCCTTGTGAAACTTGAAATGACAAAATAGCCAATTTTGTGGAGGTTAAAGGGGATTGCAGAAATTTTGCAAGCTATAACTGTTATATATGTGAAAGTCTAAATCAAAAAATCCTTATCCTCAAAAGCACTTAAAGATGAGGTTCTATGAGTTTGTGAGAAAGATAACCTCGTAACAGCGTCGAATATGAAGTTTCTTCAAATTTATACAGCCTCTAGCTATGCTACAAATGGCATCATCACCAATACCAGAGCAATCCACCAGATGAAGAGCCTGCAAGAACTTACAGCCCTGGCCCATTTGAAGAAGAGCATGATTACCAATCCTTTGGCAGTATAACAAAGCCAACTCAGTAAGGCGCCTGCAAAAAGTTTCAGCAATGCCACACGGAAATCAGTCTGAAGATAGTGCTACATATTTAAAAAAGGAACAAATTTTGGATATTCAAAGTGGGGACGGGAGAAAAGGACTGCAAGACAAATGAAGGAGAGAAAGAAGAAGCAAAAGAAAATAAAAGAAAAAGAAACTTACGGGCAAGATCTTCCAACGGCCTCGAGTCCAAGAGTTCCAATGTTGTGGCAGCCATTAATTTCAAGATGGGTCAACTCTTTGCAACCAGTGGCAATTGCTTCTAAACCCTTATCGCTCAAGAAATAGCAGTCACTTAGGGTAAGACTTTTCAACTTCTTACAGCCATCCCCGATGGCACACAAGCCTCTGAAGAGTAAAATAACGAGCTTCAATCATCTTCAATTGTCACAGTTATCAAAAGATAGGAACACAATCTCAAGATACAGGTGATGTTTTATAGAAAATAGAGAGGAAAAAAAACAAAAGAAAAAGAAAAGCATTGTAAGATAGTCTCTTCACAAAAGTTTCACATGCCTGCCTTGAAGGAGGAGGTAAAAATATGGAAACTAAAGTTCATCTACGATTGAATTTTCATGACATGAAGATCAATATAAGGTGAAACTGACTGGTCATGTTGCACACTAGTTGTTCAGTTCAACAAGAGCATATCATTTTTATGGTCAAAACAGAAATAAAATCGTAAAAGTATGGGACCTGTCAGTAAATCTCTGGAAACTGTACAAAGCCAGCAACTCCAGCGACAAACAACAGGTTCCAACAGCCATCAAAGCATCATCCGTAACATTAATACACTGTAGCTTCAAATCTTTCAATAAAGGGCATCCTTGGGCCACAGAAAGTACACCACCATTGTGGATGGATTCCGAATCCAGCGATAAAGTTTCAAGAGAGCTGCAATAAGAACCCACTGCTTCCATTGATATATCAGTTATTTTCGCACAGGCTGCAACACCAAGAGACTTCAGTGATTTCCCACAGCCTTGGGCTAATTCAACCAAGCCCGAGTCAGTCAAGCCTTCACAAAAACGCAAGTTCAAATCTTCAAGCAATTTACAACACTTCCCAACACCAGCTAGACCACGATCTCCAACGTAGCAACCCTGTTGACAAATGGGAAAACAAAACTAAATGTGAACAGACAGAAAAGAGAAGGAATAATGCTAAAAAGAAAAGTAATAAACTAAAGCCTAAATAATGCTGAAAAGTGAAGTTCACAACCAACATTAAAGCATGCAGGCTATGCACTAGAAGAAAACTGATGCTGGCATTATTTTAGTAGAGATGAGCTACCAATGAATTTCACACTTTGGACACACTTATTTGAGTTTCATCCCAAAAGCTCATTATTAAGACAGGTATTTAGGACAGACAATTCACTGCATCCACACCTAGGATGCTGGAACTGCAAACTAACGGAAAACAACAGGAATTGAGTGTGTTCAGATATTCATGGTTCATTCATAAATTTGAGCAATATGCAAAACTGAACTAAAGAATTAATGAGAAAAATGATAAAGAATTAGAAATTCACACAGCTTACTTGTAAATCCAGGGATTTCAAGAAACTGCATTTGTAGGCAAAAGATATCAAGCCCGAACTTGAAACAGTGGAGCACCAGATTAAGCTCAACTTTTCAAGCTTTGGAAAGCCATCACCGAGAGCAGTCAACCCAACATCAGACAAACGAAAATCACACTGGCCATCTTTAGATTTCTCACGTTGTAGTTTAAGAGATGGAGTAGAACGATCGCTGGTCCTTCTTCTTCCCTATAGGAAATTCCATTAAACCATAATGAAAAATGCATACCTGATAGCTGCAGATAGAACGCCTAAAGTAGCAACAATAATAGGAAAAGGGGAAGGAGGAAAACTAACATCATTGATTATCCACTACCAACATGTCTAAACCTCACAAATTCTCTTGCGTCTGCCGTCAAGTTTATCGTTTTTTGTCCCGCCCTTACCTACAGATGATAAGCCAGAACAGCTAAATCGTCCAACCAAACTACAGAACAGAACCCCATGCCTAAAAATTTAATGTCTCCCAATAAAAAGCACTCCTTTTTTCCATGATAAACAACTCTTGGTTTCTTCTTAATAACCCATATAGCGTGTCCGTAAAATCACTAACTGAACGGAAAATCAAGAAAAAGAAAGTTATAGGACCTGTAAACCACCTCAATTCGCACACTCACGGGTCATCCGCACGCAAATTGAGGGTCCCAATTGGAGCACGGAGAGGAAGGTACAATTTTCTCATTAATCTAATCTGCTAAAAAAAAAAAGGAATATAAGGCTTACAAATTGGGGCGGAAGAATTGAAAACCGCTCGTCAATGTGAATGGTTTTGACATTGTGGAAGCGGCGGGCAAGCAGATTGACGAAGAGGTCCGGCTTGCCGGAAGCTCCAAGACGGAGGGTAGTGCGGCTGAGGCGCTCCAAGGCCAGCCACCGTTTGCAGACAAGAGAACAGGCATCGCATGTCAACTTGGAGTCCAGGTGCCTGAAGATCTCAACGATGAGTTCATCTGGTAGACAAGTGTTAATCCAGTCGCGGCCTCGCATATCAGATTGACGAGTTTCTCACGGAAATTGGGATCGGAATGAATTGATTGAATTCAATCCGATAGAGCGGAATGCAATTTGGATTTGCAGCAGAATTAGATTTATGTTTGGGATTTCCAGGGAATTAAATTAATGCATATCGAATCGGTGGAGTCGGCGGCTAGACGGGGAATGTTGGAGTGAATTTAACGGAAATTGCCCTGGTTTTGAATATGCATTTTATATATACGCCGAAATTTAACTTTGTTTTATCAATTTTGCTTTGTCCCACCTTAGCTTTGGTTTTTCGGAATTAAAAAAAATATATTTATATTTATATTATTTATTTATTATATATTTTATTAAATATTTTTCATCTCTCTATTTTTAATTAAAATTAAATAAAATTTTTAAAAATATAAAAAAATATATTTTTATCAATAATTATAATTTTTTATAAAATTAAAATATTTTAAATTTTTTTAATTTTTGTAAAAAATATATAATTACTGTACAATTCTCTTTCGTCCTATATAATTCTTTGTAATATTGATTATTTGCTATTTGAAACTCATTAATATTGTTAATTCCAACTTGAAACAGGAGACAATCATCTTTTTATATCTAATCTGATCTCGCCATTAAAACTAAGAGAGCTGTTAAACGCTCCAAATTTATTTATTTATTTATTTTGTTAAAAATAAAATTTATATATTTATTATTTTTTAACGTCACTAATTTTATAAAATTTATATACTATTTCATAAAAATAGTGGAAAATAAATTGTTAATTAAATTTAAACAATTTTTAAAAAATGAAATCGGGAGGTAAAATAACAATATTTACACCACTGCCATTGCTGCAACTTGAGGTGAGCAAAAACCGAACCAAACCAATCAATTTTTAATTTGGTTCAATTTTTTGGTTCGGTTTTCGGTTTTTAATTTTAAGAAATTTCGATTTTTTGGTTCCATTTTTGAAGGAAAAAACAGCATAAAAATCGAACCAAAATTTATATAATTATATAATTTTTTTATTAAATAATTATTTTATATATATAAACTATTTTATTTTTAGTTGTAAATTATATGAATACATTTATCAATTATTAATATCTATTTTTTAATTGATAATTTAGAATTTTGACGATTAAATTGAAAATCAATTAAATAAAAAAATTTATTTAATGATTTTATTGTATTATTTATTATATATTTTTGGATTATTTCTTTAATTTGAACTTTTATTTATACAATTTAGATGTTTTTACTTTAGTATATTATAATTTATAATTTTTAAAAATAATATTTTTTATTTTTTAAAAAAATAATTTTAAATTTCGATTTTCGGTTAACCGAACTAAATCGATCAAAAATTTCGATTCGGTTTAAATTTGATTATTCTAAAATTTCGATTCGGTTCAATTAATAAAAATAAGGGAATTTCAGTTTTCAGTTATTTCAGTTTGGTTATTGAACCAACCGTTGCTCTTTCCTAGCTGCCACCACTACTATCACAATCACGATCGTTGTCACCACCATCACTATCGCCATCTTCGTCTCATAATTGTTAATTTATTTATTGACATATATTTGTATTTTAAAAAATGTGTATACTTAAAAAAATTGATGTATGTATGAAAATTTGTACTTTTTAATCAATTTTTTTTGTTTTAATTAGTAACATTAAATATAATTTAATTTTACATATTTTTAATTTTTTTAAAAAATAATATAGTATACTATTGTATACCAAATATAGTATAAAATATTACAAATTATTATATTTTTATACTAAATATTGTATATAATAATACAAACTAATATTGTGTGTAATGGCCTCAACACCAGATCAGTCGTAAATAGTATTTTTCGATAATGAATAGTATTTTTCGGGCCCGAAAAGACACCCGAAAGTCAAAAATATTTTATTGGACCATTTGAAAGGAATAGTCATGGTGAGCCTAGGATTGAAATTTGAAGTGGATTTGAGGTCAAATAAACCTTTAAAAGTCAAAAATACGAAAAAAATATCGAGTTAATTTTCCTGATAGAAAATGGAACTTGATTTTGCACAAATAATTAAAAATAGTAAACGAATTCCAAAAATTTTCAGATTTTGCATGTCTACATGAATTTTTATGTAAAATATTTTGGTAATGTGAATGAAATTTTTCGGTGACACCGACAGTTGTCGAATCGGATCGATAAGTTTGAATCGGATCGATAACGGACTCCGATTGAGCCAAAAAGTTATGTACTACCTATTTTTGATGTTTTAAGAATGATGGAATCAAAATTGAAGTGATTTGAAGTAAGGAATAGATAAAAATTGGATTGGGCTTAAAAAGACCTAAATGGGCCTTAAAATTTAAGTGGGCAAAGCCCACTCATCAAGCCCAAATTTTAGCCCATTAGAGAGGTATATAAGGGCTGAAAATATGGAGAAAACTCCAGAAAAATTGCTCACCTTCCTCTCCCTCTTCCATGGCCGAATCTACCTCTCTCTCTCTCTCTCTCTTGTTTCATAACCACTCAAGATCTCTCATAAACTTCAACTTAGGAGTTGTAGTTCCATCCCTCTAGATAATTAATCAAGCCTCAAGTCTTTGATTTGAAGGAGAAAAGCAAGAAAAATTAAGAGGAAAAGGCTTAGGGGTCAAATTGAGGTAAGGGATTTTCAAGGTTTTAAATTTATTTGAAGGTACCTATAAGTAGTTTTAGGTGCTTAGAGTCTATTTTTGTAGTTAAATTGAGCTAAAAAGGTTGATATCATAGTGTTTTATTTGATGAAGAATTCGGCTCCCATGGGTTTTTCATGATGATAGAGGAATTTCTTTGGTTTAAGGCATGAAAAAGGAAGTCTAAGGAAGTTAAAGCATGGACAAAGGTAAGCGACTACAAAATCCTTTAGTTTTCCTATTAATATGGAATTTTCCTAATTATGTAATTAAGGTAAAAATGTTTAAAGTAGCTAATTGATGTAATTATGTTAGGGTAATTGTAATTGGACTAGAGAAAAGATAAATGAAAAGTGAAAATGAGAGAAAGAAAAATTTTAGGGTGGAAAGGTAGTGGTGGCCGAATTATGCACTAAGAGAAATATGTGAAATTTTACATGAAAATAATATATGATGGCCTAAATTGAATATAGAGATGATAATTGGCGCCATTGAATTTTTAATGAATTATTGAGATTTATTTTGAAATGTTAAAGCCTATGTATTGGTTATGTCTATAGTGAAAATTGTGAAATAATAAGAATTAATTGATTATTTTAGTGAGAAATGATGTTAAATAATAAATAATGTATAAATAAATTTTATTGAAATTTATTAAAATTATTGAAATTTTTATGTGAACATGTACAATGAAAATAATTGAAATATTAATGCATAATTGTATAAAAATGACTAAGGTGATGAATTAATATGAAATTAAATTAATGTCAACAACGAAAAGAAAAAAAAAGTCAACCGATGAATTTTTCAAAATAATTATTAAGTCATGAAAATAATAATAATAATGAATTATTGGTAAATAATTCATAAAATGAATGAAAATGATGGAAATAAATTAATAAGTAAATAAAAAAAGATAAAATGAAGTTTTAAATGGAAAAATGACTCAAATAAAAGAAAATAAAAGTTTTGGGGTAAAATGATAATTTTATCAAAGTGGGTAATTAATGAGTAAAAATAAGTAAGAAATAGTTAACAAAGGCAAAATGGTAATTTCGAAGACCTAACTATGTCAAAAGAATAAGTTTCCATGGTATGCAGACTAAAATATAATTTTACCCGAAAATGATAAATTAAAAAATAAACGATGAATAATGAAAGAAATTGTATAATAAAAATGAAAATAAATTATTTTAATGGCAAAATTGTAATTATGTATTTAAAATGAATAATCCAATAGAAAAAGTCAAATTATGCATTTTTTAGGTATAAAATAATAAATTATATTAATAGAATTCCTAAGTGCGTAAAAAGTAGTAAAATAAATGTGTAATTAAGTTATCAAAATAAATTAGTCAATAAAAAGCAGTAAAAGAGTGAAAGATGATAAAATATTTTGCTGACGAAATAAAAGTTGGCTTAGCGAATAATTAAAAAGTTTTGGACAAAAAGAAAAATAAAGTGTAAAAAGATCAAGTTTAGAAGTATTGAAAAATAATTCGTAAAGAATTATATAAAAAGAATAAAAGAAAATTGTAAATTATAATGTCATAATTCATAATTTATAATCTGTTTAAAAGACTGAAAAGTTTAAGTATCTGAGTGAATTATCGAATAATAATTCACAAAAGTGACTGAAAAAGAGAAAGTGAATAAAATGACAAAAAGTTATTGAATGGTCAAAGGCACATAAGAGTGCATTTGATCAGAATAAAGTATAGTAATAAATAAAAGAAAGAAAGTAAAAATTTTTAAATGTTTAAAAACGTTTGCAAATGTGATTGATTATTTTGTCCTCGGCAATAAGCAGGTATTATTATTCTTATTTTGGATATAATTAGCTAGCTATAGGGACACCTCTGTACCATTGTACAAGTCATGACGACTAGCTTTGCTATGGATGGAATCTTTGATTTCCATAGCTTCAATGAAAGTAAAAGTGTATCTGTTTCTGCTCTATGAGACTTGATCTTTTTATATAATTTCTCTATCTGTTTAGTGGGACCTTCGGGTCAAGTCCCGAGTATCCTTTTTGAAAATCCTGTTATATTGCACTAGGGGCGCATCGAAATGAATAAATTGGTACTGTTTAATTGAATTGAATATAAAAAGTTATAACGAAAAATATTTCGTTTGAAATAAAATGCAAGTTGAAATAAATATGCAAAGGTTTCTGAAAAGTGTAATTAGTAAGAAAAAGAAAAAGAAAGGTGTTATACGAATAAAATATTAAATTAATGTTTAGTTAGGCTTTTATAATGATTTAAAATGTATTTTATTTTACGTGAAAAAGATAAATTTAATTAATTAGTATTTCTTGTACCAATTACTATTGTGAAAAGTGACAAGTTTGAAAAATAATATTAATGTTCTGTTTAAAGTTAAAAAGTGATAATATTGACATGAAGTGAAACTTAATGGTTAGGTAACGTCTTTCTGAAAGAAAAGTTAAATGAAGAATAAAACAATAAAAAGTCACATAATTGGTCAATGAGAAAAAAGGTAAAGGACATAAGTCTCAACAAATATTTGAACATAATTAATGGTATAAAATAAATAAAGTTCTGACTGCAAAGTGCTCCAAAACAGTTGTATCGTTTTGCCATAAAGCTTCTAAGCCTTTTAACAGTAATGTATTTATTAGATTAAAGTTAAAGTAAAGTAAAAGAATAAATAGCAAAAAGTGAAGTTAGAATACAGATTGAATAATTGAACAGTAAATCAAAAATTAAAAATAGTTTATTTTGGTACTAGTAAAGACACAAGTACCAATACACAGTACTAAATGAAATGCTAATTAAATCGCTGTGGCTAAAAGATAAAACGAAAGTAATGATAAAAATAAAAGTTATAGTAAAGATTAACATAAAAGTAAAAGTAATCCGATATTAATCCACCTAAGAAGATACTGTAAAGTAAAGTTAAAAGTTTGAAAACAAAAGAATAATGATTATCAAGATACGAGTTAATAATATGATTAATGATGATCGAAATAAAAGAAAATGTTTAATGAAATAAGAATAGTAAAAGCATAAATTACGAAATTATGTTTTATCTTGGGAAATTCTTAGATTAGTAGTCATCATTGGGCATATTTAATGCTCAGCACGTAGTATTTACTGCATGCAGGTTTTGAAGTATTGCAGGAGCACAATACGCGGTGGGTCCAGATAGGAAGAGAAGGGTTTTTGTATTAGTTGGTGTAAGCTTTTGGCATGTATATATTTAAACTATTAAGGGTAAAAGATTGAATTGTATTTTGATTATATTTTTATTTGTCAATGGATGAGTGGCTAGTGCAAGTTTTTTGATATAATGTTTGGTGTTTGTTTTAATTGTTTATAAGATAGTTGTTTGATTTTGAAATTAATGAAAAAGTATGTTAAAGTGTTTTGCTTTGTTAAAAAAAAAACTTACCGATTTCAGTTAAGTTTTGCATTGGAAAGAACTATTCCGTGAAGGGTGTGACATTGTGCAAACCAATTCTATACAGATTAACGCTATATAGATTAATATAATACAGCGAACCAAACGTGCTCGTATTAGATGGGGGTTAAATGATAAAATGATACTACTAATTTTCAAAATCTTGGAAAACAAGAAAACTTGGCGGGCAAATTAATTACTTGGCTATTTCTAAAATACTAAGTTAACAAGTATTGTGACATCCCACATCGGTTGGAGAGGAGAACGAAGTGGGCTTTATAAGCCTATGGACACCTCTCCCTAGTGGACGCGTTTTAAAATCGTGAGGGGAAGTGGTCGCCCGGCACGATCTCAAAAGCAGACGTGTGGGACATGATCCCCAAAGCGGACAATATTCATTAGCGGCAATCCGGGGACGTTACAATTGGTATCAGAGCTGTTGCCGGATCGGTGTGCCAGCGGGGACGCTGGGCCCCCTAAGGGGGGTGGATTGTGACATCCCACATCGGTTGGAGAGGAGAACGAAGTGGGCTTTATAAGCCTATGGACACCTCTCCCTAGTGGACGCGTTTTAAAACCGTGAGGGGAAGTGGTCGCCCGGCACGATCTCAAAAGCAGACGTGTGGGACATGATCCCCAAAGCGGACAATATTCACTAGCGGCAATCCGGGGACGTTACAAGTATTGTTGTTGGAGTATATATAGTCTGGTACATATATATAGAAAAATAAAAAATATGAAAAAGAAAAATTTAAAATTAAAAAATTTTAAAGAGAAAAAAAAAGAATATGATAAAGATAATTCTTAAAATAGAGGTTAATGGAAAAATTGCAATCACTGTCCCACTGTTATAATCAATTTTTTACCTAATAATCAACTTTTTATTTAAAAAAAAATATCAAATATTATAAACTAATTAAAAGAAAGACAGAAATAGTAAAATAGAGAATTTTATATTATTAATTGTCTACTAAATAACCACAATAGGATATTTATAGGCACAAAATAGAAGAGGTAGACTTCTACTAGAATAGGGAGAATGATGAGTTTGATAGTCATCCAAATATCTCATAATTATCACAATACTTCCCCTTGGATGACTATGCACTATGAATATGTCTCATTAAAACCTTGCTAAGAAAAATCTAGTGGGATAAAAACTTAGCGAAAGAAAAATAGTATAATATTCATATGTATTTTTCCTCAATAATAAAATAAATCAAACTAAATCTTTTAAGTGGTACATTCCAATATTGTGTACATGTTTCTTGAAATTTGAATTTTGTAGGGCCTTTGTGAATAAATCTGCTGGATTATTACTTGAGCAAACTTTGCAAACATCGATCTGTCATTCTTTCATAAGTTTATGAGTATAGAAGAATTTTGGTGAGATGTGTTTGGTTCTATCTCTTTTGATATAGCCGCCTTTGAGTTGTGAAATACATACTTCATTATCCTCATACAATTTTGTTGGCTTTTTCTCCACTACCAACCCACTTGTTCCCTTAATATGTTGAGTCATGGTTCTCAACCACGCACATTCATGACTTGCTTCATGGATGGCTAATATTTCTGAATGATTTAAGAAAGTAGCAGTGATTGTTTGCTTAACAGATCGCCTAGAAATAGCAGTGTCACCATATGTGAAGACATAACCTATTTGTGATCGAGCTTTATGAGAATCTGATAGGTATCCAGCATCAACATACCCTGTCAATTCTGAATTTACTCCTTTTGAAAAAAATAAACCCATATCATAAGCGCCACGAAGATAACGTAGAACATATTTTACACCATTCCAGTGCCTTCGAGTTGGTGCAAAACTAAATGTTGCTAGCAAATTAACTGCAAAAACTATATCCGGTCTAGTGCTATTTGCAAGGTATAAAAGTGCACCTATTGCACTAAAATATGATACTTCAGGACCAAGAATCTCTTTGTTATCTTCTTGTAGACGAAAATGATTTTTTTTAACATCAAGAGAGCGAACAACCATTGGAATACTCAATGGATAAGACTTATCCACAAAAAATTGTTTCAAGATTTTCTCTATATAAGGTAACTGATGTACAAGAATTCCTTTTGGCAAATATTCAACTTGAAATCCAAGACAAAATTTTATTTTTCCACGATCTTTCATTTCAAATTCCTTTTTCAAATATTTTTTAGAATAAAATCTCTTTTGAAATCCCCACTATGTTTAAGTCATCAACATAAACTGCAACGATAGCAAATTCTAAATTTATTTTCTTGATAAAAACGCATGGACAAATTAAATTATTCTCATACCCATTTTTCACTAGGTAATCACTTAGACGATTGTACCACATGCATCCAGATTACTTTAATCCATACAAAGATCTTTGGAGTTTAATCGAGTACATTTGTCGAGGTTTTGAATTATATGCTTCAGGCATCTTAAATCCTTCAGGGATTTTCATATATATGTCATTATCTAACGATCCATATAAATAAGTTGTCACCACATCCATTAGATGTATATCAAGCCCTTCAGAGGCAGTCAAACCAATCAAAAATCTAAACTTGATTGCATCCATGACTGGAGAATACGTTTCTTTATAATCTATACCAGGTCTTTGTGAGAAACCTTGTGCAAAAAGTCATGCTTTGTGTCTCACAATTTCATTTAACTCATTTTTTTTACGTACAAAGACCCATTTATATCCAACTGATTTGACATCTTTTGGTGTCAGGACTACTAGTCTAAATACTTTTCGTTTAGCTAAAGAATCTAGCTCAGCCTGAATTGCCTCTTTCCATTTTGGCCAATCAAGTATTTATCGACATTCTTCTATAGTTTTAGGCTCAGGCTCATCATCATTTGCTATTTCAGAAGCAATTGTATATGCAAATACATAATTTCATCTATTTCTAATATATTTTCAGTTTTCAGTGAGATCTCATAATTTGTCGGTACCGAAACCACTTCTAGGGTCGTTTCTCTAGAAATATGTAATTGTATATTTGAGTTGTTTCTGACCTCTTCAGGAGCATCAATTGAATGATTTTTTATTTCTCTCTTCTTTCAAGGAATAATATCTTTTGTACCAATAGGTCTACCATGCTTCTGGCGTGAACTAGACTTATTTGCTATTATACCCTCAAGATGTCCTACTGGGACATTTAATCATATAGGGGCATTTGCAGCTGAAATGATTTGGTGACCTTTTAGGTGTCTGTAAAGATATCAGGCAGCTAATTAGCAACATTCTGTAAATGAATTATTCTTTGAACTTTAAGTTCACATTGATTTGTGCGTGTATCAAATTTGGACAAAGTTAGTGTGTTCCAACTGATTTCTTGAGCTTTTGGCCCATTTTCTTTATCTTTCCTTAATGGTGGGAAAACCAATTCATCAAATTGATAATCTAAAAATCTTACTCTAAAAAGGTTACCAGTTAAAGGTTCTAGATACCTAATGATAGAAGGAGAATCAAAACCAATATATATATACCAAGACGTCGTTGGGGACCCATTTTAATTCGTTGAGGAGGGACAATAGGAACATAAACAGCACAACAAAAAATTCTAAGATGAGATATATTAGGTTGTTGATCAAAAATAAGCTGCAAAGGTGAACATTTTTGATATGTGGATGGTCTTATACGAACTAAAGATGCGGCATGAACAATTGCATGTCCCCAAGCAGATGCAGAAAGTTGTGACTTTATAAGCATAGGTCTAGCAATAAATTGTAATCGGTTAATAAAAGATTTAGCTAAACCATTTTGAGTATGAACATGTGCAACAGAATGCTCGACACTAATCCCAATTGACATGCAAAAGTCATAAAATGCTTTTGAAGAAAACTCACATGCATTTTATAAACGAACTGACTTGATGGGATGATTAGGAAATCTAGACCTTAACTTTATAATTTGAGCAAGAAGTTTAGCAAAAGCAATATTACGAGTAGAAAGTAAACATACATGTGACCATCGAGTTGAGGCATCAATCAAAATCATGAAATATCGAAATGGCCTACAAGAGGGATGAATTGGGTCACAAATATCTCCATGTATCCTTTGAAGAAAAACAGGAGACTCCAAATGCAATTTGAATGGTGAAGGTCTTACAATCAATTTACCTTGTGCACAAGAACTACAAAAAAAATCATTAGATAAAAGAATTTTCTGATCCTTTAATCTATGTCTATTTATATTTTCGATAATAGGTCGCATCATGATTGAACTGGGATGACCAAGGTGATCATGCCAAAGTATGAACATTTTAGGGTCTGAGCACTTCCGGTACATATAATTTGATTCAACCATTTTTATTTTCGTGAAATATAATCCTGTTTGATAAACTTGAAAGTTTCTCTAATATGAACTTCTAGTTCAATTTTGTGGATGTAATATATAGATATTCGACATTTTCATCATTTGTCGTTTCAATATGATATTCATTACGACGTATATCTTTAAAACTTAGTAGATTTCTTCCAGATCTACTTGAATACAACGCATCATCAATATATAATTTTGTTCCATTTGGAAGCATAATTTGGACTCTTCTAGAGCCTTCAATTACATTTGCAGGACCAGAAATCATATTAATATTAATTTCAGCTAATGTTAATTGTATAAAATATTTCTTGAGAACAAATAGATTATGAGAATTCCTTAAGTAGAATTAAAGAAACTTCTGGTTCTCTAATAAACATATGAATTCTCAATAATTTATGTATTATAATCGATCCGGAATGGTCAAACCGATCATGCCAAGTAATCAATAATTAATTAGCAAACTTCAGGCTTACTATTTTTATTATATCAATATTTATATCAATTTGTAAACATCAAGTTTCTTAATATCAATATCAAACAATTAGTAAACATCAGGTTTACTAATATTTGTGACATACAGTCAATAAAATATATGTTTATTAGTATTTGTATCAATTTTCAAGTTTATTATAATCAATAAACTTTGAGTTTACCAATATTAGTATCGATTAATCAACAAACTTCTAGTTTATTGATATTTGAATAATTAGTCAACTGCATGTTACTAATACTTGCATAACAATTAGTAAACTTTATATTTACTAATATTGTGACAAATAATAAAATAAATATTTATTAGTATTTATATCAATTTTTTTTTACTATAATCAATAAACTTCAGGTTTACTGATATTAGTATTAATTAATCAATAAACTTTATGTTTACTGATATTTATATAATTGGTAAATAATAGGTTATTAATATTTGTTAGTAAACTTCAGGTTACTAAAATTTATATTTATTAGCAAACTTCGAGTTTACTAATATTTGTATCAAAATCAAATTATCTGAAAAAATATATTACTAATCTTATACAAAATAGATCTCAAGTATTTATCTTTCAGTCTCAAAATGATATTCATTTCAGCGAATATTTTTTGAAAATATATGTCTGCGGGATATATTTGAGAAATAATATATTTCCTAACAAATTGTATGTAAATAATTGCATTATAACTTTTCAGGAGCCTTCAAATAATTGTATTACACATAACAACAATATACATATAGCAAATTGAAAACCAAATATGGCTTTACATAAAATATATTCATTATATATAATATAATGATTAAAATATAATTAAGCAATGATCAAATTATAATTATGCAAAATAAATCACTAAAATCATGTTAATGTCCTTGGTAATAGAAAATGTTATTCTCAGTTCTTAATATTTTTGTATATCGAAGTTTTTAAAATTATTTATTGTAGGGTAGAATTATCAACCCTTAATCAATTTCATTAACTCATGAGAATTAAAATAATTCAAATATGATTTTTTCTTTAATAAAAAAAATTAAACCAACTTTATATTTGTCTTCACCGAACCAAAAACAAAAGAAGAGAAAAATAATAGTAAATAAATAAAAATCATCCACAAATTAGAGTCTCACAATAAGTAAATTGAAAATAGTACCGGTAAATGTTTTAATTGATAATCAATCAAATACTATTTTTTGTTCAGAGAAAGTGTCAGGTTTTTTTTAGTACAATTTTCACACCCAATTCGGTCAAAACAAAAAACAAAGATCACTTTTTTTTTTGACAAATCAGAAATAACCCAAAACAAATTTCAAATCCTATCATCCATCCATCCAAAAAAAATATTATTAATAATTAAAAAAATTTTGTTTTTGGACACAAAAAAACTGAATTAAGGTAAATAATAAACTTTCAAATTATTTTGAGATAATTTACCGCTAAATCTTGTAAATTAGAATTCTTGATTCTTTCGAGCCGGGTTGTCGTAAATCACCGACTTTCAATGATCAATAGAGACTATTGTGCTGATAACGTATTATAAATTAATTAAAAGAAATAAAGAAATAATAGAATAGAGAATTTTCTATTATTAATTATCTACTGAATAACCACAATAGAATATTTATAGGCATAAAATAGAAGATGTAGACTTATACTAAAATAGAAAGAATAATGAGTTTGATAATCATCCAAATATCTCATAATTATCGCAACACCAAGCGCTTTTTTAATTGAGCAATAAAACAATATTTAGCAAAGCAAAAGGGTTTCATTAAGAGTCAAATCGTTGCCTATTTTCAAATTTTGCTCATTTACGATATATTTAATAATAACTTATTTAGAATATAACTCAAATAAATTTATTTATAACCAGAAAAATTTTAATAATACTCTTTTAAAATCAATTTAGTGCTGAAATATAATATTTAAATTTACCAAATCGATTTAGGGCCATGCATAAGTTTTATAATGAATCAAATTTAGTCATTATAATGTTGATTTGGAGAAAATACATTAAATAGATCAAAATGCCCTTAATATTTACCAAAAAGAGCAATTTTGTCATTTAATATTTAATTATAATATTGTCTCTAAAATTATTAAAATTATTGAAATTGTGCAATTTTGTCTATAAAATAGTAAAACTGTTAGTTTGATATTATTTTATCAAAATGATGCAACGTGTTTACGTTAACAGTCAAAAGATGAAATGACATCAAACTAACGGTCTTGCTACTTCAGAAATAAAATTATACTATTTTGCAATGTTATTAAAATCGGACCGGATAACGAATCGGAGAACTCAAGGGTTTATGGTTCGACCGGTTCATTGGGGTTCAACCGGGTTTTTTTATTTTTTAAAAAATATATTATTTTTTAAGTTTTATATAAATATTATGAAAATATCACTATATAAAAAAATTAAAAATAGTTTAAAAAAATATATTTATCATCAAACATTAACAATAAGACTATATTTTCAAGTCATTCAACATTTATAATAAAAATTTAAGATAAATATAGTAAAAAATTATAAATTTTTAAAGAAATTCTTGAAATATAAATTATAAAATTTTATTTTATTCATAAAAAATTCATTAAATTTTTTGAATTTTAATTATTTTGTATTTATAATTTTATTTTTTTTCAGAAAAAATAATATTGTATAAATATTTCGAACAAAAAGTTGGTTTTTCTAAAATCAAACCGGTTTTTATCATTTAACCCGAGTTTATCCCGGTTCAACCGGTTTTTTGGCGGTTTAAAACAGTATTTTCTGATTTTTATCCAATTCGTTTTTCATTCATTGAACCAACCAGACCAGCCCATGGTTCGACCGTCCGGTCCGATCCGGTTTTAATAACCATGCTATTTTGATAATTTTAAAGATAAAATTATATATAACTAAATATTAAATAAAAAATTATTTTTTTAATAAATATTAATGGTATTTTTGCAGAGAAAATATAAATATACTTCTATTCATTTCGAAATCTGAAATATTCAAAGGAATTGCATTGCATTCAAAATTCACACATCACACGTGCACTTATGTCAAATTTTGAAAAATCGATTTATTTGATTTGTTCAAATAAGTTAAATAAACAATATTAAATAAAGAATAAAATTAGATTAGAAATTGCAAAAGTGTGGCAGCCTGACTGGATAATGTATATACTTCCAAAGTTAGACACGAAGCTTGTTAACTGCTGAATGCCACGACTGACCAGCAACACCACCTAGGAAATATCAAAATATAAAATAAAAATAAATAAAAAACACACCCTTTATAAAACCCCATTTCAACTTTTGATTCTCTGCACATTATGGTTTCATTTCACAAATTCAATCGCCAATCGCTGAAAACTGTAGACAACTTAGAGATTGTATAGAAAAATTCCAGCGATCGGACGGCCCCGATCATGTCTTTTTCTTTCTTCAAGCCTTCGCGGCCAAAGACGCCGCAAGAGGTGGTGAAAGCAGTAAAAGATAGCCTCATGGCGCTTGATACCAAAACTGTTGTTGAAGTTAAAGCCCTCGAGAAGGTCTTTTGCTTTCTAGTTCTATTTCTCTCTTTTCTCATTTCATGTTTTGTTTATAATTTGATACTGTTATGACTTGATTTTTGCTTGAATTCGTTTAATGCCGATGCAATTGTGAGTTGTAGAATAGTTCGCGATTATAAGTGTCTGCCGGTTAGTTGTATGAGTGGCCTAATCACTAATTAAGCCTCAAAAAAGAGAAGGGGGAGAAATAGGGACGTTTTACTGTTTGTAAACTGCTTAGAGGTTGCTTGAAATCTGAAATTAGGTGGTTAGCAGGAGCTTAGACACTGTAGCAATTGTACAGAAGATAATGGAAATCATGGTCGCTTCTATTTAAGGGTCTTTCATAACTTAATTAGAGCTGGCAGTTGAGCATTTTAATCCGTCCCTTTTATGACACTTAGATTGGTGAGTTAATAAGCACTTAGCCTGTTGTGATGTCATTTTTTTTTTTTTTTTGCATGGAGTGGTTGCTCTCATGCTTCAGTCTTCGAATCTCTTGGCTGCAGGCCCAAGACTTTTGTGGCGGTACTATTGTGTCTTCCAAGTGAGTCGAGAAGAGCTTTAAATTGTTAGGAACAGCTTTGGTTGGGGAGGGTAATTAAATAGTCCGGAGACTCTGTGTTGCTTTTTACATACAGCAGTTCCAATTTCTACCCAAATTATTGTTAGTTTAGCAAGCGAAAAGATACGAAGTTTCTAGTTATGCTTGGCCATTTATTTAATCAAGACCTTTTTTTTTTAAATTATATTTTACTCTGCAGGCATTGGAAGAAGTTGAAAAAAATCTTTCAGCTGTAAGATGTATGCTTTGTGGAGATAGCGAGGCTGAACCAAATCTAGATCAAGTTTCACAGCTGGTGCTTGAAGTTTGTAAAGAGGATGTTATCTCTCTTATGATTCATAAATTGCATAATTTGGGATGGGAAGTAAGTTGGAACTGGAATTAGCCCCATTTGGCTAGCATTCTGAGTTTTTTTCCATGCATTAATGAGATATAATTGTTTTTTGAACCAGGCGAGAAAGGATTTAGTGCACTGTTGGTCCATTTTGTTGAAGCAAAAGTTTGATTCCAAATATTGCTCTGTAGAATATATAGAGAACCATTTTGAGTTACTAGACTTTCTTGTTGTGTGGTAAGATTACATATATCCCCCCTCATTGTGTCTCATGTTAGTTTTATTTAAATATAATGTGAACTTTCAACATGAGTATCTTGTTACACTTTGGGTTTTTCTTGCTCTGATGGTTTCCTAAGTATTGCATGTGGCATATTCTGGCTCATCAGCACATAGAGTTTTTGTTGTGGAGGGTCGGAGGAACATTCCACAGACTGGGAAAGCTAAACTGTGATATTGCAAAAACTGAAAAACTGATAAAGAGAAAATATATCACATCAAGGGCACTTCAGTGTTTGCATTTTGCAGAAGGCACCATGGATGAGGTGTAACTGATGGAAGTAGAATCGAATTCTGATACTTGAGAATGTTACTGTTGTAGTTATAGATGACAACTAGCTCAGTCCTGAAAAATCCGAGAAATATGAAACATAAGAATTTTGTGTGTGCAGTTTTTCAATAAGAATTATTAACTGTAAGAAATACACATTATTGTTGTTTGTGCAATCTTGGATCATTAATTTTTAAGTTAAAAGCTGTGCTACTTGTCCCTGAGTGTAATATGAAATATGAGATCTAAGACAGGGTGAGATAATTCATATAACTTTAGAGATTTTCCTATTCATTTGAATTCAGAAGTGTCAAAACACATGCTCAAGTATCTGCATTTATCATTTGTTAAAGGAAAGACATTCCGATTAAAAGGTGAAGACATGCTGTTATTTTTTATTGCAAATAGTTGTGTGTAGGCAAAAAGAGACTTGATATTGACTTGTTGTACTTCTATCTAATTATTAAACTCGAATTGTATGGAACTTACTGTTGTCTTTTGGAAGCAGCTATGATAACAAAGAAATTGCCCTGAATTGTGGACTTATGTTAAGGGAGTGCATCAAATTTCCCACACTAGCAAAGTAAGACACAAACCTTTTTTTTTTTTCCCTTTTTTTCGTTTGTTGGCTGTTTCAAGTCCTTAATGATGTTGTCCCAATTTTGTGGTGTATGTAAAACAAGCTCTGTTCTTATTCTTTCATGCTTGATGATTTTATGAAACAAAGTTCTATATGAGAATTACCAGCACAGTTCTTGTTTTATCTTGTATTTAGCATACATTCTATGCTCCATGTTCAAAAAAATTCCCAATATATGCATTCTTGTATATCATCTTTATCATCATCAAAGTGGAGTCTAAGTTGCTTGTGTTTTATTGCATATTTGAAATTAACAATTTCTGTAAGCTAGCGAAAGCAAGTGATTTCTGTTACTTTATGTTACTAGCATGATGTTTTTAGGCCTTTGCAACTGTTAGATTGGTGCTTTACGTGTGAATTGATGGTAAGACTTTAGATCCCTGACTTATGGATTGTCTGCCATTATCAGAGTTGTGGGCTATTCATTTGATTGGTAGCGTTTGCTTATACTTATATGCTTGGTTTGTTGATGCAACTTCCCAAAAGTTGGAGAGTGAAAGGAATTTAGTTTGCATGGCTGCTTATGTTTTAATGATTTTATGTTTCTGGTTAATTTGCTGTGTGAGGATTTTTTTTTCTGTGGGGATCAAAGTAATTTTGAGCCTGGTGGAGAGTTGGAGGACCTTTTTCTATAGTTATTAATGCATCTCTCATCCTAATTTTGGCATTTTCCTATGTATTACCTCATATTTATGTTGGGATTCTCATCTTTTGAGCCTTCTAATTTGAAGCTGCTGCCTTCAACAAATTTTACACTTTGATACATTTTCTCCATGCACATCTATGGCTTCTCTTCTTTCTTGGTTGTAGATGATTTCACAGCATTCTATGTCATGTTAAAGTTTTTTCTAAATAATATGACATGGTATTTTGCATAAAAAATGGACTTACCTGCTCATGCATGAGATCTGGTTTCACTATGAGCTTTGCTCTCCAATGGGAAAAATTGCTATTCATATTTTGGATTCATTGGGGACTGTGCTAATTTGTTTATTGGAACCTCTTTTGCTGCTCAAATATAAAATATCCTGAAGTTGATTCCTTTAGAACTGCAAAATGCATATTAGAATTACTTATTTAGGCTGGCATCCAAGGACTCTGTTTCTGCATATTTTCTTGCTACATAACATTGACAATCCAATGAATAGACTGGCTAGAGCAGCTTGATGGAGATTGATATTGTTCAAAATATCTATCTGCTTGTAATTTAATCAAAAGGTTGACTGGTAAACTGGACTTATAAATAATTCTTTTGAATTCTGCTTTGCATGCATTATACAACATCAAATTTCAAGTTTTTCACACTTTAATTTTTATAGTGATTTTTCAGGTACATATTAGAGTCTGCAAGCTTTGAGTTGTTCTTCAAATTTGTGGAACTGCCAAACTTTGATGTTTCTTCTGATGCTTTCTCTACTTTCAAGGTCAGAGTTATGAGTTTGTAAGTTCTTAGTTTCTTTATGTTTAGCTTTTAGTTCTTAAGCCTCAAGCTATTCATACTTTACATCAATGTTAATGAATGCGTCGCAGGATTTGCTTACTAAACATGGTACTGTGGTAGCTGAATATCTCACTGCACATTATGATGAGGTAGACTTCCCAATTAACATTTTTAATAATAAACTACAGAATGATCCACTTTGTCAAGGACCTTTTTTGCTTACAAGTAGCAAATTTATGGCATGCACCTAAATGAGGAGGATGACAAAATTTATTTAAATGAGAAGCAATTATTACTTTTATGTTTTTGACAGTGAAGAGAACTCTTTCCAGAATTAGCTTTGCCTATTTATTTTATTCTACTCATTTGCCTGCTTAAGATAGCTGATTTGCTATAATACTGCTATTGCAGTTCTTTGATATGTACAAAAAACTACTGATGTCTCCTAATTACGTGACTAGAAGGCAATCTTTGAAGGTTAGTTTCTCTGTAGGTTCCCAAAATTTTATTGCAGTAATTTTCCTCTGTAAGTAAACAGTGCCTTCTTAATGGATTTAGCTTCTCTCGGAATTCCTTTTGGAGCCTCCGAGTTCCCACATAATGAAGCGCTATATTTCAGAAGTTCGATACTTGAAAGTCATGATGACATTGCTGAAGGTATTTTCATTTCTGCTCCATATGTTCTGTATCTTAATTTTGAGTTTGTTTAGTTTGAATGTGCAACTAGACATGTTATACTTGGATTAAATGGATGTTTTGATGTAATAGTGTTTCATGTCATATATTCAATGACTGCTAAAATAAAAATCGGGATCAAGCTTGGAAAGTCGAAATAGATGAGAAAACAATGTCCTAAAAGCCTTCAACGACTCAATTTTGATGTTGACTCAATTTTGATGTTTTGAAGCTCTGGTTATTGAGAATGGGAATCCCATTGGCTTTATGTGATTGAAAATGCATAATTGTTACCGCATTAGAATATTTTTGAGTTACAGGATAACAGCTTCACTTTTCTTTTGCTTCTGCTATACAAACATTCTTAGATCTATCATTTATGTGATTCATCAATGTAGCACTTTGCAAACTCATGGGAACCGACACTCTGGTTCTGTTGAATTTTCCATCTGTTCTACAGTCAACACGTGTTTTTGTGATCCGCAATACTATTTACCTGAATGCTCTGTATATGAGAAGTTGTAATTACTTTGATACTGAAGTCACTTAACAGCAGATGAATAATTTGGGTCTGATGCTAGACCTATTCCGAGGATGCAAAAAGTTTTGACTGCTTCCAGTGAAAAGGGTTAATGACTGCAGAATGGTTTCTCATCTTATAGGAAAGTAAACCATTTTTCACTTTTTGGCTGTCACAGGGTCACTAAAAATTTTCATTTGCATGTCTGCATTTTCCTATTCAACTTTTAATGCACAATATGCAGTAGACCATCGGAGCTTCATGATTTTTTTGTCTGTATGGTAAGATATGAATATCTGAGTCTGCTGCTTTTATTTTGTTGCACATTTCTACATGGCAACTACTAGCTGTACATATCTCTTGGATATATTTTATATATAAGATAGTTTTCTGGAATCTTTTTTGTTCATTAACGATAACTCTTGATCTGACCTTTTTGTCTGTCATTTGTTCGCCTGAGCAGGACTCGAGCAAAAATATTCAGATCTCAGCTTTTCACATTTTCAAGGTTCTTGAATTAGCTACCTTTTGTCATCTTATTCTAGTTGCTACTTGCTAGTTATATCAAGGTTATTTTGGTTTCAAGGACACTGCTGGTTCCCTGTATTTGAGTCTTCAGATTTGGTCCCCTCACCTTCCAGCTTGGTGCAATTTTATTGCCTCTAAAAGCCTTCCATTTAAAGATGCTGGATATCATTGGCTAATATAACTCCAAAAGCCGAATTTGATTGCACCATGTAGATGGGGCCATTATTTTTACCTGTAATCCAGCTTATGAGAGCATTCACATACCATAGCATATGGATTTTTCCCATCCATATTAAGTCAGACTGGTAATCTGGATCATAATGTAGACAGTTTTTGAAAAACAAAAAGAAAAAGATGACTAAAATAGTACTCTGACCTTTCTCTTCCTCTACATTTTATGCCCTTGCCCCCAAAAGGATAGCTTAACAGAAGGAAAAGTTGGATAATGAAGAAGATTTGGCAGCATGAATTATCATTCATTGTAGTAATTTTGAGCTTTCAATTTCTTGGTTGTGCAGGTCTTTGTTGCTAATCCTAACAAGCCACGAGAAGTAAAAGTAATTTTGGCAAAAAATAGTGAAGGATTGGTGGAACTGCTTAGCGATCTCTCTGTTGGGAAAGGTAGCTATGATTGTAACTCAATACTGTTGCATGTTATTAAATTTATGTAGCCTATAGAGTTGCCCGTTCAAACTGTAGTTAAGGAATTTTTACACTAAAAATTCTGTAAATTCCCCTATGATCATCCTCTTTTTTCAGGTGCGGAGGATGAGCAATTTGAAGAGGAAAAAGAACTGATTATCAAGGAAATTAAAAGACTAAAGCAACAGCCAAGTACAGATCGATAGACTTTCTACTCACTGGTTTTTCCTTTCAGTCTTGAGGTGCATGCTAATTTTATTTGATGATTTCCAACAAATAGTTGTTTGCATAAGCCAGGGTTCAACGTATCTTAAATGCTAGTATTAGAGATATGTGCTTGTAACACTTTTGCTTTGGGTTTTCATATGAAGTGCATCATCAGTTTTGCTGTGAAGAAGCATGTATATCTTCTTTTTTTTTTAACCAATGGCCAATTGCATTGTATTATAATGGGGCTAATGTTTGCGCAAGGTCCACGGTTTTATTTGTAAGCCAATATTGAATTTGCAACTGTTCTTGGGTTCAAGACTGGTTTTTTGTAGCACTTAATTTGTGTATGAATTCATGAATATAAATTCAATGAATTTTTGGATTTTGTCACAATTGCTTCTTGCCAATTCAAGAACTGGAGATCCCATTAATACAGCGTTAACCTTTTTCGTGTCTGTGTGATATGGTGCTGGACATTTTTTTTCTTCTTCTTTTGACTGAGAAAAGGGAGAGTGAAGGCTCGAATCTGAAACTTGTTAGCGTATTGAGATTAACTTTACTGCTAGGATTTTTCCTTAGAGACGTGCTAGACAATTAGTTTACTAGCAGATTGATTTATAAATTTACTCATCGTTCTAGTTAGGTTTATATTGTCCAGACCAGAGCAGAGCATAAAAATTGGTGAATGCTATCAATCACTTTGATAATGTAGATAAAAGCATCCTTTTTCCACCCCAAATCTGTATTTATTTTATCTAATTTGGTGATGAAACAGTGCCTCTTAACAGCTCTTAAAAGTTGAAATATACAGAGAATTTATGACTTCGAGATTAAATTCTTAAAATCAAACTATAAAATCCATAATTTTTCTAACGTTAACGTTAAATTAATGTAGTTAACTTACAATTACTGAATTATTAGTAATAATTCCATCATTAGACGTGGGTAATTTCTATATTTAATTATAAAATAAAATAGATTTCCATAAATTATAAAATGCAATTGAAATTATTATTATTATTTCTAAATGAAAAGATTTGCGAATGACTCATGTTTTTGCTATAACTTCTAATTCTATGTCAGGTCTTATACTTTGTGATTTATCTCCTCTTTTTTTTATTATTTTAGTTTTATTGGCTGATTTTTCTTAATGAAATTTGATTATTTTTTAAAAAAAAATTACTAGCTCTGTAATAATAAAAAAAGACTATTAACTCTACGAATAAACAATAAAATAAAATAAATTACATAATCCATAATTTTATTAATCTCACGTGTCCTTTTTAAATTAAAGCCTATAATTATCAAAGTCATTAATCCAATCAAAACATAGCCACTGATTCCTTCCTTCTGTATTCTTCTTCTTCTTCTTCGTTCTTCTCTCTAAAACCCCACTGCCACCGATTATAAAAGACCCAACCTTTTTTCCCCAAATTCTAATCCTCTTTACCTTTCTCCAATGAATTTCTTCAAATGCGTTTTCACAGATGAATCCATCCCACCCGATTCACCCAACTCCTCACCCGATAGCCCAAGCTCCGACTCCGAAACCCATAACTCCCCCACCGCCGCTAATCAGACATGGTCTTTCGGTGGCTTCATCAAAACCGTAGCCACCAAATCCGAGTCCGTGATCAAAAATTACGGCAAAGACTTTGAGGAATTCGGATCCGGGTTCAGAAAGGAGACGGCGGTGATAGGAGAAGTAGCATCCCATGCTGTCAAGGACCTTCCGGCGTCGCTTGAGGTCGGTGCTTCCGTCGCTCAGGAATCGCTGGAAACCGTCGGGCAAGCCATAGATGACATCGGAGCCACCGTGTGGAAATCCACGGCCCAGATAATTTCTCGTGGTAGGGACTCAATTGTGGCTCCTGATTTTACTTCAGATTCTTCTGATAAAAACTATACTAATAGCAAGCAACAATCTTTGAGTGCGAATCAATTCAGTAGATTTGATATGCAAGTGCGTGCTATACGGTGTGATTTGAACACTACTGTAACGAACCAGAGGATAAATTGGAGTATGAGCAATGGAGATTAGGATCTTTTTCACTAGAGGAGAAAAGAGTAGAAATTGAAAATTTACTTGGTGAAAACGGGGTTATTAAGGAAATATATGAAGTAGTAGTACCTAGCAGAGTAAATAATGGAAGTTTCTGGGGTAGATATTTTTATAAAATACGTAAGTTGAAGCAAGCAGAGGATACAAGAACATTGCTTGTTAAGAGAGCAATTTCTGGTGAAGATGAGGATTTGAGATGGGATTTTGATGATGAAGATGAGGAGAGTGATAACAGAAATGGGTCTTCACCAGAAGGCCAATCCAGTGAAAATGATAGCAAGGAAATATCTGAAATTGCCATTGAACATGTGACAGAGAAAGACAAGGTTGAGAATTCAGGTAAGGTTAAGTTGGAGGAGACAGGAGATAATGGTGATTCTTGTAAAGATAGCGATGTGACTGTGGTTTCGAACCAGTCATTGGCTGGGGAAGACCTTAGATGGGATGAAATTGAAGAAATTGGAATTAATGATCAGAGTCAAGGGGAAGCCATTGGAAGTAGGAGTTCTAATAGTAGAATAGAAAATTTGCGGAAGCGAATGAGTGCTGCAGAGGAAGAGGAGGATATGAATTGGGATATAGAGGACAAAGATGATGACCTGATACGCTATTGATACAGTGATTATACATGTTTGTGATATATGATTTGTTCTTGGACATTGTTGCTTGTGTAATTACATGTCCTTGGATGTTTCAAGCAATTGGATTTGTGATATTGTCTGAATTTTATCAGTTTCTATAAATGTTATTACAAATTGAATTGGAATAGCTTGAACTTGTGTTACTGCTAGTCTCAGGTATACTAAATTTCAATTCGGTTAGAATTAAACCAGGATGCTGTTTATCTATCGGATAAAATTTACAATGTAACATTGCAGGCAACTCTTTGAATTTGAGCAAGAATATGTGTGTGTGTATATATACACACATACATGTGAGAAGAAAAAATTGTCGTTGAAAAAGAAATGGAACAAATGTAGGGAAATCTCGTTTTGTTTCTTTTTTTCAAATTTGCTCTTTTAAAGGTCGACATGTTAATTGCAAACAGGAAAATCTAGAACAGTTTGTATTTCGCTGGTTATATTCAATTGCTAATATGTTTTGTTGTTCAAGAACTTAATTGGTTATTAATAGAGTTGATTCCTTTGTTAACGTTCTGAGTGAGGAGACACGTAACAAATATATTTTAACTGTAAAATTAGTGTTTGATAAAACAGAGGTAGTCCCTAATCGTTGTCCAAATTTGAAAGACCATTATTATCTTCATTCTGAGTAGTGCATGCAGGCTGCTGCTAGGAAATGGCTTTAGAGTCCATTATCAAATCCTATATCTTGGAAACCAGCAGGGAAAAATTGCAGCAAATTAAGAAACCATTTTAAAGAGTTATTAGTTATGCATGTAAAAATAAAAGCCAATTTAATCTTTTATTCCTGCATTTTTTTCTTAATTTCCCCATAAAATGTGAAAGACACACATATATGATTTCTTCCATTTCTTTTAAAACCTTCAATATGTTATACGTGGGTGCAAAATAAGAATAAACATAATGTATCCTTAAATTTGGATGAACCCATGTTTCCTTTAGGAAAACTATCATCTGATTAGAAACAGCAACACAAAGCAGATATATTAACGGCCAGAAACTCGTCGCACCCTTTGAAGCACACCTTCAAGTACTCAGGATAAGTCTGCTTGCCATTCAAATTGATGCCGTTGATGTGCTTGTAAGGGTAATAAACCCAAATTAGCACCATTCCCGTTACAGCCACTGAATTGAATATCAAGTCCAGATTAGAGCCCTCAAATGGGAAAAATATCTGTATAACAACAAAATCAATCAGTTGCTTCGACATTGCTAAAATGCCCTAGTCTACACCTTCCATCAATATTCAGACATAAGGTAAGAATTTACCAGTGAGACTCGAGTTAAAGCAAAAGGTAGGAGGGCGGATAGCAAGATGGGTACACGAGTGTTAAATTCCTTATTCCATCTAAGACACACCATGCGGTATATCCAGATAAGAAGGTAAGTGCAATAAAGGTTGATCCCAGTTCCAGAGGGAAAATGTTTTCTGCAAAACAATGAATTGTAAAGACCATAATCGTGGCACCATTATTAGATGGCTACGGAGAATTAGAGATATACCATCCAGCGCAGCAGTACCGATAGCAACATACAAAGTACTCAGGGAAATGACAGGCAAAATGAAATCCCAAGAGGATTGACGCATGTAGATGCGCCGGGCAACTACAGCTGCGAAAGTTATAATTAAGTACAATAATTAGACATTTTGAAAAATCCTGCTGAAGTTTTTCATATACCAGACCAATTTAACTCCTTTAATCTATGTTTCTGATCTGGTCATGAATTTAAAATCAACATTTCAAGTGCATTTAGAGATTCAAACTAATCAAAGATTTAAAATTTCTGTTTGGTGTAATTAATTTCTAGTTTGATATGAATATATTTGAAAAAGAGATTAAATGGACAAATAGATCAAGGTAGATAAATATACGTACGGCTAAAGGCGACGGCGAAGCAACCAAAACGATAAGGGTATTTAACGAACAACTCAGCAATGGTGGGGTTATACCACGCCAACAAAGCAATGGCAGTCGGTGCCAAATTAAAAATAGCATAGCCACTTCTTTTTTGCACATTCCACGAACGAAAACTCAGATCCCATGGATTTATATCACTATCAACCTCGTTAAACCCTACCCAAACTACAAAAATAATAATAATTATTATTATGATAAAAAAAATTATTGTTTTATCATCAGATATCATTACAAATTGAGCCTAAATGATTTTGACTTCACTGGAGCAATACGGCTTGGGAGGAGGACCGCGGAGGAGTTTCAGGGGAGTGAATGAACGCCGGAGCATGTTCGTGGTACGTAGCTAGGGTTCAGTGTGAGAAGGAAGGGTACGTGCCTCTGAGTGGTAATTGGTACTGCATGCTTATAAGTAGTCATATATACTTGCATCTTTCAAAAGAAATTTTGTTTTGTTTTTTTTTTTTTGAAAGACTATTTTGATAACAAAAAATATTTCGAAATTTTTTGAATCACAATAAAAATTTATGTGAAAAACTTATAAAAACAGTTCTTTCAAACGATAAAAGTTGTGTTTTAGAAAATAAATAACTGTTTGATAAATAAATTTAAAATAAGTTTGTCAATTATATATTTGGTAAATAGTATAATTAAAAATGACTTTTTACCATAAACGTAGAAAAATAAAGAGAAAAATTGAGAGAAATAAAAACATTTAGAAAGAATTCTCCTGTTGTAAAAAGAATCCTCCTCTTCTTTTTTTTTTTTTAATTATATTAGGTATAACTTTCATTATGAAATAAAATAAAAAAGCATTTTTTCTAAAAAAATTTTAAATCGGCTATTCTGAAAAGATAAAATTTAAATTTTCTAAAAGGTTTCAATTTTAAAGTTTTATAATAGAAGATTTTTTTTACTTTTTATAAAATTGATTTTTCAAAAATTAACATTTATACCAAACATATATTTTTATTTGATAATCAATTTTTTATTCAATAATCAGTTTTTTATATTCTTTCAAAAGTCGTGTCAAACGGACTCTAAATCAGCTAAATTTAAGCTCAATCTTTTGAATTTTACTGATTACAGATTTATTTGCCTTTTAAGCATACCCATTGGTTGTATATTTGAAATACCAATTATTTAGATTTGTAATAATAAATTGTTTATTTTTTGTATAATTGAAATTGATTTATCTTTTATTTATTTATTTTTTTGAGTATATCTAAAGATATAAACATTATGGTGGTATAAGGTCTGTTTGGCATTATCATTATTCATTAGAGTTGCAACAGATTTAAGGGAGAGAACAGGATGGGAACTTCATTATGTGTTCAAGGCCATGCCACGTGGCAATATTCACTTGGATTCAAGGTATATTCCATCAAAAGAATATTGGCCACCCCTATATATATATATTTAATCATTTATTTTTGATACATAAAGTGCATTGTAGCATCGTTGAATGCAAGTATCATTACCTGAAGAACAAGTAATAAAGACTATTTTCTTTTGCAAGCCAAGACAATAAACTAATGTTTTGAAATTCAAAATTCGGATAAGATATCGATTCGATCTGTCAACTGACTTTTTATTGCACGAAGCTTTTAAAGAATTCTATTCAGCATTTTTGATAAACCAAGCTCCCACTTGTAGGTTGGAACAAAATTATTTTGTCTTCATTATGTAACATAATTTTATGAAATTATTTTTCTTCTTTTTTCATGAAATAAAAATTATTTTCAGTATTTTATTACGTATGTGATATTAATTTGCTTGCCATGAGCATATCCTTACTGCCCCGCAATTTTATCCATAACAAGACGAATTCTAAACGACCACATCCAAGCCAAATATGAACCTATTGCAACACGCCACGTGGCATTAGAAGCGGGGCATAAAAGGTAATTTATACATTTCCATTTTGACTTCACCGGTCAAAATATTGTTGAGCTCCAAGCGACCCGCCATAACCGTATTTTCTTGTCCACTGGTGTCACTCATCAGAAATCTTTTTGGTTCCATTTTCTTTCAAATTATTGTATTTAAATTACCAAAAAACACCAACCGCCATTTTTGTGTTTCTTTCAAGAAGGAGCAGCAGCTTAGCCTTCTTTTCTTTATTTTCTTTGGATTTTCAGGTACGCAATTTTGATCACAGTAATAATATATATTTCTTAATTTTCTTTGTTTTTATACTTGTTGGTTTTGGAAAATAAGCAGAGGAGTTGAAGTAGTTAATGTCGTCGACGGTGAAAGGAATGCTCATCCGAGCGATACCTGATGGGTGTTATAAGCAGCGAGTATTGAAGGGAAAGCATGTGGATCAGAGTGATCTTCTTTTTCGAGAAAACTGTTCCATCCTGCGGTTCTGCTCCGGTGACCGAGTTTGCGGTGGAGCTGTTCGCTTTCAGGATCCTCATATATTCTCTAATGGATTCGTTAATTCCAAGTCTAAGAGATACGCTTTAAATGGAAAAATCCGAGCTCAAATTCTTTCTCCGGTGCCGGACACAACATCACCAACCACCAAAAAGGTAACCCCTGCCATTCGACAAGTGTTTGAACTTCCAGGATTTATGATTATAAGAATTGAGATAGTATTTCTATCTATAGCTTCTTTAATCGGATATTTTAAATCTTCATTAATAATTCTATCAATTGTAGTGCATTTTGATCTTATTTTTAAACTAGTTTTTGTCCTTTAAGAATTTATTAATATAGGTGAAAGTACACCTCGATAAGATTGTTGGAAGTTTCATTAGAATTCTGATGACCAGTCGTAAGTAATCGATGCCTTGCAATGGTTAATTAATACTTCCTGAAGTTTCAAGGCTTAAACTTTTAATTCTTATTTACACAGAGAGTTTTTATTTTTGGTAAAGGAAGGAGCGAAGGCAACAAGAGCATGAAGTCCTTGGTAAGTGTCTCTTTTCTTTTTCTTTTCGGTAAATGTATTTACTTGTACCACTCAGACACTAGTTTATTGTTACTGATAAGGAGTTATGGATGTGTGATTATTATAGTTGGGAGGGAAGGGAGCAAACCTGGCAGAGATGGCAAGTATTGGGATATCAGTGCCGCCTGGACTCACCATATCAACAGAAGCATGCCAAGAATACCAGCTCAATGGGAAAAAGCTTCCTGAAGGCCTGTGGGAGGAGATCATGGAAGGCTTGCAAATAGTGGAGAAGGACATGGGAGCTACCCTTGGGGAGCCTTCCAAGCCTCTCCTCCTCTCTGTTCGTTCGGGTGCAGCGGTAAGTGTTTTGAAATGTTGCCTACAGTAATGGCTCCGATGCTTTTGGGCTGTTGTATATGCTAATAAAAAATTTGTCTGCTTTCTAGATTTCTATGCCTGGCATGATGGATACTGTCCTTAATCTTGGACTCAATGATGAAGTGGTTGCTGGTTTGGCTGCGAAAAGCGGAGAGTGTTTTGCTTATGATTCCTACAGACGATTTCTAGACATGTTTGGGGATGTTGTAAGTGGTTCCTGTTTATGCTGCTTATAGGTGTATCTCAACTATTAGATTTTCTCCTCTAATCTGCTTAGTATACATAATTTATTTGGTAAATCTTAGATCCCAAAAGATGAAATTTGTTCCTCATCACCACTGTGTTCATATATTCATTATGAATTGGAGCAACTTATACATCCTTTTCATTTATCATGGTCTCGTATTTCACTGCTCTGAATTTGTAGACACATTCTTTGGCTTAATTGAAGGTAATGGGAATACCACACTCATCATTCGAAGAAAAGTTAGAACACATGAAGAGCGCAAAACGAGTTGAACTTGATACTGATCTAACAGCCTCTGATCTCAAAGAACTGGTTGAGCAATACAAAAAAGTATACCTTGAAGCTACTGGTTCAGAGTTTCCTTCAGGTACCTAGTCCACAATCAATAACAAACTATGCATTCATAAAGAAAGCAAATTTAGACTCATGTTGTAACCCACGCTATCTGTAGATCCAAAAAAGCAACTGCTGTTAGCTGTTAAAGCTGTTTTTGATTCTTGGGACAGCCCAAGAGCCATAAAATATCGGAGCATCAATCAAATCACTGGCTTAAAAGGAACTGCAGTAAACATTCAATGCATGGTATTTGGTAATATGGGGAATACTTCAGGAACAGGTGTTTTATTCACTAGAAATCCAAGCACTGGTGAAAAGAAGCTATATGGAGAGTTTCTAATTAATGCTCAGGTTATACACATCAGTCTTCTTTTACCCAACTATATAGCTCCAATTCTACACAAAATTCTGCTGATAGTTTAGAGTATTTTGTAGTGTTTCGACAAGTTTAGCTGATGGATGGATTTGAATAGGGAGAGGATGTAGTGGCTGGAATCAGAACTCCAGAAGACTTGGAGACCATGAAAACTTGCATGCCTGAAGCTTACCAGGAACTTGTGGAAAACTGTGAAATTCTTGAGCGCCACTACATGGATATGATGGTAATAGTTTTCATCTCCACCAGAAAAATATCTCCTTATCATTCCACCATATTTCTTACTAATATATAGAAAATCATTTCAAATATTTTCTCCACCGTTGCATTAGAAGCATATTTCTTTATTTTACATGGAACTATATTTCTGAAATAAAAGTAAATAAATAAAATTTCATATGTTCTATGTATAGGATATCGAGTTCACAGTTCAAGATAATAGGTTGTGGATGTTGCAATGTCGATCTGGAAAACGTACTGGTAAAGGAGCAGTAAAGATAGCAGTGGACATGGTTAAAGAAGGACTTGTTGATACTCGCTCTGCAATTAAGTTGGTGGAGCCTCAACATCTTGATCAACTTCTTCATCCTCAGGTGCATATGTTATACATTGTGACAACTGACAAACTAATAATATTTGCACTCTGAAGACATAAGCAAATGGGATATAATTTTCAACTCAAATGTTCAAAATTTTGTTTGACAGTTTGAGGATCTTTCTGCTTACAAGGACAAAGTGATTGCAACAGGCTTGCCTGCATCTCCAGGGTCTGCAGTGGGGCAAATTGTGTTCAGTGCTGATGATGCAGAAGCATGGCATGAACAGGGAAAAAGTGTCATTTTAGTATGTCCAATCTCCTTAAAGTGTTAATATGGCTGATGACAGATGTATACCTTAATTGCTAGACCGATTATGATTGCTTCTTGTAAATGGATGGAGGAAAATAATCATGATTCTCCATGATTTGAAGGTAAGGACAGAGACAAGCCCAGAGGATGTTGGGGGTATGCACGCGGCAGCTGGTATATTGACAGCACGAGGTGGAATGACATCTCATGCTGCTGTTGTAGCTCGGGGTTGGGGAAAATGCTGTGTCTCTGGCTGTGCTGATATCCGTGTAAACGACTCTGAGAAGGTGATTCTTTTTTCTTCTCCCCGCATACTGCTGCCATCCTCACAATTGCTGTCCTCTAAATTGTAACTTCGCCATTTTGACTATCCAGTTTGTTGTAATTGGGGATATGGTGATCAATGAAGGCGAATGGATCTCACTTAATGGAACTACAGGCGAAGTGATATTGGGAAAACAACCACTTTCTCCTCCTGCTCTAAGTGGAGATCTCGAAATATTCATGACTTGGGCTGATGAATTAAGGCGCATCGAGGTGCTGTATTTTCCTCAGCCTATGCAAATTCACATTGGATTAATGATTTTAATGAAATTCTCTCTTCTAAGTTAGAATGTATATGGTGCTGTAATAGGTAATGGCAAATGCTGATACTCCTGAAGATGCACTGGCAGCAAGAAATAATGGTGCACAAGGCATAGGACTATGTAGGACAGAGCACATGGTAATTATTTACCTTGCCAGGCTTCATTTTTCTGTATCTTCCTTACCGTATCATGGCACTGTGATGAGTTAGGTCAAGGTTTCTTTATATATTTATTCAATTTAAATTTTCTGCGTTGGAACGCTTCAGTTTTTTGCTTCAGATGAGAGAATAAAGGCCGTGAGAAAGATGATAATGGCCATTACACAAGAACAGAGGAAGGCAGCACTGGATATGTTGCTACCTTATCAAAGATCAGATTTCGAGGGGATTTTTCGTGCTATGGATGGTACTTATCAGCTACTGCTATGTAGTTTACTAACCAGATTTAGTTGTCTGCCTTTTGGAACATTAACTTGGGCATAGGATCATTCGTTTTTTGTTGCTCAGAGATCATGCCATTATCATTTTCACCTTCTGATATGTAATTCAGGGTGCACAAAAGGATGGATAGAGCTTAAGTTTGTCTTATGAGTAAAATAATTTATGGACCTACTTTTATCTGTTGGTTTTTGTTTCTGGTACATGTTTAAGATTAACTTCTGGTTTTGCAGGCCTTCCAGTAACAATCCGACTCTTGGACCCTCCACTTCATGAATTTCTTCCAGAAGGTGACATAGAACAAATTGTAGGTGAACTAACTACTGAGACTGGCATGACAGAAGATGAAGTTTTCACAAGAATTGAGAAATTATCAGAAGTAAATCCTATGCTTGGTTTTCGAGGTTGCAGGTTGGATGGTTTTTACTATGAGCTTTAGAATCTAGTGTATTGTCATATATGTTTGATGGATAAAACTTGGAGAAAAAATTAAAAACTCGGTATTAAAATTCGGATGCATGGGATAGTATCAATTTCTTCTATTTGTTGCTTCAGAATGCAGACTAATCCCTGAACTTCAGAGGGCAACCCATAGATAAAATTAATGTAGCACCACGCGCAATATGTAACCAAGCTCATTAACTTGAAGCAATAATCCCAGCAAATGAGATTGATTGGTTGTTGATAAGTGAAATTTTTTCATTCTGTCTACAGGCTTGGAATATCATACCCAGAACTCACTGAAATGCAAGCACGTGCAATATTTCAGGCTGCAGTCTCAATGAGCAACCAGGGGGTTACTGTTCTACCAGAGATAATGGTCCCCCTCGTTGGAACACCGCAGGCATGATACTATTATTTTTCATTCTTCTACTTCTCTTTTCCCCTTCATATTTAATTTTAACATTAGTCTCAGAGATACGCATAAGATTTAAAGTTGCAGTCCAAAACAAGAGAATTGAGTTATGTGTGATGAGATCCATGCATTTCCAGATTGTTTACATCTTGAAATTACTTCTACCATGGGCAGGAATTAGGACATCAAGTGACATTGATTCGCAATGTAGCAAACCAAGTGTTTTCGCTGATGGGTGTTACCCTAATCTATAAGGTGGGAACCATGATTGAGATTCCTAGAGCTGCTCTGGTTGCAGATGAGGTATGTTAAATAGTATTTTACAGCATCCATGAGGCAGATCAATGAAGGAAAACACAAAGCAGAGTTTCCTTATATCTTTGCATTTGATAATGCTAGATTGCAAAAGTTGCAGAGTTCTTTTCCTTTGGGACCAACGATCTCACACAAATGACATTTGGGTATAGTAGAGATGATGTTGGAAAGTTTCTTCCCATTTACCAGTCCAAAGGCATTTTACAAAATGATCCCTTTGAGGTCAGGAGCACAATTCATCAGAATTAAAGAAGATAAATTGAACTGCTTGTTTAATAGCATGGCAGTAAACATCCTGATACTTTGGTTGCAGGTTCTTGATCAGAAAGCTGTAGGCCAACTCATCAAGCTTGCCACAGAGAAAGGCCGCGCGGCTAGGCCTAGCTTGAAGGTTAGTAATACAAAGTATCATCAGGAATAGTGAGGGAATACATGCAATCACGCCATTTCTATAGCAACCATAGGAAACTGAATTCACAGCAGAGCTTCACTGGCAATAAATGACAATTAATCATATTTTCTTTATGAAGTATGAACTAGTCGAGAGTAAAAATCCTACTACTAGCAGCTATAAGTTGACGTAATTTTTCTTGACATAAAATGATAATGATAGGTCGGAATATGCGGAGAGCATGGTGGGGAGCCATCTTCTGTTGCATTCTTTGCAGAGACTGGACTGGATTACGTTTCTTGTTCACCTTTCAGGTTAGGATTTCGAGTTTGTGTGAACCAAGAACTTACATGACCATGAGCGAATTCTTGAACCAATAAAATGTCTGAATTCCTGATCGACATATGTTCAATTGGAAAATGACAGGGTTCCTATTGCAAGGCTTGCAGCAGCACAGGTTGCTGTGTAACAAGAGAATGGAAGAGGAGCAAGTTCTCTGTATATGTTGTAAATATGTATATTAACAGCAACTATTGTTGTATAATAAAAGTAAAACAGAAAAAGAAAAGAAAGCTACAGAAACATTATAGACGTGTAAATAAGAATAAGACTCCTTGAAACATATTCCTTATTTTCTTTTTAATAAAAAGGAAGTCTGGCTAGAATAATAAAAAGGAAGACTGGCTAGAATTCGAATGTCAGAAAAACTACAAGATATAACACAAAAAATGCAAGCACAGCTTGGAGAGGGAGTTTTTTACCTTTTTTTAACAAGGAAAATTTCTACTCTATCCGACTAGTTTCGGATTTGAGTCCGGACAATCCATTAGAGTTATCATATTGAAATTAGATAAAATCCTATATCAGATGCATAGAAATGAAATATGCATTTGAATTTTATTTTTTAATTCAATAAAATACAAGCAAAAGTTTCCAGATTCATGAAAATATAAAAGAGCATATAAGTTATCATGCTTGCATATCCATCATTTGAGTCTCCAACAATTATTTCAATAATTATATATCTGATTTGACTTATAGACGAATACGCAAGCATACATTTCATGCTTGTTTGAGTAATAGCAATGAAATTCTCCACTATCATGTTCAAAATAGCTAGGATTTAAGGGATGACAAATATGAAAATAAGAACTTTTGTTCGTAAAATTTGTGAAAAATATCGACTGATACGTAGACAGTAATGAATTATAGTAATTTGCTTCAACTCGAGACATAAACAAAGATAAGAATAATCTTTCTAGGCAAGAACGAATCCAATGTAAAAATAAAGTATCCATTTTAACATAAAATGGATATATCCATAGATTTTAAGACCACCGCTATTGACATTTTCCTAAAATTTTTCACAAAAATAAGTCTTTCAAATTCAGGATGAAGTTTATGAAGATTGACTTGCCCTTTTTTTGTTATTATGTACAAACGAATCCTTGCCCTAATTTACTAACTCCTGTCCTTTCTGCTGACTCTTCTATATATTCAGTGATGTGACGAACTGACAATTCATGTTGAAGATAGAGAGATGCATCAAATTTGTTGAACATGTTCATGATTTCCTTTTGTTCTTGAATTATTTTCTGATTTTATGCAGAAAGAGCATGTAATTATCTTTCTGTTGTTAGAGTAGACAACCTACGATTGAGATGCCTGATTTTATATATAAGTTTTTATATTAAGCAATGTATAAGGTCATAAACTGCTGCTTAAGACAAAAAATAAATTCTGATCTACCATTAATTCTGCTTACAATTTCAGTTTTGTCCCTCCGGGACATTCGAAAAAATCGGAACGATACAAAAAAAATTAACATAACTCATATGCAAGGATGACACGCATAAATCGAGAAATTATTCAAATTTAAAAAAGAAATCAGTTTTTAAATTCGATTTATATTGTTTTCATTTTAATCAGTTACTAAATAAAATTAGATTGAAATAGTTCAGTCCACTTAATTTGCTTTTATTGTAATTTCTTATAATATATTTTTGAGATAAAAAAATTATGACATTTGAATTTTAATTAATTGAAAAAATAAATAAAATTTTAACTGTTTAATGTAGTTGTTGAAATTTTAAAATTTGCTATCATTTGCACATCCTAGGCCGTTTTCTATCAACGACGCCGTTTCTTATGTCCTCTCCTTCAGCTGTAAACCCTATAGGGAGGGCAAACCCCAAAACCCTAATCTGCGATTCTTTCTCTCCCTATTGCTTTGCGGATGAAATTTTAATAAAATTGAAGTAAAACAAATAGAAAGAATGGTTGTAGAAAGTTATGTAGTGGTGCACAATATAGCGAAAAGGCACAACGTTGGCACACTAGCACGAAGCGTCACTGCGTTCGGCGTGACGGAGCTGATACTTGTGGGCCGCCGTGACTTCAACGCCTTTGGTAGCCATGGCTCCACTTCTCACGTCCGATTCCGCCACTTCCATTCCCTCCTCGAAGCCCGCAATTTCCTCAAGGTTCTTTCAAATTTGACCTTTTTTCTATTTCAAGCGTTTTCTTTCAAGGGATTGTCATTGGATATGTTTTGTTATATGTAGGAGAAGGATTGTGATATTTGTGGTGTGGAGATTGCTGATGGGGCTTTGCCTGTCAATGAGCATCCTTTCAAGAAGAGCACAGCTTTTCTTCTCGGCAATGAGGTGATTAGTTTTGTGAACAAAATATGCGGTCTTTAGTTTTTAGTAATGTCAATTTTGTTCACAATTACTACATAATAAGTTCAATTTTTTACTCCTTGATTTGCTTGAAACACTTGTCCGTCTATGATTAAGAATTTCATTATAATTTTTATTAAAGAGAGTAGGTTGAGCAGTTTTTATGAAAAATCTCTTTCAAACTTTAAGTCGATGATGTTTCATTGTACAATTTTGCAGGGAACAGGGTTATCTGCCAAAGAATGTGAGATCTGCGACGTTTTTGTTTATATCCCACAGTATGGTTGTGGAACAGCCTCATTAAATGTTACAGTTGCAGCTCCATTGTTTTGCATCATTTTGGAGGTAATTATATATTAGATTTTACTAATGTAACTCATTACTTGTGCTTTGAGCATGAAAATTGTTGGTTTCCTTTTCTTTCTTTTGCATTGAATAATTAAGCCTGCTTTTTATTCTCAGACTATTTATGAGGTTATGTTTGTTTCAACCAACTTACCTTTCTTGTTAATTTTATGGTATAGTATGTCTTTGTTCTGTTGCTCCATGGACTATGCAGTTATCTAACAAGCAGAATTGCCTAGCTTTTTACCTTCTGTAAAATCTTGCATTCAAGATTTTGTTATTGCTTGTAACGAATAGTAAAATTATCCATACTGGACCCAATAATTAGTGTGATTTTATGGAGATTTTTCATCTCTTCAATTTTTAATAATCTAAACCAAGTTTAGTAATAATCTATTTGGGATTAGCCATAGGGATTGTCCTTGCTTTTGCAATTCACAATTAATTTATCGGAAAGGTTTTGGAATCAACTTAGATATTATCTCTCATCTCTTTGTCCTATCTACTTGGATGTGCTCGACCTTCGATAAAAAGAACTACTAATGCACAATCTGTAAAAATCTCTGTGGAAAAGTTCTATAATCTTATGAATTTGATAGGTCTATTGCTGCTGATACTAGGGAATACTTAAACATGTGAAAGCTGCTGTTTTTTGAGTCCCAGCACAGACTCAAGAGAGTATTCACCGAGCATATAAAATGACCAATGGTTAAACAATATGTCACATGCATGCCTGATGTAGCATACGAGGTGGTTCTTGTGAATTTTTACTCTTCATTACAAGTCTCTGAATTTTTACTCTCCAGTACAAGTATATGACTTACCACTTGTGCATTCAGTTGTTTATAGCTACTTTTGGGCGTTGTCTTTTGTGTTGTTCTCTTTTTCTTTTCTTGTGTAATTTGTTGTAAAATAATCTTATGCACCTAGTATCTAAGAAGCTATTTAAAAAAAAATTTCCCTCGTATAAAGAATCATAGAAATAAATGTATAAAGTTGTCAAACGTCTCACTCATGGTTTTATTCAGTTTGGGCAGGCTTTTCAGAGAGAATCCGTGATGGAAATAAGTTCATTGTGGCAGAGAGACCTATGAAACAGGGAAGGTACTGCATGGAAACAGAGGAATCAATTATTGAAGAGCGAAAATCTAGAAAAGAACATGCCCTTGATGGATTCTTTGATGAAACTGAGAATGGGGATTCAAACACTAGCCTTCTGGGTGTTTTGTTCACTGATGAGTGATTGAACTTGCAGATGTTGTTCCCAGCCCGGTAAAAGTCATTGATGTTATGAAATTCTGGTGGTTTGAGATGGTGGGTCTTAAAATCCTGTACTATTTTGGAGAATCTGTGAATAGCAGCACCACCAGTCAATAGGGAGAAAAGCTTAGTATTAGTGAAATGACAGTGGTTTACCCCAATCTGAGGATCTTCAATGACACGTGTGGAAGATTTGCAGATTAACATTTCAGGATGAAGGGCACTAGTTGCAGTTAAGTAATTATGTGTAACCATGAAGACCCAAAGAGAGTTCTTGTTATTATTATTGAACAATCATTGTGCAAGTGTACTTACATATGCATATCAACAGAGCGTTTGACAGTATCAATTGACTGAACTGTTATAATGTTACTTCATATATTGTCAATAAAATTATCGTAATTTACTTCCTCTGTCTAGTGAGCTTGCATTTAGCAGGGGGAAAAAAATTTTATTGCCCAGTCAAGTTATGGATGTTCATTAATCCCCCCATCAAGAAGGCAGTCTAGTTCCTTTCTAGCATGCTTAGAAAGATATAAACCGTTTTTAGCTTTATGGTTGCGTGACACTAAAAACCCAAAAGACCCGTCAGAGTCATTTACCTGTTCTCCACTGTAATATCAAAGTGCTCCTCTAGCTGGGGCCTTCAGTCCGCATTGCGGACAAAAATTCTCCAGCCTTCATGTGATATTATTAGATTAATTGCCTCAAAGTCAACATAGTTACGTATGATTGCTTCATCTTTACATCCGTAGTCAACATTATAAATGTTAAATATAGTGTTTATATCAGATCTATACCTACCAAAGAAGCAATTTTTAAGTCATTATAGTCTTTGGGGACTATGATAAAAGTCCTGTTTGATGTTTAGTTCCACATGGTGGGTACCAATTAGATAAAAGCAAAATTATGAGATTCATTGATAGTAGTTGGTCTGTTTTTTTGAGAGTTGGAAAAGGAGCTCATCAATGTTGCAATTTTTTCAACATCTACCCCACTTCTTGGAGCAGTTGGAAATCATCTTTGTCTCTTTAACTTCTCTCTCTCTTATCACTTTTTTTTTTACTGAAATTTGTTTTGGATTTTTCCTGCCAACTATCTATCTATCTTCTTCAAAATTGACCAGTTATTAACGTTGAAACCAGTGTAGTATGAAATTATAATGTCAATGAGGGAAAATTAGAAACCTAGAACTTGTTATCAATTTGAGAAAGGTTCAAAAGATACTGTTTTTTGAGGTACCAATGTTAAGTACAGTGACGAAGAAATTCCGGCAGCTCTGCTCTAGGATAAGGTGGCTGATTTGGAGACGACCAAAGCCAAAAGTTGTTATCAGAAGGTTCGGAAAATCCCCCAAAGATCGATGTAAATGGAAACCCGGAATCCATAAATCTTCTCTTCACCAAAATGGCAAGCAAGGTATTTCTAGTTCTGAAAGGCCTATCCGAATCGCCACATTCAACGTTGCCATGTTCTCTCTTGCACCTGCAGTTCCAAAAGCTTCAGAAGAACATGAGGATTTTCTGATGTTCAAAAATCCAGTAGAAATCGATACTAAGGCCAAGTCCTTGAACTATCATCCCAAGAGTATTCTCAAGCAGTCTCCTTTGCATGCCAGCCTGAGAAATCCTGAGCACCTCTCACTGCCAAATAAGGCCTCAAAACGAAAGGTTTCTATTAATCTTCCTGATAATGAGATATCATTATCACATAATCAACTCCTTGGCTTTACAGAAGACGAACAAGAAGGATCATCAAACATTATTGCCAGCAGAAATTACAGAAGCAGTGTCGTGCTAAGGTCACCGGTCTGCCTACCTGCCAATTTTCTGAGTCAATTTATGCGTGATGAGAGCTTGAAAAACAGCAGAAGCATATTGGAAGTGCTTAAAGAAGTGGATGCTGATGTTTTGGCCCTCCAAGATGTCAAGGCAGCGGAAGAGAAAGGCATGAGACCACTGTCTGATTTGGCTGCTTCCTTGGGGATGAAATATGTGTTTGCTGAGAGCTGGGCACCAGAATATGGAAATGCCATTTTATCTAAGTGGCCGATAAAGAGATGGCGAGTTCAGAAGATCGCCAATGATGAAGATTTCAGGTTCTTAATTCTCTTTCAGTCCTTATCCAATCATATCTTAAAATCAATTTACTGATTATAGGAAATGCTTTTGCGCGTTGTAGGAATGTGCTAAAGGCCACAATTAACGTTCCATGGGCAGGAGAATTAGACTTCTACTGCACACAACTTGACCATCTGGATGAAAATTGGAGAATGAAGCAGATAAACGCCATAATACAATCAAGCAACTCTCCTCACATTTTGGCCGGAGGCCTCAACTCACTGACCGGATCAGATTACTCTCCAGAGAGATGGATGGACATTGTTAAGGTAAGAAATATTTTCATAAACCTGAATTTCCCTTCATAAATTTTCTTTATCTTCCTTTAATCCGACATTAATTTTCAGTATTACGAGGACATAGGAAAGCCAAGGCCTAAAATCGAAGTGACCAACTTTCTCAAGGGTAAAGACTACATAGATGCTAAGGATTTTGCAGGGGAATGTGAACCAGTAGTCATCATTGCCAAAGGCCAAAGTAAGTATACAGAGTAAATTGTCTAAGCTGCTTTGTTTGCATCTTTTTTTTATCCTTCTGATGTGCAAGTTTTGATAAACTAAACCAGATGTTCAAGGAACGTGCAAGTATGGCACTCGGGTAGACTACGTTTTGGCCTCTTCAGACTCACTGTATAAGTTTGTTCCTGGATCATACTCGGTTATTTCATCGAAAGGTACCTCCGATCACCACATAGTTAAGGTTGACATCGCAAAATTAAGGAAAGATCGGCAAGGAACCGAAAATAAACGAACGCCGAAAGCAAAGCAGAGAAGTGTTAGAATAACAACTCCTAGTTGGCCTTCTAATGGTATATGGAAGTTGAACACCTGAAACTTTAGTCATAGATTAATATTGTTTACATTACTGTTCTCTAACATTAATATTGCATTATTTGTAAACCACAATATCTTATCAGATGACATATTTACGTAACATATTTTAAAACAGAACATAATTCGGTCGAGACAGTTCGTTGATTCTGATGTTAATGTGAGACTTGAAGCATGAAAATAGTTTTCTTGCCATTTCTTGCACTTGTTATTTCTCCTTCAAAAACCGCAATCTCTTCATGGCCACACGTTAAGTGCTTTCTAGTTTTGGTTGGAAACATTTGTTTTGCTTGCATTTGCGATTTCTGGTTTGCTCTACAAATCCAGCGAAGTGAGATGTGTTTGTGTTAGGTATAGTTGTGATTAGCTTCTTGAAACAAAGTCCAAATCTTTAATACCATAGCCATTGTGTGCTTACCGCTTAGCTGGAATAGCACTCTTAATATTTGGCTGCAGAAATTCTCAAATGGAATGATGTTTTTTGCATTATAAAATCAATGTTCCAAAACTCTCAAAGAACAACAAAACCAAATTTCTTCAACCCAATTTGCATTTTGCGATGCTTATAACAATTGAAAGAAACGTTCCATCTTCCACTAATCAATTAGTTCAATTCTCAATATATAAATCCTAACAAATTAATCACTGATTTTTTTTTAATGACCGTTTCAATTTAAACATTTTGTTTATTTATTTGTTCAATACTAAACGAAATGCTAAGTTGGCAACATGTGGTGGGACACATTCTTTCAATTAAAGATGGACACATGTACAGAATGAGTCACATAAAATGCTGTCAACTTAACATCCCGTTAGTTTTGGACGGATAAATAACATAAATTTCAAATTAAAATTAAAATTAGTTTCTAAGTTTTGATATAATTTCATGAAAGAAAAATAATTTTCATAATTATTTTTGTTTTTGCAAACCAAAATTAGTTTTATAGTATATTATTGACTTGATATATGAATGGATACGAATTGAGTTGGCCAAGCCAAGCTTAACAGACAGATTATCATATCTTCAAATTGAGTAATATTTATTTCTTCACTCTACTTTCTGCGTCAATTATTCATCATATCATACAAATTGGAAGAGACCAAACTTTCTTACACATTTTTTGACTCAAACACGAACAAAACCAACAAACCAACTCATCCAACAATAGTCAACAAAGTACAGATCTTGGAAATAACTAAGAATCCTGTGAATCAGAGCCAGATGATGAAGGGTACCCAATTCCATGACGTTTGTTAGGGAAGAGCATGAAAATGGAACTGGAAACGGCTCCGATTGCCGGAGGCAAAACCACGAGCAAAGTCTTCTGATCAGATTTAAATGAAGGGTAAAAGCATTCCACAGTATTACTATCCAAAAGAGAGAGCACAGCAAACACAACCAGCGAGACCAATGAGTGAACAAAGTCACTAAACCGAAGCTTATATTTCGACAAATCCACAGAATCAGAGCTTGGACTTGGCCAAAACCCTTTAATGGTAGCAATACCATAGTGAGTGTTCCCATCACTGTCCACATAACTGTCGGTGAAAGAAGAGAAAGCACAAGAAAAGCCACAAAGGCCAATTAGAAAGCCGCTTAAGTACTTGTTAACGGTGTGGCACTCGCCATTGTTGGTTAAGACAGGATTAAGGAACTGGAATAGGAAAACTGTTCCTGTCGGAAGAAGCTTCACCAGGTTGCCAAGTCCTGAGAATGTTTTGGCTTTCATTGAATTCTTGGACTTGTCTTTGGAGGACAACAGAGTGCTGCTTGTGGCCATTTTGATTTTGTTTTTCTGAAATATGGATTAGGCGGTTTGGTTTTTGAAACAGAATTTGAAGGGTATTTATAGAAAGATTTATGATGATGGAGAATTTAATCCAAAGAAAGTTGCTTGTACGTAAGTGTTATGTGACGTTAAAATTGGTTTGCTTTCGCTCTTCGAAAGCTTAATTTATTGTTTAAGATTTTATGAAATTTATGGTTTCTGGTTATAATCATATCCAGTAAAAATATATAAATCGAAACATAATCAGTAACCGAAATTATCTTATATCACTAACTAACTAAAACTAAATAGAATAACAATTTAGAAAATGTTATTAAACAAACTTGACGTTGTTTTGAAATTTTCAATTTTTTTTTTATTAACGGAACCAAACTTATAAGTAAAATTTATATTATTTTTTAGTAGTACTAAAATGACTGTGCGGTTCTATTTGATTTTCAATTAATTGAACGGTTCTCATCTTTGTCCATAGAAGCTATGAGATTACTCCGAGACGCATTCCACATCCAGGAGTTGCAAGGCAACCATAGAACCTTATTTAATAAGTGCAAGTTAAATAAGTGCGAGGCATTAGTTGTCCGCTCTCGAGTTGTGCTTGTGCAGCTAGGATCGAAGAAGAAAATCAATCATTCTTTAACAAACATTCTTAAGAGTAAATAGTCCATGAAAATTAATTATGTTACAATTACATAGTGTACCATTATAATCCATTACGCAATATTAATGGCTTATCTTATTCAACGCAATTTATTTAGGCTGATACGTCGGTTCTAAAGTTCTAAGTTCACGTATTATTTTTTCCGTTCCTCTTTTATTACAGACACTAACTTGGCTATAGAAATTTCACATGCTGAAATTCCGCCAGAGTTGTTACTTTTCAAGTGTTTGCAGTCAGGCAGCCATAAGCCGAGGTCATGTAGCTAATTTGGTTCTTCATTTTCAATGAATGAGCTTCCGTCGGTAACTCTTTCTTGCAAAGTCTGTAATTTGACCTTAATAGTAATTCTGACCTTGATAAAAAAAAAAATCTTGAGCTAATGGTCATGACGAAGACAGAAAGCTAAATTAATTGAAATGTCGATTAACTTTGAATTGAAAAACACCCATATTTTTGTCTTGGTACGTTTTTTTGGATAAAAATTGGACTTAATCAACTTAATTTTAATAAAAGATGATTAAGCAATTGATTAATTTAGTAAAAGCCCTGTTATACAGGTAAAAAACCTTGAGGTGTCGTTCACTTAATGAAATGTATATTAGTATTATAGACTATAGTAATGTGGCCAAGTCAAGACTTCGACTTGAAAATGTGGATTAGAAATTGAGAAAATGATGTTAAGCTGTTACTAATATTTTGGAAATTCCCATTTAACCCCAAAAAAAAATTCTCATTATTATGTTTATTGTATTGATCAATTGATAATATCATAATGACTGCATGATCGAGCACAATTAAAAAGCAAAATATTAAAAATATTTGGGTTAATTTCACTCGTAGTTACTGAACGTATGTCTAAATTATGCAAAAATAGTGGAATAATTTTTCGTGACACAAAAGTCATTAAAGTTAACAACATTATAAGTAAAAGTAATCATGATTGATTTTCGATAAAAATTAATGTCAAAAAGTACATGTGGCCCCATGTCAGCATTTTGTACGCTTGTGCACATAACAATATTGACATATTATTTGATGATGTGGCAAAAAAATATATCCACATGTGTACAAGGTATTGACATGGCGTGTCATGTTTACTTTCCGACGTTGGTTTTCATCCGAAATTGGATATAATTACTTTTAAGTATAATATTATTGGTTTCAATAACTTTTGTATTACGAAAAATTATTTAGTTACTTTTACATATTTAAATATAAGTTCAGTAAATATGAGTAAAATTAATCTAAAATATTTTGATTAAAAAATTTTGACAGTTGAGTTAATATTTTAAAAGAGAAGGAAATAAAAAAAAATTATTTCAGAGTTTAAAAAGATATTTGGGGGCGTTGAAAGTTTATAATGCAATGAATAAGTAGTGTATACCATTAATATTATGCAATGGGTGGGTAATGGTAAAAATTATTCCATTCGTTCTTTTTTATCTGTCACTTTTGAGTAAAATTTAAATTCCATTTATCTGTCACTTTTAGATTTTTAATGTAATTTAATTCTCTTTTTTAATTCAATTTTCTTATAACCAATTAGATTTGATAATTTAGTCTTAATCACGTAATTTAATACTAAATTTAACTCTTTATTATTTTTTAATTCTAGTAAAAATTACAAAAGTGATAGATAAAAAGTAACTGAGGGAGTATTAATGGGTTGATTTACAAATGATTTTTAATGTCAGTAATTTTCATATAGGAGCTCAAGTGGCCAAGCTTATTAGAAATAGGAACGAAATCGTCCGTTGTCGTGTATAAATTTAAAGGGAATTTAATATAGTGAAGCAATTAAATTTAATCTTAACACATTGATGGCATGAATGAATTACTAAATGAGACAAATAGCTTAAGCTGGATAAGAATGACAAGACATAACTTTTTATATGCACAATTAGTGATAGTGATTACTGAAAAGTAATCAGAGATTACTTAATAAAATTATATAACTAAGAGTATAATAAATAATATAATTAGGATACGTATCTTTACGAAAGGTTTAAAAAAGAGACAATTATTATAACAGAAAATATTTCTTTTAGTTTCTAATAATATGGCATTTACGTGACAGATATGGATTCATAAAATAAAATTTGTCGAGAGAGTTCAATGCCAGCAGTGGATCTCTCGGTACATTAATTTTATTTGATTTTCTTAGAAAAACGGAAATTGCAATTAACAATGTGTGATAAATTTTCTTAGACAAAATCAATCAGCAATTATAAATTTTATTTAAAAAAAAAAAAGGGATTTCAAACTCTACTTACGGATCAAAAACGGCATTAAAGAGTCGGGTAAGGTATTTTCTTTGGTGGATGCTTTACCTTAATTAAAGGTAACAATATTTGTTATGGAGGAAAAGGTTTCGTGGATAATTTGAAAGAGAGAAAATCTTACTCCCTCCGCTATGAAAATCGAGATCTTCCCACTTTTCAAAAGCTGCTCTTCCTTCAGACTGCAAGTGGACACGCTCAGCTCCCTCTTCTTCTTCGTTTACTTTGAGTCGATCCTTCTATCAAGTCTTCTGAAGAAATGATAAAAAGATGAACAAGAAATCATCCATTGCAGTTTACTTTTTTGAGGTATTTTGCTCTGTTTCTTCTAACCAAACCACAGCATGATATATATATATATTATTATTATTATTAGTAAATGGCATGAAGAATTCACGGATTGAATATTATATTGTCTTAATTCTCCCTACCATCTTAATTTAACGTAACTAATCCCATTCTCAGAAAAATCTTTGCTCCTGCATTCACCTCTCACCAACCACATCAAATCATTCAGTCTTTTATCACAATGCATGCTCTTCTTTTTCAATTTTCTTCTCCATGTGCCTGATTTCAGCTTCCTGTTTCTCCACTTGAATCCCCTTACTTTTCAGTTCCTCATACTCTTTTGCTCAGCTGCTTTCATACAACAAGGCATTATGCTCATCAACAAGCCTATGAATCTTTGCCTGCACACACAATTCTTCCTCCCTCTTGGTTTTTTTGTTTTTGAGGATTTTGTAACTATGCAAGGAAGATGATCAAACACACCGCAGTCATAGTGCCCATTGTAAACCAAAACACTTTCGATTAAATTGTCTATCTTACAATTTTACATAATCAAATTTAAATTTATTATTCTATTATATCTAACAGGATCAAAAAGGATAAATATATAAAATTTATTCTCAAATTTTATGACAGAGAAATTTGGATTAAAGACTTTGGCCAAGACCGAACATGTAGTACCACCAGTCGACTCAACTGATTGAAATTGTCTGGGTCATGAGAGTAAATTTGTTTGAAAAGGTTTCAATTTATTTTAGATAATACATATATTATTTTCAATATTTGCCTTTTTCACTGTTATTTTTTCCATTTACCTCCTGGAATTCAATTTTTTAAGTAATAGTTCCTCGTGGCGTAGAGGGAAAAAAAAAGTAAATCAAATTCGAGCAAAGTAAACGTATGGCCAACAGGCCGAGGAAAATGCAGACAAAAAATGATTTTATCTTTCTGCCCAATATCAACCAAAGGCCCTCAGAAACCTGAACTGCCCAAACCTTAGCATATTATGCTACCCATAACCAGAATAAATATATTGAATTTCCAAGATATAATAAATTAAAACCCCTAATTAATTTTTTTTTTATATATATCTTAAATTAACTTAGCTCGCAAATTCACAACACTGCAGAAGTTTTCTCTAAATTAATTATTATTCTTCTGCTTCATTCATATTTTTCATAATCCATACCCATCCCAAGCTAATTTAACAGATTAATATTACAACCACTCCATTTTTTTTTCCCCAGATTTTCTCTCTAAATTACCAGCAACCCCTGATATACAACCACCCAAGACCCAGTCCCCCTTCTCAGATGACAATACAATAAATATTTAACTAATTTGCCCCCATACTTTTCCCCGATTTGCAGATCCAACCCCCCGTTTCCCAAAAAAAAAAAATACGGGAAGACTTGATCTCCAAAGTCGAGAGCGACGTAGAAGAGGCAAAACCAATAAAAAAGGATAGACTTGATACTACCGGCACCGGACCTTTACACGACCTGGATCCTAAAAGTCCAGTCGAAGCAAACGTCTAAGGTCTCTGGTGGCTGAGTCATCAATAGAAACTTGTTTTTTCTTAGAGAAAGACGGTAACGGGAGGGAGCTAGGCGCCGGAGAAACTACAAAACCTGATCCGGCATACACGTCGCATTTCCCCATCACCGGAGACCTAACGTCAACGATACCGATCTGCTTCGGCACCATTTCCGGGTCAGGACCCAACCGATCTGTACCGGTAACAACCAAATAACCGGTCTGATCTTTCTTCTCCGTCTCACTGCTCTTGATTTTAGAATCAAGCGACTCTCCTCGCCGTAAAATCGTCACCTTCTCCATAACCATATTGTGATTGCCTTTATTGCCATGGTTGTGATGATGATTTTGATGCTTTGAAATCCTCAAATCATCAGCGGAAACCCATCTCTTGGAGACAGATGGTGGCTCCGGCTGAGTCTGAAGTTTTTTCTGATCGGTCCGTTCAGACCGAACGGCAGGCTTTCTGTTAAACCTAGGGTTAGAGTCATAAGACTTGGGAGGCGGATTAGTATAATAAAAACTCCTCCGGCGACATGGAGAAACTCTAATCCGTTCAACGAAGCAATCTTGAGGCCTTAAAATTTCGGTCCCCATAATACCTTCTTCTTTGCGTTCACGGAATCAATAAACTCAAAAAGAGAACACAGAGAGAAATGGAATTTTTCCTTAAAAATGAAAAGTTTACAAAATTTTCTTGCAATCAGATGATAATCTGTGTTCCGTTTAGATATTTGGCCCTCTCTTTCGTCCTCTAATGGCTTCCTTCTTCTCTTACGTTGGGAAGAAAGGAAGGGTAAAGAAGGAAGACTGAGGAAGAAAGATGACAGCCGTGCAAATGAGTTTTTTTTCTTTTTTTTTTTCGATTATTAACGTTGGGGTTATGGGGGCTTAAAGACACAGAAGGCGTGGCCGCAAATGGGGGATAAGGGTCTGTAATATATAACGGAACCATCTGAGAAAAAGGGGGGGGTTGGGTGAGAGTTTTCCCACCGACCTTCCTTCCTTCTTTACGCCGTTACGCGTCCGATTATCAGAACCAATTAAAAAAAAAAAAAGAAAAATATCATCTTTTTAGTTCTAAACTTACTAAAATTATTCAATAAAATCTCCCAATTGAATTTTCGTTAAGATAGCGTTTATTAACTTTAAAAAGGTTGATATGAAAAAAAAAAGTTATTTTAACTTTTTCAAATATTTATTTAAAAAAAATTGATTATATATAAAAGAATCAAGTGATTATTTAATTATTTTTATATATTTTAATATAAAATCAAAATATACATTGTACATCTTGTTGGATAAAAAATAATTAAAAATTAAAAAAATATAATTTTAAATCATTTTAAAAATTTAACAAATATTTAAAAAAAATTAAAATATTTTTTAATTTTATTTTTATTATTATATATTTTGATTCGAAAAATATTTTAATTTTATTATAAAATTATTTATCTGAATAAATTTAACAAACCTAATCTAATCAAACGTTTTGAGGACTGATTTTCCAATCATTTATTTGGAAGAAAAAGTAATAAAAATAAAAAATAAAGGAATAATGCTAGCTGGTGTTCCCAAGTACCAACAGAATTTGAATTTTTATCTAAATATCATCAATATTTAAATAATTGATAAATATTATATTAGTAACATACTCGACAGTTTTTTTTTAGTTTTTCATGTCGAATCATACTCCTTTTAATTGTTATCCGATTTAGTTTTTATTGTATGCAATTTTCAATTTTTGTTAACAAAATATCAAATAAGTTTGTTATATAGCAGACATTACGTAAATTAGACGGTGACCAGAAATTAATGTGGGATCCAATTGCATAATTTCAACAAAGTTTAAGGGAGAAAATTGTATTTTACAAAGAAGAAATAAAAAGTAATGGGCAGCCGGCCTGGTTTGAGTAAAGTCTGTCTGTACAGTGCTGACCTAACTAACTGAGATGATGACAATTTACAAAAGTAAAGAAAGGTAGAGCCTACTATTAATAACGGAGTTATTAACGGCTTACTGTCTTTCTCTTATCTTTGTTTGGAAGTAACGACGTTTGGTTAGTCGTCGGGTTTCTATATTATTACAAAAATTATTGTTTCCAATGGGGGTCCACACGTGAAGCTGACGGGAGTTATTTTCAACATTTTTCTTTTTTGAAAAAATATATATTTTTAACAAAAATAATTTCCAAGTCCATAAAGTTACAGAATTTTTTAAAATTTTTATTTTAATATAGATGAAGTCTAAATAAATATTAATATATATATTAAATTTTTTTATTATTTTATTTAAATTTATTAAATATACTTAATAAAAATAAAATTTAAAAACTGAATAAAAATTTAGAAACTCAATATTAAAAATATATAAAGAGAGCCAAAAATATATTATGCCCTTTTTCTTTTTCTTTTTCTTTTTCTTTTTAAAGGTTTATGCTTTTGTGGATGTGATGTATCCATCACCATTTTTATAGGTTGTGGTGCTCAATGTCTTTTTTTTAAATAAATATTGTCTATTATTATATTGTTTTCAAATTTTTTTTCTATATTTTTAATTTAGGATTCTATGTTTGTATATATAAATTTTTAACGTACTAATGTATGAATAGTTTATGTTTGGTAGTACAATTAAAGTACTATCTTTTTTATTTAATTTTGCACATTCAACTGACACATTTTCATATAATTATAAATAACAAAAAATTATTTTTAGAAGTTATAGTAAAATTTTAAAATACTAGTAATATTTAGATAAAAAATTATTTTAGAAAAAAAGGATATGATGAGTTTTATTTTCTTATACTCTTTTGAATTAGAAACCTTAAATTGTAAGTGTATAAAAATTTATTAATATATTCAATTCCATATAAAAAGCATTCAAAGTTTTTATTGATTTTGGTGTTCAATTTTAGTATCCACGCAACGATTGACATTGAAAACGTACCGACCATAAAACTACTCAGCTAAAACTATAAATTTAAGACTATTATTATTATTATTTATTTAATCACTAGTTTTTATTTTTATTTTTTTGCGATTCAATAACTTGCTTAATAAATAGATAATAGCAAAAAAAAAGTTATATTTAAATTAAGCACAATAAATTATTCATGCAAAAAAATATGTAGTTTAAATAATTGAAAATCTGTTAATTATTTTAATTGATCATAATTCAATTTTTACTCGGATCCAAAAATTTAATTATATAAATATGAAAGCACTATCCACACAAAAGGCTTTAACATAAATTAATTACAACATTTGCTTAAAATACAAACTTATTGATAACACACATTATCGCATGTCCACTGAAAATGAGCTGAAATTGAACTTTATAAGTCTATGGATACCCTCTTTCTGCATAGATCTTTTGGGACAGGTATTCAGAAATAAAATCGTGAGGGATTTAACTCAAAGCGGATAATATATGCAGAATCCGATCAAATATTTCTCATCGATCGAATTTTCCACCATCAAAAATACGAGATAAAATTTTCTATCGATCGATGAGCGAACGATCCATCACTTATGATAAGATCTGACTCATATTAAGAATAATTCAATATATTTGCAACATTATTAATGATAATTTATTACGTTCCACATGTCATTATCCTTATAATAATGATTCTCGTATATATGAAAGCATTATCCACGCAAAAGGCTTTAACGTAAATTAATTACAATATTTGCTTAAAATACAAACTTATTGATAACACACGTTATCGCATATCGATTGGAGATGAGCTGGAATTGGACTTTATAAATTTATAGATACCTTCTTCCTGCATAGATCTTTTGGGACAAATCCTCATAAACAAAATTGTGAGGGCTTTGGTTCAAAGCGAATAATATATGCAGAGCCCGATCAAATTTTCTTTTCCGATCGAATTCTTCATCATCAGAAATGCGAGATGAGATATCCTATCGATCGGTGAACGAGCGATCCATCACTTGTGATAAGATCTGACTCATATTAAGAATAATTTAATATATTCACAACATTATTAATGATAATTTATTACGTTCCACGTGTCATTATCCTTATAATAATGATTCTCGTATATATAATGGTTCCAAGAGCATAACATGGCCACTAATTTGGTTTCTTTAAATTATTATTGAACATGGAGGTAATCTCTACTTTCCAAAGCAAGAATCATGGGAGGTTTACTCGGTCAATTAATATTTTATTAAAGAAATGTTATCTCCATTTTTAAAAGCAAGCATGCCTTCTCTTATTGAAACCAAATATTTTATAATTTTATAATATTATTCAAATACAACAAACGAAAAAATAAATAATAGTAAATGGAGAAGAAAATCTTGAAAATATTCAATGTGGATTTTTTGATCCGATCGGATTTAAATTTTTTTTTCAAGCGTGAGTTGTGACTTAAATTTATTGCGTTAAGTGTAGTAGGTGACTTTTTAACCTTCAATTTGATTGAAGTATTTTCCGACCGGATATAAAGATTGGCTATTCGTTAGAGAATTAAGCATGGCGAATGACCTTTCGATCTATAGTGGGAGACAAGACTCCATTCTCACTTCCAGTTGAGTATTTTCATAGCTCAATGGTAGAGCACCACATATTGTCCTCTTTGGGAGTTACAGTTGTAATGGCCTCAATGTCAGTCTAACCGTAAATAGTACTTTTCGGGCTGAAAATTACACCCGAAAGTAAAAAATATTTTATTGGATTATTGGAAAGTACTAGTCATGGGTAGTCCAAAATTGAAATTTAAAGTAAATTTGAGGTCAAATAGGCCTCTGAAAGCTAAAATAACGAAAATCGAGATAATTAGGGTTTAGAATTTTTAATTAATTTTTGATCGTTTTGGCTATTAAAAATAGCAAATGAAGTCTAAAAATTATCAAAAATTATATATATGCCTAAAATAATATGTAGATCATTTTGGTAACAAAAAGTAAATTTTTTTATAACACCGATAATTCTGAATCGGATCGATAAAATTGAATCGGATCCAAAACGTACTCCGATTGGGCTGAAATTTTAAGTATAGCCTATTTTCAATATGATATAAATAATAAAATCAAATTTGAAGTGAATTGAAGTTGAAAAGTGGGAGAAATTAATTAGGATAATTTATCGGGTAATTATTGGGCTTAAACAAATAAATTGTTCAAGCCCAATTAAAGCCCAACCCAAGGCCCAATCTAAGGCCATATATAAGCCCTTCTTCTCTAGAAAATTCCAGCAAAATCCTCCGCCTTCTTCAGCTCTTTGGGTGGCCAAACTCCCTCTCTTCCATTTTCTTCTCTTTTTCTTTCAATCTTTCACCAAATCTCACCAAATTAAAGCCTAAAAAAGTGATTTCAGCCTTTATAGAGTACCCTAACCAGCTCTAATCTTTGATTAAGGAAGAGAATCAAGTAAAACCAAGTGTTAAAGTTTAGGTGTCAAAGTTAGATAAGTGAAATACATGATTTTAATTTGATTTTTAAGTACCTACTACTAGTTTTGGGTGCCTAAAGTTCATTTTTATTGTTAATTTTAGTATTTGAAGCCAAAATATTTGAGTTTACCTTGATGAGAAATTCGGCCTTTGAAGGAAATCAAGAGAAGGAGTAATATACAGATTTTATAAATTACTTTTTTCAAGGTCTCTTCAAACTAATTTTGAATCAAATTTTTTGAAACAATCTTGAGTTGATATTTGATAGTATTGACAATGAGCTAATTATTTAACGATTTAAAAATATGAAATCGCGTTGAGAACAATTATGAAAATTGTATTTTTATTTGATTTTAAGTATTATTTTTTTTTTCAATTTTAAATAAAATATATTGTTATGATATAATTTAAATGTATTTTCAGTTTTTAATTTTTTATATTAAAATTATAATTTAAAAAATCCTATTTTTCTATTCACATTTTTATGAGAAAATAACTATTTATTGGTGAATTTTTTATTCTATTTAAAAATTATTTATATTTTTTCTATTATTTTTAAAAGTAATATACAGATTTTATAAAATAAACATGAGCGCTAATGCCTATATACACAGTATCGCAATTTGAATACTATTAGTCTCACTCAAACAGTGTTATGAGAAAATGATAAATTATCACCCATTTCTAAAATCTTAAAGATATTTTTAAAAGGAACTTAAAAAATAAAATAATAGTTTTTATATGGATAAAATAGTAATCTCATCTTATATATTTATTTATTCCAAGTAGAAAATTACAAGGAAGTGAAGGAAGTCTTCGGTCTTCCCCTGACAAAAAATAGTAAACGACGCAGGGGAAACATCCTCATATATATCATATTATTCTCAGAAAAAGAAAAGATATATGAGAATCAAAGAATCTTTATTTATTTATTTATTTATTTTTATGGCTTTTTAGAAATGATTCCTCCACTCACAGGTTATATATAGAGAGAGTGATTTTTTTTAATATATATATATATATATATATATATGGTTTATTTTCTTTATGTTTATTTTATATGATTTATTTATTCTGGATACATTACTGAGTTATTCTTAATCCGGGAACATGTCAGAACTAGGAAAAGAGTTAGAAGGTGGTTCGGTCATACTGATAGCCCACCATACTTGAAACAAACTTTTCAGTTACCCACGCGGAACTACAAATTACCTAGTTTCACTTTTTTTACCTATTTATTACATCACATCATTTTTAACTGAATATATATGTATATTTTATTTATTCAATGGGATAGAAGAAGGTCTTCAATCTTCATCTGCTTTGGGCCTAACCCTAAAAACACAAGCTTCAACTGGCTTAGCCCACCAGGGTAAGAAATTGGTTTCAAGCTTTACTGTCAACTCACTGAATCCATTGTCAATTACTGGTTAGAAGATACCGTCATATCAAGCACTCTTCTTAGACCCAATTATTAATTTAGTCGTAGGATTGCACTATCAACAATTTGGCTGGCAGCTAAACTGAAGACTTTGCATTGGAGAACGATGAATTATGCAGAAAACAGAAAATATAGAGAATAATCTCATAACGAATTTTTTGGTCCAAAGACAAGGAAACTTCATATCAGACCACTAGTTATGTTTTGTCTTTGAATCACTTCCTATCCATTCACGAACCACATGTTTTCCCTTCTATCGATAAAAAAAACCAAACGCCAACCAATCACTTCCCTACTTCGCTACTATAATAATATACTTTTTTTTTAATTTAATTTAACCAAAAAATAACATGCTGTCCAAAGAATCTGCTGTAGTTCCCACCTTCGATCTTCCCGAGGAGGTCGTGGCAGTTCTACCGTCGGATCCATTTGAACAGCTCGATGTGGCCCGTAAGATCACTTCTATTGCCCTCTCCACCCGCATCGCTTCTCTTGAATCCGAGTCCTCCGATCTTCTTGCTCAACTCTCCGATAAAGATAACCTCATCGCCGACCTTCAATCTCGGATTCAGTTTCTCGACTCCTCCCTCTCCGATGCCGTTGATAAACTCGCTCGCGCTGATCTTGAGAAGGTCCGACCGTTTTTCTTTTCTGACTTGTGTGTCTTTTTTTCGTAGCTTAATCTGATTGGATTTTTGTTTTGCAGGATAATTTGTTGAAAGAGAATGCTTCACTGTCCAGTTCTGTTAAGAAGCTACAAAGAGATGTTTCTAAGGTTGGTTATTGTTTTCAATTAGATGCCTGTGGAGAAATTTATATCCGACTAATTGTTTTAATTGAATTTAATGAAATGCTTGCAGTTGGAGGTTTTCAGGAAGACACTTATGCAGTCACTTCAAGAGGATGAAGACGGTACTGGTTCTGTAAGTGATAACTTTTTCGCTGCCACTTTTTTTTTTAATTTTATGAATAACAATGTACATGGAGGTTTTGAATTCAATTGGTGTGGTTTTTTGAACAGTCAGGAGCTCCACATATCATTGCCAAGCCAACACCAAATGGTATTTGTTCTATTTTTCTCTAAGCTGCTGATACAAATTATTTTATTTTCTTTTTTACTTTCTAAGAACCTTCTTTTGGTGATGTAACAGTAAGCTAGAGTTTATACTTTATAGTTTGCCTACCATTAGATTCTTCCTCTGCTTATAAATGTTTAGTTCATTGAAGATGGTATGGCTTTTTGCTTTTAAATGGAAGTTTGATTGCAACTAACTGAAGCAGCGTGAGAAATTCAACGTGCTTGGTAATTAATTACGTCAAATGCTTTAACATGGACATGTTTTGCATTGGTTTGAAACACTATGGTCTTACTGTACATAAAAATAAGTGCGTTTATATATATATTGCTGAATTTGAGATTTTTCTCTTTATTTTATTCAGAAGATGATATCACATTGCCACCTTCAAGAACATATTCGGCACAGAGTGGCCATTTCTCAGAAACAGGAAACTCATTAGCAGAGGAACGTGAAACAGATGGTATGCTTCAATTGTTTTGGTTTTGTACACAATTCTTAACGTTTATCCTTCCACCATGCTGCTTCTTAGAATGTTCTCATGTGCTTTGCTTCCACGAGCTAATGATGCATATGCCGGAACATTAATATCACGTGAAAGAAGTAAATACATGCTGTCCGCTGTCCATTGGACAGTCCTTTTGATTTTTTATTTGTAGTGAAAAATCCGACATTCTTACTTGAAGCTGCTGTTAGCACAGTGTCAAGACCTGGTGTATCACAGAGCATTCTGCTAGCATCCCAAACAAGCACTCCTCGGTTCACTCCTCCAGGGTCCCCTCCAAGTTTATCAGCTTCAGTGTCCCCCACAAGAACATCCAAACCAGTGTCTCCAAGACGGCATGCAATGTCATTTTCTACATCAAGAGGCATTCCTGATGATAGATCTTCTATATTTTCCTCAGGCAACATTTCAATGTCAGGCTATGACCCAGCGTCACATACTGGTTAGCTCTAAAAACTTATTATGGGAATGTCTATGACCCAGCTGTCATCTAACTCTAAAAATGTATTTAGCATGTAACATTTTGGTTGCTGGCTGTCATGAGCTTAGGATGCATGTTGAATGTTTTAGACAACAAAAATGATTTCAGCCTGTGTTTTCCTTGCATAGATCTTTGTTCTTAATGATTAAATGACTGTCTTTTTTTCATTTTAATTAATGGAAACAATGGGAAACATGTAAAACTTAAACCAATACTACGCAGCATCTGTTCTTGAATTTTGGTAAGTAGTTATATTTGATGGGACATGTACGTATGACTGGGAAAAGTAATAATGTTTCATAGATAGTTTCAGGATTGCTGTTAAATAATAACTATTTATAAACAGTTTCTGGATTGCTGTTAAATAATAACTATCGTTGTACTAAATGAAGAGATTGATTGACTAGGCAAGCCTTTTAGGCCTTTTGCAATTAGCTATTCAATGCAGTGCCTAACAGATTCAGCAATGCAGCAAATCTTTTATTTCTAGGAAACTTTTCTAAGAATCGTGGCAATTGATAACAGCTACATCGGTTCTATATTTAAGGTGTTTCTTATATGCTTAAATAAATGCTGCCACTCTTTCTATGTTTCAGCACGAACTCGTGTGGATGGGAAAGAATTCTTCCGCCAAGTCAGGTAAATATTCACCATGGTTGTACTTGGAAAAGTTTGAGGTTCAAAAGTTTTTTACCATTGGATTATGTCAAACTTGATACTAAAGCAAATGAATCTTATATATGTATGCTTTTGTTCTGCATATTTCTTTTCTTTCTAGCTGTAAAATGACTCATGCTTACAATTCATTTCATTACTGCTTCTGACGTACTGCCATCTTTTGTTTAACTAGGACCCGTTTGTCTTACGAGCAGTTTGGTGCATTTCTTGCAAATGTTAAGGAATTAAATTCCCACAAGCAAACAAAAGAAGTATATTTCTCTACTTTCATCCTCTGCGTTGACAATGTGAATTACAAACTCATTTTCATCTCATCAATTTGATATATTGTAATGCACAGGAGACACTGAGGAAAGCTGATGAAATTTTCGGTCAAGATAATAAGGACTTATACACAATATTTGAGGGATTAATCACTCGGAATGTTCATTGAAGCTACTTATGTGGAGCTGCATCAAGAAGTTGTATGCATTGTATTATCCCTTTCCACCATTTTGCGTTCTTTTTTGGTTGTAAATTTAATACCAAGTGTAACGACACTTTTCTGTGGCATACTTCGAGTCACATTTTATTAACATCTTGACCATAGAAACTTGTCATTTACTTATTGACAATCCTCGAAACTAATAATAAGGAGAATCCTTCCACTTCTGAATATAAGCGAAGCACTTGTGGGATGTTATATCATTTGGCGATGCTGGATTTCAATTTCTTCTCCTGGAAACAGTTGGGCTTTTAGGAAAGAAGGCTTAAAATGATGTTAGCATCTGAATACACATGAAGTTTGCTTGTTTGTTTAACTGTCATGTGAAGCAAAACCTGTCTTTTAGGACTGCAAAACTGAATGGAACAGAAAAGTGGACAATTTAGTCTATTTGGTTTGTTATTTTCAAATTTTGTCCTATCGGTTCATTCTCAATATAAAAGTTCGGTTGGATTTTAATTATGATGCAAATTCAGTATTTGGTTTATCGATTCGGTTCAATTCTGGACCGAACATAGTTCTACTAGTGTCATATGCTATCAAAATGTATATGCAAGCTAATAATAACATTGCATGCAACTCTAGTTTCTGTTTTTGCTTCCAATAATTTGTGGTCGGATGTTGACTATACTTATTTTTGCTATGTATAGATATGACTATCAAAAGTATTGTGGTATCTTATTGACTGTATTTGTCCATAAACGAACTAAAAATTGTTTCTGTTACATGGTCTATCTCTTGTCTGAATTGTTTCCTGTGAATACCAACGTGAACTCCTCTTCTATGAACGACCAGTCATTTCTATTACAATGGATTAATGTACTCTCTGCATGGTCAGATGCCCCAATCTCTTTTTCAATTTGGAACAGAAAAATAATAATTTCTTGTTTTATTTTTCGAACTGTGATTTGATTGAGATCCCATGCTTTGCGCTGACAAAACTTGAATTTGTGAAATTCAGATTCTTCCCTCAAGATAGGCTTTTAACAACCTTAAGCAAAGGCTTTTTACCACTGCCGGTTCAATTATTGTAGGTTTCAAACACAACACATGGTTTAATTGCCTAATTCCAGCTTAGCTAGCCTCAAAACCATGCATTAATAAAAAAACATTATTCACTATGGTGTCCTTTTTCTTAATATCTTTGCATTAATTAAGAACACAATACTAATAAAGTAGTGAGAGATAGTAATATTAAAAAAAAAGTAATAAATAATAATTTATTTTTTTTATAAAAGAAATACATAAATTATAATTATTGATATTATACAGCAACTAATCATAATTTAAATAAGGAAAATGGACTGATTTATGTCTGAGACCGTTGAGTATCAATCGACCAATCAGATTGAAAAAGAAAAAAGAAAATTAAAGCGATCCGTTAATCGTTAATCAGACTTCGCTTTCCCTCCTCAGTCGAGAAAGAGAACCGTTAATGACACGTGGCAAAAACCCAATAAGATCCAATTTGAAATTAAAATTTCTTTTTTTCCTCCTGAGATTTAAGATGGTGTTGTTGAGCTTGCATTGTTTCTCAAAAAAGGAGGAGAGATTAATTAACAAGATTATAATGACAGATAAAGCCGATATTTTTGCATCAGAATCAGGTAAGGAGAAATCATGGCGACCACTATTTACATTTCTCCTTTAACTTCTTCCGCTCATTTCCTCCTGTCTCTCTAGTTCTCTTTTGATTCCATGGAAGGTTCCTCAAAACCTTCGGCTTCGTCCAGGTGCCTTCTCCCTCTCTTTTTTGCCTTCTGGGTTTCAAAATTTACTGTCAAATCTTGGTGATCACATCGTTATTAATTTCAAGTTTTCATTTTTAATGTGCGGAAGCATATTTGGTGAATTGGGGTGTTTTTTAATTTCATACAAGCAACATTGTACATTTCTTCATATATAATTGCTCAACTTATGTTTATGATTCTAATGGGTTCGGGTATTGTTCATGTTCTTTTTATTTGATTGAATATTCTTTATTACCAGCAACTTTATCCATGGCAAAATCGAAAAAGGTCACGGGAAGGGGTCTATTAATAGCAGAAATGGTTCCCACGAGACTGTTGGAAAAGGGAAAATGTGGCCGCCTATTCCTCTTACAGGCAGATCCCTGAAGCGATCTGGGTTCTCTGATTCTTTTAATGCATCTCGTAGTATGTTATTTTTACCAAAATTTGAGCTTTTAGTTTTGTACTATCGAGATTTTTAGTAGTGTTTGATTGATGATAGATTTTTATATCAGACACGAGATTGTACAATGTGGAGGAGTTGGAGGAGGTGAAGAAGAGCGATAAAGGTGGCGTTGTGGAGGGAGAACGAAATGGTGAAGCAGAAGAACCCTCTCCAAGAGGAGCTTTGGAGGACTGCTCGACTAGCATAGAATCTGAATCGGCTTCCGGGCCTAGCACTTCAAGTGACTCTGAAGGCCAACCGGCTGCTGCTCCTTGGCACGACTTCTTTCGTGTATTTAAGAAGGGCCATTCAAAACGAATTCACACTTTCCATCTCAAAAAAGGTGGCCCAAAGCTCACCAGAACTAAAACCAAAAGAATTAGAGAAGAATTAGTTCCTGTTTTAAATACTCCTTTGGATGGTGAGCTCTGCTGCTTGAAATCTTCATGGAAGAACTTTGCACTCTCGGAAATTCTAGCTGCAACCGATGATTTCAGCTGCGGTTTAGTACTTCTTTGAAATAGTTTTTGTTGTTTGGTGATGTTATTATTGTTAAATTGTCAAGCTGCATTGATAACATATTCATCTTGTTTTGATTTTGGGCAGAAAATCTGATTGGAGAAGGAGGCTATGCTGAAGTTTACAAGGGGAAGTTGGAAGATGGGCAACTTGTCGCAATAAAAAAGCTGACCAGAGGTTCTCCGGAAGAGATGACTGTTGATTTCTTATCCGAGCTTGGGATTATGGTTCATGTTGACCATCCCAATATTGCTAAAGTTATTGGGTATGGGGTTGAAGGAGGGATGCATATTGTCCTTCAATTGTCTGCCCATGGAAGCCTAGCTTCTTTGCTTTATGGTTCGATCATTTCTTAGATGAATGTTAAAGTTCATATATTTACAAGTTTTGTGCTAAAACATTGATTTGCTAATTGCCTTTTTCTAGGGCCAAAGGAAGAATTGGATTGGGGACTCAGATATAAAATTGCTTTAGGAACTGCCCAGGGCCTTCAGTATCTTCACGAAGGCTGTCAAAGGAGAATTATCCACAAGGACATCAAAGCTGCAAATATATTGCTCAGTGAAGATTTTGAGGCTCAGGCAAGTTTTCAAACCTGAAATGTAATCATCTACAATAACAAAATCTTTGTTTGTCATGTAAAGTTTTCATGGCTCAGTTTGGAACATCATATTTATGCAGATTTCTGATTTTGGGCTTTCGAAGTGGCTACCCGAGCAATGGACGCATCACACTGTATCAAAAGTTGAAGGCACATTTGGGTATGTAATCCGATACAATACTTCATTTCTAAATCATATTTTTGTTTACCCTACATTTAATCTCATTCTTTATTATGCCAGTTACCTTCCCCCAGAGTTCTTCATGCATGGTATAGTTAACGAAAAAACCGATGTTTATGCTTATGGGGTATTACTACTTGAGCTTATTACTGGCAAGCAAGCTATAGACAGTTCTCAGCAAAGCCTTGTGATGTGGGTATGTATTGCCACTTTCTGTTGTTATGCAAGGATTATGTACCTTTACAACTTAATGTTATTCTGCATGATCATTTGCAGGCAAAACCTTTGCTTATGAAGGATAATATCAAGGAGCTTGTTGACCCAACTCTTGCAGATGCTTACGATGACGAACAGATGAAACTTTTGGTGTTCACAGCTTCTTCCTGCGTCCATCAATGTTCCACGCAACGACCTCAAATGAATCAGGCATGTTGTTGAGCATAGAAGAGCTGCGAGAAAGTTCTCTGTTTCTGTCAAATTATAGCTATTGTGTTACATGATCCATAATTGAAGCCAATAATTATGATTTGATCTGCTTTATTTTTGAATTTGAATCAGGTTTTAGAGATTCTATCAGGAAATGAACAAGTTGTGGAAGAGGTAAAACAGCTCCAAAGTTCAGTGCACCAAAGAACATATTCAGAGGAGCTTTTCGATGCAGAGGAATACAACTCAACGAAACATCTAAGCGATCTAAATCGACACATGGAGATGGTTTTGGGCCGTAACGAAAGTTCCAAGTTTTCGGAAGAGCCGCTGCCACACATGGAGGATAAATCAGAGTCAATCTGAAACGAGAAGTTGAACTTTGTTTTTCTTTTTTGCATCAGAAGGGCATAGGATTCGACCTGATTCCCTCTTCTTCGATGAAGATTCTGGGTCCCTAATCTTACTCCCAGAAGCCAAATGTAGCAGGACTAAAACAATTGTGAAGAGGCAAAACATGGATATCAACAGAACAGAAAGAACAATGAACAGAAGACTAATTTGTATGATCACAATGGGCAGCAGGAGTTCTTTTTTGTTTATTACAGTGTAGGAGTTTATATGCTGTGCTATTACTGTATAATATGCAATAGAATTTTCCAAGTTTCCTTTTGTGTTGAGTTTTTTTAATGGCTTCTGCTAAGTAATGCTTGTAGATTTTGGGACACTAATTTCTTCTTTATAATTCATTTTATATTTAAAATTTATCAAACTTATTAATTTAAAATCTATTAATTCGATAAATTTAAATTTACGTATAAATTCATAAAAAAAACAAAACGTTTATTTTTATATATTTAAAAATATTCATTGAGAAAAAAGATTCATGCATATAGGTTTTTTTTTAATAATGTTAAAAAATTAATTATTTAGGAGAAGGAGTGTGTCAGAAAATATTTTGAAGGGGTAAGGTTGTATTGGGAAAATGCAAAGCACACCTGCGTGATTGCCAGGGAAAATGCATGGGACCCGCATCTGAAGATGCAGGAGCCAGCAGCATCCTCCACATGGCGAGCCACGCCTCCTCCAAGATGCCACGCTGAAGACGCAGTTGTTGACTGCGTGGTCAACGCAGAGCTAGCCCCCCTCCCACAGCTACCATGTGTCGGCCCCCGGTGGATGACGCAGCTGCCACCTGTGTTGTCAGCCCCTATGTCGTCAAATCACCCTGACCGGAGAGGAGACAAAAAAATCCGACCCTCTCTTCTTCATTTCACTTCATTTTTTTTTCACTTTCCTTCTTTTCTCTTTCACTCTTTCATTTTCATAGCTTCACCATCCTCTAGTTCTACATTTCATTCTTCTTCGTTCGTTTAAATCGTTCATATATATATATATATATATATATGTATTGAAGAGTTGATCTCGAATTAATACAAGGTAAGTATAATTTATATAAATTTATTTAAATAAAATTATTAAATACTTAAATTAAATGTTATTAAGGGTTGTGTAGGTTTTTTTTATTATTTTGGAAACGAGAAGAAAAAAAAGGCAAGTAAACACTAATGTAGTATAAAATTTTATGTTCATATTTAAATTTAATGTTAGTGTTATATAAAATATTGCAATACGTTGACATATAGAAATAAAATATATTTGTATTATAAATTTATTGAATTTTAAAGAAATTTAATTTGATGTATTAAAATGCTATAAATTACAAAATTAGATTTTAGTATGATACAGTAAAAATGGAATCTTTTGGCGCACACCAATATATTAATCCGGGATCAATTAATGATGAGCTGCTTACTATGAATGGCAAGCATCGAGCTGATGCGATATGGAATGGATACGTAAGTATATTGTAACTTAAAATTAAAAAATATAATATTTTTAAAATATATATATTATGTTTGTTTATTAAATAAATTAATTCATTTCAGGCTAAATCCGATGTTCTATTTGCACGCAGAGCTAGTGTTGAGAGTCACTATAGGAACATTGATGAAATGATCATACCTTACCTACATTTATCAAGTTTCTATGGTGTTTCTCAGATCAGTGTTATGAATATTAATGCTGGCATGATGACTGCTCTTGTCGAAAGGTGGAGGCCGAAGACACATACTTTTCACCTGGCTGTTGACGAAGCTACAATAACTCTGAAAGATATACAGATACTCACCGACTTACCTATGAAAGGACGTCCTATTACAGGACATTTAAATCATGACTATCATGAGATGTGTGGTCAGCTTTTGGGCATTGTTCCCCTAGAAGAAAATTTTACAAGACTAAAAATAAGAATGAGGTAGTTGACCGAACAATTTAGCCACTTACCGGCCGATGCTACGGAATACCATATAAAATGTCATGCCCGTACATGGATCCTGCGTTGCATTGGTGGACTACTGTGTCCTGGACAGGTTAATAATTATGTACATTTGATATGGCTTTCACTGTTGGAGAATTTAGCTGAAACTGGTAAGTATAGCTGGGGTTCAGCAGTTCTGGCATGGCTTTATAGGGAGTTATATCGTGCGACCCAACCTGATGCAAATGGACTTGGCGGATATCACCAGTTAGTCCAAATGTGGGCATGAAAAAAAATTTCTCGATTTCGACCTCGTTTTATTAATCTGGTTGTTATATATCAGGCTAGACCGTATGGTTATAGGTAGATTTTATTTACCTATTTGTTAGTTTTTTTATGGTTATAATATTTGTTGACTAATTTCATAATTTAATTTGTAACAGGTGGCGATCCCATTTGGACTTAAGGAATAACAACACTAAAAATGTTAAGCAGTACCACGAGAAATTGGACTTGCAAAGCTATGATTAGGTTTATATTTGTTATTAAAGAATAAGTGTTTTTTTTTTGTAATATTGAGAATCAGAAAAAAATGTGTAACATTATTAATTTATTTATTGTATTTTATATGTAAATGGTATGGGAACCGTATAAAAATGTGATGCAATTATTGCCTCAATATTGCACAAGTGGACATGCAAGTTGAAGATCAGTTGTGCCACTAATATGCTATAATATTATTGAGTGGCACCAACCCGATAGGTGTATGAGATAATTTGGTATGGATCAGTCGATTCCATAAGCACCACAAAAAAATGATGAGGTGATTTCAATTGACATGAGGGGACACACAGATCAAAACTGGGAAACTAAATTTGAAACTTTTATTTTTGAATGGCACAATAGACATAGTCGGGTTATTAGGGGTCGTGTTCTCAATTTTTCATAGCATCCGAGATCACAATATATGCAATGGTATGTAGAACGGACAAAAAGATGGATAACACAGGTTGGAGCTGCAATGGTCGCTTCGGTATGTGATATTGTTCATTTATTTTTTTAAATGTATATTTGTTAATTATGACTGTTAATATATATATGTATAAAAAATTTACATTTTTATGTAGGCTGAACGTATATTTCATGAAGGCAAAAATATTCATTTGGCCTCTAAAAGCATTTTAGGTGTTGTAGGTGCATATGACAGGATAAACACTGATTATCCTCGTTAGCCTGTGCCCAATCCAGTAAATATTCCACCACTCTCAACACCATTTGAAGATTTTCGTGTTGCAAGATGTAATAGGAAAGGAATTGCAAAAAGAAGGACTACAGTTCCTACTATTTCTATTGATCCAAAAGTGCATCAAGTACCTTCACCTATGCACTGACCACATATTCAGGAGGAGACTTCGAGCTCTTTTGGTGTGCCTTCATTCAATGAGACTTGGCCTTCCGGAGTTGTGCCTTCTTATCAAGCTAGATGTTATGATTATGACACTGGGCCTTCTAGAGCTACACTTTATGATCTAGCTACTTTTAGAGCGATGCCATATGAAGCAGGACCTTCTGCTTTTAATGTTGATTTGAATGTCAATTTATTTAAAGGAGATGCAACACCATACAACATTTATACACAAAGCTCTCAAATGTCTCCACAAGATGATTTCTTTAATGTATTGTTTAGTGATCCAACAATTATAGGCACTCAGGGTTTAGTGGATCAACCACTCTATAGTGATCCAAATTCATATGAGATGGATCCATAAACACCAACCCAGACTACCACTTCTTATAGTAGGAGATACTGAATACGAGTTGTACGGTCTAATATTTCTTTTACTTGGATAATTAATTTCTATTTGGATAATTAATTTATATTTGGTAATACGTATTGCACATTTTACAGTAAGGATTAACACAACTCATTCATTTTAATTACGTAAAAACATCATTAATTACATACAAACAAAGTGTTTAAGAACCACGATACAATATCAATGTGCTAATAGTACAACTCAACCACTAAAATATTGATGGGATGGTCCAACAACACTTTTACATGTTTTTTTATTATGTCCAACACCTCCACAATTGTTGCAATGTGAAGCATTGCCCCGTTCACGTATGTCCATCTCATTACGAATGCGAGATGTTCTCAGTCAACCCTTCTTCCTCATCAATTCCAGATCCGCTTTAATTGTTGGTCCATAATACTGTGGCAAGTATGCTTTATGTAACATAGGTCTAAATTTACCCTCATAGCATTTAAATGACTCTGATATGGTATAATAGTTGTCAACAAATTGGAACATATCAAGATTCCTATTAATGCATGCTGCGACTGTATGCAAATAAGGCATTTTTGTTCCTTGAAACTTACCGCATTCACATTCCCGTTTCTTGAGGCTCAATACATATGTGTTGGGCCCAACATTAACCTACGGTGCTCTGCCTGCAATAACCTTGAAAAATTTATACCGACTATCATAGCGAACAACTATATGCACTCTAGCATTGTTAGCCCGTTTGCTCATTATTTCAACGCATTTTAAGAGTGAAGCGTAAATCCTGACCCATTTTGGTCATATATAAACCCATTCTATTCTCAAAATATTTTACCAATCGAGCAAATGTATGCTTAACTATGGCAATAATCGGCATCATACGCACACCTTTAAGAGTGCTACTAACACTTTTAGCAATGTTTGTATGTCCATACCTATGTCTACCATCCTCCGATAATGTCCACTTGTCTAATGATATACGCATTATCCAGTTGTATGAATCTTGGTCTAGTTGTTTGATCTCATCCATCTTCTGCAAGAACTTGCGGGATTGAAATTGTGCACCTGAAACGTTATATGTTGATAATAACAAATTAATTAGTATAAAAAAAAGTAAATAAGATATTCAATATTTATATATTAACTTACCAGCCTTGTAAAGCAAGTTCTTGATAGTTAAATTTTGGTGATGCGTATTGTAATTGCTTACAAAATATCGTAAACAAAATCTATGAAAACTCAAAGGTTCTTTCCATCCACTCGTTTCATCGCAAAATAAAGCCATTATCCCAGCGTGTCTGTCCGATATGACGGTAATATCGATTTGCTGAGTTATGTGCTTTCTAATCATCGTCATAAACCATTCCTAGCTTGATTTATTCTCAAACTCCACAATCGCAAATGCAACTAAAAATAACATGTCATTACCATCAACAGAACTTGCTATCAAAAGAGTTTGCTGGAATTTTCCTGTCAAAAATGTGCCATCAATCAATAGAATAGGCTTGCAATGAGTGAACCCACCAATCACAGGTTTAAAACTCCAAAATACCCGTCAGAACTACTTCACCCTTGAATTTTCTGTATCCTGTATATCAAGTTCATAAATAGTCCCGGAATTGTACTTTTCTAAATCAAGTAAGAAACCCGGTAACCTCTCAAATGATTCAATATAACCTCCAAAAATAGATTTCAACGCTCTTATCTTTCCATACCAGGCCTTACTGTATGATACATCATAATTAAATTGATGTTTAATAGCAACAATAATAACATCAACAGCAAGTGTAGAATTTTTACTTACTATACCCACTATGCAATTTCGAATAATTTCAGATCCTAATTGTTTGTGTTCCATAAAAAGATTTTCACCCCGACATGAATGTGACCCTCTAAACCTGGTGATAATCCATAATGGATTTATGCTCTTCTTTGCTGCCCCTAATCTCTATATGCATCCGCTATCAGACTGTGCACACTTTACAACCCAATATTTTGGCTTCGACTCAACCACTCTAAAATCAACATTCCTCGTTATTGAGTATTTTTTGACAGCAGATTTAACTTCATCCTTATTACTGAAAATAATGCCAGTGGATAACTCAGACATACGATCCCAAGTATTAAAGTTCACACCTTCTGATATATCTACCCGGAATGCTTCGAAGTCAAAATTATAATGATGCTCCGACGAAAATGTAAAAATACCTTCTTCGGGCTTACTAGTTGGATGCAGTGATGCTAATGGACTGGCATCTTGTTAGAGAGTATGCCCTAGAGTCCATGTAAAAGGGATGAATTTTATATGTATGAATTTATATTCTTAATAAAAGGCATTATTCATTTATTAATGCTATGTTTAAATACATGACTTTGTAAATCTTAAATTAATAAATGAAGTTCTTGATATTATAAACACAGTACAAAGGCAATCATGAAAGTGTTCATGATATGAAGTGTCTATTGCATGCAAATGTATTAATATCTAAATATTCCTAGTCATAGAATTAATAAGATAGGACATTGTTAATTCGGACAGACTAACACATGTTATGCTTCTTGAATGGTTCAAACAGTGGTTTTCATAATTGTGATTATGGAAGATAATTAAAGCTAACATGTGGATGCTTGTTAGAAGAACAAGTTCATTGAAGACCTGCAAAGAGAATCCTCACATGGATATTAAATCTATGTCAGTGAGGAATCTCTTCATAGTGGTTGTGCAAGTATCCTTAGACTTGAGATCACCAAAGTTATCTTAAGTAGCAAGTGGTATACTTTGACTCCATAACTGATTACTTTTAACTGGGGGTGAACATAGTTAGAAGGTTGGATATATCATGACCTACTTGAAGATAGTTGAGTGATTGACAAAGGATTCACCATCCTAGATTTATTCAGGGAAGTTATCTCGCATAATTCTATAATTGTCTTGTTCAGAGAATCTCTGGCCAGAGTAATATGCCAAGATGGATAGAGATCCATGAAGGGCATTTCGGGAACAATGGTTAAATTAATAGAACATACATAATTAGATTTATATGAGTTGACAGAAATTCATACTCAGAATCTAATTGAGATAAGAGTGGTGAAATGAGTAATTGCAAGGTAACTGTTCTATGAAAAGGTATAGTCAAATCACTTGACTTTCCTGACATTTAGGTAGTCATGATGCCTAACTAGAGGCCAATCATGATTTGTATAATAATGTATCATAAATATCAATAGGGATTGATAAAATAATTTAAAGGAGTTTAAATCATATGAGCTTTGAATAGAACTCACAATTACATATTATACTGTCAATATAGACAGGAACCCAATAGGTCACACACATATAGAAAAAAGGATAAAATGATAAAATGACAAGGATAATAATATTTGATATTATTATGGAGATAGAGAAGTGAATAAGAGAATAATTAATTAAAGAGTTTAATTAATTATGATCAAGTAAAATTGTTTGCAGAACTTTTTAGAAATATTCTGTAAAATGAACCTAATTGAAATAATGTATTTCATAATTAATTATTATTGGACTATAAGTATTATAGGGCTAATATAATAATTAATAGATCCATTGGAGGAATTAAAGAGGCCCAAAGAAGTGAAGTTGGCGCAAAAACCCTCCAGAGGAAGGGTTACACGCCAACTACAAACAGAAGGCCTTAGAGGTCTAATTCTTGGAGAAAAATAAATTAAATATATTTCATAAGTGTTATGAAGCCTATATATTTAATTTGGTTGGATTTGGAATTCATTTGGATAATTAAATCTAAGTATATGCACAAATGGCCTAGTTTGTGGGTTTTGTGCATAGTTTTTTGTGAAAGGGCATAAATTAAATTTAATTGAGCCCAAATAAATTATTAAAAATTTCAGAAGCTCAATTAATATTTCTCCAATAATTTTAAAGAGCCCAATTTTATTATGAAGTTGGATTTTTAACCTAACTATAAAAAAATTCAACTGATAGGGTATTAGGGTTAAGTGTGAACAATTAAGAGAAAACATTTTTTCTCTTTTCTCTCAACCTAGCCGCCACTTCCCTTGCTAGCATTTAGGGAATTTCAGCCAGCCCTTGTTCTCTTCCTTAGTTGGTTCATTCAATCATTCTCTAGTGTGGATTACTCATTGGAGGTGTTCGATTTTGGATACTGTGATTTGCGACAACCCGGTGAGAAGGAAAATCAACTGTTCAACAAAAATCAAAGGTGATTTTTCTTATTTCCATTAATATGTATATTGTAAATTCATGGCAAGATCAGATCTATTGGTTAAAAAAAATTTAAATTCCACTTATGAATGAGATGCATATAACTGATAAATTCTAACACGTCTAGTGTATGTTCGGACTCATTGCCATCACCAGCTTCTTTTGAGCTATCACTTCCTCCATTCATATCGGCATTTTTGTCTTCTGGATCATCATTAGGTGATAGATAGTTATTATTAACTACAACATCAACAAAATCATCATCTTCACTTAAGTTAATGGCTTTTTCATTTCCACAAACTGCATCAGTACCGCCAGATATGCCATCTTCAAGCAAATCACCATCTCGCCTATAGACAGACTGCCATTGTTGATTGACATCTTCAGCCTGTGACATAAAACGACTTTGATTGACATATTCAATATGTGAAATAGATCTTCTAAGTCTGTCATCAGTGCCTTGGGCTACAACACTCCTTCTTCTGACTTTTGAAATATGAGATGCAGAATATCGATGACTGTTGCGGTCACTACTCTGTCATGCCTGAGCATGTGTCCCAAATGAAAATTTTCTATCAGGTAAATGACTTTCTGATCTACTTTCAAAGCTAGATTTTCTTAGAAAATTGCCCATCCTTAAACTCAACGACCAACGAGGTTCACTTGTACATACATCAAGAATTTGGCTTGCTTGTGTTCGTATATGATCTGCTCCAGAATCGATTGATAATTCCCTTCCAATCAAGTCACCATTCCGTCGACGTTGAGATTGTCTTGCCTAACTAGAAATATTATCTCCCCTAAATTGGAAAAATATTTCAATTTCTTGTCGACTTACTGACTGCCCCGGCTGACTCGGACCAATATCATTAACGTACATTTCTTGAGGTATCCCTATGTTTTCCATTTGAAAGCCTTCATGTGCAAACTGATAATCGTTACGATTTCTTGGTTGACTGGATCCAACTACTAAAATGATTAATTCCACCAATATATAATGTTCATATCTCCTTAAATTGTCATATATTGCATATACGTCATCATCATCTGCTAAGTCTACCGCCATCCAACATAACGATCCTCCATTGTACACCTGACTCTTGTATATAATTCTCGAAATCACGTCATTCATGCCTAAACTCATTTTAACACGGATTTTATGACACAATTCAGCAAGAGTTGGCTTATTTTTAAGTCTTAATCTCCTTATGATGACATTCGGTGCTGATATGTCATATTCAAATCCTGCAGTTCCATAACTGATGTCCCCTCCCGTGTGCAAATAAATTTCAATATATGATGATATTTTTCAACTACCTATAAGTAAAAAAAATTTATGATTTTTTTACTATCAATAATAATAAATTATTTAAATAATACATTCATATATTATTCCACAATATAAGAAATTATATTCAATATTAAATTAAATAATAAATAATTAAAAAGTAAATAAGATATTCAATATTCATATATTATCCTGATCTACTTTTGAAGATGAATTTACTTAGAAAAATGTCCCAATAATACTTATATGTATAAATTAAACAATAAATAATTAAAAAAATTACCTGTTCTAGCCGTCGATATTAAAATATACGCCAATGCGACAAATTATGATCTGCTCACCAATTAAAATGTTTCTTCGGCTACTTCAATGGAATTCTCATCAACTGAACTAATATTGAAAAATGATATTGAACTCTGCATATAGAGTTTATATACTCTCGGAGTCCAAATAATTCAATGGCTTATCAAAGATAGTTGGAAAGTTGGGGGCAAGGGTTACTGTAATGCGTGGGAGACAGCTGACAACGCAGGTGGCAGCTGCATCATCCACCAGGGGCCGACACGTGGCAAATGCGGGAGGGGGCCAGCTCAGCGTTGACCACGCTGTCAACAACTGCTTCTTCAGCGTGGCATCAACACGTGGCATCTTGGGGGAGGCGCGACTTGCCACGTGGAGGACGCTGCTGGCTCCTGCTTATTTAGATGCGGGTCCCACGCGTTTTCTCAGGCAATCACGCAAGTATTCTCTGCATTTTTTCAAAATAACTCTATCCTTTATAAATATTTTCTGACACAACTCCTCCCCTAAATAATTATTTTTTTAACATTATTAAAAAAAAAACCCACCACATAATTCTAGCTCATATATATAAAAAAAAAAAGAAGGGAAAAAAATAAAACGCTGTCGTTTACGAGTTCCTTGACAAGACACGTATTATCCCCATGAGGTGGGAGACAATGACGGTTAGAAGACAACCCGCAACTTCCATTATTTCTCGAAAATGTTTACAGAGTTTTTTTACAGAAATTAACGTTGATCTCTCTTTAGCTATCTTCAATGGCTGCTATAATCATTCCTCTCCAACTCGTCTTTCTGTTTTCGATCTCTTTGATTCTTCATAAATCTAGCTCTTACCCAGGTACTTCTAGTTCTATTGTTGATCCTGGAAAAGTCAAACAGATTTCATGGAAGCCCAGGTCTCATTCTCTCTCTGTCTGTTTACCCTTTCTTTCTGTTTTCTATCATCTTTTTGGTTGCTGAGAAAATTGAATCTTGATTTAAAATTTTGCAGGGCATTTGTTTACGAAGGATTTCTTACGGACTTGGAATGCGACCACTTGATATCTCTGGTCTGTGCGCTTTTACGACTGTTATCAAATTATGTTTGATTTTAGCTCTCTAAGCAATTGGATTGATTTGCTTCGATAAATTTAGGCCAAATCGGAGCTTAAGAGATCAGCCGTAGCGGATAATGAGAGTGGACAGAGTAAGCTTAGCCAAGTTCGAACCAGCTCTGGGATGTTTATCTCTAAAGGAAAGGTTGCTTCTCGGTTTAATTCTTTGCAATTTTAAGCATTAGATTTTGACATGGTATATTTTTAAAATTCTCGTCTTTCTTTTTTCTTCTTTTTTCCCTGTCTTATTCGAGGATCAACAGATATAGATTTTATTACCATTTCAAGTTCCTCTAGATTTGTTTCTAAATGAGATCAATTTAGATTCTCCTTACTCTCTTAAGATGGTTTCCATATTGGATCGTCCTTTGATTTTTTCCATATGGTAATATCCGTATATTAGCAAAATGATTAATTGGGTGTTCGATGAAAAATCTCGTTGACATCTTCCAATGCTAATATTTTTATTTAGAGTAGTTCCTTGGACATATGCTAGACTGGAAACCTTGATAATGCTTTTAGTTTTATATGCCGTTAGCTTATGAGGAAGATATTCCACTATTGAGTTCTTTCAAATAGAAAGGTCATGCTCATGAGAACATTTTCTTGTTCTTTATTGCCCTTAAGACATACGCATGTGTTTAGTTTTATGATAATTCGGTTTTTTGTTTGGGTATTCAATTAATCTACTTGTTTAATCAGCAGGATAGAGTCACTTTGTTTTTCATACCTTGCTTCTCTTACCTAACTTCTTATCATGATTAACCAATTGAAATTATGATATACTCTGTCTTGGTACTCTGATGGATATCGATAATCATGTTTGGAGAGTTCAGGGTTATTAAGTTATGAAAACTATAAAGATAATTCTGTCATAATTGATTTTTCGTTGATGATTAAAAGATTGCATGCATAATATTGGAATTCTTTTCCCATTTGTAGGACCCAATCATTGCAGGCATAGAGGAGAAAATTGCAACATGGACCTTCCTTCCAAAAGGTGTGTATAATTTTTATACTTATTTTAATTTATGACCTTTTTTTTCATCAGATTTATCTTTTCAGTACCGATTTGTTGTTGTTCTCATTTTCATTCTGGTAAGCTGCTTGGTTTCAGTACCACCATTAAATTTGAAGGCAGTCCTTTGGTTTTACTAATTAATGCCTCCTTGAACTTCTTTTTGTCCAAAGTTTTGGTGGCCTATTGACGACTAAGCTTTAATCCAACACATTTGTCCATTTTACCTGTAGTGAGTAATGACAAACTGCACATCGTTCAACCTGAGAATATGATGCATACCTATATAACTTCTAGCCAGAGATCTATAAAATGCAACATCCTAGTTTCAAATGGTTCACGATTATGCCTGGCAGTTCTAGCCTATTTTAATATTTAGGATATTCATGCATTTTGAAATTATAATGATGGCTGTCCAATCTTGCTCATACACACTTTGGTAATGAATGGTGAAGGATTTTAAGTAAGAGTAAGATGTATCTGCCGTGCCATTACTGGAAATAAGATGTTTGGTTGGTTGGGTTTTAATTGCGGTTGTGACAGAATGTTTGATGCCCATGGGTCCTGGAACTTATAAAGGTACAGTTTCTTAGAGTCTTTGAAATAGCTTGTCTAGACATACTGTAGCCATTCAGATAGTAATTGACTTGGAAGAATACGATAGCTTTTAGATCAAGTTGTGCTCTTTCAATGGAAATGGTAATGACAATGAACCAATTTGATTTTGGAATTTGAATCATCGATTCATCGAAGTGGAATCCTAAAGAGAGATTTGCTATTAAATATTTGTGTGGCATTTTTAGCTTCTCATGACAGTTAGACATTGGTGAGATAAAACAAGAAACAAACTGGAATGTGAAAAACTCTGCATTTGATTGTGATGCATTTCACTAAAGTTTGTTCTGCCTAATTAACAGACTAAATATCCTCAGACTACCTTAGGTTTTCCATACTCTTTCCTGGAAACATTTTTAGCAATTCTAGGTCCCAAAATAATTGACCAAGGGAGCCATTTAAGATCTTTTTTATGTATTATAATATTTATGCTTATTAACATTTTTCCCCACCATCTATTTTTTTTTTCCAGAAAATGGGGAAGACATTCAAGTTTTGAGATATGAACATGGCCAGAAATATGATCCCCACTATGATTACTTTGCTGACAAGGTTAATATTGCCCGCGGTGGACACCGGTTAGCAACTGTGCTTATGTACCTGAGTGATGTGGCAAAAGGTGGGGAAACTGTATTCCCCAACGCTGAGGTACTAGAAAGCCATTGTCTGTTTTATCCTCATATAATTGCCGTTTCTCATATGTAGTATCAGCTAATATTGTCTTAGAATTGTCTTTGTTTCATGGAGAGTAAGCAGTTTGTTGTTTCTTTATCTCTTGGCTTATTTTCTCTAGGATCAAAAAGGCTTCTTAAATTTCGTGAATCTGCATTGATGGATCTATTCCTCTAGGATAAGCTACAGGATTTATGATGTTTATTATAATGTCCGAGCATTTTTTAGAAACTTGTGAAGGTGACTCAATTTGGGATAAGCCAAAGAAGGCTTATCTCAATATTTGATAGTTTTCAAAGGATTTAATAGTTGATTGCTTGAGTGTATCCTGTAAATTATACTGGATGGGACATCTTTTCATCTAATCAAACAACTGAAAACAGGAAGCTCCACGTCGCAAAGCTGCTCAAATTGATGAAGATCTATCTGAATGTGCAAAGAAAGGAATTGCAGGTGGTGCCACCTGGTTTTCCAAGTGCTTTTTATAATTACTTTCTTTTTGTTTTATTTGGATTTCACATGTTTCGGTGTCATTTTATCTTTGCCTTGTATACTCAGTGAAACCACGAAGAGGCGATGCTCTTCTTTTCTTCAGTCTCTATCCAAATGCTGTTCCAGACACACTCAGTCTACACGGTGGGTGTCCAGTGATTGAAGGCGAGAAATGGTCTGCTACGAAGTGGATTCATGTGGACTCTTTCGATAAGACTTTGAATGTTGGTGGAGACTGCACTGATCTGAACCAGAGTTGCGAGAGGTGGGCTGCCCTCGGGGAGTGCACCAAAAACCGAGAGTATATGGTAGGATCGCCAGAACTTCCTGGTTATTGTAGGAGGAGTTGCAAGGTATGTTAAACATAATTAGCATATGCTTTCCACGCAGAGCATCCTTGTAGTTTGTGTTGACATTATTTGGTGAGTTGTACCTATTTGTTTTTTTTAATTACAATCTAATAGATGTTTCTGAATTATGAATTTTGTATCTTAGCCTAGTTGCAATCAAAAAATATATATTTTTAATGGTTTTGAAGTCTGTTTCTGTAAAACCTCACTGTATGGCCAGTTATTTGTCAACTGAATTATAGAGAACCAAGTTGCAGGTGCTTGTGTATTATCTGGTATTGGGACCACAAATAGAAATTCAAATACCATACGAGAGTTCTAAGGCTTCATTTTTTTCATGTCTCTGTCCAATGATCTGGCCTTGAAGGAAGTGCAGATTGGCGACATTCTTATGACTTAAGTGCATCCTAAGCCAAAACTACAGGAAAATGATTGTACTGGTTCATATATACCAGTTTTATACTTGTATTCATGGATTAAGCTAAAGGCAGAAAGAGCAAATTGGCCTTTAAAAGGAAGGTCTGTCCAATTACAATTATAAAATGTCGTTTGGAGGAATAGAATTCAAAGCATGGGACACTTTTAATGGAGGGCTGCCTAACATGCTAATTCATGGTTGTATTAGTCAACTGTAATTTTCTCTAATTTCGTCCCAAAAATTATATATTATTCTTATTTTTAAATTGTTTAATGCCGATTTGGTGACCATCACGTTTAAAAAAAAAAAAAAAAACTAACATTGTTGGGGTAGGCCAAAAAGAATTTGTGGAGCCACACACCCACAGAATATACGCAATGGATTTTTGCACCCATAAATTCTCATTGCTGACCCTTCCTTTTCTTTTTATTAAATCTCAGCCACCAATTGTTTTTGTCAATTTTCAATTGAGGAATTATGCAAAACAATTCCAGCTTATTAAACCAATCAAAAATAGAAACAACCATGGATTCTAGTTTAACAATTTATAGGAGATATGAAGGAGTTTCGATAAAATTAGCATTTTCTGAATTATGAGCTTATATACTTCCTGCATGTCTTGTTTTAAATGGTATTTTTGGCTGCCATGGTGGGATTGAAAGGACATTGAGAATAAAGGAAAATAGTATTATTCTCTTCTTTTTAGGGAATAGCATACAAAATTCTCAAACTATCACTATAAAATAGCTCTCCATGCGTATTTTTGCCACGTCTTTTATAAAATATAGTTTCACGATTTTCAGAAAGATTTATCGAATTGTTTTATATGTTATCTTTATTTAAGTGGTTTGATATGAAATAGAATATGTGTTTTTGTATGCAATCTTTGATGATATATTCGAATAATTAAAAGAGAGAATAACAGCCAATTAAAATATGTTTTCCAGCTGCCACCTGTCTTTCTTACTTCTTCAATAATTAATTTAATTTTAGCTCATTTTACATACATTTAATTTAATTTAATTCAATTGGGATTTTAAACAGCTGTATCTTGTAAAATCAGTATTCAACAGCAATTTCATATTCTTCCTTACAAATTTAGATATTATTTAACCATAAAGTTTGAATTAATCTTATTCATTTTTCAAAAAACATTTTTTATTAAATTTCCATCTAAATAATTTTATTTACTTTCTATTATTAATAATTGAAGAATCAATGTTTGTTGGTTCAAATGAAAGAAAATTTTGATTCCTTTGAATAAATTTTGAACTCGAATTTGAATACAGACACTATGTATGAGAAAAAAAACAGTACTAAACGGATCGTCTTTCTCAAAGATCGTTTTAATCTTCTTCAATTTTACAATTAATTATTGAATTTTATAAAATATTAAATACATTTTAAAAGGAATAAAATAAAGTAAAATAAGATGACTTCAAATATCAAAATGAATTCGCATACTAATAATTAAGCTCAAAAAATTAATTTCCGGATAAACTCATGGTTTATAAAAATACTATTAATTAATATTTTGAATCAGTAATTTATAAATAAAGGAACAAAAAATACAATTAATTTCAGTATGGGGATTTGTAGGGTAAAGTCTATATAATTAAACAAATAAAGTTTACACTTTAATGCTAAAACTTCAAAAATGGCAGTTGAACCAAAGTAGTAGTTAGCAGGCAAAAGCCAATCTCCCAGCTTGTTATGACAATATATGTTCCCTTTTTTCTCTATATTATTATTTTTTATTATATTAAACTTTATTTAATTATTAATCGTGTGCCAAACTTCATTATATATATATATATAGAGAGAGAGAGAGAGAGATGACCATGATTTTATTTTATTACTTTGATGGCTACATATTACATTAATTAATTCATTCCAATTTTAGATGAATTCTTAATGGATTCTATTTTAATTTTTGTTTTTAATTACTAATTTTAAAAAGAAAAACAAATATTTTGAGGTCCTAAATTATAATATTTTCTTATTGAGTTTTTCAGATTTTATTCTGTATTGAACTCTTTAACATTTATTTTGATGCACATTAGATTTAAATATATATTAACTCAATATATATAATGGATTCAATATGTTAAAAACTAGTACTACTATTTTATTCAATTTATCAAAATTAGAAATATAATGTAACATATATGAAGTCAAAGAACTCAATAGAAAAAGTAATATTATTATTTGCCTTTTTTAAATGAAAAAAATTATTATCTGAATTTATTTGTAATAATTTCTATATCTACAAAGTAAAACTTTACTTTATATATATATATATTTTAATAAAAACCAATTACAGATAGCTTTTACTTAATTTTTACCCACAACATTTATTTGTATTTTTTTTTAACAAGAGCAATGGAGATAAAATCTTTTTAAATAGGAAATGTTCTTCTTGTATGGAAGGGGGTCGGACAATTTTTCTTAATAGATACTCCATTCATTTTTTTATTAATTATTTTTGTTATTTTTACTAGGATTAAGAAATAATAAATAAACTTAAATTTAATATTAAATTACATGATTAAGACTAAATTATTAAATCTGATTGGTTCTGACTTTATTGAAAAAAAAATAAATTGAAAAGGCAAATTAAATTACATTAAAAATCTAAAAATAACAGATAAATAAAATTTAAATTTTACTTAAAAATAATAAATAAAAAAATAAAAAAAGTGACAGATAAAAAATATTTTTTTTATAAAAAGTCAAATATCATGCTATATTACCAGCATTTATTGCTTATATTGAGAAAATTTGAAAATATATTCGAATAATTTTATTAGTTTATTGCATGAAGTATCAAATAATTTAAAATTTTATTTATGCTTTTTAAATTATTAATAAAGTTTAATTTTGCATTAAAAAAATTCATATTTATACCCTCAGCAGATCATACCGAAAGATCTCAGTAACCATTTATAAACTATAGTTCAAAAATGGTTATAAATGGTTGAAACTCACTACTTTTTTTATTAATCAAGTTCAAATTTTATTCTTTTACTTTTAATTTTATAATTAAAAAAAAACCTGTCGACATCTTATTTATTTATTTATTAAAAAAAAGTTTAGATAGTGTGAAGTAAGTTGTACGTGAAACCCATGTGTAACGTTCAATCAGCATATTAAAAAAAAAGTAATAAAAGAAGAGATTATTACAAAATGTAAAGACCGAAAGAAGCAATTTTTATTTGGGATTAAATGCGCTTAAATGGTGCTAACTCAGCAGAAACAATTTTTACTTACCCAATTCAAAACCCACCTCTGAGATTTTGAAACCCCTAAATTTTTTTCTCCTCCACCACCAAATCACCCATCTCCACCTTTTCTCCGTCACCGACGACGGCGATCCAATCTTACACAGAAGCGCAAGGTTTGATTTCTCTCATATTCTTTCTTATCTTCTTTTCCCTTTTCTGTTTCTTCCTTTTTCTGTGAACTTTCTTTGTCAGTTAGCTTCTTTTTTCCTTTTTTAGTTTCATTATGCTAATTTAAGTTAAATCTAAATCTGGAATTGTTAAAACTTTTGGCGATAGATACTTGACAGTGATGTGTTTCTTCATTCTTTTTTTTCCTATTCATTTGATATTTGATGTGTTGTGAATTTTTTAATCAATTTTTAGATGGTTTCTCAAACTTGAAATTTGAAGATTGTAACGATTTTGAATGTTGTGAGCTTTTGAAACTTTGTGAAGAATTTGAGATGTTATTGTGGTTAATTTGAAGTTGTTTTTGTTGCTGCTAATTTGTATTCTAATTTGAATATGTTTGGGATGTAAATGTGAGTTATTTTTCTATTAGTTTTAACCTTAAACCAATGTGGTTAGTGTTTAATTTTTTACTGTTTTATAAAAAAATTTCCCTTTAATCTAGATGTAAATATAATTTTCAGTTCTTTGTGTTCGGGTCTGGGTCGGGTCGGATGTGTGTCTGAGTTTTTCAGTATTTTTGGATTCGGATTCTGACTCTCTGAGCTAAAAAGCATATAATAAAACAGACAGCACAAATCCTGATAAAAAGGATGAAAAAGTCGGATAGGGTCCACTGCTTAACTCGCTGGATACTGAGAAATACCAATAAAGCAATGATTTTTATTTTCAATTTTTCAGCTCTTTGTTATTTAATTCACAAAATCCCTTTCAAGGTTTTTCCTTAGCATTTATTGCCAATTTGATTGCACAATAATTCCCCAAGATCTGGTAATTTCAGCCACTCTTTAGTAGAAGTGAGAAAGAAGTAACAGCAGAGGCCAGGCATGGATCTAGGTCAGATGCAGAGAACGTTGGTCGAATATACAAGGTCCTTGTTTAGAGAGGTAAAAGATCAACAAATGTAAATCTGCTTTTGTTCTTATAATTTAATTTTGCTCCGATTTTCTGGTTTTTCTTTCTTGTTTTATTTTTTTGGGTTTTTCTTTGTTTTGCTTTTCAGGGATTTCTGGACAGTCAATTTACTCAGCTTCAGCTACTGCAAGATGAGAGCAACCCAGATTTTGTTGTTGAAGTGGTGTCTCTCTTCTTTGATGATTCTGAGAGGCTTCTTACTGATCTCACCAAGGCTTTGTAAGAACAATCTCTCTCCATTCCTATCAATTTTTCTCATCCAAATTTGCTTTTTAATCTTTGTAAAGACTTTATTTATTTATTTTTACTTTATTATTAGCAATATTTTTCCTTTTTTTCCTTTTGTAGTGATCAGCAAGGTGTTGATTTCAAAAGGGTTGATGCCCATGTACACCAATTGAAAGGTAGCAGCTCCAGGTAACTGCTTTGCCTTTTTGAAGCCAAGAACTTTTTAGCTGTGTTTTTCTTGACCATTGATGCTTATATGACTATTTTACACTGTCTAAACTTTTACCCATCTGTTGGACCTTTCAAATATGAAATGAACCCTTAAAAGATAGGATTTTTATAACTTTTCAGATGTGACAGAGACTTAAAAATTGAATCTTTCTTATGGTTGGCTCCACCTTTTTGTTTGATGAGAAAAGGAAAATGGATTCTTTGGTGTTTTGCAGCATAGGTGCGCAAAGGGTTAAAAATGCTTGCATTGCCTTCCGCAACTTTTGTGAGGAACAGAATGCTGAAGCGTGAGTTCTTCTTTCTGATATAAGTTCCTTTCTAACTTTAGGTCTTAAATATGAGAACAACTAATTTGAGCTATGGCCTATTTGTGTATATTCATTCGAAGTTTTTGAATGTCTGGCCTGCAGGTGCCTGAAATGTCTGCAGCAAGTAAAACAAGAGTATTATCTAGTGAAGAACAAGCTTGAAACTTTAATCAGAGTGAGTGTACTTTTGTTTAAGCAGAATGAGCAAAATGGCTTCAAGGCCAATTTGCCCCAAAAATTCACATCACTACTTTGAATTTGAGGCTGATTTGCTCCATTTCAACCAACAACAAATTTTCCACGAAATTCTTATGTATCATAAATTTCTATTGCAATCTTATGAGGTTGAAAAGATAAAAGGATAAAAGGAGTATCTTTAGATGGAATGGGTTAACTATAAATTGAAATTTAGATGTTAATTTGATTTGGAAGTTGACCTTGAGACAAGTTTTTTATGAACGAAATGGGAGTCAAGTTGCAACTTCAGATTTTTTGTTTGTGTTCATTTATGAAGTATGTTTTTCTGATCTAAATTCTTCTTGTTTCTTTAAATGTTTGATTGCAGCTGGAGCAACAAATTGTGGCCGCTGGTGGGTCCATTCCTATGGAAGAATTGAGCTTTTAAGGCCATCAAGTTTTCAAATTGGGACGGTCACTGTAGAGAAAACGTATTTTTCTGTTGTATTCTACTCATCAGAAGGTTCTGTTTAATTACTGGGGTTGCGCTTATATGAGTTGTTTAAGATTGATAAAAATACTACAACTTCTCTTTATGACCTTCAATCATCAAGGAGAATTTCTTCTGTTTATGCTTCATTTTTTCCCCATTCTCTTTATATTCTCTATAATTGATTTTTCTCGAAGGAAAAATTATGTTTTGTTGATTGATTACTGTTCAGAAGTGCGCATTGAAGGATGATCCAAACATCCCGTGAATGGGTTGATAAATCCAGCATGATGCTGGTTATATTTAGCAGAATGTAATCCTTAATTTATGTTAATACATAGTACAGTATTCTTGTGTGTTTTCATTTAATCCGGAAAACTCTTTTCTAGGTCGAGTTCATATTCATTTGTTGAATAAATTAATCAATGGTGAACTGTTAAATAAATTTGGAATTAACTAAACAGTCCTTAGTTGGCATTGATGAGCACGTTAGAGTAAGGACATGAAACAGGAGATTCACTAGCAACTTTATTAAAATTTTTGATTGACAGCAAATGGGGCCTTTCGCAGAAAAAATGAATCAGGGCGAAAGATTTGATTACTGAGGCCAACAAGAATCTTGGGGCTGTCTCCCTGTCTGCCTTAATAAACATGGCACGACCGTGGAAATTTTAGTCCTAATCATAGATTCCCATATCTTTCTGCTTTGTTTCTTAAAATCTTTAATATATATATATATATGTATATATCGGTATTGCCCAACAGTTTTTTCCTTTTAATTAATGAATACCAATACTAATTTGTGTTTGGTAGCAAGGAAAGAGAAAGAAAGAGAAAATTTTTTTGACAGCTCAACCAACCATAATTTAAATCCATTTTAAAAGATAAGGAATAAAAGATAAAACCTTTGCAAGTGTTCCGTCAAGTCAGTGTGAACAAATCTTATCTTTTGACTGAGGAAACATATAATGATGCCTGATAAAGAATTCAACATTACCATGATTCTTGCCTTCTAAATGTCTGAAATGAAATGAAAAACAGCTGTCTGATTTCATTCATCTCAGAAAAGATTATGAGACTCGAACCTGAACTTTCGAAAAATTTTGCATAGAATTGCCGTGTATAATAAGATACATATGTTCGAGTGATTAAGGTTACTATATGATCGATATTGTTGAGAATGAGTCAATTGAAAATCAATAAAGATCAGGTCAAAGATTTAAGTAAAAGAAATAGCAAAGTTAGAATTTTTCATGTTTAAAATTGAGTTTGATTTTTTATTGTTTCACATTCATATTTTTAGGAATAATTTTAATTATATTTGCTATAAATTTTACTATAAATATGTAAGTTCTATTATTAAATAAAATGTACGAGAGGTCAAGTTTATGAGTTCCAAAATTCTATATTTCTGCGTTTCTCTCCTACATAAAAAAAAAAAAACCAACACTTATCAAAGTTGAATCATTTTAGCATCAACATGAATGTAAAGACCAGTGTTTCAAAACTACCCCGGCTGGTCGGACCAATTTAACCGTGAATCCCCGCTGGTAAGGTCTGCTGCAGTAAAAAAAAAAAAAAAACTGATAATGTTAAAAACTTGCTATGACAGCAGATTGATTCTTGATCTCCATTTGATTCGCAAAAAGATCATAGTATGATTTTGGATCCACAGTTTCCAATATTTCGATCAATTTTCCTTGTTTTTCGTCAATCACAATCTCTCCATCTTTAGATTCAACTCCTTCAGCATATATCGTAACAGGCTTGGTCTGAAAGATTGGTTTCAATGACAAACCATCACCCACCATCACTGCTGCTCCAAGAATTTCCCCCAAGAATGTATACTGCACAAGAATATCATTCAGCTTGGCAGATAAAAAACCTGCAAAACTACTGATTCTTGAAAGTTTTTTACCATGTGATGGTAGCCGTGGTGAGTTTGTTGCAACCTGTAAAGCCTTGACAGCAACTGACGAGCAAACAATGCCTCGGGGGTCGTGTTTTTATTGTGTAGCCTTCGAAGAATCTCCGAGAAAGAACTTACTTGGCGCTGGACATTCAGTGGAATAAGTCTAATATTGATAGACGAATCGAAAACTGTCTTAGCAGCCAAGGGGTCAAGATACATGTTCATTTCTGTATATTCATTAGAATTTCCTGTCAGGACATTTCCCTTATCCCAATTCCCATGCCTAATGTGTCCTCCAACAATATGCACATCCTAAGAATTAAATTCCATGTCATTTTCCACTCGTTATATCTCAAATTTAAAGATAATAACGCCCTGGAATTTACAATACAGGTTCACTTACCTTTATCAAAGACGATGTATTATTTCCTGACATGATAATCTTTGCCAAATTAGTTAAAGGTCCGTTAGTCAATATGCTAATCTTTGATCCTGGTTCCAATGATTTGACTACAGATTCCCAGACTTCAAGTGCTAGAGGCTGCCTAAGTTCAGGGTGGTCAGTGTTGCGAGGAGCTCCATATTTTACAGAATTTTCTGCAGTATACCTTGACAAAGGAAACTATTAATTCAGTTTCAGGAAGATACAATATGACAAACCATTTCCACTCAACAAATATTACCTTCTGGGGCTCCGAGACAACCTCCTCGCGAGCCCATAGAGAGTGTCAGAATCCAAGAATCCACCAGCACCATGTGGAATGGCCTTAACATACTTGCAGTCTCCTACTGCTGAAAAGATTGGATTAGACTGGTTCATGGCAAATACGTCTCCTAGACCAACTGGAATGTCGTCACGGCCCATCATATGCAGTAAACCACATCTACAGTTGCCGCATTTGCCCACCCAGTGGGGCTTACAACGATAGCCTGCATCAGAAAAATCATCAGGAATCACATTGGAACTAATATTTGCTTAGTTTCACAACTTAGAAATAGAGACATCACTTACCTTGAGGTTGATCAGTTCTATAGGCACTTTAAGCAGATAGAAGAGAGCTAGAAAATCGCCAGCGCTCATTTCCATGTCGAAGACAACCGGTTTGCCTAATTTCCTGTTGCCAAACTCTGCCTTGTAAAGTACTTTTTTGTAGTGAGAAAATTGTGTTGTAAAATTGAACCTCCCTGTTTGATGAGGGCTATTTAGAACCTACATTGAGAAGAAAATTTGAATAGAAATAGCTCTACCATATCAGTGATAGAATACGAAACAGTTATTTTGTTTAGACAAAAAACATTTGTTCTATTGTAATCAAATATATATGTATTTTCCATTATTTATTTATTTGGAAAAATTAGTATTTTAAATTCTAAATATGTCATTTAATAATTTAATATACTTATTATATATTTGGTTCATTGTAATCAAATATATATGTGTATATATATTAAATTTTTATTATTTATTTATTTAAAAAAAATTATTATTTTAAAGTCTAAACATATCACTTAATAATTTAATATACTTATTATCTATTTGGTTCATTATAATTTTATATATATATATGAAATTTTCATAATCCGCCGTGGATCCATCCCTGTTATTTTTGCTGACATTTCCAGCAAAAATAAGAGATACCAAAATTTATGTCATGGATTTCACCCCTGCTATTTCCGCTGATATTCCCAATAGAAATGAGAAAATACCCCAAAAATCCAAATAATTTCCCCAAAAACAGCATTTTTAAAATTGTCCCAAGAAAGAGTGGTTTTATGGCCTTTCACGTGCTCTTTATTTTTTTGGGTAAATTACACTATCTTTGCCACGTAAACAATAAAGGCTCAAATATACGTTAATCTCTCAATTAAAGTGTTTATTTGGTCAATTAATAAATTAAGATATTTAAATAAAAATCGATGTCAATTGAAGTGTCAATTTATGTATTTGACTATCATTTATGCTAGAAAAATATTGCTCATCTTATTTCTTTTACTTGCAATAATAATTTATAACGGTTTAACGGTTTCGATCACATAAAAAAAGATTAGATAAATTTATACTAGAAATACTTATTTTTGACAGTTAAATTAAAATATTGAATAAAAAAACAAATTTGAACATACCAAAATTTAGATAGTTTATTTTACAAGTAAAAATTCTTAATATAATATGTGATTATATTATATTAAATAGATAATACTTAACAATTATATTGAGTTTTTTAATATTAATAACATCCCAATTAACGTGCTCGAACAAGAATTTGAATCATACAGTTGGTCTATAATTAATCTAATATTAATTTTGCATTTTCAATTGATTTAAATTATTAATTAATTGAATCCAATAAAGATAGAAACCGTGGTAAATTAATTAAAAATTATTCTAATTGATTACTAGTTAAATAAAGGAAGATCCACCATTAGATACTTAATTTCACAGCCACTGAAAGGGCAATTAACTTTTATGGATTTAATTTTGTGAGCGGTGGAGAATCAAAAGTGCAAGCTTAGGTGTATTGGATAAGTAGGATAAAGAAAATTATCACTGAAGTGAGATCAACGGAATTTAACATCTTTTAAACAAAATTATTTATTTATTTACGGAGTGCACTAAAAGTTGCCTTCCTTTCTACCACCAATACGACTTTATTATTTTGGTCAAACCTATCTTTTCCTTAACAATTGGGTTTTGGACAAATAATTACATTATGTACAATTTAGGACATCCCAATTCCTGATTAATTAACAACTGATTGGTACTTTCACACTTAAAGGTACTTAACAATTTTTTTTTTAATTCAAATAGATTTTCCGACATTTATAATTAAATTTTATTTTCCTATATATTGACCACCGATCCTAAAAATAAATAATGTTTTTATCCGACTAATTTATTCTCGTACTTAAAAATATATATATATATTGATATATTAGGAGAATATATTTTGATAATAAATATATGCATAACAAATAAACAACAAAGACGCCTGTTAATAATGGAAGATTATAATTTATAATTAAGTTGGTGATTGGTCCCCTGCAATAACAATCGTCGCCTTACTATTAAATCAAAGATGGAATAAAGCAAATGCTCCATTCTTTCTATACAAGCTCACTTCAAATAAAATATGTAAAAAGTGGATTAATCATTAATCCTATTTCATCATTCCAAACACTATTTCGGCTATTTAAACTATTCCTATTTAAATCTTATTAAATTCTACAATGCAAATAAAATTCTTTTGCAATGAAATTTCGAGTTCAGACTCTTATTCATATTATCGAGAATAAAAAGAAATCATAGTACGTAGGACCCATTTGATTAATTATAGGACTTAGCAAGTTAAATGCATAAAATCAAAATTCCAAGTCTCAATTGTGAAGGGCACTTTGGGGATCAGAAATATTAGTCCTTTGGGACAAAATATGAGACTCTTGCACAATACATCATTACATCCAAGAAAGTTGGACCCAAGTTCTAGGTTAGGTTCAATGAACTCTATGCCTGTATATACGACTTTGGAGTCCACCTAGCTGAGAAGTCCATGCGATGTGCCAGCTCTGTTTTCACCGGCACCGAACATCTTGAATATTTTGAGCATTCCCATTACCTATAAATACAAGTGTGAGCAAGCAAAATTAAAATAGACGTCTTAACTAAATAATAATAATAATACAAATTGGGGATCTGGGAAGATATTATTTCCTACATATCCGGATCCAAGCATAGATACTGAGGATATTTAAAGTTTAAGATCGATTTTGACAGAAAGCAAACTTCGTAGCAGATTATATGGCTAATGTTATGTCAAGTTGCCAGCTAAATATCCCAGATTTTGCAGCTTCGTGAGACTGTTGCTTTTATATATATGTAGTTTAAATAAAACTGAAATGCAACTGACAGCTTTTAACTTAATTGTCATGGTCTAGTAATCTCAACCGTGAGATTTCAAATATATATATATATATATATATATATATATATATATATAGTTTAAATAAAACTGAAATGCAACTGACAACATTTAACTTAATTGTGCTGGTCTAGTAATCACAACAGTGAGATTTCAAATAAATTAAATCAGATTAGTTTTTCTGATGTAGACCATCATCTTGGAATCCTAGAACAATATTTTGGATTATCATTGAAAAATTATTTCATTTGTTGTATTCATGTTTGTGTTGTAGCATATATGCGAGTAGAAACATATCTCAACTTGAATATGCGTCAATTGTCGATTAATCTCATGTACCAACTCTCAACCAGGCGTTATTCGTTTCCCAAAAAGCAGACAGGCCTTTAAATTATGTTGGATTTGGGCCACCAGTCAGAACATAAAATTTGGTCAACGAGCATACACGTTGCCATTTTTAGTCATGCTATTTGCTATTAGTACTCCTTAAACATAAATACTTTGATGCCGACTGTACACAGTTGAAAGCAGATTGTCATGAACCAAACTGTCCCCCTGGTGTATTACCAACTAGATAGCATAATGCAAATTTAGAATCTGAAAATTTCCAGTAGCATGGGAAATGTTCTACATGATTTCAATAAACTTCCACCTCAGATTGAGTGGGATTGTGACCATAACTTGTTTGATTGAAACTGGAATGAATTCAAGAAACTTTTGAGCTGTAAGACGATTGAATTTTCTTACAAGCGTAGATGATTATTGAAACTAATGGTCTAAGCTTCAAAACTAAGCAATACTGCAGCTCAGGATATTTGCAAAAAACGTGTTAACTGCTTCTTGTTCTACCATTTGGCATTCAGAAAATACACTATAAACTTATCTGCTCAACGTTGTAGACACCTCGCTCTTGTTTTTGTAGGTTGTTTTTAACAATTCTTGTTTGAAGATACATACATATCTAGTACTAATATTGGTACTTGAGTTCTCAATTACCATACTGATCCTTTTCCGCCTCTAAACAATAATATTCTTAGAGGTGCCCAATATTCAGGATTCGATTCAGCCTGGGAAGGCTAAGCTGGAAAATCACCATATGAGACATCTCAATTGTCAACTCTTGTCTTGACATCTAGAAATACTATCCTTCAAAATAGTATGGACAACCTACTTCAGTAAGATCATGGACCTCCCTCTCTAGTTTGATATTTTAATCACTCGCGTCAGAAGCAAAGAAATGCCTTACTCTACAACAAATTCTAACGGCAGAAAAGTTGAACCGAATAGCACAAAAAATTGGCTATATAGTGTCCAAAATTCACTTAATAACTTAAAATTTGGCTTTCCTTTGGATCAACACAATAGCAATGGGAATAATTTCTTCCCCATTAAAGTATGAGTCAACAGAACCAAAAATATGCAAACCTGAAAAAACCAGAAAAACCACCAAGTCCACCAATTTGGGTAGGAGGACAATAAAGTAGAATTCAGTATTTTCTTAGAGAAGAATTAGAACAACAAGATTGGAACCATAAAAAATTCCAAGCTTCCAATGTCGAAAGGATGAAATTGTGAAACAATGATATAAATGGAACTGAAAGCATATCCAAATATAAGAAAATGTAGAATTAAATATCCAAGGACTCCTAAAAGCTGCAGTTTTATACAGTGATAATCGACAAATGGCACATAGTTTTGGAAGCAGATTTATAACTGCAGTAAGGTATTACCTTTGACCAAACAGTTTTTAAACTCACTTCCCATCCAACGAGCAAAGTCATATATAACACTCATATAAAAGGGTAAGTAGTAAAAGTCCAAAATAACAAGAAAAGAAATATCCAATTTCATCTCTGACCTTGTTGGCACCATTTATTTGCTTGATGAGAACTTAAAAAGAACTTTGGTAAACATGTATATTTTGGATATGATCCTGTACAAAACTATCAAACATTAATTTCTTAATCAAATATCCCTGGAATATGGGATTCCAAATTTTCTTCAGCCATGTATACATTTATACATATGTTATTAGCCCATAGAAAATTTGATGAGCCAAAGTTGTAGAGCTCGCGATACAGTAAATAATCTGTACCATGGATCCATCAAAGCACATTGCCACCACAAATATAGTATGACCTAATCACGGACTAAAAATAAAAAGATCAACCCAAATTTAGCCATAACAAGTGAAGTGCAGTGAGCATATATCAATTCTTCTAGTTTCACAACCAAAATTTCTTAAGCTAATAACTATGCCATTCAATTCATAATATCCCCTAATTATTCCTAGAGACAAACGGAGTAACAGATCTATGCGTAGATTTCTTCTCTTACCACAGTATAATAGCAGTAATTAAACAATTGATTTCTACGAATAAAGAGCTCGAAAACAACCTTAAAAGAGAAGCCTCCGGTTAATCGCTCGCCGATCATCACGGACGCCAGGGTCAGACTCGTCGTGGAACCAACCGACAGTTTTCTGCGCTTCGTAGACAATTTGAGAAATGCCTGAGCCAAAGAAAACACCAAACAAGTTTAGATTCAGAAATCTCAAGACACGTATAGCAATATTGATTGCATCGGTAGAGAAACCTTGTTGAACGGTGCGTTTATTCTCGCGGATCTCTTGGATGGTGGCGGAGATTTTCCAGTAGAGAGGACGACCGATGTAGAAGAGAATCATAATGACGAGAACCGCCAGTAATACTCGAAATGCGATCCTTGACGTTGGCGATGCCATGGCTGAGTTTGTGAGATTTGGGACAACAAGGCTTTGGAATCGCGGGAATAGAAAAAGAGAGATGAGAGCGGAGAGTGCAGTGCGCCTTTGAAGGGGGAAAGTGAAAAATCAATCTGAGAGGAATTTCCTGCTCATGATCGGTTGGTGAGATTATGTGCCGCGTGGCAAATCTTATGCTGCTAGTCTTGCCACGTGTGTCTCTTTCTTTTTTGGGTTAATAAAAAAGGGCAGCACGAAGGGCTCATATACAAGCAACTGCCTTTCAACTGTCTTTCAATTATTTCTTTCCTTTTCTTAATGATACACTTCCACTTATATTCAATGAACTTTTTTCATTCCAATTTACCAGGTGGATTTTTATTTTTTAGTCTAATTTTTCCCCTCAAGTACCAAAAATAGAGAAATTTATAAATTAAACCTCAAGAAAATGCTTTTAAAATTGCATACTAAGATTTCATTTAAATTTTAATATTTTTCTAATCAAAATATGAAAGGCGACGCAATGACGCAGCATGCATACTTAAGTTAATATATACCAAGCAATAACGATATAAAATGTCAACTTTTACATACAGCCATATTAATGCCAAAAAGAATTTCTGTAAATTGCCCCGTATCAGCTGCTGCTACATTTCAAAGAAGCAACACCAAAGGACATCTTGCCATTTAATTTACAAGAAGTTGCATATGCCTGCCATAGAAAGGCAATCCTGACCCTCAGAGATCAATAAAACCTTTTCTCTGACTGCTCATCCCAGAAAACATCAAACGGAAAATCAGTATAATGGTATCCTCCTCCGACTTAGCCACCTCCGTTTGACTCGAGGAGGTGGTGCTTTTCCACTCCCCGGAAATTCCCATTTGGCAATGACGCCATCCCACGAGGAGCTAACAATCATAGGGTAGACAGGATGCCAACTACAATCTCTTACAGGACCTTCATGGTAATCAAGTCTTGCAACCACGGCTCCACTCCCCTACACAAACAAAACTGGTCATCACCAACCTAAGCTAGCAAAATGAAGAGATGCAATCTCTTTTAGGCGCATCATAACTGAGTAAATAAAACCTACATTTGGGGAAACTACAATGAATACTATCAGGCAGGTCTCATTTTAAAAGAACTCATTGCTGTCCAGATTATTAATTACCAAAATGGAGCTGCCTTCGTCAAATATGAAGGCTCTCTAGATTGACATCACAGATTTTTCATTTTGCATTGATATTTTTACCACATTTCCCCAGCAACAATCCAAATTTTAATTTCATTCCCCAATATTTGGTATCTTATACATCTTTTTACTGGGAATCAATATTTTCTTTCTAAAGTAACATTTTGTTTGTTTAATTCTTCAAGTACTTACCACATCGTATATAAAAACAGAACCATCACTAGATCCACTGTAGATGTATCTCTGCCCGGTGCTGCAAGAATTGATTTACCAAATCAGTATTGAATCAAATTCCCCAAGGAGGTCAATGTCATTGACAGAAATTGACATCATAGCACATGAACTGGATAAACCAATTTGTGGTACCAACACTTATGCAATAACTTAATGATGAGGGCTTGAGAAATTTAAACTGTCAAAACAGAGCGAGTATAACCATTTTATCTCAGGTTTCTACCCAATCTAAATCTACATAAGCATAACAAGAAAATCTTTCCTCAAATTATCAAGAATCAATGCTCATTTTGGGATAGAAATTCTCCAAGTTATATTCTATTTCTTCTTCCCTTATAAATTTTTTTTTTCTTCCATTAAATTACATGCCTAAATCAAACCATTGATCAGAATCAGGACTGCTTTGTGCACTGAGGCAATATAGCAATCTCAATATTAAATTTTATGAGTACCTATATGCCGGCGAGAAGTAACATCTAATCAGAGTGAGCAAGACTGAATGACCCCTGTACGTGGCCAATGAAAGATCCTGAGGATGTTTCAAGGTTTTCGCATGCTCTGGATACTCCATCCATCTGTAGTCCCACTCAGGATCTCTAAGAATTGGTGCGCTGGTTCAAGAAAAATGTTGCATAAGTGAGCATACTTTAAACTTCAGTAGAGCATAATGAATTCTAGCACACCACAATGGATCCTGCAACCCATTCAGTTAAAATAGTAATGACCATTTTTTACAATATGCTGAACCAAGAAAAAGGATAAAGGTATAGATAATGGTGTCACGTAAATTCTAACTGAAAAATACATAAAATAGAAAAAACATAACCAGGATACACAATTGAAAAAATGAAAGCAACTTAAATTCCAGCATATAGTAGCAATAACAACAATTCCCCAAGAATAAAGATTGTCCTTCAGAAATCCCTCTCTCATAATATCTGTCCCCCAATAGAAAACAAGTAATGCTGCTTACCAGGTGACATTAGACGACATCTTTCGTATATCCCATAATTTAATACTTTGATCTTTTCCATTTGAAATTAAATAACGCCCATCTCGACGGCTATCCAGGAATGTAATGCCTTCTAGATGTCCTGTCAAGACCCCAGTTGCTTGACCTCTGCTGATAAAACAACGCCTATCCCATACCTGCAGTGGTTAGAGAGAAGTGAAAACTCACTTGACTGAAAAAATGACAAGCAGATAGCTAAACTAGCTTCACATGAACAACATGTAAACAGCACGATTATGTGTTGATAACTCTGATTGTTTTTCAACTAGAATTAAGTTAAGAGTCAAACAAAGAGTACTCAGAAGCCAAAGAACCTGTGAAATATTCTATTAAGCTAACAAAAATATATCTGCCTCAAATGGATAAATCAGAAAGAAGATATACTACTGCTTGAGAACAATGCAACAGAAAGAGAGAGATTTTACCTTGCAGAGGTTATCATCACCTCCAGAATATATTAGATGGCCAGTTTCATCCGCAAAACATACTGTGTTAACATCACACTGCAAGAGAAAATAAAAACGGATTATAATATGTCTACATTCTAAAACCTGATCAGCTGGAAGCCACAAGTAGTGAGAAGGCTCAAATGATGAGGTCATCCTTGGGCACAATATCTTCCATAAATATTATAATAGTGATTACCTGATGTGCATCAATCAGGTAAAGGCCATTCTTATTTGCCTCGAGATCATAAACATGTATTGCAAAATCATTACTTCCAGCTACAAGCTCTCGCCCATCTGTTGAAAATTTCACAGAGAATATCCCAAAATCATCATCATCGTCTTCATTTGTTGAAAGATCCAAACCATCATGAATTTCCTGCATGTAAAAACTACAGACATGAAGCAAAGCTTCAGAGTGCAAACCTAATGGACATTTTCTAAGTAATATTTATGACAAAATTAATTGCTGACTTTGAAGCACCAGCAAAAAGGCAAAAAGAAGGTAAAAGTGCTAGGATATCATCATAATGGGTTTAAGTATCGAAAAGATGAAAATTGCAGTCCAATTTGAAACATAATAAATGCACAGGATAAAAGAAAATTGTAAAAATAGGGGCACATACGTTTATGTTTGCGAGCGACTCAGTGGTAGAAGATCCAATATTTACAATATGGACAACAGGGGACATACTAGCATACACCTGCACCAGTTACATTCAAGTAAAATGAAATCAGCAACAATTTAACACGGCAAATAGTAATATACAGCTATGATGAACTCAATTGACATGCAAAGATAACCAGCAACTGCATATGCTAAGAAGAAATGCTATTCAGATTTACAGCTCTAGAAGACCCACTATTTGAATTACCTTAGAAACTTAGTGCTGCATCTTCACTAGAAACAGGAGTAAGAGCTATTAGAAAAGATAAGATGGAATAGGCAAGCATAAGTAATTATGTACTGTTGGACATGGGAAGAGGCCAGTTCAAATGATGAACTTTTAGATCCTGTATGAGAGATGAAACATGCTTTCTTGTTACAGAGGATTGAGAAAATAAAATAATTAAAATGGCCAATAAACTCCTTGTTCAGAGGTCTTTATACAAATAACAAAACGCTGCTGATTGTGCAAAAGGAGCACACAGCCAGAATAAGAATATTCACTCACATTAAACTAGGAGATAACCACAGACTCCAAAGGAAATTTATGGTTAATATTCTATCAATTTGCTAAAGTGTAATACAAAAAGGTTCACCAAATAAAAAGCAGATCTTAACTAAAATCAAAGAACCTGTATTAATTTATACAATCACTGAAAACTTACAAGATAGCGTTGATCTGGTGAAAGACATGTATCAGTAACCGTCCATCTCAAACTCTTTGCTGAAATATCCTTCTGAAGTTTCCATCCTTTATCCACATTATATATCCTAATTTGGCTTCCCTATTTCAAATAATAATTATACCAAATAAATAAACAAACAAAAAGCATAAGCACACGAAAAAATAAAAAAATAAAAATACAAACATTCTTCTAATATGAAGTATCTCAAACTTGTAGTAGAAATAAAGGGCTTGATATTATCTATTCTGGCCAATGGTAATAGAAAGATACCTGAAACCCAGCAATGTAAAGAGTGCCATCATCAGAAAACTGAGAAATATAAGCACGACTTTTTATCTTGTCTACCCTGGAAGGACCATTGACTGGCAAGTATCGGCTTAAAACGTGACAACCGTCTGCAGATGAGAATCTTCCTCTCCCAGAATAGTTCCCCTCTCGACCAGCCAACATCTTCACGGTAGAGACAGGCAGCTGCAACCTGCCAGGCCCATCCCGTCCCAAAAATTCATTGGGTGATGATCTTAGTTTCGTCAGTTGAGCAATCTCATGATCAAGAAACTCGGAATTCTCAACTGGAAGCTGATTTGAAAATGATGTCTTCTCAGAATTTGAATCATCACAAGCATCAATTTTCTTGCGCACCCCACTCATGTTTATCCCTTTAATTGAATTTCACTGACCAACACACTTTTACTCAGAAACCATGGGAACATATGGACAAGTATGAACTGTAGCCGAAGCAATCCTACAGTGGAAAATTAACAGCAAATAAGCTTTGAAACAACTCCGAACCAAACAGAAAATATGCATAAATAAACCCTAAAAGCAACGAAATTATAAAGCTAATACTACCTCAAACAAAAGGAAAGCAACTGAAAATCGAAAATCGAATTGGAGAAATTCTACTGACAAATAAACAGTATAGCAATAAATTTATAACAAAATGGGAAATTGGGTCTTCATTTCCTTCCAAATTTTGTTGGCAACCAACGAAAACGAGAAACGGAACCTCACCTTTGGTAAATTCGGGCGATGAATGGAGTAAAGTGCAGTGATTTTGAGTGATAGAAATAGATGGATGTGGTAAATCGAAGGAATTTGGCAGGCGGCGGGGGTGATTAGATGGAAAGAGGAGAGACACGTAGTCAATATATATAGAATGGGAGGTAGTTGAGCAAGTGATGATGAATCAGGGTGGGGGCATTGCTTCTCAAATCATTAATTCGTTGAAGTATTCGTCATCTCTGATGCCACGCACGATGTTATTTCATTAATTAATAAATGTCGTATTGAAGAAAGTATTGCCGCGTTGCAGGGAGTAACCCTAACCGGCAAACTCACTCTTTTTTCCATTGGTTGGTGTTGCAAAATGAAAAGTCAATTAAGTAAAAAAAAACTAAACTGAATTTTTCAATTTACTTTATATATTTCCAAATATTTACTTTCGATTTGGAGAGTAGTCAGAGTTGTTCTGACCATTGATAGTCGGTACTTGCCGACCATCCCCGCTCTCACTGACGTCGGTGCCTGTCTTTCTTTTCTTTATTTTACATATGTTTTTTTACTCACTTCCGTTCTCCTTCCCTCGGTTCCACCTCCGCCGGTATATCTCTCTCCCCTCGCCTCTCTCTTTTTTCTTTTTTCAGTTACTATAGATTTATTCTGTGTATTTTAGATTAACCGAAGGAAAATAGGGAAAAAATAAAAGTAAATAAAATTTACATTACTCTTATTTTCTTCATTAAAATAAATTCAATTTTCATGTAAATTACTCCCCTCTAAACAAAGGGTAAGAATAGCATTTGCTCAAATACCATGCAGCCATAAACCAAGTAAGATATAAGAAAAAAGTTTTAACCTTCAACACATATAATAATGCTTTTAATATATTGGACGCAAAATAAAAATATATACATCAACCGGATAAACAGTAAATTACATGAACACTCACAATAATACGTCACGTTTCAACTATACATATCTCAAGCATCCGACCAGTAGATATCCAATTCTCCAACACTGTCAGGATCAGGTATCCCTAAAGCTTTCCAAACGGCTTTAGAGGCATCAACGTTGTTATTCCGACAAGGTGGCTGATAATCATGATCACTGTCACATCCCATCGTGGAGTCACATTCATCTACTACTTTAGCTCTGACACTCTTTCCATTTCCATATATATTTATATACTTCTAGCACCTGCTACTGTCGTCGAACCATCCTGTGGTAAGTGCTACCACTGCTTCATCGTCTGAATGGTATTGGTTATCACATTCCGATGGGCCACCGCCATCACCACCTCGTTGGAAACTGTTTATGGTTAGAGTTGTTTTAGTGTGGCTGGTCACTGGTGGCGAACACTTGTAGGTTGTGTAGAGCTTGCCGTCTACGCTAAAGTCAGAGTCATTTTCTTGGTTGCGTTGGTCTGGTGGAGGCTTTTTGCCTTTGATCTTGCCGCTAGGCTTGCATGTCTGTGATTCTGCTATAGTAATTACAAGAAAAAGATAACATATCGCCAGGATGCTTGAAAAAACTTGCTTCTTCATTTTTTTTTTCTTATGTAAACATATATGTTTTTGTTGTGTGATTTTTAGATATGAAGAGCTTGGTTATGTGTAGGATTATATATAGTGGCAGATTTCTGAAATCAGGACAAGTTTGTGATGTTGTGAATTAAGTCTAGAGTTGATCCTACCATTTGTGCTGATCATTAATGTACGATGACCAGTATTATGATGTATAGTTGAAGGGTGTGGAGATGTAGACAAAATAGATTTATAAAATATAAATTGACTGTAAATTTGTAAACTATATGTGAATATTGTTTTGTATTTTTGCAGTAAATTGTTTTCCAGGGAGGATCTAAATATAATAATAAACTAAATGACAAAATAAGGAATGCAAAGGTCGGTGTGCAACTCAATTAAATCGAATGATCAATATATTACTTGGAATTAAGCCCGCAAAATTGGCTCAAACTCAAAATTTTGACTAAATTCTCTCAAAAAAACTAATTTAAATCCAGTTTAACTCACAAAAATACCCATTGACCAATCCAAAAATGATCCATCTAATTACTTAACTCATTGAATCTAGTACAAGGTGCCCAATGGATCCCCTTTCTTTCACTTAGTCTAGTTATCTGCCCCCCTCTCTCTCTCTTTCAATATTATCTGTCACTTCCACCCTCACTGTTTGTAATGCCTTAAACCACTACCGGCATGAATTAATTTTCGATGGCGAATAATGATACCAATGGTGAATAATACCACCCTGATTCTACCGAAATTCAGAAAAATTTTATGTCGCCATTAAAAAGTATAATTCATGATGAATTCGATGGTATAATTTAAGCTAAAATTGAAGTAATGCCTTGAAAATATTATACGGACTTCCAAAAATTATTCCAATCAGATGAAGTATCTTAAAATAATGAATATTAATTTTCGAAAGTGAAAAATAAAATTTTGAATACTTTTAAAATTTAGAATTTTCGGACCGGCCAAAAATATTTTGGTGTCTTAAAACCTATCGAAACAAACTACGATTGACTCAAAATTTTAAAAACATCTTAATTATAATATTTAGCAACTTTTGGAATAATTTTGGTGAAAAAATTAAATAAGCATGGATGAGTTAATGATAAATGAACCAACATACATTAAATTCACTAGTCGATAGAAATTCGCCCAATTCATTTAAATATTGACCCATATTTTTTATTTATTTATGATTCGTTCATTTATAACCCAATTCAAATCCGTCCAATCTATCCATTTGTCACCTCTACTTAGAATATATTGCCGAGATTCAATCTTACTCATTTAATACATAATGTTCTTAGCTCAACCACAATCGCTAAACTCCCATATATTCAAATTACATTTTATATATACTTTTTCTTATAAATAATGACTTATTGTCGAATTTCTCTTAACAAAAATTCACGGAATTGCTGTCTTTGAATTATGTGACAAACTCTGAGACTGTCATCCATTATAAAGCAGATATTCAAGGTTCCTGCTGCTATAGCAACGAGGACAAATTCCTTTGTGGGGCAAATAAGCAAAGCATATAGAAATTCTATAAAATATCCTTGTTTACCCTCAATTGGTATATATTTTGAGGGATGTGGTCTATGTCTTGGTTTTAAGTGGAAAACAAGCACATAATTGTTTGTTTGGTACAATCTCATCCTACTTAATTTCTATGATAATTTTTTTTTTCAAAATTCAAAAAATTTAACTCATATTTTATATGTTTAAAATAAAATATACCCTTGAATCACCTATAATTTAAACGAATTATCTCCTGTAATTTAAACGAATTATCTGTAGGCGAACTGAGCCATAAAGATGGAGAAGGGAAATGATTTGATGTGGCCAACATTTAAATCTTTAAAGAAATTTCTTTTCTTCTCTTTTGTAAAGCTTTGTAACTGTTTTAACCCATAATAGTACTTTTAATATATTGTACCCAATATATATGTAGCAACCAACAAGAACACTAAACTACATGAACTTCTAAAACTTATAATGCATCAAATTTTAAGTATTTCAAGCATCAGACCAATAAATATCCAATTCTCCAACACTGTCGGGATCAGAAATTCCTAAAGCTTTCCATACAGCTTTAGAGGCATCAACGATGTTGTTCGGACAAGGTGGCTGATAATCATGGACTTTGTCACACCCCATTGTGGAGTCACATTCATCAACTACTTTAGCTCTAACACTCTTTCCATTTCCATATATGTTTATGTACTTCAAGCACCTGCTTCTATTATTGAACCATCCCGAGGAAAGTGCCACTACTGCCTCATCATCTGAATGGTATTGGTTATCGCATTCCGATGGACCACCACCATCACCGCCAGGTACGAAACTGTTTATAGTTAGAGTTGCTTTGGTGTGTCCGGTCACAGGTGGCGAACACTTGAAGGTTGTGTAGAGCTTGCCTGCTACACAGCAATCAGAGTCGTGTTCTCGGTTGCATTGGTTCGGTGGAGGCTTTTTGCCTCTGATCTTGCCACTAGGCCTGCAGGTCCGTGATTCCGCAATAGTGATTATAAGAAAAAGATAGCATATTATAAAAAGAATGCTTGGAAAAACTTGCTTCATCATCATTTTCATTTTTTTTTTTTTTGTGATTTGATTTGATATTGTGAAGAACATGATGATCTGCAGGATTATTTATAGAGGCTAGTTTTCTGAGATTGGGACAAAAATCTGATTTTCCGAAGTGAATCATTACTGTATTGTAACTTGTGGTTCATGAAGAGAGGAAACAAGATAGATTCATAATTGAATATAAAATTCATGTGAATCTGCAAGTTTAATAACGTTGTTTTGTACATTAGCAAGTTCTTTGTTCCGGAAAGGATCGAATGTAATAAACTAAAACGGCAAATAATCAAGGAAATGGTTTATGTGAATCTTTGAATACTAATTAAATCGTATCATTGCTTCAAATTCTAAGCCAGTTTTAGACTTAACTTATATACAGTTGTCAATCTTGTTGTGTTTCATATTGGATTCTCTCATTTTCTTTTATAAAAAAAGGATTCAGTCATTTTCAAGAACTTAGTAAGAACAACTATGGAACATCCTCGATACAACTGTCAACTAATGGACTTCACTGGCTGGTGCTAACTCAAGTGCCTCCGTAATTCTTTCCGAGTTTCCGAATGTTTTTTTTTGGCAGCTTCAACTATCAACTCAAGATAGCTGATTAATAAGAGAGGTAATGGAGTAGTATCCTTTGGATTCCCATTGAACAAGAAGAAATAATAATTTATAGAGTAAAAATATATACTTTCAGATTGCGATACACTACTGACTTGATTTATAAATGAATACACAAGACAATAATTCTTTACCTAATGGTTGAAAGTGACTGGATGTCTAGGATAAAAGACAAGTTCCTCTGGGGACCAAAAAAGCCCTGCAGATTGAAATTCTATGGATTATCTTGTTTATGTGGCTTCCATTTAATTTTCTGTCACTTTGGCCTTCTTCACGGCTGTGTTTTATTGTGTTCAAAACTTACTGATATGCTTATCTGTTACGTAACTAATCTTCAATGTAATGTTATTAATTTACTCATATTTTTAAAATACACTATACCCTCCATTCACAAAACTATGTACAGCAATTAACATAAATCAGTTGCCACTATACAATTAATATATGAACTTCTTGTCCATTTATTTATCAGAATAAACAAACAACTAAATCTTTCTCATTACTCAAAATTTTCAAAGCTCTCTTAGAATTTGCCCTTTTATGAACTCATATATACCTGAATTTCTTCCAGTGTTTTTCCTCTGGTTTCCGGCACAAACTTTGTCACAAAAAGAATACTCATCAATGAGACTGCTGAGTACAGAAAGAATGTACCTGAAAACATTGCAAAGGAATGAACTAAATATACCGAAAATCAAATTAAATAACTTGGATTCCCCGAACTCAAACAGGGTTCGAGCTCACGTCTAAAAGTTACCAGCATTGAAAAATCAATCAAAACTAATAAGAATTACTCAATTAATGACTAGTTACGAGTAGTTGTCAAATATTAATAGCTTGACTGATATAATACAGCATGATCAATTATTATACAAAAACTCTTAGCTTTACTAGGCAAGCTCTGAAAGTCCATAAATTTGCGAGCATTCTTTCACTCGATAAACACTAATTTGAACGTCGGAGTTTTCTCGATGAAAATCCAGCGATGTTCTCTTTTCAAGTGTGTGGAGTTGTTAGATAGTCATCATTTATCAACAAGGGAAGCTGAAAATGAATGCACTTTCTATGAAAATAGTTAACAAAGTTGGATATACCTGAAGAACTCCAGCTCATAAGGAAGTTGAAAGTGTAAGAAACTAGCCATGCGCCGATCCAGTTCACCAGTGTCACCAAGCTTCCAGCATTTCCCTTTATATTTATAGGGAAGATCTGCCACACAATGAACATAAGCTTTAGAGGACATAAAACAATTTTCAATCCCAATTTGTATCTTCTTACATTACAATACTTACCTCAGACATTATTAACCACGGAACTGCTCCCATTCCCATTGAGTATCCTGCTATATATATCTGATTTCACAAATGAATAATCCTTATGTGAGTTGCAGAGAGTGATTTTAATGAAATTGCAATAAAATTATTATCAAAGATAATTTACCAGCACTCCTGAAACAGCCATTATAGGCACCAATCCGAGATACAAATTGTTCGCCTGGTGTACAAGAACATCATTGAAGCGAATTAGTACCTTGAATTGCATAAAAAGTTATGAATTGTGAAATTAATAATTCAGGTGACTTGCCTTGAGAAAGAAAGAAAGAAACTCCAGTCAGCAAGCTGCCTAGGAATGTCCCAGCTGCAGAAACCTTAACTCACATATGCAAAATATTATTGAATAATTATTCAAAGACTTGTCTTTAAATATATAATGTTTATATATATATACCATTATCAGGGGTTTTCTTCCAGATTTGTCTAATAACAGTGCTCCCAATATGGTTATAGGAACCTGAACACAGGCATAAGCTATGGTTCCCATTGTGCCAGAAGAAAGTCCTGCAGGGGGGCATTATTTTACCAAGAATCAACAGGTTAGGCTAAGAACTGAAAAATTGGAAACAGAATATCAGAGCAGTTGGTTCTACCAGCTGATACGAAGGTCTCACTGACATAAAATTGAATCCCATTAATTCCCCCAAATTGCTGGAATACCATTAGTGCTACTCCGACCTGAAAATCAAGGCCAAGTTTGCAGGATATCAGAAACCTGGAAAATTTTATGTTCGTCATTCAATTTTTCAAAAGGGTAGCCAGTTTACTTACAAACACACAACGAATATATTGCTCTTGAAATAAATCAAGAAACGTAGTTTCAGGAATGGCAATAAGGGTTCTAATATTGTCCTGTCAAACAAACAGAAATCATCAACCGCCAAGGCGCCAGCTAAATTTGATTTGATTTTTGAAGTTAGTTCAAGGCAAGTACTTGGATTTCGGTAGCTTCACCAGTAACATCTGCATCTTTGCCACGCAGTGTCTGCAATGAAGTTAGAAATTCCTTTTCTCTGCCAACCATTGCCTGAATAAGAAAATGTTTTTATCTTATATCCCGGTCATTCTGCAAATTAGGAGTATTCATAGCTTAATCCTCAGGATATAATGCATACCAGCCATCTTGGAGACTCCGGAACAACGAACAGACCAGCAAGCAGCAAAATGCATGGAACGGTAGCTTTAAATTAAGACCAGCAATCAGCTTTCAGTATCTGGAACAATTCAATTCAACAAGAAATCATCATACAGAATCAGAAATTTACCGACTAGAGCTAACGCTCTCCATGAAATGACACTTCCTATTAAGAATGAAGCAGATCCCCCTATAACAATCATGAGCTGATTCAGCGCAGTAAGTCCTCCCCGAAGGTTCTTTGGGGCCATTTCTGCTATGAATACTGGAACCTGTTTTTAAATTTCAAGTCATAGTCATTAAGAATTTGCAATGTAAGAGTAATTAAAAATGAAATGGCTCAGTGGTTATCGATAGAATACAGCTGTTCTATTCAGACAAATGTTATGTTCTGTCCAAACTTGTTATGTAATGTTCTGCTATGAACAAAACAGTTGTATTCTATCATGTCTATTAAATTCTATGGGCTATCATGTAATTACCACAAAAGAGAAAACTCCAATGCCATAACCAGTTAAAAACCTTCCCACATCAAGTGACAAATAAGTCTGAGTCAATGCCATTACCAAAAAACAAAAGGGTCAAAAGATTATGGACGATAACAAAGAAATTTCAAGAATCAAATGGCAGGAACTGCACATACTCTAGAGAAAAACACTGCTAACCATCCTGCAATAGAAAATGCAGCTGACAATCTCATTGCCTGATCATTGAACTAGCCATAATAAGTAAATCAGAGATTAGATAAGTTTAAGGAATGAAATTGGAAATTAAACATACCCCTTTTCGACCAATGTAGTCTGTGATCGGACCACTCGTAATAGCACCGATCATTGCACCAATTGTTAGTATAGAACCAAACATGGAGTACTGAAAATTTGAAACAGAAATCAGCAGCAATTCAAGTAACTTTACACTGCAAATTAACAAAGTAACTTTACCTGGACTGTGGTAAGATTAAGACTTTCCATGATTGCAGCTTGAGTAGGAGCTGAATATCCCACCTGTTAAAATAACAGATTAACCCAGAAAAAGCAATAAATTGAACTTGAAGTCCCAATAAAGAACTTACACAAACTCCAAATTCAAAGGAACCACAAATAGCAACAAAAGAGCTAAGAAGAACCATCCCAATCGATCCATTCTCCTTAAATTCATCAGTCTCTTCTATCCCCATATTCCCTTCAGCTAAAAAAAATAAAAAAATAAAAGAAATCAGACTGAGTAAAATGATTCAATCTCTGGGATATGCTCCAAGATTGCAAAGAAAAAGGAGGTGAATTTAGTACCTGCCTGCTTTTGGGCAACTAACTCTTGGTTTTGCCTTACAATTCCATATTTTTTGTCGAGTAGTAGTGAATCCAAGAAGACATGGAGAAGCTCTAGCAGTTATTGATTTCTTGTGAATTTTTCTAAGTTGACCATAATTCTTGAAACGGTGGCTTTGGCAATAATTGATTCTGAGAGGTTGAGCTTGAAGGAAAGATGAAGAAAGGAAAGAAGCAGCTGCCATTTCTGCTACTAGAGTTTGCTTCCACAAGAAGAGGAGTTTTGGAAATATAGAGGAAGAGAGTGGCAGAAAAAAACATGAAAGTAAGTGTTCGGTTTTTCAGTTGATGGACCACCTTTTTTTTATGTGGCTCTGCAGGATCACTTCTTTTGCTGATTCGATTGCAAATAATCCATCGATAAGTGTTAGATGTTCCTTCTTGACAAGTGTTATCTGTTCCATCTTAGTCAGAATTCTGTCGGGTTGCATAAACTTTGTTTACATACAATAATTTCATTAGTGTATATTTATAAAGCAATGCTCAAGTTTTCTTTACGTAACAATGAATTGATTACCTTTGTCCATGCAAGAAATTTATGTGTTTTCCTCAATCTGCAAGCCCAATGTTATTCTCTTAAAATGTATGCATGTTTCTTAAAAGCCAATTGAACCTAACACAGGCCCGACCTGCCATAACCGGGCCGGAATTAAGATTGGGATAAAGTGTTTTTTTTCAACCATTTAGAATAGGATAATTAGACTTTTAAATTTTTTTTATTCATTTTTATCTAAATTATTTAAAAAAACATAAATTTGTTTTTATCCGTACAATAGATAATCAATTTAAAAAACATATATTCAATTTGACTTATAAAAGATTAAACTTGCTTGGTGCCACCAACGTGGATTAATTTTATCCGTGCTCAATAAAATTTACCAATTATAATGTTATAATTACTATATTATAATTTACAGTAAAAAAATAACTAAATTTTTATTTTATAGCATAAAAAAGTCACAAAAAATGAAAATTTGAGAATTCGACCACCGAAAAAAATAATTCAGATTTTATTTTGATTAAATTGATGTTATACAAATCAATAATCAATTGAATTGATATTATATAAACTGTACCATTAAAATAAATAGATAAATAAATTAAATAATGAATTAAAATAAAAGTTAAGTTATTTTTTCCAGCAATCAAATTTTCAGTTTTTTAATTTTTACGATTTTTCTGTTATAAAATAAAAGTTGAGTTATTTTTTAATTACAAATTATAGTACAGTTATCATAACATTACAATCATCAATTTTTAGTAATTACAGATGAAATTAACTCCGAGCAACACTAATCAAAATAAATTTAAGATAAAAAAGGAAATATTCAAACTGTAATTATAACAAACGACAATGCTTTTTACATGGTATACACAGCATACATAAACAATATAAGCAGCAAATTATGTGGGAAATTTCACATAAATAGTAAATACAAATACAAATATCTAAACTCAAGCATCGGACCAGTAGATATCCAATTCTCCAACGCTGTCAGGATCAGATATTCCTAAAGCTTTCCACACAGCTTTAGAGGCATCAACAATGTTATTCGGACAAGGTGGCTGATAATCATGCTCACTGTCACAACCCATTGTCGAATCACATTCATCAACTACTTTAGCTCTAACACTTTTTCCATTTCCATATATATTTATATACTTCAAGCACCGGCTTCTGTCATCGAACCATCCCGTGGAAAGTGCCACCACCGCCTCATCATCTGAATGGTATTGGTTATCACATTCCGATGGACCACCGCCTGCTGCAAAACTGTTTATGGTCAGTGTTGCTTTAGTGTGGCCGGTCACAGGTGGTGAACATTTATAGGTTGTGTAGAGCTTGCCGTCTACACAACAATCAGAGTCATGTTCTTGGTTGCATTGATTTGGGGGAGGCTTTTTGCCTCTAATCTTGCCACTAGGTTTGCAGGTTTGTGATTCTGAAATTGTAATTACAAGAAAAAAAATAGCATATAGCCAGGCTAGTTGAAAAAAATTGCTTCTTCATTCTTTTTTCCCTTTTCTGATTCTTTCCTGTGCTGATTTGTGGTGAAGAACAAGATGATCTTTTAGGACTTTATATAGAAAATTTTCTATTTCAAGACAAGTTTATGATCGTTTAATTTCAAGAATCATTGACATTTATGTTGACAGTATTATGAAAGGTTGCAGATTCTGTAGGTCATTGACGAGTAGTGAAGTATAGCTTAAATAAGACGAAACAGAGTTAAAACTTCAAAGATTGGAAATTTCCCTCTTCATTGATTAGGTGAAGGTTACAATTCCATCACTCAGCTTCTACACGAACTATGACTAGTACCTACATATGGTGTTACAATATCAAGAGCCTCACCCTGTAGCCTCTTTCAAACCCCAGAATTCCGATGGAAAGAGAATTGCTGCAACATGCAGATTATTTGTAACTGCAGCTCCTTGGAGTGTAAAGATTCTTCTCGTCGTCGTATCGAAAACTTCTAAGGCCTACCAGAAAATATTCTCTTCAGCTATTTTAGCATTCTCCCTTCCTATGAATTGATAGATTCCTGAATTTGCTCCAGGGTTTTTCCTTTTGTTTCAGGCACAAACTTGGCCACGTATAGAATACTCAACAGCGAGAATCCAGAGTACAAGAAGAATGTACCTGAAAGAAAATCAAATTGCAAAGATTTAATACAATTTCGGCTGACAGAAATTTTACTTACCATCTGATTGAAGAAAGTTGTATTTACCTGCTGTACTCCAACTAATGAGAAAGTTAAAAGTGTAAGACACTAGCCAGGCACCAATCCAATTCACTAGCACCACCAAGCTCCCAGCTACTCCTTTTATATTTATTGGGAGGATCTGCACACGAGCCACATGAAAATTTAGATGCAAATCTTTTGAATCCTAAATTTTCGGTACTTGAAATAGAGCAGCAACGGTAAACTGCATATTGTGTCAGGTTAACATAGTTACCTCAGACATTATCAACCATGGAACTGCTCCCATTCCAATTGAGAATGCTGATATGAAGATCTGTTTCAACAAGAAATGAGAAATCATTAGATTCTGGAGCTGCAGGGATCTATTTAATGAAATTACAGTAATAGTAATGTAGGTAATTTTACCAGAACTCCTGAAATAGCCATTATTGGTACCTGTCCAAGCAACAAATTGTGTGCCTGATCCATAAAATTATAGCCGAGCAAAAGTTAATACCTCAAATATGCAAAAGAAACTTCAGCTGAGTAATTATAGTTCAGGTGCTTTACCTTGAGCAAGAAAGAAACTCCAGCCATGAAGCAGCCAAGAAATGACCCAGCTGCAGAAACCTTCACATATGCAAAAGAATATTAAGTAAATCATTTGAAAATTTCTGTCAAAATAATATTCATAAAATAAACAGTTCTTCAACAAATGTTTACCATTATCAGTGGTTTTCTTCCAGATTTGTCCATCAAGAGTGCACCTACTACTGTTATTGGAACCTGGATCAATTTTCAATGGACCAGCTTCAACAGAAGAAAGATTTTATTGGTAAAACATTTTCCGGTATGCTTGTAAGTGCTAAATACCTGAACACAAGCATAAGCTATGGTTCCAATTGTGCCAGAAGAAAGTCCTGTAAGTTCCATTATAAGATCAAGACTTAATGCTTGAGACTATGAACTAATATAACAATTAAATGTAATTGGAGGAATGGATTTTACCAGCTGCTACAAAAGTTTGACTAACATAAAATTGAATTCCATTAATTCCAGTAAATTGCTGGAATATCATTATTGCCACACCGATCTGAAAATTAAGGCCAAGTTTGCAAGATATCAGAAGACAGGAAAACTTCATAATGGATAACTGCATATTTATTAAACGTTGAATTTCTCACCAAATTATGCTATTTACTTACACATACAAAACGAATGTATTGCTTTTGAAATATATCAAAAATTCTAGCTTTGGGAAGGGTTTGAATGGTTTGAAGATACCCCTGTCAAATAACAGATTGAGTCAGTTCCGAAGAGATATGAATTATATTTGATTGAATCTTTTTAGTTAGTTGTAGAGGAGTACTTGGATTTCAGCAGCTTCACGAGTAATATCAGTATCTTTACCCCGAAGTTTCTGAAGTGCAACTTGAAATTCTTTATCCCGGCCAACTTTTGCCTGAACAAGAAAAAAATAGATTCATTTCCCTGTTATGTTGCCAAAAAAAAAAAAAAGAGTTGTCAAAGCTTAATGTTGTGATGTATATGTTTACCAGCCATCTGGGAGACTCTGGAACAAAGAACAGGCCAGCAAGGAGCATAATACACGGGGCAATACCTTTGAAACGAAACCAGGAATCAGACTCAGTCACAGAAAATCAATCTTTTCCATGGCAAATTCATATTGACATCAAAGTTATAAAGATTATGGTTTTAAGAATTGAATTTACTTAGTAGAGCCAGTGCTCTCCATGATATGACACTTCCTATTAAGAATGCTGCTGATGACCCCGTAACAATGAATAGCTGCATACCATAGAAGCAGTCAAAAAGGTTGCTAATTATCAGAACTCACTCACTGTGAGCATGTTCATGAATCATACATGATAAAATTTAGATTTCCCACCTGATTTAATGTGGTAAGCCCACCACGAAGATTCTTTGGTGCAATTTCTGTTATGAATATTGGGATCTGTTTTTTTGAAGGGAAAAAAAAGTTAATAAAGTTTTTTGAAGGACAAATCTACCAAAACAAAGGCAAAATATGGTTGATAAAATTACCACAAAAGAGAAAACTCCAATGCCAAGTCCAGTAAAAAATCTACCCATGTCAAGCGACAGATATCCCTGAAATACGAAAAGAATTCCAGGGCTTAAAAAGTTATGAAAGAAACAGAATGAATTTCCAAGAACCATAAGGAGAAACTACACATACTCTAGAGAAAAAAACAGCTAGCCACCCTGTTATGCAAAATCCAGATGACATTCTCATTGCCTGCTTATATGAAAGAAAACCAAATTAAGTAATTTTGAATATTAATCACTTGTCATTGCTTGAAATTGAAAAATAAACATACCCCTTTTCTACCGAGATAGTCTGAGATCCTTCCGCTCAAAATAGCACCAAACATTGCACCAATTGTCAATATAGAACCAAACATTGAATACTGCACATTGAACAGAAAAGATGAATTAGCCAATGTGATAGTTACTTCCATTAACAAACAAGCAAAAAAAGAGCAAACCTGGGCTGTACTGAGATTAAGATCTTCCATGATTGCAGATTGAGTGGGTGCTGAATAGCCCACCTGTCAAAACAATTACTTAAAGCTAAAAAAACCAAACCTTCACCTCTTTTCCTACATTATCTGTGTTTGTGTGATTGTTTTCTGTTCCCCAACCAGAAGAAGAAGAAAAGAAAAGGAAAAAAAAAATTCAGTAAACCATGAACTTCTCTTAAACCAAGAAAAAGAAACTCCCTTTTTATTTCCAATCCTGTAATTGAGGTGACTTCACAGGAAATTAGAGAAAGAAAATGAGCAGAGAACTTACACAAGTGCCGAACTCAAAAGACCCACAAACAGCAACAAATGTGCTAAGCAAAACCATGGAAACGGATCGATTTTCATCATCAAGATCACAAGTTGCATCAGCATTTATATTAGAAACAACCTTCTCCTCCCCAGGAATCAATGGGGATTGCAAGTTTTCAAGATTGTTAATCTCCCCTTGTTCAACATCTTTGTATTGGCCAATTGCCATGATTTTTTTCTCGAGAAACAAACAGAAAGATAAAAAAGAGAGTTGCAAGTAAGGAGCTGTGAGGAAATATGGGCGCAGAAGTGGCGTATTTATATGCATGCAAAAGAAGAGGAAGACCGCAATTGTTTAAGCTAAAGATACTTTTCAAAACTACTTCATTTCTTTTTTATAAGTCATTTTGTTATTTTCATTAAAATTAAAATTAAAAAATAATAAATAAATTTAAATTTAATATTAAATTACATAATTAAAATTAAATTATCAAATATTATTAATTCTAATTTTATTAAAAAAATAAATTAAATTATATTAAAAATTTATAAATAAAATTTAAATTTTATTAAAAAATAACAAATAAAAAAATATGAATGGTGTATCTAAAAATAACTCCATGGTTGGGAAGTTCTTAGCTCAAAGGATTGGAATTTCATGTGAATGTAAAGCTGTCACTGACGTGTAGATCATCAGATTTTCAATAATCATTCCTCAAATTGGTTCATTTTTGTCCTCCGTTTGTTTTTTCTTTTAGCTGCTCAAGAGCCGACTATAATTAAAATTCTTGCTCAACTCAAATGCCTATATGTATTTTAAAAATTCAACTAATAATATATTATCTATAAATATATTTATAAATTCAAATAATAATATGTTTTTATAAATAAACTAATAATATATTATCCATAAACAAGGTTTGAATTCCTTAAACTAAAAACATATTATCTTAAATTAATCGGATGTGAAATTACTTTTAATATGATTCAAAATATTATATTATTTCATATTATATTGAACTAACCAAATAAAGTTATTGATTAAATGCATAAATAGATTATGACTGATAAAGCACGAAATATCTTTATCCGTAAAAATAAAAGTTGACAGTTGATGATTCGGTCACATAACAAAACCTACAAGGAGTGTCCGGTCAGATCTGGACGTTAGCACTCCGAAACTTAAATTAATAGCTTTTAGAAAAAAAAAATGCTTAGAGAGAGAGAGTCTCGAATCATCAATACCTGGAGCCATTATATTTTAAACTATTTATAGGAGTTCTTTGAAGGAGTACTTGAATATTTTGGAGCGTGATAACTGGCACTGAAGTAGGTAAGCAGCGATGTGATAGGGAACAGGTGAAACGTACGGACGTTGGCTTGTGTCATTGGACTAACAAGACGTGTTGTCCCATCAATTCGATTAAACATCGTTTTCCTGTCTTGTCCTTCCAGCTCATGCTTTAACCTTTTTTACTAATGGGTTTGGGCCATGCTAAGTGTTATTGAGCCGACTTAATTGGACTTTTGGAGATATTTTTTCCATATTTATCAATAACTTAATTTATAAATTGACTATATAAAAAAAAATTAGTAAAATTTTTTTCAACTATTATATATGTGTTAATTATAACAGGAGAATTATAATTAAAGCGCAATTGTAGCATCGGATTCTATCAACTAAACTTCTAATTTGGCGAATGTTGGTTAGCTTACTATGTGAAATTTATTTAAGAGGACATAATTAAATCTTTATTTCTATTAGGGCTAATTAATTAGAGTATTTAGTGTTATGTCTGCTTCTTAATATGGAATCTAATAATTATCAAAAGATCCTAAACTTATGGGATCCATACACACACATGTACTTTTAGATTTTCTTTTTTCAATTGTTAGATTTGAATTTTCTCCATTTATTTTAGTTTCTAAGATAAATTTAATGTTTTTTTTAAATAATGCAACTGGCAAGCTGGATCAATTTGTGTGTATTGGGTGTGCAACCAAACTAAAATAATCGAAAATCAAAATTTTAAAAATTTAACTAACCGAACCAAACTGAATTAATTAAATAACCGAATATAAATCGAACCAAATTTTTTTGTCGGTTTGATTAATCAAAAAACCAAAAATTAAAATTAGTTTTTTAAAAAATAAAAAAAGTGTGACTAAAAATTATACAAAATTACAAATTATAATATATTAAAGTAAAAATATTCAAATTGTACAAAATACAAGTTTAAATTAAAAATATAATCCCAAAATATATAATAAATAATATAATAAAAACTGTTGAATAATTTTTTTATCCCATCGACTTTCAATTTAATTGTCAAAAATTTAAATTATTACCTAAAAATATATATATTAATAATTAATAAATGTACTCATATAATTTACAAATCAAAATAAAATAATTTACATATACAAAATAATTATTAAATTAAAAAACTCAAAAAAAAATATATAATTAATAAAACTTTGGTTTGGTTCGGTTTTTTTGTGATTTTCTCCTTCAAAACCGAAAAATCGAATTGAATTTAAAAAATCAATCGATTTGGTTCGGTTTTAACCAAAGTTTGTTCACCCCTATGTGTGTATATATATAGGGTTAATATATAAAATTTCCTCCAAACTATCATTTATCATATTTTTACCTTAAATTAATTGTATATCAGATTACTCTCCTAAACTTATTGAAAATATCAGATTACCCCATATAAGACATGTATCGATTCATAAAAAAACACGTGAAAAATATGCACCAAACACTAATAAAGGGATAATTTAATATTTTTAATAAGTTTAAGGAAATAATTTAATATTTTTAATAATATAAGCTGTATTTTTTACATTTCAAAAAAATTTGAGTGGCTAATTTGATATTTTCAATAAGTTTAAGGGGGTAATTTAAGATATAATTAGTTAAAAAAATATATATAATAAATGATGATAATTTAAGAGGAAATATATGTATTATCCTCCCTCTCTCTCTATCTATCTCTCTCTATATATATAATAGATCTCAATTATACTTGAATTAAAGAAACAAATAATTCAATAGTTTCTAAGAATAATAATAATAATTAAAATGAATCGAATTATATTTTTGTATGTATATATATATATATATGGACGACGAAGGAAGTTGGTGGGAGGATCAAGTTGCCAGATTTGATAATGAATATGCAAGAACTGATTTTCCAGAAATTTAAAAATCATGGTGTCTTTTTCTTTAAGGAGGAAATAATAGCTGTTGCTAGCTGCAACATATTCATTTTTGCTTCAATAGGAAATTAATCTGATGGCTAATGGGCCACTAATACTTATTTAATTGATGATTATGTTGCTAATTAATTTTTCACTGTTATTAATTTTGCTGTTTTTCGGACCGTAAACTTTCGAATCATTTCGAAGAGGGTGTGCCTAAACATCAACAAGTTGAGAAAAAAATATCTTATTAATCAGTGCATATCAACGTAAACAGAAGCACCTAAGCATGTTGCCTTTCGTAGATATAAAGACTGATGAAGGATGAAAATGAAAAGTATATTATCACTATGGACTATATGTAAATTATTGAACTTTTTTTTTGCCCGTTAGTGGAAAATTCTGTCGCATTCTATCCCAATAGGCACAGAATATATCTGCTTAGATGTACTAATTAATCATTGACACTTCTATTTTCATCCATGCAATCCGTCAATTTTGTCCCTTTGTGAAATAGGACAGCATTTGTTGATTAATAAACTTATTAATCGAACTAATACCAAGTTTTTATTTACAGAAAAAATAAGTTTTCCTTCGTATTCATGACAATTTTTATAAATTTTAAACTCAATTATACCGGCAAGTATTTAAACCGGTCGAAGCAAACAAATTCATGTGAATCATATTAGCTCCGCTCAAATTATTTACCAATTGATTAGCGATAAATCTAGAGAATTTATAAAGATAGAGGCTGTTATGGTAATCGAAACGGAAACGGTGCCGTGTCTGAATGAAAATAGTGAGATCCGGTCGGATTGACCAGTGTTTAGAACGTGCAAAAAAAAGAGTCAGTCCAGTCGGATCGGTTGTCAGCATTTTAATGCTTAAATTAATTATAAACTTAAAAACAGAAAATAGAGTGAATTTTAGAAGTGCAACGTGCTTGAAATGTAAAATAATCTAGTATCTATAGCCAGCGTTGAGTACCATTTGCTTGGTTTATTCAGGTGTCATATTTAGTTTGTAGTAATGTGATGCAGGCTGACAGCGAATGAAATAGATGTGTATATTAATAGTTTTTCGAATGATATGTCTTATTTTATCCAATCAAATAGTCTTGTTTCATTGCCGGAACTTCTTATCCGGTAGTCTTTTAGGTCGAGTGTGGTTCAGGGCCAGAAAAAAGTTTGATAATTTACCCGATATGTAAAGTTGATTTAATTAAACAGATGCCACAAATCTTGCATCTCAATAAAAATTTATACTATTTTCGTTTTTTTATCAATTATTTTTATTATTTTTAATAGAATTAAGAAATAATAAATAAATTTAAATTTAATATTAAATTACGTAATTAAGATTAAATTATTAAATTTAATTAATTATAATTTTATTAAAAAATAAATTAAATTATATTAAAAATTTAAAAATAATAAATAAATAAAATTTAAATTTTACTTAAAAGTGACGTATAAAAAAAATTAATGGAGTATTAATTATCATGCATGTCATTGAAAATTTATCTTTTTCCAAAGGAAGGTAGGGTCGAATAATTTACGAATAGTGAAAGACATTATTATGAGATATTATTAATATAATCCACGCATGGCACATATCACGACGTTACCTCGGAAATAATTTGTACCACTTTCGTTGAGGTCATTAATTATAAGCAATTAATTTCTGTTAGAAATAATAAATATCAAATCCCCCCCCCCCCCTTTTTTTATTTTATTCCATCATCAAATCGATATAATGCAACCCTTAAAGCCATTTCAATGTATTTTTAGTTGGTAACTTAGAGAATTATTAGAGCGTGACATCTCATATTAATTATTTTTAATTTTTTTATGTTCATGCATGAGGATTCAATGTATAGAATTTGGAACAATGATTTGGTTGAAGAACTTTTATTTCAAAAAGTTAAAATATTTAATGATTAACATGGCAAAAATTCGCAAAATTCACAAATTCAACTAAATCTACTCATAATAATATATTTTAAATTTAATTGGACAATGACTCGTGTTAAATTTATAAAGTGATTCAATTCACTACTTGATCCATATATATAACTTTTTTATATATACAATCTGAATACAAATGCATTATTTGGATGAAAAGCTTAAAAAATAATATTATAAAATCTGATTTTTTTTACCACATATTATGAAAATTTCAAATCCTTCAAAATTAGCTTATTGCAATCCTAAATTAATAATTATTGGTTAAATATGTTTAAAATTTGGAATCCAATTATTTGTCAGTACTAAAAAAAAATCTGAAGATGATAAGATAGTTGATAATTTACTTTTTGCGATTACAATGCAAGTTGTAGGTATTTAATAAGTTGGATAAAATATACTTTATTTTTTTTATTTATCATTTTTTAATAAAATTTAAATTTTATTTATTTATTACATTTAAATTTTTAATATAATTTAATTTATTTTTTTAATAAAATTAAAATTAATCAAATTTAATAATTTAATTTTAATTACGTAATTTAATATTAAATTTAAATTTATTTATTATTTTTTAATTATAATAAAAATAATAAAAATAACTCATAAAAAAACTGAGAAAATGACGTTGCCAGCTTCTTTGAGTACGGCTAATCAATTTATTTCGATTCCTTTCGGTGACATATTTCTGTGGAAAATCTTTTGTATTTTTCTGCTTTGTTAATTTTATTTGACAAATTTATTGGAGTCAAGTTGCCGCCAAAAAACGACAAATTCAATTAGAAAAAAAATATAAAAATTGATGAAGAATATATATATATATATATATATATATATATATATATATATATATATATATATATATATATATATATATTCTGTTATTTTATCAAAAGAAATACTAATATTAAAAATATATTAATATTAATTCGTCTAATTTGAATATTGATTTTTATATTTTAACTTTGAGTTTTATTAATATAAATACCAAATTAGTTTGTTATATATTAATAATATGTAATTTATTTTTCGTCTTGAAAAATAAATTTCCTTTTTTTTCTAACTTACTAGGCCCTTTAATTTCTATGTCGATCTATGATTTGAACTTTCAATTCATTTTTTTTTTAAATAAGAAATTAAGGTAGACACGTGCTTTATTTTATTATTGCTATAAAACAAGAACACAGTTTTAGTTTTAATTATTTATATTGATGGAGATATGAAAGGTAATGGTTCCAACTCATTGCATAATTAATTATATTGTAATGAACTAAGAAAAATAAAATAAAGAAGAATATAATTCTATTTCTATACGACTCTATATTTATTTGGCAACTAGCAATGACTAATGATTTATAATAATAGTGTGCATATTTATTAGATCTATTAAATAGGTCTAGTCTAAATTTTGAATCAAAAAATTTTTTTTCCAACGTCATTGTATCATTAAATTAATTTTTAGTCTATTTTTCAAAAAATCAATGTATTTCAATTAATTTTAATTTGAATAATATTATTTACAAATTAAAAATTTATTAAAAAAATTATGTGCATAGTATATTATAAAGGAGATCCAAGGAGAGTATAATTTTATATTAATTAATTTATTCAAACAAATAAAACAATAATAACAATTTATTGTATATATAAAAACACGCATGCATGTATTTACACAGTTATATGCATTTATATCTGTACATACACGCCCGTACACATGTATATATATATATAAACAATACAAACAATGATTGATTGGCATAATAATTTATTTTAGCCCCAGTCGCACGCACTATCAAAATAAAATCATTCAGAACTAAGCAAGAATCATGTGTTGATATTAAAAAAAAAAATTCATGCGCCGATTTCTTGCAAATTTTAAATATAAAATATTATTTATTTCGTTTTTTATCTGTCACTTTTTTATTTTTATTAAAATTAAAAAATAATAATTAAACTTAAATTTTATATTAAATTACGTGATTAAAATTAAATTATTAAATTTAATTAGTTTTAATTTTATTTAAAAAAATAAATTAAAAATAAATAAATTATATTAAAAATTTAAAAATAATAAATATATAAAATTTAAATTTTATTAAAAAATAACAAATAAAATAGGACGGGAAGAGTAACCTCTCCAGCTAATCAAGATTTCAAAATCTATATCTCCATATCTCATCCTTTGTGCAATAAATAAATAAAATAAATCTCTGATTAAGGCAAATTGATAATTAAAAAAATATTATCTAAAAGACAGCTATAAAACAGTATAGAGTCTGACAATGGTTTGAGAACAGCTAATTCTATAAACAGTGCATGGTTGATGCATGCATTAATTTTCTATTATAATCTATTGATTGAGTGTTTAAATAATTTATTGTAGTACATGAATCAAATGAAAAATAATTCAACAATGGCAATGCTTTTTTCCCTAATCAAGAATTAGAAATCCAATAAACTTAATTTTTTGAAACGAAAATATGTAATTTTACTTTTATAAAAGAAAAGATTAGAAGAATCGTTTTCACGTAATATAATTTTTTGGAAATTCAAAAAATATGTAATTTTTTGGAAATTCAAAATCGTTTCGAGTAGTAAGAAGTTCTTGTTCCGTTAAATAAAATTTTATAATTTTTACTTAATACATAAAACGTACACTGCTAAAAATATATATATATAATTTAATAATATTTAATTTTAAATTAAATAATTTTATAAATTTAAATAATTTTAAAAAAATATTGGAGAAACAATAAATATCTCTAACCAAGAAGACAAAAATCCAGTGAAAAACTTGGAGCAGACATTTATCAGGAAGAGGTGGGGATGAGTCAGCATGAAATGTTTTTTAGTGGAATTTTATATTAAGAAGAAATGAATAGAAAACAGCTAATATTAATAGTATATGTTTTCTGGGGACTTGTCCGTCTTATGTCAATCTGACTCAGAACCTACACACCCATTTTCTTATTTTTGGCAATCTAAGCCCTCAAATTTCCCCAATTTTGCATAATTCTCTTATTTTACAATTTAGGGCCTAAAGGACATGTGATCTCAATTTTATATTTTTTCATAATTTATAAATAAAAACATGTCTATTTTTTTATATTTTTTTTATTAATCACTTTTATTATTTTTACTAAAATTAAAAAATAATAAATAGATTTAAATTTAGTATTAAATTACGTAATTAAGATTAAATTATTAAATTTGATTGATTCTGATTTTATTGAGAAAAAAATAAATTAAAAAAGTAAATTAAATTATATTAAAAATTTAAATATAATAAATAAATAAAATTTAAATTTTATTTAAAAATAATATATAAAAAAACAAAGAGAGTAATTATTATGTGTTACAATCCTTTTATCTCAAAAGTCAAACAATGTTTTTTTTTAATCTTTTTCAGTTGTTTTTATTTGGTTCAACTTGCACTTATAATTATTATGTGCTAATTTATCATGTTGGCATGTGGGTGATGTTGGAATCAAGTTTTTTTATTTTTTTCCATCTAATTGTACTATGATTAGATGTGTTTATTTATCAATCATATCAACGATAGTAGATATGATTTATAAATAAGAAATTCATTTTATATTTTTTAATACATTTTACCAAGTTGATAGAAATTAAAAAAAAATAGAAATAAACATGAATCGATTAAATATTTTATGACCTATTTTGAGTTTATAATCTTCAATATTTTTACATAAAAATTATAAAATTTTATGGAGTTATATCTTTTCATGTCTTGCAAACTCTTCTAGAATTGGAGATTTTCAAAAGATAAAATAATTTAATCGGTGCCATTTTTTCTAAAAATAAAAGTAATAATTTGCTCAAAGTTTAATTAGTATCCGTGATAATTGAGTGGAGATTCTTTTTTTTATACTCGTAATAATTGAGAGTAAAACATCAAAAATAAAAAAAAATATTAAAATTTAGTTTTATGGCTGATAACTATGAAAAATACATTCTTAAAAACTCAATTAGCGTGACTCAATAATATTTGGAACGGTCCAAGTCCACTAGCAAAAGGACAAAGCGTGAGCTGGAAGATAACACAGAGAAGCATGATATCCGACCGGACCGATGGGACAGCCTGTCCTATCAACCTACTGGCACAAATCAACGCTCATACTCTCTATCTAATTCCTATCATATTGGCGCTCACCTATTTTGATTGCCGATTATCACCCCCCAAAGTACTCAAATATCCCTCCAAATAACTCTTATAAATAGCCTAAAACATGATGGCTCCAGGTATTAAAATCCTGAGACTTTCTCTCTCATTTTAAACATTCTCACTCTAAAGCCACTAACTTAAGCTTCGAAGTTCTAACGTCTGGGGTCCAACCGGGCACTCTCTTTTGCAGGTCCAACCGTCCGACCGGCCTTTCGACTGCCAGTTCTTTTTCTCACATGATAAAGATATTTTAAGCTTTATCAGTGGCCAATACTAAATTAAACGTGTAAATTTAAAAAAAAATGTTTATATCAATGATAACTAAATTATATAACCTATATTTTCAAAACTTGATCAATCATTTTTTAATAATAGACTGTTACGAACTGTTATTCAACATTAATAATTCAACTAACTTAATTGAGTATGACTATCTATAAAGTCCATCAGCTCTTTATGGGGTTAATTATATCTTTGATCATTAAATTTATGGACTTATAACCAAATAATCATAATAAAATAATTTATAATATAAAAATCACCAAAAATTTATTTTATTTCAATTGAAGTAAAAATAATTTGAAAATTAATTTTTTATATTAATGGAGTGATAGTTAAGCTTATCATGTATAATTATTATGTTATTTTAGAATCAATAACCTTTATAAGTTGAACCACCATATGAAAAAAAATTTACATTATCATATAAATATGAAAAAATAACGTGTACAGAAAAAAAAATTCAAGTAACTAATTATAATTTATTTATAAAGTTAATTGATGTTAAAATAACATGACAATTATATATAATTTGCTTAATTGTTACTTTTATGATCCAAAATCCTTGTTCCGAGGTACAATAAACTTCTAAATTGGTTATTGTTACAATGTTTAAAGGTCACAATTTTTATTCCAATAAGACCAGATCTTCATTTACATTAGTACATAAGAATTCTCCTCACACTCAACAGAACAAAATACATTAACTTCAGGTCCAAGATAGCATTCCGGCAAGGCCATGCCCTATAGAGAATTCAAATCTCAACCAAAAACCCAGTTCTTACCACACCCCAGTCGGGAATGCCATCGGTTGGGTGACATTGAAAGTTGCTGCAGATCGAGGCTGTGTGTAGGAACTATTCGTTTACTAACACTGAGAAGTCAGAAATCAACACTTTGCCAAAGCATAGGCCGCTCGATTGGATTTAATCTATTGTACATAACAATGTACAGAGCAAGCAATTCCACAGGAGAACTTGATGCGGATACTTACTATTAGCATCTATAACCTGTCTGTTAAACACCTGCGGATAGACACTGCAAGTTTGCTAACATGGTTCGGGTGGATCACAATGGCACATACTCCAAGACAAACAACTGTAGCTATTAACAATACTGTAGGTTTGTACTTGAAGACTCGGTTAGAAAAAATGAGACTACACGACTTGTTTGGCCTTTCCTTGATGTGGTTCACATTCACATAAACTTCTCTACTCAAAAGTGGGACCCTGTCACTTCTAACTTCCAACTTGCCATTTGAGCTTTTCTCCAAATCCTGCAAGATAAATAAAATACTATGAAACCATCATTGGAACAAAAACAAGATATCCAGATTACTAAAGTCATATGGAAAGGAAACAGAAATGTTCAGATCTATGATAGCAGAGCTAATAAAACACAGCAAAATTTATTTCTTACCTTTTTGAATAGTAAACATCACTAGATAGCAATATCTCAGAACATAGATACTGTATGTAATACAACATCATGTTAAACAATACTATGTTGGTTTGCAAACCTTTTCTAACAGTTTTCTTTATTTCGCGAAGAAAGACAAATTCCAAATTCAAAGAAAGTAGAAACCATCCACTACATGGAATCGACAAAACCACACAGAAAAATAATCAGTAAGCTGATTTTAAAGGCAGAATCTTGCATCCGTTTTCTGGAACTTGCTCTCTTAGAGCTTTAAAAATCAAGAATAGTTCCTTCTGAACCCTTGTTGTGCAAATGATGATTCCATCATATTTTCAAAAAGCACGCAACCACACAAAAGTATCAACTGGTTATTACCAAAACATCAGCACAAACCACGACTCACTAGACTACACAATGAAACTTTGTCACCATAAAAAACAACGTAACTTGTAAATACAAACAATTAACACTCACCTCACATGGGCATGGAGCCACCGAAGGCATGCCAGTATCAGCATATCTTCCAGAGTTTCCTTCCTTTACAAAACATTCCCACTTGTAACCATCACTTCCCTTAACCTTTTGGTGAAGGATATTATTGGCAGAATCCATACACTTTTGTAACATTCTCATATCAGCATCAATACTGCCATTAGCTGCCTTATTTATCTCCATTTTATCTAATATTATTTTAAGGTTGAGCAAAACTTTTTCCAAAATGGCAGCTGATTCATGTTGTAGCAGAAAATTTAACAAAAGATTGAATCTCCCAATCTGCGAAGAGCTCAAAGTTTGATGAAAACTTTCGGACGACGGCTTCCTTAACAACCATGCTACATCTGAAACAAATTCTGAAAATTCCATTTGTCTTTGTGCAGATGCCTCACAATCCGAACCATTTGATGCATGTGATGCATCAAATTGCTGCTGAATTGTTTTCATTTCAGAACAAATTTCCCCATCCCCAATGAGTACAGGAATGAAGTTTGATAAGCCACTTTCATTTTCAACCTGCACAAGACAATCATGGGTGCAACACAATTTCAAGTGGGTCAACACTTAGCTAAATAGGTAGGAATGCTGTGATTTACAGAATTAGAAGCAGCCAAATGCAGGTTAATGTTCATGATTAATTTCACAGAAAGCCAAGAAACATTATGCACCAGCTATAATTCAATATATCAAAACATTACAAGAAAACGATAGCGAGGAGAAAGAAAAAGAACTTTCACATTTATTTTAACAGGGGAAACACAGGTTAAAAGGCCCTGCATAATGCCAGAGATATCACCAACAGCACTAGTTGTGCAACCATCATGCATGTCTAATGAAACATTTACACCCCCCAAAAAAAGGAGGGCTTGAAATCTACCTCAATAAATGCAGGACCAATGAGATTTGCTTCAACATGAGGGATAAATATTTTGCACAATTGATGTCCGAGGCGAGAACATTCTTCAGTATGACCATGAGGTAATGCTACACAATAATCATATGCAAGATATTTTCCAGCAAATGATACCAGAAGTCTGCAATAAAAAAAAATACATATTATATTGCATGTAATCACATTTCACGATTTCAACACAATAAATATTAGGAAAAATGTCAAAATAGTAATGCATGAAACAAAGCCGAACAAAATAGTAAAATAGAATTCAGGTATGCTTAGTTTAGATGAATTAATTCCATACCTAAATTTGGGTTGCAGCAGATTACTTCCACAAGCAAAAAATTCCATAGGCTTCCCAGCTTCAAAACACGTTGGATGAACATGGTGAAGTCTTGGGGCCCGCCCTTCTATGTTCATTTTCATCACTGAATTTCCATCTAATTGCACACAGAATTAAAAGATTAAATAAAAGAATTGACCAAATATATGGAAATGACAAAGAAAAGTGTTATTTAGGATGGCTTGAATATAATCATTCTGGTAACTTGACCTAGGATAGATTGGCATTGAATTACCGTACTTAAATTGCAATTCACAGTACCACATCAATAATTGAGTTCACTTGCTTTACATATACATACATATATAAAGATTCCAGGTTAAACCAGCAACAAAATGCAGAGCAGGTTCAGTGAATGGAAAGAAAAGCCCACATAAAGGTTCACATATATCTGAGTTAAAGTGATTAAATAAACGGGAAATGAACACATCATGCATAGTAGGAAAATGACCATAAAAGGTTCAAGTATCATAAGTTCTAAGACAGATGCTAAAAGCATTAAACAACTCAGGAAATAAAGATGGCTGTGGCAAATACGCTCCTATATTGAAAAATCTTAATCTTCTGCTAGTAGTTCCATAAATAATCTTTCTTTCCCACTTCCCTTACAAGGTAGATTGCAGCAATCCATTAAAAAGCATTATTCAACAGAGCACCAAAAGAAAGCTAATTAGACAGCATGTGCAGCAATGCGACATGAAAAGAGACAAAGTTGAATGTAAGCAACATTATCTCACCTTTTAGGACATGGAAGACCATGTTGTTAAGATAAATAAGCATGGGGCTCCTCTTGGATAACATCTTTCCCGGTAAAATAACAAACTCATGCAAATATTTTGTTGGATCTTCAAATAACTGCTTAATGTAACAAAAAATAGGAGTCAAGTATGTAGCTTCTGACAAAAGTTGGCAAAATATTGGTGAAGAAAGACGAATACTTGTGACAAACTGGTATCTTAAATGCAACATATTTGTTGATGATACAATGAGATACCTACAGTTGTCCATCAACATCAATAACTGTCTTGATGAATGCACAATGTATATTGGCCATTACAAACAACACAAATTCAGTTACAAATACAGTCACATAGTTTTGAATGAATACTCACAGCATACTTAAAATACAGTTCAATGTTGAATTTATCTTCATATGGTAAATTGAGTAGATCAAAATAAAATTCATGGTATTTATAATCCTGACATCAATATTTATAAAGTACTAGATCAACCATATTAGAAAATATTCGAGTAATTAAAGAAACAAAGTACTTAAAAAGCAAGATTTGAAATGAAATAGCTGAACAAAGATCTAAAATGAAAAGCATCTAATTCAGCATGACACCTTTTCGGCAAGTATTCTAGCTCAATGACTGTGGATTCTAAACATTCAATTATTTTCACAATTGAATATGCACAGAAAACCAACAGCAAAATTGCTCAAGTTTTAATTACATGCTAATTCATTGAGCAACCTAAACTAGAAAAATAAATTAAGTGAAAAAATGCAGCAACTTCACTAAATAAGATCCACAACCTCATGTTCAGAAGCATAATGATACAATAATTATTTCAATCAATTGACACCAAATTTGTTTAGCCTTAGAAGATCTGTTTGTAGATGTCATGTATTTGTATTATCACCTTAGTCCACATGAACGCTGGCATTGTGAGAAACAGAGTCAAGATTGTACAACCAGGGCGTATATATCCCTCCAACTCAACCGGCATGCTAGCCAACCATTGAAATATCTGTAAATAGAGAACCATATGTCAACCAATTCCTAACATCCTTGACCATTTGAAAATATATTCCCTTCAAATACTAAACTGTAATAGTAATTCTTTAAAATACTTGGTGTCGAAGCCTTCTAGGAAATTCTGCTGGATTCCAATCATAAAGCTTGAAAGAGATCCGACCTGTTGGGCACTACAACAAAGTTTCATTTATTCGGGGGAATGTATTGATTGCAAGGGATATGAAAACAAAATTCCAATTCAGGATGTGGAGCATAGAGTAAATCAATCGAGACCCACCGTAGATGAGTAAAAGCTCTTGTTCTCGCAATTGGAAGGGGAAAGTGAAATTTTTGAATCATCTTTTCCTCCATTCTTGTGGGTTCCTTCAGACAGTCCACTATCGCTATTGAGACTTTGGGAATTGAGAGCCGAATGAAGAGTGGAAACATTGCCTTCTTCAGAATCAATCAATACTTCTTTTCCAATTATCTGACAATCTACAATTCGCAGAAAATCATCTTAAATTACTGCCCAAAAAGCATTCACATCAAAGCCAATTTTATCAATTTAAACTCATGCAAACCTTTCGCAGCTTCACCATCAAACGTAGTATCTTCGCTATGCAAATCCCCTTGCGGTTCCTTATCAACTGCCCTTTTAGAACCAGGTGGCTTTCTTCGCCGTCTATTATTGTGTCGCTCTAATTTTCTTCTACAACTCCGTTTTCCCTCATCAAAATCGGACAACAAATGAAACCTGCTCAAATCAAAACAACACAGTCAATTAAACTAGGAAATGAAGTTCAAATTGTCAAGCGAAAAAACAAAAGCTTACTTGCCACACTGTTGACAGTATCTCTTATTCTCTCCATCAAGTATTACAGCTCTAGCATTTGCGCAATGTAAGCAAACTCTATGCCTCTTATGGTAACCTTTAAGCTCGCTGATATCAGCCTCGCATCCAGGTACTTGACACCGAGTAACACCCAGAGTGGACCGGGTTGTACGGACCCGCTTCTTACCAGGCACAGCTTCCTCTTCCTCTAACTTCTCGTCAAGCTCTGGGCAAGCGCAGGGGATACGACCCGCCAAAAAATTGGAGCAGGTCAGCCTCGGGTCCCGCTTCCTGATTCGATCTTGGACTTCACTAGTATCGGTTTGATTGACCTGAGGTAGGATGGTGGTCGGAGTCTCGACTGAATCGAACGCCACAGGGAATGGGTCGTCGACGGTGAAGTCAAGAAGATCGCCCCAGTCCCAGAGAGTCAAAGACGACGGGTCGTCGGGGATCGGCGGGTGAATTTCCATTTCGTCGAGATTTGGCCGTCGAGCTCCGGTTGGAGGTAGAGGAGACGGTTCCATTATGGCGGTCAATAACCCCAGTACATAAGGAACCGTTGAGGTCGCGTAGAAGGAACGTTAAAGAGGGAGATGGTCCAGAGGGTAGGAACGGTTTGGTAAAGATCGGTTGGGTTATTTTTGGGTTAGTGGTCTGGTCAGACGGTTAGGTGGCGACCCGAATTCTTAATTCTTTTTTTCTTTTTGGATATTCCGAAGTCTCGATTCTTTGATTAGGAAAATAAATTTAAAAAAAAAAATGAAGTTATCGTGGCGACATCGCATACTGTCCGATTATCCTAATAAAAGTAGCAAGTTCACGCGCCTTTTTTCCACACGCTCCATCAATTATGGAAGGAATATTTTTGTTTTTGATGAGATGGAAGGAATAAAATTATTCTCTTTTCAATTCCAAAGTAGGTCTTAGTTCCACTTGTTCGAAATAAATGAATCTGGACAAATATTGGCCTACAGTTTTGTCCACATAAATCTAAAAATAAAATAATAATTTATTATGATCAAACGAAAAAATAATTAAATTTTCAATCATTTAAATTATAATAGAATGGATAAATAAAAAAATAAACAACAATTTTGTTCATCATGTCTTTTTTTATTTCCATTTGTTTTTTTATTTTATTTCTAAAATATGTCTTAATTCCATTTGTTTGGCACATATAAATTTGGACAAATATTGATTTGTAATTTTGTTGGCATAAATCTAAAAGAAAAAAATAATTTTTTTGATAATATGTTTTTAGAGATAGAGGTAAGAGTTAAATTTGAACTCTAATTAAATGAGAAATTAATCAGATTTTTCACAATTTGAAATATAGATAATTTTCAATAAATTTGAACTTTTTCATAATTTAAGTATCATTTGCTTAAATTGATTCATATTTTTACATAAATGTCTAAATAAGAATACTATACATGGCAATAATATTGTGGTAATGTTGGCATGGCATTAATAAAGCATGCTACTTTTTTAGATTCTATTCTAATTATTGGCATGAAAATATCATTTTTGCTTAATGATAAATTAGGAGCACTCAAGTCCGCTAATTTGCAATTAAATAGTTTAATAAACTTAATATATTATATATTTATGTAGGATATTCATTATTTTGGATATTTTCTTAAACAAACAACGAGTGGAGGTTACTATTATGGATATATAATAGTAATATATTAGTCAAAAAGAAATAATAATTTATATTTAAATGAATTTTAATTTCCCAAAAAATAAATGCATTAGGGCGCGTGTGGGAGGTGTGGAGAGAGAGAAGTTGGGAGAGGTGGCGTGATTTGGGAGGGAGTGGGAAGATATAAGGTGAAGCATCCTTGTCATAAGCGAAACGGCGCCAAATAGATGATGACATGGTCTTGTTACCTGTCAGATTTTTTTTGGATCTATTCGATTATAAAAAATTCCGAAAAGTTTTTCGTAAAAAATAAAAATTATATTTATTTTGATTATTTTTTTAAAATAAAAAATAAAATTTTCAGTTTTCAAAATAAAAAAAATCAAAAAAATAAATAAATAATATTTTTCAAAATTTCTCAATAATCTTAATACACATATATATACATACATACATACATACATACATACATATGTGTTTGTATGTGCATACATGCATAAGTATATGCATATGCATGTATATATAATACATGCATGCATACATACATATAGATATTTATACATATGTACACACATATATATATATGGTACATCCATATGTATATATATGTGAATATATACACATACACATGCATATATATGTATGTACATACATATACACATACATATGTATGCATACACATACACACACACATACATGTATTTATGCACATATATGCATATACATACATATACATATATATGCATGTGCTTGTATGTGCACGCATACATACATACATATATATATGTGTGTGTATGTGTGTGTGTGTACACGCATAAACCTACATGTACATATGTAATATGTATATGTATACATACATGTGCATGTATGTTTATATATGTGCATATATTCACATACATATGCATATACATATGTATGTATGCACATACATATACATATATATACACATGCATATACATACATATGTATATGTACGTACATACATATACATACATATATATGTATATAGGTATGTATGTATATATATACATATACATACATATATACATATACATACACACACATATATGCGCGTGTATGTGTTTGTTGATATACATACGTATATATAAAAAATAAATATCTCAATTTTTCATTTATTGATAAATGAACGCATTTTCTAAATTTTCTAAAAAAAATACTCAAATTTTCTAAAAAAATAGAAAACAGAAAATTATTTTTTATAAGTAAATGCATCGTCACTTTTTCACTTTTGGCTTTTCCGCATAAATAAAACTAAGTTGCCATTGCTAGTTTAGATCTAAAGAGAATGTTTCCAATTCGATTATAATTTTTTATGCTATTTCTACCATTAACAATACTCATATAATTTAAATAATAATTCACTTATTTTTACTGTTGAAAAATAAGGCATATTTAAAAATTATTACATAAAAAAGTTCCACAATTTTTATCAATCAGCGCAAATAGTATTATAAAAGAAATTAATAATATTTAATGCCATAAAATTTTAAAACCATATTTTATGTTTGGCTTAATATATAAAACTCCTCCTAAGCTTTAAAAAATTCTAAATTCATATTTCAACTTTGTATATGTTTACTACTTGAACTTTTGTAAATTACCATTTATAAACTACAATTTACTAAGGTCTACAGAAATTTGACGTTCACGTATGCTGAGAGTGTGATTAAGAGCATGATTAACAAGTATTAAGTAAAAAGAAAAATAATTAAACCAATATATTCTATTGGGTTGTAATTGTATTAGTTAGAGTTTAAACCTTTTTCACTTAATAATTTTTAATCACGCATTTTATCACACTCTCATTATACGCGAGTGTCATACTTTTGTCTGCGTTAACGTACTATAATCTGCATGTGTTTGTAAAAGTTCGGATAATAAATTAAATATATGCAGAGTTAAAAGTATGGATTTCGAATTTTTTTTAATTTAAAAGTTTTTTTATATATCAAGTTCTTGTTTTTATAAAAAAATTATTTGCTTATATATCAACATTTGCGTGTAGTGCATATCTTAATTCGTTAAATAAAGCTGGTCAAATTAAGCCATGCACATGCTATATAATAAAATAATTTGATTCTTTTCCTTATGTAGAGAGAGGAATTAATGAAAAGAGGATCCCGATCAAATTGTGAATTAAGTACCTACATTACTAACGGTCAAAATTCTTTCAAATATGTATTATTAATGCAAAGAAAAGAAGAAAGCCGCCCACAACACTTCATCAAGCCTTAATTTTCATCATTGCATATGTCATGAAAAAGTCAGTGACAATCAATGGACCACCACAATGCTAAGCATTGCGGCGAAGCCACGTGCATTCTTATTTTTATTTTTATTTTTATAAAAGTGGGTAATAAAATCCAATTATAAATATAAATATCAAAAATTAAATTTAAAATCTCTCACATTTTTCATTTAATATTGCCTATAATACCAAATTTGAGTAGCAATTAAGTTTTTTATTAATTTTAACAATAACAATAAAATTTATATTCTCTTATCGGTTACAATTTATATGCCATATTTTGCTCGATAAAATATAAAAATAACGTTATATATAAACGGTTGAATACAAAATAAAAGGATATTATTATTTGATTTAATCATTTGATGATATATACATTTATCCAGCATATTGAATAAACACTTATTTTCATTATAATGAATAATCCTGAGATTGTTAAAATGGTAAAAGATATGCGAGCCGATCAAATTGTGAATCTTCTAAAACCCACCAAAAGGTTAGGTCGGTCGGTCCGAATGCTAGCACTATAGAACTTAAGTTAGCAAGAAACTTTAGAGAGAAAAAATAGAGAAAGAGATTTTTCAAGAGTGTATTACTTAGAGCTCTTGATGATTTGACTATTTATAAAATATAAGATCTACCAAGTATGAATACTCGAGTGAGATTGGTTAATAAATAGAGGATATGGCACAAAAACAGTTTGACTGTTTGTAACCCGTTGAGTGTGTCAGTACAACTGATACAACATGACTTTATTAGATCGATCGGATTTGATGGCGGCGTACATAAGTGATTTGACAGGCCGCACATGTCTGACAAGATTTATCTTGTGGGCTGCTATCTAACGAAATGGGCTCGTAACTCATGAACTTTATGAAAATATATGTATTAACAATAATAAATTTGTAGTAATTTTTTAAAATCTTAAGCTACGTATGGTTCACTGTATTGTATTAACCTGTATAGTATTAATCTGTATAGTATTAGCTTGTATAATATTAGACTGTACCGTATTAACCTGTATTATATTATTCAGTGTTTGATATAAAATTGTAATAGCCTGTACTATTTTATATTGTGTTAGGTGCATAATGTTGTATTGTATTATTGTTTCAAAAATTAAAAATTATGTAAAATTAAATTATTTTTAATGTTACCAAACTAGGTAAAAGTGTTAATTATAAATTACAATTTTTCTTGCATTAATCAATTTTTTTAAAGCATAAATTTCTTAAAATACAAATGTATATTAATAAATAAATTAACAATTAAACCAAAAACTTAATTAATAGCATTTAATTATATAGCTGAAATATATTAACAAATGTGGTACTATTAATAATTTTATATATGAACTTCATCATTATTATTTTAGACATAATCCAAATAATCAATGAATACAAAAAAAATCATATATTTTTGTGAAAGATGCAAACTAATTAAAACTATATTAATACAATGCAAGTCATTGTTCCTAATTATGCTATTCACGTAAGTAGAACGAACTTGATCCTTATCAGTGCTTTTATCTATAAGCATTTTCCTTTTCCACATCATGTGCACAAGCAGGCTAAGAAATCGAGCTTGTCAACTTTCCACAATTGTTAAGCAGCACGATAATCAATTAGTTCGATCCCAGTAGTTATAATGATGACAACCAAGATTACATTATGAGTGTAGTAGAAGAGTGTCATGAGAAACGAAAGAGTCGCTAACACAGCTGAAGCCATGATTAAGAAAAAAACAAAAACTCAAGGAGTATATACATTAAGTCCAGTGGACCTCTTTGGCAACCCTAGCAATTTCCTTGGATATGTCTGCAGCACTTGCAAAACTTCCAATCACGATTACAATCTATACAGTGAAACAACGAAGAAGCAATGGAAATAATAAGATCTTAACAAAGAGAAGGATACTAACATTGTAATTGGATAACATCATCTAATGAAAAGTTAATATATAAGCATCCAAAACAAAGATAATCTATAATGCTCAACGTGTTTCATTTTAGAAAGCATCCCAATGCAGCAAAACTGAAGCAACACATTTCACATTAAAATGTAAATAACACATAAAACAAGAACAGTAGAAAATTGAAACATACTTGATCTTGGAAAGGATCAAGAGCTGCTGCATTAGACAAATACGTATTTCCTTAACTAAAATTTATAATATAATTATGGTTTAGCATTAACATAACATAAGAAATGCAAAACATTATTTGGAAAAGAAAAACTAATAACATTTTTGTAGATCAATATGAAACCTAGCAAAAAACTTTCAGGTTCTAACAAAGCCAACCTAGTACTCTACCCCCAACACCACCAAACAGGATAAAATATGGCCAAATCTTCGATGCTTTTAAGGTTTAAGCAACATTAAGTAGTACTCATCGATCCTCAACTATCGATTAACAACCCAAAGAGCTTTTACCGAAGCAAAACCCAAAACAAAAATAATAAAATAAGTTTTTTTAAATTAGAACAAAGCCATGAAAGAGTGTAATTCTTTTATGGCAGCAAATGTTTTGCCCACAACAATTCCTTCCTATAAAAAACATAAATCAAAGAATGCAGATACTTAGTACAAGTAAGATCAATCACTTAAGCAAGAAAATAAGAATACTAAAAAGTTGAACAACTTACAGTGAGCGATAAGATTCTGGTAACAATGCCGGTTTTGGTGGCCAGTGGTAAACGAGAACCACTAAAATAAAGCATATTAGCTGAAGGTGGATTTACTCCCTTTGGCAGATGACCAATCTAAGTAAAAGGGAAAATGTATAAATATTTAATAAGTTGTACAGAACTGCGAGCAACAAGCTTAAGCCTTTTCGATCTTACAAACGAGACTCTGTGCAGCAGCAGCCGCAGAGAAGAAGAAAAAGAACTCGTTGTAAACTAACAAAAATTAATTGAAATAAGCAGCAGCCGCAAAAATGGAAAATAAAAGGGGCAGAGAGGTAAAATGAGGAGGATAGAGTGAAAAATGCCTATGAAACCAAAGCAAGTAAATTTTGGGGATTAAGGATTTGATCAATACAACTGAGCAAAATTTGATTATAAAATTGAGATGAACAAAAATGCAACTCTAGAAATCATTCGATTTAATAAGAAAAAGAAACAAGAAAAACTCGTTAAAAACAAAGGAAATTGAATTCAAAACAAAGAAAAAGGAAATAAATGCCTATTGGAGTGGAGAAGCAGCCATCGGAGTTGAGAGATAGATATCGTCGACGACGGTAATAGCCACTGGAGTCGAGAGACACACCTTCGACGACGGTAAAAACGAATACAATAATACTAGGTTTACCGTATTATATAAATCCAAACAATTGTGGCGCATTATTTTATCCAGCACGTTAGGGATAATGGCTTTTCTTCAGTATTATATTATCCTTGTATTATTTTTTAAAAAAATTAACCAAATATTGTATAAATATTAATGTGTACTATATAATACTATCCCCTCCATAATACAAGAAAACAAACATAGCCTTAGTGTATAACACAAGACAAGTTATTGAATTAATCTCATGCGGGGTGAGGTCTCAAGGGCATCAATGACATGGACATTTTAAATTGCGCTATATGGACCTAGAAGATATTTAAGCAGCAACCACAATGATAATTCCTTCTAAACAAAGAAAGAGGATAAAATAATGTAGGTTGTCAATTCAACTTGCTGCTGTTACAAAATTCCCCCAATAATTATCGTTTGCTTGTGGATTATACTAATTGTTAATTAATTTACAAGTAAAGTTCGAATCTCACTCTTTTTTCGACTGAAGAACATATAATTATATAAAAAATACTTTTTCTTTTTTTTTTTTTTATTGGACATGAAATAAATAACGTTCATTAATGTATTTCCACTGTATTTTTTTTTAAATCTTTGCTAAGCAGTTGTTAAATAACGTTAATTCATATAATTTTCGAGTTGCTTTAAATTTATTAGCAGCAAATTCCCTTAAAAAAAGATTTTATTTAGAATTGATGGAATTTCTTTCTCCAGACAAATTTCAATATTAGGGATCGTGTTTTATTACGTAAAAAATAAATAAATTTCACTTAACTTGAAAAAAATAGATGATATTTTTTTTAAGTCGCTCACTATTTAAAATTTATTAATCCGATTAATCTAAAGATGTGCTAAAAATGCTTACGCAACTTTTCCTCACAAATAATAAAAATTGCTCAAAACACATAACTCGAATCTAAAGATTAAAGAATAAATGCACGTACCATTCCATCTCATCCAAAAAGATATTTAAATTAATTTTTTAATTATTATTAAGATAGTATTTATTAAATCGATCCAGATTAAAAAAATTTAAAATAAATCTGAAATGCTTTCTAGATCAATATATGAAATAGCCAAACGCTTAAAAAAATCAAAAAAATTGAAATAATTTTATTTTATTTCTATCATAACTTTTACAAAATTAACAAATGTTGTATAAAAAAAAGTAAAAAAAAAAGAAAAGATGGTTTAATGCGTGAGCTCTTAAATAATATTAGCTTAATTCGTGAATTTGGTATATATATAAAAATTACATCATTAAAAAAGATCGTTTTTATTAATACATACTGTAGTATCCGATTCAGATTAGTTAGGCTACTCGAAATTAAAAGCGTAGCCTTAGAAAAGAAAAAAAAAAATTGTGCCTAGATTAGCAGCACAAAAAGTACGATAGCTTCCCCGCAGCACAGCATCGCCCACTACATTAATCTCACTCATTGTCTTCTGCCTCTCCCTCCAAAAATTTCGAAACCTACAAAACCCTCTAGAATTAGGGTTAGGGTTTAGCGCTATCTGCAACCATGGCTAGGTACCGGAGCCGCAGCAGAAGCTACAGTCCTCGTCGCCGTAGTAGAACCCCACCTCGCAGCCGAAAGCCTTACTACGACGACGAAGATCCCCGCGATCCCTACCGTGACAGCCGCTCTTACCGTGACCGCCGCTCCCCTGCGCCCTCCGGCTTGCTCGTTCGCAATCTTCCTCTGGATGCCAGGTCCTTTTTCTCCCTCCTCTCTTATTTACGCATGGACGCGAGTGCTTGAGAATTTCATTAATCAAAATTGATTTACTGGTATTTTATATTTATCAGCATTCTTAGTTCTTCTCTGTTGATTCTATTGTTTTAAAAGTGGAATTGCATTGTTATTGACTATTATATTAATTTTAAAGTTTTAGTTCCATACATGTCCTCTTAAATAAAATGCTTGGAGACGATGTTTCGCAGGCCTGAAGACCTTAGAGTTCCTTTTGAGAAGTATGGACCAGTGAAGGATGTATATCTGCCAAAGAATTACTACACTGGGTATGGTTGTTTTTGCATTTCATGTTAATATTGTGCTTCCAGTTATTTATTTGTTGTAACATCATTTCTTCGTTTTTTGAGTTCAATTTGGTGGCTACTCGAATGTGAAAAATTAAAAAAAGTAATTCGAAGATATGTAAGAAACATCAGATATACATGGTTTTTTTTCCCGTGCATACTTATGCAGCTTCATCGTGTTTGGAAACTGTAATAACATCTTTAGACATGCTTACCACTATTTATAGTGATTTTGAAAGTAATATTTTCAAAGATTAGCTATATCAGGGGATGCTTGCATTGTTGCACTCTTGTAAATTGCTTAGTCAGGGGATTTGGTCCCAGATATTGGTCTAATCTGCATGCATTCTTCCTCTCTTTTCTGGATTTCATAGACAACATAACATTCAGATATGATGACATGGTCTTCCAAGCTTCAACAATTTGGTCAGCAACCATTTTTTTTGTTGCATTTCTTGCATATGTCACATAGATTTGGATGCATCCTTTTTTATTCTAAAATATTTTTCTATTAAAACACAGATAACAGATGTAGATTGAAGTAGTAATCTGGTGCGTGCATGCCTGTGGTGCGCCCTCATTTGGACTGTATGATCGTACGTCCCCCGTCGATATGACGGCCTAGATCCCCTTGCACCACATGTGTGCGCAAGCCAAATCACATGCTTTAGCTGAGATTTTTAGCATCATTCATATCATTAAGTATTCTTCATGGATTCAATATGTCCTTTATCGAAGTGGAAGTAAATTATGTTGCCAATATCTCCTACTTTTGTTTTTCTTTTCCCTCTTGATTGCCTTGAAGATGTTTCACATCATGATAATTGTCATTTGTGGTTTGAATTTGAAGGGAGCCACGGGGGTTTGGATTTGTGAAGTTCCGTTATGCTGATGATGCTGCAGAAGCAAAGCAACGAATGAACCATAAAATAATTGGAGGACGTGAGATAAGGATTGTTTTTGCCGAGGAAAACAGGAAGACTCCACAAGAAATGCGTTCAAGTTCCCGTGTGAGGTAGTTTGACTTTTCTCTTTGTTTCTTTGTTTAATCAGTTTCTAAATCTCTTTCTGATTGAAATGAGATAGTTGCATTGATAATTGGTCAACTTCTCTTAAACTCTCTCTCTAAATACTTTTTGTGTTTATTGTCAGTGGTCGGTATGGAGGCAGCTATAGAGGGAGAACACCGCCTAGATCACCACGACATCGACGACGTTGTCAGTTCAAACTTTCATTTAGGCATTTAACTGAAGTTTCTGACAAAATATTATAGTTTCTTTTTCCTTGTTTTTATCTAATGCGTTGTTAATAATATGAATGCAACAAATTTTCTTATTATAGTTTCTTATTCCTAGTTTTTATCTAATGCCTTGTTAATAATATGAATGCAAGAAATTTTCTTACTTGTACTTCTTGCTGAGTTGTAACTCTATTTTTTTCGGTGCAGCATACTCGCCTTCACCTTCACCTTCACCAGCCAGGCGGAACTCAAGGTTTGACTTTATGAGCTAGGAGAGTCATTGCGGTTTTTGTACATATATCGGTTTTTACTATTAGCATCTTTTATTGTTCCTTGTTCTTATTTTTTCAAATGTGCACATTTGTAGTAGTTGTTATTCTTTATGTTCATTAAGTTACAACTAATATCCTGCAACCCTTAACTGTATGTTTGATCTTGAAACTGTTATAAGATTGTCAAAGTTTGGATTTATATCATATTCTGCTTGGTTCACAGATGTTATTCTCTTTATCTTAGGTTAACTGCAGCATAAGGTCACAGATGAATAATAAATGTTTTGCTGCATGCTTTGAGTCATTTGCTCTAAAATATTCCTGGAATTTAGTATGAACCTGCATATGATATGGTACTTCAATTCCATTAGATGGTATGTAATATAATATTTGTAGGGATCTCAAGATAGCCATTTGATTGGTGGGCTGATGCTGCTTATATTTGGTCACACTTGTGCAGATACAATTAAACAATTGGATCATAACTATCAATGATGAGAGATTACTACATTACTTGTTTATTGGTTTCTCCTATGATGGAAATATTTTTTTTTTTTCATTTCTTTTTTCTTTTTTCTCTTAGAATTCTTGTTGACATCAAATTTGAATTTGTACTGTTCGCTCAGGGATGTGGTTCTTTCTTTTGGTGCATAAGGTTAAGAAAATCTCACTGGTTTAATGCACAGTTATAAAAATGTGCTTTCATTATTTGACCTTTGATGAGAACTCAGAATGTTGCCTCTGTGTTGTAATATGGCATGTGTTCCCGTGAATTGAATGTTATCCACTGGTGGACTTCTTGGTGCAGATAGTAAAGTGAAATGGGAGACTTTAAAGACTTCTGGATAAATAAAGATTATCAATGAAAGAGTCATATAGTGATGCACAACGTGCCTATCCTTCAATGAAAGCCTCTTTTATGTATAGCCTTTTATGCCAACTTCACCAGCTATCACCTACATATTATGTTGGCTTTCCCATTGTTCCACTTTTGGTTTATGAGTGCTAACTAACTAGCTAAATTTGGGTTGAGAGGCAATTGGAATCATATGGCTAGCTTTTTCTTTTTCCCTTAATAATTTTTTAGTAAGGAATATGTTAAGTTTGATATGTTGTTTTGCATATACTATCCAGTTAAGAAAGAATATAAAGCTTATAGTTGGGCAAAGAAAGAAATCCTCCTCAAAGAAGGAAAGCTATTCAAAGTTTACTGGTAGAGATATGATGGCATTGACCAAGAAAAAGATAAATTTGAAGTTTTATAAAGTTGGGGCAAAGAGAGCTATATGAAGTTATCTGATGCTGATCAACCAGTACTCTCATAGAGCCCAACTGAAAGTATTTCGATCCAAGTATCTTAAATTTGTTCAGAAACCATGAAAAAGGTGCAGGTAAAAATCATATTTTTGATTAATGAGATTTTCACTGAAGATGTAAGTATTTATTTTCAAACATGCTGAATATGCAAGTGGAAACTTTAAAATCTATGAATAAACCAATTGTCTTAATTGAAACTATGTGCTATGACGAGTTTGTGATGAAAATGATCTGCTTGTGAAGGTCAGACAGAGAGATCATTTTGTGATGGAGGAGACATGCTTACATATTGTGTTGTACTTGCTTGACTGTTGAATTTCAGATTTTTCTTATGTGTGTTTTATCGCAAGCTAAGACTTGGATCATGGTGTTAGGGATGATTATCACTCTCCAAGGAGATCCAGGACACTTTCACGTTCTCCTCCTCCACGAGATGAAAGGAGCTATAGGTCAAACGACAGATCCCGTAGCCCAAGGGAGAATGGCAGGAGTCCTCATGAGAGGGACTTAGCATCTGACAGATCAAGGAGTCCAAGGGGTAACAGTCGTAGCCGGTCTCGTTCGCGATCATATGGCTAAGTACTTTGTGAGTTACTTATTGTCTATTTTGATGGAAAAAAATGTCATTGAATGCTTACTGGGGCTCTGGCTTTCATTCCTTGAGGCATGAATGTGAAAGTTCATCAGAATATCAACAGTTGTGCTGTAAGCCAGTGAAAAAAAGTCTAGGAACATTATAAATAAACCAAATTTCTCTAGTTTTAAAACTAATTAATCTTTTATGTGGTTGTTTACCTTAGATGTTGACATCTGAAATTAGAAAATCACAAGCCAGTAAATGGGGGCCTGGTTTGTTGTGGGCTTTGGGAGGTCGGATGTATCATGTATGTGATAGTTTTATTGCATAGCAAGGGAGTTTTAATGGTTCAATCATGATCCTCAGGTCACAATGGGGCAATTTATGATTGTACCAAGGTTCACTCTCAAAGTTGAACTTTATATATATGCTCTGTGAATTGCCTTGGGTAATATGGATGATGTTGTAGTAGTTCACGGTCTTCTACTTTCTGCTTTCATTCTTTCACTAGAACAAATTTTTTGCAATACTGAAAAAGAGGGTTTCATCTTGGTTTGATTCTATTGATATGTATTTTGATGTCAGCCACATACGTAAACATGCACGGCATCTTTTATTGAATTAGTTTTCTGACCCCAAGCATTTTACTGGATCAATGCAAGCATAAAGGCACATATACATATTTATATACTGCATAAATTTGTTCTAGTCTTAATTTCAGCATTCTTTTTTAATGTCTTTACTCTTCTTTTGCGTGTATATTTATGTGTAGAGTTGTTTTGGTCTTATTAGTCAATGTCGAATGGTTATCACCATCGTGCAATTTTTTATTTTTGGTTTGAAGTTGTGACTGGAAAGCTGATTATATACCTTCTTGTTTGCAGTTTGCGCTGATGGATCTGAAGTAACTGTTGCTATCCTGCGCTTGCCATGTGTTTTGCATCAAAAATTTAACTTGGGCATTAGTCAAGCCAGATGAATCATGTATTTAGATTTTACTCATGGATTTCTCTGTGACTGCCGTTTTTTGCTGGTTGTATAACTGATGATACTAGTTCTTGCCTGTGTTTGTGAACATATTCTGAACGAAATGTCAAAATGCAAAATCGCCAGGGCGGCTTGTAGTTATTTTTTAGTGTCTTGATAGTTGGACTAAATTTACTCGGTATGTCGTATTCAAACCAATTTTCACATTTATACAAATGCCAGAATCTGAGGCATTGCACTAGAAGTAGCTGAGTAGCTGGTTCCTATAAAATGACAGAGCTGTAGAAGTAATGGATGTGGATTCATTACAACTCCCAAATAGGCCTATTTTCTAGCTGGAATTGACTACTTCAGCAATTTTCCATTTGTTAAGTCATTTGTGGTTTTATTTGTTCTACGTTTAACGGTTTGTAAAAATGAAAGTTTGCAATTTGTTAAGCGGGTTCGACTGTCGATGGGCATGCTACTTGTGTTCTACGTCGAGCGCATCATGCTGCCATCTCTTTGATCGAGTTCAGTCCTTCAGTTATGACCTGGTGTCACGCTTCACAAACTTTAGTTCTCTGAACGATCCCTATTCAAACCGCCTGGTGTTACATATGGTCCAAATGCTTCACAAAGTTTAGTTCTCTGGACAATCCCTATTCAAACAACCTAGTGTTTAGTGCGTGTTCATAATATACTTTATTCTGCTAATTGTACTGTTAAGACCATATAGGTCATGTTTGTTTTCTTGTATTATGGATAAAATAATATCATATGATAGACTAATATGAATGCTACGTTTGGTTAATTTTTTTTTTTAAATAATAGGGATAATATAATATAAGATGATACTTTATCTCTAATATATTGGATAAAATAATACGGTAAATATGGTAATATATTTCATTAATTCCTACAATCGTCATTGCTGCTTCTACCGCCGCCAATACTATCGCCATTGTTGCTGTTGCTGCCACCACCATGTCTTCGTTGCTGCCACCGCAGCCACTATCACAACCACGATCTTCATCAAATGATGCTACTGGTAATTGATATAATATATATAATTTAAAAAATATGATACAATTTTTAAATATACATGTCTAATTAAAAAATTATGATATAATTTTTAAATATGTAAAATAATTTTTTTAAAAATAAATAATATAAATTGAAAAATAATTTTTGAATTTTAAAAATAAAAAACTAAAAATCTATAAGTTTACCGGACGTTGACTAAATTGTTTACTTGATTGTTAATTTATTTTCTTATATATATTCATATTTTAAGAAATTTGTATACCTTTTTTAAAAAAACAAAATTGATATATGAAAAATTGTATTCTATAATTAATTTTTTTTTTGTCTCAATTAGTAACATTAAAAATATAAATTTGCATATTTGTCAATATTTTAAAAAATAATACAATATAACCACCAAATATAGTATAAAATATTGTAGGTTAATATGTATTTGTATCAAATACTGTTTACTATAATACAAACTAATACTATACAAGCTAATATTAAACAGATTAAAACTATATAGATTAACATTATACAAATTAATGCTAAATAAATTAATACTATACAAACTAATACAATACCACAAATTAAACGTGTCAACAATAATATTTAGATAGAGACATCATATTGAGACATAACATTTTTTACCACTATTTTGTAACAATATCTTGTTTGATTTGTAGTGTTAATGGATAATTTATTAAACTACCCTCAACTTAGTAAATATTGATTTATCAATAGATAATAATAATAATAATAATAATAATAATAATAATAATAATAATAATAATAATAATAATAATAATAATAATAATAATAATAAATGTATTTATTAATTAATATTTTACTATTAATTGATTAATAATAATAATAATAATAATAATTGTATAATTAATAATTAATTGATCAATTGATTGGCAATCATAATTAATTAATTTATCATTTACATTTAATAGTATTTTCTATAATAATAATTACTGAATGTATTAATTAACTAATTAATGTATTAACTAAATAATCTAACATCCATAATCACTAGTGGCAATCTCGTAAATAAATTAAAAGTTCTTTTGTAGATAAATAGATGGGTTAGGGACAATATTGTAATTGACATGTTCAATATTAACACACGCAATACTTAAAAACATTAATGAGTGTAAACAACCATTCCAAAAATGATTTTGTAAAAATAGTTGTAGTGCCTGAAACCTTGAGCTTTGCAGCTATATTTCCATCAAGTATCATGCCAAAAACTATCAGAAAAACAGTATTATTAAAAATTATCTTCTACTTATCCGAATATTCAAAATATCTGGTTACCGTGAAAGCAAATAAAGTAAGCAAGGGCGGGTAACTGTTTGATTGGAAGCAGTTGCCAGCAGACTGAGCCATACAAAAAGGGATATAACTCACGCTGAAAATGAGAAAAATGTTCGCCTCAACAGTATAGCTGATTGCAATCTGTCCTAAATCATTGTAAACACAGCATTACAAGTTCACTCCGAGAGTCATTCCAAAGGGCAAGCTTTCTCGAATGCTTGCTGCTCTTTCCGGCATAAATCAAATTCATTTGTATGGTAGTACATGCAACCAACATAAGCATCCATCTCTTTTGTGCACTTCTGGTGAAGATCTTTCAGCCTGCAGCGCCAAACATCTAACAATTTAGAAACGAAACCAACCATACTTTTGTGTGTCTGTGTGTACATATGCTTGTGAGATTGGATGATGAAAGGTGGTAGCAGGAGGAGGGATGGATGTGATGCATGGGGTATGGAAATTTGTCTTTTCTTGAATGATCCAATGCTTTACATCCTTTGGTACACAAAACAGAAATAAATGAATAGACAGACTGACTGAAACAGGAATCTATAAAGCTACATGTTAACAGCTCTAATTCAATGTTAAAAAAGGCTAAGATGTCTAAATGCACAAGTACATAAACAAATGTGACAGATTTTGAAGCTAGTCCTTGAGTAACTAAGCAGAGGATCCTAACATCTCCGCTCTAAAAAGCATATCCAATTGATATATTGAAGCACTCTGAGCAGGTCTCTAGTATGGTTCAAGGAAATTTGTGCCAGTCCAGACGTAGCATTTGGGATTTCGACAGCATGTTACCATTGGAAACATTAGTTGTAATAATATTTGTACCTTTTAATAAAATGAAAATGGTGCTGTGATGAATGGTAACACATTGCTCACAGAGAAATTATGTGGGGGAAAGCTCTCAATAGACTACAAATATATGACTTCAGAAGTAAGGGTATTCATTGAATTCAAATTTGTTTGAGACAAAGCTTAAGTAATTTTATGATCCTATAAGGATGGAATATGGTTTTTGCATAACAGGGCTTTCATATGCTATCAGGTTCACTGATCCGCAGTTCAAATCCAAAATTGATAAACAACAATGTCTGCCCAAGTGTAGAAACAATTGAAGCATGTAGACATGATGTATCAATAGATATGATTAATACAGATTTTGATGTTCCAAAAACTCTTAACTTGAAAGGAATAGAAGAAACAATAGCTGCCAGTCTAATAGTGAATCTGAGTGAGGAGATCATTCTTATGAAATCTTAAAAAGCTGAACAATTTGTTTAAGAAGATGTAAATATCAATTCACATACTCAAAATCATAATAACACCATTAATCAGCATTAAAGAAACCTAAAAACAAGAAGCTTTGAGAAAGAAAATGAATGTGACATATCTCAAAGCTTAAGACTTTCTCCTATAGATTCAGCCATCTACATGGTGCACATTACAGCAGATAGCATCGCCTATACTCGCGTAAAATGCAAAACAAACCACAGTTCCGCAATAGAAAAGAGCCCAAAAAGCATGAGGAATTAGAAAATAAATAAATAAATAAAAAGATACATCATCATTAACAAGCATTTCAATTGAGCTTGCAATCAAACATTTCCTTAGCTCAATCAAAATTTACACACAAAGAAAATCTATAACACACTCAAAAAATAAAGGCAAGATTCAATTCTAATGATGCTGAAGGTTCCAATATGATGATCAAAATAGACACCAAATACATAATCACGGATCATATATAATCAACAGCATAATCCAACAGAAAAGGACAAAGAGAACAACAATATAAAAGAGTGTTAGTGCTTACAAGCCGAGGACGCAGCGGGTCACTTGCTGACCTTTATCGAGGCATTTTTCTGGGTTCGGATCCTTCTTCTTACACTTGAGGAACGCCACATTCTCCTCAAAGCATCTAACCCCTATGTGTTTTGATGACGCCGTCAGCACCGCCGATGTCGGAATCGGATTTCCTGCAGCGTCCACCGCACTGGCCATCTCCAATCAATTCTACAATTTTATGGAAAACAGAAAACATTTTCTCAGTTACCAAACAAATGAATCAGCAATTTAACGTTAATCGAACAACAAAATCCATTTTTTTTCCTTTCTGAGGTAAACATTACCTTGTTGCTACTGGGTCACGGAGAAACAGCTTTGTGAGCGAGAGAGAAGAAAGAGGAAACGAGATCGTTTTAGGTAGTGAGAAATCTGTGAGGTGGGTTCAGACTGCGCCAACGTGCGCCAAGGGGACAGGAATGGGATAACACAATAAAACAGACCTATTTTGGGAAATACGCATTAACAAGGAAGGGTTTTTATGAAATTTTCAGTGTCATGAGAATGGTAGGGTTTTTGCTCTTCTATTGCTAGGATCTTATTGACTGTACTTCTTCTTCATCACTGGTGTGCTATTTTGCTCATTGATTGAACAAAAAAATTAGCAAGTAAGTCTTATAATTTATTAATTCAATGAAAAGGTTTGTCGTTTTATCAATTTTTGTTTTACTTTTGATGTGTCGTTGAAGTAGAAATTCCTATTAGTTTTGACCTGTAAATTTACTCTTGTTAGCGCGTGAATTTTCGCTTTGAAGGTGCTTGATAAAATGTGCAACTGAGATTCATGTTTGTAAATGTTGTTAACATAGCGACTGTGAAGTTACTGTCTTTTCCTATTTTGATATGATCTATATGTTAAAGGTTGAAGGCCCTTTGTGCCGGCTGGTAGAATTATAAGCTGTACATGTTTGTGTGGTTTGCATTTTTATTTATGTTGCTCATAATGGATCAATTCCAAATGCTCACAAATACCATTCATTTCCTATTGCTTCTTGTTTTCTTGAAGACACCAATTTTATTTCATTGAAGTATGTGTTTATATGTTTATTTGGTTCTCTTCTATGCGTAATTAGGCAATGGGTGACAAGAAGAAGAAGACTTTCATGTTCATCCGGCTTGTTTCAGCTGCTGGGACTGGATTCTTCTATGTTAAGAGGAAGAGTTCCAAGAAAATTGCTGAGAAACTTGAGTTTCGGAAATATGATCCTAGAGTGAATCGCCATGTTTTGTTTACTGAACAGAAAATGAAATAAGGTGGAAGATTCATGACATATCTGTACTACATTTTGGATTAATGTACTGCCAATTATTCACAATTTCAATGTTAGTTTACTGAATAAATAACTGTTCATACTTGATGTTGTTTGATGATACCCTCTTCCCTAGTTGCCATGAATCTTTGATAGCCACCTGAAATTTTGAGCCATGTTTACCTATTAGATGGTCTGATAGCATTTGGAATCTGGCCTTTGTTTTACTTGTTAGTGCTCAATATAACAATGAAGTTTCTCTTCATTGTTGAATTATTTCTTATGAATGTGCTTCTATAGTATAAAACTTCATCTTGCAGCTAATAGCCATAAAATTTACTCTAGACAAGAAAAAACAAATATTCTGATAATGATAGTTGAAACATGGTAATAGTTCAGTCTGCCGAGCTCCCTTATCAATGTGTCCAGCGGATTTTTTGTAGAAATGCTCTGACAGTCAAGTGAGTATACACAGAATAACTTTTTTCTAAAGTTAAGAGCATAAGAAGAGTACCTGAACGGCTTGAATCTCTTTATGTAGCATTCTTTTGGTATGTCAATAATGTCTGAGGCTATAAATATCAAGTAACAGTAGTAATAGTCGAATTTAATTATGCAACGCTTGTAACCAATGTTCTTATTAATGCCTGTAACCATTGAGTGGCTCTGTCATCTGAGCTTAGGGAATTGTAGTTAATGCGGTTCGGGTTATCAAAACCCAAAGTTTGATTTCATAGGTTGGTTTGGGGTTACTGAAACGGTAGATGACGTGCTGCCTTGGATAGGATAATGAGATGTTTGTATTCAAATGCTTCAGGACTTCCATGTGCTGCACGAATGCCGGCGTGAAGGAGATTATTATTTCTCAAGTTCATAGTCTATTCTCTTAATTTCAATGGCTGGCCCTCATGTCCTTAGTCTATACAAATGGATGGTTCGATTTTCATTATTTTGTCGGGACTCATCTTGTCATATCAATTTTTTTACACATAGGAATGGTGCAATTCTCGTTTGCTAGTCAACATCATGTGGTAGGGTTCGTGATTATGATGTGTTGTTTTTCTTTTGTTTTGAAATTTCACGTGGAATATGAATCCTTGAGATTATGTACCATGAAATTCCGAGAAATTTCAATATTCACATGGAAATATGCATCTCTGAATTTGTCTAAAAGATGAATTTGGTTGCAAATTTGATTTGATCTGGGTGATGGAACTGGAGAATTGAAACATACAGGTACTATGTTTGAAATATACAGGTACTATGTTTGAAACTTGGTTCCCAGTTGGTTGTGGAATTCTAAACCTTTGACTTTGTGAAAGTAATGAATTCCTTCTCTTCTTCTTTTCTTTCTGGAAAAAAAAAAAGTACCAAAATGCCTTTAATGTTATCTCAAAAAAATAAATAAATAAATAAATAAATAAAATATCCTTAAAGTTTTTTTGAGCAAAAATATTTCTAATATTCTCAAATCGGTACTAAAATACTCTTTCATCAACCTCCTGTTAACTCTAAGTTAACGATATTGATGTGGCAAAATATGTCATGTCAATACTACGTCAGTGTCACGTATATTTTTAATTAAAATATAATCAGAAATATTTTAGCACTGCGAGAAAAACTTTAGAGACATTTTAGTACTTTAAACAAGACATTAAGGATATTATAATACCCTAATAAAAAAATTAAAAATTAATATTTATTACATTAGATATTAATTAATATTTGTTATATTAATTAATAAATACTATTTACATAAATGTACAAATAAGAAAATAATTATAAATAAATTATATAATTTAAAAATATTATTACCTATACTTAATCTTTTTGGAACTATTTTACTATAAAATTGATTCGATATATTGGAATTTCAAATTAAAATCATTGTTTTTCTATTTTTTATTAAAAAATCAATTTAGATTTATTTCACTTTACAATCAATTTATACATCTTGTAAAATTTAAAATATCGAACAAAATTGAAATCAAAGTTTGTAAATTTAAGAAATAATAGAAAAATTTGTAGTAAAATTAAGAAATAATTGAGAAACGGTGAAATTGAGCACGGATATTTCGGAAAAAAAACCTTTAGTATAGGTAAAACATGAGTTTAATATAATATAAAGAAGAAGGGTAATTTTCTCAAGTGTTGCTCCTTCTCTTTATAAAATTTCTTACAATAACCGATAATTTAATATCAATGAAAAATTTAATATCTGCGATTAATTTTTGTATTTGTAAAAATAATCAATGATAAATAAAATAATATAAAAGATCATATTTTGTCAAAATGATTGAATTATTTAAATATTTTTAGTTCACCATAATTTAAATATAAAATTTATTAAGAAAAATTAATTAATAAATATTTTTGAGTTATATAATTTATTTATAATTATTTTCTTATTTGTACATTTATATAAAGAGCATTTATTAATTAATGTAACAAATATTGATTAATATCTAATGTAATAATTATTAATTTTTAATGTTTTTTATTAGAGTACTATAATGATTTTAATGTCTTGCTCAAAGTACTAAAATGCTCATAAAATTTTTTTCGCGGTACTAAAATGCTCCTAATTATATTTTGATTAAAAGCACACGTGGTGCTGAAATGACATATTTTTTTATATGTCAATGCTACGTCAATACTGCTAACTTAGAGTTGAAGATAGGTTCATAGAAGGGCATTTTAATACCGATTTTATAACATCAAAAAGTTTTTTTGTTCAAAAAAAACTTTAAAAATATTTTAAATCTTTTGAAAAAATATGAAAAGCATTTTGGTACCTTTTTCTCTCTTTTCTCCTTCTTTTTTTTTTTTTTTTTGTGAAATTTGGATGATGACCCATGCAGCGATGCGTAGTGTGATATTCACGGCATTTTTTTCATGAAAATGTTTATTTATTTATTTTTCACAAAAGTCGGCAATCTATTTTTTTTTTCCACTATTTAGTTATTCTAAAATCTATTTTGAGGCTAAATTAACACATAACAATCTCAATTTATGATGATTTTATTCGATTTCATATCTAAAGAATCTCATTTTTATTATTTTATTTTTACATAATTATTATCTGAAATTCGTATTAAATAAAAAAAATTAATAAAAGGTTATAAAAACAATGTTTTCTTAAGGATGAAATGATTTAAAATCATCATAAATTAAAGGTTGTGTATTCATTTCGCTCCAAAGTTAATTTGAGAAAATTATGAGGTATCATAATATGTTGAACACCAGATTTTGAAACTTGTTGAAAAACATATTGTCTTTAAAAAAAATTCCAAAAATCCATGAACATATATATATATATATATATATATATATATATATATATATATATATATATATATATATATATATATATAGTGGATTCCAACAATATTTATTTATTCTTGGCAAGAAAAATAAAAAATCCAGTCACTATTTTTGCAGTTGTAACAATTTCATCATGGCTGCTGCATTAGGAGAATAAATGAATAATATATCGTTATTTGAAAAACTTTAGTAGTTAAATATATTATTTAACTATTATTATTTTTATAGAGCTCCGACTTGAATTTAACATGGACTAAATTAATAATTAAGAAACTAATATAGTAAAAAAATATTTATTTATATATAAGAAAATAGCAATTTAAACATTTTATAGAAAAATGCTACTAATAATTGGGAATTTAAATCCCACCTTCTCCACCTCCAAAGTTACATTATAAAAAAAATGCACTAAGAATTAAAATAGTAATTATTTGAAAAAAATAAAATAGTAAAGTAAAGAGTATCCGGTGCTTTAACATTTCCAAAATAGCATTTCCTGAAATGGTTAAAACATCCCACTTTTCAAAGCAACTTATTAATTGACACAAAAAAAAAACCCAGATTTTTCTATATAAATAAAATAATATTAACATATATACTATCAGCAAAATTAATAATAATAAAAAGGAATTCTTACCTATTAATTGAATATTTCATTTGGGATACTTAATTAATAAATATATTAGGCCACTTTATTTTATCATTAGACTAAGTTTTTTATCTTTTCAATTATAAGAAATGCATAATATCCAATTATATTATAAATGTCATTAGAATATATTAGTTGACTATTTCATTTGGGATACTTAATTGATATATTAGGCCAATTTATTTCATCATTAGACTAAGTATTTTATTTTTTCAGTCATAATAAATGCATAATATCCAATTATATTATAAATGTCATTAGAAAAAATCAAATTCGAAATCTCTGAATGGTTAATAAATTACTCTGTTGATAAAGTAAAAAGAATTTGGAGGATGAATTGAATTTTATTTATTTATTTATTTATTTCATTTGGGATACTTAATTAATATATTAAGCCAATTTATTTTATAATTAGACGAAGTATTTTATTTTTTCAGTCATAAGAAATGCATAATATCCAATTATATTATAAATGTCATTAGAAAAAATCGAACTCGAAATCTTCAAACGTTTAATATATCGTTGATAAAGTAAAAAGACTTTGGAGGATTAATTGAATTTTAATTTAATTTTTTTTAGTTGTTAGTGTCATATATATACTTTGGATGCTAAAACTCTCTTTTTATGAACCATTGACAATTTTTTCATAATTATCCCTCCATTTTCTTAAAACTCATTAATTAGCACAGTAAAGTATGAATCAACCTTTTATATAATAAGCATGGTTATTAAACTCAGGTTGATTCGGGCGGTCGGACCGGTTGAATCGTGACTCGGCAAGCAATTCGAGTTGATTCAACATGAAAATCGGAAAGGATAAAAACTCGGATTGACTCGGAAAAAATCAGGTTGAACCGGTGACTCGGACCGGATTCCGGTTCAACCAAAAAAATTTCATTTTAAGAAATTAATCCCTAAATTCCCAAAAAATATAGTGATATAATTAAAAACATAAAATTTAAAGATCCTATAATGTGTTCTTTTAACTAAATCCATAACAAATTATTATATATATTCAAAATATACAAAAACAATGTCTATAATACATGTATAAATGTAGAATTGAATCACCACAAAAAATTTTTATGTTTAATCCTAACAGTAAATAATTTTTTTAATTATTATTTTTTATATATAAGAGTTTATTATATATAGATCGAAAAAATCTTTTGATAGTAATTACAACTAATGAATTGGTAATTATGATTGAAAATTTTGAAACGATAGAAATCTTTGAATATATAATTAGTTTATAAGGAATAAAAAGCTGGTAAGAAATTGGATTAAGTTTTGATTGCTTAAATTGCATGTTAATGGAGTTGCAATTAGATATTGATAAGCACCATCTAAGGATAATTAATGTTGACTAATTAAGCATCACCATGTTGAAATTGGTATATAAGTAGCATACAAATAATTTTAGAAACACAACTAACTTTATTGATCTTAATATTTTTACATTGATATTTATTAATTAATAAAATTTTCAATATCTTTTGATATATTATATTTTTATTTTTTTATAAATAATTATATTTAATAAAAAGTAAAAACTTCGAGTCGACCCGATACAACTAATTGACTCTTGATTCAGTTGGTGGATCGAGTCGATCTCCGAACCGATTCTGAAAACATTGATAATAAGTCCAATATTGAAAGAGATAAGGTTTGGAATATTTTAATAATTAAGCAAATATTTATTAGAGTCGGGATAATATGCAAATAAAAGCACTCCACCTCTTTCAAAATAATCTATTTTCACACAGTTTTAAAAGTATTAGTTTTTATTATTATTAGACATAATTTTGCACACGATTTACTAATTATGCTCTCTACTATTGTAAAAATAAAAATAATTGTTAGCAGTGTATATGGATTGAAAATATAAATTGCCATAAATTATTTTAATAAGTAAAATTTAAATTTAGTTTTGAGATTTTGCTATTGGTGGCTAATATAATGGAGAGATAAATATAGGTATTAAAAATCAGGTATTTTAAGTTTTTGTTTAAAATAAGATAAAAAAAATTGAATGTAAATTTTTGGATTATTGAAAAATTATATATATATATATATATATATATATATATATATATATATATATATATATACAAGTTACCAAATGGATAAAAATAGCAAATGGAAATATATAACAATATTTTGTTTTTCTAAATCAACATTTATTTAAGGATATTTTTTTTTTCTAAAATAGATAGCTAAGAAATGGTGGAAGTAATTAGCCTATGCGAACAATTTATTATATGTTGTTATGGTCATAAAGCGTCTTTCTGGAATATACTAATTCTCTCTTCATTAATGGTTAATGAAGTCGGTTTTTTTTTAATTACTATTCCTTCTATTTTTTTATCCGTTACTTTTATTATTTTTATAAAAATTAAAAATATTAATTAAATTTAATTTTAATATTAAATTATATAATTTTAATTAAATTATTAAATTTAATTAGTTATAAACAAATTAATTTTTATTAAAAAAAATTAAATTACATTTAAAATTTAAAAATAATAGAAAAATTAATAAATATTAATTAAGTTTAAATATAGTATTAAATTTCGTAATTTTAATTAAATTATCAAATTTAATTGGTTGTAAATAAATTAACTTTTATTGAAAAAAAATTGAATTAAAAAATAATTAAATTATATAAAAAGTTTAAAAATAATAGATAAATTAAATTTAAATTTTGCTTAAAAATAACATATAAAAGACAACGAAAGAAGCAGTAGTTTTAAATAGTTATTGTTTTTTCAAATAATAATAGTTAAAAATTTGATTATTTTCAATTAATCAGAAGAATACGCTCTCTTCCCCTTCTATATAAAATATAAAATAAACTTTTTTTAATTATTTAATGTTGATTATCTATGAATTTAGATATATTTTGAAAAATATTATATTATTCGTGCTTAATTTGCATGAAAGACTAATAAGCTCCGTAAAACCTTTTTTTTTAATTAAATTTTATGAAATGAACAAAATTCTACTTAAAAACTAGTTCTTTCAATAAAAATGATGAGAAACAATTGGTTAATATATTTGCCGAAGAGGTTTTATGAAGCTAAACATATTTTCGAAGAAAATGGAATAAATTCTTAAAATTTTTAGAGCTAAAATACCGAACAATTTTTAATGCATTTAGTCATATCCTAAAATTATAAATAAAAAAAAATTATCTCTAATTTAAATTACTGAGAATTTAGTTATTTTTCAATCAAATGAAATTTTAACTTTATGTTTTTTGGATGAAATGAGATACAGTACATGTCAATCTAATTGACACATATGATGTGTATTACATGTGTATATATTGAATTACTACTCATTTTTTTCTACTTTTATAAAATATAAATTATGTAATTATCTACAAGGACTTAATCTATCCAGTCGTTGATTTCCGAGGACGTGGTCCAATGAGAGTAGACCGACCTATCTGGTCCTGTGACATTTGCTAATTGCTGCTGTTTCTTTACTATAAATATGGAAGCTAAAATTAAAAAGGTTCGACCTTTAATACTTAACCACCTTCTCTCTCTGTAACCAAAAAAAAAAAAAAAACAAACCTCCTTCTCTCTCTCTCTCTCTCGCACACACGTTCATTGTCAGCCACCAGTCCATTTTATTACTGCACAAGTGCCCAATTAGTGGAGCATTTAGAACCCTTTAAGCACATTCTTTACTCTTTCTTTGTTTCTGGGTTCTTCTTCTTAATTATCAATTTGGGACCGTTTCACTCTCTTTTTGAATTTTGTTTGTTTTGGTTCTGTGCTCATCAATGGCTCTCTGTGCATTTTCATTTCATGCTTATGTAAACAAGATTTCAAGTTCAGATTTTTCTGCTTCTTCTCAACTCTTAGGGAGAAAAGATCTGTTTGGCAAATCCCCACAAAGAGTTAATCAGGTTTTTTGTTTGTTTGTTTTTTTTTTTTCATGCTCATTTAAGCTTTTGGAACAAAACCCATGTTGCGAAATTGAGTTTAGAGTGCTGGGTCCTGCGCATTTTATCATAATTTTGATTTTGCTGTTCTTATTTATTGGACAAGGAAGTGCCCACCATGATTTTTGAGTTTTCTCTAATTCGATTTCTGTTTTTTTAATGTTATATCTGTGTGTTGTAATAAAAAAGAAAAAAACAAGAAAAACCATTGAAAGAAACTCGTGTTTTGTTGTGTTTAGGCGGAGGGTAAGAAAAGGCCAAGTGGGGTTTGTGCATCACTATCAGAGAGAGGAGAATATTATTCACAGAGACCACCAACCCCTCTCCTTGACACCATAAACTATCCAATTCATATGAAAAATCTTTCAGTAAAGGTATATCTATGTATATAACTTAGACTCTAGATATTAACTAACCTATCTGCTTGCTTATTCTTGAGCATGCAAGAGGAGCTTTGTATCCTATATATTTTTATATATGAATCTTTGTGATAATAACTGATAATCAATACAGGAGCTAAAACAACTAGCGGATGAGCTGAGGTCTGATGTTATTTTCAATGTTTCAAGAACTGGGGGTCATTTAGGATCAAGCCTTGGTGTTGTTGAGCTCACTGTGGTTCTTCACTATGTTTTTAATGCTCCTCAGGACAAGATACTGTGGGATGTTGGCCATCAGGTTCACTGCTTTACATTCTCTTTCTGGAGAGCTTGGTTTAGATTTAGAAAAGAGAAAATATGCTGTTGTCATGGTAAATTGTTGAGAAATTGATTCTAGCTCCATTGATTTGCAGTCATACCCACACAAAATCCTGACTGGTAGAAGATACAAGATGCACACAATGAGACAGACAAATGGACTTTCCGGTTTCACAAAGCGGTCCGAAAGCGAATATGATTGCTTTGGAACTGGCCATAGCTCCACCACAATTTCTGCAGGCTTAGGTACCATTCTTCTTTACAAATTCAAAAAATTCTGACTTTGGATTTGAAATTACTTATAAATAATTGAGATCACTGTTTTTCTATGTGGTGCTTAATATTTTATTATGGTTCAGATTCTTCCGAGTCGAAATTATTGAATTTTTTATTTTTTATTTTTTTTACTACTTCTGTAGCTGTAGAAGCTTTTTCCAATCATGTACTTAGTAGGCCTCACTTCCAAATTATAGGTCTCTTATAAAGTGCTGCATAGCATTCTGAAATAGATTGATTCCAAACTTATTTAAATCGATATAAACGTCACTTCTTTTTGTTGAAATAAAAAAAAAAAGGGCTATCTATAGGTGTAAACAGTAAACTATAGGTGCTTTTGGTGGCAGGAATGGCTGTGGGAAGAGATTTAAAAGGAAGGAAAAACAATGTAGTTGCTGTTATAGGTGATGGTGCCATGACAGCAGGTCAAGCTTATGAAGCTATGAACAATGCTGGATACCTTGACTCAGATATGATTGTTATCCTTAACGACAACAAACAAGTTTCTTTGCCAACTGCAACACTCGATGGACCAACACCACCCGTAGGAGCTTTGAGCAGTGCTCTTAGCAGGTTGCAATCAAACAAGCCTCTTAGAGAACTAAGAGAGGTTGCTAAGGTAAGTACACAGGGAAGAGAGAATACTTTTCATGCACCAGGTGTCACTCGTAACTGATTTTGCTGGGACTGAAATTGTTGCAGGGTGTTACGAAGACGATCGGTGGACCTATGCATGAACTGGCAGCCAAGGTCGATGAATATGCTCGTGGAATGATCAGTGGTTCTGGTTCAACCCTCTTTGAAGAGCTTGGACTATATTATATCGGTCCTGTCGATGGTCACAACATAGATGATCTTATTGCTATTCTGAAAGAGGTTAAGAGTACTAAAACTACTGGTCCAGTCTTGATCCATGTTGTCACTGAGAAAGGCCGGGGCTATCCATATGCTGAGAGAGCTGCGGACAAGTACCATGGTAACTAGAATTGACCCCCTTTGAACGAGAGAAGAAACATGAATTGAAGATTCAAGTAACGGATGGTTTTTCACTTTGCAGGAGTGACGAAGTTTGATCCTGAAACTGGAAAGCAATTCAAGGCCAGTGCCAGTACACAGTCTTATACGACATACTTTGCGGAGGCTTTGATTGCAGAAGCTGAAGTAGACAAGGATATTGTTGCAATTCATGCTGCAATGGGAGGTGGAACGGGCTTAAATCTCTTCCTTCGCCGTTTCCCAACAAGATGCTTTGATGTTGGGATAGCAGAACAGCATGCTGTTACATTCGCTGCAGGACTAGCTTGTGAGGGCCATAAACCTTTTTGTGCAATCTACTCTTCTTTCATGCAGAGGGCTTATGACCAGGCAAGCCAATATATATTCTTCCATTGTCTTTTGTATCAAGTTAATGATCGCTCGTGCTGATAGTTTCCTAAGCATGGATATTGCAGGTTGTACATGATGTGGATTTGCAGAAACTGCCAGTGAGATTTGCAATGGACAGAGCTGGACTGGTTGGAGCGGATGGTCCCACGCATTGTGGAGCTTTTGATGTTACTTTTATGGCATGCCTCCCTAACATGGTGGTGATGGCTCCTAGTGACGAGGCAGAGCTTTTTCACATGGTTGCCACTGCTGCTGCCATAGATGACCGTCCCAGCTGTTTCCGCTACCCAAGGGGTAATGGTGTTGGTGTTGAGCTACCAGCAGGAAACAAAGGTGTTCCCCTTGAGGTAAGGTTCAATGGAGGCTTTATTTTACCTCACCCTCACAAATAAAGATCGCAGAACTGAAACTTTTTTTATTATACCCTGCTGGTTTCCTGTAGGTTGGAAAAGGCAGGATCTTGATTGAAGGGGAGCGGGTGGTGCTCTTGGGTTATGGAATAGCAGTTCAGAGCTGTTTGGCTGCTGCCTCTTTATTGCAACGGCATGACATGCGAGTAACAGTTGCAGACGCTAGATTCTGCAAACCTTTAGATCATGCCCTCATCCGAAGTCTAGCGAAGTCACATGAAGTTTTGATTACAGTTGAAGAAGGATCGATTGGCGGCTTTGGATCTCATGTTGCTCATTTTCTAGCTCTTGATGGTCTTCTTGATGGAAAACTAAAGGTACTGATGAAATGGTTTAGAGAAAAAAGGTCTCTTTAAAATTACTTTGAACATAATACATTTGAGAAATACTAATGGTTGCTCTTTGTTTTGAAACCCTGGCAGTGGCGGCCGCTTGTTCTTCCAGACAGGTATATCGAGCATGGATCTCCGGCCGACCAGTTGATAGAGGCTGGTCTGACGCCATCTCACATTGCAGCAACAGTATTCAACATACTTGGAAATAAAAGGGAGGCTTTACAGATAATGTCATCTTGAAGAAAGTAAAAATATACATGGCCATTTTGCATTTTTGCTTTCTTACAGCAATGTAAAAAATAGAAATCACTGTAAAATCCGTTATGTGATCTTCATTTTGTGTATACAAAAGCATCTTTTTCCATTTATATAGCTGCAGAAGCTTCGTCAAAAATTGGTAAAAATTTCACCATTCTTTCTTCTGGGAAGCGTTAAAGCATAAACAGCAAAGAAAGTGCACGGTTTATTCCGTTAGCTGACTGGAATTGTTATTAAAAAATGATAAAAAGTTTTAATATTTTTGGGGGCAAAACCTAACCATTTTAATAAAAGTGATAAAAGATATTAATATTTTCGATAGTAAAAACTAACCATTTAATATATTTAGGTAGTATTTGTTAATTTTTAAATGGTTGGAATGGAAAAAAAATATAATTATTTTACTATTTTTGATTTTTTAAAACGTTTGTTAAAAAAAATTTATAAAAAAAATTATGTAATTGTTTAACTATCTATATTTTAAAAAATTAATATATAAATATTTTGACATAAAATTAAAATATGTATTTTTATATTTTATCAGACAAAAAATAACTAAAAATAAAAAAAATATTTTTAATTTATTTAAAAAAAATTTAATAAATAATTAATAAAAATTTTTGAAATATTTTTCAGTTTTATTTTGATTATTTCATATTTCGGTCTGATATGTATTTTAGCATTATTTTAAAATTTTTTATCTGAATCGATTTAGCAAACGTCACTTTATATAAAAAAAATTGATGGAAATCCATAAGAGTAAGGACTATCATAATGAATAAGTTTGGAACACTTGAAAGTGAAATGCATTCATATGTTTTTTTAATTATCAAATTTCAATAATTTCAGTGAAAGAAAGAGAGAGATGGTGATGGTCTTTTCGTTTTGCCTTATCAGGTCATGTACCTGGTATCTTCACAGTCGGAGTGGTAGAAGCATCGGCTCTTCGGTCCGTCTTAGCTTGGATGGCTAATAATCTCTTCACCAAAAGGATAATTGATACTGATGCATAGAAAATTTCTCATTCTTTTAATAATTCTCTAGTTGATCATTCAGACTTTAGTTTAACTATTTTAAATTATAAAAAATTTATTTCTCGTAATTTAAATATGGATGTTATTTTGAATTAAAAGGACTGATAATATAGAGGCTCATAAATTAGCTAAAGCTTCGTGTTGTTTTGATTTCCTTAAATTTTGGGATGCAGTGCCCTTTTGGGTTTGAAATTTCTTCCAATAAAGATCATTATTTGTCTAAAAAAAAAAGGAAGAATATGCTTTTTTCAACATCACACGCTAATGCGTCAAGAAACACTTAAATTATTGGCGTTGGACGTTTAATTAAATCTGCTCATTACTATTATTAGCAAGCGGAGGGTCCTACCTACCATTATTAAATATTAATTAATAGAATATTATTTATTTAAATTAAGGTCCATAAATGACCATGCAATATGATATTTGGACTGCATGTTGACGAAATTACGATTGGATTTGCGGGTAACACGTTGGTAAGTAGTGAGGAGAACGCAATTTCTTCTTGGTGCTACGAGTCAATGGCAATTAACAACAAGAAAGTGTCAGATCAACTGTAGCTGATATGACATTTTATACAAATATTTATATTTAAAATTATATATTTTGGATGATTGGTTATTTGCGGACGTGAATGAAAGCACGGATGAAGGTGGGGCGGTGCTATAATTTGAAATCCACCTTTATATCCTTATGTGGGGATTAAACCCACCTTTGTCAAAGTGCTCAAACAAAAGAACTTTTATAATAATAATAATAATAATAATAATAATAATAATAATAATAATAATCATTTTAAATTGGCATGATAAACTATAAAACTTATTTTCATTAAATAACTGTAAAAGAATGATTTATTTTTATATTTAATAATTTAGTTAAAATAACTGATAAAAAAACGAATGAGGTAATTGTTATGTAAGATAGTAATGTAATTTGACACGTTATGATAAGTGAAATGTGTGTATTTACTATTTGGAATTCCATTTATATGGGTCTTTTATGGGAGATAAGTCAAATTGGTTAGGTTCTTGATTACTTCATGCTTTCCAATCAAATATATATATATATATATAGACACACACTAAAACCACTTGAATTTTTTTTTTAATGGACCAATATAATAAAGTATAAATACATCATATATAAAGATTGAGCTAAGGTAGGCATTCTCCAATCAGATAATTAAATTGATTTGGTCAATTAAAGTAAGATAAGGTTCAAGATTTTGCTTTCACTTTCATGGATTTATGGCAACTCATCACTAATACCTATGAACCGATTAATTCAGATTGGTTAAATAGGAAAAAAAGTTTTACATTTCACTTTCAATTTTTTGTACGTGTTCTGATGCAATTTTTGTTATGCGCTGTTTAAAAAAGATATTAATTCGACGGCATGCAGCGATTGTTGGAAGCACAGTGTATGAGTTTACTTTACAATTCAATTACCGGAAAAGATTAGTATCTCAAATTGGGTGACTTAAATAAGGATAAACATATAATTGTATATTTTCATTAATTTGAAGTGATAAAAATATCCTTAATGAATTAAGTGTCATTTAAAGTCAACTCAAGCAGAATCTCCTTGGGCTAATAAAAAGAAAATGTCATTTCAAACATCATAGCTATCCTATTTGCAGTAGTAGTGAGCGAAGCAGGAACAAGAAGTTATCTTTGAGATAAAACAAAGTATTCATATATTCTCTCTACACATTCACATCCTTTTGATATATGCTAAAAATATTTTAGGAGGGATGAACAAAGCAAAGAAGACGAAGAAGAAGTTCTATGTTGTTTTTAAAGGAAAAGAAACCGAAATTTACATGTCATGGGAAGAATGCTCGTAGCAAGTATTAGGTGTTCGTGGTAGCCTGTACAGATCGTTCAAATCTTATAAGGAAGCTGAAGATGCTTTGATGAGGTATAAAAATAAAGAACCCCAAAATGTTAAGAAACAAGAAAATATTCCTGATGCAAAAGCCATCGGAGGTATTTCGTCACGTGTTAATTGCTCTGAGTCAAGTGCATGTAGCGATAGTGGTATAGGGTCGCATGAGACTCGTGCAAGAGAGGCGGTTGAGTCCTTTATCGCCGATATGTTCGTTGGAATGCAAATCGCTACCATAGCAAAGCAACAGGGTAATTAATTTACTCAAAATATATATGTAGTATTTTTGTGATGCCCATATATAATGAAATCAAGTTTGTTATTTGTAATCTATTGTTTGTGTAAAAATTATTTTCTGTTAGCATATTGTGCAGCAAGGATCTACTATATCTTTACCTAGAGAGGGATCATCATTGCAAGTCAATGGAGCCTGGTCTCTGTAAGTGGATACAATAGGCTTGCCCAAAAAGAATACAGTGTACACCGTTGTCCAAAGTAAATTTGGTGTATTAATAGAATAGAGAATTATATTGAAAAGTGAATATATCGTATTTTCTTGTGCAATCTGAATGCAACACATTGAAAAGTGAAATCATCGTAGAGGAGCCCTATCTCTGTAAGTGGATGCACTAGGCTTGCCCAAAAAGGATACAATGTATAGCTTTGTATAAAGTGAATTCGGTGTATTCTCTATTTCTCGAATAGAACAAAGTATTATATTGAAAAGTGAATATACCGTATTTCTTGTGCAATCTAAATGCAACACATTAAAAAGTGAAATCACCGTAGAGGAGTCCTGTCTCTGTAAGTGGATACCCTAGGCTTGCCCAAAAAGGATACAATGTATAGCATTGTATAAAGTGAATTCGGTGTATTCTCTTTTTCTCAAATAGAATAAAGTATTATGTTGAAAAGTGAATATACCGCATTTACTTATGCAATCCGAATACAATATATTAAAAAGTGAAATCACCGTATTTACTTCATGTATCTTTTGTACTTTGTTTTATCGCAATAGCAAATTATAGTTCATGCATTGAATCATCGTTTGAAAAAATTTAGTTCATTGCATTCGATTTGAATTAAACAATACATTATTTTAAATTTTCCCGAAAATATTAATTAAAGCATTGGAAAATATGGAAAAAATTAGAAGACTATTAAAAAAATCACTTTTAACTGAAATGGATACAGTTTTGATTAAGGTCCCCAAACTGAATTCACAGTATTTACATTTTGTTGAGATTGTATACAGTGCATTCTCTCATTGCATTAATGAATATAATTGTCATTATGTATTAACAGAGTACATTGTATTAAACAATTTAAATATTGAATATGTTGGATTAACGTTGTTCAAAATTTAATTCATTGCATTTGATTTTATTAAAATAATAAAATATTAATAAAAAAAGATATAAAATATTAAAAAATTAAAGATTATTGGAAAAATAACATTTTACCGAATATGAAATGGTGCATTGGATAATTGCGTTAGCGAATGATCTACTAAATTTGAGCCACAAATCATTTCCGCTTATTTTAATTGGCCGAACGGAATACAATAAATAATACTACAAAAAAATAGATAATATTAATAAATAAACAATAAATGAAATAAGTTAGTAATAAGATTTGAAAATAAATTAACAAATAAGCTAATCTAATTAATTAACATTAATAGAAATATAATATATTACACTAATTGAAACAATAAAGCAAACTTAAATTTTAATTTCACTTTTCGTCATTTGCATAACCATTCAGGACGCCAATAACTGCCAATTAAATTCAAATGACCGGTTCAATCCCGTTTATTTATTTTGGGAAAAGCTTACATTACCGTCAATTAATGAAGCATGTGAATTCAATATATTCACTTTGTAAATGAGCACATTGTCATCTAAATACATTGCTTCATCTTTAAGATAAATTGAATACATTATATTCTAATTTGAAAAAATGAATAAATTACATTTATTTTGTGCCCATATTGAATACAGAGTGGTATATTTGGGTAAATCTGCATACATTGTATATACTTTGTTACTAATCGGTAAAATGATTTCTTTGTATACACTTTGGCATATCGAATTCAACTATTCAGATTTGTCAAACTGAATCGTGTGTATAGATTTTGAGACAAAATAAATACATTGTACTCAACTTCCGGATAACAATAAACCCAAAACTGAGTACTGTACAATGCCTGTTGTGCAAACACAGTTGGTAAGAAGATGAGTAAACCAAATATATTAGATTTGCAAGCATTGGCTGAAAAATAGTAAAAAATTAAGGTATACAATGCACGGACGCAGTCATCATCATTGAGTTAACCAACCACCGCATTATATATTTGTAATTGTAATAGTAGCAATGCATACTAAAACGAGGCAAATCATAATGGGCTTACAATGCAAAACGGCTTGCATTACTAAAGCCCATTCCGCAGTACCTTAAGAATTGGGCCTTACATTATTTATTTGAATTTTCGTTACTCAGGTCCAGGAAAAGTTTCACATCAATTACAAGATTGATATTGGATATTTAGAAATTGCAGCCTTTTGCTACTCAGATTCGATGAGGAGACAGTATAAGTTAACCGCAGTCACTACTTTTATCAACATATCAGCAGGATTCTCAATGGTCCTAATCTTTTAGATTGCTACTCCACCTTCTTCCAGAACCTCTCATACAAAGTGATGACGAACATCGATATGCTTCGTCTTTGCATGGTAAACTTGATTTTTTGCCAAAAGGATAACACTCTAATTATCACAATACACTTTGATGTGCTTCAGTTGAATCCTTAATTCACCAAGTAACCCTTGAAGCCAAATTGCCTCCTTTACAGCCTCTGTAACTGCCAAAAATTTTGCCTCTGTAGTAGACAAAGCAACCGTTGACTGTAAAGTAGACTTCCAACTAACTGGTGCTTTTGCAGGAGTAAACACATAATCAGTAGTTGATCGCCGTTTGTCCAAATTACTTGCATAGTCGGAATCACAATATCCAACTACACATTGACCATCTTGCTTATCCTGTTGAAATGCCAAACCAACATCTACGGTGTTTAGAATGTACCGCAGAATCCATTTCACAGCTTGCCAATACTTCTTTTCGGGATTATGCATGTACCTGCTCACAACCCCAACTGCTTGTGAAATTATATCGGGCCTTATACATACCATAGCATACATCAAGTTACCAATAGTGTTTGCATATGATACTTTTGCCATGTATTTCTGTTCTGCTTCATTCTTTGGAGACAAAAATGCAGTGAGCTTGAAATTGAAATTAGACCTCATATTTGGTAACATTAATAAGAAACAAAATTAATTAAATCAAATGCTAATGTTGGATGAACATTGAGACCATGGGCCCTTTATATTTATAGGTATCCTTAACCAGCCATCCGCCTTGAATCTTGGAAATTTAATTTCAATTAAAATATTAAAATGCAACTTATCTCTTCATGAACTGACTATTATTGAAGATTGATTCGATGAATATAAACATAGAATCATTCTATATTAATTTGTTAATTTGACCGATACACAGGAAAAAAAAGAATGTAAATTCTTTGGGTTATCTCTGTTTTGAATTTTAATTGCATGTTTAAGATTATGATCACTTTAATGTAAAATTCATTAGAATGTTTATTACCATTACGATAAAATAGAAGATATATACATTAAATTGTTTTTTTTTATGCCAAAATTGAATTGCAAAAGAATTATAGGTTCCCATGGCATGCTACATATTTAGGTATTTTAATTTCAAAGGTACTCATAAAACAAAAAATCAAAGGTAGTAGAAGAGGAAACGATTCTTTTCTTTTTGGATTTACTCTTTATTAAACTAAGAAGAAAATTAATAATAATAGCATGAGTTAATGTTAAAACAATAATAATAATAATAATAATAGCATGATTTCGCATGTGCCCGACAATCGGGTCTGCCATGTTGCCTTCCAAGTTCCAACATTATATAATGGGCATATATTTACATCCATTTTCTCACAACCATTTCCTTAATTAATATAAATAACATTACTGATTCGAAAAACTAAATAAAAATTTCCACTCCAATTACGAACCAATTAAGTCAATCAACTGATTTTTGCCCAACTGCAAAAATCGTGAAATTGACATTTGATTCGTTTATTAACATAACATAAAATACGTTTAAAATCAAACAAACATCAAACAAAACATTAGAAATTTATGACGATAATTAATTCACAACCCTACAATTTTTCCTAATCTCTCCAAAGCCACCTGTAAGAACTTGGACGGATCCCATCCTTACCATTGATTGAGCGAACTCGACGAAGAATTTATCAGCATCAAGCAATTCATCAACAATATTGGAAGATTGCTTATTAGTGAGAAGAGCAGCATCAGATTGGAAAAGGCCTTTGTTTTCCTTGAGTATTTGATAATATTTGTTGTCATAGGACAAAGGGCTAATAGGGTCCATTGGCACTATTGTAGTGTTATCTGCTAGGCTTCTACATTGGGTTTTCAAGAAATTAGCATATGATGGATTCAGTGAAGGATCTTGATCACCTTTTCCTGTGAAATTGTATAGCCTATTGCTGAAGAAATTGCAATGCCCTACTCCAATTGTATGTCCACCTGACCATGTAATTTAAATTTTAGATTACAGCCATCATTATTAATTAAAAAATATATATCAATAGCGAGCCGACAATTATCGAACTCAATACATAGATTTTTACGTAATATCAAGTCATAATCAAGAAGATATAAATGAGCCTCGCCTACCTATTTAGGTTTTGCTTGCCAAAGTAATATGGTTTTGAACACCGATAATCGAATTATGTACATTGTTATTCCTTAAACTCAAATATGACTCAAACTGTTTGAATATATTATTAACATTTTTAAAAAAATTCTGACTAATAAATGTTATTTTATTATAATGACCAATTACTATTAGCCATATAATAATAATAATTTGACTCGTTTAATACAGATTATTCAAACATTATATCTCATTAGCATTAAGTATATATATGCTCCAAATCTAAACTCTCAACAAAATTTTTTAGCCTTTTTTCTAACTTCCATTGACTTGACTATGGTAAATTCAATTTGATTAATTAGTGGAATTATGAGAGAAAATACCTGATAGAACGACAAGGTCATGAACAGTAAGGCCTTTAGAGGCAAAATTTTGTTTGAGCTGAGAGAAGTTGAAGAAAGGCGACGGGATGTTGTTTAGAGCTTCTGACTGTCGCGATGTTAATCCATCTCTTCTTCCTGTTAGCACTTTCCACAGTGGCATTTTGTACTGCATTTCTCACCCAAAAAACAATTATTAGATGTTGCGTAAATGTTCATGTATAGAAAATTATTTTTACAACTAATGAAAATACTTGTAATAATAAATAATTTATGGGTTGTATTATAAAAATATTAGTCTTTTTTATAATTAAAATTCAACTATCGTTATATGCCGCTTTAACTTGAAGGATTTTTTATCCACTTGCGAGCAAGCGGTGTGGACAGGATTTTCTTGCACATTTCTTAACTGAATAACAATTTAAAAAAAAAATTGATAAAACTCAGTCGAATCATGACATTTTTGTTTTTCGGTTCGATTCGATTTTAATAATATTGTTTAAAACTGAACGCATAATTTGAAAAGTAATAAATATCTTCTCTTTTACCTTTTTCATCATTTGCATGACAGTGTTTGTTTGCACTTCTCATACATATTTTTAATCAATTATTAATACATTATTACATTAAAAAAAAGAGATAAAAAGCAGGAAATTTTATTTTCAAACTTTTTTTAATAATTATTTGGTATTTGAAATCCAACTAATTTATAGTAAATTAAGAATTAATTACAAACATTAAATACTAATTTTATTACATGCCAGGGAATTAAAAATTGAATAAAACTTACTTGGAAGGAGACAGAATCTCTAGCAGCTAAAGCAAGAATATCAGCACAAGAAACAACACCAGGGCATTCCTTCTCTAGCTCTTTCTTCACTTCATCAATCACTTCAAAACCTCCTAGAGATAGGTTTGGAACTGCCCTTTTTTCAGCTAAGTTATTGCTTGTGGAATCCAGCAACACCGATGCATCACAACCCTGCGCGCATCAGACCAAAACTAATGAAAGATGCATTTTAGCATATGCTTAAATTATTCTTTATAGGCCTAGCAAGCTCGTCGAGCTTGATGACTGTGACTTCACCATTTTTTCAAAATAACTTAAATTATTATGAAATTAGCTCAATTATAATTATAAGTATGTAATAATATATGAGATGTTAAAAAAATGAACATAAAACTTAACTCAATTCCAAATGTTGGCTCATGAGATGACAGTTGAAAAACACTTAATTTTTTTAAATTAGTCGGTTGATATGTGATACTTAACACATTTTTCATATTTAGAGTCAGAAATATATAAAAACTCTAAAAATTAAAATTTGCAGGTGACCAAGTATCACAAGACCGATGACTTTGATACCATGTCGAAGAAAGTGGATTTGGTGACTAACTCAAACCCAAAATCTCCATCAATATTATTGGAGGATATGTAATGAATAATTAAAGTAAATGACAATATTTTTGGATTATGAGCATGCAATGAAAATGGAGAAGAGAAAAATTACCCTAACAAAACAGTCATGGAAATGCATCCTTAGAAACTTTGCAGGCAATGTTGAATTGGCGGCAACACGTTTCCAAATTATACTCTTCACAATGTTCTCTGCCTGTGGACAACTTTCCTCGTAATAATGTTTCCTCAATCCCCCTCCATAGCAATAATTAACTAAAGCAACAGAGATCAACAGCAAGACTAAGCCACTCCTCATCATCTTTAATTTCTCTTGCTCTCTCTAATTAGTATGTTTGATTTGCTTAATTCAAAACCAAACACAGTGCTTCCTTATATACACACTCAGATAATGCCATACTCAGTTTTTATTCAATTAATTATTAAGAAAAATTTTAGCTTCTATTGTTTAGTTCTTGAGGTTGACTTGTTCTTTTCTTGTTTATTTATTTTTATTCAGTCATTTTTGTAGAGAAAACGTGTTAACGTGTTTGTTAAGAGGAGATTATCAACGAAATGGTTGTGTTAATATTTGATTAATTAGGTTTAGTTTCATTACATGATTATTTTGATTTGATAGTAAACATTATTGCATGATTAGTTTTCTTCTTTGATCATATCATTGATGAAATTTTATCTAACTTAATCTATTTTATATTGTAAATTTCCAATCTATAAAAAGACATGGATATGGAAAATATTCATAGGATCCAAAATAAATTCATGATTATAAATCAATTGCATTACATTAATTACAGCAAATGAATAAATTTATAAATTTAATTTATGAAAAAATTTCGTATATTATAATTTTACATATACGATAATTTATCATTCGATTGATTCGTGTTACGGAGTTGATACATTAATATAGCTATTCCATTACCATCTTTAAACATAAATGCATTCAATTTATCCTTTAGTTTGCTAAACATTTGTTAAGAATAGATAATATAGAGTTGGTAATAAACAGCTGGAGCCAATTGATCTATCCTACCAAATATTAATTCTTTAAATTTTGGGCCAAAGAAGACAAATCGAAATTGCATACTTTTTGTATAGAAGCAATATACAGGTTCGGTTGTATCTGCCTGCTTAATTCTTGATTTTCTTGTGGATAATCTATAAATTATACAACATAACAATATTTTATTAATAGTTTTAGAAATGGTCAAAACCTATATATAGAGAGAAATGAGAGATATATAAAATGCTCGAATTTAAAATCTCTTAATATGTTAAAATCAATTTTACTTTAAAATGTATGCAAAATGACAGTTTCAGGGTTAATTTGTTGTTATATTAAAAATAAAAATAAAGTCTTGCTATTGTAAATAATTTGCTTGAATTATTTTTTAAGAACTTAATAGTCTCGAAATTAATTTTCGTGTCTAATTAGTAATATATAACTTTAATTTCCGGTCATTTTGCCCAACTTCATTCTCAACTAGGGGCGAGCAAAAAAAAACCTAAAATATGGTTAACCATAAAATTGATTCGAAATTAAATCGATTTTTATGGTTAACCGATCCGATAAACTCGGTTACGATTTTCAATTTTTACATTTTTTATTAATGGTTATGGTTTAAATTTTTAAGTATCGGTTAACCATTAGTTCATGATTAATCAGTTCATATATATATATATATATATACATTTATTTATTTATTCAATTTTTTCTATTTTCTCTAAAATTTATGTAAACTAATACTTTAAAATATATTTTTATTTTCATACCTTAATTTTTTTATATTTAAAATTTATATATTTAAATTAAATTTATATTATGTCATTCTCTTTAATTATATAAAAATATTTATATATAGAATTCGATTAACTTTTATATATATTATTTTTTATCATATATTGGTATTCATATTTTACTTAATAGCATTTAATTATATTTTCTTATATTTTAGAGTTTATGTTATAACATTTAATATTATTTGAAATTTTATTTGACTAAGAATCAAACATATTAATTTCCAACAAATATCAAATCTATTTTATAATATTAGCTATTAATTTATACAGTATGAATTTTTGCTAGTAAATTATGTTTGTTTTGTAACTTTTATATTAAATTACTTTGTATATTTGAAATTGAATTGAATTTTATCTTTTTTTTTTATAATTTTATGTTATAAATTTTAATGGTTAACCGAATAATATTGATTAATCAAACTGAAAAACCGAAATCGATGGACTGATTAACCGAATGTAACGGATTGGTTAATAGTTAGTAATTTTAAAAAATCGATATTAGTAGACTAGTTAATTTTTTTGCTCATGGACTGATTAACCGGTCCATGTTCACCCCTATTCTCAACCATTTCTTTTACAATCCTTGTAAAAATACAAAATTTTATTGCAACTTGAGGGGTAAAAAAAAATAAGTGGGCAAAATCACACCATATATAATTAATTATAATGATGTAAAATTTATAATATATAAACATATTATATATGTAGAACACCTAATCAAACTAACTATTTATGAATTCATCTTAAAAGCCATGTAATTTGTTGATCTTGAAATATTCTTTGAGTGTGATTCATTAACTAAACATATATACAGTACTTACTGCTTTTTGAATTTAGTTTTTTTTTAAATAAATTTCTAATTTTATATAGTTCTGTCTAACCCACTATCTTTTTTTTTTTTTATAATTATTTTAGCAATTTTGGAGATATATATTACGTTGTTTGACTTTTAATATATATTGGATGTGATGACTTTGAAAGCTTAAATCTAATTAATGAAAGCGGTTCAACCGATCTCCTTTTTATAGAGCTTACCTTATGAAGTTCTGTGCATGCATGAAGCTTCCTGGTTGTAGCCTCTAGCTTCTCGTTGAACAGTGTTACATATAATCCGAGAAAAAATTATAAATAAAAGAATTAAATATGTATATAACACATATATACTTTGTCGAAGTCAATTGTGCAACTCACTAAATCAGAATCAGATTCAGATTCAAATTCAAATTCAAATTCAAATTCAGATTCATCAATTTTTTCCATTAATCAGTTAATGATAAAGTGTGATTTATGAATAGTAACAACCATTATAGTGTTGTTTCAACAACCTTATCTTATATTCATTTTTTAGAACTGGAAAAAAAAAAGAAAAATCAAATAACCATTAAATTGATAGAAAAAAGAACTACTATATTCCTTAATTTGATGGATATTTCTTTATATAATTAGGTCAAACATCCAATTTTATTTTTATTTGATCGATGCTTCTATCTAAACTAGATTTAAGGGTTTAAAACTACCCCGTGGCCCGTTTATCATGTTAACTAGAAGGAATATATGATAATTTAAAGAGAACATAAATCGCCAAACTCATAAATTTTTTAAGCTTTCTGTTATTAAATTCTTATACTTTTATTTTGTAATATTAACTTTTAAATTTTTATTTTTCTACACATCAGTTTTTTTTAATAGACAAAGAATACGAAATTAATTGCTCGTTCTATTTGGCATCCTTTTATTTTTTACATTTGAATCTCAATTTGATATGTTCTTGCATTTTTTTTTTGTCAACTTTAAGTTACTTAGCATGTTTAATTGTACTTCAATTTCAAACTAACAAGAATTATTAATTATAACATATCAAATTGAGATTGAGATGAAGATAATATATAAAGGCACGTAAAAGGAAATGTATTATTAAATTTCATGTTTTTCCGTCCGCTGAAAATTTATTGTGTAAACAAATAAAAATTTAAAAAATTAATATTACCAAATAAAAATATAAAAATTTTGTAACACCATACTTACATTTATAACTCCATATGCTACATGTTATCATTTGTGACTTTACATGATCGTCAACTTGATTAATCTTGCATATTGTTGGTCAATAGCTAAATTTAATCCTGGGTTTCTAAATTTATTTTAGCGTCACAAAATTACTATTCATTTGGTAATATTTCGGCAGCTTAACGGCTTATAAACCGTGCTACCTTAACCTGTAAATTGGCAAAATAACACTCTCCAAATGCAACTTTCACCTCCAATACTCCAATGACAAACACTTCTAATATTCATCACAATTCATCACTAAGCACTCATCACATCAAGTTCACTTTTAACAATCACATTAGCATACATATAACATAGGTTATTTAAAGTTTAGTATTTATTACATATCACATAATCAATTTTAATGAGCTAACATATTTTACACAAACTTATATGTCCAAAAAAGGGTCCCCACGTACATGTTATTCATCATTCGCTCATTGATCTTGAAATACTTGTCCCTGCATTCAATCAAACAAACCACATGCTAAATAACGATATTGTTTAGTGGTAGATACAATTACACAAAATTTTATTTAATAAAACTACTTTGAGCAAGTTACCATTTTACCCTTTAGTGTTACCTTTAGTTAATTTAATTAAACTTTATTCTCTTATTGTCTTGATTTACTGTTTAATCTTTTTTATACTTATTTTTCTTATTAATTCTCACATAATTCTTACTTAAATAAAAAATTACAATTTGGTCCCCAACCTTTTCTTTTTTGCATATATTGCCTTATTTTGCACTAATTTTGGTCTTTTTTGCTTCTCATGACTTTTATTTCATTCTAAGTGTAAAATTTACATTTTAGTTATCATTTTTGTTTATGAAGTGACAAATTACCGTTTGGTCCCTGAATTTTTCATTAATTACGATTTTGTTCTTATTTACTTACTTGACTATTCTAACTTTTTTAACCACATTTTCAATGTAAATTTATGATTTTGCCCTCGATTTCTCGCGTAATTATATTTTTGCCCCTTTATGATCTATTCATCACATTTTTCACTTTATATATCAATTTATCACATAAATGACATCTTTTATGTGTAATTTACCATTTAGTCCTTGTTTTTTTGCATTTTTTACAATTTTACCCCTAGTAGTGCTCAGTAAAAATTCTCAAACTTGATGTGTGGGCTAAATATTTTAATGATACTAAATGGACTGAAGAGGCCACCTGGGGTGACCTAACTACTCCAGAATATATTGAGGGATCACTTGGGGTGATCAGCTCCTCAGTTGTAGATCTAATATGCATGAGGGATCACTTAGGGTGATTAACTCCTCACTGTGCATCTAATGTGTGTTGAGAGATCACTTGTGGTGATCAGCTCCTTAATTAATTATCTAATGCCTTTTGTTTGACTTTATGTTATGTATTTACATTGTGTGCCACACATTTCACATTATGTCCATATGTCCATTCGATCATTTCTCATGCATTTACACCTATCATGCATGTTTTCATGCTGAACATAAATAATATCATTCAAGCATGATGAAATCATGTCATAACCATAGTGTATCCCATTCGGCAATCATATGAACATAAGCATACTTCATGGTTCCTCACACATTATAATGTCTTACATTCTTTTAAGATCTTTCTAAGCCTTTACATGATGATACACATTCATTTTTCACTAATAATCAACCCATACATAAATGGACCTCATCATGAATTCATATGTGCAATGTATTTTCTCATTCCTTCTCATATTATATGCATTTCCAAGATCATTTTATGTATTCTTGTGTTGACATGCATCGATTTTGCATTAATTACTCTTCGTCACATCTATGTACATCATTATGTCCACACGTCCGACATTGTGTCCACATGTCATTTTACACTCTAAACAATCCTGGTATGCTTATTCATCATGGTATTACATACTTCATACTTAATATACCAATAATCATCAATTTATCATGTTATATAGTATAAGGGACTATTCGATCACTATTAGAAAATGTGTGTATAAATTTATTTAATTCATTTAACACATTCTGTAATGGCCTCAACACTGGGTCAGCCGTAAACAGTACTTTCCGATGATGAATAGTATTTTCCGGGCCCGAAAGGATATCCAAAAGTCAAAAATATTTTATTGGACCATCGAAAAGTATTGGTCATGGTGAGTCCGGAGTTGAAATTTGAAGTGAAATTGAGGTCAAATGGGCCTCCAAAGGTCAAAAATACTAAAAAGTTAGCGAGTCAATTTCCCTGGTATGGAAGGTGACTTGATTTTGCGTAAATGATTAAAAATAGTAAACGAACTCCGAATATTGCCATATTTTGCATGCCTACATTAATTTTTGTGTAGAATATTTTGGTGGTGAGAATGGAATTTTTTGGTGACACCGGCAGTTGTCGAATCGGACCGATAACTAACTCTGATTGAGCCGAAAATTTGCGTGCTAGCTATTTTTTATGTGATAAGAGTGATGAAATTATTTTTGGAGTGATTTTATGGCTGGAAGAGAGAGAATTTTAATTGGGCCTTTATGGGCCTAAATTAGGCCTTTTAAGTTAAATGGGCAAAGCCCATCACTTTGGCCCAAATTTGGGCCCATTAGGGAGGTTATAAGAGCCAGAATTCTGGAGAAAATTCCAGAAACCAGCTCATCTTCCTCCTCCCTCTCATTTGGCCGAAACTCCCTCTTTTTTCTTCCCCCTTTCTTTTACTTCATGTCTACTCAAAATCTCTCCTAAATTTCAACTTAGGAGTTGTAGTTCCACCACTCTAGATCACTAATATAGCTTCACTTTATTGATTTGGGCAAGGGAAGTGAAGAAATCAAGGGAAGAAAGAAAAAGGGATAAGTTGGAACTTGTGAATTTTAGTGTTTTAGTTTGTTTCCTTAGTGGTTTTTCATAGATTTTTGGGTGTAGATTATGATTATGAGGTTGGTTTTTGCATTTGAGAACAATAAAATGAAGAAATATAAGCTTAAATGGGCTGCCCTATGTAGGTGAGCAAGTAGATGGGAGTTTTTCCAAGAACAAAGGCAAGGGAAAGGAAGCCTAGACTCCCTAATTCAAGAAAAAATTGTAAGTGACTAATAAATCTTTACATTTTCTAAGTTTATGAATTTTTCTTAATTATGTAATTAGGACAAAAATGTTTAAAGTTGTTAATTGATGTAAATATGTTAGGGTAATTGTAATTAAGTGAGAGAAATGATGAATGGAAGATGAAAATGAAAGAAATACAATTTTTAGGAAGGTGAAGTTGGGTTGGCTGAATTTAATCATTAGGGTATATAGTGAGAAATTGCATAAAAATAATAATTGTTAGCTTAAATTAATAGTAGACATGAAAATTAATATCCATGAATTTTTAGAGAATATTTGAAATTAATTTGGAAATTTTTAAGATTTTTTATAGTGTATGTATATAGTCAAAGTTGTGATTTATAGTGAATTAATTGATTATTTTAATGAAAAATGATAATAAATAATAAATAATGCATAAATAAATTTTATTGACAATTATTGAAATTATTGTGATTTTTTTTAGAATTTAATGTTAATATGTATATTGAAAAGAATTGAATTATTGATTAATAATTGCATAAAAATGGTGAAATTGGTTAATTTATATGAAATTAAATTAATGTCGACAAAAAGAAATAAAAAGTCAATTATTGAATTTTTTCGGACTTGAAAAGAATTAATAAAGTAATTATTACCGTGCCCTTAGAATTAGTCTGGCAATAAAAATTAGTTCTGGATATAGTTGGCTAGCCATAGGAACACCCTTTACCGCGGTGTAGGTCATGGCGACTTGCTTTGCTATGGGTAGGATCATTGATCTCCATAGCTTAAGTGTTAATGTGACAGTGAAAAGTGCAGTGTTCTGAGAATGGTTCCTTGGGAATCATTTCTCTTTTTAATGGGGCCCGTGGGGTCCATGTTCCGTGTATCCGGTCTGAGATTTTTTGCAGGATCTGTACTAGGGGCATAATGGTAATAAATTGAGAAAGAAATGAAAAGACAATGAAAAGTAGGAAAAGAAAGTGAAGAAGGACCATAATGAAAGAAAAAGAAAATTTAGGGGCAAAATGATAATTTTCTCAAAAAGTGTAAAAAGATAGTAAATTAAGTGAGAATTGAGTAATTAAGGATAAAACAGTCAGATAATAGTTAAATTAATTAAAAAGTGAATTTTATGGACAACAAGGACTAAAATATAATTTTGCTTATAATTGATAAATTAAGTGTAAAGAAACGTAAATTGCTTCAGTTATCAGTTTACAGATTATCATTGAGCCTATAATGGCAAAATTGTAATTATGTGACTAAATTGAATAATCTTATAGAAAATGTTAAGTTATTGTTTAAAGGTGATCATAACTGATTTTATAATTATGTTTATATTTATATGCTAATACTTAAGAATAATAATGGAAATGTTAGGAAATGTATCGATTATTAGTCACCACTGAACATGTTGAGTGCTCAGCGTGTAGTTTTACTGCGCGCAGATAAACAGGAGCTGGAGCAAGAATTCAGATTGCAGGATTTCTTTTAGATTGTTCTAGTTGTGTAATTTTGGCATGTATATATGAGTACAAGTTTTACTTATGGTTATGTAATGTAAACAGAAGTTATTGTACTAAGGAGTGTTAGATTGTGAACAAATGAAATGGATGGAATGAATGTATATTGTTGTTATTTTTTATTGTTGTGCCTCTGAGAGGCTGTGTGATTTGTCTGCTTTTCAGGGAGCTAGTACTATGTACAGCCGTTATATTGTAAAATTTTTATTAAGTGCATAGTAAATTGGACAGTTATAAGTCAGCGGCGAAAGGTAGTTTTTGATTAAGTAAATGTCGATAAGATTTTTAGGTATAGAAGTTAAGAAAAAAAAATTTTCCGGTTTTCGGTACGCCGGTACAGTTTAAGGAGGGATAAGGATGTTACACATTCTCAACATGTTTTCCATGCATATTAAGCATATTTTCGACCTTGATTTAATTTAACTCTTTATTAAACCTTAAATTCATTTCCTTACATAATATGTTCCATAACTAACATATCCTTTCTAAACATATTTTTTCACATTTATCATCACATATTTTATTCTTGTTCCCTCAATTACATTAATCTATCATTAATTCAAAATTAACTAATATTTACTTAATTTACTCATAAGGAACATAATAGGTTGCACTACAAACATGTGATTCCTAATTATGTTTTCTTGTATTTAACATCAAATATCCCATTATCCAACATTTAATTTCATTAATTTGTCATTCTTTTGATTCAATACTCACATTACATAATTTTTCTTAAAGTGATATAATGCCTCCCTAAGCCACTTTCTCATCTTTAATCATAATTTCATGCAATTTCTCGTACTAGTCTCATTATTTGATATCTAATTTCATTTATGTACTATTAATTAAATCTTTATTCAACTCATTGCAAAAATTTCTAACTTACATAATCTTAAACACATGAAATAAATTAGTTTGAGTATCCACATATCTCATTTTCAAGTTTTCTCCATGATTTCTCTTTCTTTTCATCATTTCCTCCCATTTTCCCATTTAAATCCACTTGATTCCTTTGAAAACCCAACTTGGCCGAATCTTCCTTAAGTTATTTCTTGAATTTTTCTCCATCCATAATTCAAAATATACTCAAAATATAAATCTCTATATCAAAATCTACCTAAAAATATATTACAAACATTAAATTATCACTAAATATACTTACATGAATTTTTGATCCAACTTTTTCTTCACAATTTCTTTCACTTCCTCACTTAAAATTAATTATTGAGATGGCAAAAAATGAATTTAGGCCTTAGAATTATTTAGAACATGAAATTTGGTAGGTTTTTGGTAGAATTAGGTTAGAGAAAATGGAAAAAAAATGGAGAAATTGAGGAAGAAGAAGGGTTGTTGGAATAGAAAAGAAGATGGTTGATTCTCTAGAGAAATCTAATTGTTTGGTCTTATATACTTATAGACACCATGACTCAAGGCAGCCTACATTAGGGTTTCCCAATGATGAAAGAATAGTGTATTGCTGACAGTGGATTTGGATCTCGAAACTTCGATCATGGATTTGTCACTTTCTCTTAATAATTTTCACAATCTTCTATAAAAACTCTCAAAAATTTTACGAGTGTTTTAACAAAATAGATAAAAAAATCCTAATTTTGGACTGTTAGTGGTGATAGACGGCCGTCTGTGGATTTTCATCCCCAGGCAGTATAAAACAGGGGCATTTAGGAAAATTTAGGATTTAGTGATGAGGAACGGTTGTCCCTCACTCATAGACACCTGTCCCTGTGTCAAAACCCAGATTTTTTCATATTTTCCTAGAATTTCAAAAGAGGAAAGAGTTTGGGAAAGGTTGAGATCTGGATTTTGGGGATTTTATCTCCTAATCTAGCGATTTTAGAGTTACAATCAAATTAAAACTCTTTCTTAGGTATAAAAGCATAAAAATTAGTGTTTTAAAAAGGAGGGACCATCATTCTTTGATGAAGGAAGCCATTAGAGAAGGAATAAAGTTAATTTCTTTTCTTTCTCTAAAGGTTCAAGCCTAGCAATCTTTGGACACAAACAAAAATGGATTTCACATTTTCTTTAAGGATCAAGGAACACGATTCGGAGCAGAGATCTGGACTTCAAAAATCATAGAGTCAAAATATCTCCTGAAAGTAATATTCTAGGCTAATTTATTTCTTTCTCTCTACCATTTATTTACTTAATTTCATGATTATTTGGATGCTAAATTGATCTATTTCAACTGTTGAGCACTGAATAACATGCTTACCTTATTGAAACATGATTCATTTCTGGTTTGTGTGACATATTAGAGACATGAATATCAAAGAATTCCTCCATTGTTGTAGTTTTGAAGTTCTTTTCTTTTAACATGTAATGTGATGTATTTCTTTAACTTTAATTCAATTTGGTGTAAGGTCTAGTGTCCTTATGTGTTTAGCATGATTTGGTGATTAACTATGGTATATCTAGGGATAAGACATCTATTTGTATAATTTTTTGCATTTTTTCTTTCTGTTTTGTAATTTTTGTTCTGTTCTGTAAGTGAGGGACGAAAAGAAGGTGTGAGGGATGACTGTCCCTCACCCGAAGGACAGAACATCCTTTTGCCTCCTTCCTGGCCATCCCTTATTTCCTTTTGGTCGTTCCTTGCTTCCTTTTGGCCGTCCCTGGAGTATTTTCTTTAGGTTTTTTTTTTATGTCTATTAGGACTTTTTATGCCTCTCATTTTAATATTTATTTTATGCATTATTCATGTGATATTTGAAGTATTTTTGTTACTGTATATGCACTGTTGTCTCTGTAATCAGCTTGTTTGTAGGTGTAAATTATGTAGATATTTTATCATCAGTGCTAATTAATTTGTTTGTTTGCCCTTTCGAGTAATTGGTATATTTACGGTTGTGTATGACATATAGTCTTTGCATGGGAAGTCGTGCTCCTGCCCTGATTGACCTCTTTATCTAGGTTACGTCATTTTTTTATTATTTATTATGGTTATTATTTATTTATTTATTCTCTTAGTATTTTTATTATTGATAAAGTAGGTTTTGACTTTACCTGTAAGAAGGAGAGCTGGCAATTGTGGATCTGATTGGATGGAAAGACCTGCAAAATGGAGTGCCCGATCGGACCCGGACGTTAGCACTCCGAAGCTTAAGTTAGTAGTTTTTAGAGAAAGAGTGCTTAGAGAGAGTCTCAGATATTCAATACTTGGAGTCATCATATTTTTGGTTATTTATAGGAGTTATTTGGAGGGGTATTCGAGTACCTTGGGGGCAATAACCAACAGTTGGAATAGGTGAGCGGGGATGTGACACGGAGCAGGTGGAGAGTATGGGCGTTGGCATGTATCAGTGGGCTGACAAGATGTGTTGTTCCATCAGTCCGATCGGACATCATGCCTTCCTGTGCTGTCTTCCAGCTCACGCTTTGACTTTATGCTATTGGACTTAGGCCCTGCCAAATGTTGTTAGGCCACTCTAATTAGGCCTATAAGAATGTATTTTCCATAGTTATCACTTTTCCCCCTCCAATGGGTCCGATCGGGCGATTTGAGCATTTTGGCGGGATTTTTAAATTTCTAAAAGATGCTCATTCGAAGAGACATGTCCGTTTAGTTCAGACAGCTGTTATACATTTAATGTCTGCGCGTGTGCCAAGGGCGATTCTTTATTCTCTGCTTATGCATTTAATTCCTTCGCATGTGCCGAGGGTGATGCTTCGTTCAGTTCGTTATGCATTTAATGAATTAGAGACACATGGTGATTTTCCAGCAAAGAGACGACTGGATAATTTCAGAAGCTTGGAGCTTATAAATAGGTAATTTTAGGGTGAGTTTTCTTCATTTCTTAGCAAAATTCTGCCATGCCTTTTCTCATGAACTTTGGCACGTCAACGATTGTAAAGTTTTTGTAAGATTACCCCAGTAATTGCTTATTCACAATATTTACCCCAGTAATTCCTTATTCACAATATTACTTTTTACTTCTCCCCTTCATCAGAGATGACTCGAAGTAGCATTAAATCTATAGAGGGAGTTTTCTTGAGACTTATAAAAACTGTGAGACTACGACCCATCCTTTGAAACTCATAGAGGCAAAAATGGCTAAAATCCCTGCACAATACAATATGTCTGCTGAGGTTTATGCGATCATTCACCCAAATTCCATGGTGATAAAAGAGGGGGTGTTTAGGTGTGAGAGCAGTAAGCCGCTCATTCGCCATTTGCGGACACAGCCTCAGAGACAATATAACATAAGTTCTTTTTATGTTATTGGAAGTCACAAGAGCTTTTTGGACCATGACTCTTTCAGCATGCTTTATTTTTATACTATGATCTTGGCCGAATTCTGTGCACTTTCCAATTACTATATCATCACCTTACAAATTGGCACCAATATAAAGAAAACCATCATCGTCAAGGCTGTTTGCACGTTCAATTTTGTTCTGTATCTTCCCAAGATTCATATTATCATCAGACTTTCACCTCTGACCGATTGGGTAGGAGATCTTCGAGCGTTGGTGTCGTTATCTCGCGTACCCGATGGTAAGGAATTCGATCGGAATTTCACAAATATTATTTGCTTTATTCTTGGGGTGCTGTCACAAATGAACATTAACTGCTGCGATGACATTCTGACTCCAGGTTGAGTCTGCGCCTTCATGGTATAGCTATTTTCTGTCGAGTGGGTGCCGATCGGCACAGAGAAGAGGCAAAAGCTATTGCAGATATGAAATCATAGGTGTTTTTCATAATAGTTTATCTTTTGTAATGGCTTTCTCCTTCGCTTTGTAATTTGTAAGAACTCTTCATATATATAAAAGCCAATTTGCCTTTCAATTGTGCCTTTGTACTGCAAGTCTTATTTTTAACAAAATTTTTTCATGATAATAGTTAAGGAAAATAAACACTATCAACTATGGAGAGTGTATGAAATCAAATATGGAGAATGCGCAAAATTTGACTAAGGAGAATACTTCTTGAATTTTAAAGTGCTTTTCAAGCATTGCAATGCACGACCATTTTGGGTTGAAGTTCGATTAGTCCGATCGGATTCGGACTTATCGCCTTAAACACAATAGGCAACTTTTCAATCTTTAACTTAATTGAAGTTTTATCCAATCAGATATTAGTCGGAGAATAATGCATGAAGAATGAATTTTCTTTCTCTCATTGTCTTGGGCTCGGCATGAACATCGAGCCTATTGGAGGGATTTATTCTAAATGAATGGACTTTAACTTTACCATTTGTGGCCGTATTAAACCTAATAGAAATTAAGTCTTTAGTTTTATGATGAATCGCTCACTCACCGATTAGGTTGAAAGTATTTGGGCACTGGGGCCTTTGTCTCTCATACTCAATGGTGGGGGATCCGTTCGGACTTTGCAAAAATCAATTGCTTTGTGGAGATTATTCGCTAGGAGATATTTTGGTCAATCAGTGCCTTTATAAAGATTATCTGCTAAGGGATATTTTGGCCAATCAGTGGTGATTTTGCATTTACTTGCAGACTTTGACATTTTCGATTCGGGATAGACATCGAACCTAGCGAATATATTGGTGGAGATCAAATGAAAAGCGTCTTGCATTTTTGGTTTGGAGTAATATCAAACCTAATAGAGGAATTTGAAATGGAGCAAAGCTTTTCGCATTTTAGGCTCGGTACGGACATCAAGCCTAGCGAGGGAGTTGTACTTATAATACCACGATTAGATTATGCCGATCGGATTAAGAAAATTAATCGAAATTTTTATTGATCAGAATAAGATAGACAACCTGCAAATAAATATCGAGTCCTAAAAATAAATAAATAAAAATGTACCTCTTTTTTTCAAAAATAAAGAAGAAATGGAGAATACTTTTTTTATTGAATGTTAATTTATACATGATTACACTCAGTATACGACATTCTGGCCTTCGGAGATGTCCGACCCTTCAAGGGTCCTGAGTCTACAGGTATTGGAGCTGAGGACATTGGATATTTCATAGGGGGCCTTCTTAGTTTGGCAAGAGCTTTTCATTTTCGGCATTTCTTATACCTATATTTGTTTTTCGAGCATAAAAGTAATCATATTAAGGGTTCTTGCCATTTTGAGTTGCGTCTTTTAGCGACTTTTTATTTGTAGACAGCGATCATGACATTGGCGTCTTCTCTCCTTTTTCTTCTATTAAATTTGAATGTTAGCATCACCCGTTCGGAATAGAAGGCAGATTGATAGGACAAGAGACCGATTTCTTCAGGTATCATTTCCTCAAAGTAGTGAATAAGAGATGATGGCATTTCATGGATGCCGGCTCTTTGAGGGGTCCTATAAGACCATAAGATGTTTTTGCCAGTCGTTGAGTCCAATTGTCCTTTAGCCTCACTCAACCATTTCTTTAAGCCTTCCAAAAGTATTTGATTGGAGGCCTGAATCATCTAATCGTTATGTGAATAGGTGATGAACGCAAACTGAAGGCTGAAGTTGAGGTTTGGGGACCGAAATGTCAAATTGCTCGCCATTATCTGCAATAAAAATAAAGGGTAAGCCGTACCTATAAATGACATTCCCTCATACAGAGTTTTTGTTGGAGGCTTTGTCTCAATTCATTTGGAGAAGTGGTCCATGGTGATAAGGAGGAAATTCTGCCAGGATACTCCGATCAGGAACATGATCTCTATATGATCGGCATATAAGCTGGATCCTTATTAAGTTGGTGGGTGATTATATTAGGGTTAAATCTGGTGGTGTCTTGCATCATTCAAGCAAAGAATGCCCGATGAACCATTAAAACTTGAATGGAAGCCTTCTTGACCTCTTCACCCATGCCAGATGTCTAGTTGAACGCTTTTCCTTTTTTGCAAGTGTCTTTGCCTTGATTTCTTCTGCAGGATCTATTTTCTATGCCTGTACAAATCGTCCTACCATCATGGCCTCTTTTTGGTGCTTTATTGCGACGACATATGCTTCTCTGGATGCTTTTTGATACCCCTAGGATAACGACTCCTTCCCTAGTTGGGATCTTTATCACCATGTATCGAATGCTGGTGATAGCTCCAGTTTGACAGAGTAGAGTTTTGCCAAAAATGGCATTATAGGCAAAAGTCATATCAATAACCATAAAAGTTACCTTGCAGGTATGGACTGGAGCCTCCTGGCCGAGTTTGACTAAAAGCTCGATCGATCCTACCACTTGAACGATAGCGTTGCCAAATCCTATAAGTGGTGTGGCATTTGGTTTAAGTTCTCCGATTGGCAGACTCATGGCTTTATAAGCTTAGAGGGTAAATACATTTATCGCACTTCCATCATCCACCAATATCCTCCTCACATTAAAGTTGTTGATTCGTGCCCTGATGACAAGGACATCCTCATGAGGAAATAATACATCTCATGCATCCTCATTGGATATGGTGACTAGGGCTGGCTATTCGTATGTTTGGGTGATATAGACACTTTTGCCCTTTTTCTTTTTGGAGAGACTTTCTTCGTAGGATGACCCACCATCGATCATGTTCATGACCCCGACGTACAACCGACGAGGATTCGCATTCTTCGGTTTTCTCCATTCATCATCTTCTTCTTCATCTGAGTCATCTTTCTTCAGATTCGACTACTGGCCACTGCCCAGATCGAATTTGAATTGATCGACCTCTTTCTTTTTTCCTAAATTCCTCGAAGTAGAGGCTCTTTCAGGGCTTCTTGCAATCCGTTCGAATGCAGGGGCTCTATTAAATATCCATCCATCTGGGTACAGCAGCCTATCTATCACACTGTTCATTCTGCCACGGCTGGACCTCAGGACATCGTCCAGCTGGATGTGTTATTTAGCCCTTTCCATCAGATCAAAAAAGTTGGTTGGCAGCCTTGTTATGATGGACTCAAACAATGGCCAATCAACGGTGCCGTTGGCTATAGCTGTGGATGCTATCTCCACACTTACATTCTTCACCTCCGAGATCATGGCTTAGAACCTATCGACGTAGTATCAAAGACTTTCATCGTTCCTCTGATAGAGGTTACATAAATCGCTCACGAATTTTGGTGTTCGCGTCTATGCGATGAACCGCATGGTAAATAGTTCCTTGAGTTATCGAAAAGGGGTGATTGACTCCTGGGTGCGTTCATTGAACCGGCTGAGGGTGTCTCCTCCCAAAGTAGTAGGGAAAATCTTGCAAGCAACCCTTTTGTCATAGGTATACACCTGCACTTTTGTTAAATATTCTACGAGATGAGTGACGGGGTCAGTTTTACCTATATATTTGTCCATCACCACATTTCTCCATCAGGGAGGTAGCTCAGACTCCATAATTTTCCTGCAAAATAAAGAGGCCGTGTTGATGTAGGTATTTTCCTCGAACATGTCTTTTCTCGGACCTGCTAAGCCAAACTGCTTGAGTTTTTATTTGAACCATTTGTCCTCTCTGCTCATGGCCATTGAGGAGAACTCATCTCTTCGTCGCCTCAAGCGACTGAGATTTAGCGTGCATATGAAGGTCAAATCTTCCTCAACGGATGGAGTTGAGGCTCTGCTGGGGATACATGATGAGTCTCTGCTCAAGGATGTTGTCCCCTTCCCCCTGTCGTATCTGCCTGGGGTTTTGACCCCTGTTCTCCTAGTATTATGAGCTTGAGGCTCATTGATGGAGATCCCCTTGTTCCTTCTTCTTTTGAAATCTTCAGTTGTGAAGTCCATCTCTTGACTTTTTTCGAAAGTCTTGGGTGCTTTGCCCTTTTTTAGGATTTGGACAATGCTCTTAGCGAAATCACTAAGAATGGCTTGCATGTCCTTGATGGTGACAGGAGTATCCTTCGATTGTTTAATGACTACGACATTGGAATTCGGGGGGAGCTTACCCCTAATAAGTGATCTGGAAGATCTCTCTCTTCTCCCTGAGGGCCTGAATCTGCCCTAACTAGTGAGATTATAGTCTTCGAGAACTGTATTTTTGCCAGATCCTGAATTTGTCGTGGCTCTCAACGAAAGCATCAAATGATAAAGCAGGTTTTGACTTTACCTGTAAGAAGGAGAGCTGGCACATATGAATCTGATCGGATGGAAAGACCTGCAAAATGGAGTGCCCGATCAGACCCGAGCATTAGCACTCCGAAGCTTAAGTTAGTAGATTTTAAAGAAAGAGTGCTTAGAGAGAGAGTCTTAGATATTCAATACCTGGAGCCATCGTATTTTTGGCTATTTATAGGAGTAATTTGGAGGGATACTCGAGTACCTTGGGGGGCGATAACTGGCAGTTGGAGTAGGTGAGCAGCGATGTGATAGGAAGCAGGTGGAGAATATGGACGTTGGCTTGTGTCATTGGGCTGACAGGACGTGCTGTCCCATCAGTCCGATCGGACATCACGCCTTCCTGTGCTGTCTTTCAGCTCACGCTTTGACTTTATGCTATTGGGCTTGGGCCCTGCCAAATGTTGTTGGGCCACCCTGATTGGGCCTGTAAGAATATATTTTTCATAGTTATCAACTATTATTTTGGATGTATTATTTTGGGGATGTAATAATTAGTAATAAATGATTTTTGCACACTTAACAATAAAATTTTACTTAAATTAGTTTTACTAATTAATTATATTTTCCTTAATTAATATATATCAATGTACAATTTTTAGTCCAAATTCACAATATAATAAAAGCTTTTTTTTATAAATGTGCATGGAGGAACCAACGTTCCCAAACTAATTAATGACCCCTTTTATGTATGATATTTATCTATCTTTCTTTTGTATATTATTCTTTTCTTTGGGACGATTTGCTTATGTAATAACTTAAGTAGGGCTTTATTTATTTACTGCTTTCTTTATTTGATTGGGATGTTCACTTATATTTTATCGCAAATGCATTATGTGAGAAAGGAGGGTGAATTAATATTTAAATCCCAATTATAAAATAACACATAATCAAGGTGTCTAATAAGAGTGATATCCCGAACACCAATCTCTGTTTGGACATCAAAAGATCAATAATTATTTTTCAACGTTCTGTTGGGTGGCAACTCTATGACAACTACCTTTTTGGACCCATTAGTAAATGCCTTCACATAGGAATGAGCATGGTTAATCAAAATTTAGGTTAACCATTTTAGGTTTATGGTTTTTACTTTAAAAATCGGTGGTTAACTGATCCGAAATCGAAACCAAATATATATACATTTTATGAATTATATTTTAAATTTTACACTTATATTTTTCAATTTTTGTGTAATTTATAAATATTAGATATCTAATTTTGTAAAATATATATTTTTAGTAAATAAATATTAAAATTATGTGCATAATTAGCATTCTATTGTTAGTTTTATATTGAATATTTTTAATTTTTATAATTAATTATGAAAATTTTATTTTTATTTTGATTATTTTAATGGATATTGTATTTAATTAGTATTTTTTCATTTTTAAAGCATTTTTAACTATTAAAAATAATATTATAAATTGTATAATTTATTAAATTGATATATTAAAATTTTTTAATGGTTAACCGATAAATCAATCCGAAAAACTGAGTTAAAAATCGAAATCGATATAGTGGTTAATCCGATAGTAATGGACTGGTTTAAAAAAATTCTTAATGGACCGGTTAACATGTCCATGCTCATCCCTACCTTCATGGGTTGACTACCAACAATAATTTGGACTTGATCCCTCCCTTTTTATTGTAAAGTAGCTAATTTATGATTAATAGTGAGCCTTCTCCGGTCTCAGATCCTAAAAGCGGGCCTTCGAGAGCAAACTTGGAACAAAAGGCGAGGCTCTAGCGCGTATCACAATACCCATGACAATTGGGCCAAATTAGGTCCAACCACTTTGATCCAACTAATTAGCCCACTTGCACTTAAATAACCTACTTTTTGGATCAATTAATTCCTCTACTATTTTTCTTGCTTCATTTTCAGTTTCAAGTGATCCTAACCTAATTTATAATGAAATTTATGCCCTTGAACAAATTAAAAATGGTCTTTAATGCCCCTAATTAAATTAACTTTGGTTTTCACTATTTTTCAGAAATTGATATTTTCCTTATCAGAATACTTTGAAATTTTGCCCTAAGTGTAAAAACATATGCAAGAAGGAGTGCTTAAAATTTCAAGTCATTCTTACATCGTTTCGATATATTTTTATTTTTGGCAAAAAAATCAGTTGACTCGAAACCCGAAAATTCAAAACTATCAGAAAAATTATTTTTCTCTTCCAACAGCTCGTTTATGCTATTTTTGATAAGTTTATGCAATAATAATAATTTTATGAGGTCTATAAAATATTTTAGAGCCCGATCAAACTTACGGTCAACCTTTCTACGTTCTACGGTATCGAAGAAATCATTCACTGTATGTTTTGGAGACCCATTTGGACTCAAATTCTCCTCAAATTGTATCATTAAACTCCATTTAATATATATTTTATCATTTAATGGTTAAGTACCACTTTTCGCCAGGTCACCCATCCTGGTACTACTCTGGGTTGAGCACGTTTAACACCTAGACACTTACAAATTTTTCTATACTGTACTACTGTAATTACACTAAAAATTGTTTTAGGATTACTGTTCATACTCTAGAATGTACTATGCATGTTATAAAATTTTGGGGTGTTACAGTTTCTCCCTCACTAATTAAAATTTCGTCCTCAAAATTTACCTAAAATGGGAAGCTATATGGATCTGTTTGCAAATATGGCCATATCCACTACCAAAATTGTACAAAGGGACAAATAGAAATAAATCTTGGATGTATTTTAATCCTTATATGACATGTACATATACTACTGTAATTATTCATTTGTACTTATGTAAGACTCCAATGATATAAATAGATTGGTGGGACCACTTGATGTGATCCTACTGCTCTAGAAGGAGTAAAAGGACCACTTAACATGATCCTACTGCTCCACAATGTGTGAGTGGAGCGACTACTTGACATGATCCGACTGCTCTAAAATGTGCCTGTATGAAATGTATGTGTGAGGTGACTACTTGACATAGCCAACGCCTCGTTAGTTTATCTTGTCTCATACTGTGGTGTATATGTATATCCTTATGTCATCACTTCGAACTTAGAATCGTCTAAACCTAATCTGATACCACTAAATGTAACACCCTACTTACATTTATAATTCCATATGCTATATGTTATCATTTGTGACATTACATGATCATTAACTTGATCCATCTTGCATATTGTTGGTCAATAGCTAAATTTAATCCTGGATTTCAAAAATCATTAGCGTTACAAAGTTACATAAGATAACATGTAGCATATGGAGTTATAAATGTAATCACTTAGATTTCTATTTTTTTTAATGTTATAAATGTGTGTTATAATAAAAAAGAAAGAAAAAAAAAGAAAAACCATTGAAAGAAACTTGTGTTTTGTTGTGTTTAGGCGAAGGGAAAGAAAAAGCCAAGCGGGGTTTGTGCATCAGGATTGGAGAAAGGAGAATATCATTCATAGAGACCACCAACCCCTCTCCTTGACACCATATAAATTATCCAAGTCGTATGAAAAAATTTTCAGCAAAGGTATATCTATGTATATAACTTAGACTCTAAATATTAATTAATATATCTGCTTGCTTATTCTTGAGCATGCAAGAGGAGCTTTGCATCCTATATATTTTTATATATGAATCTTTGTGATAATAATTGATAATCAATACAAGAGCTAAAATAACTAGCAAATGAGCTGAGGTCTAATGTTATTTTCAATGTTTCAAGAACTGGGGGTCATTTAGGGTCAAGCCTTGGTGTTGTTGAGCTCACTGTGGTTCTTCATTATGTTTTTAATGCTCCTCAGGATAAGATACTTTGGGATGTTGGCCATCAGGTTCACTGCTTTACATTCTCTTTATGGAGAGCTTGGTTGAGATTTAGAAAAGAGAAAATATGCTATTGTTATGGTATACTATTGAGAAATTGATTCCAGCTCCATTGATTTGCAGTCATACCCATACAAAATCCTGACTGGTAGAAGAGACAAGATGCACACAACGAGACAGATAAATGGACTTTTTAGTTTCACAAAGCAGTCTGAAAGCGAATATGATTGCTTTAGAACTGGCCATCTATAACTCCTTCATACTGTTATACAGAATACATGGTAATCAAATGTTAAAACCTATACATGAATCTGTACATTTTTTTTACAATACCTGTAACTATACTTATAACGTAATTACCTACATAACAATTGTAGCTCGATATTTTACAACTACAGTCATGTGCCTATACAATTCCTATACTTTCTTATATATGCTAAATCTAACTCCTTTCTTGTTCTTTATCCTGCTCTTGACTATTATAGCGACACCGGCCACTTTAATCTCATCAACTTCATAAGCTACACACAATCAACAAACTATGTGCTGAGCATCAAAACGTTCAGTGGTGGATACGTATCCCAAACTTTTCATAATAAATCACATACACACATACATACGCACTTGCATGAATTTACTCGTACATACATTCATTCACACATGCATACATACCCATATATATACACTTACTCACACATGCATACATACTCACATACATACATTCATATACATAGGTATACATACACGCATACATATATTCATATACATATGCATATATATTCACATACATACATCTATACTCCTATACATACATTTTATGCATACCTACACATATACACACATTACATGCATACCTACATATATACATACATTACATGCATACCTATACATATACATACATTACATGCATACATATACATACATTACATACACATGCATACCTATACATATACATACATTACATATACATACATACATATATATACATACATTGCATGCATACATATACATACATACATGGTCACATACATACATTCCCATATATACACATACATGCTCACATACGTATATTCATACATATATGCATACATATTCAAGTACATACATTCATAATCATATACGTACATATTCACATACATACATCTATACACATGTACATACATACACATATATATATACACGTATGCATACATACATTACACATTTACATATACATACATGCATACTTATTTACATTTACATACATACATATCTATACATATACATTTACATATCCATATACATATACATACATATACTTGTGTATACATACTTATACGTGCATATATACATATATACATACATAAACATATACATATACATGTATACACATTTACATATACTTACATGCATACCTATTTATATTTATATACATATATTTTTTTGTTTTATTTAAATTGCCCCCAGTAATAGTCCAATAGAAATTTCGGACTAGATACACGGGACAGGGACCCAAAAGTCCCACATATAGGGTGACCTCGAAGGATCACAAACATAAACATGAACATGGTACTTGTAACTTATGAACATATAACATGGGATAAATCGTAATTAGCCTACTGAACTGAGTCGCCATGACTCGGACAGCGGTATAAGTGTCCCTATGGCTAGCCAACTATATCCTCAACTAGATTTACTATCAGACTACTAAGGGCAATATTTCAGGTTCTGTATTTATATTTATTCTTTACGTATAATTTAAAGTCATCAAATGACGATTTAACTTATTATAATAATCAAATCATACTCTTCACGTACTTGCTCATTCATACATAATATAAGCATTATTCTTACAAGTCATACATATACCTATACGTATATCACATGTATAACTATACATATACATATACATATACATATACATATACATATACATATACATATACATATACATATACATATACATATACATATACATATACATATACATATACATATACATATACATATACATATACATATACATATACATATACATATACATATACATATACACATACATACACATACCTTAAATGCATACATATACATATATATTCTTACAAGTCATACATACATTTATACATATACCATACATATATATTTACTACAAATGTTTACTTACCTCTAACTTGCTAAATAATTTATTTATTGACTGCTATTATTTATTTATAACTTGATATCCTTATTGTCAATTTAATATTATTAAACTTATTATTTATTTCCATTTAAACCTTAAATCTACAACATAATGCAAAATTTAACTTAAAATATTCTACTAAATTCCAAAAATTCCAATTAAAACATTCCACTAATCAATTTAAGTTTCCAATTTCACATTTATAACATTATTTCCATTTTATCACATATAGTCACACAAAATACACATATACATAATCAAATTTTCATACAAAACTTATGAAAATTTAGGAATAGTGTATCTACTAACTTTGAATTCATCTCCTTCACACTTTAATCTTCCTCTTCTTTGCCTTAATCCATGAAATTGTTTTTTCTCCATAAAAATCCTAAAGTGGCCGAAATTCACAAAGGAAGAAATCATCATTTTCTTGCTTTCTTAATTCAATGCAACCTCATAATACTAAAATACACCCTTAAATCTACCTATTAGAGCCTTTAAATCAAATTAAAAACCTTGAATTCATATACCTTGATTTTAGAACATAAACATGAGTCCTTAATTTCTCTTACTTATTTTGCTCAAAATGGGATTTAGGGGTTTCCATAATCCATTAGAGAAGCTGAATTCAACTTAGGGGCCTTGAATTTAAAAAGAGAATTAGAGGAGAGATGAAAAAATTAAGTGAAATGAAAATCTTTCACTTGGCCAAGAAGAAGAAATGGAAGAGAGAGAGAGGCTAGGTGAAATCTTTAGAAAATGGTAGATTTTTAGGCTATTTATAGGGCTGATTTGATCTGGGCTTGGTTTAACCAAAGAGGTTGGGCCTAATTAAGCCCAATTTGATTCCTAAGCCCAATTAATGCACCGTAAATTATTTTTTCATTTTCAAAGCTCAATTTTACTCAAAATTAATTTCATAATTCTTAAAATAATATATTAAGCCTTCATGCAAAATTTCAGCTCAATCAGAATTCATTTTCGATTCGATTGACTCCAATCAGTTCGATTAGCAAATTTTCGATGTTATCGAAAAATTACTTTTTTACTACCATAAAATTATAAATACTTATTAGAGATCAACTGAAAATTTCTAAAATTTTTGAATATCATTTGCTATTTTTAAAACTTCGATCAAATTCACGGTCAACCGATTACTATTTAAACCGAAATCATTATTTTTTTCTTACTTCTTGAGTTTAAAACTTCTTAAAAACACTCCTTTAAGCCTCAAAATATATCCACTAGACTCCATGATATTTTTTGAGCCAATCGAAGACTATTTTTCAATCCGATTTACTTTTTTCACTCCAATAACTCAATTTTTAAAGTCACCGAAAAATTAATTTTTTATTATCATGTAATTCTACATCTCATTTAATATAGATCTGAAAATTTCTACTATTTTTTTAGAGGCCATTTTTTATTTTTAAAGTTTCAGACAACCCGAGCATTGTTTAAAACGAAACCATAATTTTTTTTTATTTTTGACTTTTGAGAACCTATTTGATCCCATTTTTACTCCAAATTTCACCCACGAGTTCCTACTGACTTGCTCTTTCCAATGATCAAATAAAATATTTTTCGATTCCGAAAAATACCATTTTTAACTAGCCCGATATTTGGGCCATTACACCATAGCTCTACCATAATTTCTGCCATCTTAGGTACTATTCTTCTATACAAATTCAACAAATTCTGAATTTGGATTTGAAATTACTTATAAATAATTAAGATCATTATTTTTGTATGTGGTGCTTATTATTTTATTATGGTTCAGATTCTTTCGGGTCAAAATTAATGAATTTTTTATTTTTTTCTACTACTTCTGTAGTTGTAGAAGTTTTTTCCAATCATGTACTTAGTAGGCCTCACTTCCAAATTATAGGTCTCTTATAAAGTGCTACATAGCATTCTGAAATAGATTGAATCCAAACTTATTTAAATCGATATAAAAGTCACTTCTCTTTGTTGAAAAAAAAAGGCTATCTATAGGTGGAAATAGTAAACTATAAGTGCTTTTGGTGGCAGGAATGGCTGTGGCAAGAGATTTAAACGGAAGGAAAAACAATGTAGTTGCTATTATAGGTGATGGTGCCATGACAACAAGTCAAGCTTATGAAGCTATGAACAACACTAGATACCTTGACTCATATATGATTGTTATCCTTAATGATAACAAACAAGTTTCTTTGCCAGCTGCAACACTTAATGGACCAATACCACCCGTAGGAGCTTTGAGCAGTGCTTTTAGCAGGTTGCAATCAAACAAGCCTCTTAGAGAACTAAGAAAGGTTACTAAGGTAAGTACACAGGGAAGAGAGAATACTTTTGATGCACCAGGTGTCACTCTTAATTGATTTTGATGGGATTGAATTGTTGCAGGGTGTTATGAAGAAGATCGGTAGACCTATGCATGAACTGGCAGCCAAGGTCGATGAAGAATGATCAATGGTTCTAGTTCAACCCTCTTTGAAGAGCTTGGACTATATTATATCAGTCCTCTCGATGGTCACAACGTAGATGATCTTATTGCTATTCTAAAAGAGGTTAAAAGTACCAAAACTATTGGTCCAATCTTGATCCATGTTGTCATTAAGAAAGGTTGAGGTTATCCATATACTGAGAGAGCTACGGACAAGTACCATAGGAACTAGAATTGACCCCCTTTGAAAGAGAGAAAAGAAATATGACTTGAAGATTCAAGTAACAGATGGTTTTTCACTTTACGGGAGTGACCAAATTTGATCCTAAAACTGGAAAGCAATTCAAGGCCAGTGCTAGTACACAGTCTTATACAACATACTTTGCAGAGGCTTTGATTACAGAAGCTGAAGTAGACAAGAATATTGTTGCAATTCATTTTGCAATAGGAGGTGGAATGGGCTTAAATCTCTACCTTCACCATTTCCCAACAAGATGCTTTGACGTTGAGATAGTAGAACTATAATGGCCTCAACACCGGATCAACTGTGAACAGTACTTTTCGATGATAAATAGTACTTTCCGGGTCTGAAAGAACACTCGAAAGTCAAAAATATTTTATTGGATCATTGGAAAGTATTGGTCATGGTGAGTCCGGGGTTAAAATTTAAAATGAAATTGAAGTCAAATGGGCCTTCAAAAGTCAAAAATACGAAAAAGTTAGCGAGTCAATTTCCTTAATAAGAAATGTGACTTAATTTTGCATAAATTATTAAAAATAGTAAACAAACTCCAAAAATTGCCAAATTTTGTATGTCTACATGAATTTTTATGTAGAATATTTTAATAATGAGAATTAAATTTTTCGATGACACCGGTAGTTATCGAATCAGACTGATAATGGACTCCAATTGAGCCAAAAATTTGCGTGCTAGCTATTTTTGATGTGATAAGAGTGATTGAATTATTTTTGGAGTGATTTGAAAGCTAAAAGAGAGAGAAATTTCATTGGACTTTAAAAAGGCCGAAATTTGGCCTTAAGAATTAATTGGGCTAAGCCCATTTGTTTAGCACAATTTTGGGCCCATTATAAGAGCATATAAAAGCCAAATGTTTGGAGAAAATTCCAAAAAAATACAACAGCCTCTCCTCTCCTCTCTTGGCCGAACCAAGCTTCTCTCATTTCTCTCTCTCTCTTGCTTCTTAATCACTCAAAATTCTCCATAAATTTTAACTTAATAGTTGTAGTTCCATCTCTCTAGATCACTAAAATAGTTTCTATTGTTTGATTTGAGCAAGGAAAGTGGAGGAATCAAGTAGAGAAAGAAAAAGAAATAAGTTTGAACTTGAGAAATTTAGTGATTTAAATTGATTCTTTAGTATTTTTTCATAGATTTTGAGGTGTAGAATATGATTATGAGCTTGTATTTTTCATTTGAGAGCAAAAAATAAAGAAAACTAAGGTGTATTGGCCAGCCATGGTAGGTGGTGAAGAAAGATGAAGTTTTTCAAGGGACAAAGGCAAGGAAAAGGAGGCTTAGGCTTCCGAAATCAAGTCAAAATTGTAAGTGACTAGCAAATCTTTACATTTTGTAAATTTATGAATTTAATTTCTTTATATATTTAGGGTAAAAATTTTTAAAATCATTAAATGATGAAATTTGTTTAGGATAATTAAAAGTGAACCTTAGAAGAGATGAATTGGAAGCTAAAAAGAAAGAAAGAAAATTTTTAGGAAGATTTATGTTGATGGCCGAATTTCTTAGTAAAGGAAAATGATAAAATTTTTGCATGAAAATAATATATGTTAGCCTAAATTAATTATAGAAATGATAAATGGTGTCCATGAATTTTTATTAAATAATTGAAATTTGTTTTGGAATTTTTAAGATTATGTATTGTGTATGTATATAGTGAAAATTGTGAAATGAAGTGAAATAATTGATTATTTTAGTGGAAAATGATAATAAACAATAAATAATGCATAAATAAATTTTATTAGAATTTATTGAAATTATTAGGATTTTATTGAAAATTTAATGTGAATATGTGTAATGAAAATAATTGAATTATTAATGAATAATTGCATAAAAATGACTAAAAAGGTGAATTAATATGGAATTAAATTATAATTAATAAAAAAGAAATAAAAAGTCAACCGATGAATTTTTTGAGAATTAAAAAGATTAATTAAGTAATTATTATTGTACCCTTAGAATTAGTCTGGCAGTAAAAACTAGTTTTGGATATAGTTGGATAGCCATAGGAACACTCTTTACCGTGGTACAAGTCATGGTGACTTGCTTTGCTATGGGTAGGATCTTTGATCTCCATAGTTTAAGTGTAAAGTGAAAGTAAAAAGTGCAGTGTTATGTGAATGGTTCATTGGAAATCATTTCTCTTTTAGTGGGGCCCATGGGATCCATGTTTCGTGTATCCTGTCTGAGATTTTCTGTCGGATCTGTATTAGGGGCATAATGGAAGTAAATTGATAAAAATGTGAAAAGATAATGAAAAGTAAGAATAAAGAGTGAAAAATGACTAAAATAAAAGAAAAAGAAAGTTTAGGGGCAAACTAGTAATTTTTTTTAAAAGCGTAAAAAGTAAGTAAATTAAGTAAGAATTGCTTAAATATCGATAAAATAGTCAGATAATAGTTAAATTGTTTAAAAAGTAAATTTTATAGTCAACAAGGACTAAAAATAAATTTTGTATATAAATGTCAAAATAAGTATATAGGAATGTAAAATGCTTCAATTTTTAGTTCAAAGATAAAAAATAAGCTTTTTAAGGGAAAACTTGTAATTATGTGATTAAAGTGAATAATCGTATAGATAATAGTTAAATTGATGTTTTAATAAGAAATTAAATGATTTTATGAATATTTTTGTATATGTTTTTATCTAAGAATGATGATGATGATGATAAGTTTAGGAAATGTATCGATTACTAGTCACCACTGAGCATGTTGAGTGCTCAGCGCGTAATTTTTATTGCGTGCAGGTAATTTGTTGTATTGACTTGGCATGTATATATTAACATTACTTTTGGTTATGTAAATGTTAAACAGAAGTTATATTAGCGAAATTATATTTTGAATATGTATGAGATGGAATGAATGTTTATGGTTGTTATTATTGATTGTTGTGCCTCTGAGAGGCTATGTAAAATTGTTTGCGTTTCAGGGGGCTAGTACTATGTACAGCCATTATATTGCAAAAATTTTATTAAATGCATAGTAAATTGGACAGTTATAAGTCATCGGCAAATTGTTATCAAAATAATTAAGTATATGTTAATGAGATGTAAGGAACAAGTTGGAAATTTTTTTTTTTCAGCCTTTGGTACACCGGTACAGTATTGAGAGTGATAAGGGTGTTATATTTTGTGGTATCAGAGTAGTGGTTTAGACGGTTCTAAGATCGGAGTGGGTATAATGTTTGATTTAAATTGATTATATACATACCAATTTTTATTTTGAGAAGTTGTTTTGGAATTAATGTATTCTTGTTCCCTTTTGTTTTATAGTGAAAAGATATCTGGAGAACAGAGTCGCGAGGTTGGAGACAATAGGAGTGAGGCCTCCAGTAATGTAAGGCAACAGGAGGTTCCACAACAGCAGGTACCTCCACCAGTAGCGCCTCCTCCGCCTCCTCCTCGTCAGCTAGATTTTCTCAATTTAATGTCAGACTACATCCAACAGTGACTTCAGGCTGCTCAGGTTCAGGCACCGCTGCCAGTAATTTAGGTTCAACCGCCTGCTCCACCTAGAAGGAAGCCTATTTTGGAGCAGTTGAAGAGACTTGGGGCTGAAGATTTTTCAGGTCATGATCCCTTGACTCTAGCAGCTGCAGAGAAGTGCTGAAGCCTGAGTCCATCGGGTTAAGTATTATTGCATGTTTCCTAGCTGAAGGATCTAATCGGAACTTATCCCTTGTTTCTCAAACCTACCTCCCATCTAACATAAAGTGGAGACACCTTCCTCTATGAAATTTTGTGATTTATCATTTGGTGCTTTAGTTGAGAATCGACCGCTGGGCAAAAAAACCCAAGTTTCACGACTTATAAGTAACATGTAAACTCGTCGTTGCACTACAAGGATACAAGGTTTCCATGAAAGTCTTCGAGATTACATAAGAGACCGTCAAGTGGCAAGTAAGACACAGAGTTTCCATGAAAGTCTTTGAGACTTCATGAGAGATCGTCAAATGGCAAGTAAGACACAAAGTTTTCATAAAAGTCCTCGAGACTACTTGAGAAATCATCAAGCGGTGAGTATAAAACGCCACGAAGAAGAAGATACACGGATTCTATGGAAATCTCATAGAACACACAGATACTTGAATAAATAAGAATGGAGTTCTAAGACTAAAAGAAGGCGAAAAACCAAGCGCTAAGGCTAAAAAGAGGCGAAACATCTCTCATTTGGTCTAACGCAGAAAGAAAATGCGGGGCTCTCCGAACCCGCATATTAGGAGACATTTTGGGAAGAATAGAGCAGTTGCTCCCCCTTTACATCTTCAAGCGAATTAGGTAGAGTCCAAAACTGAAGCCAAAAGGTTGCATTGGGAACGCCTCTCCTTTCGCTGGTCCACATAGTACAAAAGGTAATGAAAAGAGTAAGTCGAATTGGAGAAAGGAGATCCCGAAGAAAAAGCGGCATCGACATCGTGCCCTGTGGATGAAAACAACTGGAGGAGATCCGACTAAGGAAAGGAGAAAAAAGATGTGAAGAAGCACGCCTCCCATCCTGCCAATCCAAAAAACACTACCAAAAAAAAGGAATTAGCGACTATTTCTAGTTTTAGTCGTGAAAATGTATTGGTCATAAGTTTAGCAACGTAATAGCGACGAAAAATTGAAGTTAGTTGCTAAATTTGGCTGCAATGATGTGCCCTTTTAGCACGCAATTAGCGACGGAAATTTGGTCGCTAAAAATTTTTCTATATTTTTAATTTTGTAAATAAATTTCCAGAAAAATAGTGAAATTCTAGCGACGGAACATCGTCGCAAAATTAGTCACTAAAAATATTTTATATTATATTATTTATCTATTTTCAATTAAATTTTGAAATAAATTTATAATTTTATTTATTAATTTTACCGAACATTATAATATTAATTAAATATTATAATTACAATTATACCTCTCTTTGGAGCTTATTCTTATTAATTTAATTTTTTTATTATTTTTTCTATCCTATTTAATTAATTGTTTTAATTAATTCATCCACTGCAATTTTTGAAGTCTCTCTCTATATATTAAGTTATCCACCACAAATTTACCTCTCTCTGGGATGCGGCATTTTCTATGAAGTACTCGGATGGCTAGGGATGATCACGGGGCGTGAAATTTCCATCCCCAGTGGAGAACCGCCCCGAATGGGGCGGAAAATCTTCGAAAAATTCGCATGTGGGGATGGAGATGGGGAAAAAGCATTCCCCGACTTAGAATTCGGGGCGGGGACGGGGATTGTGGTCCCCGGTCCGAAATTTTACCGCCTCCGAAATTTAATTACTAAATTTAATTATATTTATAAATTTAATTTTAAATTATATTTAATTTTAGTTTTATCAATTGTTAAAATTTATATTAGTTTGATTTGTAATTGAATTTATATTTTTAATTATTAAATATTATATTTTAATTATAATTAATTATTAATTATTATATTTTAGTTGTAATTAAATTTTTTTTAAAAATAAAAATATTTTTTATGTAGGGACGGGGATCCCTGCGAGGATAGGGATTGACGGAGACAGGGAAAATTTTTTTCCCGAAATATTCTCGGTCCCCACTCTGCTCCCGCCACGCCCTTGCGCGGGGCAATAGGTGGGGAGGCACTCTCCGCTCTCGCCCCGCGATCATCCCTACGGATGGCAAAAAATTTTCTTTATTATAAAATAAAGATGAAAATTTTATTCATTTTTTTTAAAAAGGATTAAAAGATGCTTCAAGGCCCAGTTGACATATATATGGGCCCATTGCACAAATATATGAAGATAAAACAAAAAGCGAGAGGAAAAAAAAAAAAGAAAAGAGCAGGAAAAATGAGAGGGAGAGTCCAGCCACCACACCGGTCGCTGGCCTTCTCTCTGTCGCCACCTCACCGACGCCCTATTCTGGCGTTGCCGCCATCACTACCATCTCTATATCTTCTTCTCTTTTGGTTTAAAATTTCTCTTTCTTCTATTGATACTTCTATACTTTCCGGCCACTTCCAGTGTCGAATGGCGACACTGACCATACTGACAGCCTCCTGAAGGCGAGGCGAGCCTTCCCATGTCCTCCGTTCTTCCTCACTCCGCCGCAGCAAGGAGATCGGAGCTAGAGAGGCCGAGAGCTTTCGACGTAGATCCCGGTCAAACGGTGGTTCCTTGGGGCGCGTGACCACTGGCGGCTAGTCCCCGGTGTCTTGAGCTATAAGTCGGCATAGGCGGTGTAGCTCCGGCGACCGTTGACCGGCGAGGCCAGGGGCTCTGGCCTAGAGTTCACTTCAAGGTATTGCTTCAGACCTTTTCTAATGTAGAGTTATTTCAAGTATTGTTGTGTTTACTATGAAGTTGGATTTTTACAGTCTATTGTTAAATCATCCATTGCCTTCATCTAAGCTTCAATGGCTTGTTTCAGTTCATTTTTTTAGCAATTCTATTTGTTTAACATCCTGGCCTTCAGGTTTCTTCGTTGAATGCTAAGTGTGGATTTTGTTTATTGCTTCAGATCTTCAATTCCTAAACATAATAGCAGTGAATGGGAGATGAATGCCATTTAATTATCTGGAGCTAGCTTCTAACGTGAATAGTATGTTGCCACATTCAGTTTCTGGTTTCTTTATTAATTTCGTGATGTTTCTGGCACACTTTCTTAGGAGTATGAAATATAGATATAGTTTCTTCAAAAAAAAAAAAGCACAGAGATAGAATTTTTATGATAAATATTAAGTATTACTTTATTTTATTTCATTTTAAATTTTTTCTTTAAATTTGAGAATAAAATTTATATATTTATTTTTATTTATTATCCATCATTATATTTAATATAATAGTAAATTTATTTTTAATCATTTAAAAATTAAATGAAATGTTTAAAATTTGAAAAACTATATTTTAGTCAATTGTTAATTTTTTCTTATAAATCAAAATTTTTAATTATTTTCTTGATTTATGTATTAAAGTTAAATTAATTACTAAAATGTGATGGGAAAAGTATTTATCCGAATGGATTTAATTTTTTTTTTCTTTTTTCAATTACATATCCTTGTGAGAAAAAGTGGATAGACATTTAAGTTCCGTTAAACTTAAAAGCATTAAAAAGCCTCAATTATTATTTTTCACAAAAAAAAAGTCTCAATTATTTGGGCTAAAGTCAAATATGAGTTTAATGATCTAATAAGGTGTCCAATGCGAAAAATAAAAACAGATTTGGATCAAATATAGTTTGACTTGTTATTGTCCAAAAAAGAAAACAGATATATATATATATATATATATATATATATATATATATATATATATATATATATATATATATATATATATATATATATATATATATATATATATATATATATATATATATATATCAAAACGACTAAGTTATATGCGCATGATTCAATATGATTGAGTGGGGGCTTAAGCCTTAAGGTGCCTATTTGGCTTTCAACGGTTCTCGAAATACTAATATTGATAATTTGTCCATTGGATTCAATCTGTTCTTGCTAAAATTCTTTTAAGGACCCTATGCATGTACTCTTTTTTCTTTTCTTTTTTTCTTTTCCTTCAATGGTAGCTACAGACCTTCATGGAGGTCCAAGCATTTGGTCGCCCACTTGCACTAATTCTATGGTTTTCCCCTTCATATGGTATTTACATCTTCTTTTAGCCATTGATTAAAAGTGGACAATTTTCCATTATTAGATTTTTACCGCATGCATAAAAAAAAGTTTTCCTCGCTTTGATTAATGTATCATAAAAAGTTTCATCAAATGATTAATAGATTAACTTAGCACTGACATCACCTTTATATTTGTTCATATCGATTTGAATGCCAAGTAATAATAATTCATGTTGAACACAACATACAATATTTTATGGTAGGATGTTATTGGAAGAAAAGGCCAAGCCAAACTGAAATTGAACTTACATATCTTTCAACTGTTTTTTGTGGGATTAATTGATAGCTTATTTATTGTTGAATTGTGTAATTTATGCATGATTAAAAGACATTTAAAACTGTTTTGTTGCTTCTTTCTGTTCCAGCCGGTTCAAGTCTAGCTGGAAGTCTTCATTGGTTGCTGCTTGCAAGGAAGACGAAGACTGTAAAGTTCTATTTTTTTTGGTAGCATATTGTATAAAAGTGTTAGTAGCAATATTTAGTTTAATGTACTTTTAAGGTACTAGGTAATTTAATGTACTTTTATTATATATTTTTTTAATTAATAGCATTGGAGAATTTTTATTTGTATAAAATTAAATTTTTTTAATTAATAGTATTGGAGATTTCTTATTTATATAAAATTAAAATATGGATGTTTAATAATAATAAAAAAATTGGGAATGATGATAAAATAAATTCTACAATATTTTTAGCGACGGAATGGAAAGCAGTTATTTATCACTAATATAAAAACGAATGTATTTTGGCGACTAATGGTAGCAATTAGCGACGGAAAATCGGTCGCTAATATTTGTTTATAACAAGGGCCACTGAATTTAAGGGTTAATTAGCGACGGATAATTTTCCTGTAGCGACGGATTGTCGCTAATATAGCGGCTGATTTTGTCGCTAATATAGAGGCTTTTTTACTCTTAGTCGCTAAAAATGCTAGCGACTGCCAAATTGCAACAGTTGGTTGTTAGTCGCTATAGTGAAATTGCGACGGATTTTTTCAATTAGCGACAGTCTGCCGTCGCTAAATCCATTTTTTTTTGTAGTGAAAGGGTAAGAACAAAACCCAAATGAGTCGTACAGGAAAAACAGTTTAAGTGAAGAAGGCATTAAAAGGACGTCTCATTTTCAAGAAAAAAATGCAAAGACAACATAATCATGCCAAAGATAAATATGTAAATATCCCGATCAAAAGATCAACCAAAACATGTAAATATCCCGATAGAAAGATTGATGAAAATATATAAATATCCCGATCGAACGATCGATGAAACTATCATTACACATTAATGTAATAAGCCAAAATTAATAAAACAACTTGTTCTGTAAAACCATGACACAACATGAGTCACATTTATCCAAAATAAAAATCATGGGAAAAAGTTTCTTCTCCCCATAACAAGGCAAAAAGGAATCAAATAAACCAAGACGCCATCTCCTCTTACTTTCCTAGAAAATTAAGAATTAAATCATCAAAACGGACCCAATTCGTTAACAATAAGATCTAAAAACCAGCCCACTGGTCTCGCCACAACGGTCAATACAGAGTAAAAGAAGATTGCCATCAAACAAAAACATCCATCATGAGCGATCAAAAAACCAAGAGACTTGCTCAATAAAAAATCCAATTATGGTCACTGTCCCAAAGAAAGTCCAGATTACAGAACATAATGAAGACAAGCAAAAAGGGATGACAAGCTGTTCAGAATGACGCAACGTCTTTTGAAAAAAGATAAGTGCTACTTAAATCATCATTATGTTAGTACAAGTTATTAAATTTTTGCTAGTTTTAACAATTTCCTCTTATTGTCATCACAAAATGCTAAAAAAAAAAGGAAGAATAGACACGCCAATAAAGAAATTATATTCATTCCAAAAGGTACAAAGTAAATAGATAGTGCTCTTCCTACAAACTACATAAATAGCATTCTTGTCGATCGACTTTCGTTCTTTTTATCTGAAAAGGTACGACTAAAACTCCATGCTTCATCTCCTACAAAACAAAAAATAAAGATGGAAGAAAGAAAAAGATAGGAAATGGCTAATAAATTGTTACAAAACTAACAGCAGCCGGAGTAGGAAGCAACCAAAAATCCTGCAATAAATAAGCAAGCTATCGAAAACTGAGAAACAATCATTTGCATTTTGGACTTCAAGTAAACCAGAGAAGAACTCAGGAAAACGCACATGCCAGTCACTGCCCGTCTTGTTAAGGGACAAGTGGGCCAGTCAACATCATAATAACACTGAGGTTTAAACTAGAAGTAGCAAGAAAGAAAATTTCTGGAGCAGCAGTACCCTTTATATACCTCAGAACCCTATGAGCCATTTGTAGATGCTAGTAGCTAGTTCAGTAATTGGGAACTTTTTGTATCTTACTCGAACTGGACCTGACTTGAGTTATGGCGTTCAATAACTAGGTCAGTTTCTTGGTCAAGCTCGTTCATAATACTTAATGTACGAATAAGATCATACTTCCTTGGTTTACTTCAAACACAGTCTTTGGAAAATAATTTTCCCGATTCAAGTGCCATTTTCAAAGCATCTAATGCATATTTTGAGAAGATATAATTTCATAAAATTTTAACATTTTATAAATTTAATATTAATTAATTATTTTTTTAACTTTATTTAAAAACATAAAAGATCACATTTAAAGTGAAATATACGGGATGAATATAAAAATTAAGAAAATTTTGAAAATTTTTAGCAATTGCCATAGATAAAAAGAAATAAAAATAACTCTCATATATATATATATAACTATTTCTTACTACAATTATAAATGTCATTAATTAAAAGCAATTGAACTTAAAATTTTTTATACTTTTAACTAAATGCTGACCGTCTAATTAACTCATGAAGTCTACTATCATCTACATAACTGAACAAGCATTAGGATTCTCATCACTAAAAGCCATGAATGGGTCGTCTTTACAGCTAAAATCCATGAACAAAAATGGTGGTTGTGATGGAGAAATTCCTGCTTCTGGTTCTTCATTATTATTATCATACTCTTCTTCTTCTTTTTTCTTGGGCACAATCTCCACTCTTTTTCCTGTTTTTTGCTTCAATTTCTTCAATAGTTTATGGGGATCAATCTTCCCTGTAACCACTACCCTATGTGTGTTCATATCTGTAATAAACGTCTCCAGCCCTACCTCCACATCAAAATTATTATTATTATTATTATTTAATGGAATTAATAAACGTAAACTATTCAAATTAGGGCAATTTTATATTTGTTTCAGACAACGACAAAACATGTAACGTCACATCCATTTCAATAGATTCACAAGCAAAAATTTTAATCATTATCCCTTATTTAATTAACTATAAGCTTTTATAGTTAATTTATTGAATAATATATTAATTAAGTAGAATAATTACCTTTGAATTTTGAAATGGTTCTAGCGACGGTTCTTTCACATGCATTACAATACATGGATACATGGAATTCTACTTCTATTACCTGTTCAAAACATGACAATTTATATTATATATATGACTAATTTATCACGTTTTTTAAAGTGAATTAATTCATAAAAGAAAATTTAATCTTACTTTGAGATCGCCTTTTTTCTTTCCCATTGAAATTATCCATGAATTAGCAGACAGAAAACAAATGTAAAGAGGGCGTTTGAATTGTCGTTTGCTGAAATTTAGGATGCCAACATTATGCGTAATTAAGTTGTTACGGAAGTTATAAATTGTTGGACATTAATTGATTTAGAATTTGAATGGTTGAAGTAGGATAGTCATTAATTAATTACTGCAACGGCCTCACTTCGATGAAATATAATTCAAATTTTCCATTAAGGAAAAAAAAAAGCAAATGTATTTATTAATAGATCAAGCCAACACTATATTGTTGTAAATGAAAATTAAATTTACTTGTACTTTAATTATATTATATTATTTTTTCTCTTTTTTTGAAAAAAAAAATGAAAACTGACTATATATATATATATTCTTTTTTCTTGCAAAGCCAAATACAAATATAATATATCTCTAATTTTCATATATTAATTTTTTATTAATAGGGTAGCAAATAAACAATTATATGATACAATTGTATATTTTGCGAGGAATATTATATATTTGGTAAAAAGTCAAATATTATTAATGTAAAACGACATGATTTTGCACGTTCCCATGAAATATATTGTAGTAATCATGGATTATTTACTACACGACAATTCTTCCTAATTTGTCCGGAATTTCCTGTAAGAACTTCAATTCCACCCATTTTCTTCATAGAAATAGCAAATTTTGCCAAAAAAGAATTAGATATTTTCAATTGTCTCACTATCTTGGCTGATTTGTCATCAGTGAGAAGAGCAGCATCAGATTGGAAAAGGCCCTTGTTTTGGAGAAGAACATCAAAGTAATTTTTATCAAATGAAAGTGAACTTTGAGGATCCATTTCCACAGTTGTTGCTGGATTTGCTGGATTAGGGCATTGGGATTTCAAGAATTCTGCATATGTTGCATCAAGAGATGGATCCATTCCTCCATTTCCACTGAAGTTATACAGCCTATTTGAGAACGTGGCACAGTGACCAACTCCTATTGTATGTCCACCTGCCCATATTCACATTCAATTAGCTTTATCTGTTTCAAACAAATTGTAAGAAAATGATTTCATTATGTGATATTACAAGTTATTATTATTATATAGTGGAATATGATAACAAAATTATTCAATTTGGAATTCCTGTACTCAAATAAAATTTAAATTTTATTTAAATGTTACTATCATTAAAGATTCGTTATATTCATGATAATAAATTGTTACAAACTGTTACTCAATATTAATGAATTAACTCATTTAATATACCATTAGAGTCTTGGTTGAAAAGTCAGCCGTACTTTGTAATAAATATGCATGCATGATTGATATAAAGATCCACATGAAATTTGTAGATATATACCTGATAAAACCACAAGATCATTGACATCAAGACCCTTGTCTGCAAATAATTGCAGAAGAGTGGTGAAGTTGGAGAATGGGGAAGGAAGGTTTGCATTTGCTTCAGATTCAAGAGAAGTGGACCCATCTCTTCTTCCTGTCAGTACATGCCACGTTGTCTTTGGAGACTGCAAATCGATCAAATAATTTATATCGTTTCCTAGCTGAACACATCAAGCCACAACTAAATTTACAATATTCTGCTCCTCACTTATTTGAATGAGCACCATTTCACTTTTGAACTCTTTTAATTGATTTTATCTTTAAACTACTTGAAATAAAAAAAAAAAGTTTTATTTTTATAGTTTTTTAAAAAGATAAATTTTCTTATAAAATTATTAAAATAAATAAACTTTATATTATTTAATTGATTTGCTGTGCGAAACAGAATAAAATCACTATATTTTGGATGATTTGGAAGGCAAAATCAATAAAAAAATTTCGGATTATCTTTATTCTTTTATAAAATAATAGGCAAATCTTTGTACGATAAAAACTTATTATTAATTTAGCATGAATCGAGTTAGTCTAGATTTTTTTATTTATAAAATTAAATTTCAAATTTTACAATTATTATACCTGAAAAGAAATAGAGTCACGAGCGGCTAAAGCGAGAATATCAGCACATGAAACAATTCCAGGGCAAACTCTTTCCAATTCAGCCTTGATATCATCAATCACATCAAAACCTAATAATGATCGATTTGGAATTGCATCTTTCTCAGCTTTTTCTGTTCCGACAGCATCTAATAGTACAGATCCATCGCAACCCTGCAAGAATTAATCATATAAATACGGTTGATTAAATTTAATGAACATGAAAATTAGTGCGTTAATTACCCTAACAAAACAGTCATGGAAGTGCATTCTTAACAATTTAGCACCCAAAGCTGAGTTACTTGCAGCTCTATTCCTTGTAATGTTCCTCACAATGAACTCAGCATCTGGGCAACTTTTCTTGTAGAAATTCTCGCTCAAATCACAATTACAAACCCTAAAACCTTCAACGACAAGGAGCACTGACAGTATTATCAATATCCCATCTTTATCCATATTTTTTGTTATCCTTTTTTTAATTCTAAATCGATTGCACTTTCTAATACGAGAGTGAAGAAGAAAGGCAAAAGGCGTAGATGCTAACCCCATCAGCCTTCCTTTTATAGGCAAGAATTCAAGAATTTTGAAAATCGAATATTAAAAAATAGCCTCAACTTTCCTTTAACGTGCGTGTATGTGTTTGAATTTATTTATTTATTTTTTATAGTGTGGGATCTAAACTCAAATCAACAGCTCGTGAATTTGATATAATATCATTAAATTAAAATTCATTGATTTATAGTCGATTGGATTTGTTGAACATCCAACAGCTTGTTTCTGCATTTAAATTATTGATTAAGCATAATATTAAAAAAGGTGATAAACTTGTAAAAGGGGTATTAATTTAAAGCCAAAACCTATTTTTATGTTACTTAATTTTCACAAATTTTTACATTCAATTTTTGAACTAAAAGAATTCTCCACTAATTCGTTTTATTTTTAATTTTGGCAATTTTAAATTTCTGATTAACGGCAAAATAAAGATAAAATATATATGCCTAGTTAAAATCATATAAATTTAAATATAATTTTGTAATAAATTTCCGTCTAGTACACTATTTTGAGACTTGAACAGAGAATGCAGTGATACTGTAGATGTAAATTTGTTTTTTTCCATATTTTGATGGATTAACAAAAATGCACCATTTAGGGTTTCACAAGTTTTTTTTTTCTTTTTCTTTTTCTTTTTTTTATGAAGTTTGTCATAATTTTTTAATAAATGTTAAAAAAGTTATGACTGGTCAATCAAAAATTTAATATGGCTAAAATTAAAAGTAAAAGAATTGAATATTATTATTATTTTTCCAATTTGAGGACTTAATAAAAAAACGTAATTTTAGTCACCTAAAAATGTGTTTTTTGGCTAATTTAAATTGTTTACTGATCATCATGGCTGCGGGCTTGATAAAACATGAAGTTAAACAGAAGGTAGAAGGCAATCAACAAGTTTAATTTTGCAAGAAACTAAGAACCTGATGAATATATATATACACACACATTCAGTGTGATTTGGACAGGATTAACTAGTCAATTGAAATACAAGTAATGAGGCTAGCTTATTGTTTAGCAAGTAATAATTTATCTTTATATCTAAATGCGATTTATATTTTTCATAATTCTTAAAAGATGACATCAAGATTTACATAAAATACAGAAATAACTTAAATTACAAGTTGAATGGACCGAAATTAATTGGTTTATTTATTTTTGGATAAATTTTGTTTAATTAAATTATATGCATCCTAACTGTAACAAAGGTGGCAGAGGCCAGGCGGTGCCTTAATTCTCGGCTGTTTTTAGTCGATTCTCTGAACCAACTCCTTTGTCTATTTTGACTTTTTTTTTTCTTTTTAATATTTTCCTTTTACTGAATATTGACTTTTGATTAGAACAAGTATATCTCTTCTGTTCCTTCTCCATCTGGCCATCAATGAATAATGAAAAATTGGTTTCATCAGACATTTTAATCCATTAATTAATTCAATGATTCTTCTTGATGGATTACAAAAATCAGTCACGTAAATTCCATAATTTCAGAAGATATTAATATTTTGCAAATAAACAGATCATAGCTAATTTGTCGAATAAATATATCAGACAATTAGTCAAACATAAGCAAACATAGAATACGAGAAAATGGGAAGAAAAATAAAAAATTAAATCATCCACCTCAAATTAGTCTGTAGATCGGACATAGAGTAGATTGAAAGGCAAAATTTACCCGGACATTACTCGAAAAAAGTCTTTTCTCTTCTTGTTTTATTATTATTTTTTTCAATATCCATATAATATTCAAAACTTATTGGTACAATTAATCCATATAAGTGCTGAATAATTCATAAAAAAAGCGAAATACTTATTTTCAAATATTTAAAAATGCTCTATTATCGTAATTCAAAATCAAAATTTTTGGTTAAGGAAGAAAAGACATATGCCATCACATCTCATTTTTTGAGAGTTATTTTATTTTAAATAAAGCTGATTTTTCGATTATCAAAAATTCTGTGTTCGAATCTTGGATATGAAATATCAACTTTTAAATATTTACAGGGGAGCGCCTTACCTTTTTTTTATGAATTTATTCGATATGAATTTAAATTAATGAAATCAATGAATTTAAAATAATGTATAATTATTAAAAAAGCTGATTTTTCCATCTCCACTGAATTAGATTCTTAGTTTTTATTATCCAGTGAATGTAGTACTCTCTTCTCTTCTTGTCATCACAAATATATACTTATTTTGAATATTTTAATTTTTTTCTCTCCTCGAAATGGGTTTAATAATAAGTTAGGGAGTAGCTAGCAAGTTTGTAAGGGCGTGGTTCGCCATTTACAGCAATATATTTTGCTTGTGGCTCTAGACATAATTATTGTTTTGCAATATATAAATAATCTTTTATCGAAGCTCACGAAAGTTAAGTGAAAATCCGAATTATTTTGGTGAATCATGCATATACATTTCATTAGTCACGCTTTATTACCAGCAATTATCTAGTTGTTGGAAACTGTAAAAATTACAAATTCAACTTGATATCTCTAATACTTTTAATCGAGCATCAGACCAATTTTTAGTGGTTATTGTAATAATTAATTAATTAACAACACGACAGTTCTTCCTAATTTCTCCTTCTTCCCCATTGAGTACACCAGTTGAACTTAATTTCACCATTGACTGAGCAAATCGAGCAAAGAAAACATTTTGGTCTTGGAAAATGGAGCTGAAACGAGCTGCTTGAGGATCAGCAAGCAAAGCTGCATCTGATTCAAATAAGCCCTTCTTTTGATTCAAAGCCACAAAGAAATCGCTGTCGAAGGAAAGTGAGCTGCCTGGATCCATCTCCACTGTGCTTGTGGGACTTGGAGGATTAGAGCATTGTCGTTTCAGCAAATCTGCATACACTACAAGAAAAATTCACTTTACCGACGGAAATTCCCGACGGAATTGAGTGAATTTCCGTAGGGAAATAAAATTGCCGACGGAATTTAGCGACGAAAAATGGCGAAGGAGATCCGGTTGTAGGCAATTTCCGTCGGTAAAATTACCGACGGAAATAATTATTCCGTAAGCAAATTTCCGACGGAATTATGTGTTCCGTCGGCAATTGTACCGACGGAAATAATTTTTCCGTAGGCAAATTTTCGACAGAAATATAAATTCCGTAGGCAATTTTAACAACGGTAAGTATATTTTCGTCGGTAAATTTGCCTATAGCTAAAAAGAGTTACGACAGAATTAACCGTTACTATTCCGTCACTAAAAATATTATATATTTTTAAAAAAATATTCTAATTAGCAGGTAATCGGAATTAGTCAATCCCATTCCTAACAGGTATATTTCCCAAGAATCCCATATGAAGGATGTCAATTGGCATGCCTGTTTTCTTGCATGAGGAACAAAACTCCTATGGTTTCTCATTTTACATTCCCTAAACAATTCTTTGCAGCATTATGCATGCAAATTTAAAAAATAGTGCAAACATATAAAACTAATTATCACAATCAGCAACAATAGAAAAAAAAAACTATCATGCATGTTTGGTTTAGTTTCTGCAAGAAGCAGTGAGTGGTTGGGCACATAAACACTAGAATTCACACATTCATCTCACTATTACAACAAGAAGTTTCCCACAGTAAGAACAAGTTATCACTAAGAAAATAGACTCAAAATTTGAAGAAGTAAGAAATAAGCAGTTTAACATAAAGCATGTAAAAAATGCAGGCAGCAACAAAAGTAATGGCTACGAATGAAAGAAATGAAAGACAGAAGGAGAAAGAAATTAAATATTAAGGAACTCCAAGACATGAAAAATAGAACTCACTCCATTAAATAAGTTGTTCCGCGTTCTGCTTATAGAAGTGTGAAAGACCTTTCCTCAACAAATACCTCTGCAAAATATACAACGGATTAATGGAACTCTCAAAAATAAGCATTAATGTATAATAGTGTCTATTCAAGCACTATTTATTTTACACATTTAATTTGAAATTTCTATATAGTTAAACATGAAGTTGGAACATTTGAGATTGACACAAAACATCATATAAGCATCCCAACTATAACATAATTGGCCCTATATTATTTTTCTGTAATGCCCCTCCGTGTACCTTAGAAGAATTAACACTAATTAATTATTAGTGTCCATGTTTAATTGTGTGTATATATGTATTGAAGGACTTAATTGAAAAGCAAAAGAGTAAGTTTTGGGGCATTATTAGAAATAAAGAAAAGTTGAGAGATTAAATGGCAACTTTGACTTAAACTTGACATTTGGACCAATTGGAAATTAAAGTGAGGTAGATATTTGTGATGAAGGAGGGCCGGCCAACTCATGGTCTTCACTCTCCATCTTCATCTTCTCTATCTCCTAAACCCTAAACTCTCTCTCATCCTCTCTCTCTCTCTCTAGATTTCTTGGAATTTTGAGAAAGAAGTAAAGGTTTACTTGGTTTTTGGGGGTTAAGGTAACTTGCTTCTCCTTTAATGTAAGTGATTCTTTGTATAGCTTGTTAGGTTTTCATAGAAGTGTTTTATGTGTTTTAGAAGGAGAAACAAGTAAAAGAAAGGGGAAGGAGACTCTTCAAGGTTGAAGAGAAAGGAAGAGTTATAACAAGGTATGGGAACTTAGAATTTTGTATGTGTATTTATATGTGTATTGATTTGTCATAAGAGAGATTTTGAGTGCCTCTCTCATGTGTGTTATGGATAATTTAAAGCTTAGAAAAGGTTTAAAGTTGGAAGTATGTGAGTTTTGGTTGAAGCATGAAAATCTGTTTTTAAAGATCATTTAACTAGTCTGTACACTTTTGCTCATATCTTGAGATATAGTTGCTCAAATGATGAAATTCCAGTTGCTATAGAAATTAGACTTGCATGTCTTGATTTTGTTAGAAGAAACTGAAATTTGATTTTCACTGCATGATAGTGAAAATCGGTATTGAAATCCGATTGTGGTTGGGATTTCTGCTTTTGTGAACGGTCTGTGATTTTTATTGAATAACTGGAGTTTTACAGGTCCTATTGAGGAGATTTTTAGTGTTTTGAAAACTAGAATTGTAAACCTAAAACTTTGTAGAAGATAGTGTTTTCTGAAAAGTCCATTTGGTATGTTGAAATTGAGATGCAATCTGAGTTTTTACATTAATTTACAGGATTTTTGAACAACAATCACTATAAGGCGGTTGCCCAGTCGTTTTATGTCGCGAGCGCGACATCAAACGGAAGCCTTGTGTCGCGAATGCGACTTACGCCGCGAGCGCGACATTAAGAAATGCTTATTTAGGCCATTGCTTTATGTCGCGAGCGCGGCATTAAAGAGTGGTGCCAGGCCATTGTTCTCTGTCGCGAGCGCGATTGTCGCAGCGGCCGCGACATTCGTCGCGAGCGCGACAATATGCCTTTTTGTTTGTATTTTTTCGACTTCAATTGGGATTTAAAATTTGCCTAAACCCTTCTAAGCTTATAAATCATCCTAAATTATAGATATATGGCAGATGTGTTCTCTATATGTATGTAGCGATGCAAGTTTGCTTAAGAAATAACAAGGTAAGTTCCTATTTCTCAAATAGAAACATACAGAAATGTATTTCAATAAATTACAATATGTGATATGTTATGCCTGCACATAGAGACTTGGTTGTGGATAGATAGGCATGCCTATAGGGTTATCGCAGCTGCTTCTGTTTGACTCTTATGAGTCTTCTGTTTGTCTCTACATGAGACTTCTGTTCGGATACCTACGGGTATCCTTCTGTTTAGATACCTACGGGTATCCTTCTGTTTTGATACCTTCGGGTATCCATTGCACCCGTTATCCACACCCACAGGAAATTGTAAGCAGGCCATTTGTGCAAATACATTATAAAGTATGTTATTGTTCTGATTATATGATACTGTTATATCTTGATGAATCTTGTAAGGCTTTGTATTTCTATCATTATTGAATGATTGGAAGTAGCTACTGTAAGTAGTTATCTGCATGTTATTAGTTATTCCCCACTAAGTTTTATAGCTTAGCACGGGTGTTTATCCGTGTAGGTTTGCAAGGTAGATCGTGTGTTCAGGGACAAAGCCAACAATCTCACAAGTCAACACAAGATTAGAAGTAGCATAAATGTATGAGATTGATCTTTTTGTATTTCTTTTGGTTACATCTAAGGCATTTGTATATGTATAAAGGCATGTAATTATAAAGCTATGTAAAGAATACTCTACAGCAAGTGAAAGTATAAGTACATGATCATGTATGATGTGCATATAATGTATGTATATATATGTTTATATACAACATTAACAGATAAGTCATAGCATTGATAGAATTAATGAATGTAATTAGGAACAGTAATTAGGATTATTTAGTATAATCCTTACATTTTTGGTATCAGAGCGCCTTGGTTAGGCGGTTCTGGCCAATAGGAATTTCAAGTGTCTTAGATATAGAATTTTGTTGTTGTTGGCTGATTATGGCTGTCCCTGTGTTTCTTTGTTATAGTTATAGATGGAAAGGTATCGTGAAGTTGTAGATGAGTCGGCTGAAAGTAATCTGCCGGGTCAATCGAATCCTTCTCAGCCAGAATCTTCTGCATCTACTAGAGGTGGTGCAACTGCTGTTGAGTCTGGGGAAGCTTTGTTGAAGATTTCCCAGGATATGGCTCAGATTTTACATAGGATGACCGCACCAAAAGCTCCAATTTCTGAAATTAGAAAGCATGGTGCAGAAAAGTTTCTAGGCTCTACTTGGGAAGAGTCTGAGAAAGCTGAGTTGTGGCTTGAAAGAGTAGAAAGGGTTTTTACCGAAGTTCAATGCCCCGCCAGTCAAAAGGTGACTTGTGTTGTGTCCTTACTTCAGGGAGCAGCCTATGACTGGTGGAAACTGGTTCCGACTCAACCTCAGCTACCTGGTTCCCTCTCTTGGGAATTCTTTGTAGCTGAGTTTAAAAGGAGATATGTGACAGAAGCTTATAAAGATGAAAAGTTGAAGCAATTTCTGAATCTTAAACAAAGAGGTATGTCAGTGGCTGAATATGAAGCCGAATTCAATCGCTTGAGCAAGTATGCACCAAAACCAATGTTAACTGGGACTTTCAAGTGTCGCCAGTTCGAAGATGGATTAAATGATCAGATTCGGGATCATTTGATAGGACATATTTCTCTCCATCCTGTGGATTATCATCAGCTGGTTCAAGCAGCTATCCAGGTTGAGAAGGAAGAAAATGTGAAAAGAGAAAGAGAGCAAAGAAGAAGTTTTTCTCGGGGTGGTTCCGCATCCGGGAAAAGATCGAGGTTGACTCAAGGAGATCAACCATTGCCATTTGGCAATTACCCTGCATCTAGAGGTAGACAGCAGGAGACTTTTTCCACAGCTGGCCCAGGTAGAGGTGTTGTATCAGGACAAGGCAGAGGCCAAGCTCCAGAATGCACCTATTGTTTCAGGCGTCATTGGGGCACTTGTAGAATGCTCACCGGTGGTTGCTTCAGATGTGGCAGCACGGAGCATTTTATAGCTAATTGTCCTATGCCGCAGGATCAAGTTTCGAGTCAACAGAGTAACCGAGGAGCTTCTAATGCACCCTCTTTTGGTAGAGGTCGTGGTAGAGGCAGAGGTGGATCGGGCCAGTTTAGAGCCCAGTCCAGGAATGTTTCTGAGTCGGTAGATCGACCTTTTGCTCCTACACCTCCTATTCGAGCTTATGCTATGAAAGGTCGAGAAGATGCTGACGCTCCTGAGGTCATAGCTGGTACATTCTCCCTCTTTGATACTGATGTGCATGTGCTTATAGACCTGGGATCTACACATTCTTATGTTTGTAATGGGGAGCTGGGTAAAAATGTGTCTGTTGTTGATCATATGACTCATGATATATGTGTAATTAGTCCTTTGGGCCATAGTATTCATGTGAATGAAGTTTATAAAAATTGCCCTATTAAAATTCATGAGAGAGAGTTCCCAGCTGACCTAATTGTTTTGCCTTTTCATGAGTTTGATGTAATCCTGAGTATGGATTGGCTGTCTAGATATCATGCCATAGTGGACTGTAAAGCTAAAACAGTATTGATTAAGAGTGATGGGGAAGTAGAGACATTGATTCAGGGTATTAAGTCAAAACCCTTAACCAATGTTATCTCTGCTATGAAAGCAAAAAGATTTCTTAGAAAAGGATGCGAAGCGTATCTAGCTTTGGTTCTTGATTCTAAGAGAGAGACAGTCGATCTTCAAAATGTTCCTGTGATTAATGAGTTTTCTGATGTGTTTCCTGGGGAACTTCCGGGTTTGCCGCCCGAGAGAGAAGTTGAGCTATCTATTGAGACTTTGCCTGGAACTGCTCCTACCTCTAGAGCACCCTACAGAATGGCACCAACAGAATTGAAAGAATTAAAAGTTCAGCTGCAAGAATTGTTAGATAAAGGCTTCATTAAGCCTAGTGTGTCACCCTGGGGCGCACCTGTGTTATTTGTTAAAAAGAAAGATGGTACCTTGAGAATGTGTATTGACTACAGACAACTTAACAAAGTGATAGTGAAGAACAAGTATCCTTTACCTCGGATTGAGGATCTCTTTGATCAGTTAAGGGGTGCAGGAGTGTTTTCTAAAATTGACCTGAGGTCGGGATACTATCAACTTCGGGTCAAAGATATGGATGTGCAAAAGACTGCTTTTAGAACTCGATATGGTCATTACGAATTCTTAGTAATGCCTTTCGGGTTGACTAATGCACCTGCAGCTTTCATGGATTTGATGAATAGGGTGTTCAGACCCTATTTAGATCAATTTGTTGTGGTGTTTATAGATGACATTTTAGTCTATTCTCGTGATGAAGCGGAGCATGCTGAGCATTTGAGAATAGTGTTACAGACCCTGAGAGAGCAACAGCTTTATGCCAAGTTAAGTAAATGTGAATTCTGGCTTAAAGAAGTTTCTTTCCTTGGGCACGTGGTGTCTTCAGAAGGCATCAGGGTGGACCCTAGGAAGATTGAAGCTATAGTAAATTGGAGACCGCCTAAAAATGCGCCAGAAGTCCGAAGTTTCTTGGGCTTAGCTGGCTATTATAGGCGATTTGTGAAAGGTTTTTCAGTTATTGCCTCTCCACTCACTAAGTTACTTCAGAAAGAAGCTAGATTTGAGTGGACAGATCGTTGTCAAGCCAGTTTTGATCAGTTAAAAAGGATGTTAACGGAAGCTCCAGTTCTTACCCAACCAATAACGGGTAGAGAATATGCTATGTATAGTGATGCATCGAGTAATGGTTTGGAATGTGTGTTGATGCAAGAAGGTAAAGTAGTGGCTTATGCATCCAGACAGTTGAAGCCTCATGAACAGAATTATCCGACTCATGATTTGGAATTGGCCGCAGTTGTGTTTGCTTTAAAGATTTGGCGGCATTACCTGTATGGTGAGAAGTGCAGAATCTATACGGATCACAAGAGTCTTAAATACTTGCTTTCTCAGCGAGATCTCAATTTAAGACAACGCAGATGGTTAGAATTGTTCAAGGACTATGATTGTATCATTGATTACCACCCAGGAAAGGCCAATGTGGTAGCTGATGCTTTGAGCCGAAAGATGGTGGCAGCTATGCTATTACAAGGTTATAGATGGAAATCTGCATCCGATGGGGCTTTGTTAGCTCAATTACGAGCTCGCCCTAATCTCAGGCAGACAGTTCTTGATGCACAATCAGATGATGTTAAGTTACAGCAGTTGGCTCAAACAGTTCATGCAGGAGGTCCGATAGAATGTTCTATTGGACTAGATGGTGGTTTATATTATCGAAATCGGTTATGTGTACCAAATGTTAAAGAATTGAAGGAAGCATTATTGCAAGAAGCCCATAGCACCGTATTTACCATGCATCCTGGTAACAACAAGATGTATAGAGATTTGAAACAATTCTATTGGTGGCCAGGAATGAAAAAAGATGTGACCGAGTATGTTTCTAAGTGCCTAACATGTCAGCAAGTAAAAGCAGAGCATCAACTCCCTTCGGGATTACTGAACCCTCTTCCCATTCCTCAATGGAAGTGGGACAATGTTACTATGGATTTTGTTACAGGTCTACCCACTACTCAAAGGAAACATGATGCAGTGTGGGTCATAGTAGACAGATTAACAAAGGTGGCTCATTTTGTACCGGTTCGAACCAATTACTCAATGGACAAGTTAGCTGAGTTGTATATTGATCAGATTGTTAGACTGCATGGGGTACCAATCTCAATTGTTTCAGATCGGGATCCGAGGTTCACATCCAGATTTTGGAAAAGTCTACAGCAAGTTTTAGGCACAAAGCTTCTTCTTAGTACTGCTTTTCATCCTCAGACTGATGGGCAGTCAGAGAGAATCATTCAGGTGTTAGAGGATATGTTAAGAGGCTGTGTTTTAGATTTTCCAGGAAGTTGGGACAAATATGTGACTTTGATGGAGTTTGCATATAACAATGGCTATCAAACTAGCATTGGTATGCCACCATATGAAGCTCTCTATGGTAGAAAATGCAGAACTCCTTCCTGTTGGATGGAATTAGCTGAAAATAAGTTGACGGGTCCTGACATTGTTAAAGATACTGAAGAAAAGATCCAACTTGTCAAGCAACGATTGAAAGAAGCCAGTGATAGACAGAAATCATATGCAGATCTGAAAAGAAAAGACATTGAGTATCAGGTTGATGATAAAGTGTGTCTAAAAGTGTCTCCATGGAGAAAAGTACTACGGTTCGGAAAGAAAGGAAAACTCAGTCCCCGGTTTATTGGTCCTTACAGAATCCTAGAAAGGATTGGACCGGTAGCATATCGATTAGATCTTCCTAATGATCTATCAAAGTTGCATAATGTTTTTCATGTTTCGATGCTCCGGCGATATCGATCTGATGAGTCACATATCATACCAGTGCAAGATATCAGTGTCAGAACTGATTATACGTATGATGAAGAGCCTAAACAGATTTTAGCCAGGGAAGTTAAACAGTTAAGGAACAAAGAAATCCCTCTAGTCAAAGTGTTATGGCAACATCATGGAATACGAGAAGCGACTTGGGAACCTGAAGCAGCTATGCGGGCTCAATACCCTCAGCTCTTCAGTACAGGTATAATTTCGAGGAAGAAATTTTTTTTTAGGTGAAGAGAGTTGTAATGCCCCTCCGTGTACCCTAGAAGAATTAACACTAATTAATTATTAGTGTCCATGTTTAATTGTGTGTATATATGTATTGAAGGACTTAATTGAAAAGCAAAAGAGTAAGTTTTGGGGCATTATTAGAAATAAAGAAAAGTTGAGAGATTAAATGGCAACTTTGACTTAAACTTGACATTTGGACCAATTGAAAATTAAAGTGAGGTAGATATTTGTGATGAAGGAGGGCCGGCCAACTCATGGTCTTCACTCTCCATCTTCATCTTCTCTATCTCCTAAACCCTAAACTCTCTCTCATCCTCTCTCTCTCTAGATTTCTTGGAATTTTGAGAAAGAAGTAAAGGTTTACTTGGTTTTTGGGGGTTAAGGTAACTTGTTTCTCCTTTAATGTAAGTGATTCTTTGTATAGCTTGTTAGGTTTTCATAGAAGTGTTTTATGTGTTTTAGAAGGAGAAACAAGTAAAAGAAAGGGGAAGGAGACTCTTCAAGGTTGAAGAGAAAGGAAGAGTTATAACAAGGTATGGGAACTTAGAATTTTGTATGTGTATTTATATGTGTATTGATTTGTGATAAGAGAGATTTTGAGTGCCTCTCTCATGTGTGTTATGGATGATTTAAAGCTTAGAAAAGGTTTAAAGTTGGAAGTATATGAGTTTTGGTTGAAGCATGAAAATCTGTTTTTAAAGATCATTTGACTAGTCTGTACACTTTTGCTCATATCTTGAGATATAGTTGCTCAAATGATGAAATTCCAGTTGCTATAGAAATTAGACTTGCATGTCTTGATTTTGTTAGAAGAAACTGAAATCTGATTTTCACTGCATGATAGTGAAAATTGGTATTGAAATCCGATTGTGGTTGGGATTTCTGCTTTTGTGAACGGTCTGTGGTTTTTATTGAATAACTGGAGTTTTACAGGTCCTATTGAGGAGATTTTTAGTGTTTTGAAAACTAGAATTGTAAACCTAAAACTTTGTAGAAGATAGTGTTTTCTGAAAAGTCCATTTGGTATGTTGAAATTGAGATGCAATCTGAGTTTTTACATTAATTTACAGGATTTTTGAACAACAATCACTATAAGGCGGTTGCCCCGTCGTTTTATGTCGCGAGCGCGACATCAAACGGAAGCCTTGTGTCGCGAACGCGACTTACGCCGCGAGCGCGACATCAAGAAATGCTTATTTAGGCCATTGCCTTATGTCGCGAGCGCGACATTAAAGAGTGGTGCCAGGCCATTGTTCTCTGTCGCGAGCGCGATTGTCGCCGCGGCCGCGACATTCGTCGCGAGCGCGACAATATGCCTTTTTGTTTGTATTTTTTCGACTTCAATTGGGATTTAAAATTTGCCTAAACCCTTCTAAGCTTATAAATCATCCTAAATTATAGATATATGTCATATGTGTTCTCTATATGTATGTAGCGATGCAAGTTTGCTTAAGAAATAACAAGGTAAGTTCCTATTTCTCAAATAGAAACATACAGAAATGTATTTCAATAAATTACAATATGTGATATGTTATGCCTGCACATAGAGACTTGGTTGTGGATAGATAGGCATGCCTATAGGGTTATCGCAGCTGCTTCTGTTTGACTCTTATGAGTCTTCTGTTTGTCTCTACATGAGACTTCTGTTCGGATACCTACGGGTATCCTTCTGTTTAGATACCTACGGGTATCCTTCTGTTTTGATACCTTCGGGTATCCATTGCACCCATTATCCACACCCACAGAAAATTGTAAGCAGGCCATTTGTGCAAATACATTATAAAGTATGTTATTGTTCTGATTATATGATACTGTTATATCTTGATGAATCTTGTAAGGCTTTGTATTTCTATCATTATTGAATGATTGGAAGTAGCTACTGTAAGTAGTTATCTGCATGTTATTAGTTGTTCCCCACTAAGCTTTATAGCTTAGCACGGGTGTTTATCCATATAGGTTTGCAAGGTAGATCGTGTGTTCAGGGACAAAGCCAACAATCTCACAAGTCAACACAAGATTAGAAGTAGCATAAATGTATGAGATTGATCTTTTTGTATTTCTTTTGGTTACATCTAAGGCATTTGTATATGTATAAAGGCATGTAATTATAAAGCTATGTAAAGAATACTCTACAGCAAGTGAAAGTATAAGTACATGATCATGTATGATGTGCATATAATGTATGTATATATATGTTTATATACAACATTAACAGATAAGTCATAGCATTGATAGAATTAATAAATGTAATTAGGAACAGTAATTAGGATTATTTAGTATAATCCTTACATTTTCTATCATAATAATACACGAGGATATGAGCTATTATAACTTAACTTTATTATCCTATATTCTTCTATCTTATTCTACTCTAAACTGTCCGAATAATCTATGTTCAAAATGTAGATTCCATTTCATAATTCTCCTATTATACAACCATTACACTACATACAAGCAGAAAAGAAAAGTTTTAGAAAGATTAAAAGTTTTTTCCAGGGGGCAGAAACAAATATGAACCTAAAAAGCATGTGCTATGCAACAATAACATAAGTACAGGACATCAATTTAAAGATAAGAGACATACTTTCAACAGTTTCTTCCGCACCAAAAGAATTTACTTTTTCAATTTAATAATGAAATCTACGTGCACCAATTTTACTGATACCGTTGATTTTGTAAAGTGTTAAGTTCTATGGTTAATTAATTTATTATGCCAATAACAAACACATAATAATAATAATAATAATAATAATAATAATAATAATAATAATAATAATAATAATAATTAAAAGACTTACGCACAAAGGTGCTGGTGGATATTTTGATTCTGAATATTTTAGCTCTATCAATCTTTCTATAACTAATTAATTATATATATGCAATATTAAAACACAAACTTTCCCACTTGTCTTCCAAGCAAAACTTGTAGTGGAAGACACTATAATTTTCATTCAGCTACGTGTTCACCTACATGGCAAATAGCTAGAAACTCCGAATTTACAATTACTTCGTTCAAAGCCATATATACATATATGAAATATAAAAAAATCGTGAACGGTATATATATATATTTCATAACATTAATAGGTTTTTAAGAGCTTGTCTAGCTAACTTGTCAGCAGCAGTACATAACAAAATGTTATACTTTTCCCTTATATACTGACTTCCATATATCATAAATAACTAGAGCAAAAACAACTTGTGGTTTCACAGCTTTTTACATGGCGCCAGTTTTTTCAGTTGCAAAAAGCACAGCCTTACGATAAAAATTTAAAAAAAATTTAAAAATTCAAATCAATAGGCAAAAATATCGCCAAGAAAGATTGTTCTTCGCGAGGTTGAGATTCTTGATCTCTCTCTACAATAAGAAGGGCACCACTAGGCCACAGACTTGTTACAATGACAGTGTTATCAGTTAAACAATAAACCATATTAAAGGTCAAAGTTTAATTGACAATCACAGGGCTAGAGATATAATAAACCACGTCAATTGAAACTCATAACCATCTCAGACAACTAAGCTGAGCCGTTGAGTAAGAGCAGATACGAAAGGAAAACCTGGTTTCAAATCTCGGTGTATGATTCCATGAGAGTGCAAGCATTCAGTAGCACGAGCAATGTTAGTGCAAAACCAATAGCAACACGCCTTTCTAGGCACCTTGGTCGCATATTCAGCAAGTATTTCCGCAATGTCCCACCCAATAGAAGCTCGGTAACAATGACCATTACACCTGCAGGCACCAATAAACTGTCCAAAGTCGAAAGCAAGATGAAACGCTCTATGAGGCTTCTTTCCTGTGAAAGCAAGATGAAAACATATGAATTAGTCACACGTCAAGCATACTCACCTGATTGCATAAACTCAGCAATGGTGACAACTCTTTCTTCAAGTTATCTCTAATCAAGCCAAAAATCTTCTCTACACAAGCAGTTAATTGTTGTTTAAAAAGTATAGCTAGATATCTAGCTTCTACATGTGAAAGACCATCCTCAAACCCAACAAAATTTACCCCCACTTGAGCAACTGCAAACAATTAAAAAAAAACTGATAGCATGCTGTCCTCCAACCAAAGCTAGCTTATAGTTCAAAGCAATTCTAAGAAGAAAAACCGTGCAACATACATACATGAAATTTCAAGATAACAAATATTAAAATGGCTGAACTCTAAATCTTAAAAGAAAAGCAAGAAAACATAGAAATAGAATATCAGGAAAAAAAACATGACATAACAAACATGCAAATGATTTTAAATCATATGCAAAAAATGCGCAAAATACTGAGGATAATGGCCCACATAACCACATAACATTCAAAAGGTTCAAGTAAGAGAGTATGAAAACAAGGGAAATGGTTTTAAAGCATTAAAGAGGAGAAAATGGCTGCTCTCCTCTCTGCTTCGAGAGCAGGATTAGAAACCTGCAATCTGTGGAAACCATCCCTACGGTTGTCAGGCCGCCGCAATCTGTGGAAACCATCCCTACGGTTCCCTGCTTTGAGACAGAGCAGCTCCAAATCAAATTGATGGAAATAATTTTAGAGAAGGGACTTCGTTAGATGCTCATTACAATCAGGATTAAGAATAAAATATCATAAAAGAATTCTGAATATATACACCCAGTGGTACATAATCAAATATCTTTGAACTTATCAAGAATTAAAGGAAAGCTTACAGCAATTAAACCAGATACTGAGCCCACAGAGACATGGACACAGTAACCCGACTAGTTAAAGAAGTCAAAATTAACATGAAATCTTCCTCATCTTTCCTAAATTTTCTTACCAAACAGGAGCAACAAGAACCAAAACTAAGCCCAAGCCAGCCCTTAAACTATTATTTGAGATCACAAAACATTTTACTCAAAAACAAACCAAAACCATGAATAAAAATTCAAACTTTAACCAAAATTGAACAAAACCCATAAAACCAAACCCTTAAACTTCCATTAAAAAAACAAAAAAATCAACTAACTACCAAAATCGAACAAAAGCTTCAATCTTTCCATTATTTTCCTCATCAAAACAAGAGAAACATACCTATGAGTGGTTGTACTGGTGTGAGAAAGAAGAGAAAAGAGAGATTTTCGCAACGACGTGAGGGGGAAAATACTAAATTATATTTTTGGAGCTCAGTAAGGTAACGCTTGATATCTTTTCCAAGCTGGAGCAGAAATGGCTTTCTCACTGTGAGAGCGGTAAGAAAACTCGAGTTCTAAGCATTGACGGTGGTGGAACTACCGCCATTGTCGCCGGTGCTGCTCTTATCCATCTCGAAGACCAGATCTGCCTCAAAATCGGTTTCGGCACAGGTCAAGTTCACTAAAGATGTAAAAGATGCAGAGTTTGGCTTTAGGTATGGAAGAGCGTAGCGATGAGGAGATGAAGAGTTAGGGTTTTTCGATTTTATAGTAGAGAGTGTGGGCCTTTTTTAATTATTATTATTAATTTTTACAGTAAATTCCTGAATAAAAAACTACATATTAAATTTTTATCTTTTTCGATTATATTATATTAAGTTCAATTTTTTATGTCTTGAAAGCAACTAAACCTACCAGAGCCATATACAGCTCTCTCTTGCCTCATTAATTTCAGAATTAAATTAGATTTCTTAACATAAATACAGTACTATAATGAAAATTAATGACCGTTTTTGAAAAAAGATGTGGACAGAATTTGATTTGATGATAAAGAAATATATATCACAGCTAATTAATTAACTAATTAAAGACTAATTTTTTTTTATTACAGTCATAGTTATACACATGAAGTAAAAAAAATAATAATAATTTATACTTATTGAAAATATTATGCAAATCGATATATAGTTTATGCAACTTACTGAGTAAAGCTCTTCTAATACACACAATTAATTTTGACAAATATTTTAATTGTCATAAAAATTGTTTTTGATTTTCTTATATTAAACGTGAATTACAATTGGAATGCCAAGTTTATATAATAGCAGAGTTATGAAATGTGCAAAGTAGTAGGAGACGAAGTCCAAATATTTTCACAAGTTTAGGAAAAATCTTCTGCGATTCAACAAGTTCTTTTAAGAAATTTCTCATTTAGAGATAGTTGTCACCTATCCAGGCATTATTCAATTATCAAGAACGCGGGACTTTTATATAAATAATGTGTTTTGGAAAAATATTTATAAAAATGGGGTGGTTTTTGGAGTATTTATGGGAGGGGGGTTTTGCATAGATCCCGTAGGAAGTACCTACGGGATTGGTTAGGTGGGACCCGCTTTTGGGGAAAAGCATCCCCACTGAAACCGCAGGTGGCAGCTACGGGATCAGTAGCTGTCCTCTTCCCCTCGTCTGCCGCGCCACCGTTTGACCCGGATGAAGACTTCGCCTGGGGTAATGTGCATCCGACTGTTCCCGTAGCTGAGGATTACGGGATTGAATATCCCCAACCCCACTCCCATAAATACTCCAAAAACCACCCCATTTTTATAAATATTTTTTCAAAACACATTTTTTATATAAAAGTCCCAACAAAAGCCACCCCACAAGAACTCATGAACTGTTATTTTAGCATTTTAAATCACATTTTTATTTATATAATTCCTCATTCTTTCAACTGTAAAATCAATTAATTAATTAATAATATTAGAATAATGGATCTCTAATCTTTCATTTCTTTGATTTTTGTTGTTTTATTGGTTTGTTGCTGTGGTTGCTGCTGTTCTTACAAGACATTTCTTCTTCTTTCTATCACTTTTTTTGACTGTCCAATTTAAGAAAACTTAATATTTCTTCTATTCTTTATAATTAATTATGGTTATATATAAAAATATAACCATTTAATCACTTTCCATCCATTCAATTTTACATTCCCACGATTAAAAAAATATAATTTTCTATTCTAAATATCTGAAAATGCTGGAAACTCAAACTAGATTAATCCCATATAAAATGAAAAAGCTAAAATTCTTTTTTTTTTAATATTTATGATCAGTTTGATAAAATTTATGAAGATAATTTTTTCAATTAATAAAATTTATATTTCAAAAACTAAGTAAATGCTTGATAAATAAAATTTAAAATAATTTATAAATTTAAAAACACTTTGTTAACTGTTTGAAAAATGATACGATTAAAAATAATTTTTTAGAATATATGTTTAAATTGTTATGGCATTTATTTCATTTAAAAATGTATTAAGTTTAAGATATTACAGCAAATTTAATTTGTAATATGTTGAAATCTATATCATTTTTGTGCAAAACTAATTTTATTTTAGTTGAAAACTATAAAAATAGAGTATTTTATTTTCTTAATTTGATTTAAAATTAAAAAAAATAGAAAAGTAAAATTTTAGGGACTTTTATATAAAAAATGTGTTTTGAAAAAATATTTATAAAAATGGGGTGATTTTTGGAGTATTTATGGGAGTGGGGTTGGGGATATTCAATCCCGTAATCCTCAGCTACGGGAACAGTCGGATGCACATTACCCCAGGCGAAGTCTTCATCCGGGTCAAACGGTGGCACGGCAGACGAGGGGAAGAGGACAGCTACTGATCCCGTAGCTGCCACCTGCGGTTTCAGTGGGGATGCTTTTCCCCAAAAGCGGGTCCCACCTAACCAATCCCGTAGGTACTTCCTACGGGATCTATGCAAAACCCCCCTCCCATAAATACTCCAAAAACCACCCCATTTTTATAAATATTTTTCCAAAACACATTATTTATATAAAAGTCCCCAAGAACGCCTACTTTACATACTACATTGGACTGTGCCCGTTAAGATGCAACATATCATATTACCATAAGCCTTAGCACTCAATTCCAACACTTACAATTACAATGTATTTTTCTAAATATTCTAATATATTAAAAAATGAAAAAAATTTACCGATACAAGAACATATATAATTTAGAATAAGCAACACAACCTCTAATGTCAAAAAAGGCCCTAAAGAATCAACATAAACTAATTACATACTTTATTTTCTTTATACGACATAAAATAAATTATAATATAGTCCTATATCCTGGCAAGTTAAAGATAATTAAGTACAAATTAGATTTTCTTGAGGATAAGATATATATAACCTCTAATGCCTTCGACCTAAAATCATGTCAAGAAAATTGACATACCTCAAGAGCTTAAAATGATAATAATGAGAAAAATCTTCACTTCTAAAACAAACTAAATTAATTACATGTAATTAATGAAATAATCAAATTTACACATAGTATTATTTATAAATCATCATTAACTTAATAATTTTATTAAATAATCAAAATTTATATATTATTTTTTTAAAAAAATAAAATTGTTAAAAGATTTTTTAAAAAATATAACAATAATTGACTTTTATGAGAAATTACCGACGGAATATTTTTTCCGTCAGCAAATTACCTACGGAAATAATATTCCATAGGTAAATACCGACGGAATATTATTTCCGTAGGTAATTTACCGACGGAAAATTATTTCCGTAGGTAAATACCGATGGAATATTATTTCCGTCGGTAAATTACCTACGGAATATTATTTCCGTAGGTAAATACCTACGGAATAGTAATTCCGTCGGTAAATTACTTACGGAATATTATTTCCGTAGGTAAATACCTACGGAATATTGTTTCCGCAGGTAAATTACCGACGGAATATGTATTCCGTCGGTAAATTAACTAGGGAAATAAGATTCCGTCGGTAAATTTCGTTGCCTATTTCAGGCGCGAAAATTGGCGCCAATATTTACAACAAAATAATCCATTTTACTTCACTAGAATAATTAATTAATTAATTAATGTCAGAGAAATATTTAGTATTATTACTTGGAAAGAAACAGCATCTCTTGCTGCCAAGGCAAGGATGTCAGCACATGCAACCTGCCCAGGGCATTCTTCTTCTAACTTAGCTTTTATTTCATCAATAACATAGAACCCTAATAACGACCGGTTCAGTATTGCTTCTTTCTCGGCTTTAGTATTATCACCTGTCGAATCCAACAGTATCGATCCGTCACAACCCTGAAAATTAAAGTAATTTAATCAGATAAAAAAAACTTCGAAAACAAATATATTTAATTATAATAATGAGAAATTAATTAATCTTGGCGTACCCTTACAAAACAATCATGGAATTGCATCCTTAGTAAATTGGCTGGCAAGGTAGGGTTAGCTGCAACTCTTTCCCATGTAATATCTCTCGAAACAGCTTCAAGTTGAGGGCAATTAATTTCCCCAGTTATTTTGTGAGCATGTTGATTATTTTTATTTTTCTGATGATGAGCATGGCCACTGCCCTTATCTTTGGCAGTTGAAAATTTAAGACCAGAGAGCAATAAAAGAGAAATAATAAGTACCAAATTGAAATTGAAATTAGACCTCATATTTGATAATATTAATAAGAAACAGAATTAATTAAATCAAATGCTAATGTTGGATGAACATTGAGGCCATGGGCCCTTTATATTTATAGGTATCCTTAACCAGCCATCCGCCTTGAATCTTGGAAATTTAATTTCAATTAAAATATTAAAATGCAACTTATCTCTTCATGAACTGACTATTATTGAAGATTGATTCAATGAATATAAACATAGAATCATTCTATATTGATTTGTTAATTAGACCCAGGAAAAAAAAAGAATCTAAATTCTTTGGGTTATCTATGTTTCGAATCCTAATTGTATGTTTAACCCTTGAACCGTTTCTTATTTAAGATTATGATCACTTTAATGTCAAATTCATTAGAATGTTTATTACTATTATGATCAAAGAGCAGATATATACGTACATTAAATTGTTTTTTTTATGCCAAAGTTGAATTGCAAAAGAATTATAGGTTCCCATAGCATGCTACAAATTTAGGTATTTTAATTTCAAAGTACTCCTAAAAAAAAAATTCAAAGGTAGTAAAAGAGGAAACAATTCTTTTCTTTTTGGATTTACTCTTTATTAAACTAAGAAGAAAATTAATAATAATGGCATGAGTTGTGTTAAAACAATAATAATAATGATAATAGCATGATTTCGCATGTGCCCGACATTCGGGTCTGCCATGTTGCCTCCCAAGCTCCAACATAACATAATGGGCATATATTTACATCCATTTTCTCACAACCCATTTCCCTAATTAATATAAATAACATTATTGATTCGAAAAAATAAATAAAAAATTAGAAACGATTTTTTTTTTTTTTAATTTGCAAGAAACAACTTTATTAACATATTATTACAATACAAAGAAAGTAATTTCACAATTCTAAGACTGAAAGTTTCTTGCTTAGACTAAATCCACTCACTTCATTTACGAACCAAGTCAATTAAATGATTTTTGCCCAACTGCAAAAATCATGAAATTGACATTTGATTCGTTTATGAACATAAAGTAAAATACATTTAAAATCAAACAAAACATTAGAAATTTATGACGATAATTAATTAACAACCCTACAATTTTTCCTGATCTCTCCAAAGCCACCTGTAAGAACTCCGACGGATCCCATCCTTACCATTGATTGAGCGAACTCGACGAAGAATTTATTAGCATCAAGCAATTCATCAACAATATTGGAAGATTGCTTATTAGTGAGAAGAGCTGCATCAGATTGGAAAAGGCCTTTGTTTTCCTTGAGTATTTGATAATATTTGTTGTCATAGGACAAAGGGCTAATAGGGTCCATTGGCACTATTGTAGTGTTATCTGCTAGGCTTCTACATTGGGTTTTCAAGAAATTAGCATATGATGGATTTAGTGAAGGATCTTGAACACCTAATTTTCCTGTGAAATTGTATAGCCTATTGCTGAAGAAATTGCAATGCCCTACTCCAATTGTATGTCCACCTGACCATGTAATTTAAATTTTAGATTACAGCCATCATTATCAATTAAAAAATATATATCAATAGCGAGCCTCCAATTATCCAACTTAGATTTCCAAAACTTACAGAAATGTTTACATAATATCAGGTCACAATTAAGAAGATATAAATGAGCCTAGCCTACATATATATCTAGGCTTTGCTTGCCAAAGTAATATGATTTTGAACATTGATAACCGAACTATATACATTGGTACTCCTTAAACTCAAATATGACTCAAACTGTCAGAGCATTATTAATATTTAAAAAACAAGTCCTAACTAATAGATGTTATGTTATTATAATGACCAATTGCTACTAGCCATATAATAATAATAATAATAATAATAATAATAATAATAATAATAATAATAATAATAATAATAATAATAGTTTGACTCATTTAATACAAAATTTTCAAACATTATATCTCATCAGCATTAGGGACATGCTCAAATCTAAACTCTCAAAAGATTTTTTTTAGCCTTTTTTCTCACTTCCATTGACTTGACTATGGTAAAATTCAATTTGATTAATTAGTGGAATTATGAGAGAAAATACCTGATAGAACGACAAGGTCATGAACAGTAAGGCCTTTAGAGGCAAAATTTTGTTTGAGCTGAGAGAAGTTGAAGAAAGGCGACGGGATGTTGTTTAGAGCTTCTGACTGTCGCGATGTTAATCCATCTCTTCTTCCTGTTAGCACTTTCCACAGTGGCATTTTGTACTGCATTTCTCACCCAAAAAACAATTATTAGATGTTGCGTAAATGTTCATGTATAGGAAATTATTTTTACAACTAATGAAAATACTTGTAATAATAAAATAATTTATAAGTTGTATTTATAAAAATACTAGTCTTTTTTATAATTGAAACTCAACTATCGTTGTCTGTCACTTTTATTTGAAGGATTTTTTATCCACTTGCCAGCAAGCGGTGTGGTCAGGATTTTCTTGCACATTTCTTTACCTAAATAACAATTAAAAAAATTAATGGAACTCAGTCGGATCATAACATTTTCGTTTTTTCGGCTCGATTCAGTTTTAATAACATTGTCTAAAATTGAATGCATAATTTAAAAAGTACTAAATATCTTCTCTTTTACCTTTTTCATCGTTTGTATGACATGTGTATGTTTGCACTTCTCTTACATATTTTTAATCAATTATTAATACATTATTACATTAAAAAAAAAGAGATAAAAAGCAGGTAATTTTATTTTCAAACTTTTTTTAATAATTATCTGGTATTTGAAATCCAACTAATTTATAGTAAATTAAGAATTAATTACAAACATTAAATACTAATTTTATTACATGCCAGGGAATTAAAAATTGAATAAAACTTACTTGGAAGGAGACAGAATCTCTAGCAGCTAAAGCAAGAATATCAGCACAAGAAACAACACCAGGGCATTCCTTCTCTAGCTCTTTCTTCACTTCATCAATCACTTCAAAACCTCCTAGAGATAGGTTTGGAACTGCCGTTTTTTCAGCTAAGTTATTGCTTGTGGAATCCAGCAACACCGATGCATCACAACCCTGCGCGCATCAGACCAAAACTAATGAAAGATGCATTTTAGCATATGCTTAAATTATTCTTTATAGGCCTAGCAAGCTCGTCGAATTTGATGACTGTGACTTCACCATTTTTTCAAAATAACTTAAATTATTATTAAATTAGCTCAATTATAATTATAAGTATGTAATAATATATGAGATGTTAAAAAAATGAAGATAAAACTTAACTCAATTCCAAATGTTGGCTCATGAGATGACAGTTGAAAAACACTTAATTTTTTTTAAATTAGTCGGCTGATATGTGATACTTAACACATTTTTCATATTTAGAGTCAGAAATATATAAAAACTCTAAAAATTAAAATTTGCAGGTGACCAAGTATCACAAGACCGATGACTTTGATACCATGTCGAAGAAAGTGGATTTGGTGACTAACTCAAACCCAAAATCTCCATCAATATTATTGGAGGATATGTAATGAATAATTAAAGTAAATGACAATATTTTTGGATTATGAGCATGCAATGAAAATGGAGAAGAGAAAAATTACCCTAACAAAACAGTCATGGAAATGCATCCGTAGAAACTTTGCAGGCAATGTTGAATTGGCAGCCACACGTTTCCAAATTATACTCTTCACAATGTTCTCTGCCTTTGGACAACTTTCCTTGTAATAATGTTTCCTCAATCCCCCTCCATAGCAATAATTAACTAAAGCAACAGAGATCAACAGCAAGACTAAGCCACTCCTCATCATCTTTAATTTCTCTTGCTCTCTCTAATTAGTATGTTTGATTTGCTTAATTCAAAACCAAACACAGTGCTTCCTTATATACACACTCAGATAATGCCATACTCAGTTTTTATTCAATTAATTATTAAGAAAAATTTTAGCTTCTATTGTTTAGTTCTTGAGGTTGACTTGTTCTTTTCTTGTTTATTTATTTTTATTCATAGTCATTTTTGTAGAGAAAACGTGTTAACGTGTTTGTTAAGAGGAGATTATCAACGAAATGGTTGTGTTAATAATTGATTAATTAGGGTTTTTTTACCCTAATTAATTAGTTTCATTACATGATTATTTTGATTTGATAGTAAACATTATTGCATGATTAGGTTTCTTCTTCGATCACATCATTGATGACATTTTATCTAACTTAATCCATTTTATATTATAAATTTCCAATCAACAAAAAGACGTGGATATAGAAAATATTCATAGGATCCAAAGTAAATTCATAATTATAAATCAATTGCATCACATTAATTACAGCAAATGAATAAATTTCTAAATTTAATTTATGAAAAAATTTCGTATATGAGAATCTTACAAAAATATAGGTGGCAGATAGATGGATTAGACGAGTTTGAATTGGATCATTAATGGACGGATCACTAATGGATTGAGTTATAAATGGGTGAAAAAAATATGAATCAATATTCAAATGGGTTGGACGAATTTAAATTGATATATGAGTTTAATATAAATTATTATAAAATTTTATATTAATTAATTAATCCGATAATAATAATATTCAATAAAAAACATAATATAAAAAATTTTATATTACATATATGACAATTCATCGTTAGATTGATTCGTATTACAAAGTTCATATGTTAAATGTATCTATTCCATTACCATCTTTAAACAGAAGTGCATTGAATAAACCATTTATTTATCCTTTATTTTGCTAAACATATATTAATAATAGGTAGTGTAGGGTTGGTAATAAACAGCTGGAGCCAATTGATCTATCCTACCAAATATTAATTCTTTAAATTTTGGGCTAAGAAGACAAATAGAAATTGCATACTTTTTGTCTAGAAGCAATAAACGGTTGTATCTGCCGGCTTAATTCTTGATTTTCTTGTGGATAATCGATAAATTATACAACTTAATAATATTTTATTAATAGTTTTAGAAATAGCCAATATATAGAAAGAAGTGAGAGAGAGATATAAAAGATTCGAATTTGAAATCTCTTTAATATATATATCGAAATCAGTTTTATTTTTAAAATGTAATCGAAAAGATAAAAATAGTCAAAATTTATTGCGTGAGAAAGATGACGAGTTGAATTTTATAGTTAATTCCTTCAATTTTTGTTTTTTCTTACAATTACATGATTAAGCAAAGCACTTAGTCAAATGTAACTAAACTGAATAAGTATATAACCACATAACTTTCTATTTTGGAGTTGGATGCTTTCAACTTTTCTCTTACTAGTTGGTTAATTATCTGATTACTTCAAGCAAAATGACAGTTTAAGAGTTAATTTATTGTTATATTAAAGAAAAAAGTCTTTTTTTTTAAAAAAAAAAGTCTCGAAATAAATTTTCGTGCAGTCATTTTTCCCAACTTCATTCTCAACCACTTTTTTCACAATCCTTGTAAAAATATAAAATTTTATTGCAACTTGAGGGGTAAAAAAAAATTCAAGTGGGCAAAATCACATCATATATAATTAGTTATAATGATGTAAAATTTATAATACATAAACATATTATATATGTAGAATACTTAATCAAACTAACTTTTAATTTCATGAATTCATCTTAAAAGCCATTTCGTTGTTGATCTTGCAATATTCTTTGAGTGTGATTCGTTAACTAAGCATATATGCAATACTTGCTGCTTCTTGAATTTGGTTTTTTTAAATAAATTTGTAATTTTATATAGTTCTGTCTAACCCATTATCTTTTTTTTTATATAATTATTTTAGCAATTTTGGAGATATATATTACATTGCTTGACTTTTAATGTTTATTGCATGTGATGACTTTGAAAGCTAATTCTGAATTATATATAATCAATGAAAGTGGTTCAACCGATCTCCTTTTTATAGAGCTTATCTTATGATATTCTGTGCATGCATCAAGCTTCATGGTTGTACACTCTAACTTGTCGTTGAACAGTGTTACACATATATATAATAATCCGACAAAAAATTATAAATAAAAGAATTAAATATATATAACACATATATACTTTGTCGAAGTCAATAATTGTGCAACTCACTAAATCAGAATCAGATTCAAATTCAAATTCAGATTCATCAATTTTTTCCATCAATCAAGTTAATGATAAAGTGTGATTTATGAATAGTAACAACCATTATATTGTTGTTTCAACAACCTTATATTATATTCATTTTTTAGAACTGAAAAAAAAATTAAAAAAAAAACCATTAAATTGATGGAAAAAAAATAAATCCAAACTAATAATAACAACCGTTATTTCTGAATATATGTTGAATAGTGCAAGAAATTATGTTGTTGATTCATCTCAAAGTTCGCTAACTTCTAGATTGTTTGAAGCACTCATTATTTATGGACAAAATTGGATGAGCTATCCAAATGATAGAATAAATTGAAAGTTTTGAAATTGATACAAATTTGTTTTTTCTTTTTTATTTGACCATTTATATTTATGTTATTAGATTTTGATTTGAATTTTATTTGATTATTATTGTTATGCAGCATTGGATTCGTGAAATGTATGCCTAAAGCTTAGAGTATCGGATGCTATTTTATTATTTTTTCAATGATGTTAAATTGATGGTAGAATTTTTAGTTGACTATTGATTTATATCTAAAAATTAATGTTCTTTTATAGTTAATCAACAATTAAAGTATTGATTAATTGAAATAATGGATAATTATACTATTAACTTGGTTTATACAACTTAACTAGACTAGATTTAAGTAAGAATTTTTCATTAACCGATTAGTGATTAATCAATGGTTAATGATGCTACTATCTAAACTATATTTAATGGTTTAAAACTACCCCTTGGCCCGTTTATCATGTTAACTAGGAGAAATATATGATAATTTAAAAGGAAATATATCACCAAACTCATAATTTTTTAAATTTTCTCTTATACTTTTATTTTGTAGCATTAACTTTTAAATTTTTATACATTAGGTTCTTTTAATAGACAAAAAATACGAAATTAATTATTCATACCATTTGGCATGCTTTTAGTTTCTGCATTACCATTTGGCATGCTTTTAGTTTCTGCATTTGAAATTCAATTTGAAATGTCCTTTCGTATATTTTTTTTTTGGTTAATTTTAAGTTACCCAGCATTTTTAATTGTACTTCAATTTCAAATCAATAAAAATTACTAATTATAACATATCGACAACGTATTATTAAATTTCATATTTTTTCATCCGCTGAGAATTTAATGTGTAAAAAAAATAAGAATTTAGAAACTTAATATTACCAAATAAAAATATAAAAATTTAATAGTAAAAACTAAAAAAGTTAGCAACTTAATGAAGCATTTTTTTTCTAATTTAAGTCATAAGATATTTAGTTTTGAAGTCTTGAAACTTGTTAATATTGTTGTTTTAGTAATTTATTAAATTAATTATAGGAGAAGAGTCTGGTTTATATATATATATATATATATATATATATATATATATATATATATATATATATATATATATATATATATATATATATATATATTAAAACAAATATAATACCTAATTCAACTAAAAAATTCAGAAAAATGATTCAAGCTTAAGATTCTTCGACAAATTTTAATCTAGTGTTCATTATCAAATTAATTTCTTGTACTTTTATTTTTTATGTTTTTTTGATACATTTATTAATGAGTTGCGATCCAATATGGAGCGTTTAAGCGGTGTGTCCTGTGCACTCCACGCGAATATTCTGAATGACCCTCTTGTGTTAACTTTTCAGTATTTTGAGAAAAAAAAAATGTTTAGAAAATTCTGTTTGTTTTTTCAAATTTTGGACAAGAGACATTAATTGGACAGTTGACTCTCACTTCTTTTGGGCTAGCAATATATATATATTATTGGGTGGTGGTTATACATAATTAATTAATAATTCGAATGGTGAGGGTGCTTTTTATGTCTTTTTCTCAAACTATTTGTCAATGGAACAGCAACCTTTTAGCCTGGTATTAAAGTCGTTTCATTTACAATTTGTTATTAAATCCTAGCGTAAGGTATTACATATTTCATAATAAATATTCCAATCAATTAAACCGTAAATAATTGACTTTCAACTATTCCAAAGTATTATAAATGCAAATAGCAAGATTCTTGAAATATCATAATTTTAAAATAAAATTGATGTATCTCCGGCTCAATTTATTCATTTACTTATGAGAACTAACATGGATGTTGTATGAAGGAAATTAACCAAATCAAAAAGTGATTGACTATTGACAATCCTGCTTAAAATTGGTTTAATACTGAATAACTAATCTCTACCACAAAATAATATTTAGGACAAACCTGCAAAGCAGATTGAAACAGCATACCCAACACTTTTGAGGGAAAAAATATTCTAAAATTAGGAATACGAGTTAAAGCTAATGGATAAATTTGGAAATATTATAAGAAGGAAACGCCGTCTATGGCGGTTGAATTGATGTATAGAGAGAAGGCTAGCCCAACTGAATTGACTATTAACACTCCAAAACTTAAATCGGTAAAAAAGTATGGAGAGTGTGTGCTTTGAGCATGCAACTTGTCTTTTAAGTGTCAAATAACCTGATATTTATAAGAGAAGTTAAGGATTATTCGAGTAGTCTATTCAAGTATTAGAGTAGGTGTTCGATGATGTAATCCAAAGCATGTAATAAATGGAATGGATGCGTGTAACATTGTATTATTGAAGGTCGTGCTTTGTCAGTTCGATGGGATGACCTTATTCCCTTGGTTTTTGTGTGTACTTATTTGCTTATGCACTAAGCCTCAAGGACGCTAGTGTAACACCCTATACCCGATCAGTTTAAAGACCCGAATACCGGATGTTACAACCGGATTTAGTTTCATTAAAAAGGGCCAATTATAGAGTTTTACTATTTATTTATAAAAATTTCAACAAAGTTTCCCTTGAAATTCCATACAACCTCCTACAAGAAAAGTTTTCACAACACTTCTATTTCAACCTAGCCAGCAATCCAACACCAGTTCAAACTCCAGCATAAAATGTTTTTGCCCTTCCTCCAGTATTGATATTTCAATCTCAATTTAATATAAATCATAATATATTTAATATGCTCCCATTACTCAATTATAATTTATATAACCAGCTTTAACATAAACTTAATTCACTTTAATTACGATTAAATACATATATGTTTATATATACACCCATATGCCAAAATGCTCGTAGTCACATTACCGAAATTTGGTTCGGACTTGAGATGCCAACTCTCAAATTTTCTACGTATTCCATGTAGGGAATTAGAACCACGTAGTTCTAATATTTTCGTAATTCAACATAACACTTTATTTGTAGTTCCGTATTAGTATAATTTTTGCATAAATTTTATTTACCAATTTACATCCACCCAACATTAAACATGAAAGTACTTAATAATATAAACAACAAATTTACCATATCTATCTTATTAGTTACATAAAATTCTTAATTACTCATACCATTTTGCCTAATCTAGTTTAAATGTCAGGTTCAAAAGTTGGCTTTTTAACTCGCATAAATAAATAATTCCAATTAGACACGAACGTCGCGTCTCAAAAATTCACAGACATACAAATCTAATACACACATCTCTAATTATACCAAGTTATACCAGATTATGTAACGTACAGTTAATTACAATACAAATACTTGTATAAAATACCAATCAATCACAATCACAATTAGACACGATTAATCATAATTCAATTTAATCACAATACAAATTTTATAAGCTATTCATTAATATTTGTTAAAATGCTTGCATCAAATTTGATTTTCTTATTCCATCTTGATATTTACCCCCAGTAAAATCCAGCAGAATTGTATTCCGAGCTGAATAAACGAAAATTAAATACAGGATCGACTCCATTCAGCGTTTTTTTTTTTCATTATTTACATTCACGACTTTACCATTAACTTTATTTATATACATATATTCATATATGCATATCATATACATACATGCATATGTGGACCGAGTTCTCGGTACCATACAACCCACAATTCTAATTAACTATATATATACATGCATATGTGCACCAAGTTCTCGGAACCATACAGCCCACAATTCAGACTAATTATATCCATCGAAAAAGCTCTCGGAGCCATTCAATCCAATAATCACATTAAGACCTAGTCCTGCTAAACTTCCCTAATTGGCATGCCAATCTTATCCCATTGCTCCAATTTCTGTCTAATTTTATAGAGGGCAAATATAGAATCATCATTCCATCTCCCTTTTATGGTTTTACATTGTATATCAACACAAACTCAAACATTAATTTCTCATCACTTTCCATCGAATTAATTTCATATCATACGCATATTTATACCCGTATACGTGTTATTTGCATGTTATTTATCATATTATATCTTACTTAAATACACTCAAAACTATCATACATCACTATTATATATGCACTATATATATTATATTATATTCATTTACAACCCGACGTATTGATTACTATTTAACGTTTATAGAACTAAGTCTAATCGTTCATTCTGCTTACAAGCATTCTTAGCAAAATCTTATTTCATTCGTAGTCACCTTAGCACAATTAATTAGTTTCGATTATGCTATTTTCATTGTTTTCTTTAGAACATACAAATTCCCAGCTAATTACATTTTAAACGGTATTTTTATATTATCTATCATTAAACCAAATAGATAATGTTACATACATTGGCAGTTTAATACACCAATATATTTTTACGCTAAACCGATAATACCCCACGTCTGGCCAAATAAATGAATTAAATATTAGACACTGCAAGTTAACCCAAAAGGGTACCCCAACATTTAATTACAATGTTCATTTAACCATCTAAATAAATTCTGTTAATATCTTGATAGAAAAATGGAAGCATTTCTCCAATACCAATCACCTTTATTCCCGTATTATACAAGAAGATACACTCATATATATAACACCATTCGGCCACAACATATTCCCATTCAAAAATTCCATTTCTATCATCATAACTTCTAGTAGTCAAGTCATGTCTAACATTTTATTTCATTCTTTTACATTATTATTTCATCACAAATTAATCAAATTGCACAATTTTCTCAATCTAATTAATTTGGCCGACATGAGTTCAAAATCATTCTCATTTCATTTTCCTTCTAAACTCATGTTAATTATGTTTATTAGATGTGAATTACTTAATTCTAATATTTAACTAATTTTAAATTCATAAATAACTTTATTTACCATTAATTATATAATAGGTTCAATTTGAGATTTTTAATATCTATCTGGTTTTCATGCTTCTAATTACTTTAATTTCATTAATTAACATCCAATTACATTTATCCATCATCAATTTAAATTTAAACTTACATTTCATACATAAACCCTAAATTTTATAACCAAAAAAAAATAAAAAATAAAAATATTCACAAAATGGATTAGTTTGAAAATCCACTTGTTCTTCTTTAGCTCCCTTTAAATTTCTTTTTCCATGCCTTTCTCTTTCTTTTTCCCACTTGGTTCCTCCCTTTTCCCCACTTGGCCGAAATCATGGGTGTCATTTCCATCAAAATTTTCATCCATTTTCACCAAAATAATCATTAATTCAACTTAATTCCATAAATTTTTAGTTAAATCTACAAAAATTCTAACTAAAAACTTGAATGAATTTCTCCTTCCAAAATTTCTTCATTTTTTCTAAGCTTTTCCTTCACCAATCACGTGACTTTGGTAGAGAGGATTTTAGCCTCTGTTTGGATGAGAATAGATGGGAGTAAAGTAGATGGGAGTAACTCAGTTATTCTATTTATTTTGTAAAAATTACAGAGTAGATGGGAGTAGATAGGAGTAACTACTTACTTTATATCTTTAAAAAAAGTTACTCCCGATTTGAGAGTAGATGGGAGTAACTCGTAGGGAAAAAAGAGAGTAAACTATGAAATGTCAAAATTGTCCATGTTTTTGTGACTATAAACTGGCCATCGTTCTCTCTCACTTTCACTCTCCTATCTTTCACTTTCTCTTTCGATTCCATCACACAGACCTGCATGCTTTCTATGGACAAAATTGAGATGGGCAACTGCAAAGATCTATCTCAACAAGGCTGATATCATCTCTCCAGCACCGCTTTCAATTCCTTGTACGTTCCTTTTATATAGGGGACTTGGATAGTAGAATAGTCAGGTTTTGTTGCTAAAATAACAAAATGATAAATATAACTCAATCCTTTGGTAGGTTAATATATACATTTCAATAATAATTTTTAATGTCACACCCTTCACGAAATAGTCTTCTCCGATGCAAAACTTAGCCGAAAATGGTAAAAAAAATTTTTTTTTTGCCCGAAAACAATTTGAATAATTAATCACATACTAATAACATTCATACAATCATATTCACTGAACACTCACCCATCAATAATCATAATAATAAAAATCAAAATACAATTAAATCTTATACCTTAATTGTCTAAGTATGTACATGTCATAATACAACTCAATTTAGCACTATTTTTTCTTTACCGATCTTGCTTCACTGTGCAATATGCTCCTGCAACACTTCATAACCTGCACGCAGTAAACACTACGTGCTCAGCACTAGATATGCTCAGTGGTGACTACTAATCCTATAATTTCTCAAATAAAGCATAATTACACTTCAGTCAACATTAATTTCGTTATTAATTCATATTTTGGTAATTATTGTTCTTTGGTTTTCAATCTTTCAACGTTACTTTACACTACCTTCTTAAGTGAATCGATATCAGATTTACTTTTACCTTTACGTTTATTATTTACTATAACTTTTACTTTTACTTAACTTTTGTCTTATCTTTTTAGTCACAACAATATAATTATCATTTCATTTAACGGTATATATTGGTACTCATATCTTTAATGGTACCAAATCTATAGACTATTTTATTTCTCGATTTATTATTCAGTTATCCAATATGTGCTATAATTACACTTCTTGCTATTTATTCTTTTATTTTACTTTAACTTTTAACTAATAAATACATTATTATTTAAAGGCTTTTAAACTTTATTGCAAAGTGATACAGCTATTTTGGAGCACTTTGCATTCAAATCTCTATTTCTTTCTTTATACATTTATCCATGTTCAAATACTTGTTTAGGACTTATATCTTTTACTTTTTTCCAATTGAACAATTATATGCCTTTTTATCATTTTACTTTTCATTTGACTTTTCTTTCAGAAATACATTACTTAAGTACAAGATTTCACTTAATGTCATTGTCATCAACTTTTAACTTTATATAGGAAATTAATATTATTTTCCAAACTTGTTACTTTTCAAAGTAATAATTGGTACATAAAATACCAACTAATTTAATTTATCTTTTTCATTTAAAAATATATTTTAAATTCTTTTTCTTTATACAAGCTTAACTTAGTCTTCATTTATTATTTTATTCTTATAAAATATTTCTTTTTCTTCTTATTAATCACACTTTTGGGAAATCTTATAATTTTATCCCAACTTTTTATTTCCTTCCAAACAAATTATTTCTCGTTTATAACTCTTTATATTCAATTCATTTAAAAAATACTGATTTATTCATTACAATACGCCCCTAGTACAATATAATAGAATTCTCAAAAAGGATACTCGGGACTGGACCCAAAGGTCCCACTGAGAGAGAAGTGATCCCCAAGGAACCATTTCTCGAAAAACATTTCACTTTCATTTTCACTAAAAACACTGAAATGTATGCCTAAAGCTTAGAGTATCCGATGCTATTTTATTATTTTTTCAATGATGTTAAATTGATGGTAGAATTTTTAGTTGACTATTGATTTATATCTAAAAATTAATGTTCTTTTATAGTTAATCAACAATTAATGTATTGATTAATTGAAATAATGGATAATTATACTATTAACTTGGTTTATACAACTTAACTAGACTAGATTTAAGTAAGAATTTTTCATTAACCGATTAGTGATTAATCAATGGTTAATGATGCTACTATCTAAACTATATTTAATGGTTTAAAACTACCCCTTGGCCTGTTTATCATGTTAACTAGGAGAAATATATGATAATTTAAAAGGAAATATATCACCAAACTCATAATTTTTTAAATTTTCTCTTGTACTTTTATTTTGTAACATTAACTTTTAAATTTTTATACATTAGGTTCTTTTAATAGACAAAAAATACGAAATTAATTATTCATACCATTTGGCATGCTTTTAGTTTCTGCATTTGAAATTCAATTTGAAATGTCCTTTCGTATATTTTTTTTTTGGTTAATTTTAAGTTACCCAGCATTTTTAATTGTACTTCAATTTCAAATCAATAAAAATTACTAATTATAACATATCGACAATGTATTATTAAATTTCATATTTTTCCATCCGCTGAAAATTTCATGTGTAAAAAAATAAGAATTTAGAAACTTAATATTACCAAATAAAAATATAAAAATTTAATAGTAAAAACTAAAAAAAAGTTAGTAACTTAATGAAGCACTTTTTCTCTAATTTAAGTCATAAGATATTTAGTTTTGAAGTCTTGAAACTTGTTAATATTGTTGTTTTAATAATTTCTTAAATTAATTATAGGAGAAAAGTATGGTTTATATATATATATATATATATATATATATTGAAACAAACATAATACCTAATTCAACTAAAAAATTCAGAAAAATGGTTCAAGCTTAAGATTCTTCGACAAATTTTAATCTAGTGTTCATTATCAAATTAATTTCTTGTCCTTTTATTTTTTATGTTTTTTTGATACATTTATTAATGAGTTGCGATCCAATATGGAGCGTATAAGCGGGGTGTCGTGTGCACTCCACACGAATATTCTGAATGACCCTCTTGTGTTAACTTTTCAGTGTTTTGAGAAAAAAAAAATGTTTAGAAAATTCTGTTTGTTTTTTCAAATTTTGGACGAGAGACATTAATTGGACAGTTGACTCTCACTTTTTTTGGGCTAGCAATATATATATATATATATATATATATATATATATATATATATATATATATATATATATATATATATATATATATATATATATATATATATATTATTGGGTGGTGGTTATACATAATTAATTAATAATTCGAATGGTGGGGTGCTTTTTATGTCTTTTTCTCAAACTATTTGTCAATGGAACAGCAACCTTTTAGCCTGGTATTAAGGTCGTTTCATTTACAATTTGTTATTAAATCCTAGCGTAAGGTATTGCATATTTCATAATAAATATTCCAATCAATTAAACCGTAAATAATTGACTTTCAACTATTCCAAAGTATTATAAATGCAAATAGCAAGATTCTTGAAATATCATAATTTTAAAATAAAATTGATTTATCTCCGGCTCAATTTATTCATTTACTTATGAGAACTAACATGGATGATGTATGAAGGAAATTAACCAAATCAAAAAGTGATTGACTACTGACAATCCTGCTTAAAATTGGTTTAATACTGAATAATTAATCTCTACCATAAAATAATATTTAGGACAAACTTGCAAAGCAGATTGAAACAGCATACCCAACACTTCTGAGGGAAAAAATATTCTAAAATTAGGAATACAAGTTAAAGCTAATGGGTAAATTTGGAAATATTATAAGAAGGAAACGCCGTCTATGGCGGTTGAGTTGATGTATAGAGAGAAGGCTAGCCCAACTGAATTGAGTATTAGCACTCCAAAACTTAAGTCGGTAAAAAAGTATGGAGAGAGAGTGTGTGCTTTGAGCATGCAACTTGTCTTTTAAGTGTCAAATAACCTTGTATTTATAAGAGACGTTGAGAATTATTCGAGTAGTCTATTCAAGTATTAGAATAGGTATTCGACGATGTAATCTAAAGCAAGTAATAAATGGAATGGATGCGTGTATCATTGTACTATTGAAGGTCGTGCTTTGTCAGTTCGATGGGATGGCCTTATTCCCTTGGCTTTTGTGTGTACTTATTTGCTTATGTGCTAGGCCTCAAAGACGCTGGTGTAACACCTAGGGATGATCACGGGGCGAGAAATTCCCATTCCCGGTGGAGAACCGCTCCCAATGGGATGGAAAATTTTCGAAAAATTTTCCCGTGGGGACGAAGACAGGAAAAAAGTATTTTCCGACTTAGAATTCGGGGCAGGGACAGGGATTGTGGTTTCTGCCCAAAAATTTCTCCGCCCCGAAATTTAATTACTAAATTTAATTATATTTATATAATTTAGTTTTAAATTATATTTAATTTTAGTTTTATCAATTGTTAAAATTTATATTAGTTTGATTTGTAATTGAATTTATATTTTTAATTATTAAATATTATATTTCAATTATAATTAATTATTAAATATTATATTTTAGTTATAATTAATTTTTTTAAAAAAATAAAAATATTTTTTATGCAAGGACGGAGATCCCCGCGGGGACGGGAACGGAAAAAATTTTTCCTCCAAAATACTATTGGTCCCCGCCCCCGCCCCGCCTTGTGCAGGGCAATAAGTGGGGAGACACTCCCCGCCCTCGCCTCACCTCGTGATCATGCCTAGTAATACCCTATACCTGATCAGTTAAAAGACCTGAATACCGGATATTACAATCGGGTTTAGTTTCATTAAAAAGGGCCAATTATAGAGTTTTATTGTTTATTTATAAAAATTTTAACAGAGTTTCCCTTAAAATTCCATACAACCTCCTGTAAGAAAAGTTTTCACAACACTTCTATTTCAACCTAGCCAGCCATCCAACACCAGTTCAAACTCCAGCACAAAATGTTTTTGCCCTTCCTCCAGTATTGATATTTCAATCTCAATTTAATTTAAAACATAATATATTTAATATGCTCCCATTACTGAGTTATAATTTATATAACCAGCTTTAATATAAACTTAATTCACTTTAATTTCGATTACATACATATATATTTATATATATACCCATATGCCAAAATGCTCGTAGTCACATTACCAAAATTTGGTTCGGACTTGAGATGCCAACTCTCAAGCTTTCTACATATTTCATGTAGGGAATCAGAACCACGTAGTTCTAATATTTTCATAGTTCAACATAACACTTTATTTGTAGTTCCGTATTAGTATAATTTTTGCATAAATTTTATTTATCAATTTACATCCACTCAACATTAAACATGAAAGTACTTAATAATATAAACAACAAATTTACCATATCTATCTTACTAGTTACATAAAATTCTTAATTACTCATACCATTTTGCCTAATCTAGTTTAAATGTCAAGTTCAAAAGTTGGCTCTTTAACTCGCATAAATAAATAATTTCAGTTAGACACGAACGTCGCGTCTCAAAAATTCACAGACATACATATCTAATACACACATCTCTAATTATACCAAGTTATACTAGATTATGTAACACACAATTAATTGCAATATAAATACTTGTATAAAATACCAATCAATCACAATCACAATTAGACACGATTAATTATAATTCAATTTAATCACAATACAAATTTTATAAGCTATTCATTAATATTTGTTAAAATTCTTGCATCAAATTTTATTTTCTTATTCCATCTCGATATTTACCCCCAGTAAAATCCAACAGAATTGTATGCCGAACTAAATAAATGGAAATTAAATACAGGACCGAATTCTCAGAACCATACAGTCCATTCAACGTTATTTTTTTCATTATTTACATTCACGACTTTACCATTAACTTTATTTATATACATAGATTCATATATGCATTGTAATGGCCTCAATACCAGGTCAGCCGTGAATAGTATTCTCCGACAGTAAATAGTATTTTCTAGGCCCGAAAGGACACCCCGAAAGTCAAAAATATTTTATTGGACCATTTGAAAGGAATAGTCATGGTGAGGCTAGGGTTAAAATTTAAAGTAAATTTGAGGTCAAATGGACCTCCAAAAGTCAAAAATACGAAAAAGGTAGCGAGTCAATTTCCCTAATAAGGAATGAGACTTAATTTTGCATAAATAATTAAAAATAGTAAACGAACTCCGAATATTGCCAGATTTTGCGTGCTTACATGAATTTTTATGTAGAATATTTTGGTGATAAGAATGGAATTTTTAGGTGACACCGGCAATTATCGAATCGGACCGATAAGTTTGAATCGGACCAATAACGAACTCCGATTGAGCCGAAAATTTACGTAATACCTATTTTTGATGTTTTAAGAATGATGAAATCAAAATTGAATTGATTTGAAGTTTGAAAGAGAGAGAAATATAATTGGGCTTTAAAAATGCCTTAATGGGCCTTAAGGTTTAAATAGGCAAAGCCCACTCAATTAAGCCCAATTTTGGCCCATCAAGAGAGAGTATATAAGGCTAAAAATCTGAAGAATTTCTCCAGAAATCTCCAGCTTCTTCTCCTCCTTTGGTGGCCGAATTTAAGCTTCTCACTTTCTCTCTTTTAATTCTTCTTCTTTCACTCGAAATTTCCCCTAAACTTCAAGATAAAAGATGAAGTTTCATCCCTCTAGATGATTATTCAAGCCTCAATCATTTGATTTGAAGGAAGGAAGCAAGAGAAATCAAGAGGGAAAGGTTTAGGTATCAAAATGAGGTAAGGGATTTTCAAGGTTTTAAATTTATTTAAGGGTATCTATAAGTAGTTTTAGATGCCTAGAATCCATTTTTGTGGTTAAATTGAGCTAAAAAGGTTGATATCATAGTGTTTTCCTTGATGAAGAATTTGGCTTCCTTGGGTTTTTCATGGAGATGAAAGGATTTTCTTGGTTTAAGGCATGGAAAAGGAAGATTTAGGAAGATAAAGCATGAAAAAAGGTAAGTGACTACAAAATCCTTTGATTTTCCTTTTATTGTGAATTAATTTCATTTATGTAATTAGGTTAAAAATGGGTAAAGTTATTAATTGATGATGAAAATAATATATGTTAGCCTAAATTAAGTGTAGAGATGATATATGGTGTCCATAAAATTTTAGTGAATTATTGGAATTTATTTTGGAATTTTAAAGCCTATGTATTGATTATGTTTATAGTGAAAATGGTGAAATAGTGGGAAATAATTGATTATTTTGGTGAAAAATGATGTTAAATAATGAATAATGTATAAATAAATTTTAGTGGAATTTATTGAATTGATTAGGATTTTATTGAAATTTTTATGTGAATATATACATTGAAAATAATTGAATTTTCAATGCATAATGGAGTAAAAATGACAAAAAAATGATGAATTAATGTGATATTAAATTAATGTCAATGACAAGAAATGAAAAGTCAACCGATGAACTTTTTAAAATAATTATTGGATCGTGAAAATAATAAGAATAATGAATTATCGGTAAATAATTCATGAAATAAATGAAAATAATGAAAATAAATTGAGAAGTAAATAAAAGAAAGCTAAAATAATGTTTAAAAAGGAAAAAGGACGTAAATGAAAGAAAATAAAAGTTTCGGGGTAAAATGATAATTTTGCCAAAAGGGGTGATTAATGAGTAAAAATAAGTAAGAAATAGTAATAAAGTCAAAATGATAATTTCGAAGACTTAACTGTGTCAAAAGAAAAAAATTTCCTTAGTATAAGGACTAAAATATAATTTTTACCCAAAAATAGTAAAATAAGGAATAAATATGAATAACTGAAGAAATTATATGATAAAAATAGAAATAAATAAATATAAGGGAAAATTGTAATTATGTATTTGAAATGAATAATTCAATAGAAAAAGTTAAATTATGTATTTTTGAGGCTTGAGTTAATAAACTATATTAATAGAATTTCTAATTGCATAAAAAGTAGAAAAAAAATAAAGACGTGACTAATTTATTAAAATAAATTAGTCAATAAAGAATATTAAAAGAGTAAATGATTATAAAAGTAATTTGCCGACGAAATAAAGCCGACATATCGAATAACAGGAAGATTGGACTGAAAAAGGATAAAAATTGTAAAAACGTCAAGCTTAAAAGTACTGAAAATGATTCGTAAAGAATTATGTAAAAAGGGTAAAAGAGAATTCATAATATGTATAAAAAATTGAAAAGTCCAAATGTTTGAGTGAATTATTAGAGGATAATTCACAACAGTGTCTAGAAAAGATGAAATGAAAGAAAAGATAAAAATTGTTGAAAAATCAAAAATACTAAAAGAATGTGTTCGATCAGAAAATAATATACAAAGAAATAAAAGAAAGAAATTAAAGATTTATAAATATTCAAAAATGTTGACAAATATGATTGATTGTATTTGTCCTTAGCAATAGACAGGTATTAGGATTCTTGTTTTGGATATAATTGGCTAGCCATAGGGACACCTCTGTACCGCGGTGTAAGTCATGGTGACTTGCTTAGCTATGGGCGGGATCATTGATCTCCATAGCTTCTGTGAAAGTGAAAATGTATCTGTTTCTGTTCTGTGAGACTTGATCTTTCGAGATCATTTCTCTATCTGTTTAGTGGGACCTTTTGGTCCAGTCCCGAGTATCCTCTTTGAGAAACATGTTGTATTGCATTAGGGGCACATTAAAGTGAATAAATAAGTATTGTTTAATTGAATTGAATATAAGAAATTAAAACGGAAAATGATTCGTCTGAAAGAAAATATAAAGTTGAAATAGATCTGTAAAGATCTCTGAAAAGTATAATTAATCAGACTAAGAAAAAGAAAGGTTTTATAAGAATAATATATTAAACCAATAATTAGTTAACCTTTTATAAGAATTTAAAAGTGTATTTTATTTCTTGTAATGAAGATAAATTTAGTTAATTGGTACCTCGTGTTCCAAGCACTACTGTAAATAATGACAAGTTTGGAAATTAATATCAATTTTCCTGTTTATAGTTAAAAGTGATGACATTAACATGAAGTCAAATGTAATGCTTAGGTAATGCTTATCTGAAAGAGAAGTTAAATGAAAAGTAAAACGATTTAAAGGCATAGAATTATACAATAAAGAAAAAGTAAAAGATATAAGTTTTAAGTAGACAATTAAATAAGGATAAATGTATAAAAAAAAAGAGAAAATGAAAGTTTTAACTGCAAAGTACTCCAAAATAGCTAAATCGCTTTGCAATAGAGCTTATAAGCCTTTGCAATAATGTATTTATTAGATTAAAGTTAAATGAAGCAATAGAATAATTTAGTAAAAGTGAAGTTAGAATACAGATCGAATAAATGACTAGTAAAGTAAGTATTAAAACCAGTTTATTTTAAATACCAGTAAAAAAATGCGAATACCAATGCATTTTGCTAAATCAAACGATAATTAAATTATTGTGACTAAAAGATAAAACGAAGGTACCGATAAAAGTAAAAGTTATAGTAAAGATTAACGTAAAAGCAAATGTAGATCCGATATTGACCCACCTAAAAAGATACTGTAAAGTAAAGTTGAAAGTTGAGAACAAAAGAGTTATAATTATTAAAATACGAGTTAGTAACGTGAATACCGTTAACCGTTATAAAAGGGCAATGTTAATGGAAACGGGAATAATATTAGCATAGATTATGTAATTACACTTTATTTTGGGAAATTCTTGGATTTGTAGTCACCACTGGGCATATTTAGTGCTCAGCACGTAGTGTTTACTGCGTGCAGGTTCTGAAGCGTTGCGGGAGCATAGTACATCGAAGGACCAGATCGGAAGAGAATATTTTTGTATTCGTTAGAATAAGCTTTTGGCATGTATATACTTAGACTATTAAGGTAAAAGCTCGAACTGTTTTTAGAATGTATGTTTATTTGTCTTGGATGTATGGACAGTATAAGTTTCGATATGATATTTGTTTTAATTGTTATAAGATTGTTATTTGATTCTGGAATTAATGAAAAAGTATTTTAAATGTTTCAAATTGTTCGGTAGAAAAAAAATCCGTACCGGTTTCAGCTAAGTTTCGCTTCGGAAAGGACTGTTTCGAGAAGGGTGTTACATGCATATCATATACATACATGCATATGTGGACCGAGTTCTCGAAACCATACAGCCCACAATTCTAATTAACTATATATATACATGCATATGTGCACCGAGTTCTCGAAACCATACAACCTACAATTCAAACTAATTAGATCCATCGAAAGAGCTCTCGGAGCCATTCAATTCGATAATCACATTAAGACCTAGTACTGCTAAACTTCCCTAATTGGCATGTCAATTTTATCATATTACTCCAATTTCTGTCTAATTTTACTAAGGGCAAATATAGAATCATCATTCCATCTCCCTTTTATGGTTTTACATTGTATATCAACACAAGCTCAAACATTCATTTCTCATCACCTTCCATCGAATTAATTTCATATCATACGCATATTTATATCCATATACGTATTATTTGCACATTATTTATCATATTATATCTTACTTGAATACACTCAAAACTATCATACATCACTATTATTTATGCACTATATATATTATATTATATTCATTCACAACCCGACGTATTGATTGCTATTTAACGTTTATAGAACTAAGTCTAATCGTTCATTCTGCTTAAGCATTCTTAGCAAAATCTTATTTCATTCGTAGTCACCTTAGCACAATTAATTAGTTTTGATTATGCTATTTTCATTGTTTTCTTTAGAACATACAAATTCCCAGCTAATTACATTTTAAACGGTATTTTTATATTATCTATCATTAAACCAAATAGATAATGTTACATACGTTGGCAGTTTAATACACCAATATATTTTTACGATAAACCGATAATACCCCACGTCTGGCCAAATAAATGAATTAAATATTAGACACTGCAAGGTAACCCAAAAGGTTACCCCAACATTTAATTACAATGTTCATTTAACCATCTAAATAAATTCTATTAATATCTTGATAGAAAAATGGAAGCATTTCTCCAATACCAATCACCTTTATTCCCGTATTACACAAGAAGATACACTCATATATATAACACCATTCGGCCACAACATATTCCCATTCAAAAATTCCATTTCCATCGTCATAACTTCTAGTAGTCAAGTCATGTCTAACATTTTATTTCATGCTTTTACATTATTATTTCATCACAAATTAATCAAATTGCACAATTTTCTCAATCTAATTAATCTGGCTGACATGAGTTCAAAATCATTCTCATTTCATTTTCCTTCTAAACTCATGCTAATTATGTTTATTAGATGTGAATTACTTAATTCTAATATTTAACTAATTTTAAATTCATATATAACTTTATTTACCATTAATTACATAATAGGTTCAATTTGAGATTTTTAATATCTATCTGGTTTTCATGCTTCTAATTACTTTAATTTCATTAATTAACATCCAATTACATTTATCTATCATCAATTTAAGTTTAAACTTACATTTCATACATAAACCCTAAATTTTATAACCAAAAAAATAAAAAAAAAATTCACAAAATGGATTAATTAGTTTGAAAATCCACTTACTTGTTCTTCTTTAGCTCCCTTTAAATTTCTTTTTCCATGTCTCTCTTTCTTTTTCCCACTTGGTTCCTCCCTTTTCCCCACTTGGCCGAAATCATGGGTGTCATTTCCATCAAAATTTTCATCCATTTTCACCAAAACAATCATTAATTCAACTTAATTCCATCAATTTTTAGTTAAATCCACAAAAATTCTAACTAAAAACTTACTTGAATGAATTTCTCCTTCCAAAATTTCTTCATTTTTTCTAAGCTTTTCCTTCACCAATCACGTGACTTTGGTAGAGAGGATTTTAGCCTCTATTTGGATGCGAGTAGATGGGGGTAGATGGGAGTAACTCAGTTACTCTATTTGTTTTGTAAAAATTATAAAGTAGATGGGAGTAACTACTTACTCTATATCTCTAAAAAAAGTTACTCCCGATTTGGGAGTAGATGGGAGTAACTCACAAGGAAAAAAGAGAGTAAACTATGAAATATCAAAATTGTCCCTGTTTTTATGACTATAAACTGGCCATTGTTCTCTCTCTCTTTTACTCTCCTATCGTTCACTTTTTCTTTCGATTCCATCACACAGACCTGCATGCTTTCCATGGACAAAATTGAAATGGGCAACTGCAAAACTTCAGGTAATTAATCTTGACAATTACCACAAGTTTGCTTCTTTTTCATCTTCTGTGGATCTATCTCAACAAGGTTGATATCATCTCTCCAGCACCGCTTTCAATTCCTTGTATGTTCCTTTTATATAGGAGACTTGGATAGTAGAATAGTCAGGTTTTGTTGCTCAAATAACAAAATGATAAATATAACTCAATCCTTTGGCAGGTTAATATATATATTTCAATAATAATTTTTAATACCTTTACCCACCACCGGGTTAATGTAATAATGGAGTTTGAGTTGAATTGAAAGTTTTTTTGTGACATAACAGCTTAAAGAACTTACATGAGCATGTATTGTGCTCGAGAGCACAAGAATTGTGCTCGGGAGAGCACTTTTCATGCTCAGGAGAGCATCTCCTCTTGGACTCCACGATCATCATCCTTTGGCGGTTTAATATATATATTTGAGTAATATTTTTTAATGCATTAATTTACTAGCAGGTCAATATTAATAATGGTATCAATTCTTTGGTGTGTTAATATATGAATCTGAGTAATATTTTTTAATACCTTTACCCACTAGCGCGTTAATATTAATAATGGTATCAATCATTTGGTGGTTCATATATACATTTGAGTAATATTTTTTAATACAGTAACCCACAAGTGGGTTAATATTAATAATGGTATTTAAAAATAACATAAGGGTATAAATATCAATATATATATGTTTATTTTATAATTTATAAATAAGTTACTTTCATCTACTCTATTTTTATTTTAAACATACCAAACAAGAGAGGGTAGATGAAAGTTACTCCAATCTACTCTACCCTCACTTAGTCTTATTTACTCTACTTCCATCTACTCTATTTTTATCTATTCTCATCCAAATATAGGCTTGAAATTAAATTTTGTGGAACAATTTAAGGTGAATAACATAGAAATTTGAAAGAGAGAGAAAGCTTGAATGGCTTTTCCATAGAGGATGCCATACGTACAGTGTCCAAAGGAGAAGAGAAAGGTGTTTTCTTTTCTTGAGTTTGCTGGAATTTTCTACTTCTTTAAATACTAGAAATGAATGGCTATGAATTGGTCAAACACTATTTGGTCTAATTACCTTAAATAAGCCATATGTCATGATTCAATTGGTTCAAATATTTTCTTTATTAAATTTAGTCCAAAAAAGTATTTAAAATATATATAGGTGCTTCTAGATTTCTAGATCAATTCGAAACCATTTCGGTAATTTTTCTTGATCCAGAGAATTAATTATCGGTCGGATAACTTATTATTTTTTTTGTCTAAATATAAAATTAATCTAACACTTCCAAAAATTTATTTAATTTATTTCTAATGATTTTCCAGGATAACTTTTTAAAGTCCATAATGATTTTTTTTATCTAAACATAAAATTAATCTAACACTTTCAAAAATTTATTTAATTTATTTCTAATGATTTTCTAGGATAATTTTTTAAAGTCCATAATGATTCTTTTAGGACTGATCAAACTTAGTCAACCATTTTACGGTTTTACTGTTTATTTTTATTTTTAACTTTTGAAGGCTTATCTATCCCGATTTTACCTCAAATTATATCACTAAATTTATCGTAAATATTACTGTTCAGTGGTAAAGAAACTTCTTCTTCTTTTTTTGTGGCCCCGAATGATACTATTTATTATGGTGCCACTGTTAACTATCCAGAAAGAACTATTCACATAGTTGGAATTTTCGTGGCGTTACAGCTGGGCTTAGGTCTTATTAGACTTTCCTATCCGTTGAACCTTTGAGGCCGAGTCTTAATCGGTCTTGTGATTGCTGTTATATGATAAATTGGGTATTATCACTAATTGTGTAATTATACAGAAAAAAGTTTAGAATTATCTTTAAAAATTTTAATTAGCATAAACTCCCATTACAATCTTATCGTGAGTTGTGACTTTAAATATAAATTCAAAGTACATTCTTGAGGATGAAATAGAGTAAATCGGATGGATACTGAAAATCGCATACCAATTAGGCTTAGAAACTAATTTTTGGTGCAAACTGTCATATTGATGGGGCAAATTGACCCTTCATCTTAAAAACACCCCAAAGAGCAAATAAATATGTTTTTCCTTCAATAAAAGGAAAAATAATTAAAACACTAAATTCTACTTCAAAATGTGTATTGTTACGGTGCGTTGTGCGAAATGCATTTAACTTAGAAATAAATTTATTTATTTAATTTTTTTTATATCTAATCCAACAGTATTTATCTTACAACAAACTGTATAAAAATAAAAGTTATTATGGATACCCTTCAGCCATGCAAGTTTCCCAGAAGAGCCTGTCATCCATTTGATCAACCATCTTCTTAGGATCAGTTCCATCTTTAGAATCTGCTTCACCAACTCCTAACCAAATCTTTGAACTTCTCCAATTTTGGCTGTGGCATTGAACATTTTTATCACCACCATCATCAAAATCTTGCTCATCATCGCAATCAAGAACATGAACAAAACCAAGTTTATAACTAGAATCACAGCTGCATGACTCAGCATCATCATCATCGCCATCAACATATTCACACCCCATAATAACATCTTGACACAGTTTCAAGAACTCACAATCAGCTTCGGAGTCAGCGCAGCCCTCCACCAGAAGAAAGGAGGAGATGTCCATTAGTGTGTATTTTCCCAATAGAATCACCTAATTAACTTAAAACCTTTCTTTGATTTATATAGCTTTGTTTTAAATGCTAGGTTCCTGTTAATTAGCGATGATTAGACTCCATAATACAAAATTTTCACCTTTTGGGTTAAAAGGTAGTAGGTTTTTCTTGCTTGAGACTCCAATTTCTTGGTGGGTTTCATGTCATCTTCTAGGACTTTGGTCTTCTTTAGAACAAGAAATGGAGAAAGCAACTAGACCCTTTCATTTGGTAGACACAAGTCGATAAATATCTCTTTTTTTTTTTTTTTTGCCTCATAAATTGCCTAGCTATCATCATGAAACTCAAAGTGCAGCACAATAGGCATGGGGTTTGTTCTAGATTCTAGAAATTAACCGACTAGTAATCGTTGATTTGATTGTTATAAGCAATGATTAAGTCTAACTATGTAGGATGACTATGTCCATATACATATGTATCATAAGGGTCACTTCTTAGGTGTAATTAGGACTAGGAAATTAAATTAACCACCAACTAATTTCTAGGTTAGTCTTTAGAGGGTTCTAAAGTGACATGTCTTGCTATTTCATGGACCAATCTGATGTTAGGATGACTTAATGTTTGCGACTATATACCATATTATTTATATATTATGAGGATATTCTTTCTACTGAAATTTGACTGGTATATTTTAAATTAACTTCAATGAAAAAAAAAAAAACAAAGAAAAAGTGTAGCTTCAAGATGTGGGAACTTGTCAAGTGATTGTGGCTGAAGCTTATTCACTTAATAAAAAGATTAGCTTTTAATTAAAATCAACATGTGGTGCTAATCATAAATATGAACAGCTTTTTTTGTGATGCGAGAGCAATGCACTCACCAACTTTTCTTTAGTGCTTACCTAAAACATGTACGCTTAAAAGATAAAAGACTGGGACAATCATAGCTATCTGGACAGAATACAAATAATTATGAGCTCAAATCCCACTAAGATGAGACTGAAGGAGGTTTTGTAAGATGGAAGGCGTACCTCTTGTGCAAGTTAAGATTCAGTAATCCTTCATATTAGAATGGAAACCATCCACATACATCGCCCTTTAAGCATCATCAATTTCTAAAAGCTGGGAAAAGCAAGAAATGAGAATAGAATGGGGAATGTGAAGTCACAATTAGATGTAATGCTTATGGAGTTACCTAATTTTGGTGCAAGGCAATATAAGCATAATATCCTTCGAACTTTTCGGCAATGACTAAAGTATCACAATATAACTGGACTATATAATTAGAACTTCTTAATCTCAGTTAAAGTTTAAATTCGTATATCATTGTTACTAGAATTTAAGAACTAGATTATAAATAATAGATATTACAATATAAAGGATCGACTACTACTAACCGTTACCTATTACTAATAGCACGACTCATTTAATATAGCCTCATCAGACATTAGACAAAGGCCTCATTGTCAGAGTCTCTGAACTGTTTTCTTATTAGGTGATCGGAATCTTGCTAGCAGTATCAGCAGACAACTTTCATTTGCAGGGCAAAGTAAGACAAAACAGTCATAGATTGAAAGTTGCCTGTTGATTTTGGAGCAGATTGATTATAACAGAGTCAAACTGCACGATTTGATCATCATGCATATAAAATGGTTCACGGTGCATCCCCACCTGGGTTTTACCTACGCGTGCTATAACATCGCATCATTCAAAAGGTAAAATGATGTTTAGCAGTGAAACCAGCACAATGCTTCATATAAAGTTTGCAGTTTGCCCTGCTACAAGTTTTGGTGAGCTCGCTGTTTCAAGTAACATAAAGTCGCCTAATAAATAATTGAATATGCATTATTATGCTAATGCTGTCATATCATGTCACTAAACGCATTTTAGACAATATTAATCATGCATTAGAAGCCCAAATCATAATCAAGAAAAGGATGAAAATGGTTGTGTTGAGCATGTATGCAAGGACTGCCCGACAGAGATATTTCCTCGTTAAGAGGCATGTAAGATGTACAGACATGATCAAGAGCAACAACAAAAGGGAGCACATCGAACTGTTGAACAGGCTGATCTAAAAAGATTCAAGCAGTCAAAACAAATGAATGGATCCTCCATATGTGTCTTTAGACTATTAAGAAATTTAGATTGTTATGATTTCATATTCCCTTATAGAAAAGATCATCAGCTTTGTGTAGAAAGAGTCACAAAGGAGTCCTATAGATGAGCATTCTCCGTATATTCATAGCGCAAAAACCTTAAATATGAGGCCAGTTGAGGAAAAGGGACAGATTTTTTATAGATATTGGCAATATGTGTTCTTATGAGTGCCAATCTTTTTTTCCCCAAAACAATTTCAATAAGAAAATAATCTTACAACTTTATAGGCAAAAGAACAAGTTCGGCCTGCATTAATCATAATAAAATTACCATCCTCTCAAGTTTGACACATCATCTTGTGCCAATATAAAAGTTTTTTCTACTCCATCCGCAAGATATCATTGAGCTTCCATCATCTGAATCAAATATTACAACTACATATGGAGCAAATCCCATGATTGCCAAATATGCTCCAGGACCGTGAATTTAAAAGAAGGTTCACAGTCAGATAAGTAAAGCTCAACAACAAGAGAGAGCACTAGAATACAATAGCCGAATAAGTTCTCAAATTATACTGTTTTGTGTGATGAACTTCAGCTCCCAATTTAAACCATCAAGAAACAAACCTTGCAAACAAAATCTCCGTGCCAAGCCTTCAAAAATCAGGAATTCTTTCTTGCTTCAACATCCTGGTGTCTCCAAGGATTCAGGGCATCACTGATTGCTTGAGCTTCAGGGGAATTCTCCCAAGCCCGCTTCTCAGCCTCCAGAAGAGTCACTTTATCGTCTGCATGAAACCACCACAAGTAAATCGAAATTGGGTATCAATTGATTGAAACTGATAGATGGCTTTAAGAAAATCAAACATGGAAGAGTTCTATTGTATAACATCAAACAGCATGGACAAGAATCCAATCACAATAAGAAGGGCAACCAAACACCCAAAGTTTTTTCCTATGCAATTACGTTATGATGTCGAAGATGCTTGCTTTCATAGTTTAAAAGCATGATATCCAACTTGAAATAGCATCACATAATTTAACTTTCATAAACATTCAAATTTGAAAAGCACATCCATTGGAATACAACATTAATAAAAATAAAAAGGTATCCTTTATCTGAGGTTCAGAACAGATATTTGTTTAGATGATATGCAATACCCTTACCAAGTCTCGTTCTTGAGGCCAAGAATACCGTAGCAAGTACCTAATCAGATTATTCTTGGAAAGAAAATCAGTTTCCCTAAAAGAATACATCTAGTTCAGTCCTGAAAACTCTTCATTCATGATCTAAACAAATACATCCGACAACAACGACGTACAGAATAGTCCCCAGGACAAAATTCAGCAGATATAATCCATCAAAAACCTAGTATTCTGAAAGAAAAGCTCTTTTCTGTTTGAGTAACTGAAAGTTTTTGCTTCGAGTTGAGGCCAAAATCAAGGGCAATCCGTTATGTGCTCGGGGAGAATTAAACTACTCACAAGAATTGCAATTCTACAGAAAGCTTTCAGAATCAATTAATAATATGAAACAAGTTACACCAATTCAGCTCAAAATATAAAAATATTAAAAGGGCGAGAATGGGGAAAGAAAGCGATGAGAAGGAGGGTTCCCACACAGAAGCCGGTGTGGATCATGAAAAACTCCATGGAAGCTCCAACTAAAGCAGACCCTACAGCTATTTTCAAGTACCAATCCAGAAACTTCATTCTCACCGCATACGCACTCTTCTTCTTCCTTCTTCCTCCGTTTTGCGCTACGGTGCCCGCTTTTGGCCTTCGACACACTGAAAAATGAAAAAGGGCTTTGGGCTATTAAATTGAAGATCCATTTTAATTAGGTTAAGAGTCAAGGCCCGACTAAACCGGCTTAGAAACCTGGCCATGGACCGGACTTTGAATGGAGCCAGACCTATATTTTTAAGTGACAATGTTCGAAAACGACAGCGTCCAGATTTAAACGGTTTACCAAAGGAGTGCGAGCGCCATTCTCCATTGCTGATGCTGATTTTTGAAAAGCAATTTGCAGTTTTATCTTAGATTGACTCAACTGATGGTTTTCTAAAAAGACTCACCGCCAATGATATGCGCTCTTACAACTTGTTTCAAATCACCTGCAAGATTCTTGCTTTGGGAAGATCAGGTTCTATCACAAAAGCTCGCAGACTGTTCGATGAAATGCACAACAGAGACACGGTTGCTTGGAATTCAATGCTCACTTGCTATTCTCAACTGGGTCTTCATCAAGAAACGCTTTCTCTCTTCCATCATATGAGAATAAGCAATTACAAACCCGACAATTTCACATTCACTGCAACATTAAGTTCATGCGCAGGTGCAGGTTCCCTTCTAAATGGAGCCAAAATTCACGCTCTTGTCATTGTTTTGGGATACCAATCTTCATTGCCAGTCAACAACTCCCTTATAGATATGTATGGGAAATGCTCGAATGCTTTTAGGGCTAATAAAGTGTTTGAAGGTATGGATGATACTAATGAAGTTACATGGTGTTCGCTTTTGTTTGCTCATGCAAATTCTGGTCAATTTGAAGCTGCGATGGAGGTGTTTAATTTGATGCCTAGGAAGGTTGATATTGCTTGGAATACAGTGATTGCTGCTCTTGGTAGATATGGTGAAATTGAATTATGTTTGGATATGTTTAGAGAGATGCAAAAGAGTTTGTGTGAGCCTGATCAATGGACTTACAGTGCTCTTGTAAGTGCTTGCACTGAATCATTAGAGTTTTTATGTGGGTGTATGTTGCATGGCTTAATTATTAAAAGTGGTTGGAGCTCTGCAGTGGAGGCAAATAATTCAATTCTGAGCTTGTATGCTAAACTTGGTTCCTTTAATGATGTTATGAAGGTGTTTGAATCCACTGGGATGCTGACACAGGTGTCCTGGAATGCCATTATTGATGCTAACATGAAAGTGGGAAATACCCATGAAGCATTTATCATGTTTCAATCTTTGCCAGAAAAGAATGTTGTTTCGTGGACTGCTATGATTACTGGGTATGCTAGAAATGGGTACGGAGAGGAAGCTCTTAGATTCTTTGTCAGCATGGTAAGCAATTGCTTTGCTCCAGATGATTTTACATTTGGAACTGTCCTCCATGCTTGTTCAAGTTTGGCAGTACTAGAGCATGGCAGAATGGTCCATGGATGTGCAGTTCGTCATGGTTTCAATGCTTATGCATACATTGGTAATGGCTTAGTTAACATGTATGCAAAGTGTGGAGATTTAGGTGGATCAGTTCTGGCATTTGATGATATTTATGAAAAAGATTTAGTCTCTTTTAATGCTATGTTATTTGCATTTGCACTACATGGACAGGCTAGCCAAGCTTTACAGCTATATGAGGATATGATTTCATCTGGCACAAAACCTGATAAAATCACTTTCATTGGCTTGCTAATGACCTGCAGTCACTCAGGGCTTATAGAAAAAGGTCGTGTCTTTTTTGAATCGATGAGTTCGGTTCATGGGCTTTCCCATGATGCAGATCATGTGGTATGCATGGTGGACATGCTTGGCCGAGGAGGCTACTTATCTGAAGCAAAAGAGTTAGCTAACGAGTATTTGGAAATGAATGATGTTAAAGTCACCTCATGTGAGGTTCTGCTTGGAGCATGTTCTACACATAATGAAGTGGAAATGGGGACTTATCTTGGGGAGGCTTTGAAATTCTTAGAACCTCGTGAAGAGATGAGCTATGTGCTTCAATCTAACTTGTATTGTTTGAGGGAGCAATGGAAGGAAGCAGAGAAAATTAGAAAGAAGATGAAGGATGAAGGGTTGAAGAAAATGCCGGGTTGCAGTTGGATCGAAGTGAGAAACAAGGTGACATCGTTTGTAGCTGGAAACTATTTACATCAATACATGGATGAGATATGTAAGATGTTGTATTTCCTTGAGTTTGAAATGAGAAATCGGTGATTTAGTGGCATGGAAAATTGATGGAATTCCAGTTCAGGTTCAGTAATCGCGAAGGCAAAACTACCTCAACTGTCTTCATAAGCAGAACCTCCATATTGTTTTCTGAAGAATGTGGAGTTTCTATTGAAGTAAAATTGAAGCTCATTTTCTGTTAGATGAAGCCTACGACAAGTCCCTAGGGCCAGTTCTCTCAGTTTGCTGATCAGCATCAGTGTGGCTTACAGGATGAAGCTAAAGAGCATCCATGCTGGTCCTAGACTTGTCAACTTCCATGATACCCTGCGTCAATCACATACAAGAATTCTGGTAATGCTGGTACAAGAATTCATTTTCAAAGATCTTTGCTTGCTGCAAGTGCATAAAAAAATTGCCTCAATTTCATCCTGATTCAAATCATGAATACCAGAATTTACCCTGTAGAATTACTGACATGAATATCAATAGTCCAACTTGCAGCAGATTCAACATAATCTTCAAAAGGAGTCTTACTATACAAGACATTCAATCAGGAATGGTGAAAAGCATCTAGAGTTGCAGATGCTACAGAGAGCTCCAAGTCAGGACCTTGAGCTACTACTTTCCTGAGTAACACATCTATGTTTAACCATCTCTAATGGGATTCATCCATGATAAAGGCACTGTACTTTTCAAGTTCAGAATCTCTCAATCAGATATAGATTTTTGTGCTTCTGATCTCAAAAGCTGAAAACCATCATTCTACCAAAATAATTTCTTATTGCTGCCATTGCTTAAAATCTTGAGCTTGTTAGATGGAGCATATGAGAAGGTGCAGCTTATGAAGTCTCTGTTCTGCAATACCAGCAATGGTGATCTGTAGATTTTGAAAGATTGCAGCTTTTTTTCAGGAAATTACAGCGTCTTTGTTTGTCTTGAATATTTACATAGCTATCCAAATTATTTATTGATTATTATTTAGTAATATTACTTGAGAAATTAAATTCCACAAAACTATTTTGTATTTTTTGATACAAACAATCAAACATACAACTAATAGAAAGTTCTGAGAAAATTTCTGATGATGTAAGAAATAGAAAATGATAATACTGAATAAATAACAACGTGAAAAATCAAAATGAAGATATTTCATAAAAAAAAAAAGTAGTAAGAATAAGAATAAGAATTAGCCAAATTGCAAAATCAATGAAATTTAAATAAGAAATTAATGCTGTTTTGAAACTATCTTAAGACATATTTTTCTATAATAATCATCTTTTTGTATGGATTATGATATCCAATTTTATAACTTTTTTTTTAAAGAGTGAAACACATGCAACATATGATTTCTTAATTAATTTATAAAAGTTTCTAGCTGTAGTTGATTTCATGGAACTAAATTATATATATATATATATATATATATATATATATATATATAAAAGGATCGGAAATGGAGATTTGAATTCAAAATTTTCCATTAAAATTAAGCTAGTATACTACTGAAATATTTTTAGTATTTGTAATTCAAGTAAATAATATATTGTTATATAAAAAAATTAAATTTATATTTGAGACATCAAATATACATTTTATTAATAAATATAGATGATTTAATATATATTTGATAAGTAAAAAATCATTTTTTTTATGGTCAATAACTTTGGATATTTAGTTCCATTTTTTTATTATAAAAAAAAAAAAGTTAGATATTGCTAGATTTATGATCCGGAATAACTACATACAAGTAAATATAATTTCCCGTGATGATGATGATGATGATGATGATGATGATAAAAACGCGGCGAAGACAAGAAAAGCTCAATAGCAAGAAGTGAAGTTCGGAGAAGGTAGCAACCAAGAAAGTGTTGTCGTCATCTTCCTGGCGACCTGTCTTCACCCCCCAATTGTTTCATGTCTTTTGCTCATTAATTTAATCTTCTTTTATTAATATATTCTACTAAATTAGAAACGTAACAATATAATCCGAATTCCAAAACCACCACAGCACTGAAGCATTCTGTACTGTTTCAGAGTCTTTTTCTTCTTTCTTTCCTTTTCTTTTTTTTTTTCCCTTTTTTCTTGATTTTTTCATTCTCAATCTTTTTCTTTTTACTGGGTTCCAATTAGCCTTTTTCTGATTTTCTTCTTCTTCCTCCTCTTTTTATTTACGTGATTTTTGTCTCTTTAGATCCTTCGATAGTCTCTTTCAGATTGTCCCCAAATTATGCAAGCAACTGAAACAGTCACCAATGGAGTTGCGGAGGTTTCTTCACTGGTTAGTCCTTAAGGCTCTCTACTATGTCTTTATCTGCTTTTATGTCCCATGGCTTGGCATGCTTTTTCCTGTGTAGATAGATTTTGTTACATTTCTTATTAAACTATAGGTCTTTTTTTTTAAGGAAAAAAAAAACATTGTTAAAAGTCTATATTTTTATATTTCAGAGCTCATATTCTAATTTCAGTTCTGAACTATGGGTTCATGGAAATCAACCTTTATTTACTTATTCATTTTATACTTGTGGTGGCTGTATACAATTACTAGTTTTTGTTTTTGTAATTTGAAGATTTGATTTTTATTTATCTCATTTCGGCTAGAGGAAGCCAATAGGTGTCTATAGAAACTTGTGATTTTAATTTAATCAGTTGTTATTGTTCTTTTAAGTTTGTAGCTTAAGAACTTAGGACTATTGCGTCTTGTCCTTCTCATGTTGCAGATTCAGCATTAGAATATCATACATTCTATTTTGGTATGCCATGTTCTGGATTGGCATATAATTCAACTCATAGCTTGTATACTGAGTTTTTAATGCTTTCACTTACAGGCTGATCTGAATGCTGAGGAAGCTTCGCATAGAGAAGTTTCAAATCCTGGATCAAATGGAAGGAGATTAGATCTTTCAGTTCAAGTACCCCCCAGACCTATAGGTTTTGCCTCTAGTAGAAGTGGAAAAGGTTTAATCCACTCCCAACAATCAAGTAAAGGTAGTTCATCATCAGGAGGCTTTTTGCGCGGTTTGAGCTTCAATAAGAAAGCTGCTCTACCTGATGGTGAGAGGAGCTTTCTTCTCAATTCAGACTCTCCAGATAGTCCTGTTATAGCCAATCTGAAGTCTGCATTTTCTTGGCAAAGGTGTACATCCCTTCCAGTTTCACATGCATCAAACTTGTCGCCTTCTGTTTCTACACCTGTTTCTGCAAGATTGCCTGGTGAATCTATTAAACCCAGTGTAAGCTAGACCATATCTTTGTGGCTTCTTGTTATAGAATTGCTCCATAAATTTCATTTCTCTTTGTGTTTCTTATGTAGTGCTTCCTGAATATAATTTTCTAAGTTGCGCAAGATTGATTTTATATTAAAATCAAGTTTGTGTTATAGAAGAAGATAATTATAAACCCCTTGCCACTAATTATTGATCAGAAAGGAGCAAATCGGGGAGCTGTTTCAAGGTCCCTTTCAGTGCCCGGGAGAAATATTGTAATTGTTCGATCTTCATCTTTTGCTACTCGCAATGAGAATGCCCAGACAAATGCTAATAATGGTATGTGCTGCATCTCTTTCATCAATCCAGTTATTTATGTCAATTTTTCCTTTTGTTCAAGTTATTGCGTTCTTTACCTTTTATTTTACTATATAACAAAACAACTAAGCATTGATTTTTTTTTTCTCTCGACGAAGTAAATACTGCCACTATTCTTTTAAAAATTTTAAGAAGCCAAATCAAACATTTATGCTATTTAAATTGACCTAAATTCATGAGTTTGTTTTGTTTGGGCAACTTTTATCAACCATGACAAAGTTCTTGTCCATATTTTGCATGCATTACATTAAGATAAGGGAGGATTATTCACTGATTATGCCTTTTCTTGAAGAAAAATGAAAAGAAAAAGTATGATGAATAAGCTCATTTTATTACATTAGTATCCTTAATGCTTATGTGGCATTGCATTTCAAAAAAAAAAAAAAAGAACAGATCAAATATCTTCTGTTCCAGTAGAAGCTGAAGATGAAGAAATTCCTGAAGAGGAAGCTGTATGTCGGATCTGTCTTGAGCCATGTGAAGAAGGAAATACACTCAAAAAGGAATGCAATTGCAAAGGTGACCTTCAACTTTTACATGAAGAATGTGCAATTAGATGGTTTAGCATAAGGGGAAACAAGAACTGTGATGTATGTGGGCTGGAGGTTAAGAACTTACCTGTCACTTTGCTTCGGGTGACAACTTCTGCTCAAAGCAATAACAGACATGATCAGAGTCAGCAAAGTTTGAGGTCACAATCAATAAGGTAAGAGGTCAATCATTTATGAAGGATTGGAGAACCTATTTGGATTAGGTTGTTCAAACTCTTAGTGTATTGTAACAATTTGCCGCAATTATTACAATATTATTCAATATATAGTTTGTTTACACTCTTCTTTTAAGTTACTAGAGTTTTGAGTTTGCTATCAATAAGTTAATCTTGACCTAGTCCTTCATTGATTCATCATGCAGTGCATGGCAGGACTTTGTCGTGCTTGTCTTAATTAGCACCATATGCTATTTCTTCTTCCTGGAGCAACTATTGGTATGTTTTCCTGCTGCTAAAGAGCCTAAACTATCTGCTATAATATCTGCTACAGGTGACAGTTGACCTATAGATTTATTTTACTGGTAGCATGTGATATTCTAGGCTTGAGTGACACCTGTGCTTAAGGGCCTTATAATTCCATTTATTACACAGATCCAAAAGGACATTTCCAGTTGAATTGTAATCTGGCAGTTATTAGTTTGCCATTTTTAATCCAAAATTAGCATAATTGACTTGCATGTTCAGATCCCTACGGGCATTAAGTTTTCTCATGATTCTAGGCTGGCCATATTGCATAAAAATTTTGTGTCAAGGATCCTTGTAGAAACCACTGAAGTTTATATATAGTCATTTTAACACGAGAAAGATATAATGGTGCACTTATGGAGTAGGGGTAGCCATAAGCCGGTTTTGGCCTGGAACTGGACCAGTCAAGACTAACTGAAAACAAGCTAAAACAGTTGTGGAAGATAAAAAATAAAAAAATAAAAATAAAAAGTCTATTATATAGGGGAGCTGAAACGTTTTTTTTTCAAAAAAATAAAAGAGGAGGACGAGGAGGAGAAGGAGGAGAGAGAAGAAAAAACAAAATTAAGTTTTAAATGTTCCAAAACATGGTCTAGTTTTTTCTTTTGTATTCTAATATTTGGCATAGAAATGTGTTAATAATGTGTTCTCAAAATTTTTTAGATTCATGACATGAAGACTAGAGCAATCATAGTCGCTGCGCCATTTGCATTTACTTTTGGCCTTTTGGCATCCACATTTGCTGTCATCCTAGGTATGCTAAACATCAGAATGTATAAGATATTTATATTTGGATTCAGTTGTTTTATTGTATGGTGTGACTTGCAGCAATCAGAGAGTATATATGGACGTATGCTGCTCTTGAGTTTGCACTTGTGGCCATTTGTGTCCACCTGTTCTATAGCATGGTGAGTAATATATCTGCCTCTTCTTCTTCTTCTTCGTATGCTGTGCCGTAATTTTAACCTGGCAGGTCATCTTTCTTGACTGAACATGCAAAGGTTTTCATGAATCACTATATCATATATGTAAATGAATTTGGAGGATCAAAGTAGGGAAACTTATAATTAGGGTATGATCTAATTTTGTCATTTCAAGCTGCAGGATTTTGCTCATAAACAATAATCTGCATTTTAACTTACAATTTTAAGGACTATTTAGATGACTTTGATACCATATTAGTTTAAGAATTCGGACAGATCTTTCGAGAACTAAGTTCTGTTCACATTTAGTCTTGTCTGTTGTTTTCCCTTATAGCAATATAATCTTCAATTTCTCTAATGCTTTGAACTTTGAAAGGTTAAATTCACTAACTAATAAGACACCTTTCAAAGTCAAAAGTCAACTTGCCTGAATCAAAATTTAACTTCAAAAGGTGTTTATTAGTTAGTAAACTTGTAAGTTAAGGTGTCAAATTGAGGTTCCAAAAAGTTCAGACAGTGCATGGCATGAATGTGCTTGAATTTACATGTTCTATTTCATTGATAAGGCCTTTACCTTTTCTTCTTTTTCTTTCAGCTTCATCTGAAGGCCATCTTTGCCATCTTGGTTTCATCAGTTTTGGGTTTTGGTGTTGCTATGGTTCTCAACTCATTGTATATCCAATATTTTACTTGGCGACTTCAGGTTGCTCAGAATTCTAGTCCAGTATGACTGGATACTGGACGCGAGTGCAGCCTAAGCATGTTCGCTCACCGGAGATGGCTTATTATTCATTTGCTGGTGGATTACTGGTGTACATATTGCTTCTCAATGTATTACCCAATTAACTTGGATAACGTTTCTATCAAAAAAAAAAAAATGAATAACGTTAACTATCAAAATTTCTCATCAATGCATTATAAAATTATGTTTTGTCACGTTTGTTGTTGCTGTAGTTTGATTGAGCTCCAATTTTCTACTTGCACACCATACTAACTCCTCCAAATGTATCTATTTAGTTTTTGCATTTCTTTGCCTAAAAATGGGCGGAGAAAATCAATTTTTAACAATGAAATCAATTTTAGCCCTTTACCCATGCAGTTACGTGAAGGAAATGCAGAGCATGGCAAAGATAAAGAGGAAATGAGGGAATACACAAAAATATACATTATAATAAATTGTCAAACAACATTAACATTGCTGCAACAAAGAAAAGGAACCTAAGACATTAATTTTATGTACATAGTATCGGCAAATGCAAAATGTAAAGGAAGCTATTTCTTCTTTATCACAGGTACAAAACTCTCTCCACCTCTTTTCAGCCATATTGTAGAACGAGTCCTCTTCACATTATCAGCAAAGAGCTGATGCCTGTTGTCAAGGAAGTCATGTCAGAAAAGCAAATTGATGGGGATTACTATGTGATTTTATCTGCCATTTATGAGAATCCCATGTGATGCAGAGACATCAATCAGGCCGGAAGTTAAAACCGTGGGGTCAAAATTAAAACTGATTGATGAAGGTGTTATTCAGCAAGAGCAAGAATGCAGAATCACTAGTTAAGACGGGTCATATAAACATAGAATTTTAAGATGCATGGGCAAGCAAAGGATTGAGGGCAAAAAATTCAATTCCAGCACTAACAACTGGTCCTAACAAGAAGAAGGGCCTACCTTTCGTATTCCAACTTCTGAGTAACAATTCCATTTAATAGCAGCTCTGAACTGTACACTGCTGCCCCTGAATTTATACATGAATCGTGCAAAATTCTAAGTATACATTTCATCCATGATCTAACGAGATATAGAAGCATAATTGTTATACCTTTTTTTAGAAAAGGCACACAAACTTCGTAATCTTCTTCAGAAGATAAAATCAACAGATCATCTGGAGTTGTCTCATCTTTTAAAGCAAATCTGCCAACCCTCTCTACGGCCTGCAAGCATTCAACCAGACTTTTATGTTGCGCACAATATAAAATTTGAAAGCAGTGAAAAGTTAATTGAGTAACCGAATCTCCATCATATAGAAGGTCACTGTAGAACAAGAGAATATGAAATGAATATAATGTCTATATGTGGGATTATCCATGAATGAACGGCAAAAATGCCAAGCATAAATATGAATTCTAATATTTGTAGCTTCATCACTGTCAATAATTATAATGGAAAAAAAGGAATAAAATACTATTAAATTATCAGCAATTGTAAGACATGAAATGATACTTTACATACCTGACCACCAACTGTTTTAACCAAGCCAGAAACTATTTCTTTACTAGGCTTTGTATTAGGAGTGATCAAAACTCTTTGACCCTGCATAAATGTCGCTAGTAACGCATTCAGTTGATTCCAACAAGGTAAACCAACTTTAGGCAAAAATATATATAATAATACCTGCAGAAGTGGATGCTGACATGCAAGTGCCAATGAAACTGGCATGTTAAATCCAAGCTCCTTTTCCTTTTTCATGTCCCTTAATATGTATTTTTGTTCATCAATGTAATAGTTAGCACGTCCAACATTCTCAAGCCATAAATGGGTCACCACTGGTTTGCCAGAAGCAATGGCTTCTAACATATTTCTCGTACGCACAAACCTATCGGTAATAAAATGTGTAGCCTCTATAATAGAGGAAGCTATGGAAACTTTAAGCCGATCTGCAATCTGTAAAATAAGATAAAATGGTAGTATCTAGTTAAAACAGCATAATAGATTATGTGAAAGAACCTGAATAAATTAAAAAACTACCTTCTTCTGCTGCTTAACTATATCATCGTCCAGGTGCTGGCTGAACAAGATTCTAACATTAGCCAAATCTCTTCTCTTCCTTGAGTCTTTTGGTGAAGAAAGAGGTTCATGCCATGTGGCACATAACCTACCAATTTCTCGCGTCATGAAAGACCTTGACAGGCTTCTCTTGCATGATTGTTTCAAATATCCATCGCCAACACAGACAGGTGATGTGTCATTCACAGGAGACATAAAATCAACAGGGGAAGTACATGCAGATTTTGATGGTTCAGTTGCCTCCTTTAGTAAATTAACTGAACTTGCTTTTACTTCATCTTGAGCAGATGGCGAGAAACATGCACTGCTATTTCTGTCATTTAGTTTCACATCCTTTGCATCCATTAGATCTTGATAACTTTTCTTCCTATTCTCATTGGAAGAAGCAGTTTTGTCTCCAGTTTGCAGTGAAAGTTCTACTCTGGAAGTTGAGTACATAGAAGAAAAGTCCAGACAAGCAACTACGGAGGATCGTGTATTAATTTTTTTGTTTAAATTAGTAACACTGCTTGTTTTAGCATTGCTCCATGACCTTTTGTGCACACTCACAGACTTTCCAATGTTTTCCAGCTGATTAGATGGCTTATGCTGAGCATCTAATTTAAGCTGACCTGACAATTGTCGACAAGATCTTCTTCTTCTTGGACAACTAAAGCCATTACTCATTGATTTTGGTTTGAAATTTTCAAGTGCAGCAGATTCAGTGGACAATGGATCTGAAGATTTCCCTTTAGCATCCAACACCTTAACAGCCTCAGCATCCGCACCAGATTTTTCTTTTTCACTGGCATCAACATCCATCAGGCAGTTTATTTCTTCTCCACCTCTAAGAACATTTTCAGCACTTTCTAATCGAGAAAAAACTGAGGCTTGCCTTGTTCGATGAGCAATGGGAGTAGCAGTAGCAAGTTCCTCTGGCAAGCTCCTTTTCCTAACTGACCAACTTCGAGTTTTAGCAGTTCTCTGATGTCCATCACCTGCTGGTGTTGTATCCCCCACTTTTACTCTATGGCTTGTTAGGACTTCTGCATCTGCTTTAGCCCTCCTCCTTCTTGTCATCACCCCATCCAGATCACACCCATTGCCTGCATTCTCAGATGATTTTGGAGGTTGTTTGCTTGGCTTAGCAGCAAAGCCAATATTGCAATCTTCATTCAAAGAGCGGCGTTTTCTCTGAGAACTCTTCGTAGCTTTTGTTCCTGAATATTCTTTTTTAGATCCCTCAGACTTGCCAAGCATATCATTAGCATCTGTGTTAGAAATTCCATCCCCACAGAACAAGGCTTCCATGGCTTCTGCAGCCATTTGAGTGTCAAAGCCTACATTAAGCACTTTGGCAGCTTTCAACTGTCCTGCTGAAGTTGCTATATTAGACTCTTCACCAAACTCGTTGACAATATTGTTTGTAGCATTCATTTCAATTTCTGACACTCTCTTCTTATTTAATTTTGAACCATTCACAACCATGTTTGAATCACAGTGATTAAATATTTCGTTCTTGGAATTTGATTTCCCTTTACAATCTCTATATCGAACAAACTGATTTCCTTTGGCCTTTGACAGCTTTGCAAAAGATCTTTCACCAAAGAATTCTTCCTTCCTTCTACAAAAAATCTCTCCCCCTCCTTCATCTTCCCGTTCATCATCCCAGTCAAAAATTGTTGATTTGACATATGTTCCTCTACCCTTGGTTTTCTTGGCCAAACTTTGTGGCCCTTTTGTGGTAGAAATAAAATTTGATTTCCCCTTGCTACTCTTTTCCAAGTCAGAATCATTATCAAACAACAATCTGTTCTCTTCAATCAACCTTTGCACACAGGCAAGTGCATGGGCTTGTGATGACTCTCCAGGTTCTTGGGAGTCAATATAGCTCAACCCTGCCAGCCCATTTTCAGAAGTGGACAACTGAAGCATTTCTTTTTCTCCCTCATCATTATCACCAAAGGAAGAAACCTTTTCATTTTCAACAAAGTGATCCCCACTGGAGAGTTTTTTCAATGTAGAACAGCCAGAATTAGCAGTGTGTCCATTTAACAATCCCCGTACTTCATTGTTGTCTCTCCCAGTAATGCTTACCTGATCAGCTTCCTTCACTACTTCTGTGTTTGACCCATCGCTTTTCACAGCTTGTTTTTCCAAATGCTGATTATCAGTGAGAAGTGAGCAAGACCCCTTGTTTGTTTTCTCTAAAGCTTTTTTCCAAGCTGCTAGACCAGAAGCCCGCAAAGACGCTGCACGAATAGAAGTAAATCTTTGGACGGGGCCTGAGGAACAGGAGGAATTAAAAATGAACAAATACCAGATTGATATAGTAGTTATTTAAAGAAGTGAAATATATAATGCATAAATTGATAAACTAAAATTCAATTAAAGTGAAAGAAATATTGAACACTGCCAATATCAGTCATTTGAACCTACAGATTTAAATGTTCAAATTAGATTTTGTTCCACTTAAAAAAATAAATATCTCTTAGTCAATGTTCTGCAATAATAAAAGACCTGTGAAATAGTGCACCAGATGATAGCAAAATTTAATGTAATCCTCATTAAGAACATAGAAGAAAAAGGCAGATGAATGACTGAGAAAAAACTAACCCGGGTTTGGTTGTTTGCTGACTTCGCTTGTTGGAGTTTCAGTAGAAACATTAAGTCCTGAAATGCACGGACGAATCTCATAATTTTATATTCCAAGACAATAAACATAATTACATGCAGAAGGTGCAAGAAAATATGAGCTCCATTCTCACAATTTTATGACTAAACCACTACCAACTTAGAATTATAATTGCACAACTGAGAGAGCTCACATTTCACTATAAAAATATAAAACAAAGAAGTTTGTCCTAGCCACAAATTTATACTATATTTATGTTTCAAGAGGTTGGGAAAAGCACTCACCAGAAAAACAAATTTCTTGGCACTCCATCGCTTTGTTCTTACTATGCTCAAGAGAAGTATGCCTATTCATCTGCACATCCAATGATTCAGATTTGCCTCTTCTATGAGAATCACTATCAGAGAGTTCATCACTATCATCTAAAAGTTTGGTTTTATCTGTTCCTTCACCCTCACTGTTGAACTCATCTATCAATTGAGTTTCAAAGTAATCTGGGTAATCCAATACTTGTGTTTCACCACCGAGATCCTGCATCTCAAATGCATCTTCAACTGGAACAGTATCATCAAAAAGTACATTACCTTGCAGTAATTGTACCTCATTATTATCTCTCCCTTTTCCACCTATTTATAATCATTGAAGGGAAAAAAAATATGTTAAGACACAAAATGAAGATATTACACTACAACAAGCACAAAAGTTTGCAGGCATAGATTATTGCAGTAAAATAGAAGAATGAGACAACAACATGAGTGGACACTGCCATATCATAGGCTTAACTGGTTTGCCAATTCAAAACAAAGGTTTTGACTGATCACTGAAACTCAGTAGTGATTCACATAAGAAAAATGCCAAAACCTTATCAATGATGCTTAACCAAATGCACATTTCAACTACTCAATAGGAATTTTCATTTAATTACAATCGATTAGAATCAATAATTGCTGGGAGACCATAATCACAGACCTTGCAAAAGATGGAGCACGCTATAAAAACAGTTAGATTCGCACCAAATTAATCAAGTCTAAGTCTCTTCGACAAGAAATTGATTCTATTCTAAATCAAACACAATACTCCTAAAAAAAGATAACTTTACCATGAAAAGAAGCGGTGAAATTCTGGGAATCGAAGGGCTGAGTAGCGTTAAGAGTGAAATCGTGATTTCGATCATCATACATTGGTTGAGTTTCTGCATCACCGTCTCCAAGAGAACCATCACCGTAATTCATCGACATAAAAGAAGACAAAATCGAAGCTACTTAATACCAGAGAATTAGTGAAAATCAACAGATAATAAAGAGTAACTGACGAAAACTTGATGAAATTGAAGCACAAGGAAAAATATCAATAGTTAGAGCTGATTTAGGGTAGAGAGAGATGAGAAAAAATTCTCGAAATAATGGGGGAAATTTTTGGAGGGAAAATTGGTAGTGATAGTTGTCAGATTAATTGCGGTCTTCAAATTTGAAATGCTCACTGAAATAACAAGGGCATTTGGTCTAGTGGCATGATTCTCGCTTAGGGTGCGAGAGGTCCCGAGTTCAATTCTCGGAATGCCCCAGTTAAATTTTAGTTTTTTTATATTTCGTGATTCGTATTTTTTTTATTTTTCTGATAATTTCTCAATTTAAATTTGGAATAATTGTCAAAATAAATAAAAAAGGGCGAAAAAAAAAGAGAAGGGACATTCTGAGATAAATTTTAGTTCTTTTATATTTTGTGATTTGTATTTTTGTTATTTTTCTTATAATTTCTCAATTTAAATTTGGAATAATTGTCAAAATAAATAAAAAAAGGGCAAAAAAAAAGAGAAGGGGCATTCCGAGAATCGAACTCGGGACCTCTCGCACCCAAAGCGAGAATCATACCACTAGACCAAATGCCCAATTGCAAATCCTACACATTTATTTTTGTCAGAGAACTTTAAGTTGGGTCAGCCACTTCATTTCCCGGCAAAGAGTTAGTCTTAAAATCAAGGTTTAACAGCATCCAGCATTAAAACTGTTGCTAAGTCGACTGCTCCTCAAACATTTCAAAACCAAAGCAAGCAAGCAAAGCATAACAAAAGTAGTAGGACGAAGAGTTAAAATCTGGCATTTGCAATTTCACAAATGATGAAGCTGACATTCACTATGAATTGAAAATTCATGACAAATTTGGTGTTTTAATGAGCTTCTGACATCCAATCTCTACACAAAATACCACCAGCTAATATAAGTTCCTTACAAGTTTTAAAAAACAATCTACTTTCTCTAACAAAACTATGAAATATAAACTAAGATGTTTAGGCTAATTTGCCACCCCATCACTGATATGCTTGCAAAATTGGAAGATCAAAGAGTTTTTTTTAAGTCAGCAAAGTCTCCCCCATCTCTGAATACCAGCAAAGGGGAGACCAAAAGAAACATGCATAGCAGATGACTACCAAAAGAGACTTGGGAACAGCCGATGATTCGACTGAGAATAGAATTGGCATTCTGGGACACTGCTACATCTGGGAACTGGGATCTACATCCACAAGATGTCCCTGATTGGCGTGGCAATGCATGAAAAAGTTTCACTAGAACAGAAGAAACCTGCAGCATCACTTGAAGGTGAAATAATGGACTGGCAGAGCTGCAGGGTCAAGTTCCCAGAAACCTCTCAGGCTACCATTCTTCTCATCTGTTAGTTTAAAAGCAGGAATCTGATGGGAGAATCTAAGCATCTCAACATAGAGAACCTCCATTGTAACAGCTGATCCATCTTTGATCTGCGCCTTGAAAACTGAGTTGAAACCATCAACTTGTTCCAACAATGAAACTTTGAAATGTGAATTGCTTTTGTCAAGGACTTCCACCACATCGTATTCACAATATTGCAAGTCAGAATGTTTCATTTCAGCTGACCAATTCCTATACAATGCCCAAACCTGACCCTTCCTAGGCAATATGGTAAATTCATTTCTCTTAGCAGCAGGCTCAGCACTTAGTTGATGCGAAAAGGAGCCATTAGATGTATAGGTTTGTGATTCACCCGACTTAATCTTGAATCTTCCACAACAAATTGGCATATACTCATCATGCCAGCGTATCACATCAGTAGGCAGTGGACATGGGCTAAGCCACCTAAGCTCCAATTTGAAACCCATGTCAGAAGCAACTTTTGTAACTCGACCATAGTATTTTGGCAAGCCATCCTCATCACTGTACAACGACCAAATCTGACCAACCTCAAACTTGTCCACAGATTTCCCAGCATCAAAGTTGAAGAATTCTGGTTCCAGAATTTCAATTTCATTGGGAGTTGAGGCAGGAGAACTATGTTCCTCATCGACAATATCTGCCCCAGATTCTAAATCAGCATTTACATCAGCCTGGAGCCCAGAAGTACACGCTTCAGACTCCATTTCAGCTTTCATTCTATCTGAAGAAGATCCAGGACATGAACCGGTGATATGATCGTTACCAACCTCAACCACCAAGTCTTCAGGGACAGCAATCTCTACAATATTTCTGGGCAACGAAGCTGGATCAAGCTCAAAAGATCCCTTCGGCACACCTTGTCTTTCCTGGCCTGTCAATTTAATTGATGGAATCATGTGGGAGAACCGTAATAGTTCACCTGGTGGAATTTGACATATGGCATTTCCTTGCTTACTAATTCGACAGAAAACACTAACAAAGCCCTTCAACTTGTCCAAGTACACCACAGAAGCACCTGCACTCTCAGTGTACTCTGATAAGATTTCAACAAATTCATATTCATACTTCGGGACAGAGAATTCATCAGATTTCCATTTAACATCCCAGTTCTTGAAAATGGCCCAAGTTTCACCTTTTCTAGGAAGTATCTTAAAAGTGTCCTTTTGGGTGCCTTTTTCCCAGGTAACCATATGAGAGAACATTGACAGATGCTCTGTATACTGAGAAGATCCATGTTTGAACTTACCACAAGAAGCAGGCAAGCCTGCCTTAACCCATTCAATTGCATCATCATCATCTGGGTCAGGCTCCAACCAGGTTACCCGCAATTTAAATGGAGAGAAGACTTTCTTAATCTGAGCATAGAATCTGGGCATCGCATCGATACTATCATAAATAGCCCAGATCTGCCCTATGGAAAAACACCCTTCATTCCGGGCTTTATCAAAGTCATTGAAGTCCGGTTCAGGATACTCATATGGATCTGGATCACATGAGGTTTTGGAGCTCAAATCTGATTCAAAATCAACGTCAGCCTCCGAACTTTCCTTACAACCATTTTCTTCTTCCCTCTCTTTTCCTTTCATATTCTTGGTAGCCTTTCTCTCACTAGGCAAGCTATCTGGATCTGCATTCCGTTTCCTCCCATTCTGATCTTTGACACCACAAGCTAGACCAGAATCCTTATTTTTTTTAAACAAGTCTTCCTTCAATCCGTTTCTGTTCTCTTCCACACCACAGGATGATACACTCCCTTTTGTCTTTTTTGGATGGCTGGGAATGTCGTCGTCGTCGTCACTTTTATTTTCCTTATAAGAGACATGCTGCTTACGTCGATCAGATCTCCTTGGTCGCTCTGCATGAGCTCCCAAGTTCACTCCTGCTGTAAAATCACCATCTTGCTCAGCATCAATACTAATTTCAGTGTCACAACTTTCACTTGATTCTTCTTCTTTCTTCCTCCGCTTCTTGCCATTTGCCTTTTGTGAACCTAAGTTTATCTTTTGTGAACCCATGTCCGAACTGCTAACGTTCTTCTGAAAGAACTCTGTTTTAGATTGCCCAGGACCAAAATTGCTGGGCTTTGTCAGATCCACTTTCTGGAAGCCCTGACTTGGCACATCTCTCCTTTGTGGAAATGTTGATTGATTCAAGTTAGTTGCTGCTGGAGCACTTTGGAAATTTCTCTCATATGCAACAAAGGATTTCGAACAAGTCTGACAAATTAGAGACTTGTTCATAACTTGTACGTAATACTGATACTTCACATTACAGAATGGACAAGCTGTCCAGAAAGTTGCGCGACCATTCGAGAACCCCTGTTGACCTGCTTGGTGCTGCTGTTGAGAATTGAAGCCTGTCATGCTGCTCCTATAATTGTTTTGAACTCCAACATTATGGTTGTATGTTGCCCTCTGGCTCTGGGACCTGTATGCTGGTGCTGATTTACTTTTATAAGCCATGCGTTTCATATCAAACAAGCTCCTCTTACCTTTGTCCGTAAGCACCCTTTGAGCTTCACCAATCAACTTGAAAGCAGCCTCTGCACCAGGAAACTTGTTTTTGTCAGGATGAAGTAAGAGAGCAAATTTCCTGTACTGCTTCTTGATTGTCACCTCATCAGCTGTCTGCTCAATCTGGAGGATCTCATACCAGTCTATCTCATTCCCAGCTATTTTTTTGTTAGCAAAGCAGTGCACATCACAAACCATTAGCATGTGGGAAATATTCTCCAAATCTTTATAAAGTTGTTGGGCTTTGAGCAGAATTTTACGAGCACCATCAAAATCTTTGTTTTGCATCTTTGTCTCGGCAATCCCCTTAGCCCTGATAGCCTCTTCTTTATTGCACTCCATCACTAATAGAATCACCAAAGAGCCCAACTAATTGCTTCAAGTGGAGAAACCACAAAACTATGTCAACGCGTCATCCTCACTCCAATATGTTAACTAAAATGCTAAGCCTCTGCAAACCTCCTGGCACACTTATCAACTTTCATATCCGGATTGGCGCTGCAGATTTATAGAATAAAAAGCAATAAGAGGCTACGATCAACTGGAGAAAAAAAATGAATAAAAGAGATCTCGAAAAACAAATATTCATCCAAACAAAACATATTACACAAGTAGATTTGTTTTGGATTCTATTTGCCAAAGACCATAATATGGCCATAATTCGCCCAATCACATATTGTATTTCACACATGTTCATCTTATACTTGACATACACCCAAAACATACATGGTGTCACTGGAAGCCATTAAATTATTTCCACCAAAAAGCAGCAAAGCCCCAAAAACATAAAATATAAAACAAATACCCCAATGCTGACTCAATTAAGAGAAAAACATAGCAACTAAAAAGTACAGATCATATCCAGAATCAATTATTTCGAGAATTCAGAGAAAAAATAAAAGATAAAAATAAGGAAATAGCAGGGAACATCCCATGGACATGCCTCACCTAAGTAAAACTACATAAACAATCAGTCTGATGAAATAACACTACACAAATCATAGGATACAGAAACCAGAATATAACCATCATAGAATATGAAGCAATAACTACAGTAACAAGTCAAACTGGTATATATTTATAAATGAATCCATAGATGCACCAAGTCTTCACTCCATGCCACATAGCCATGCTCTACAATAAAAACAAGTTTGAGTTTGAGGCCCAATACCGCACTTCTGCACGGGTTCAGTTTATACACATATAAAAACCGAATCTATAGAAGAAGATAATTTCAGCCCAAAACCCTAATTGCATCCAAATAAGGAAAGACCCAACTGAAACATGAAATTAACGACCAAAAGCAAATTACCCGCAACAAAATGTATATGAAGGAAGCAAACCCAGAAAAGTGCAGCCATAAAATCCTAATGCTAATAATGGTGCTGTCACATAGATCCAATTTTTGAAAATCCAGGGGACGAAAACAAAACAATAATGAAAAAAAACCGCAAATAAAATTTAACGATATATGGCAAAATTAAAAATAAAACAAACAAGTAACAGAAACAAAACTTACTTGGTCAGTAATCATAAACGAAGAGAAAATTCAAGCCGAATGCGAGATATCAAACAAGGCCCAAGTTCAAATGAGGGTTTTCGAATTTGAAGCAGTTACTATATAGGTTTGAGCAAATTTCTCTATTCGCCACTCCAGCCTTTCGGGTATTAGGCAATGTACATGGTTATTTTTCTGAAATTGGAGGGCTATTTCAGGATTATAGTTTTTGTATTTGCTAAGACACCCCTACAGAATTCTTGAATTTCAGATGAAGGGTTCCCCAATTCTACATAATTTGGATGAGAACTTTTATATTTGCTGGAATGTCCCTGTAGCATTTTTGAATTTGAGAAGCAGGGCCTCCTAATTCTGCAGGAGTGGGATGACAACTCTTATATTTGCTAGGATGCACCTGTAGCATTTTTGAATTTCAAAAACAGGGTCTCCTACTTCTGCATAATTAAAAGATTATCATTCAAACTTATTTAGGAGCGAATACATTCTAAAAGTCTATGATTCATAATCATATTTCAAATAAGATTATAATTAAAATTAGGATAATTTTATTAAAAAACAGCAAATTATATTTCAAAAAGGATTGGAATTTGCTAATTTTAACACATAAGGTTTATAAATGTACAAGAGGATAAGGGACTTAGTAAATATAATTTATATAGAGATATAAATTAAATTTGGTTGCTATAAAATTCTCTAGTGTAATTATTCTGTTTCTCTTGCATAGGCATATTTGCCCGAACCATGTTAAGATTTTGTATCTTTTTTCTACTCTTTGATTTTTATCTGTGATCGTATTAGTTAATTGAGCTTAATCTTAACAGTATATATAAGATATTTTATATATTTGAAAATATTTCGTGAAAATAAAGTAAAATATAAATAAAAGTATTTAAAATTTTGTTAATATTTTCTTTTTAATTTTGTTAATATAAATAAAAGTATTATATTTTAATATAAAAAATACTTGGGTCTAATTATGATAGGTTGACTTATAGATGAGTTAAAATTTTACTGATTATAATTCGGATCATAACTCAAATGGCCATTATTAATCGTGAAGGTGGGCAAAATCCTGTTAATCAGTTTATTAATAATTTTATTTAATTAATATTAATTATGAACATATAATAAATAAATAAATAATATTAATAAAAAGATAATTTTAATGTTTATTTTTTAAAAATATGTATTATAATAATAATTTAGAAAGTTATATATTATAATATTTACAAATTACAAAAATATTGAAAAATTTAAGTGCAAAATTTAAAATATAATATCTGTAACGCCCCAATCGTGATTCTAGAAGTAATACAGGTGATTCGAATTATAGCTAATTAATTGTTAATTAATTAGTTAATTATTATTTGAGAATGGGACATAATTGTAAAACAAAAATAAAATTAAGGAATTTAATTGTTAATAAAGTTAAATTGGGGCAAATGGGGTATTTTGATAATTTTATTTTAAAGATATTTTGGGGAATTATGGAGAGAAGAGGAAGAGGGATCGGGTTTTGGGGGAAAAAGAAAAAAAGGAGGAGAACGGAGGAGCTTCAGTCGTCGGTGCCGACGTCGGCAGGCCGGCTCCTACCTCGCCGCTTCTCCTCTACGCGTCGGCAATCTCACCCTGCCAACAGCAGCTCTGATCTCCTTCTCCCTCTCCTCTTCAATATTTCATCCTACAATGAACTCGCTTCCTTGGTCCGATGATTGACGGTGGTTTTGGGTGTCACGACCAGCAGCGACGACTCCGTGAGGCGGAGGCGACTTCTCCTGCTGCTATCGCTCCTCCCCACTCGCCGGCAGTAAGGAGATCGCCCATGGTGAGGGCGGGACATTCAGGCTCCGATTCCGATGAACGGCGGCGGAGTTGAGGCGCGTGAACATCGTTTGGAGTTTACCGATGACTTGATCTACCAGTGGACGGCCTTGGTGCAGCTCTGACGGAACTCCAACGACCGGTCCGACGAGTACAGGAACAGACATAATAGATAAATTACAGAAAATCGATTTCAATTGGTACGTGACTACAAAAAAAAATAATTTCATCTTTACATTCATTTAAATAGATTTTGAAATTTTCATGGAAATTGCCTTAGTTTTTTGTTGAACTGGAACGTATATGTGAATGCTAGTTATTAATATTAGTTTACAGAGTTGACTGTGAGTTCATTTTACTTTTCAGCCTCCTTTCATGTAGGTCTTTTATGGACAGTCTAGTGACCTGAGTAATAAAACAATATGTGGAACATGTTGATACATTCGCTGTGCTTTACACCCTGTATTGAATAAAGCATTTAACAATTGTTCATTACCATGCTTTGTGACCTGTATATTGGAATATCTATTTTTTTGTCAGGATAATATAGCTTGTTTGTTTTAATGAGATATAACAGTAAGAAAATCCATGATAACTTTATTTAGAGCAAAATTTAACCAATTGAATTTCATTGCAATGGATTAGCTTTATATTATTTAATTGGTTTAGTTGTGAGATATAAAAGGATATTACTCTAATTGCAAGAATATCTTCCTACCTTGCTTGTTAATATTCAAGTATTATGAATTATCCTTTCTTTTGAGAAATTGTGATTATAATAAAATATACTATCAGTGTGAATTATCCTTTCTTTTGAGAAATTATAATTATAATAAAATATACTATAAGTGTTTATGAAAACAAAACCTTGGGGGTCGGCATGATCTCTAAAGCAGACATGTGACGCCTAAAGAAGACAATATTGATTAGTGCTTCGGTATTATCTCTAAAGCAGACATGTGGAGGCACTGAGGGGTCAGCATGATCTCTAAAGCAGACATGTGACGCCCAAAGAGGACAATATTGATTAGTGCTCCGGCATGATCTCCAAAGCAGACATGTGGAGGTACTAGAAGACGCATGTTGGGGGCTCTGGCATGGTCTCTAAAGCAGACATGTGGGGTACCTCAAAAACAAAACCGTGCATCGCCTAGCTCTGGTACGATCTCGAAAGCATACGTGTGGAGCGACAGGTGGCAAAACGAACAATATCCACTAGCGACAGCGATTCGGACTGTTACAATTATATATATATATATATATATATATATATATATATATATATATATATATATATATATATATATATATATATATATATATATATATATAAGTATGCATTTTAAACTTTGAATCATATGACTATTATGCGTACATTATAAATTGTTGTATGTGATTAATTTGACTTACGATTTATTACAACTAATTATGATTGATATTGAAGATATATATATATATATATATATTCATATTGTGATTAATTGTGCATTACAATCGGGAGTAGTATGGGGTAATTAGGAATGCGTATAATACAGTTATGTATTTGTAAATGTTTGAAAAGTGACAAACAATATTCTTGCCTAAACCATATTGAATGGTTACTTATTTAAAGTACTATATTGAGTCTTGGGATTGGAGAACTACGTAGTTCTGATTCCCTAAATGGGATACGTAGGAAGCTTGAGAATTAATATCTCAAGTCCGAACTAAATTATGTTCATATGATTATGCGCGTTTTAATAGGTATATTAAATCCTGGTGATGAAATTTTTATTTCTATAATAGTGTATATAAGTAAATGTTTATAATTATGGTGAACTAAGTTTCTATATTGAAGCCAATGATATAAATTGGGTTAATGCAACAGGTATATAAAGAAATTTTTAATATTTGTATAAACCATGTAATGGATTATAAGAATTTGTTATAAATGAGTTTTATATGAACTGTCCTTGAGTTGTGGTGATTGTGCTGAGATGAAATTATAGAAGTATTGTGTTGTTGATTGAAGTTCTGGAGTTGGAGGAATGATATTGGAAGTGTAAACTTAAGTTTTTACAGGTTTGGGTAGCATGAATTTTAAGTTGTCATGCTGCCGAAATTTTATTTAAATTTAGACAAACCTTAGAGTTGGTCCTCTCAAATAGATCCAAATTCGGGTGTGACATTCGGTATCGGGGTCTTTTATCTGGCCGGGTACAGGGTGTTACAATATCTAAAATATATATAAATCAATTAACTGTTAATCAATAGTTAATTTTTGATTTTTAAAAGTAAAAACCGTAAACCTATGATGTATTCAATAAAGTTGTGGATTTTTAGTTTTCTGTTTTTTAAAATTCAAAAACTATTTTTAGTTTTTATTATGTATTTTTCAAAAAAAACTGTTTTATATATTTAAAAATTATATCATACTTTTTTAAATATTTATGTATATTTTTTAATTATTCATATATGATAACAGTTCGAGTTTACTAGCCTGTTGCCAAGGTCTAACTTGCGTCGGAGAATTCTTCACTGCTCCCAAAAGTACCTGAAAGTAAAGAAATTCCAACAGGAGTTCCGACGAGGGGAAATTTTGAATGTCAAGTCAGTAAAGAGAAGTATATAGTAAATTTAGCTAAGAAAGAGAAAACCTAACAATCCAACTATTTATAAGGAACGACGTCTTGCTCTAGCCAGGACTCCGAATGTTTGTAAGATTTCCATTAGAGAAGGATTATAGTCTAAGTAGGAATCTAATCTAAACTTTCGTAATAAGAGTTATATTTCGATTAGGTGACCGTTAATCCTTGCCCAAATAGAACTCATCAAGACGGCATCATCAGAAACTGTAATTCGAATTCTAAGTAACCCGAATAATTAGGAAACCTGGCTACCTGAAAACCCAAGGCACAATCCGATTATCAATATATTTTATGATAATGATTTCGATGGTGGCAGCAACGAAAACGACGATGGCAAAAGTAACGGTGTGATAGTGGTAGCAACGACAAGGGTGCTGGTGGCAGCGGCGATAAGGGTGATGGCGGCAGCGATAGTGACGGTATGGTGGTGGTAGTGACTGCGTGGTGATGGCTATTGTCTGATAGTGATGGTAGCGGTGGTTGCAGCGATAGTCTGGTGATAATAGTAACGGAGATGGTGGTGGTGGTGGTTGCAGCGGTGGTGGCTGGTGATGGTGGCAATGGCGGTATGGAGGTAGTGGTAGGGATGGTATTAATAAGAATAAAGTAATTAAACTGTTGACAAAAATAAAAATAAACAAACCACATTTTGAAAATTTTTTATTTTTGTTTTTTGTGTAAAATTTTTTTTTAATTTTAACAAAAATTAAAATTGAAATAAATTTGTCGAATGGACTTTGATTTTATTTTTAAGAAAAAAACCAAAAAGAAAATTCTCTCCAAACGACTCTTAAATTTTCGATTTGGTTAACTTAAAAAAAAATTCATTTTGGATCAATTTTTCGGATAACTAAAATTTCTATTTTTTTTGCTTACCACTAATTAAACGGAGTCTAAATAAATTAGATCATGAATAGATTGAATAAATAATGAATAAAACTTTATTTTTAAATGTTTTTAAAATATTTTCATTAAAGATATAAATTTATGCATTTATGAATATAAAAATAAATTATATGTGTGTATGTATAGACGATAACAAGTTGTTGGAAAAATATGCATACAAATACGCATGAAAAATAATAATTTAGAGTAATCATATTTAACTCTTGGGATATGAGTATTGCATCATTAGTTAGGTCTTTAACTACAAGCAATTATGCTAGAAAAAAAATTCACAATCTAAAAGTCCTTTAGAGATGCAAAGAAAAACAAAGTAGGAGAATCAAATATTTTGTATGTCAAAAAAAGATATCAAATGAATTGACAAAATCAGTCATCTCAAATATTTTTTCTGATCCCATTTATATGGAGGTTTATTAAAGTAACAATTCTAATAAAGCTCTGATTACTTTTTGAATTGACATTAGATAATTTTAAACCGATTAAAATTAATACAAGTAGAATAATGAGTGTATTCAAACTCTATTATAAGTAGAACATAAAAAATGTTCGACTTATACCAGTCATGTAATGGTATGATTAGATTAAATTACTTTGCAGATCAAATGAATTAGATTATAAATGAATTATTAATGGCTTAATATGTAAATGGCTACTTGTAGATTTTTACCATTGCACCCCCTTTAAATGTTTTTTATTTTGACACCTTAAATTGCTAATATTCTTTATTCTAAATACCTGTGACGTAAGCAACTGCCTATGTGGCAAAAATTTTGATGATGTGGACAAAACGAGTGAATATCACGCAGCTGAGGAGCGTGAAACAAATTTTCAGTAGAAATTAATATTTTTTTTCCTAAAACATTGTAGTAATTTATAATTTAACTCAAACACTGCCATGCCATGTGTTGTCTTACAAGCTCTACACACTGCACCAAGGAAACTATATTCCGATCAAAACTCCGAACGGCAAGGTAGAAGGAAACTTTCTTGGCCCACCATCAACTATATTCCAGTTGCAACATAGAACACAAGCCAGTAGCCAATGGAATTAACCATAACATTATCAAATTTACATTATAATTTTTTGTTTCAACCTAAACCAGAGCCCTTTCTCTGCGAGAGGGGTACAATTAAAGAAGAGAAAGGGGAAAGCTTCGAAGAAGACTAATAAGAGAGAATATGGATGGTGATAGTGATGAAGATGGTGAGCATAGAAATGGGGAGGTGAAAAGAGAAATTTTTTGTGAAAGATTGTTCTGCGTGTTCTTGCAAAACTGGGTTTAGTTCTAGATTTAATTCATCTAAATAGAGCCTCTCCTCATCGTTCAACATGCAAGATGAACAAAATCAACTTATATGAAGAAGTCGATTTAAGTCCAAAGAAATTGAAAACCCCCAAATTGAAATGAATCATAGGTAGAGTGAAGGCCATCTCCACAAACAGAATAAAAAAAAAAAAAATCAATTTCCACAAAAACCCACAAGAGCAACCTCACCCAGAATCTTGTTCGACACATTAAGCTCTAAAATACCCAACGACTAAATTCAAGATATGTGGAATCATAGCTCAAAAGAATCCATCAACTTCACTACCGGTAGAATCACTACTCTCTCACTTTAAATTTCTGGATTTAAGATAGAAATGTCTTCAAATAGAGCAATGATTTTGGGTTTTGGTGTGGGAAAAAAATGGATTTGATTGCTTTTTTCTTCCTATTTTATTATGTTGAATGGAATTTGGCAGTCTGTTCCTTTTCCTTTTAAGACCATAATTCAGATTTGGAGCAACGATCGATTGTGGCCGCTGTTCTGATCTCGACGACTTTCCCTTCGAACAGCGAATTGAGAAGGCCAAAAACAATGAAGAGAACCAAGGCAACAACGGCGCCAGATTTGAACTTGAAGAGGGAGAGGTTAAAACCGCGATCAATTTTCATAGACTTGGATTTCTTCCTGGTGATTTTGATGATTTTGATATTCATAGTCTCGAGCTTCTTGGAGGCTTTGTCAATGGAGGATTTGTAGGAGTTGGGACGGTAAATCAAGATAAAGGAGATGGCTTCACAGACAACGACGGTGCGGATAGAGATTCCGACCACCATGAGGTTGTTGGAGTACTTGAAAGAGGAAAAGAATTGGAGGCTAGCCATGTTTGGAAGTTGAGGAAGTGCTCTTTTGTTTGACTCTGAGTCTTGATTGGCGAAGAGAGATAATTTAAATGACACGTGTTTGATTTTTATATGCACAAAATGACGCTTATGCCACGTCAAACGGTGTGAATTGCACGCATTTACAATAATCAGGAAAAATGTTAAATTTGTTTAATTTTGACAATTATAAATGTCAAATTAAAAAATTTATAACTTTAAGAGGCGAAATGACAAAATACCACAAGTTCTGGTAGCTAATTACATATTAAACCATTATTGATAGATCAGATTAAATTTAAATTACATTTTTATAAATAAATTTGACCTAATTCATAAATAAGGTAAAAGTTTGCCACCTCTGTTAATTATAATATTGTTAATTATATCATAATGACTGCCATATAGCATGTGCTTATTTTGTACTTACAAGTTTAATTTATTATTATCATTGTATAAGTTAGTTACTCTAAGCATTTAGTTATCCTTAGCTTATTGAGGATTGAGAGCAAATTCAATACATACTGTACATACGGTATTAAACCCCATCTGAATGCCAATAAGGCCTAGAAGAATAAAAAGGAAAAGCAAGGCTACTTTTTCATAATTTTTTTTTTGTAAAATTTAATCGTAAATTTCCATTTATATTTTTATGATTAAATTCACATTTTTTATCCTTGCAAATGAATTTAACAAAATTTTATAGAATTTACTCGTACAAATTATTCTACATAACAATCTTACAATTCTCTCCAGCAATTGGCAAATGTAGTGATATATCATTATCTAATAAGAACCACAGTACTGAGTTTGGGGCTTTAGCGACAGAAGCCTGTCGTTAAAAACCAACTTTTTTTTTATTGGGAGTGCTATCAAGATAACATTTATTCATTTAAAGAAAAATCTTAAGCAGAATTTAGTAAAGGAATTATTTTCCATCTCCATCAGTGAAAAAATGAATTTATATAACACTGAACAATCAAATTAACAATGACAGCAATTCCTTGGTATAGTTTCAATATCAATGATGACAAGAAGGAACTAGTTTCAAGCCATTAGTACTTTGACATGATTTTCCTGAATAGTTCCTTGGGAGCTGCAAGAAGAAAATCGATGAAAGCATACTTAAACTTATTTGCAAAGCTGTGTGAAATGCCAATTTTGCTAAGAATAATATGTCAATCCTACCAGGTAACCCAGTGAACCTCTCGAACTGCCCGTATGCCTGCCCAATAAACATCTCTAACCCGGAAACTGTTGCAGCTCCAGCTTCTTCTGCTTCCCTCAAGAGCCTGGTTATTTTCGGGGTGTAAACAGCATCGAATACCAGGGAGTAATGTCTCAGTGCATGCTGTAAAAATAACAAGCCACATGAAAGTGATATCTTAATAAAGTTTAAAGCAAATTCCTGAAACTTTGTATATCCCTCCAAGTGTAATCCTAAACATCCACTAATTCTACTGCAGATTTCGGTCCGTTACATTCAGTTTTTTACTGTTGTGTTGAGTCTGTTCAGTTTGATTCAGCGTATATTGGTAAAACCAAAATTACGGACTGGACCAACCAAAGTCGTATAAAATTACATTGGTTGGTTTGGTCTTATCCAACTGATTCAGTGTCCTCTTACATATTCGGTCATTTTGGTTTTTCTTTAATGGCAACTTCTATTTGGTTGGTTTGGTCGGTTTTCAAGCCGAACTGGAATACTCACCTCCACTGAATATGATATCTTTCAAGCAGAGAATAAGCAATAACTTTGCATCACCGCAAATTGTTTTTCCCAATTCTATAGAAGTCTAAGATAAGCATGAATTTAGAAAGCTGGCCATGTATTAATATGGCTCTTAATTACTAGCAACACTTTTCTCAAATTTAGAAGCATGATATCATTGGACAACGAAAGAAAAAGAATGCCAGGGAAGGAACCTTAGGAGCAGGTGTCTTATCAACATTTGGTTGCATTCCAATAGATGTTGTGTTTGAGAGAACCATGTCATTCTCCGGATGGAAGTTCTCCAAATCCATGAGAGATATAGCATCACCTCCTACAACATCCGCAAGTTCTTTTGCCCTTGCTAGAAGTTGAATAGATAAAACAAATTAATCATTAATCCTTACCAATTTTTATTAACTCACAGAAGAGAGTAAGAGGCCATAATGATGAAATGGTTTACCAGAGTGCAAAAGAAGGAACAATAAGCTGGTAACTACAATGTCCAAATTACTGTAAGTGATAAGCTGGTATTCAGTTTTTATGCTTAAAAGATGACTTATATGTCTGTAATTTTTCCTTTCAAAGAGTCAACTACTATCATATATAAAGAATACCAACCCATTCAGGTATTCATTACATTTGGGAAGCGTCAACTACTATCATATATAAAGAATACCAACCCACTGGGTATTCATTACATTTTGGAAGAACTTAAAGGAGTTACTGAACGGCCAAGATAAAAGTGTCACTTTACATTTCAAATGATTCAAAAGAAAAGCAAAATTCCCAACTGCGTGATTAGAGCAAAAAGCAACCTAATATTAGGGGGAAAAAAAATCCAGAGCTGGTATATCATTTTGAAAAAAGAGAAATATCACAAAGGTGATTCCATGCTGAAACCTTACCATAGGTACGATTGGCAATCACCACCCTTGCTCCCTTTTCTTTTGCACCATAAGCAAGTGCCTTGCCCGCACCCCCTGCACCGATGACCACAAACAGCTTGCCAGCTAAAGGGGAAGCAGCTTCACTGCCAATGTTTTGTGAAGCTGCAAAATAAGAGATGTGGGAATCAAAGATCTTGAAGGAAAATCAGTCAACAATGCATGCTTAGCTTGTTAAACATGATAGAACCTCGTAGTCCATCCTCAATAGCAGAAATAGCACCAAAATAGTCGGTATTGTAACCAAATAACTTCCCATCACTTTGTCTCCTTATAACGCAATTAACAGCTCCAATAGACTAAAATCAAGCATATGTCAGTCATGCATGCATGCCCACCAAAAAGCATATACTGAATAACTCTGGAACCATAAGCTTCACAATAAAAGCATTACCTTTGCAATTGGATCAACCTCATCACAGCACTTCACTGCAGCCTCTTTGTGAGGAATAGTACAGCTGCATTACATAACATGGTTTATATTGCAAAAGGAGAAAACCATTTAGCAACACGAATATCATAAGAAATTAGAGGCAGAATAAATAATAATTCAATATGCCAATCAACAACACGCCCAGGATCACTACTTTTTGACTCAAGTCATTGACCAACCAAAGATTTTTTCCACTAGAAAAATGTCTACTAATAGAAATGGCAATACTAATAGAAATAAACCTGAATCCTGCAAAGTCTGTGGATGAGAATGTCTGGAGAAAATTGGCAATATCGTCAACTAACAAGTGTACAAATACCCCATTGAAACCAACTGACTTGAATGCTTCATTATATAGAATAGGCGATTTGCTGTGGCCTACAGGCTTTCCAATAATGCCATAAACTTTTGTGTCAGGTCCAATTTGTCTGAAATTGTAGAGGTCCAGCAGGTCTTTGATTGTTGGCTGACCAGGGGCTGAAACTACTCCCGACTCAAGAGTACCAAAAGTAAGGTACCCGCCAAATTTTGCACAAAGTATCCTAGAAATTAAACCCCTCTCACCCATAACAATTCCAATTATAGGAACCTGAAAATTGTAGTTAATGTTAGCAAAAGAAATCATTCAGTTCCGAGAAATCATAAAATGATAACATTCTAGCTTTATCATACTCAAAAAGTAATAAAAGAAAAACTCAATAAAGAGGACGATACGTTAGATACAATGTCAAACTTCAAAATTATTTAACACCAAAAGATGGGATACCCTAGTTCTTAAAATCCTTTGAACTTTGAAGATACTATCTCAGCACAAGCTTTGGCTCACATTTTCAGACAATGTTCTAAATGGTTCCATATCTCATAGTTTTGTACTTCGAAAGAAAAAAAATGGAAAAATGGTAAGAAACAAGAACATAAGAAAAAATTAGGCTTCCAAATGCACAATGTGTTCAAAAAATTTATACAAGCTAATGTTGATGCTTCCCTTATATTTTCCATGCCAACAAGATTGTTAATTAACATCAAATGCCAAAAATACTATTGCTTGTTAGTTGACAATATGCTCAGGTTTTTCATCAAGAACGCAAGCAAATTATTTCCTTTTTATAGTTCCAAGTATTTTGAGATTTAGTCAAGGCACTTGCTCTCCTGGGTATTGTCATTATATATAAGTCTATCCATAATAACAATATCCCAAAATATGAAAGCCCCCGAATCACTGAGAAATCTGAAACAAGAAGTTTCTTTTGTGCCTTCTAATTATACACTAATCTTAACTTCAGGAAAAAATAGCAATACATACGTGGCTTACTTGAGAATGGACAGTTATTTGGAAAATGCGAGCCACATCAGTAATATCCATAGCAGTTGTAGCAATCTTCACTATGTCAGCTCCAGCAGCTTGTATCTTTGCCACAAGGTTGCCGAGATCTTCAACTGATGGAGTATTCTGGTAGTTGTGGGAAGAAACAATGACTTTGCACTTTGCAGGTTTCTTTCCATGTATGGAGTCGTTGAATGTATGAGCAACCTCCACAAACAAATCAAGAACAACAAAAAGATGACATTGAGCTACAGATTCTGGCTTTATAAATTACTATTATTATACATAGCCCATTCATCATCCGAAGGTGAATAGAATCTAAGTTTATCACACGTACAAACCTTGAGCATAATACACCATGCAAATTCTTGAAACTATTACAATTTAAACATGATTGCTGACACCTAAGTTAAATAAGAAAAATCATTAATGGAACTCCCAATTTTATCACTTTTAGAAACCTATTACTGACATAGTGCTAATGCAGCGCTCCAGTGGCAAAGCCAGACAGTTAAAGCCATGTTGCCACCTCAGTAAAAGGTGCCTGTCTAAATTTAACAATTTTTTCCCAACCAAAAAAAATATATATCTTTTGCACCAATGCATTTTTCTATTTGATAATTTATTACAAAAGAGAGAGAGAGAGAGAGAGAGAGAGAGAGGACCTGAAGCTCAACATCAATATAATCAGCACCCAACTCCATGGCTAATCTAAGGGCGTCCTGCCTCTGGCTTTCGTCGCCATCATACTCACCTCCTTCCCATGTTGGTCTGCAGAAACAAATTAAAAACCAAATAAAAAAAATCAAAGCTTAAAAGTATCCATAGCAAAAAAAAAAAATCTTAAAAGACAGAAAATGTCTACAGCTTGAAACCTGTAGGTGAAAAGAGTGGGCAAAGGAGAGAGCGAAATGAGAGTTTCAAGGTCTTGATGAGGACTAAATTTCTTTAAACTATCTAATCGAATTTCCACAAGATCAGCCCCACTAGCTTTAGCTTTAGCAAATTCGATCGCCATCTTATCAATGGAATCACCCATGATCGGAACACAAATTAAAGTTGGATTCTTTCTTAGTCCTCCTGAAACTCCACTCCCCTTTTGTGCCACAGCAGCAGAAGATGAAGCAAACTGCAGAGGAAATTAAACCCAAAAGAAAAGTTACTTTCTTTATCATTGGATATAAACTTACTGCCCAGAATTGAAATGGTTTGGCTGCAAAGGAAAATAGAAAAGTTTGATTCTTTATGTTTGTTTCTTGTATGGTGATGGCAAAAAAAAAAAAAAGAAACAAAAGAAAATTGTAGAAATGAAAATCGAGAAGAGGAAATGAATAGTTACCAGTACGTTACTAGTGGGTTCCATTTTGGTTGTAGCAATGGCGAATCTGCTTGCAAGTGTTGAGAGATATAGAAGGGGGAGTGTGTGGGGAGGGGTGGTGGAGGGGAGGGCAATATTGAAGTTAGGTGGTTGCTTTGCTTTATCTGAGGTCCGAACTGTTCCAAAGGAAGTAGGTGCAAAGACCGAGAGTCAGCCTGTCAGTCTTCAGATAAATAGACACCTCCAACGGCGTCGTTTACACTCTGTGTTATTTATATATTTTTTTGAAAATCCCCTTTAAATCTAATTCAGGAAGTTTGGATATTATAATAAAATCGATCAAATCCAATAAATCGAAATTACCATTAAACAAAATTCAAACAACCAAATATGTAAAAAGAAATTGAACTTACCGAACAATACTATAATGAATTTCATAGATTATTTCGATTTGTATCCTTGTATATATGACAAAAAAAATCAAAACATCATTGATAAAGCAAGATTTGTTTTTTTCCATAAGAAAGAGAGTTGACAGTTGATGATCCGATCAGATGACAGAGCCTGCATGAAAAAGTGTCCGGTCGGACTCGAACATTAGCACTCCAAAACTTAAGTTAGTAATTTTTAGAGAAAGAGTGCTTAAAGAGAGAGAGAGTGTCTCAAATATTCAATACCCGGAGCCTTTATATTTTAGGCTATTTATAGGAGTTTTTTGGGAGGGATACTTGAATACTTTAGGACGTGATAACTGGCGTTGAAATAGGTATACGACGATGTGACAGGAAGCAGATAGAAGGTATGAGCGCTTGTTTGTGTCAATGGACTAGACAGGAAGGGTGTCCCATCAGTCCGATCGGACACCACGCCTTTATATCTTGTCTTCCAGCTCATGCTTTATCTTTTTCGTTGATAGGTTTTTGGGCCTTGAAGATATTTTTTCTGTACTTTTCACTTATTCCCCCTCCAAAGTGTTCGATCGGGTGATTTTTTTATTTTTTAGCGGGATCTTTAGAATTGGCTTGAACCTGATAAGTCGCGCATGTTCATTTCGAACAGCCGTTATGCATTTATTGTCGATGCGTATGCCGAGAACGATGCCTCATTTTTCGTAACTGCCATAATAATTTGAAAACATGTGGCGATTATCCAGTGGAGAGGCAGTTGGAGAGTCTTAGAAGTTTTGAGCCTATAAATAGGTGACTTTGGGGCGATTTCTTTGTCATTTTTTAGCGATTCTTAATAGAACTCTGCCAAATTCTCTTTGTAAAGTTTATTTTTAGCTTTCCTGCGCAAAAATTTTTTGGACTTCAAACTCTGAAGATTTTAGCATTTCTCTCAAGGAGACTATATTACCCAAGTAAGTGAACAATTCATGCCTTTGATTTTCTTTGCTTTTCATAATACCATCATTACTTTTTTTCCTCCGTGAAAGATAGCTTCGAGCAACAACCAGTCTATAAACATGAGCTTTCTTGAAGCTTATAAAGATCATAAGACCGCGGCTCATCCTTCAAAACTCATGCAGGAGAAAGTGGCTAAGATCCCTTCACGATATAATCTCCCAGCAAAGGTCTCTGTGATGGCCTGCCCAAATTCCATGGTAATGACCAATGGACCTTTTGGTCGTGAGGACAATGAGCGATTTATTTTCCATTTGTAGAGCTTGCACACTGGGTTGAGGCTTTTCTTTGGTGCCTTTGAAATTGCAATTCTTAAAAGTTATAGAATTGCCCCTAATCAACTGCATCCGAATGGATGGAAAATAGTGTCCTACTTCAAGATCCTCTATGAGATGGAGAGAGTGGCATACAAGCCGACCACAGAGAAAGCTGTTCATTGTACCGTCCTCCATGCAAGGCTTAAAAAAAATTCTTTTTTGGGGGGATGGCCGGAGGATTTGCAATGTCTTCAATCCGATCGGATGTAGCTACTGCCCTGAAAGACCAAACATCCGATCGGTCTTTGTATGAGAGTTATATCAAAGACACGGAAACCCATATAATTTCAATTATCTCCTTGGCAATCTGATCGAGTCTTCAAACTCCGATGTTGGCATTTGACACAAAACATGAGCATCATAATTAAGTGCATATTGACCATTATACATTGCATGTTTATGAAATACACATCAGCTGGAGAGAATACTTATCTTTTATTTTTGTGACGCAATTGCAGACGTGATGGCTAAAGGAGACGATGTTGCTAAGCAATTGGCTAACCGTGTTAAGGCAAAGATTGAGGCAGAACGTGCTGCCAAAGAGGAGAGCATGGGTGTGCAGAACCGAATAGAAATTGAAAACCAAATAGACTTTGGTTTGTTTGGTTCGATTATTTCGGTTCGTTCGATTCTGAATCGAAAAAATTTCGATTTGATCGGTTCGATTCTTAAAATTGAAAAATCGAAAAAACCGAACCGGCCAAAATTTTTATACATATATATATTATAGTATTTAAATATCAGAATTGAAGCATTGAATAAGTGGTTTGAGTTTCCAGTAAAACCTACTCAAGCTCCTTAGGTCTTGACTTCAAGTCCTAGAAGTCACCTGTAACACCCTTACTGTAACAGTCTTATCGGACAAGTGATTGGTCGGAATTTTTTTTTCTTTTTTTTTCATCATTTAATTTCTTTAACTTAACATTAACTTAACAACCTTCATGCATATAACTTTCATTAATCATTAGCCTATAACTGTCCAAAAATCACTATGCATTTAATAAAATTTTGGCAATATAACGGCTATATTCTTAACTAGCCCCCTGAAAAGCAGACATTTACACAGCCTCTCAGAGGCACAACAGTTTATATCAATCATATAACACATCCACAGTTATTATCAAGCAACACTTATATTTCATCCATTCCCTGCAATTCCATATCCCCACACCACCATAAATAATACATAATACGATAATAGCTACAATATTATCTTCATATACAAAACATGATAGGTATATATATACATGCCACAAAAATATTCTTTTTAACTCTTCAACTTCACTTTTCCTCTGTGTACCCACACTCCAGACTATCTATACCTGCACGCAGTAAATTCTACGTGCTGAGCATTAAACATGCCCAGCGGTGACTAAAAATCATAGTATTTCCCTATAATATAATTGTATTAATAATTTTGGTTTAAACAATGTATTATCGATTTTTCTTCTTTAAAAGTAATATTTATTTTATGAATGATTAATTTCTCTTTCCATTCACAAACTTCTTTATCTTTTCAAGTTAGTCCTTAAACTTCTCATTTATTACAAAAATGCCCTTTTTACCCTATTAATTACTAGTTTGCCCTTTTATTCCTTATTTTATTATCTTACCTTATTAGTTAACTTATAATTTACCGTTTAAGCCTTAATTTAATCTTTTTCATGTAAAATTATATTTTAGTCCTTTAACTTTATACGGTTGGCTTTTTATTCAATTAATAGACTAAATTACCATTTTACCCTTATTACTTATTTCTTTTATTACTTTTATCAATTAATTTCACCTTTTAGGCAAATTACCGTTTTACCCCTAACTTCTAAATTCTTTTCATTTTAGTCCTTTTTCATATAAAACTTTCATTTTAGCTTCTCTTTTTCACTTTTAACATTTCCTTATCCATATGCCCCTAGTACAGACCCGACAGAAAATTCTCAAACCGGATATGCGGGACGTGGACCCCACAGGACCACAACAGAATGAGAAATGACCTCCCAGAATCATTCCTCATATAACATATGACAGTACGTATGATAAATATACTATGGAGATCAGTGATCCGTCCATAGTAAAGCAAGTCGCCATGACCTGCATCGCGGTATATGTATCCCTATGGCCAGCCAATTATATCCTGAACTAGGTTTTACTGCCTGACTCTTCCTAAGGGCACATATTTTCTTAATTTTTTTACTTTTCATTACTCGTCAATACAATATCAATACTTTATCAGTACAGTCAATCTTATTTACACATATTACGAAACATTTCACAGTAATTCATCCTGACATCAATAAATTATGTCATAATTCATTCAATTGTCACATTTTTCAACTAATACCTAATTAATATTTATTCCGAAAATATTCATTTAATTCCCATAAATTCTATAAAAATTCATAATCATTAATTTACATTAGTATTAACATTAGGAAGCTTTAAATCACTAAAATCATCAAATTTCACTCTAGTTTCTTAAGATATACCATTCGGCCAACCCTATACCTCTCTCATCTCATTGGTTTTTATTTCATTTAAAGTTTTTAATAGGCTTATATGACTCCTAAATGCATGAATATAACAATAATTTCAATTATATCACAATACATAAAAATTTTCTTAAGAAACCTAAAGGAATTTCATTAATTTAATTGGAAAATAAAAGGATTTATTAGTCACACACCTTTTTCTATGGATTACCCTTGCCTAGGCTTCCTTTCCCTTTCCTTTGGCTTGAGAACTTTGCTCCTCTTCTTGAATTCCTTAACAAACCGAAATTTCCATCAATGTTATCTCAATTATTTTGGCTTCAAATGCTAAATTTAACAGCAAAAAATAAACTCTAGGCACCCAAAATTAGTAGTAGGCACCTAGAAACCAAATAAAAAACAATAAACTCACATACCTAATTTAGACACCTAAACTTTAACTCTAAAATTCTCTTGATTTTTTTCTTTGAATCAAGGATTGGAGCTGATAAAAGCAATATAGAGAGGCTGAAATCACTTTAGGAGGCTTTGATTTGGTGAGAATTGGTGAAGAAATGAAAGAAAAAGAGAGGAATTTGGGAGAGATGCAATTCGGCCACCAAGAGGGAAGAAGAAGAAAGGAGTTTCTGCTGGAGATTTTTGGAGAAATTCACCTTATATAGGTCTTCTAATTGAGCTATGGGCTGGGCTTTAAGTGGGCCTTACACTATTTATTAGTTTAGGCCCATTATTTACCCAATTTTAGCCCTAATTAATTTCTCTCACTTATTAACTTCAATTTTCTTCAAATTTAATTCCATTATTCATACCATATCAAAAATAGGCTACACCTAAAATTTCAACCCAATCGGAGTTCGTTTTGGGTCCGATTCAATTTTATCGGTCCAATTAAATCATATCGGTCTGATGCCAAAAATACCAGTGTGACCGAAAAATTTACTTTTTGCCACCAAAATAATCTACATATTATTTTATGCATATATATAATTTTTAATAATTTTTAGACTCCATTTGCTATTTTTAGTAATCAAAACGGTCAAAAATTCAATTAAAAATCCTAATTCCTAATTTTCTCTCGGTTTTCGTTCTTTTGACTTTCGGAGGCCTATTTGACCTCAATTTCACTCCAAATTTCAACCCCAAACTACTCGTGACTAGTACTTTCCAATAGTCCAATAAAAATTTTTCCACTTTCGGGTGTCATTTCCAGCCCGGAGACACTATTCACTATCGAAAAGTACTATTCACGATCAGTCCAACGTTGAGGCCATTACATCACCTTTATTTTCTCATTTTTTTTATTATAATTTATATATTATTATAATAAATGAAAAAATATTAAATCAGAAATTAAAGTAATAAAAGGCTAATTTACCTCAAAATTAAGTACTTTTGACTCAAACTTGTAGTCAAGTACGGAAGTCACTGATGATTTTTTTTTCTCTTTTCATTTTCAGGTAAATTATTTTTTCAGATTTTGGAGGTAGAGCTGCAAAAGAACTGGACTGAGCAAAGTTCGAATCTGAACTTCCAGCTTGAAAATTTGGAATATCTTAGAGAATGGAAGGGCGAAAACAGAAGTGTAAATTTCAAGTAAGCCAATTTAGAATTTATTCTTTTGATGAAATGAGTTATGGACATGTTTTATTGGAGTTAACTAGTTATTTATAATTAGTGATTTTTGTTGTTTTTTCTTCCCATTATCTATTTCTCCCTTGCATTCCTCGCCACAATTTTAAGTTTTTCCCACAAATAAAGAAAATAAGTGACGTTAAGATAAAAAAAATAATTAGAATTAATTCTATAAGATACTCATTATGATTTATTAAAATATCTTTAAACTATATTTATAATTATATATTTCTATCCTATTAATTATCTTTTTTTTGGCTGCGTATATATAAAAGTAAAATAGACAAATATGTAATTAATGCTTTTTGAAATTTGAAAATTGTCACTTTAAGTAAAACAAAAATATTAAAATTGTACTCCCTCCGTTCTTTTTTATCACATTTTTATTATTTTCACTAGAATTAAGAAATAATAAATAGACTTAAATTTAATATAAAATTATATGATTAAAATTAAATTATCAAATCTGATTGATTCTGATTTTATTAGGAAAGAAAAATAAATTGAAAAAGCAAATTAAATTACATTGAAAGTCTAAAAGTAACAAATAAATAGAATTTGGATTTTACTCAAAAGTGACAGATAAAAAAGAACGAAGGGAGTAGTAATTAGTGGAATGTAGGGAGCATAATTGTAATGACTGAACTAGATAATCTTGATTACTGTTACTAATTACATATATTAATACTGTGAGTTCTCTATTAAGATGCATATATAAGTATACATACATTCATACTATACCAATCATATAAGATTGATGATGGTACTTTAAAATGCTATTAGTTATTATTTACATAATTTAATAATTACAAGACTTTAATACAAAATATATAACATTATCTAACCAAAAAGATACAAAATTAATCTCACACATCAAGATAATCTTCCTAATTTGATATTGGCTTTGGAGATTGTTGGCTTTGTCCCTAGACAAAAGGTCTACCCTGCGAACCTACACGGATAAACATCTATGCTAAGCTATAAATGTAATGGCTTCAACACCGGACCAGTCGTGAACAGTACATCCTGATGGTGAATAGTGCATTCGGGCCGTAAATCAGACCCAAAAGTGAAAAATATTTTATTTGACCATCGGAAAGTATTGATCATGATGGGTTCGGGGTTGAAAATTGAAGTGAAATCGAGGTCAAATAGACCTCCGAAAGTCAAAAATACAAAAAAGGTAGCGAGTCAATTTTCCTGCTAGGGAAGATGATTTGATTTTGCTTAAATTTTTAAAAATAGCAAATGAACTCCAAAAATTGCCAGATTTTTCAGACCTTCATGAAATTTCATATAGATTATTTTGGTATAAAGAAATGAATTTTTCGGCGACGTCGGTAGTTGTCGAATCAGACCGATTCGATTAAATCGGACCGATAACAGACTCCGATTGAACCGAAATTTTTTGTACTACCTATTTTTGATGTTTTGAGAATGATGAAATTAAAATTAGAGTGATTTGGAGTGAGAAAAGAGGAGAAATTAATTAGGGCTTTGAATTAGGTTGTTAATGGGCTTTAGTTTATTAATTAGGCCCATTAACCTAATCCAAGCCCACGATCACTTAAGCCATCAGATATAAGAGGAAGTTTCTGGAAGAGACCAGCAGCTATACTTTCCTTTCCACCTCTTCTTCTTGGCCGAACTACTCTCACCATTGTTGGCTTGAGTTTTCTTCCTTTCTCCTCTCATCTCTCACCAAATTTAACCTTAAGTTAGTATTTTCTATCTCTCTAGTTGCTTAATCTAACCTCAAACACTTGGTTTGGAGGATTAAAGCAACGAAATTTTCAAAGGAAAGCTTTAGGTATCTAATTGAGGTAAGGGATTTTCAAGGTTTTTAATTTATTTCAAGGTACCTCTAAGTAGTTTTAGGTGCCTAGAATCCATTTTTGTGGTTAAATTAAGCTAAAAAGGTTGATATCATAGTGTTTTCTTTGATGAAGTTTTCGGCTCCCATGGTGTTTTCATGGTAATGGAGGGATTTCTTTGGATTGAAGCATAAAAAAGGAAGCCTTAGGAAGCTAAAGCATGAAAAGAGGTAAGTGACTACAAAATCCCTTAATTTCTCATTTAATATGAATTTTTTTTGGTTATGTAACTAAGATAAAAATATGTCAAATTGTTAATTGATGAAATTTTGTGAGGGAAAATGAAATTAAATATGAGAGGAAATGAATTAAAGGCTTTAATGAAAGAAAGAAAAGTTTTAAGGTGGAAATATGTTGTTGGCCGAAATTTTTAAGTGATGAAATAATGAGAAAAATGCATGAAATTAATGTATACTAGCTTAAATTAAAAATAGACTTGATAATTATTGTTTATAAATTTTTAGTTAATTATTGGAATTTATTTGGGAATTTTTAAGATTATGTATAATGTAGGTATTGAATGAAACTTGTGATTTATTGTGAATTAAATGATTATTTTGATTAAAAATGACAAAGATAAATAAATAATGCATAAATGAATTTTATTAGAATTTATTAAAATTAGTGGAATTTTATTGTAATTTGATTAGAATTTCTATGTGAATATGCACAATGAAAATAACTGAATTTTCAATGCATAATTGTATAAAAATGATTAAAGTGATGAATAAATATGCAAATAAATTAATGTTAATGGCAAGAAATGAAAAGTCAACCGACGGAATTTTTCGAACTAATTATGAAGTTGTGAAAATAATATAATAATGAATTATTGGTAAATAATTCATAAATAAATGGAAATGATGAAAATAAATTAATATATAATTAAAAAAAAGATAAAATGAGTTTTAAATAGAAAAATGACTAAAATGAATGACAATAAAAAGTTTGGGACAAACTGGTAATTTTATCAAAGTAAGTAATTAACGCATAAAGATAAGTAAGAAATACTTAACAAGGTCAAAATTATAATTTCGGAGATCTAACGGTTTCGAAAGATAGAATTTCCATGATTTAAGGACCAAAATATAATTTTACCCAAAAATAATAAAATAAAGAATAAAAGATGAATAAAGGATGAAATTATATAATAAAAATGAACATAAATGATTACGATGGCAAAATGGTAATTATGTATTTGAAATGAATAATCCAAGAGAAAAGTAAAATTAGATATTTTTGAGATATAAAATAATAAATTATATTAATAAAGTTCCTAATTGTCAAAAAGGGAGAAAAATCAAGATGTGACTAATTTATTAAAATAAATTAGTCAACAAAAATTATTAAAAGAAGAAATAATTATAAATTTATTTCGCCGACGAAATAAAAGTCGGCATATCGAATAAATGAAAAATGGGACTGAAAAAGGAAAAATTGTAAAAATATCAGGTTTAAAAGTATGAAAAATAATTCGTAAAGAATTATACAAAAGAATACAAGAAAAATATGAATTATAATGCCATAATTTATAATCTGTATAAAAGATGAAAAAGTTTAAATATCTGAGTGAATTATCACAGAATAATTCACAAAAGTGACTGAAAAAGAGAAAAAGAATAAAAAGGATAAAAAGTTATTAAATAATCAAAGGCACAAAAGAGTGCATTTGATCGAAATAAAGTATAGTAACAAATAAAAAAAAGAAATTAAAGAATTTTAAATGTTCAAAAACGTTTACAATGTGATTGTTTATATTTGCCCTTAGAGATAAACAGGTATTATGATTCTTGTTCTGGATATAATTGGCTAGCCATAGGGATACCTCTGTACCACGGTGCAAGTCATGGCGACTTGCTTAGCTATGGGTAGGATCTTTGATCTCCATAGCTTCAGCGAAAGTGAAAATGAAAGTGTATCTGTTTCTGCTCTGTGAGATTTGATCTTTCGAGATCATTTCTCTATCTATTTAGTGGGACCTTTGGGTCCAGTCCCGAGTATCCTTTGTGAGAAACATGTATATTGCACTAGGGGCACATTGAAATGAATAAATAAGTATTGTTTAATTGATTTAAATATAAAAAGTTATATCGAAAAACAATTTGGTTGAAAGAAAATGCAAAGTGGAGATAAATCTGTAAAGATTTCTCAAAAACACAATTAGTAAGAAAAAGAAAAGAAATATCTTATAAGATTAAAATATTAACTTAATGTTTAGCTAAGCTTTATAAGGAATCTAAGATATATTTTGTTTCACGCGAAAAAGATAATTGTAAATTAATTGGTATTTCCTGTACTTATTATTGCTGCGAAAATAGTGACAAGCCTGAAAAATAATATTAATTTTCCTGCTTGAAGTTAAAAAGTAAGGATATTTATCATGATGTGAAATGCATTGTTTAAGTCACACTTTTCTGAAGGAAAAGTTAAATTGAAAAGTAAGATAATAGAAAGACATATTTTTTAATAAATATTTGAACGAAAGTAATATATATATATAAACGAAGGAAAGAAAATTTGACTGCAAAGTGTCCCAAAATAATTATATCACTTTGCAATAAAGCTTAAAAGCCTTTAAATAGTAATATATTTATTAGCTAAAATTCAAAGCAAAAATAAAAGAATAAATAGCAAGAAGTATAACTAGAGTACAGATTGAATAATTGAACAATAAACCAAGAATTTAAGTAATTTATTTTGGTACTAGTAAGACACGAGTATCAATTCACATCGTTAAATGATATGATAATTAAATTGCTTTAGCCAGAAGATAAGTGAAAGTACTAATAAAAGTAAAAGTTATAGCAAACATTAACGTAAAAGTAAAAGTAAATCCGATATTGATCCACCTAAAGAAAATTCTACAAAGTCAAGTTGAAAGTTTAGAAACCAAAGACCAATAGTTATCAGAATACGAATTAACAACAAGATTAGTATTAACTGAAATATAAAGAAATGCTTAATAAAATAAGAATAGTGGGAGCATAAATTATGAAATTATGCTTAATTTTGGGAAATTCTCGGATTAGTAGTCACCACTGGGCATACATAATGCTCAGCATGTAGTGTTTGCTGCGTGTAGATTCTGAAGCATTGCGGGAGCATAGTACATCGAAGGTCCAGATTGGAAGAGAAGATTTTTGTATTAGTTGGTGTAAGTCTTTGGCATGTATATACTTAGACCATTAAGATAAAAGTTTACATTGTATTTTGAACGTATCTTTTTAACTATTAATGGATGAATGACTAGTGTAAGTTTTTGGTATGATGTTTTGGTGTATGTTTTAATTGTTACTGTTATTGTTTGACTTCGAATGAAAAAGTATTTTCAGTGTTTCGATTTATTTGAAAAAAAAACGTTCCGATTTCGGTTAAGTTCGCATCGAAAAAGACTGTTCCGAGAAGGGTGTGACAATAAAGCTTAGTTGGAAACAAACTAATATGTTGATAACCACTCACAGTGGTTATCACCAAGCATGCCGTAATAGTATAAAATAAAGTGCATATGCTTTGAAACTAAAACAAATAAAAAAACAATAAGTAACTAAATAAAATGCAATATTGGAAGGAATAACTATCTCATTAAATCATACAATGAAAGATTGTAAACTGTATATGCATATTATTCATTTTATAAATTTGCCTGTTTAATTTTTTTCTTTGGGTGTGGATAACTAGTGCTGTGGATACCATAAGGTATCATCTTTGATGGAATTTGCGTATAACAATGGATATCAAACTAGCATAGAGTGCTTCATAAGGTGGCATACCAATGCTAGTTTGATAGCCATTGTTATACGCAAATTCCATCAAAGTTACACATTTATCCCAGCTCCCAGGAAAATAAAAAATACAACCTCTTAACATATCCTCCAGCACTTGTATAATCCTTTCCGATTGCCCATCAGTTTGAGGATGAAAAGCATTACTAAAAAGAAGTTTTGTGCCTAAAGCTTGTTGTAGACTCTTCCAAAATCTGGATGTGAATCTTGGATTCCGATCTGAAATGATTGAGATTGGTACCCCATGCAATCTAACAATCTGATCTATATCTAACTCAGCCAACTCGTCCATCGAATAATTGGTTCGGATCGGTATAAAATGAGCCACCTTAGTTAATCTGTCTACTATGATCCACACTGCATTATGCTTCCTTTGAGTAGTGGATAAACCTGTGATGAAGTCTATGGTGATATTGTCCCACTTCCACTGAGGAATGGGAAGAGGATTTAACAGTCTCGAAGGAAGTTGATGCTCTGCTTTTACTTGCTGACATGTCAGGCACTTAGAGACGTACTCAGTCACATCTTTCTTCATTCCTGGCCACTAGTAAAACTGTTTCACATCTCTATACATTTTGTTGCCACCGGGATGCATGGTGAATATAGTGTTATGGGCTTCTTGCAACAAAGCTCCCTTCAATTCTTTAACATCTGGCACACATAAACGGTTCCGAAGGTAGAGACCACTATCAATTCCAATTGAATATTCTACTGGACCTCCCTCATATACTGATTGAGCCAATTATTGTAGCTTCTTATCACCTGCCTGAGCATCTATTATAGCCTGCCTTAGATTAGGGCGAGCTTGTAATTGAGCTAACAAAGCCCCATCAGATGCAAACGTCCATTTATAATCTTGTAATAACAAGGTTGCCATCATCTTTCGACTCAATACATCAGCCACCACGTTTGCCTTTTCTGGGTGATATATAGTCAACTATACAATCATAGTCTTTAAACAATTCTAGCCATCTGCATTGTCTTAGATTGAGATCCCGCTGAGTGAGAAAGTATTTAAGACTTTTATGATCTGTATAAATTCTGCACTTCTCACCATAAAGGTAATGTCACCATATTTTTAAAGCAAACACAACTGCAGCCAATTCCAAATCATGAGTCGTATAATTCTGTTAATGAGGCTTTAACTATCTTGACACATAAGCCACTACTTTACCTTCCTACATTAACACACATCCCAAGCTATGTTTCGATGCATCACTATACATAGAATATTATTTACCTGCTACTGGCTGGGTAAAAACTGAAGCTTTCGTTAACATCTTCTTTAACCGCTCAAAACTTATTTGGCATCGATCTGTCCATTCGAATCTAGCTTCTTTCCAAAGTAACTTAGTGAGCGAGGAGGCAATAACTGAAAAGCCTTCTACAAATCTTCTATAATAACCAGCTAGGCCCAAGAAACTTCGGACCTCAGGCACATTCTGTTAGTGTAAGCCCTAGCCCCAATGCATTGTAACGAAACACTTTAAATTAATAATATGAGGCATTAGTTTTATCTTTTGTATTCCTGTGCATATCAATTGATAAAACTATCCAAGAATGTCGTTTCGGTTTAAGTTATCATGTGTGAGGCACATGGATTGTAAGACCTTAAAACAAATGAGACTTCATTCTAAATATCCCTAGTCAGTCATTGTTATGGGAATAACAAATGAATTAAGACTAGTATGCTCTCTCTGATCTTATGAGTTCTGTCTTACGGATCATTAGGACAAGAGTGTCAATCAGAGATCATAGATACATGTTAAAGAACATGGTATCATGAGAACACTACATGGTACAAGTCATAAGTGTTTCTCATATGCAAGTTTTGTATCGGAGTTCTTAGACCTGAAATCTCTATGAAACTCTTTATGAATTACTGTGTACTTTGACATACACCTAACGTGCTCGTAACAGAGTGACAAGTACGGGTATGATTGGGTATGCACTGATTCATGTTAGAGAGCATGAGAGAAGTGAAGGGATTACCCCTCTCGATAAGAGAGAAAAATATCACCGGCTACTTGATCAGTGAACTGAGAAGTGTATGGCCATACCGAGATGAAATAATGAGTAATCATTATTTATCTGAGAATTCAGTGTCATTGGAATATCAAGAAATGAATTAATGTATATAAGGATGACTAGTTCCATGCCTTATATTAATTCTGATATTTATGGGTAAGGGACTATGCGAAATTGCATTAGGTCACCAAATGCCATATGCATTTTCATTTAATTTGAAATGCTATAATATCTTGCTAGAGAATATATATAGCCTTTGAATTAATTTATTAATTCATTGCCAACATTAAATGGACCTATAGGATCGCACACAAAGCATTGGGCTTAAAATATTTAAATTAAGTATTGGACATTAATTTGGGCTTTTGATTAAAGTCAAATTAATGTATGTAATGGGTTATAATATTGCTATTGGGCTTTGGTCCATGAGAGAGAGAAATTCAGCCCATAAGGTTTAATTTCAATTAATTAATTATCTTGTGTTAATTAAGTTAATTGAATATTATAGCCTAAAAGAATTTAAATTAAATTAAATCACTTATATATTTAATTAAGTGATTTCATTTATTTAAACGTCTTATGTTTTATTTCAAATTTGAATTTAAATTCAAAGGAGTTTAATTCAAAATATATTACTTATCTTTAGGAAGTGATAGAGTTTGAATTAATTATCTTAGGATAGTTGAATTCAGATTAATGACTTGCCAAAGGATAAGCATATATATTAAAAGAAATAAAACCCTAAACCTAACTTTTTTGTGGCATGAATAGTAACTCGTGAATAGTGACTCTCTCTCTCTTAATTCTTTTGTTCAATTTTTCACAAGGAGAAAGGATTGTTCCTCATTCTCTTGTGTTATTGAGCAGTAATAGCAATCTAAAGAAGTACAAAATCAAGTTTTGTAGCTTCAAACTATAACCCTTACACAATACCGAAAAAGAGATCTAGCAATCTCGTTTTTAAGCCGACGGTGTAATTGTGTGTGTGAGAATAGAGGGAGTGGCGCAAAAGGCTGTTCCTTGGCATTGGTGATCAAGAACTAAGGTGGATAAAGGCATCTTGGTTGCTGGACATCACAAAATCAAAGAATAAAAGGCATCATCTATTGTAAGTTTCAAAACCCTAAAATTGCATGTTTTCGTTCCTATCTTTGGATATGTATGGTATGTATGATAAAATTTTTGTTTTTCCGCTGTGCTATCATGATTATCATACCATGTCATATTCCATCAGTGATATCAGAGCCTAGACATGCTTATTTTAGTGCTTTAGATGCATGAAAAAATTAATTAAAAATCATTATTTTGAAAACATGCAAATCTGAAATTTTCTGTTTTGAGTTTTTTGCATTGTTTTGGTGTAAAAACGATTTTAATTGATTAGATAGGTATTATAATTAATATGACATGTTAATATACTGTCCTAAGATGTTATTAGGGCTGGTAATGGTCGGATTTAATTATTTATACCTGATGGTACATGTTAATTATGAAACTAGGTGCTAGTTGGCATGAAAATTGCTAGTTTAACAACTAGTTTTCAAAATTAAATGTAAAAACGTTTTTGGCATGTTTGTAAGTGATATTTAAAGATTAATTATCAGGTCTGGACATTTTTTAAATTTGGTTTTAATTCTGGTCCATGATAATTTAATTGATTAATTTTAAAATCACTTAAAACTATGTCTAGTTTGTGTTTGTTACATGTTTAATCAACATTGTTTGTTTTATTTTGATTAAAATGGTAAAAACACATTTAGATTAAAATGGTACAGAATATTAAATCAATGTTTATGGACTTATTTAGATTATTAAATGACTCATAAAATTGATTTAAATGTTTGTGCATTTTATGGCATTACATAAGCATTAAACAACTAGTTTTTGTTGTTTGTTTGTTTTTGCATGAATGCCGTGTACTATATATGTGTTCTTCATGATTTTATTTTTAATTCATGTTAGCACATATTATATGCATTTTTAATGTTTATGGGCTGTATGACATAAAATTAAAAATGGCAAAATTGGAAATTATACTAGAGTTGATTTATAGCACAAATCTAACTAGTTTGTGTTTTGGGCTTTTAAGAGAACTTATTCAATAAGAGAATTAGTTGGGCTTCGGCCCAGGCCCATCACAGGGTCATCTCTTAAAGGTTCAAGTACACAATTTCCATTAATGGGCTTGGCTAAATCTAATTAAAATTGGACTTTGTTTGATCCATGAATGCTATGTATATTTATTTGCTTGTTTGGTGTGATGAATGGATATGCATGGTGCATTCATGGGCCCTGGGTTTTTGTAATTAAATATGGCCTGCGAGCCATTGTGTTTTATTGTAAAAGTTTCATTTATTTCTTAGAATAGAATATACTTGAAGACTTTGTAAATCAAGACGAAGCCCACCGGAGTGGAGAAGCCCAACTCGAAGATTCTTATGTAATAGTATAGAATCTTAGTTATAGGTTTTTGGGCCCATGTTTGTCACGCTTTACTTTATGCAATTATATATATATGCATGCTATGTATGGATGACAAAGCGTATGCCATGTAAGCCGTAATAAAATGAATTCCTAAAAATAGTAAGTCACAAAGTTGCCTTCCTAATTCGAAACATGTCAAGGCATCGATCATCGGTCACGTAGACTAGGAGTCCTAGATGCGCCCGATTATCTTTGTGAGGCATGGGTTGTGAATGTAGGTTGGACTTATCATGGGAAGGGATGCCCGGACCTAGGCAACTAATAAATGGGTTGTGCTATAACATCCTAAGATGTTAGCCCATTTGATCCAAGAGTCATGTACGAGACATGATTGGAGTTTTCCTACCTAAGTAACTTAACTTGTTAGGTGTACAAGCTCAGCTTGACTAATAAGTTGTTGAGAAAAGTGGATCTTGGCCCACATTAAATCACTAACGCGAATTATTTAAAGGGATATTAATTCGGTTTGTGGGATCATAAATAAGACCTCATTTAATCTTGCTAAATTTTATTGTAGATTGAAAATGGCATCTTCAAACAACAATTTCTCATTGCGATCGATCCTTGAAAAGGACAAATTGAATGGCACCAATTTCATAGACTGGTCTCGAAACTTAAGAATAGTTCTTAAGCAAGAGAAGAAGTCGTATGTTTTGGATGCACCCTTACCTGATGAACCAGGAAGGAACGCCTCTGCGGTTCAAAAGGAAACTTTTGAGACCAAGAAGAGCGACTCCAATGATGTGACCTGTCTGATGCTGGCCACTATGGTGCCTGAATTGCAAAAGCAATTTATGGACCAAGAGGCCTATGCGATCATGGTGCACCTCAAGGAGATGTTCCAAGAACAAGCTCGTCACGAGAGGTTCGTGACAACAAAGGCTTTAATTTCTTGCAAGATGGCTGAGGGTACTTCTGTTAGTACCCATGTACTCAAGATGAAAGGGTATCTTGATACTCTTGAGAAGCTTGAGGTACTAGTGCCAAAGGAATTGGCCACTGACTTGATCTTAGGATCATTGCCTGCTGCTTATGATCCATTTGTGATGAATTATAACATGCATGCAATGAACAAATCAGTCACAGAGCTTCATGGGATGCTTAAGAATGCTGAAGAAAACATTCGAAAGACCAATCCCGTACTAATGGTTCAAAAAGGAATAAAGAAGGGACCTGCTAAGGGAAAGGGAAAGGGAAAGGGAAAACCCAAATCAGTTGGGAGTGCACCTCAGGCCCAATCCAAGCCCAAGGCGTCAAAACTCAAAGAGAGTGAGAGCACTTGCTTCCATTGCAACAAGATAGGGCATTGGAGGAAGAATTGCGCTCTCTTTAAGGAAGAACAAAAGAAGAATGGAGCCAAGGCGTCCAGTTCTGGTATTTTTGTTGTTGAAATTAACCTTTCTATTTCTACCACTTGGGTATTGGATACCGATTGTGGTTCTCACATTTGTTCAAATGTGCAGGGGTTAAGAAATAGGCGGTTACTTGGGAAGAATGAAGTGGACCTCCGTATGGGGAATGGAGCACGAGTTGCTGCCATGGAGATAGGCGACTATCACCTCACTTTACCTTCCGGACTTTGTATTGTTTTGAATAATTGTTATTATGTGCCTGCTATGAGCATAAACATTATTTCAGTTTCATGTTTGGATAATGATGAATTTGATTTTGTTATTAAAAATGGCAATGCTCATATTCGTCGCCAAGGCATTTCTTATGGCAATGCCATGTTGCAAAATGGCCTTTATATCCTTGATTTACAAAACAAAGAGTCCATATACAACATTAATACAAAGAGGGTTAAATCAAACGAATTGAACCCTACTTACTTCTGGCATTGTCGCTTAGGACATGCAAACGAAAAACGCATTTCAAGACTCCACAAAAGTGGAGTGCTTGGGTCATTCGACTTAGAGTCTTATGATACATGCGAGCCATGTTTGCATGAAAAAATGACAAAGAGTCCTTTTAATAAAAAAGGCGAGAGGACTAATGGCTTATTGGAACTAATACATTCCGATGTATGTGGACCTTTAAGTACACATGCTAGAGGTGGTTTTAGCTACTTCGTGACATTCACAGATGACTTCAGTAGATATGGCTATGTCTATCTGATGAAGTACAAGTCTGAAACTTTTGAGAAATTCAAAGAGTTTAAGAATGAAGTAGAAAACCAACTTGGAAAAGTATAAAAGCCATTCGATCAGATCGAGGTGGCGAATACTTAAGCCAAGAGTTTGACAGTCATCTAAAGGAGTGTGGTATTATTTCATAGCTCACTCCTCCTGGAACACCTCAATGGAATGGTATGTCCGAAAGGAGAAATCGAACTCTGTTGGACATGGTTCGATCTATGATGAGTCAAGCTAATCTTCCTATCTCTTTTTGGGGTTATGCATTAGAAACTGCTGCGTTTCTATTGAACCGTACTCCAACTAAAGCAGTTGAGAAGACACCATACGAGGTATGGACTGGGAAAGAACCCAATATGTCTTTTCTCAGGATTTGGGGCTGTGAAGCACATGTTAAGAAATTAACATCTGAAAAACTAGAGTCCAAATCCACTGTCTGCTTGTTTGTGGGTTATCCTAAAGAAACAAAGGGATACTACTTTTACTCACAAGCCGAGAACAAAGTATTTGTTGCTCGCAAGGCTGTTTTCTTGGAAAAGGAGTTCCTTCTCAAGAAAGACAGTGGGAGTAAAGTAGAACTTGGAGAAATTCAAGCACCATAAACTCCTATAGAGGATGGTTTGGAAATGGGATCAAGTTCACAACCAGTTGTGGAACAAGAACCCATTACACAAGAACCTAGAAGGTCCGGTAGGGTACGTCAGGAGATTGAGAGATATGGATTTCTAATCACTGACAGTGACACTATTGAGTTAGTAGATCGTGAGGATCCTACTACCTACCGAGAAGCTATTGAAAGCCCAGACTCGGATAATTGGCTTGAAGCCATGAAATCCGAGATGCAATCAATGTACGATAACCAGGTTTGGACCTTGGTTGATCCACCAGAAGGTGCTAAGGTAATTGAATGCAAGTGGTTATTCAAACTAAAAGCTGATAAGACCTACAAAGGTAGACTAGTAGCAAAAGGTTTTCGACAAACTCATGGTATAGACTATGACGAGACCTTTTCGCCTGTAGTCATGCTCAAGTCCATTAGGATCTTGCTTGCCATAGCTGCATATCATGATTATGAGATATGGCAAATGGATGTCAAAACTGCTTTCCTTAACGGAAATTTACTTGAGGATGTGTATATGACACAGCCTGAAGGTTTTGTCAATCCCAAGCATCCTAAGAAGGTATGCAAGCTTCAAAAATCCATTTATGGATTAAAGCAAGCATCCCGAAGTTGGAATCTTCGCTTTGATGAGGCAGTCAAAGAATTTGACTTCATCAAGAACGAAGATGAGCCTTGTGTGTACAAGAAGGTTAGTGGGAGCATAGTAGTGTTTCTGGTCCTATATGTGGACGACATCCTTCTCATTGGGAATGATATTCCAACATTGCAAAAGGTTAAGCAATGATTGGGAAAATGTTTCTCAATGAAAGACTTAGGTGAAGCCGAGACAATACTTGGTATTCGAATCTATAGAGATAGATCGAATTGGCTTTTGGGACTAAGTCAAGAAAAGTACATAGACAAAGTATTAAAGCGTTTTAGTATGGGAGACTCAAAGAAAGGATACATACCTTTGGCTTTGGGAGTTCCTTTGACTAAAGAACAGTGCCCTAAAACCAAAGAGGAAAGGGACAACATGAGTAGAATCCCATATGCATCTGCTATTGGATCTATCATGTACGCTATGTTATGTACTAGGTTGGATGTTGCTCATGCACTGAGTATAACCAGTAGGTTTCAGCAAGACCCTGGTGAGAAGCACTGGTCTGCTGTAAAAGGGATTCTGAAGTACCTGCGAAGGACTAAGGATCACTTCTTGGTGTATGGTGGTCAAGAAGAGCTCGTCAAACAAGGTTATGCCGATGCTGCTTTCCAGACCAGCACTCAGGATTCTAGATCGCAATCTGGGTTTGTTTTTGTTTTGAACGGTGGTGCTGTCAGCTGGAGAAGCTCGAAGCAAGAAACCGTTGCCGACTCAACTACAGAATCTGAGTATATTACAGCAAGTGAGGCTGCAAAAGAGGCTGTTTGGATTAAAAATTTCATTAATGGATTAGGAGTGGTCCCAAGCATCCTAGATCCATTAGAAATTTTCTGTGACAATAACGGGGCCATTGCACAGGCCAAGGAGCCTCGGTCACACCAGAAATCAAACACATACTCAGGAGGTACCACTTGATCAGAGAAATCATTGATCGTGGGGACGTCAAGGTTAGCAAGATATCAAGTGAAGACAATGTAGCAGATCCTTTGACGAAACAGTTACGTCCAAATCTGCACGAAGCTCATTTGAGAGCGTTCGATCTTAGGGCTATGCCCAATTGGGACTAGTGCTAGTGGGAGATTGAAGATTAACTGTCTCCCTCTTAAAATCAAGAACCAAAGCCAAGAATGCTTCGCAGCCTTTTCTAAGGAATCCTTTTGCTTTCATAGCAGAGATAACATTGGTTAAGGGTTTAGATTTAATATCCTGAATCAATGTCTCTTCTTCTCCAACATCCTTAACTACTACTTTTTTAGCTTTACAGTTCACTATAGCTTGATATCTAGACAACCAATCCATACCCAGGATTGCATCAAATTCATGGAAAGGTAGAACAATTAAGTCAGCTGGAAATTCTCTTTCTTGAATTCTAATAGGGCAATTTCTATAAATTTCATTTACATGTATACTTTTGCCCAAAGGACTAATTACACATATATCATAGTTCAAATGATCTACAACAGATACATTTCTACCCAACTCTCTATTACAGATATATGAATGTGCAGATCCCGGGTCCATAAGCACATACACATCAGTATCAAAGAGAGAAAATGTACCAGCTATGACCTCAGGAGCATCAGCATCTTCTCGGCCTTTCATAGCATAAGCTCTAACAGAAGGTGTAGGAGCAAATGGTCGGTCCACTATCTCTGAAATATTCCTGGACTGTGCTCTAAACTGGCCTGATCCACCTCTGCCTCTACCATGACCTCTACCTAAAGAGGGTGTATTAGAAGCTCCTCTATTACTTTGTTGACTGGAGGCTTGTTCCTGCATCATAGGACAATTTTCCATAAAATGTTTCGTGCTGCCACATCTGAAACAAGCAGCTGTGAGCATTCTACAAGTGCCCCAATGTCGCCTAAAACAATAGGTACATTCTGGAGCTTGACCTCTGCCCTATCCTGATGCAGTATCTTTACCAGATCCGGCTGGAGTAAAAATCCCCTGTCGACCACCTCTAGATGCAGAGCGAGTACCAGACTCCATTGGTTGTTCTCCTGGAGTCGTTCTTGGTCTTTTTCCTGATGAAGAACCACCCTAAGAAAAGCTTCTTCTTCTTTGTTCCCTTTTTCTTTTTGCATTTTCTTCTTTCTCTACTCGGATAGCTGCTTGAACTAGCTGATGATAATCCACAGGATACAAAGAGATAGGTCTTATCAAATGCACTCGGATCTGATCATTCAATCCATCTTCAAACTGGCGACACTTGAAAGTCCCAGTCAGCATAGGTTTTGGTACATATTTGCTCAGGCGGCTGAATTCTGCTTCATATGTAGCCACTGACATACCTCTCTACTTTAAATTCAAAAATTGCTTCAACCTTTCATCCTTATATGCTTCAGTCACATACCTCTTTTTAAACTCCGCTACAAAGAACTCCCAAGTGAGGGAATCAGATAGCTGAGGTTGTGTCTGAACTAACTTCCACCAGTCGTAGGCTGCTCCTTGAAGCAAAGACACAGCACAAGTCACCTTTTGATTAGCTGGGCATTGAACTTTTGCAAAGACCCGTTCCAACCTTTCAAGCCATAACTCTGCTTTTTCAGATTCTTCCCAAGTAGAGCCTAGAAATTCTTCTGCACCATGTTTCCTGATCTCAAAAATAAGGGCCTATGGCATAGTCATCCTTTGTAAAATTTAAGCCATATCATGGGAAATTTTCAACAATACTTCCCCCGGTTCAGTAACGGCTACACCACCTCTAGTGGATGCAGAAGATTCAGGCTGAGAAGGATTTAATTGCCCAGGTAGATTGCTCTTAGCAGATTCATCTACCACTTCACGATGTCCTTCCATCTCTAACTATATCAAAAGAAGTATAGGGACAACCACAATTAGCCAACATCAATGAGAATTCTATATCTATAAACCTTGAAATTCCTATAGGCCAGAACCGCCTAAATCAAGGCGCTCTGATACAAAAAAAAGTAATGAATGAACTAGATAATCTTGATTACTGTTACTAATTACATATATTAATCTTGTAAGTCCTGTGAGTTCTCTATTAAGATGCATATATGAGTATACATTCATTCATACTATACCAATCATATAAGATTGAGGGTGGTACTTTAACATGCTATTAGTTATTATTTACATAATTTAATAATTACAGGACTTTAATACAAAATATATAACATTATCTAACCAAAAAGATATAAAATTAATCTCATACATCAAGATAATCTTCCTAATTTGATGTTGGCTTTGGAGATTGTTGGCTTTATCCCTGGATAAAAGGTCTACCCTGCGAACCTACACAGATAAACATCCGTGCTAAGTTATAAAGCTTAGTGGGGAACAAACTAATATGTTGATAACCACTCACAATGGTTATCACCAAGCATGCCGTAATAGTATAAAATAAAGTGCATATGCTTTGAAACTAAAACAAATAAAAAAAATAATAAGTAACTAAATAAAATGCAATATTGGAAGGAATAATTATCTCATTAAATCATACAATGAAAGATTGTAAACTGTATATGCATATTATTCATTTTATAAATTTGCCTGTTTAATTTTTTTCTGTGGGTGTGGATAACGGGTGCTGTGGATACCATAAGGTATCAAATCTGTAAATACCCGAAGGTATTAAATCTGTAGACCCATTTGGGTCAGAACTGTGGTCTCATTTAGAGACAAACTGTGGACTCATAAGAGTCGAACTATAGCAGCTGCGACTGTAACCTTATAGGCATACCTATCTATCCACAATCAACTTTTAGTCCAGGCATTATTCAATTCATATAAATATGTATTATAATCAGAATATTATACTTTAATCCAATAGTATATTACTTCAATGATGTGAAAATATATATATATATATATATATATATATATATATATATATATATATATATATATATACATAGACACAAGCATTATTCATAGAAAAGCAAGTGTATGCGTCATCAATTGTAATACCATAGCATACCTATTCAATCTTTAAAGTAACACATTCGAGCGTAGCTTATTATAATGGAAAAAAGAGAAAATATAAATAATAATAAAAAATAGGAACAAATGCTTATTGTCGCGCTTGCGGCAATAGTCGCGTTCGCGGTATTAATCGCGCTCGCGACAGTAAGCACTTGCCTAAAAGAAGATTCCTTAATGTCGCGCTCGCGACACAAAGTGATGATTTGATGTCGCACTCGCGACACAAAGCGACGGTTCAAAAGCTTCAACGCTCATTGCTCAAAAATCCTGTAAGTTAATTTCAAAACCCAAATTGTATCTCAATTTTAACATACCAAACGGCTTTTTCTGAAAACACTATCTTCTACAAAGTTTTAGGCCTATATTTCTAGTTTCCAAAACACTAAAAATCATCTCAATAGGACCTGTAAATCTCCAGATATGCAAGAAAAACTATAAACTACTCATATGAACCGGGTAACAACCATGACCGGATTTCAATACCGATTTTCACTATCATGCAGTGAAAATCAGTTCTCGGTTTCTTCAGAAAAAATCAAGATATACATGTCTAGTTTCTATACCAACTAGAATTTATTCATTTGAATACATAGAACTCAAGATATACCCAAAAGATTACAAACTGCTCATATGATCCTTAAAACGGATTTCCATACTTCTCAACAAAACTAGTAACTTTCATCTCTAAACCACTTCCAAGTTTAAGATCATCCATAAAATACATAATAGAAGTAGTGAAGATACTTCTCATGTTAACACCTCAAGCATACACACATATAATTACACAAGTTCCCATACCTCGTTTAAGCTCCAACTATTTCTTTAACCTTGGAGAGTCTCCTTCCCTTTCTTCTTGCTTGATTCTCCTTTTATAAAAGAAGACACTTCCATAAACTCTTATTAAGCTATTCAAATAACAATGCACATCAAAGAAGAAATAAGGTTACCTTTCCACCAAACCAAATAAATCCTTCTTCCCTTTTTGCCAAACCCAAGAATTTTAGAGAGAGAGGATTTGAGAGAGAGTTTTTAAGGTTAGAGAGAGAGGATGAAGATGAAGAAGGAAGACCATGAGTTGGCCGGCCATCCCTCTTCAAAATATCTTCCTCTCCTTTATTTTAAATTGGTCCAAATGTCTCATTCATGCAAAACTAGTTATTTGGTCCCTTAATTTCTTTTATTTCTACTAATACCCTAAAACTTACCCTTTAATTTATCAATTAGGTCCTTCTCTAAACAATTACACTTAATTAAACATAGACACTAATAATTAATTAGTGTAAATTCTCCTAGGTTATAATGAGGGGCATTACAATAATATTTAATGTGATCGCAGAATATTATAAACTATTTATTAAATGTCTGTATTTATATAAATTAAAAAATAAAGATCATATTAATTAACAAAAATCTTATTAATTGGTTAACTTTTTATTTTGAATATTTATAACATCTGTAATATGTATAATATAAATGATATCAAATGTAGGATCCATAAGGCACTGAAAATATTCGAGTTAAACTACATAATATGCCATCTAAGCAGATTAATCTAATATATGTTTATATAATAATAATAATAATAATAATAATAATAATAATTATAATAATAATTATAATAATAATAATAATAATAATAATTTACATTTACATCATCCTCAAAATGATATTCGGCTACAAAAATATTATGAACTAATTAAAAATCTGGTGCAAGAAAAAGAAGAAGAAGAATTTATGAAGTTGAAGGCTTATATATGTCATGAAATGATACATAATTGGTTTACGCTTTTATTTTTTGACCAGAAACAAGCATGATCCCTTTAATTATTATTATTATTATTATTATTATTATTATTATTATTATTATTATTATTATTATTATATTGGAAAATAAAATAATGAAAGGCTATTTCAAATATGTATAATTTTTTATTGGAGATTTTTTAATGTATTTTTTAAAATATTATTTTAGTAGTATATTTTTTAATATAATTTTGATTAGCATTTATTATAGACATGATATAATAAATTTATGTATATTATTTTAATTTTAGTTATTTTAAATGAATTTATTTTGTTGAATATAAATTAATTTAATTTATGGACCCATATAGGTTAAAAGTCCAATAAAAAATAAGCCTATATTGATCCAGAATCGATTGAGCCGAATCGACCGAAATTAATTCGATTTATTCTGTTTTCGGTTCTAAAAGTTCGATTTTCGATTTGGTTTTTTTAATTTAGAAAGTTCGATTTTCGGTCTGTACATGTGCACAGCCCTAGAGGAGAGGAAGTCGAAGAAGAGAAAGCTTGTGTCTTCTTTAGAAGTTCAAGCTTCCACTCCCTCCGTCAGCGCTCCTGTTTCCCATCCCCCTCAGACCCTTCCAGTATCCGCTACTGCTCAGCCTTTATTGAAGGGCCAGCGCCCCCTTCGGCATTTCCTTTTGAGGGATGAAACTGATTCGAAGGAAGAGCAAACAGCTTCACCTCAGAGGGGACAGCTAAGACCAACGCGTCCCCAGTAGATGAGGCTGCACAAAGGACCGAGGAGGCAGGCAAGGGAAGAGCTGCTGAGCTGGTAGCTGCTACGGATGCTAGGATTGCCACAAGAGGTAAAGAACCAATCCGGAACGAATTCGCTCGGAGCGTCATTGCAAGAATTTCTGAAAGGCATGCTACATCACTGGGAGAAGTTTTGAAAAGTCAATTTGGCGATGGCTGGTCTATTGACAATAAGGCAGTATCGAACTTTTTGTGCCGAGGTATGCTTCAAGAGGGTGACTTCAAGATAATGGGAGATCCCAACACACTTGTCCGAGAGTGTAGCCTTTTCCAACAACAAAGTCTAGAGATATTTTTTCGAAATTTTTCCTCTGAATGATCCTGCTTCGCTCTTTCTTCTATCAGTTACCTTTTTGGTTAATTAACCCTTATGTTTCCCTTTTTGTCTTTTAGTTAATAAAGAGGGGTTTTTATTTGCATGGCATGGCTACTTTCTGCCGAGGGAAATGGGAGGATGTCGATCGGGTCAGGAGAGAGGCAGAAGCTAAATATGATGAGGCTAGGAAGGAGTCTCTGCTTGCTCAATTTGAAGTTGACAAACTAAAGAAGGAGGCCGTTCGTCTCTCTCAAGACCTGAAAGCTCAGCAAAGAGAGGTCGACCATCTTAAAGGGGATGTAGCCCGTCCTACTGCCGAAAATGCCTTAGGGTAGAAATTGAAAAAGAGGCAGCTAGATTGAGGGACGAGTGCGCACGTCTGACTGTCGAGTGCTCAAAAGCCAATACTAAGCTCGACCTTGTGCGAGACGAGCTGAGTTCACTACAAGCCACCCTAACCAAAAAAGAGATGGCATGGAGAAGAAAGCTTAAGAAAGAACTCTCTACTCAGAAAGAAGAAATTCTGGATCAGTTAGGAGAGGCTTAAGGAAAGTTGCTGACTCGGCTAATTTATGAGGCCAACAAGCATTTTTCTGAGGCTGATCTCAGCTGGATGGATGATCCGAATGCTTTGCCCGATCCTTCATCTAGTGACGATGATCACGAGGCTTCTCAGGACCCCATGTCATCTCAACTGAATGTTGATACAGAGATCAGATCGAAAGCTGTAGCTTCCTTGTCAACAAAGAATGCTTCTGGAGAACCAGCGAAGTCTTCCCATCCATTTTCCTTACCGACAGAGAATGCTTTTGGAGAACCAGCGAAGTCTTTTCGTCCTCCCACTGAGGCGATTGTAGGGCCTTCTTTTGTTATAGAAATGGTAGATATAAAAGCATAGTTTTTCTTTGTAATGTTTTCTTTCTTCTAGAATTTGCATTTTGTACAAACTTTCGCATAAGAATACAATTCGACGTGTTTTTCAATTGTGTCTTTGTACTGCAAATTTAATTTCGAGTTAGATTTGTCCAACAATCAACTGAGGAGAAAATATAAAATCAACTAAGGAGAGTACTTCCTGAATTTGGAGATGCTTTTTAAGCATTGTAATCCCTGACTCTTAAGATTGCCAATCAATTAATCCGATCGGTTATTTATAGGAGATTCATACTGTAATATCCCACATCGGTTGGTAAGGTGAACAAAATAGTCCTTATAAGGCTATGGATACCTTACCCTCGTGAACGCATTTTGGGTAATTCGCCCAGGAACAAAATCGTGAGGACCTCAGTTCAAAGCGGACAATATTCATGAGCGGCTATCTGGGGACGTTAAAGATGGTATCAGAGCCGGTGCCGGATCGGTGTGCCAGCGTAATACTGGGCCCCCAAGCCAGCGAGGACGCTAGGCCTATTTAGGTGGGATGGATTGTAATATTCCATATCGGTTGGCAAGGTGAACGAAATAGTCCTTATAAGGCTATGGATACCTTACCCTCGTGGACGCGTTTTGGGTAATTTGCCCAGGAACAAAATCGTGAGGACCTCGGCCCAAAGCGGACAATATTCATGAGCGGCTATCTGGGGCGTTACACATGCACAATGAGTGACTTTTCGAACTTGTTGATCTTTACATCTTTGGTTCGGAATAATCATCAAACTTAGCGAATAAGTTGATGAAGATTAGACGAATGTGTTAGTGTAAGCCCTAGCCCCAATACATTGTAATAAAACACTTAGTTAATAAGAATGAGGCATTTGTTTTATCTTTTGTATTCCCGTGCATATCAATTGATAAAACTATCCAAGAATGTCGTTTCGGTTTACTTGAGGATGTGTATATGACACAGCCTGAAGGTTTTGTCAATCCCAAGCATCCTAAGAAGGTATGCAAGCTTCAAAAATCCATTTATGGATTAAAGCAAGCATCCCGAAGTTGGAATCTTCGTTTTGATGAGGCAGTCAAAGAATTTGACTTCATCAAGAACGAAGATGAGCCTTGTGTGTACAAGAAGGTTAGTGGGAGCATAGTAGTATTTCTGATCCTATATGTGGACCACATCCTTCTCATTGGGAATGATATTCCAACATTGCAAAAGGTTAAGCAATGGTTGGAAAAATGTTTCTCAATGAAAGACTTAGGTGAAGCCGAGACAATACTTGGTATTCAAATCTATAGAGATAGATCGAATCGGCTTTTGGGACTAAGTCAAGAAAAGTACATAGACAAAGTACTAAAGCGTTTTAGTATGGGAGACTCAAAGAAAGGGTACATACCTTTGGCTTTGGGAGTTCCTTTGACTAAAGAACAGTGCCCTAAAACCAAAGAGGAAAGGGACAACATGAGTAGAATCCCATATGCATCTGCTATTGGATCTATCATGTACGCTATGTTATGTACTAGGTTGGATGTTGCTCATGTACTGAGTATAACCAGTAGGTTTCAGCAAGACCCTGGTGAGAAGCACCGGTCTGCTGTAAAAGGGATCCTTAAGTACCTGCGAAGGACTAAGGATCACTTCTTGGTGGATGGTGGTCAAGAAGAGCTCGTCATACAAGGTTATGTCGATGCTGCTTTTCAGACCAGCACTCAGGATTCTAGATCGCAATCTGGGTTTGTTTTTGTTTTGAACGGTGGTGCTGTCAGCTAGAGAAACTCAAAGCAAGAAACCGTTGCCGACTCAACTATAGAATCTGAGTATATTGCAGCAAGTGAGGCTACAAAAGAGGCTGTTTGGATTAAAAATTTCATTAATGGATTAGGAGTGGTCCCAAGCATCCTAGATCCATTAGAAATGTTCTGTGACAATAACGGGGCCATCGCACAGGCCAAGGAGTCCCGGTCACACCAGAAATCCAAACACATACTCAAGAGGTACCACCTGATCAGAGAAATCATTGATCGTGGGGACGTCAAGGTTAGCAAGATAGCAAGTGAAGACAAAGTAGCAGATCCTTTGACGAAATAGTTACGTCCAAATCTGCACGAAGCTCATTTGAGAGCGTTCGGTCTTAGGGCTATGCCCAGTTGGGACTAGTGCTAGTGGGAGATTATTAGTGTAAGCCCTAGCCCCAATACATTGTAATAAAACACTTAGTTAATAAGAATGAGGCATTTGTTTTATCTTTTGTATTCCCGTGCATGTCAATTGATAAAACTATCCAAGAATGTCGTTTCGATTTAAGTTATCATGTGTGAGGCACATGGATTGTAAGACCTTGAAACAAATGGGACTTCATTCTAAATATCCCTAGTCAGTCATTGTTATGGGAATAACAAATGAATTAAGACTAGTATGCTCTCTCTGATATTATGAGTTCTGTCTTACGGATCATTAGGACAAGAGTGTCAATCAGAGATCATAGATACATGTTAAAGAACATGGTATCTGGATTCGATCCGCTCATGAGAACACTACACGGTACAAGTCATAAGTGTTTCTCATATGCAAGTTTTGTATCGGAGTTCTTAGACCTGAAATCTCTATGAAACCCTTTATGAATTACTGTGTACTTTGACATACACCTAACGTGCTCGTAACAGAGTGACAAGTACGGGTATGATTGGGTATGCATTGATTCATGTTAGAGAGCATGAGAGAAGTGAAGGGATTACCCCTCTCGATAAGAGAGAAAATATCACCGGCCACTTGATCAGTGAACTGAGAAGTGTATGGCCATACCGAGATGGAATAATGAGTAATCATTATTTATCTGAGAGTTCAGTGTCACTGGAATATCAAGAAAGGAATTAATATATATAAGGATGACTAGTTCCATGCCTTATATTAATTCTGATATTTAAGGGTAAGGGACTATGCAAAATTGCATTAGGTCACTAAATGCCATATGTATTTTCATTTAATTTGGATTGCTATAATATCTTGCCAGAGAATATATATAGCCTTTGAATTAATTTATTAATTCATTGCCAATATTAAATGGACCTATAGGATCGCACACAAAGCATTGGGCTTAAAATACTTAAATTAAGTATTGGGCATTAATTTGGGCTTTTAATTAAAGTCAAATTAATGTATGTAATGGGTTATAAAATTGCTATTGGGCTTTGGTCCATGAGAGAGAGAAATTCAGCCCACAAGGTTTAATTTCAATTAATTAAATGTCATGTATTAATTTAATTAATTGAGTATTAAAGCCTAAAGACATATTTATCTAATTAAATCATTTGATGTGGCCGAAATTCCTAAGAGAAATCACAAGGAATTTCGGCACATGTATAGTTTTTATTTAAGTGATTTATTAGATTTAAATGTCTTATCTTTTATCCTAAATTAAGTGATATAATTTGATTAAATGACTTTTGATTTTATCTTGGATAAATTGAAAGAGTTTTTATCAATAAATATTACTTATTTTAATTAAGTGATAAATGCAAATATTAATTATCTTTAGCTAATATTAATTATCTTAAGATATTATATTTGAGATCCATCACTTAAAGGAAAGAGAAGATATATAATTAAAGTGGGAAAAACGTGAAACCCTAGGCTTTCATTCTAGGTTTTGCGTGAACTCTTCCTCTCTCTCTCAAGTTTTCTTTTAGCCAATTTTTCACAAGGAGAAAGGATTGTTCCTCATTCTCTTGTGTTATTGGATAGAAATAGCAATCTAAAGAAGTACAAAATCAAATTTTGTAGCTTCAAACTATAGCCATTACACAATACTTAAAAGAGAGCTAGCAATCTCGGTTTTAAGCCGACGGTGCAATTGTGTGTGTGAGAATAGAGGGAGTGGCGTAAAAGGCTATTCCTTGGCATTGGTGATCGAGATCTAAGGCGGACAAAGTCATCTTAGTTGCTGGCCATCACCGAAATCAATATCTAAAAGGCATCTTAACTTGTAAGTTCTACAACCTAAAATTGCATGTTTTCGTTCTTAGTTTTGGATATGTATGGTATGTATGATAAAAATTTTTGTTTTTCCGCTGTACCATCATGATTATCATACCATGTCATATTCCTTCAGAATGCTCCTTACCTTACAAGCTCGGGATAAACGTTGAGCCTGGCAGGAGAACTTATCTTGCAAATGAATGGATTTCAACTTTCACATTTTCGGCTGTATCAAGCCTAGCAGATAAGCTATGCCATATTTTTTTGTCGATCAAGATGTAACATCGATCGAAATTAAGCTCTCAGTCTTAGAGTGACCGAAATAAATTCGTTAATTCGGTCGGTACTTTGGCGGTAGGTTAATATTACTGTAGGTCAATATTAGCTCGGTACCAAATAAAAATTATCCAATATAAGCCTAGTGTGTTAATTAGGAAAAAAAGAAAGACTTTGGTACACGAAGAAATTACTCCTCTGCTTTTTTTTGGTAAGAGAGAGTGAGCAAAGCTCACGAAACAAAAAGCCTATCGAAAATAGAAGACGCCAATGGAATCATGCCTAAGCCAATTACTTAGCCCAGGTGGAGGGGAGTTCAGAGTGTGATATCTCGAAGAGAAACCATGACCAAGGAGAGCGATGAAATCCACCACAAAATTTGCTTCTCGATGAATGTGATGGAAGGAGATGGAGAGGAGTTCCTCAGCAAGTCTTCGAATGTGGCTTATTAGTGAGTGACAAGAAGCATTGACCAAGCTCCTACCATATGTAACGTCCTTATCTGAACAGTCTTTTCCGATACAGAACTAAGCGGTAAGCCGAAAAATTTTTTTAACCAAAATATAATCCATTGACTGACAATACTATATACTATTCAAATTTATACATTTAACTTTTCAACTTATAACTGTTTGAAATACTATTATTTTTATTCTTAAATTATGGTTTTGACCTTAGTTCATTTATTTTCACTTTGACTTTTTAATTATTTTTAATTATGTTTCACAATACAATTATTAATTCTTTTAACATTTAAGACCAAATAATATTATTATATTAACAACTTTTCAATTAAATCTTTATTTCTTCATTTTATTACAAAAGATCCTTTTCATTTTTTTTTTGCAAAATTGTCATAACTTGCTTATTTTTACTTTTCAATTGACTTTTAGCTTACAAAAGTTCTATTCGGTCTTTAACTGAACTCTTTGTACAATATTTCACATTTAATCTATAATTTCCTGAATCATTACGGTATTGTTACTTTTGGATTTTTAATTATAATTTTAACTTTATTTTACAAATTTTTATTTTCAATGTAATAATTGGTATACAATATACCAATTGGTCCTTATTTTGACTTTTTCATGTAAAATTACATTTTAGTCCTTTAACTTTATAAAAGTTGGTTTTTTTACATAGTTAACCAAATTACCATTTTACTCTTATTAATTCTTTCCTTCTCACTTTTACTTATTAAATTCATCTTTTGAAAAAATTACCGTTTTACCCCTAAACTTTTAATTCTTTTCATTTAGGTCCTTTTTCACCTTAACTTTAATTTTAACTTTCTTTTTTTTTTCATTTTTAACATTTTCTTATCATTATACCCCTAGTATAGACTCGGCAGAAACTCTCAGACCGGATATACGGGACGTGGACCCTATAGGGTCACAACAGAATGAGAAATGACCTCCAAGAATCATTCCTTAAAAAATATATGAATATATGACAGTACATATAACAGATACTATGCAGATCAAAGATCTTACCATAGCAAAGCAAGTCACCATGACTTGCACCGCGGTATAAGATATCCCTATGGCTAGTCAATTATATCCTGAGCAAGACTTTTATTGTCTGACTATTGCTAAGGGCAAAAATCACTTTATTTCAAAATACTTTTCAATTTTAACAATTACAAATACTTTTTCAGTCAATGTATTTTTTTCAATTAATCTTTTCAGTACTTTTTCAGAATCTTACACACAGATTGTGAATTATGACATCATAATTCACCATGCTCACTTTACATTTTACACCTTTCAGTGTCTTTTCACTCCACTACTTTAGCCAACTATTATTTCAGTACTTTTTATACACTGTGTGAATTATATCATTATAATCCATCATTACTTGGCCAATTTATGAATTATTTCTTAATAATTAAATAATTCAATATTTTGACTTTACATCTTATTTTGTTGTTAACTTTTAACAATTTTCTTACTTTTTCTGTATAAAATTACGATCGTTCGGGATATGCGATATTTTTATACGATTTGTGAATTATTTTACAATAATTCACCATTATATTATCGATTTATGAATTATTTCTTAATAATTCATTTCGGTCATTTTATACATTATACTTTTTATGGTCTTTTTATTCTAATAAATTAGCCAGTCACTTATTTCATTAATTTTGGATAATTTATGAATTATATCAATATAATTCATTATTTTTCACTTTAATTACAATTTATAACTCAATAATTCAATATTTTATTTTGTACATATTTAAATATTTCTTCCAAAATATTTAAATAAATTCCATAATTTCTATATAAATGCATAAAAATATTATTTACTCATTTCAAGCATTATTTCACAAAAAATCAATATTTTTCACTAATACATAACCAATTAATTAATCCAAAAATATTCTAATAAATTTCATAAATTCTCTAAAAATTCATGGATAATATATTTCATATTTATTATCATTCTATGGCTTAATTTCATTGAAATACTTAATATACACATAATTTCTTTAAGCATGAAATTCGGTCATCATAATAATTAGACTTTAAAAATTCTTTTAAATTTATTTAAGCTTCCTATTATGCTAAATCGAACTCCAATTACACTTTTCTAACACCAATTTCAATTATACAAATCTTTATTAAATTCTTTCTTATAAACCCTAAAGCAAAATCATAAAATTTATAGGGAAATAATATGATTTGATAGTCACTAACCATTTTTCCATGCTTAACCTTCCTTGGGCTTCCTTTTCATGCCTTAAGCCTTAGCAAAACATCCCTCATCATTAAAATCTTCACATGGCCGAACTTTTCACCCTTAAAATTACCAAGATAACAACATTTTTAGCTCAAATAAACCTCAAACATGGACTATAGACACCCAAAACTAGTAGTAGGTGCCTTAAAACAAAATTAAAACCAATAATTTCTCTTACCTCATTTTGACCTCCAAGCTTTTTTCACTTGTTTTCTCTTGCTTATCTCCATATAATCCTTGGTTTGAGATCAGATCCAACAATTAGAGAAGCTGGAGAACATTTCTTGTGTTTGGATCAAGGGAAAAAATGAAGAAATGAAGAAGAAATTTTGAGAGAAAAGTAAAATGAACCTTTTGGCCAACAATGAAGGAGGAAGCTGCTGGAATAGAAGATGAGCCACAAAAACCACTGTAAAAATCTCCCTTTTATATCACTCTCAAAGATCTTGGGCTTGGGCTTGGGTTAATGGGCTTGAATTAATTAATCAAAGCCCATTAACTACACAATAAGCAATCTTAATTAATTTCTCCCACTTTACAATTTCAAATCACTCCAAAATTGATTTCACCATCTTTATAACATCAAAAATAGGTTGTATACAAAATTTCAACCTAATCGGAGTCTGTTTTTGGTTCAGTTCGATTAAATCGATCCGATTCAAAAATACCGATTTTACCGAAAATTTTACTTTTTGAAACCAAAATAATCTACACATTATTTTAGACATATCTATAATTTTTGACAATTTTTAAACTTTATTTGATATTTTTAAAGCCCTGATCAAATTTACGGTTGATCGGTTACTATTTAAACCAAAATCATTATTTTTCTCCTACTTCTTGAGTTCAAATATTTCCAAAAATACTTTTAAAATTCTCAAAATATATTCATTAGGATTTTTGAATATTTTTGGATGAATCAGAGACTATTTTTTGGTCTGAACTACTTTTACCAGTCCGATAGTCCGATTTTTTGCATCACTGAAAAATCATTTTTTCTTTACTATATGATTCTACATCTCATTTAATGTATATCTGAAAAATATGGTAATTTTTAAAGGTCATTAGCTATTTTTAAAGTTTCAGACAAATTTTTAGTTAACCTAAACACTATTTTAACTGAAACCGTGACTTTTTCTTATTTTTGACTTTTGGAGGCCTATTTGATCTCAAATTCATTTCAAAATTTAACCCTGAACTACCCGTAATCCATATTTTTCGATAATCCAATAAAATATTTTTCACCTTCGGATGTACTTTTCAGCCCGAAAGATATTATTTACTATTGAAAAATACTGTTCACGACTAACCCGGTGTTCAGGCCACTACACCATAGATCATATCTATAACCATTTTATTGTCACATTCAACTATCACCTTACGTATCCCTTCTTCTTTAGCCTTACAAAGACCATAGTAGACTCCTCAGATTTCAGATAAGAAGATGGGGCAGACGACAATATTGACAACATAGCCTGCATGCCAATTCCCCGGGTGATCGCGCAAAAGCCCACAGCAGGTGGCGTTTCCTTCCATAGACATTTATGCATCAGAGTTGATTTTGATGACTCCCATAGGAGGATGGGTCCAAACCACATGGATAGGGCCAGCATCCTTATGGTTGAGCACATCCATACGATTGAGAGCATCCTGGTAGTAGGTAACATAGTTAATCACATCCTTGACCATCAGAAAGGTAGACCTATGGACATTTTGACAAATAAATCCATTCCTATTCTTTCAAAGATTCTAGTAGCCAATAGCAAAAAGTTCCAGCCACCTAACACCCTCCACTGTCACATTCTGATGCTGGAAGTTAAGCTTCATTTAGGATTTTAGATCCTCTGCCTCTATGAAAGAAGAAGAGAAGTCCGTAGGAAGACAAAGGTGCCAGAAAGAAAAAGCTGCAAAACAATTATGAAGCACATAGAGTCCACTTTCACTAGCCTCATAACAGATAGAGCAAACATCGGAATCTGAGAGATGTTTGCGTTTTCTCTCCGAATTTGTCATAATTCCTTTGTTAAGAGCAAGCCAAAGGAATGTCTTTATACACTAAGTTACCTTGAGTGTCCAAATTTGATCCCAAATAGAGTCGTTGTCAGTCATAGAGCTTTCACTCAGAGATAGATAGGAAGACCTGATAGTGAAGTCTCCTGAAGAGGATAGATCCCAGTACACCAAATCCTTTCCAGCAGTAGACATGGGAGGACAGACCGAAGCTATTTTAGACAGCAAGCTATGTGAGAAGAAATCCTCAAATAAATACCAAAGCCATCCCTCACCGTCTATCGCAAAATGAGCAATATTCTTATCAATAAGATCCACAGGGATGGGTTGAGAAGCAAGATGAAACAGGGGGCCAGTAACCCCAGGGACCCACCGATCAAACTAAAAACTAACTTGCAGACCGTTTCCAATAGACCATAAAGCATGATTCTTGATATTATTCCAGTACCTACAGACCTCCCTCCAAAGGGGCGTTGAATTGCGATTAGCAGTGGGATTAGCCATAGGGACATTCTGGAATTTATACTTTGCAACAAGAACTTCTATCCATAGCTGCTTGGATCGAGTGAAGATCTGCCAGCCAATTTTCATCATAAAGGATACATTGGGCAACTTTGTATCCCGAAAAGCCAGGCCCCCACTGTTTCTGGGTTGAGTGATCTTGCTCTAAGGTACCAAAGCAAGTTTCCTATTGTCCTCAGCTCCACCCCAAATAAACTTTCGAGATAGCTTATCAAAATCATTGCAAAGAGAGGTCAGGATCACAGCTGCCTGCATAACATAAGTAGGCATTGTAGCTAAGGCTGAATTGGTAAGAGTGATTCTTCATGCCATCGAGACACGGGAGAAATTCCAGCTTGTCATCTTACTCTTCGTACGGTCCAGAACATAATAGTGATTTCGAGAAACTATTGAGTGAAGAAGCGGCATGCCAAGGTATTTACCCAAGTCCGCGACTTCTTTAAATCCCAAACAGTTATTAATATCCTTATGAATATTAACACTGACATTCTTGGAGTAAAAGATGTTGGTCTTGTGTGCGCTAATTCTTTGCCCAGAGCTATCACAAAAGCGGTTGAGGACATTGGTAATTATTTGAGCTTGCAGCACATCCGCTTTAGCAAAGAGGATCAATTCATCAGCAAAAAAGAGATGGCTAAGAGGGAGACCACCCCTATATAGTTGAATAGGTTTCCACAGACCACGGTTAACCGCATCACAAATGCCCTGGCTTAATCTCTCCATGCAGAGAACAAAAAGGTATGGAGAAAGAGGACACCTTTGTCTCAATCCTCGGGTAGGAGCAAAGGAATCAGAAAGATCCCCATTCCAAAGCAATTGCATGGAAGTGGATGTGACACAATCCATGATAACTGTAACAAGTGCAGTTGGGATTCTAACATCAATAAGCATATCCTTGAGAAAAACCCAACTGATGCGATCATATGCCTTTTCTAAGTCAACTTTAATGGCCATAAAACCAACTTTTCCTTTTTCATACGCATGGTGTGGATGACTTCTTGAGTGATGATGATGTTTTCTATTATATGGCGACCAGGGACAAAGCTTGTTTGTGTGGTGCCAATCAGAGCAGGCATCAGACACTTGAGTATGTTGGCAATGGTTTTGGTAAACAGTTTATAAAGGACCGTACACAAGGCAATGGGCCGGAGTTGAGAGAGATTCTGGGGGGCTTTTACTTTGGGGATTAGACAGAGCTTTGTTTTATTCATGAAGGGGTCCATTTTGCCTCCCTGAAGGATTCGCTTAACTTCATTACAGATTCCAGTGCCCACCACATGCCACTGGGCTTGGTAAAACCCTGCATGAATGCCATAAATACCTGCGAATTTCCAAGGCTTCATGTCATGAAGTGCCTTCTAGATATCCTCATTAGTATATTCTCCACTCAAGATATTAAGCTTGTCTCCAAGGTTAGGGAACCGGCCCCTAATATGATAAGGGGTCCAGTTGGTACAATCATCTGTGTATAAATTAAAGAAGAAGCTTACTGTCATGGAGCGTAAAATGCCGGGATCATCTTGCCAGATACCATCACTGTCTTGCAAATACTTGATTTTGTTCCTCCGTCTTTGTCGAATGGTTCGTTGATGGAAGAAAGAAGTATTCTTATCTCCCCACAAGATCCATTCACTCCTGGATTTTTGAAACCAAAGTAATTCTTCATGAAGGAGTGTCTGCTCAAGTTCCAGTTTAAGTTTCTCTTCTAGATTCTCAAGAAAACGAGAATGTATGTGGGCCAGAAAGTTTTGAATGCCAAAAATGCGTGCCAAGAGCACATTCTTCTTATGAAAAATATTGCGAAAAATATTGCCAAAAATAGAAGAGTTCCATTGCTGCAACTTGTCCACAAAGTGAGCTACCGAGTCCTTGAGACTTCCTTCCATTTTCCAACTTCTCTAAACAAAATCTTGGAAGTCCGGGTGAGTTAGCCACGCTTGGAGGAATTTAAAAGGCCTTGTTCCTTTTTGTGACTGGGAAGGATTAAGCTTCAGTAGAAGAGGTCTATGATCTGATGCTATTCTGACCAGGTGAAAAATGGATGCTTCAGGGTAACGGCATTGCCAAACTGAGTTACAAATGCCCCGATCAAGCCGCTCTTGAAGATTCCCCCCTTCTCCAAGTATCTATCAGATTAGAAGAACTAAACCAGTCCAAAAAGCTCCTACAAGCTCCAATCCTATTGGTGGAGCCACCTTGTCCCTCCCAAGCAAACAAAATAGCATTAAAGTCCTCCATGAGGAGCCAGGGATCAGCCATGTGCTAGTTAATACTCTGAAGGCAGGGCCATAGTCTGCTATGCAAAGAAGCTATAGGGTGTCCATAAATAGCAGTGAAGAAAAACATAGAGTTAGTACCGAAGTTAATTCGCTGATGGATGAACCGCATATCATTAAGTAGGACTTCCACACACCACTCTTCCTTCCAAAGGATCCAAATGCCTCCACTAACTCCTCTACTTTAATTGTTGTGCAACAGCATAAGCAGTTGTATGAAATGCAAGAAAAGGATGCAATAAGGAATCTAGTAATTATCTGCTTTTATACATGCAAAAGAAAAAACAGAAGTAGACAGAGATAGCAGCCAATCTGCTACCAATCGACAGGTCAAGAGGCTGGTATATTTTTTGCATATATGCCGTGTGAAGAATGCACATGCAAAGCCAAGCCAGATGAAATGTAACTGAGATTCTTGGAAAAATAAAAGTTACGAAAATCAAAGATAACTAACAACTTACTATCTGTTCATTACAGCACAAAAAGACCCCATGACCATTTAGTATCTGACCAAACTTCACTAATGTCAACTCAGATGTATTTACAATCAAAGATGCTATAAGCAGAATTGCTATTTTCATGCCCAAGGATTTAGTAACTACACAGCCAGTTCTGGAAAAAAAAAATTCAAAAAAAAGAAAATACTGTGCTGATGACAGCAATTAGCATCAAAAGTTCAACAATGCAGTAAGCAGAATTCCTAGGGAAACTTGAGAGCGACTATAACCATACCATTATATTAATTATACCGCAATGAAATACACCGTAATTTGGTGTTTCATAATTTGCTTAAATTACAGCTGTACAACAAATTTTTTGATTAAATTAGGCTTACTCAGCTACAGATCCTTGCAAGTTTTCCATTGCTACTGAGCTGCCACTATCTTTTCTAGATGGGCTCTGAGTCTTTTCGTCCTCTTTCTGTGGCACAATCCCAGCAGCCTCAGAATGAGATACTACTTGATCATCCACTTCAATTACAGACCCTTCTACATCAACGGATACTGGACTCTTAGAAACAGCTTCTGGAATATCACCAGACTTAAGCTGCTCATTTTTTTCAGCTTCAGAAGTTTTTGATTCCTCAGAAATCTTATGATGAGAGTCCTCAACCTCACCTTCTCCCCCGTGTGACACCATAGAAGATGCTGGCAGAACAGAAGTTTCCAAAACATTTTCTTGAACCACCCCATCACACTTAAAAGGACCATCCGATTCAGCTTCAGAAGTTTTCAATTCCTTAGGAGTCTTATGAGAGTCATCATCAGCTTCTCCCCCCTCTGAAACCAGAGGACATGTAGACAGTTCTGGAATTTCAGAAACATTCTCAAGAACCATCCCACCACATTTATATTGATCATTTGTTTCAGCTTCATGATTTTTTGACTCCTCAGGGATCTTATGAGAAGAGTCCTCGACATTCTCTTCAGGCACAATACTACTAACCTCGGCACTTTCAGGCCCTATCCCACAAACAGAAGAATCTTCAGGTCCTATCCCACCAATATGTGTTTCAACCATTTGGTGACTATTTTCTATTTCACAGCTACTCCGTATCCCTGTTTCAGATGCCATTTTACCAACCTGAGATGCAACCGTCTGACTGCATTTCTCATTTCCAGATCCTTCTGATTCCGTTGACATACAACCATCTTGTTTATTCATCTCAGAACTCTCTTTAGCCTTATCATCATCCTCCAGGAAATGGGGAGATGAAGACAAAACCATTTTTTCTGGAACAGTTTCAGGCAATTTGTCAACAACCTGAGGAACAACTACTGTGTCATTCTTTTCTTTGTCAAACTCGTTTGATCCAGTTGCTAATGTAAAGCTGTGACTCTGACCTTCCCCAAACAAGTCATGAGCCTTTTCCTCTGGTGCCATGATATTGGACTCCGGTGGTGTAGCAATCTTCAATTCCTCTGGTGCTGCCATCTTTGATTCCTTTGGTGGGTTGCAAAAAAAAGCCTGCTCAGCTGATCCTTCATTCTTTTCTTCATCCTCCGCAATTTTTTCAGACAACTCTCTTGTTGAAACCCCACCGACTTTAGCAACATCAATACCCCTCTCTCCTTCAAATTCTTGTGTTTCCTTGACTGCTAGCAAATTGCCAGCTACACCCTTCTCACAAAAGCCGTCAACTTTTTCTACCTCAACCACATGGGAAGATGAAGGAAGAGTGGGTTCAGAAATATCCTTCTGTACAACTGCACCAACCTGCAAGATATTCATTTGATCACCATCCTCTGTAGCAGTAGATTCAGCAGCAATATCAACTGGCAATGATGCACCTCGTTTTGCCCCTGCATCCATGCCAGCACCATCCTCGCCAGCTCCACTTCCAACCTCTGGCATCACCTTATCTCCGCAGTCATCATTCTCAATACCCACAGATTCAGAAACTGCAGACTTCTGCAAAGATGTTTGATATTCCACATTACCAACCTCAGGATGACCATCCTCATTGGTCCCAAGAGTCAATTGTGTTTTATTAGTGTCTTCCAGAACGTCCTGTACATTGGAAGATGCAGCAACAAGACCTACTGCCAAAGGCTCGCGTACTGCAGCAGGCTCTGCTTCCATTTTGCAAACCTCATCATGATTCCCCTGACTACCTTCAACTCCACTAGAGTCTTTTGGAGCATCCTGACCATTGGAAGATGTAGTGACAAAATCTTCTGTAGCTTGGACTGCAGAAGGCTCTACTTCCATATTGCAAACCTGAGCATGATCCTGCTCATTACTTTTAACAGCCAGTGAAGATTCCATCCTGCCATGATCCTCTTTAACAACCTCTGCACCACCAGACTGAGATGCAAACACATGTGATGATTCTAAAATAGAATCCCCTTTATCTTTGCTCCCACCCACTAAATCTTCTAATTTTCCCTGCTTAGAGGAAGCCTTACACAAAGAGGAAGGATTCCAACCAGAAGCCACATCACACTGCTGAAGATCAGGTCTGTGATTGTTGTCCTCTACAAAAGCTTCCAAACGTGCAACAGCAACTTTATCTTCACTGAAGTGCATGTCAGACCTGCCAGAAAAACCTTCAGCCATATCAACATAATCTAGATTATCCCGAATCCCAGAAACAGACCTAGTCACCAGAGGATGAACACCCAAATCATCAGATGATCTAGAAGTTGTGGGGCCTTCAAGACTTCTATAAGCATCAGCAGAATCTTTAGGAGACACTTTGGAAGAAGTCTGTGTTTCAATTTTAGAACTGTTCAGGGTCATGTCAAGTGGCTCCTTTTCAACTTTTTCTGATTCGAAGGAGCTGGCACTAATTGTTGCAGACTTTGTAGGATGATCATCAGCAGTGATTTTTATGGAAACTGTAGGACCTTCAATTCTCATGGAATCTAGAGACTCCTGCACAGAAGGCTTATCAGCAATTTCCATTGCTGTCTGTGTCGCAGCAGGAGTGCTTGCATCACCAGAAAGAAAACCAGCACCACTAGTATTTGTAGAACCTTCTACACCAACGACTGGTGAAGTCAATGCTTTCAATGTAACTTGCGGTTGCTTTACTGCTTTTGTATCACAAGGCTCAATTACAGCTGAAGCAGGTCCAGCTACAGTAGGATGATCACCAGCATCAGCAGCTTCCACAGAAATTATGGGATGCTCAATCCTGCTACAATCATGGGTGGGAGACTTTGGCTGTTCTTTAGAAGACATAACTGCTTCATTTTCACACTTATCCAAGGTCAGCCCAGAAGGTGCTGGTGCACCTGGAGATGCAACTTTTGAACCTACCACATCCCCAGAGCACACTGAATTTTGAGCAGTGAGTTCATTAGGTGCTGAAGCAGAAGCGCGCACATCCCGCTTTTCACCAACATCTGTTGAAACTGCAGGGGTGAGCTCCATATTACTCTCTGTAGTTGAATTTTTGGAAGAGACATCATTTTTATTAATTGAAGGCGCATTTTCTTGTGAACTTTGATGATTTGCACTTTCAGCAGGCATCTTACTGAATAAAGGTACAGTTGGGGTATTTCGAGCTTCATTCCTAGAAAATTCACCCGTTCTATTTTTTGGTGAGCAACTCTCCGAGAAAATTTCCTTCATCACACGGGCAACATCAGTAATAGCAGCCGTCTGTATTCGGCCAAAAGGAGGAACTCCACCAGTCTCTTTCCTTTTTGAATCTTGAGCAGCTAAAGCACTCGGCAAAGATGCCTCCTGAAAGTAATTGAATGCATATATCAGTCAAAGAATTGAATGTGACAATGCAAGCAGACTTACCCATCAGATTAAGATATAACTTCCAAGGCGCTGGCCACTTTCAGCCAAAATTGCAATTACATCTTCAAATAATTAGGGCCCTTCGATCAGTTATAGACATCTCTTGACCAAAAATTGAAATTACTAGTTTGGAATCTTAGTATTAATAATTATTATTATATAGTTCATATAAAATTGCATAATTTTTTCAAAATTTTCACAATAGACATATTAAAAAGTACTTGGTTCATAACAAAACCAAGTACGATGAATGTCATTAAAATTTTATCAATTAATGGATTTCAGAAAATTTAAAAAGAAAATGACTTGCAAAAGTCTCGGCTATGTTAAAACACAGATCCTACAGTTGATGATGATAGTATAATTAAAAATTTTGCCAACATTGACATTCAAGTTTTGGTTCATCAGGCCAAACTTGAATATGACAAGTTCGGTGCATGTAAACAACTTAAAATACCTGGAAGGCATTTGCAGGTTCCTTTCCATCACTATCTCGTTTGCTTCTCAATGACATAGTCCTACTCCCTGCCAAATCCCCGGTTTTGTTCTGAGACTGTGTACTTAGTTTTGGATCCTGACCATCAGAAGCATCAACAGAAGGTGAAACTTGACCTGATTTCTTTCCCCTACACCTAGGTGCTTCTCTAGTTGGAGCCTTCCGACCTTGCCTTTTAACTTGTACGGCTTCTGGTGAGAGAGATTGGGGCGCTGTTTGAATAGATTGTGAGGCTGGAGAGATAAAAGGATGAGATGCAGCTGGCTGAGAATTGGAAATGATATTCACAGCAACCTGATTGGTGGATTTGGAAGTGCCTTCTACAACATCAGAAACAGGCAATGACTTTGTTGTATGGTTAACAACTGCAGATGATTTATCCTCAGAGTTTTGGCCCTGCACTACCTCTGTAGTTGTCATTTTCAATACAGGTAGAGTTGGAGCGATCACACTTGCATTGCCTTGCTCATCAATCATAGCTTTTGAAGAGCGATTTTCAGCTGATAACTCCTTTCTCACAGCGCTCAGAATTTGACCAGGAGATGTGCCTGCAAAAGTTGAGCTATTCAATACAAGCAAGCAAAAAGTAATTCCTATATTGTTGAAGTGCATAATATACAGTTTCATTTCGATAAACATGAAAACTAAACCATGCATCTAGAAATACCATCATTTATTTCTGCCGAGCAGACAAGTTGCTGAGTTTGGGCTGTATTGTCCACATGCTCATTTGACTTTTTATCCTGAACAACTCCTATGGATGTTTTCTCCTGGTTCACATCTCTGGTATCACACATCTGTTGGTTACATGCCGTGACGGCTTTACCCAAACAGTCATCGGATTTACTCTGTGAAAGCATATCTAATGAAGAAACCTCAGTTACTAGGGCATGTGGTGCAGCAGGTGGTATAGGTGCTTGTTTTCTTCCCCTACGCCGTGTTGTTCCTGAACCAGCTTGCGTAATCTGGCTTTGGCCTTTTATTTGCATAGGAAAAGAAGGGGAAGGAGAGCCCTGAGTGGCAGATGAGACTAAAGATGCAGGAGGAGCTGACTTAGAATCCAAAGTAATACCTGGTTCATTATGATGAACAGTTCCACTAGAGACTTCTACAGAAGCAGAACCAGGTAAACTACTATTAGAATGACCCAGAGGAATGCTGGAAGCAGTGCCACCTGTTGCATTAACAGATACGTTTTGTGATTGTTCATTTACACTTGGATTGGGAACAGCCAAATTCAAAGGAGATGTCACCAAAGGCTCCTGTTTCTTTCCCCTCCGACGTGGTGCTCCACTTTGAGCCTTCCGACCCCTTCCTCTTGACTGTATAGGCACGGAATGGGTAGCAGTGATAGACTGTCCACCAGGTGAAATAACAGAAGCAGAAGCAGATTGCGGGCCAGGCAGAACAACAGAAGCAGACAGTGAACCAGGTGTAACAACAGCAGCTGAAGCAGAAGCAGAAGCAGACAGTGAACCCGGTGTAAGGACAGAAGCTGAAGCAGAAGAGGACAGTGAACCAGATGTGACAACAGCGGCTGAAGCAGAAGAAGACAGTGAACCAGGTGTAAAAACAGCAGCTGAAGCAGAAGAAGATTGTGAGCCTGGTGTAGAAACAGAAACAGAAGCGCATTGTGAAACAGGTGCAACCACAGAAGCAGAAGCAGGTTGTGAGCCAGGTGTAAGAATAGAAGCAGATGCAGACTGTGAGCTGGGAGTAAAAGAGACTGTAGGGGTCATAGGCTGATAAGCAGGAAGAAGCCCTACAGTAGGCTGAAGTGCGGTTGCACTGACACCCCCTATATTAGGACAAGGCGAGGAATCAGAGATACAGGATTTTGCTGAGACTGACTCAATCCCCTTTGGCAATCCCACAGCCACTTTGCCACTTCCAGAAGATGCTGGAGATTTATCTGTTCTCCTCGGCCTTCCACGTCCCCGCTTAGATGGTGGAGTTACCTCTTTGCTCTGCTGCAGTGGCAGAGGCTCCACAGACTGAGGTGGAGGGGGAGGGGGCCGGGGAGGGAGTGTCAAGGGCTGAACCTGAGCTTCTGTACAAATAGCTGCCACAAACGCACTAGCATCTTTTGGCAAGTTCTTGTCTATTAGTTCTTCCTTCACTTTTGGGGAACCAGGAGAGTCAGCCTGACACATCTTTTCAAACTCCTCTTCCGTCCATTGCTCTTCATAGGAGCGCACCTAATGAGAGGAAAAAAAAAAAAAAAAAGAGAAATCAAAGAGTTGCAATCAGCAAACATGTTCTATACTGCCCATGGCATATGCTCCATAAGAATCAAGTATAACCAGCAAACCTCTCTTGCTCTTTTGCCTCTTCCATACTGCTGAGTATCAAGGCCTCCATGATACTGGCCTTTTCGCTTCACCTCCACATTAGATACTGCCTCAGTCTTCGGTACTTCATACAGCTTCATCACTTCATAGAATGATTTCAAGTCATCATCTGTTACAAGGCGAGAAGGGAGCAGAGGAACAGGCTCAGCAACGTCCAACCCCTGTCCCCGAAGCAAACACTTCCATGTGGCCTAAAAATTTAGAAATTTTAGGAATAGACCCTCAAAATGAGTACATAAGTCATAATTTCATGCATATTCATCCATACCATCTCTTCTTCCTGCCTCTGTTTATCAACTGATTCAAATACATCTATCTCGGATTCACTGCCAGCATGGGTAAAAGTTGTGAGTATTTCATCTAGTTGATGAAATTTATGGGAAATACAGAGTAAATAATGTGCAAAGACATCCATTCCAACTAGGGCATATATACAGCCTCAGATGAAGCAAAGTGCTCAAAGCAGTCCATTGATGCAAGGACTTCCCCTCTTGCTTGAGTTCAAAGGTGATAAATTATAGAGAAAAATGCATTTATAACATACGTACTCAATCCAATATCCTTGAACATTTTCAAGTCAGCCCATCTCTCAGTAACAACTAATAAAAAAGGGGCACTGCTTTCTTCCTATAAAAATTGAGTTCGATAGCTGATCTATAATTTTCTTCATTTTTTCTTTTTATTTCTTCTTATTTAAAAAAATAAAAATTAAAAAAAAAACCCCAATTATCAGTTGATTGAATTCACATTTACATCAGAGCAGTCTCTCAGTTGGATCACACTAAAAGTTCATTTTGACACAGAAGTTGCTTAAGGTTACCCATAGTTGGATTATTCCTTACATCAACAATGTTATTAGTAGTTGAATAAGAAATGAAGAAACACAACAACTTAGGCCATCACACCAACTAAATAATTATTTTCCAAACATGACAACTACCTAATCATTCAACCTGAGAATTTTAACTTATGGATGAGGCACAATATTGGATCCCAATACTCCATACATAAACTCTCCACCAAAGCTAAATGGGTTTAAATGGAAAAGCAGAGAAGAGACCTTTCTAAGAGAAAATTCCATAAATAATAAAAGGAACCCAACACAGTTCAAAGTTTGGACATTTTGGTCGTCGAGTTCAAACACCTTATTCAATAACTACTGAACTTGGCATAGAAGTGCATACTTATAACTGCCATCTTAAATATATGTTTGATATATCTAATAACCATAAAACTTCAACCAAGAGATTTACCTGCGGGCTAAGATATCATTTAGACCATCATCATCTAACACAGGAGCAGCTTCCTCTTTCTTACACTCTCTTAGAAGAGACTCCAAGTACTCCCTACGGTCTTCCGCACTGCCAAAAAAAAAATGTATGCATTTTCTCAAGAGAATTAACAAGAACATTCGCAACTTCCTAACTTTTGCAGCAATATTTTGCTTAATATAACCCAAATCACCTTGTATTATTGTCAAAGAAACCAGCAGTGATACTCTGATTTGCAACTCCAAGTTTATGCTCAGCCGAAGCTCTGACTTGTTCTTCAACAGTTTGGACCTTGGAAAGCAAATGAAATAATACAATAAGCAAAAAGCACATTCAAAATGTTATGGATATTAAAGGTTTTAGGACCATGCCAGAATTAAATAACACCACATGAACCATCAAATAACAGAAATAATATCCTTTAAAATTTTAGCAGTCAATCCCAATAGCATTTATAATTTGAAATGCTGAATGATAATTGCTATGGCTATCAGATATGTAGTGAATGAGGAAATAATACTTCACAATGAGGAAATAATATTTCAGGAAATTTTATCGATTTGAAGACAGACATCCGAGCTGACCAGACAGGTAAAATCTTGAAATTAAATAATATGAAACAAGTACATTTCATTTATCTGGATTAGCTTGTTTAGTAAATCAGTCAGTAGATATTTCGATGGACTATGTACATCAGTTTATAGTTCCAGTTTCATAAAATTAAACAGATATGTAACATAATTTTATTCAATTAAAATGCAGGAATAAAGTCAACAAGGTGCCAAGGAGGTGGCTTTCAATACATCAAAGTTTTCTCAGGAACTTGGAAAAAGAAAATTCCCTCTGAGGACAAATAGAGGTCACATATCAGCAGTTCACTGGTGGTAAAATGAAATGATATGCATAAAGAACATCTATAGAAACTTTTAGTGCAGCTGAGATCCACTTTCTTTTCTTAGAGTCATATGCCCGATAATTTTAATTTTCTTTTGGCACAGTGGCGGCCAAGCCTGCCAAAAGTAATAGAGCTTCTACTTCCGAAATTGAAAATGGCAACAATGACGGTGACAATTCAGTGGGGGCAATAACTGAGATAAGTGAAAAAAGCAACATAAGAAGAAATAATAATCCTTTGTACAAGAAGCATCTTCAGATTTCTCATATGTAAGAAGCATTGGTTTTCGCTTTGTGTGTGTGCCTTACTTATTCTTTGATTTCTATTTTACCCAAAAAAAAAAAAAAAAGAGCTACAAGCAAACCAAATAAATTAGTTTTTTGCTAGAAAATCAATGGCACGCAAAAATAATCCCTCGCTCCAAGTTAAAATGAAAGCTACTGATCATCCAACACCAACACATGCATATATTCTGGTGGGGTATCAAAAGCAAAGACACAAAAAAAGGCATTAACTGACATAAGATCCTCAGAAGTTAAAATTAGCAAATGAGAAGTATTCTATTATTGTTGATATCATGTTTCATGAACTTAGTATCAGCCAACCAGTGAACTACATGATTTGTAATGTTAAAAATATAAAAAAGAATCAAGAATTATATCCAAAGCTCCATTCATCAGAATTACCAAATCCAAAAAGTAAAAAAGCACTGCTTTCATAAGCCAACCAAGAAAAAGAAAAAAAAACTTACAGTTTCGAACCGAAGAACAAGCACATCCCTCTTCTGACCAATTCTATGAGCCCTTGCTTGTGCTTGAAGATCCACCTTAAGACATCCACATAAAAAAGTAGGGCAGCTTTAGAATGAGAATTAATTTTGAATACAAATCAAGAAGCTGCATTTGCATGTATAACCTGAGGGTTCCAGTCAGTGTCGAATATGATGACGGTATCCGCAGCTTGCAGATTCACTCCAACCCCACCAGCCCGAATGCTAACACCAAATATTCAGAAATCAGTGTTATGTAAACTAATATATCTTGACTACATTCAACATACATACATTATTAAGAAACATCAACATCAAATTGCAAATACCAAAATTGTATATGGCTTTTACGAATTAAAAGTATTTCTATTATCGGCAAACCAAACATTGCAGAATTCACATCATAGCCATTAACATTAGAGAGAAAACTTACACCATGCGATTTTGTTAAACACAAAACATCTGAAGTACTAAAAGGGTAAGTTGACTGCTGCTTCCAAACCCCAATGTCCAGTCTCATAATTTAATACTTCCCCATTTAAAGAAAAAGAATTGCGTTGGGAGAAAAATGGACTAGAACATAAAAATATAAAACCAGACCTAAAGTCCCCAATCTTACCTCCAATTAAATGCATTATAATTCAAAAATTTCTTGTGCGTGTTTGCACAGGCAAGTGTGTTTAGAGCAGACAAAAGATATTAAAAATAGAAAGCTTTCCAAAAACAAAGACCTAATTCACCATTGCAACCTCTATGCATATTTTTGAAGCATAATCTATTAACAAAGAACCAATAACAAGCATATATAATAATATAGGATTACCTGAGCAGAAATATAAAATAGGGGGAATTGGATTGGTTAAATTGTTCAATAAGGGCACCACGATCGTTGCCAGAAGTATGTCCATCTAAGCGAAGGTAGCGGTACTTTTTCATGGAGAGATACTCCTCCATAACATCAAGAAGCCTAGTCATTGTTGAAAAGAAAAGTACCTGCATGGTCACATTCATAGTGTTAGTCTTCAAGCTACAACAATGATGCCAAGTTTAGAGCCAAAAAGCAGGAGAATGGGAGTACAGAGCACAAGTACTTGAATAAATAAAGCAAAGCATGTAGATATGCTTATCAAGCATTTAAATGGGATTAAGAAAAGTGCAGAAACAAGAAAATTTAGAAGATCTTTAAATTGCATTAAGGGAAGTGATACATCCATCAAACAGAAAGGAACCACCAACCGAACAAATAAAGCAAAATAGCACATGGTTACAATTAAATCTTACCAACTTCTAAAACTACCGTTCACAAAAGACCTGGAGAGCTGCTTAAAAAGCAGAGTGCTCAAGAGAAAGATGGTGCTTCTGGGTCAAAAGAATAACATACCATTTAAGAAATCCAAATAGAAACAACATAAAAAAAATTATGGGAATCAGACAGAGCAAGCAAGGAAAACAAGCCTCCTTCAAGGTCCTACACAAGTAAATCATATTTTGAAAAACTCTCTAAAGTTCGTACTCTACCAATCCTAGGCTTTCCCAAAATGTTAGATATAGAACATAATCATCCAACCGTTAACACAATGCAACAACCAAATTCTGAACCACAATATGTACATAAGGAAATTCATACCCTATGATCAGTTGCTTGCAGTTTTGGCAGTAACCGATCTAACATCTCAAGCTTCCCACAAAGCCTCACAATTGGCGGTAGAAAATGTCTGGGTATTAAATTATCAACCTACAAAAGGCAATCCCATGATGAGCTTGGATAGAAGAGTTAAAAAATATATATTATCAACGAAAGAAATGATGTCAACCACATAACCATCTTTAAGGGGAAAAAGAAGACAAATGAAAGAATAAGAAAAGCTTTTCATGAGTCCCAAATATCTGACAATAATTTATAAGTTTCAACCAAAGGCTGATTGAATAGGAAAAAAGCATGCCTCATCCACATGAAGCTGGCTAAGGTATGGATGGTTGCAGATATTTCGTAGCTCCATAACTGAATTGTGCACAGATCGAGCCTGCAGCAAAGATTGTCTAAGGTTAAAGATTGCCCAAGATGCATAAAATTTAGTGGGTGGCCCATGCTCATAAAAGGAAATAGATAAAGTGAGATAAAATGTAGTTTAGCTACCTTTGAATTTCCAATTGATCCCAGATTTTCCTCTACCCTCTTCATCAAAAGCTTCTGATAAGCAGAAGCATTACACCTTACAAGTCTCTCTATCTTTTCAGGTAGTTCATTCTCGACCTGCCCAATGAATTTGGGAATGCAATAAAGCACATAAGTGTAACTTTCAAAAACCAAATGTTTATGCATTATATCCATCAAGATGAAGAAAACCTAAGAGAAAATACTTTTACCCTTTGCTGTAGCAGAAGTATTGATTTAGCAGCATATAATGAAATGAAAATATTCCCAAGAACCCAAAAAAAAAAAGAAGAAATTAGGGACCTTGTGTTTCAGCCTCCGAAGTACAAATGGTCGAAGGACTTGATGAAGACGGTTTATGATCAGCAAATTCTCCTCTTCCGATAGTAAGGCCTGAACATGCAAAACAGAAGATGACAATATAAAAACATCTATCATCATGGAACAAGAAGAAAAGGCAACCATAATAGAGTGAAACAACAGTGTCTCAAATATAAAAAAGTCAAAAAAGGCTTACTTCATCAGCTGAATTATCACCATTGCTCTCAAATGGTTTGTTGAACCACTGAGAGAAATCCTCTGATGAATTAAATATGTTTGGCAACAGAAAGTTTAGTAATGCCCACAATTCCTCAAGATTGTTCTGCAAAAGAGACAGTGAGTCAATAAGTAAAATCTCCACAGAATGCAAGGAAATAAACATCAAACTGGGGAGCTCATACAGAACAAAACAAAAAGGATGGCATTGCATCTATCTACAACAATAAAGAAAAGAAAATAATAAATCCATAAAAATCACAAAATACCATGGCACAGATCTGTTACCTGTAGTGGTGTTCCAGTTAACAGTAATCTATGTGCACTCTGATAGTGTTTCAGGTCAGCATTCAGCTTACAAGAAGCATTCTTTATGCGATGGCCTTCATCAATTATAATATAGTGCCAATGTATCTTACTAAGTTTTGGTCTGTCATGCTTGTTCATCAGATATTCATATGTAGTAAGGAGGACATTAAATTTCTGCTGCACAATTTTTTCCCTGAAATACAAAGGAGCAATGCTTATAGATACATATAATAATAAGAAAAAAAATATAAAGAGCAAGAAAGCAGAGTGTCATGTCAATCAGCCATTACTTAAACAGTCTGTGTCTCTCTTCTGGAGGCCCTGAATAAACAATCTTAAGTACACTAGGGGCCCAGAAATTGATTTCTGACTCCCATCCTGGTAAAACTGAAGAAGGAACAACCACCAAGAAAGGGCCTCGATCATTTTTGGTTTCCATCAGGTAACAAATAAGAGCTATAACCTTCCATAAGAGAAAGAAGAAGACACATCAGATTATTTCTTCTTTATCAATAAAAATGCAAGAGATCTTTGTTTCTTCGCATATAAAAAAAGAATGCAACAACTTTAGGAAAAAGATTCAAGTGGTCTGCTAAATTATAATACTTTAATGAAAACCAAACCTGAACAGTTTTTCCAAGGCCCATTTCATCGGCAAGAATACCATTCAAGTGATTGTTGTATAGTGAAACCAACCACCTAAGTCCATTCATCTGATACCTGAAGGTCAAAAAGTGCAATTTATAAAGTTTTCAACTGAGAGGAAAAAAGAGCTCAATCTATGCATACTGAAAAAATCTTGGCAAAAATCAATTAATGAGATACTATCAATTGATAATGACAAAATAAAACTCAAACCACCACAGACTACTAATATAAACAACGCAGGGAGCTCAGGATTCAACATACACAGACTGGAACAGGAATCCAAACTACAAAAACACAATATACTCACCCTCTTAATTTTCCACCCTGAAGACAATTTGGCTGCTCAGCAATGTTCTCTTTTATGCTGCAAAGGCCAAGTAATTTGTAAGCATTTGCAATAACAGTTAAACCTCAATATTAAGATTCAGAGAGAGAGAGACGCCAAGAATTAAACAAAAGGGAAGATGACTACATCAAATGACTATATACAGTAAATCAAACACATAATCGAATCTTTAAGGGAATGCAGACTAGCAAAACTCATACCTATGAGCCATCAAATAGTATTTCTCATTGCTTTCCAGATAATGCTGCAGAGTAAATTCAACAAAAATGAAATCAACATAAAATTCAAAGTGAACTCAAGAAAACAGAGAATCCAAGCTGCTTGCCTTTGCTTGGTCACTCTCATCTTCATTATCCACAACAGTTTCATTCTTATCAATAAAAAAAGGAGTTTGTATCTCGTCCATATCATTTTCAAACTGGCTTGGCACAGATTTTGCCTCTTGTAACTTCGAGCCCAGCTTTTGAAGATATTTTTCTGTCTCCTTCAACAATTGCTTAACACGATCTGACTTTGCATCCTGTCCAGTTAGCAAAAATTGTTACGTTATGACAGTAAAGACATGCATCAGCAAAAATTAGTAAGCTGAACCTAACCTGCACCATTCGCAGATACCCTTCTACATCATTAATCTTTAACAGATTGATCTTCTCACGCTGGATTCTGTCAATCTTCTCACGATGGATACGCTCCTTCCTTTTATGGAAATCCTTCACATATTTATTGAAACTCTTCCAGCGTTCTCGCTTAATCTTGAATACATCATCCAGTCTTTCCCTGTAGTTGAGATTGGCAAGAATGTTGAAAAAAATTAAACAATAAGCTTCTTGTCAATGTAACCCTTCAGGCACATCATGCATAGTAGTGGTGCCATAAAAACATTTAAAAAATATTGGGTAGGGGCACATGGTGGCATAAGTGTGACAGAGAAGGGGACAGAGGAGAGGCATTGGAGAAACACATACTTATGAACTTCTATCTCAGCAAAGAACTCCTTCTGTGTCTCACGAATCCTTTTTTGTCTCTCTTCCTTCATTCTCAGCTCAAATTTTTCAAGTTGTTTTATCCTTCTACCATGTTTATGCTTCTTGTATGATTTCAAGCGATCCATATCAGCCGTGATTGGCTTAAAAAAATCATTCAGAAAATCACTGTTCACATTTCACAGAAGACTTTATCAAGATAAAGTAACATTAACTGAAAAAGGAAAGCAACAAAATTCTGTAAACACGAGGCAAACACGGTGTTTCTACTGACAAGGTGCCAAATTACAGAAAAGTGAAAGTAGTCACCTCCTTAGACGACGTTGGAGCCCCAACAACTGGAGCTTTTTCAATTCTATGACACTTTTGGTTTTTGCAGATATGTCTTCAGATGAGTTTACAGCTTCCTGCATTGCATCATAAAGGTAGGAGATAATGTGGATGATACACTAAATAATTGATGAAGCAAAAAATCTTCTTCAGTGCATGAGTTATACATTCCCTAATCAGTTCCTTGACTACTCAATTATATTGGATTTTTTTTTTCCAACTTGTTGATGATTTTACATTTAGCATGTCAAGCACAAGTACTACACTGGAATGAAATTTTGACTACAAAAATATGCAAGCAACAACTCATCAAAAAGATGAAGCAACAAGAGATGTAAGATAAGTTGGGACTGGAAGGCAAAGGATAATGACTTAGTGAGGAATCAAATGGAAATTTCACAACGAACCTTTAATTTATGATAACAAGTGGAAATTTTTTGTTTTGTTCTTTGCTGTTTTAGAATCCAATTTTTCTCAGCTGAGAATCTTTTCTTCCGCAGATCCATAATCCATTTCTCTGACATGGTACGCTTTGGAGAAGGTGGAGAATCAGCAGAAGCTGACTTGTCTTCATCATCTTGCTCTGTTGCAAGAGAGACATCATTTACAATGTTTCATTCACAAGGATGATACTCGCCTATCTAAATTACATCTTGTTTGAATTACAGAAAACAAGGATAAGGACACATTAATGTATTTTGCTCCATCAAAGATTTACATAAGAATCTGTACAAGCCTTCGAGCATTGGTGAATGTCTAGGGCCAATTCCCAATAGCTTTCAATTGTTAATGAAAAGAATGAGGAACAATTATCCACAAGTTGATTACCTGAAACACTACTGTTAGCAAGACTCTGGAACTGACCAGGACCATTATCTTTTCTGTCAAACACCAAGTCTTGCTGAACAGCACCAGATGATAGGGATACCCGGGGAACCTCATTATGACTGCCAATTCCTGCCCAGCTGATTGCCTCAGGGTTAGCTGGTTTGTTTAGGCTTGTCACAGATGCTGATAGGTCAACCCTTTCTGCTTGTAGGTGGCCACTCTCCATGCTTTCCACAGGAATACTAGAGGCTAAACCACCTCTAACTGATTCAGGCTGATGCATGGTAGCAGGGAACAATGCCTGTAATTCCACTTTTTCCTGGCTCATTTCAGGCTCCAGCTTTCTTGTAGCAAAAGGATGTTTCCTTTCATCTGCAAGTACTGGGAGCTCTGATGGTGGCCCATTCCTCTCCATCACTTTTGATTTCTCACTATCTTTAGACAGGTAATTTCCATCCAAGAATCTACCGGCAGATGAGGCACCAGCAGAAACTCCCTCACTTTCCTTTACATTGTTCAGCCTGCCAAATGGCACTGAAACTTCAGCAATGTTAGGTTGCTCATGGGAAGATTGTACCTTTCCTTTAAGGTCATTCATATCTTTGCGAGAACCATCTGAATTACCACCTGACAATCACCAAGGATAGAAACTAAGAACCACAACAGCGACACGCATACACACATACAAATATCTACATAAATGCATAAAATAAGTGCAAGCATATATTAAGTTGAGGCCATACTTCCATCCTGGGACTAAGGCCACATGTTTAAGCCCAAGCCCCAAATAAACCCTTTCAATTTCTGCAAAATACCAGTAGCCACGAAAAGCTGCAAACCTAGTATGGCTGGCAGGAATCCCTCCCCAAACACTTCCAAATTAAGCAAAGGCTATTGGCATATGGACACCCAGCCATCATCAGATTTAATCCAGAGCACTTACCATCTCTAGGAAAGACATTTCCAAGTGCTAATTCAAGATGAAGTTTCTTAGGCACCAAACCATTTCTGCAAGTAGTAATTAACTAAGAATCAATAAAGACCAGCACGTAATTAGAGAAAAAAAAAAGGTCAGTACAGAATAATTCCCAAATGAAAAAGAATAAACGGATGCAGAAGGAGTACTATTCTCCACCTGAATGCTAAAAACACGAGACACTGAGCTCTGAGCTGTTTCAATTGTTGATCCTTGAAAGGGTTGCCACACTGATTAACAGGAGATTTCCCCATATCTCTAGGAGCTGTTGCCCTAAGCATTGTCATTTCAGAATTATTATCTGGATGGCTTGCCTGGTTATCAAAGACCATATGAAAACAAGGACGCTTAGTATCCCAAGTGCAAAAAATAAGAGATGCTGCAGTCAAAGCAGAATAAAACATGATCAAAATTAGTAAGGAAAAAGCATAATGAGACACCTAAGACATGGAGAGATAACATAATAAGCAAATATATCCTAACTGAATTCTTTGCAAGGCATAACCTAATATTTACTTTTATTAGAGACAACCATTTCATCTCTTTTCCCCTTTTTTTTTGGTTTTTCTTTTTAATCTCTGCCTCTTTATTGGTATTTGCCAAGAATAAATCTGCCTCTTTAATCTCTGCCTTTTCCAAGGATAATTAACAAAATGAAGCAAGAAAATTAAGTTCTGCCAATAAAAAGACATATAAAAAGCAACTGGATTTTAATGGGAGAGAAAAGAAAAAAAAAAAGAAGAAGAAGAAGAAGAAGAAGAAGAAGAAGCCAAGGCAGAAGCCTACTCCCTCAACAAGGCTCCACAAGTGTTAATTGCATGATACAACACAAAGCAAAAGGTCAATACACAGCAAAGGTGATAACTCGCCCATGCAAGAGTACCTAAACCCAAACAATCTATTCCCGTGTCAAATTCAAGGACAACCAGGATTGAAACACCACCCAAAAGCAGAGACCTACTCTCCATCAAGCAAAAGACACACCAAATACATATGATATAGGAAGAAACAGAAATAACCAAAGCTCGTTATAATTCTTCAATTAGTCTAGAAATTACAAAGAAAAACAGAAAGAAAGTTAACAAGGAAGCAGTAATTAAAGAGCTGACTCACTACTCAGTTTATACACAAATATTGATTTTCTCCCGCACAGAATGTACAATCTGGGAACATACTTCTAGGTCATTCAAAGACTGAACAATTAACCAAGCACAAAGCTCTCCTAAAGCAAAATTCTTAAAATTGTTATTAAAGTACATTTCAACCTGTTATTTTTCAATAAAACCTATTTTAGTGGTTGGTCCAAATACAACCATAACAACTTTTGGACTAAACGCTAAAATTGATCATATTGATTTAGTATTTTCTCCGTCCTGAAAATTATAAAAGAATAATCATTAAATGCTACATAAAACAGAGCACAAAACCATATCTGTAAAGTAGCATATAGGTGCATGAGAATGGGAGATAAAAGAGAAGCAGACAATCAATTAGGTGCTATAATAATACTAAAAAGATAACAAAAGATGCAACAAGAAATTAGCACAAAACTATAGTAAAATGCAAGTTATGCATAGTGTAAACACCAAACAAGAAAAAGAAACCCTGTTATCTCAAATACAGAAACTAAAGATGAAAAGCATGATCATTCTGCCAGGAAAGTAAGATGGAGAGTAATACTAGTTTGTTAGGTGAGTAACAATAGTACCCATGCTTCTCGGTAAAATTAAAGAAAGAATTACCTGAATAATCCTGTTCCCATCTGTAAACATATTTGAACTTCCCCCATCGTTTGCAGAAGCCCTTCCAGTGGCAAGAGATATTGGCAATTCATCCGCCCGGTTAACAGGTGAAAAGTGGGCTTCCACATTCTTCTCAGCAGCACTTGTTACAGAACCTTTAGCAGATCCATATTTCGGATATTCAGAGCCACCAAGTTGAACTTGACCTGAAAATCCTAGCTCCCCAATCTGGTATGAACTAGAATGGCCAGCCATCCCTCCATGAACCTTGCTCGTAGGGCCTATACAACCAATAGCAGGACCATTAAAGATGAATGAGACAATTCCTGAAAATATCCAGCCATTGTTTGTAGCCAAAGTTTAGCACTAGAATAAGAAAATGAATATAATATATATCCTTGTAGAATGGCAAATAAACTTAAAACATAGAATCTCATCATTAACAAGTCGTCGCAAGGTTTCCTCCTATTCTATCCAACACCAACTTGATCTCAACACAAAGTTAGAGCTTCAGCGTTTCCCACTATTTGCAAACTCATGCACACAGTATGTAAGAATGCATAAATTTGATTAACAGAGAATTAATGCTTACCGGCACTGAGACCTGAAGCTGTTGACTGCTGCAATGGAGTTTCTGCTGTTGTGGGTGAATTAGAAGAAAACCTGGGAACTTGAGATCTTTCAAGTGATATCCCTGTTTTACTTTGATTCCATGAGCCCCTGGTAGAAAAATTTTCATTGACGCCTTGTTGTTGCCCTGCAGATACATGACCAGATGAAACTTCCAGTTGGGCACCACCAGGGACCATATTAAAGCTGGCATTTTCACTACCTCTGGCTGGAAAAGCCCCATGAGAGTTAACCTTATTTGTTTTGGCCTTTCGCTGATTAACTACAGCACTGCAAGCATCCTGTTGCTGGGAATTGTCAGCATGTTGATCAGAGGGAAAAGACAAATCACCCCTCTTCCTCTTAGTAGCAGCCTTTTTACCATCCTTTTGAGTCCCTCCTCTTTCTTGGGATTGAGAGTTGGCAGATCTAGTGTCCAAACTAGAAGGACTTTCATGATCGAAAGACTGACTGCTCTTATGAGTTACAGATCCTTGATAATATTCATGCGCAGCACCACTAGGACCAACAGGCAGTCTGCTAGAAGCAAATGAGTCAACTTTGGACATCTCATTTTCAGCCAAGCCCAACCTAGTATCTTTTGTAACTCCAACTGCCTGGGAAGATCCTGCAAAATGGAATGCATACAAGATTGACAAAAATATGTTAAATATATAAATGGACAATTCTACCACCGTACAGAGGTAAAAGAAAAAAAAAAGTTTTATATGATATCACTTTTACCTGCAGAGTCCCCAATTTGAGTTCCACCTGTCAAAGGAAGGCGCGATGACATCAATGCCTCGATATCAAGACCATGTTGGTTGATGACGGTCTCCATGGCCCTTAAATTTTGAAAATATATACACTTATGTGAAGTCAGATAAACATCCAAGAAGAGAGTTAACCACATTAAGAATTAGAGAAAGAAGAACATCAACTGGAAAGATATATTAAAGCGACAATGTGTTAAGAAACTAGCTGTGAGGTGCGAACACATCCTAGCTGATAGGTGTGAAAATAGGAGCAATTGCTAGGATCTGCTGGTGTAATTACTCTACAATAGTTGTTAACTTCCTTTTTAGTCGAATTTAGACAAATTTTTTAGTATATATACACCCATTAGCTTGAGGGAATACTCAAGCTGGTTAAAATCATTTCTCTACTTTTCTGTAATCTTTCACACAAGAACTAACAGACCTACCAATGAACCAAGAAATAGGACCCATAGGCAATTAAATCAAACATGAAGGGAGAACAGAATAGAAGACAAGCTAATAATTAGGAGAACCAGATATAAGCAGAGAGAATATGAGAAGATAGACAATAAAAAACTGATCTGGAGATCCAACAATAGGTTATAAAATGAGTTTAAATGAAAACATCACACCGGCAACATGTAACATCTGACCTCTTTTAAGTAGAAATTGAGCATTAAACAATAGAATCACAAAATTTGCATAGTTGTAGCATCAAGACCTTTGTCTAGATACAATCACTCTTTTTATGCTAAATTTTGAACCAAGTAGTTTTAGGCCAACGCAAGAAACAACCTAAGATGCCTTCCAAAATAAAGTGCAATGAAATTTAATAAATCAACAAAACTAAAATGAATACAACACTCCACCATATATAGGCCATCATAATCTTCAACCAAATTACATGCCTAGGAATAGCAACTAGAATCAAACAAAAGTACCATGTTTTAATTTCATTGCATAAGAACAACAAGCACTCATATTCTTTTCCACTCAGTCAACATTATGTTCGTCCATTAAGCCATTTGACTGTCTCACAATTTCTCAAACATAGACAAACCATCAATATGTAGCAAACAGAAAATGCAAAAGAAAACGAAAACCATACAGAGATGAGGTTTTCACCTTGATATTACTTGATACGGCATTGAATGTTCCTTCCCACTTGTTCTCATGTGTTGCAGTATCTAGATTACACATATATAACAAGCCGAGGCATTAACAATGTCAAATTCACAAGCAGTGCATACCAGTAAAAAGTAAAGAAGATCAGAATTCTCAAGTATGTGGAAAATATTAAAAAAAAATCAAGTACAAAGGGAAAAACAAAACTCACCACGTAGAGTTTTGTAGCCAATTTTGCTGGCTCATCTTTAGAATCTTGAATGAGTTTCTGCAAAAACTTTGCAGCCTCAAACTCCACATTATGTGAATGTTGTGAAGACGCCATCTCATCTCACCTACAAAATTCAAAATTAACATACATAAATGAACGAATTCTTGCATGCATGTCATAATTTAGCCCCTGATTTACAAACCCCATCTCTCACTACAGCATTCCCCTGGTATAAAAACATCCCTCGGTGCCAAGAATTCCCACTTGAATCCAAAGACAATGAAACATATATCACAGACAATCAGAGAAATTAGGCACTAGATTCCATGGAATCGATTTGTCCAAGCTTAAATTTAACAAATAAATATAATGGAAAACGTTCCTCAAACATCATCTTTAAAAAAAAAAAAAAAAAGGAAACATTGTTGTGTATATGGTGCTAATACACTAAAACAGCTTGATGTTTTAGTGTATTACAGTGCTCCTCAAACATCATCTTAAAAAAAATAAAAAAGGAAACATTGTTGCGTATATGGTGCTAATACACTAAAACAGCTTGCTGTTTGCTGTTTTAGTGTATTACAGCTTGTTGTTTCTAGTATTTTAGTTTTTGTTTTGTTAGTAGTTTAGTTAACTAGTTAGTAGAATTAGATGACAGTTATTTTAAGTTAATTAACTCTAGTTAGTTTTCACGTGTATATAAGTCTTATTTAACACAGTTTTCGTGTGTATGAAGTAATAATACAGAGATATAAGTTTTCCTTTGTTTTCTCTCAAGCTCAATAAGAGCTCGTTTACTTTGATTTTGTTCATGGTATCAAAGCCAGGCAATCAAGAAGATAGTAGAGAGATTTGTTCTTGATTTTGTTTATCAATCATGAATGATGGTGATAATGCTAATCGGACTCAAGAAACTGGTAATGAAGGCATTCAAAGACAACGTCGAGATGTCGTCGATGTGGATCCTCTGTTGCTTCAAAGCTCAGATCATCTAGGAATAATTTTAGTTACCTCGCCATTGACAAGTAACAACTATTTTACTTGGAGCATTGCTGTGAGGACGTCTTTAGAAGCAAAAGACAAAATATGCTTCATCGATGGATCTTACTCTGTTCCTGAAGACCTAACTATGTACAAGAAGTGGAAGAAAGTTGATTCTATGATTAAGTCTTGGTTGTTGAATTCAATGACCAAAGAAATGTCTGATAACTTCATTTACTGCTCTAGCTCAAAGATATTGTGGGATACGATTGAGAAGAGACTTGGAGAAAGCAATGATCCTGCTAGGTATCAGTTGCAACGAGAGGTGTCTTCTTTGGAACAAGGAAATGATTCTGTTACTGCTTATTATAGCAACATAAATAGGTGCTGGGAGGAGTTGAACAGAGTTATGCCTTTACCGGTGTGTAGTTGTAATGACCGTAGGTGTGAATTGAACTCAAAGCTAATTGAGAGAGAAGAGTCAGGGAGACTTTTACAATTTTTTATGGGATTAAATCAGGTGTTTGATAATGTGAGGGGACAGATCTTGAATCTTGAACCCTTACCGAACGTTGATAAAACATACTCTATGGTGTTGAGAGCAGAAAAACAGAAACAAGTCAATATGGTTTATGGAGGTGAAATTACAGAGGGAAGTGTTTTTCTGGCAAAGCATTTCAATTCTAAAGGAAGTTTTGAGAACAAAGGCAGCTACAAGAAAAAAGATGTAAACAAGAAAGATAGATTCTGTGAACATTGTCATGCTAATGGACATACCAAGGATTCTTGCTTCAAAATTCATGGTTATCCAAATTGATTTAAAGAATTGAAGGATAAAAAGGTAGGAGAAAAGAAACAAGCAGCAAATATGGTGCAATTATCTGAATCACGGTTTACACCTGTGGATTGTTTTACTAATGAAGAGGTTCAGCAGAAGAATGATCTTGCAAGCATGGTTAATTCTCTAATCAAGCAAAAGATGGCTAAAATTTTTAAAGGCAAGCAACCTGCTGAGCAGTACGTGAATATGGTGACAGATCTTGCACATTTTGCAGGTAAACTTTCCAAAATACATCACATTTTTAATGCACATTGCTTAAAGCCTGATGCTGTTTGGATAGTTGATACCGGTGCCTCTAATCATATGTGTTTTGATGAGGAATCTATGCAGTCTATCGCACGACTTCATTGTCCTATACCAATTCATCTTCCCAATGCTTTTATTAAGAATGTGACACAATATGGTCAAGTTTCATTGCATCCTAATTTTCATTTGAAAGATGTTTTATTCATTCCATCTTTCAAGTTCAATTTACTGTCTGTCAATAAACTTACAAAAGATTCTAATGTGTTTGTTTCCTGCTATCCTACACAATGTTACATACAGGACCAGCAGACTAACGAAATTCTGGCTACTGGTCAAGTCATAGGATCACTCTACATTCTAAATTCCAAGTCATTTTCTCAGTTCTCGCGAAATAACGTAGTCCTGGATCAACTTCATGTGATATTTCTCATTTCCGTTGTAATGATTCTACTGCTTTAAATGTAGCTACTAAAGTATCCCGTGATGTACTTTGGCATCAAAGATTAGGTCATGCTTCTTTTCCTGTTATACAACACATACAATGTATCAATTCTACTTCTACTCAAAATAAAACTTGTGATGTTTGTCATTTTTCTAAACAATCTAGACTTCATTTTCCTTCTGTTTCTATTCAAACTCGTGGTATATTGGAGTTGTTGCATATAAATTTATGGGGCCCTTACAAATAAACCAGTATTAGCCATGCTCATTATATGCTAACAGTAGTGGATGATTATAGTAGAGCTACTTGGACTTTTTTACTGCAATACAAGCAGCAGGTTCACCAAAAGCTTGAACACTTCCTAAGTATGCTAAATACTCAGTTTGATTGCAAAGTTAAGCGTATTCGAACAGATAATGGAACAGAGTTTGTCAATGAGCATTGTAGAAACATGATGGAAAGGTTGGGAATAATACATCAATAAACTTATGTTTATACCCCACAGCAAAATGGAGTAGTGGAAAGGAAGCACCGGCATTTAGCTCAAATAGCGAGAGCATTGTTGTTTCAAGCAGGGCTTCCTAAGACTTTTTGGGATGAAGCAATGTTACCTGCAACTCACATAATTAATGTCTTGCCTACTGCATTGTTGAAATGGAAGTTTCCTTTTGAGATTTTGTTTCAGAAGCAACCGGATTATGAGAGATTAAAAACATTTGGGTGCTTGTGCTATGTGACTAACATTCATCCTCAAAAGGATAAATTTTTCCCCAGATCTTATAAGTGCATTTTTTTGGGCTATGTTCCAGGGCAGAAGGCGTACAAAGCATATGATCTTCAAAGTCACAAAGTGTTAATTTCTAGAGATATTGAGTTTTGTGAAACTCGTTTTCCTTATAAAAATGTTGTAACACCTGACTCTGAAACATGTTTACCTGTCCCATATATGCCCATTAACAATGACATGCAAGAGGATGATTTTCCCATTGATGGTTTTCAGCAAGAGACTCAAAATGAAACTGGTTTTCATCCTCCTGTTGAACCTGTTGTTGATGACCAGCCCCCTCCGGCTCCTCGTGATGAATCTATGGTGGATGACCAGCTTCTTACTCCAGTGGTTACATCCAGTTCTCGCCCACGACGAGCACCAGCCTAGTTGCAGGATTACGTTTGCAGCAACGTTGTTTCTTTTGATCCACTGCAATCACTTACGGATGTGCGGTTTTCATCCACTTATGCAGCTTTTATGGCAAATGTTGTCAAAGTAACTGAGCCTACTTGTTACAAACAGGCTGTTCAACATCCTAGTTGGGTAGAGGTTATGCATAACGAGATAAAAGCTCTTGAAGACAATGATACATGGGAGATTATTCCACTGCCAAAAGGGAAGAAACCTATTGGAGCTAAGTGGGTGTATAAAGTCAAGTTTCATGCTGATGGTTCAGTAGAGAGACTAAAGGCTAGGCTGGTGGCAAAAGGATATAATCAACAGGCTGGCGTAAATTATTTTGATAGCTTCTCACCAGTTACAAAGCCGGTTACTGTGAGAGTATTTTTGGCTCTTGCCATTGTGCACAGTTGGTGTCTTCGTCAACTTGATATAAATAATGCGTTTCTTCATGGCTATTTACAAGAGGAGGTGTACTTGTCTCCACCTGAAGGATACACAAAAGCTGGTCCCAATGAAGTTTGCAAACTTAAAAGATCTTTATATGGCCTGAAGCAAGTGTCTAAAGAGTGGAATGCAGAGTTTACAACTCAACTGGTGCAGTATGGTTTTGTGCAGTCTCAGATTGATTATTGTTTGTTTACCAAGTCGTCACAGAGCTCTTTTATGGCATTGATTGTTTAAGTGGATGATGTATTAATAGTTGGTGACAACGAAGCAGATATTCTTGCCGTGAAAGAATTTCTACATTCCAAATTCACTATCAAAGATTTGGGATATGCAAAATATTTTCTTGGTATTGAAATTGCTAGATCAGACATGGGGACTTTTATTTCACAACGTAAATATTTGTCTAATATATTACAAGCTGTGGGAATTACTGGCTGCAGATCTATTCATACTCCTTTGCCACGCAATCATAGATTCAGTGAAGATTCCACTCCTCTTAAAGAGCCTGATGTGTATCGACGCCTTGTTGGACGACTTTTATACTTAAATATGACTAAACTTGATATTTCCTACAGTATTCAACAGCATAGTCAATTTGTTTTCAATCCTTGTGAAACACATTGATCTGCTGCTTTACATGTCCTAAAATACTTGCAAGGGACTGCTTCACATGGTCTTTTCTATAAGTCGGCATCTTCTACTGATATAGTGGATTATTGTGACAGTGATCGGACAATCTATCCTCTTACTAGGAAATTCATTACTGGTTTCTGTATTTTTCTAGGGACTTCTTTGATATCTTGAAAGGCTAAGAAACAGAATACAGTGTCACGAAGTTCTTGTGAAGCTAAATATCGAAGCATGGGTTCAACTGTGTGTGAATTGCAGTGGCTGAGTTATCTGCTTCGTGATTTCAAGATTCCAGTTCATACTCCCATCCCCTTATGGTGTGACAACCAGTCCGCCATCCATATAGCTGAGAATCTTATTTTCCATAAAAGAACAAAACACATAGAGATTGACTATCATATTGTGCGAAATAAGTTTAAGGAAGGATTCATCGCTCCTCACTATCTTTCAACTCATCTTCAATTGGCAGATGTTTTAATTGATGTGAAGATCAGCAAGATTATCAGAGCAACAAAATCCAAATAAAACAAAAGCGAGTATAAACCTGCCACAGCAACAAAACGCACAAATACTTTCGTCTACACATAAAGAGGAATTCAACTCAATCATTGCATCAATTGATCTAAAAATCAAATTCCTGCGATGGAAACACGAATTAAAAAGCAAATTCAGCTTTAATACAAAATAGTTCAATGTACTCAACTTCCAAATGAAAATTCGTACAGAGAAAAACCTTTTTTGCGAGGAACAGCAGCTGCAAAATAGGATACGCTTACCTTACCTGAACGGAGATCCGACCAGGACAATAATGAAAATGCTGGCGCCAGTAACTGAGCTTTACATATAGAGAAGTTGCTTTGCTTGCTTCCCCTGACGTAAACCCTCAACAGGAATAATGAGTTTTCCCTCTGGCCTAAGAGAGCGAGAAAGCAATTCCAGGATCGTCCACACGAGTATTTTCATCGGCACGTGTGGAATACTTACGATTCTTTGAATTACTGCGATGCCCTCCAACTTTTTTGCTTTTTTCCATTCCCTGCCCCACCGCCTCTTTCTTTTATGGGCTAGACTTTTGCTCTGCTCACTCCAAAAATTTCTTTTTTTTTTATTTACTCACATTTTTCCTTAATTATAAAGGTAAGATATTGAATACATTATTTTCTCTCTGATTAAAAAAAAAGAGATAGAGAGAGAGATTGATACATTTTTTTTTATTTTTTATTTTTGTTGTTAAGTTATTGTTTACTTCTTTATTTGATATATTGTTCTTCTGACATATTGAATTTTGATGAAATTTTTTATCGTATTTGTTTTTCCTTCATTTATGAAGGTATGTTAAGAAATGTCCATAATTATATGGTTTATCCATTAAATTGAGCACCAACTGGCTGCAGCATTTATGTAGCTAAGTTATGAGGCATTTTGTTAAGCCTTGTGAAACTTTGGCAAAAGAATTAATTGAAATTTCATGTTTTTTAGTGTAGTTTAAGCTATCACAAATAAATAAAGAGTTCACTTGTTCGTAACATTTTGACGTAATTGAAATTGTTCATGAGCTTTTAAATTGCAGTCGCTTAATTGATTCTAATATATTCAACGAAAAAACTTATAAGATAGTTGATGGTTTAATAAATTTTATCTTAGAATGATATTTTTCACTGCCATTTTACAATCTCTTCTAGCTAAGGATGCTCACGGGGCGAAGCGGGAGTGGAGAAGGAGTCCCCACTCCCCGCCCCATGCATTTCGGGGATTTCCCGTCCCCGTCCCCTGAATTTTTTTTTTTTAAATATAATATTTTATAAATAAAAAATTTAAAATTAATATCAATTTTAATCATTCATAAAATTTAAAATTAAATATAATTTAAAACTTAATAATTATAAAATTAAGTTATATTTTAATTTTAATTATTTATAAAATATTATATTTTAAAATTAAAAATATATATTTTTTCGAGGCGGATACCCCGTTCCCCGTCCCTAATTCTAGGACGGAAATTTTTTCTCCCATATTCCCGTCCCCGCGGGAGGGAAATTCAAGGATTCCCCGCCCCGAACGGGGCGGGTTCCCGCCGGAGCCGGGGAATCCCCGCCCCGGTGATCATCCCTACTTCCAGCTTGAATTTATTGTGTTTTTGAATTTTCACTTTTGTAGTATTTATATTAACAAATTAAATTTTCCATTAATGGGTGAAACTTATTCCAAAAAAAAGGTATTCTATGCATTTTTTAAGGGGAGTTTTACAAAACTACCCAAAAAACAGAACCCCTTTTTAAAAATACCATCATCTTTTTTTTCCTTTTTAACATTACCTTTTTTTTAAATTTTTATTTTTAAGAATACCACTTTTTTAATCCAAGACAAACTTTCCCTTCTTTCCTTCTTCTTTCACGCTTCCTGTTCTTTCATTCTTCTTCTTCTTTCGTTCTTATAAGAAATTCAATGGTTCTTTTAGGGCACTGAAGAAATTCTTTCTCTGCTTTCTTTCGTCGATTTTCACTCTCTTCTCACACTCAAGGTTCGTAATTTCTCCTTCTTCCTTTTTTATTTCTTCCTTGAATTCTTTGTTTCTTCATCTCTTTCTCTTTCATAATTCTCTCATTGTATTTTATATTCCTTTATTTTTTTTGTTTATTGGTTTTGTTGATTTCTGATTTTTTATATTTTGAAATGATTTAATCGCAGCCTCTGTTCGGTTATCGAACAAATTTTGTTTCGCCATAGAATCATTACATTCCAGTCGTTTGGTAACATATGGTTCGAATGCGAATGCAGCTGTGGGCAAATCATCTACATTTTATATATGGGTGTTGATATCTGGTATCTTTATCATCTTGCATGCTTGCTTGATAATTACTAGGAACTAAGAAATTTACTAATTCTTAATTTCATTTGCTGTGATGATAAATGCACTAGAATTGTGTTGGTCAGCAGATACCCATTTGAAATATTTTGTTATTTGAGGTGGAAAGCACATGTCATCTGGTTGAATGTATTGTCTTTTATATTGAAATTTAACCAGTGGTTTCTGTCCATACGTGTTGTATTAGCACCAAATTTTTTAACATTCCTTTGTTTATGTATGTGTGTACTGAATTTTTTTCACTGAGACCTGAATTCTGTTCCTTACTTAATGTAAATGAGAAAAATAATCTGCCTTCCATTCATTTTGAAGATGTCAATGGTTCTTTGTGATGTGATTCTGCAAGAGAACTCTGCAGTCGCAATGGTGGGGGATCCACCTTCCAAAGAAGCAGTGAGGACTTCAGATCATCCAATGTTTTGAAACAGCTTCTATCCTAGTTTCTTTCCGAATGAGGTATTCCTTTTTTATCTCTAACCTTCTGCAAACCAAACACTTGTGAACTTGGCATATTTATCCATTATTGGCAGCTGAATTTGCCATGATATTTTTTTAAATATATAATAATTTTATTTCTTTTCCAACACATTAGTGTCCAGAGATTGAAAAAATAGAGAACATTTAGTTGATGGTTTCACTACAATCCGTTTGCTTGAAATTTCCAGCAATTAATTTTTGCTGGCGAGGGAAGTACAATGAAGTCTCCTTGCCTACAAGGTCTAGGCTTCAAATTAAACAAAACTATATTATGTTAGTTTGTATAATATGTTTGTCAAATAAGCAATTTCTTACTACAATTAGATCTTGTCATTAGTATTCCCATATTGAATGCTTTTTGACCAAGGCTTGAATTCTTTCATCAGGAAAGGGCAGATGGGAGAGCTTAAATAACTAGTAGAAGAGACTGGCGCATTTGATGGTCAAGAAATGAGACACATAGGAATGATGTTTAATGTTCCTTCCTCTGTTATTTTATCATCAGCTTCAGCTATGCCTGCTTTAGCTGAATGTAAGGAGGCAAATGTAAGGCATTTGAGTGTTAGAGCAAGAATGGATGGAGCCCAAGGTGAGAATGGAGTCTAGTTTGGGTGAATTGATGCCGCCATTTTCGAGAGGGAAATAAGCTGTGGGTATGGAGTGATTTTTAGGAATAGTGATTTGGTGACTTGATTCTTTTATTTAGAGTTATTTCACCAAATCTTGTCTCCTTTTGCATGAAATTTCTTTTCTTTGGTTAAAACAATTCATGTTCATTTTCAAGCATTTGGCTTCTAGTCCTTTTTGCTTTCCAATTAGGAACTTAGATTTGAATTATAATCAAGATTTTCTTTTAATGATTAAATCCATAATTGCGGTTTTAAAGCTGTCTTTTTATAATTAAATCCGTAATTACAGTCTATTTTTTGAAATTAGTATACCAGACGGTATACCGGTATACCACCTGGTATACCAAATTCCAGAACTAAAATTATATTCTGGATTTTGGTATACCATACGGTATACCGGTATAACACCTGGTATACCAAATTCCAGAAGTAAAATTGTATTCTGGATTTTGGTATACCAGACGGTATACCGGTATACCACCTGGTATACCAAAATCCAGAACTAAAATTGTATTATGGAATTTGGTATACCACCTGGTATACCGAATTTCAAAACTAAAATTTTATTCAATATTTTGGTATACCAAATTACTAGAAAGTTTTTTGAATCATTTTTCTAAATTGTCTCTAAGGTAGAATAATATTGAAAATTATTTTTTCAAGAACGGAGAGCCACTGAAGTGTATTATAAGTTTTCAATATTTTAATGAATACGAAAAATTGAAAGGAATCAGCAAGCTTAAATTCTAGTTTTCAAAATAAATTTAAGATCTCAAAATAGTTATATGATACCGTTTAGGTGATTTAAAATTTTTAATATAGAGCATAACCGTTTATAATGTGTTTTTTTCTAGTTATAAATGGATAACCAAAAATACATGTCATACAACAAGTTGAGTCATATATATTACAAAATGTGAATAACATTTTTATTAAACGATTGAATCGTATTTTGATTTGCTGGTGATGGAATCAAAATTTTCCACCTCCAATACACTGCAATGCAATTAAATTGATATATATATATATATATATATATATTACAAACAATCCGACTTTTACTTAAACCCTGAATTTGCAATCCATGAGATGAACTTATTGGTATCATGAAGTTAATTTTTATTGCATAGAATTATCTGGACATTGTTGAGGTATGAAGATCCATTATATGCTTTAAGAGACGATGATTAATTAATACATAGAACTCCAATGAAATGGATTTTTGTTATTTTTGAAGAAAGTTATAACATGATTGCTTTTTAAGTGCACATTTAAGTACGTGTGTAAACCAAGGCAGTGTTGAGATGAAACCATCAGCAAAAGGAACTCCAACTGTCTTCAACCAAAAGTCTCCTTGTATAAAATTAGTGACAGTAAAATTAGCTGCTTCATCAGCATTAATCACTCGAAAACCAGGCCAAGTAACCCTGTTCCAGTTCTTGATCCGATCCCACTGTTATTAAATTCTTCATAGTAAAGAAATTTAGCATTTGCCCGAGATATAGTTCTAGCTAATAAAAACTTAATCATTTACATAATAAAAAGCAACATTCCCTGAGAAGGAAATGATAGATTAGAACATGCCCTAATCACACACACAAAGCTACAATCATCTGGCCAATAACCAGCACGCTGCATCTGTCTGAAACAATTCACAGCCTCCTCAGACAGCTCCTCGTCTAGCGAATACCCAGAAATCATTGTGTTCCAAAGAACCAAATCTGGTCCAACAATCTCTTCAAATACTTTTCTACAGGCTAACATACCAGCTCCACACTTAGCATACAAATCAATCAAGCCACATCCATGCGATGGATGTATCCGATCCCCTTTCGTCTTATTCTGTAGACTAGAGCACTCACTCCCATTTATTTATTCTTTCACAAGCACAATGGAAAACATACTAAGACTCTGCTTCTCCTAACACAGAGGTCTAATAGTAGGATTAATCACTTAATAATTGAGCAATTAATTAACTAATTAACAAGTAGGGAGCGCAACACCACAGGCATTTGCCACCTTTCTGGCACTAGGAGAGTTAACATACTGCTTAAGATTCGGATCCTTCAGATACCCACAAAGACACGACTTTTGTGCTCTCAAGTTACTGCAGCAGGTTTGCGATGGCGGCGACGGAGAGTTCAACGCCGGCAAGCATGGGCTCAGCTGCGATGGGTTGCAGGACGCAGCGTTTCCCACATTTGTCTCGGCCAATATCATCACCATCACCACCGCTGTAGCTGCCACCAGAAAGGCTGAGTAAGAAACCACCTTCATCTCCAATAGATTTTTTTTAAATCTTTGGAAGTGTGCAGTAGGCGAAGAGTGGAGGGAGCAATTTAAAGGCCAAGAGGGTGGGTAAGCGTTAGACTGATGAGCCATGTTGTGGGGCCTAGTTGGCCCACCACATTTACTGATGTAGGTCCACGTGGCACCAGGTCTCCTTAGTAAGTAATAAGGCTTAAACAGGTACGCCAAGTTAATGAAGTTTGGAATTATGTTGGGCGGGGGAGAGCTATTATTATTACGGGAACGGTACTTAAGGCTTAAGGAAAAAGGGTATTTTTAAAAACAAAAAATTAAAAAATGGTAAATTTAAACTCTAAAAAGGAATGGCTGCATTTTTGAAAAGTAGGATAGAAAAGTGGGTATATAGCGTAAATTCCTCTTTTTTAAGTAATAAATTGCCGAAATGAGACCCAATAGCGAGATACAAGCTACGACTTCTATATTTTACGGACTGCCAAGAAAATCAAGCCCAGTCCATATTAGGCCAGTTCTTTTAAAAATATCTTTTTCTAGATTTTTATTTTTTAAAAGGACTTCTTTTTAAAATATTCTTATTCAAATCACTATCACATATTTTTACATTTCTTCTATTATCTATTATCTTCTCACAAACGTTCTTTATCTTTTTAATTCTTGTTCAACTTACTTTTTTTATTCAAACTTTCGTATCTCTTTCTTTTTTTTTCTAAATTCGTTATTTTTATTGTTTGAAACTCAAAATGTTTCGCTAAATTCAATTATTTTTTTGCAATGTTGAAGTTTTTATTGTTTGGACACCTTGAGCAATCAAACAGAACTAGGATATGAAAAAAATAATATCAAAGATGGGTATCCACCATTGAAATCTTACAATAAAAATAATATAAAATTTTATTTGAAATCGAAAAAGTGATAATAAGATTTCACGATATATATCTTTTGCATATTACAATGATGAATATTGAAAAAGATTAGATATACTTATACTTAAAGAGTATGCATAAGTACACCGAATTGTAACGAGATAATTTCAACAATTTAATTCGGTATACATAGCCATATCAAATTGAAGCGTATAAAACTTTATGTGCCAAATGTTAACCTTGCTATATGGAATTGGAATAATGGAATTTCAACGATTTAGTATGGTATATATACAAGTATACCAACTTAAAATGCATAAAATTAAATTAGGAATTTTAAATATTAAAATATATTAAAGGAATACTTTGTCATGCCGAATTAGAATAAAGGAATTTAACAATTCAATTCAGTATATCAATATGTAATATTTAGGGTCTGCTTGGAATAAAAGAATTGCAATTGTAGAATTCGTTTATAAGTGAATTTCATATAAAATTCATTTGTAAATGAATTCCTATACCTGGAATAAAATAATCAATACATAGAATTAAAAATGAATTACTTAATTTTATGCTTGAAATAAATGAATAAAAAGATTCATTTCTAATTTATTTCCTTAAGAGCTTGTTTGGTTTGTGGTATTGTATTGTTCATTAATGTATTGTTATCTGGAGTATAATGTTTAGGAGCATAATTCTTCTTATGGTATTGTACTCCATGATTTTGTTTCATGATTCTTAAACCATAGTTTTGCCTAATTTTGAGGATCACCAATTTGGTGATTTTTCATGATTCTCATATTTATTTCTACTATTTTAACCTTTTTACTTTTACTTTTTACTATAATTAATTTTACTAATATTTATTATGATAATTTAGAACTAATATTAATTAGTATATTATTTATGATAATTTAGTACTAATATTATAAAATCAAATACAATCATACAGTTTTTTCAACACATCATATCGTTAAAATTATATTGTATCATACTGTACTATACTGTATAGTATATTAATGAATCACAAACTACCATCAATCAAACGGACCCTAAATGTCCTTTATATCAATTTAGTACATAAAAAATCAATATAATATTACGTCTATAGAAATTATACCAAATAAAATACTAATTAACTATTTCAATTAATTTTATACAAAAAAAATTAATTTACAAAATATAAAAATAAAAAGGAACACTGATCTAGCAACATTGAATGAGAAATTGAGAAAAAAGAGAGCAAAATCGTTCAAAACATAAATCTGATTGAAAAATCGAGGAAGAAGAGAGAAATAAACGTTAAAAATAAATAACACATATATATAATATAAAAAGGGTATTGTGGTATTTCAAAACTTGATTCCTTAAAAATGATAAATTTATTTGTAAATTCTACCTATTTTGATGGAATTTCATAAAAATATAATTAATTCCATGAAATTTAATTCACGGAATTCAATTCCTATTTTTTATGCATTTCAAGTATGAAAAATCGAAATTATAAATAAATTTTACAAAATTTTATGGTATTCATTCATTTCAAATATGACCTTAATGTATAAAATTAAATATAGAATTCGTGTAACAAATGTTAGTATATTTTGGCATATCGAATTGGAATGAGAGAATTTCAACAATTGAATCCTTATTCCTTCCCCACCATGTGTGAAAGCACTTTAGAATGGTAGATTCTTTCTTCCTTTTTCACATTTTCAGAGTCGCTTTCCAGCTATTTTGATTTCTTCTCATAGAGTGACATACTTCTTTTTGTATGTTAAGAATTGGTAGATTGATTTTTTTTTTTCCTCCCATGCTATGGTAGCGAAGTCCTTTTTTTTGTATTCAAGATTTCGATGTATTGATTTTATTTACAAAACTTTTTAGGTTTTAAATTTAATGGAAAAACAGTTTTTGAATATAAAATTTAATAAAAAGATTTGCATTTAAATTTTGTTTTAAAACTAAAAATGAGGATTTTTAAAAAGTAAATTTAGAAAAAAAAAACTGTAAGTTTGGAAGTTTAAAATTGAAAATATGTTTATAAAGAATAAATTTAAAAATAGCTATGTATATTGTATAATTACCTCTAAAGTAAATTGATGCATTGCAATTGAAAAATAAATTGATGGAATTGATGCATTGCCTTATTTTAGACTTGGCAAATAAGTGGTGTCATAAAACAGATCAATTTGTAAATGAATTGGATGAGTCGAATTATGAATTGATTTGTTTAATCTATGTTTTTTTAGGGTGCGTTTAGAAAGAATTTTATTTTAGGTTTTTGGTTTTTTTCTTAAAAATAAAATCAAAATATATTTGACAAATTTATTTTCGTTTTGGTTTTTACAAAAATTAAAAAAGCGATATTTATACCAAAAACAAAAATTAAAAATTTTTAAAATATGGTTTTTAGAATTTTATTTTTATAAACAATTTAATTACTTTATCATTATTATTATTACCACTACACTACTGCTGTTGCCGCTACCACCATCATCAGACTACCGTTGTTGCTGCCACCACCACCACCACACTGCCACTATCGCATTGCCACAACCGTCACCATATGGCCGTTGCTACTACCAACACTGCTGCCACTGCCATTGCCATCACCACTACTTCTGTTATTATTGTTGCCGTCGTCACCATTGCCACTGTCGCTATAACACCCCTACTTTGAGTTACCCAAGTAATAATCGAACCGATCCAATTCAGTCTAAACCTGATAATAATAATAATAATAATAATAATAATAATAATAATAATAATAATAATAAAATAAGTATAGCGTAGTGAGTATAAAAAAAAAGAGATAATGAATAATAATTAAATTTTAGGTTGAGTTACATTGAGTTGGGGATGTAAAAGCGGAAAAGAAAAAGCTTTGGGCATAAATGGTAGATTGTTTGGGATGGAAGGACTAAAAGAAGACTTTGCCAAAACTACGTCGTTTTGACTTTGCCTCTTATTTTTCCCTTGTTTGCTGGAACCATTGGGTTCCTATTTCCCTCAACAGACCGCCGCCCCTTCCTTCTTACCTTTCCCCTTTCACTTCTCTCCGATCATCCTCCCATCGCCGCCACCGGACCCTTCGACGTCACCGCTGCCATCCTCTCCTTCTTCTCTTTTCCTCCTCGCCACGTCTCTTGCTCGATTTTTCAAGGAATCCAGTCCCCATTTGTTGCTCTTCCCTTTATCGATTGATAGGTAAGCTTCTTTAATCAATTAGTTATCAAATTATAGAAAGGATTTGAAGGGCAAGATAGAGTTTCGGATTTGGGGGTTTTAATTTTTGAAAAAATTGAAGTTAAAGATTTATTTCTTTTAGTTAATTGGTGGGTTAAGAAATTAATAATTGGTAGTTGCCGTAAATTGCAAATTTGCATGCAATTAATGGTGGATTTATGTTGATGTTATGGAACCTTGAAGACAAAGAAGGAGGGATGAGCAAAAAGGGCAAAGAAGTGCAATAAAGAGAGTGAAATAAAGCTTGTGGAAGTGTGAATTAAAGGCATTTACAATAAATTTGGTTATGTGTTCGTGCAATTTTATTTTTCCTTAAAATTGTATATTATGTAAGTACGTGTTTATGGCAAATGAAGTAAGATATTTAGGAAATATTGTTGTAAATCATTATTTGAGTAACAAATAAATACTACGAGGTGAATTAATTAAATTAAGATGGGCTAAATTGCAAATGGTCAAATGATATGTATTATGAAAGCTATGGTTTTTGAAGAAGGAATTAGAATTAGATAATATTAATGTTATAAGTAACTAACTGGGTGCTAATTAGAGCTGTATATGTGATAAATTTTAACCTTAGAGTGTAATTTGAGTATTAACTTAATTGAGGTGCACCCAACAAATTCTTGAATGTTTAAACTGCAAGCTAAATTATTGAGAGGTGTGTTACATATGCCTGGGAGGATCTTCGAAATTAGACATGGTATATAAAATTTGAAAATTAATTATGAATATTACAATTTGTATTGAGTAAATTGCGCATGAAGTGAAGATTAAAGGCATGTTTACCTGGATTAAGTTAAATGGTTGTGTTTGAAGTTTTATACCATACTATGAGAGTATTTCTAAATAATATACTTAATTAGCTGAACTGCACAATGCACACCTATAAAATACCTATTTGAATTACTAAAGGATGGAGCAAATAAACGAAAATTTCCTTAAGTGAAGAGAAGGATGAAAGTTAAAGTATTTAAGATTAAATATTGTTACGTAAACATTTGTATATATGTAAAAATTTATTGTATTTGCCTTTAGTAAAACTGGACAAAAAGTGGAATAATAGGGTGAAATTAGCATGCCACTTTGGGAAACTTAGCAGTAATGCGTTTTGATGTGATCACCGGATGTATGGCTCTAAGAGCTCATTCGGTGAGTATAATTAATTGAAATGGTGTGCTGTATAGTTTCGAAAACTTGATCCACCCATGTGTGTGTATATGTATAAATATATATGTGTGTGTGTGTATTTTAAATGTATGAAATTTCAAATATCAATAATGAGAAAGTGATGTTGATGGACCGTATGGTCATGAGAACTCGGTCCTGTGTTGATTTCCATTCATCTAGCTCGTCTTATAATTCCGGCGAATTTTACTTAGGGCAATACAGACTAATAAATATCAAGTATTGTATCTAACTAACTGTATCTTTTTTAAAGTAAAGACAGTTAATTAGTTACCCTTTTTACTATGACGTCAACTTAAACTTTAATTTAGAATAATGAGAATGAAAAATGTGGATTATACGTATATACTATGATCATGTATATGGGATTTATAATTGTTCAGTTTCAAATAGATAAAAATGCCCATGTTTGATAGTTTATTTAATTTTTTTATTTCATTTATTTTTATGTTTTTGTCAATCCTTTTTGAATAAAATTGTTTGAATACCACTAAGCAATATGGTTAGCGCATGATTTTTTTTTGCATGTAGGTCTGAAGAAAAATTTGAAGGAAGTCAGTAGTGGATATGCATCAAAGGACTTTGAGTCATAATAGTGAAGTGGGAAGACAAGAAGGTGGAGGTGCGTGCCCCTTTTTTTGTTATTACCATGATATGTATTTATGACTGGTTATGTAATTATTTATGAACTTTGGTGCTGTAAGTTAAACGAAAAATAGTGGAGAAATGCAATATATTGTGTTTAAGTAATTGCCGGCTTGAGTTTGAAATGTTGGAAGACGGGTGTAGGTTCCGAAAAACACTCAAGAGAGGGGTAAATTGGGTGTCTTAAATTTTTCTGACCGAATTTCTAATGTAATAGAAATGAATGCAAGTATAAATTCTAATAGATTTTCTAATCGAAAATCTAAGTATGCAAGGCAATATGAACAATAAAATTTTTACAAGTCTTTTCCTCAAAAAGAAATCTCTTTACTTATCTAGAAAATGTGCGTTGACAATTTTGTGAAAATATTCTGAATTGTTCTTTATAGGATTTTGAAGATGTAATTTTCCAGAATATATAATAGAAAAGTAAATAATAAGAGAATGAGCAGAAAATTAGAGCACAAACAGAATTTATTGTGATTCGGCTTATTTGCCTACATCCACTCCCCAAGAATTACTCTTAAGATTTTCTCTCCACTTTTAACTCTTTTAAGGGCAAGAGTCAAATCCAATACAGTACTAGTATATTCTACCCGCAATCTTTTTCCAAAGTAAAAGATTTAAAAACACTTAATAAAATTCTTCCTTAGGTTCTAGCTAACCCAACTCACAATCTTTTGCAATATAAATTCCTCACTAGAGATTACAATATAAACTATAATCAACTGATGATGATATGTAAAGATAAAGTGTAAAGATGGTGTAACATCTATACCATACGATCTAACGTTACAGTGCAAAAAGTCAGGATTTTTTTTCTAAACCGCTTAACCTTTTATTTATAGTCTCAATTCATTTATATAACTTTTAAGCTATGTTGCCGTAGACCTATGACTGTTCAATGTTACTATTTATTTTATAAAAATTCGACAATATAACGGCTATAAATCTAACTAGCCCCCTGAAAGACAGACAATTTTCACAGCCTCTTAGAGGCACAACAATTCAATAATAATAATATTTATGTATCGTTCATTACTCATTTGTACCAACCGACTATACCCATCATCTATATAAGATTTATATATATACATAAAAGGTACTAAACATGCTAAATCATTTACTTAAATTAATTATTATATACATATACATGCTACTCAAAAATTCATCTTTAATCCTCAATTATTTCTTAATCTGTGTATTAGTGCTCCTTTCTCTTCAGTATCTGCACGTAGTAAATCTTACGTGCTAAACATTAAATATGTCCAGTGGTGACTAACAATTATAATATTTTCCTTTAATGTAATTGTTCTAATTATGTAACAATTAGTTTAACAAACTTTCAATATAATTATAATTTTGCAATTATTGTTCATTTACATTTTTAAAAACATTTTTATTCTATTATTAGCAATCATTTTCAACCAACACCAAAATTTTAAATAATTCTTCAATTTAATCCTTATTTACTTAACTTTTTACAAATTTGCCCTTTTACCTAATATTTACAAAATTGCCATTATCCTTATTTATTTTAATTTTTAACCTATAACTTTACATACAATTTACCAATTACTCCCTACTTTAACTTTTTCATGCAAAATTACACTTCTAGTCCCTATATTATATAAAACTTCATTTTTACACTGTTGGAACACCAAACTACCATTTTAACCTTTATGATATTTTCTTAATTATTTTTATTCATTAAATATAAGTTTTGATAAAATTATTGTTTTACCCCTATACTTTTTATTTCCTTTCAATTAGGCCATTTTTTATCATACACTTCATTTTTATCTTTCTTTTCACTCTTTTAATTTATTTTTTACATAGCACCTCTAGTACAACTCGACAGAAACTCTCAAAACGGATATATTGGACGTGGACCCCACAATACTACAAATAGGCTGAGAAATGACCCCGAAAGATTATTTTTCACATAATAGATACCAGATCAGACAGATAAAAATACGATGGAGATCAAAAATGATACCAGAGCAAAGCAATTCGTCATGACTTGCACCGCAGTACATATATTTCTATGGCCAATCAATTATATTCTGAGCTAGATTTTCCTGCTAGACTATTTCTAATGGCACAATTTCATTAAATTATAAACATTATCCGAATTTTTCACACTTTTTATTACTTTTTCATTTAATTCATTTGTTAGTCAAATTTTTCAGTCCTTTTTACACAATATGTGAATTATATAATTCACCTTTTTTCATCAAATTATGAATTAACTCACAATAATTCAATATTTTCACTTTATACATAACCAAAATTTCATCTTAAAATATTCAAATAATTTCTATAAAAACTCATAGGCACATATTTCACTTGTTTCATACCTTATTTCCCAAAAGTTCATTATTTTCTCAAGTTACATAATCCATTAATTATTTTAAAAATATTCAAATAATTTTCATAAATTCTATAAAAATTTATGGACATGTTATTTCATATCTATTATCATTTTAAGGCTTAATTTTATTAAAATACATGATTTAAACATTGTTTCTCTTTAGGGTACAATTCGGTCAAGTTAAGAAGTCCACCTTACACTTGCTTTTAAATTTATTTAAGCTTCCTAATAAGCTTATTTAAAGTCTACTTTCATTATCCTATCATCAATTTCAATTATACACATTTCTATTAAATTTTCCTTAGTTACATAAAGGAAAAATCATTCAAATCAAAGAAAAATGTTATGATTTATTAGCCACTAATCTCAAGAGCCTGTTTTCACTCCTTAAACCTTTCTTTCTTTACTTTAGATCCTTAGGATACCACCTTTCTCCTTAGAATCCTAAGGTGGCAAAAATACAAGGATTAAAATCTATTAATTTCTTGCTTCATTTTTCCAACTTAACTACAAAATCATACTCTACAATCTTCAATCTACCCATAGAAATCCTTAAATCAAATTAAAAATCTTAAAATCACTTACCTCAATTTTGATACATAACCTTCCTCTTTTTGATTTTTCTTCAATTCTTTCATTATAATCACCTCAAATGAAGATTAGAGGCTGCCATAAATCACTAGAAAAGTTGAATTTTACTTAAGAAACTTGAATTCAGGAAGAAATTTAGAGAAAAGATGAAAAAATTAAGAAAAATGGAATTCTTTCACTTGGCCAAGAAGAAGAAATGTGGGAGAGGGAGAGGCTGAATGAATGTGCTGGAATATTAAATTTTTATGCCTTTTATAAGGCTCTTAATGAGTTGGGCTTGGTCCATCCCAATTGGCACAATCTATTTCAAGCCCAATTCCATTATTTAGGCCCATTATGATTTTTAAAATTATTTCTCTCACTTTCAAAGCTCAATTTCACTCAAAATTAATTTTATAATTTTTAAAATAATATATTAAGCTTTCATGAAAAATTTTGATTCAATCGGAGTCCGTTACTGGTCCGATTCAATCCAATTGATCTGATTCGATAACTACCAGCATCACCGAAAAATTAATTTTTTATGATCAAAATATTCTACATGAAATTTCATTAAGATCTACAAAATTTTATAATTTTTGGAGTTTATTTACTATTTTTAAAAATTCGATCAAAGTCGAGTCAATCCTTTCTACAAGAAAAATTGACTCGCTAGTTTTTTCGTATTTTAACTTTTGGAGGTTCATTTGACCTCAGTTTAACTTTAAACTTCACCCCTGGACTCATCATGACCAATACTTTTCGATAGTCAAATAAAATAATTTTTACTTCAGGATACGATTTTCGATTCGAAAATACTATTTACCATCAGAAGTTACTGTTCACGGTCAACCCGGTGTTGAGGCCATTACAGATGGAAAGTGAGATTTTAAAATGTAAACTTTCTCTTAAGAGTATAAATTCTTTCCAAAATGATATCTAACTTCTAAATGAGGTCTAACACTTGTATTTATATTAAAAACTTGCTTTTAAGTGTAAAATATCAATTATAACCGTTTATAACCATTGGAAGACAAAACAGACAATTTTGTCCTCAACTAGCCATTATTTTGTCTTTTAGTGTTCGACATATATTTGATTAGAAATATGTTCAGATTTTTAATCCAATTTCTAATGACATTAAATTTTAAAGACCAAATTCTGAATTAATTTCTAACATAACTAGTTTTGTTATAAAAACTTATTTTGACGCTTGAAAAATATTTTGTGTGCAATTTTAAAACTTAGATAATGTATGAGCAGTAATTTGATCTTCAAATTGATCTTACAATTTTAATAACTTAAAATCCTATATACTAAGGTCTTTTTCACTTGAGTTTTCTTGAAGTCTTTATAATCTTCATTTTTGGCATATATATTAGAATGATGTATAGAAATTCCTGCAAAAAAAAAGCTTAGAGTATGATTCACAATAGAGTTTATATAAGGTTTGATTATCATCAAATTTTGGATGTTGCCTTGGGCTAGCAAAGGGCAATAAATATTGAAATGAGGTTGAATTGGAGGCTGATGGTTAGTAGGATAGATTTTAATAGAAGTGTTTGATTACTTACTTTTCAGGGAATTTTAGAGAATTTTAGGGGAGATTCTACCAAAATTTTTACAAATTAAATAGGGACTTAAGTAAAGTTTGTTTGACCCGCACATAAAAAACATAAACCCAAGTGTGACACTCGGTATCCGAATTTTTTAACTAATCGGATATAGGGTGTTACAATCGCCACCACCAGACTATCACCGCTACCATCGTCATTGCCACCATTATACTATCATCGTTGCTATCACCATTGTCGCCGCTGCCATCACCACACTGTCACTTCCGCCACTACCACTGAAATTATTATTATAATATATATAAATAATTAAAAAATATACATGAATAATTAAAAAAATATGATATATTTTTTAAATGTATAAAATAGTTTTTTAAAAAATAAATAATAAATTTTAAAAAATAAAAAACTAAAAACCTACTGCTTTATCGAATGCACCCTTGATTTTCAATTGGCTTCTTACATTTCCAATACCCAGTCGTACTAAATTTTGTTGAATTTATGTTTTGCTCTTTGTCAAATTATGTGAAACGATAAGAGAGATTACTTTTTTTATCTTTACATGTAGACTTTCCAATGTTAATTTGCTTTGCATTAATTTAAATTAATGGCCGGTGAAAAATGCAATTTAGATTTGATGGCACTTATATATATATATATATATATATATATATATATATATATATTTGCACGATTACATTATACAAATTTTTTTGTTGCAATTCGAATAAAAATTGAAAAAAATATATATTTTTCTCAATGCAATATTGCTATTGTGCAAGTTTATTTTTGTTTCATATTTTCTACTAGTTTCTAGAATATTGCAATGCTATGATTATTTTATGGATCACTTAGGTCAATTCACACGGATTAAGGTAGGTTGACCGCGAATCAAATCTAATTCGGTTCGAATTGATTTTAGGTATAAATTGTACATGTCAAATTTGCAAATTGGATCAAATGTTGAAAATTTTAAGTTATTTAAATACTTTAATGTTGTAGGTTTCATAAATTTCAGATATTTTAATGTATTTTGAGAGTCTTATATTTCTTTTAAATTTTATAATTTAACATTTAGAATTCGAGTAGCAAAAGTTGGGTCAATCTTAATTACAAGCAAACACACATTTTTCTTGAAAAATTCAAATGTCAGTTTATGTTATCTCCTCAATTATAATTTTTATAGCCTAAACCTAATATTAAAAAAAAAAAATTAAAGACTATGACTCTAGTATGTGGTTTTTATCTACTCTAATAGAACCTGATTCGAAGTTTAGCATTTTGAAAAAGCTTAATATGTAAAAATGCTCTTAATATTTATCAAAATAATAATTTTATCTCTAATATTTAGTTATGTGCAATATTACCACTAAAATTATCAAAATTGTTATAATTTTGCTCTTAAAATAGGAAAACCATTAGTTTTACTATATTTCGTCAAAGTTGGGATGGGAAACACCATAAGTACATATTTAAAAATTTAATTTGAATCAAAATTTATGAAAAATTAACTCGGTCTATATATTATTTGTTTAAATCAATTATAATTTTATAATTTTGTGTAATGTAAATGGTTTTTTTAATTATGCATTTTTATTTTTAATGAAAAATATGAAATAATTAAATAATTTGATTGGTTTATAAATATAAACTCATTTTGTTTATTTGAGCTATAATCTAATTCGATTATTATTTATCCATAAAATTCTACTCCATCAAAATTTGAGGGCCATGATTTCGTCCATGTGACAGATTGTTTAAAATATAAAATATAATTAAACAAATAATTTTAATTGGATTAGTAAGTTTCGAATACTAGATAGTTATAAAAAAAATTATCTATTGAACTAAAGGGAGTGTCAAATTATTTATTAAACTCATTAAAAAAATATAATAATCCAATATTTTTTTAGTATATGATTCTTCGATATCTTATTTTATTTTTTTTAAAACTTACAAAATCAATTAATTTATAGTCAGGTACCGTCAATTTTATGCATAAAATGATGATTGGACTTGAAATTTCACTTAAAACAATATTTTTATATTATTAAAGCTATATGAAAAGTCAATTATATTCTCACCATGTCACTATTTACATGTGAAATGTATATAATTTGCATGCATTTTTTTAATAATATGTCACACATCATTATAAAGGCAATATAGAAATAAATTATTACTAAATTTATTAAGGAAAAATTAATATTAAATGGTGGTATTTTAAGAGAAATTTGTATATTATTTTAAAAAGTAAAATATTGATCCCAATCCACGGCAGTCACGTGACATTTATCTGAGCTGTCAGCATTTAACCGTTGTTAGCCATAGCCAGGGAAAATAAAATTCAAATTCCATTTTAAAAAATTTGTTCCTGTAGGCGATTGTTTGGATACAAGGTCAACTTTAAACCCGACAAGTTTCTCTTAATTTCAGGTTTGATTTTCAATTACACTACCTTTCCCGCCCATCTCACTCTCGTTCTATGTAGCCTTATTTTTGACCAATCAGCCTTTTCTCTTTCTCTCTAATCATATCCAGCCCAAAAGCTCTGAAACTACCTGTAGCCAAACCCACAAAACCACCTCTCCGTTTCTGCCTCTTTCTGATCTTCTTGCTGTTATGTTTGAATCGGAACCCTAGCGAGTCATTTCAGCCAGCATGAACAATTTCCACATCTACGAAGCCATCGGCCGTGGCAAATACTCGGTGAGTACTTGCTTAATTTTTCAAATCTTCGAACAACGATGATAATCTATGCTTTGATTCTTTATTAATGTTCTTTAGTTTATGTACAGACTGTGTATAAAGGACGAAAGAAGAAGACTATTGAGTATTTTGCTATTAAGAGCGTCGATAAATCGCAGAAGAGCAAGGTTCTTCAAGAAGTAAGGCTGTAGATTCTGTTTTGTTGTGTTTGGTCATTCGATTTTTTTTTCCTGCCGGTCATTTTGCTGTGATTATATTTTCTGATGCTGGACTAGGATTGATGATTTAACGTGGCTAATTGGTGGCTCACATTTCGAGCTGTTGCTTGCTATTGATGCTCTGCTCGTCTTAACGATCAGTTAAGCATAGTCGAAGCTCTAATATGGCGAGTTTCAGTTGATTTAATCTGCTTTTTCCTTATCGTGCCGAACTTACTAATGTATAGTGACTACCGCTTTAGCTAGGAAACTCGGAATATATTCATATTTTGCGGAACTAAAGTACAGAGCCAGAACTGCTACCGAGTATATACCTTTAGTACAAGTTATAATGCGAATAGTCTTGGCTTTACACAAATTTCCGAAACACTTTGTTCTATACAGTCAATGGATCCTCGAAGACCAGTGATTTGTGCTCTGGAAATGGCAAAAATTTTAAAGTGACCTTTCCGTTCAATCTTTTTGACCCGTATTTTTCATTAGTTATATGGGAAATGGAAGCTCTGAACTGGGTGCATGTGTGCTCTTCATTCCTTGAAGGAAAAATAGTCCAGCTGGATTTAACTCATTTCATTCTAGCTACTGACGCCCTTTTTTTGTCAATGATGGCAGGTTAGGATTCTGCACTCCTCAGATCATCCAAATGTATTAAAGTTCTACTCTTGGTAAGGCTTGGTCATTTATGGTTATTGTAGTTTACATGCGTATTCTTAAAACTAAAGTGCAGCAAACTTTTTTGGGTTCATGATATCCCTGGTTGTCTATTAGGTATGAAACTTCTGCCCATTTGTGGTTAGTTTTGGAATATTGCGTGGGTGGAGATCTGATGACCTTATTACGGCAGGTATCAACCACTCAACCTTACATTTATTTGGTAAATGTATATAACTATTTTGCTTGAAGTGAAGTGCATTTATTTTTTCTGTCAAGTCCAATGTTGTTAAGCTATGGTAATTTCATCTGTTGCTCTGGCGAGAGACATAATGCAGGCAGTGGATATTTCCATTGGTTGGCACTGCTTCCATGATCCGAGATATCTTGTCAAGAGCTCAATAGTTGGAAGTCTTATTATTTGACGCCCGGTTGGCCTCTAGTGTTGTTGACAATCCAATATATAAGAATGTGAATTTGACATGAAAATCATTATAATGTAATTTGTGGAGTAATTGCTGTTCAACTATCCTTGTAAAAGCTTGAGGCTTTGTCCCTCTTGAATAATACGTATGATATATGACATTCAAATTTGGAAAATATAACTGGCATGATTTTATAATTTGCTGGTTGGATATTCTTTTTTCCATGTTACTTTCGCAACATAATATTGTGTCCTTGAGTTACATGTTCTGAAATTTAGCTATGCACGTTTAAAATTGCACAATTATGTTTTATGGCTGAATTGCAGGACAATCAGCTACCTGAAGACTCAATTCACGATCTTGCCCGTGATTTAGTCAGAGGCTTGCAGTAAGAAATGCTGACTGGTTTTATCTCTCCGTTCTTCTCTATCTCTCTCCATTTAGGTACCATATCATGTTTTTAATTTTTATTCTAACAAGGCACTATTTTTCAGGTTTCTGCACTCAAAGGGCATAATTTATTGTGATTTAAAACCTTCCAACATTCTTTTGGATGAGAATGGCCGTACAAAGGTGCCTACACATTTTTTTTTCTTAGTATGGTTGAGTTATTGTAATGTTTTTGCTATTCATATGATCTTGTTTTCCTGTATATTTGTGTGATGGCAGTTATGTGATTTTGGATTAGCGAGAAAATTAAGCGAAATATCCAAAATTCCTTCTTCCATGGTAAGTTGCTTTACCTATTGAAGTATTTCACCTACTATGTGCATGGTATTTAAAAATATATCACCACAATATCATCTTTATTATTATTTTTTTTGTTAATTGTTCAGCAAATTAAATTAACTAATATGTGATTTTTCAGTTGCCCCAAGCAAAACGTGGAACACCTTGTTATATGGCTCCTGAGCTGTTTGAGGACGGAGGTGTCCATTCGTATGCATCTGATTTTTGGGCTTTGGGTTGTGTATTGTATGAATGCTATGCTGGAAGGCCCCCTTTTGTGGGCAGAGAGTTCACACAGCTAGTCAAATCTATTCTGACAGATCCTACCCCACCCCTTCCTGGGACTCCTAGCCGTCCTTTTGCCAACTTAATTAATTCTCTTCTGGTGAAAGATCCAGCTGAAAGAATGCAATGGACTGAAATCTGTGGACATGCATTTTGGAGAACTAAATTTATTCCAGTTCCCTTACCTTCACAGCCTGCCTTTGATAATATGATAGAATCTCAAGCTAAGCCATGTCTCTCTGAGCGCAATGGGGAGAAACCTATACAAAACAGAACTCCTCCTAAATATCGTGAAAAGGATTCAAAAGGAACTCCGAAACATGATGAGAATTCTTTATTAGGATCAAGAGGCGAGACACCTGTAAAGAATGGCAGAAAATTTCAAACAAAAGCCTCTAGCAAAGTGGCTGGCGAGAAGCAGAGGGATCATTCTAGCACTAGTAGGGGTGTTAATCTCTTAAGGCTGTCAAGAGTAGCAAAATCAAACTTAAAAAGGGAGAATGAGAAGGAAAATTACAGGAGGCCAATGCCTAATAGCTCTGACAATGATGCTGAGATTAAAATTGAGAACAATGATATGGAACTTGATTTTAATGAGAACACAGAAGATGATACACATGATGAACCTGATGGATCTGACAACCCTGCCAACACGTCTGAAGAGGTGGACAATAACACAGGTCAAGCAGAAACCTCATCCGTTAACACTCATGCCTCGGATGAATTGAGAACAAATGATCAGGAATCATCTTCAGAGCAAGTTGACATGGCTCCTACTCCACTTAGTGCGAGTCCTCAGCTCAGAAGTCAGAGAACAAAAGATGGTTCAGGATCAGTTGCTGAGTTTGATTCTTCAAAATCATCCAATAACCTCTTTGAGGTCCTTTGGCATGCATCTGATCTTTCAGTCAGGCCCGTGATGCCCAGCAGAAAAGCTGATAAATCATCAGAAGTATCTCCTTCTCTTCCATTCGAAGTGCTGCAGCCAACTGAGTTTGTGAAGATGTCGAGGGAGCAACTGGATGCACTTAACAATAGAATCCTATCCGTTTTCACAGGAAACACTAGCCTTGGAGAGAAAAACAATGTGATAAGATACCTTGAAATTTTAAGCAGTAATGCTGATGCAGCTAATATCTTGACCAATGGACCAATAATGCTCATGCTGGTTAAAATGCTTCGACTATCTAAGGCATCAGCTTTGCGTGTTCAACTTGCTTCATTAATTGGCTTGTTGATACGCCATTCTACTTTTATTGAAGCTGAGTTGGCAAATTCTGGAATTTTAGGGTCACTTACGGATGGCCTTAGGGACAGGCAAGAAAAAGTGAGGAGATTTTCAATGGCTGCTTTAGGTGAGTTGCTGTTTTATATATCCACCCAGAATGAGCAGAGTAGAGATAATAACCAACTAGAATCTCCATCAAAGGATTCTCGTTCAACATCTGGTTGGCAGGTTGGTGTTCTGACTTGATGTTGTTATTATTGCCTTGTTTCTCTTCCAACTTTCTAAAAATTTTGTGTTAAAATTTATCAGCTGGATGAATTTAGTGGAAACTTTTTTTTCATTTTTTACTCTCAAGATACAATTGAAAGTAATGTTTGGAGAGCTTGTAGAATAATGTTTTATTTTTTATGCATTCTTTCCTGCTTTCTGATTTTTGTTCATCTCCAATAATCATCATATATTACTTTTTTACTGCATGCAGGTACCAAACCCATTGATTTCATTGGTCTCATCTGTATTACGGAAGGGAGAAGATGATATAACTCAACTTTATGCATTGAGGACTATCGAAAACATTTGCAGTCAAGAAGGGCACTGGGCAGCTCGTTTCACCAGCTCAGATGTCATCAATAATTTATGCTATATATATAGAGCGACAGGGAAACAGGAGAGCATGAGGCTTACTGCAGGATCATGTTTGGTTCGTTTGGCTCGTTTCAATCCTCCCACCATTCAATCAGTAATTGAAAAACTCTCTTTCAAGGAGACAGCATCTGCCCTTTTTAAGGGAAGTCCACGGGAGCAGCAAATAAGCTTGAACTTGTTAAATATGGCCATGCTTGGAAGCCATATGTTCACAAACATTGGGCGACACCTGTTGCCCTTGGCAGAGGATAAGAATCTGCTCCCAAGTCTTTTGTCTCTGACTGAGCAGGGTAGTGAAATATTAAGGGGAAAGGTGCTTATTTTTATAGCTCTTCTTTGCAAGAACAGTAGAAGATGGCTACCACACTTTTTTTGCAATCCAAGATTACTGTCTGCGGTAGACAGGCTGGCAAAGGAGAAGGACAGCTATGTTCAGCAGTGTTTAGATGCATTTGTGCGTGTTGTGGCATCTACTGTACCAACATTACTGGATATTATAACTTCAGATATTCAGCAATTAATGGGAGGAAGGCGCCATGGGCAAATCTCTGCCATAGCCAATCGAGTTGCTCCAAAGAATAATATTCATATGTTTCCTGTTGTTCTTCATCTTCTTGGGAGCTCATCTTTCAAGCGCAAGGTGGTTAATCATCAAGTGCTGCAGCAATTGTCAAATTTGGTCAAGGTTGTGGAGACACCATTCCAGGTAAGTAGCTGCGTTTGAGCAACTTCTATTGCTAATTCATCTCCAATATATGCCTTCATGTTTTATTGGCCCATTTGGGATGCAATAGGATTTAATAGTTTAAGCGTTCGGTCCCCAATCTTTCTTTCAGTTGCTAAAAGACTTGGGATGAGTGACTTGATAATTAGGATGTTCAACTAAAACTAGAGTATACAATGGTCAGCAAAATGCGTACTCTATTGGCAATGTGATGTTTATGTTCCTGATCATTGTAGTTTTTTGTGCAACTCAGTTACAACTAAACCATTAGAAAATTTCTATGTTGCTCATATTCTGCATTTAACTAGTACATCCTCATCTCGATGGATGCATTTATATTCACTAATATCAAAAGTGTTTTTGACTGGTAACTTAATATTAAGGATTTTTCACCAGAGAAGTCACTTTAAATTTTTGCTGTCTGGACGATCTATTTCTGCATGGCAAAATAGGGACAATTGGGTTTCATAGTGAAAAATAAACTGTTAATTTTCCTTTTTCTGTTTTCCTCAGGGCAGAGATGACTTCCAGATAACTCTTCTTCGAGTTCTCGAGTCTGTTGCAGAGGAGTCTCCTTTAGTCCTTGTAAGCCCCGACATTTTTATAGGGGAAATTCTCCCCAGTTTGGCTGTCCTTTACAAGGGAAATAAAGATGGTGATGCCAGGTTCTTATGTCTGAAAATCCTGTTTGATGTGATGGTAATCTTCTTGAATGAACCTTTTGAGGATAAGCAAAGATCGCAGGCTTTGAGGTCAATCTCCAATATCCACTTCCTTCCCCTCTACCCAACATTGATCGAAGATGAAGATCCCATTCCCATGTATGCACAGAAGCTTCTTGTTATGCTCATTGAGTTTGATTACATTAAAATTTCAGACATCTTACATCTGAAGACAGTGTCACAGTGCTTCGAATTTTTGCTTGGTGATTTATCAAGTGCTAATGTAAGCAATGTTCAACTATGTCTTGCTTTGGCATCAGCTCCTGAAATGGAATCCAAGTTACTTTCTCAGTTAAAAGTAGTAAGAAGGATTGGAAACCTATTGGAGTTTGTTTATGCTAAAGATATGGAAGATTTTCTTGAGCCAACTCTTGGCCTGTGTAGGGCTTTCCTTCTATGTTCAGTTGGTAGGAAAAGAGGATTAGCCTACAGACAAGAACCAGAACTTCTAAATGATGTTTCCTCTGAGGCAAGTGGTCCAATTGATCGGCAGCAATGCATAAGAGATATAATGGACTTTAGTGGCAATTCTGGAGTATTGCTGGAGTTGAGTGGATCTTCGGAAGCAAATGTTGCAGACATAGCTTCTGAATGTGTTGTTTTGCTGCTCAAAGCAGCTCCAAGAGAAGCTACAACAGGATTTCTTACTAACCTTCCAAAAGTTAGCGCAGTATTTGAGTCTGGGCACAAGGGCATGCCTCACTTAATTTTGCGGCGGATCTTGCATGCTCTTGGTTATGCTTGTAGGCAGTACGTATCACATGCAATGATATTATCGATATCTGTTCCTGACATTTTAAGGATTGAATCCACTGTTTTGGAACTCAAAAATTCTAGCGTGTCCGATTTAGCCAATGCTGCTTGGGTAGTGGCATCAGAGCTGCAGCGGCTGCCTCGTTGCATTTGAAAACCTGGAGGTTTGTTGTTTTCTTTTCCTTCTTGTTTTGTCTGAAGAAATCAATAATTTCTGAGATTTACTGGTTGCTTCTATTTCCAGGTGCTATGGAAGATAGATTATCAATGAGATTGATTGAAGAGCCGAAAGACATTTTCGGAATTCTGGGTAAGGGGCCAACGCCTCCTCTTGTATCAAGATTAATTTTTTAATGCATAATATAGTATAGAGTCCTCTTTAAGAGCATATTTTTGTATAATATTTGTATGTTCTGTATCATCATAGACATTCCAATTGAGTAAAATTTTTCCTCAGAATTCCACTGATCAGATTCAGATCATCAAAATCCATTCACCCCTCACCAGCTTTCTTCAGCTACATTTTCACCCTAATTTTCATAAATGACAAGTTTTTCTGTTAAATTCATCATTTGTGAAAATATGAAGATGCTCTCATTTTGTATCAAATAGATCTTTAAGGCTCCTCAAATTACCTAAGGACACAAGATATCTAATAGATTTTTAGTAAAAAACATTTCGATGATCAAATCAATAAAAATAGAAGCAATTATAAAGATATAATATATTTTAAAGGAAAGTATTACCTTAGTAAGATTATAAATGTAGCCTAAATTGAGTGCAGAAACGGAATCATATAAATCAAATACGAACAAACATGTGGCAACAAAATTCAACCAATCTTTGTCTCTTATAAAAACATGCCAACCTGAAGTTTCCCATTGCCACCCAGTCATCCAATCCCAAATGCTTTATGGTCCCACCTAAAACCCCATAATTCATACCTTTAAAAAGGCTCCATAATAACTTACACCCCTATTTTCCTAATTAAAAAAAAAAAAACACTCTCAGTATATTTTACTCTCTCCAATAAGTGTGAAATTGATTTCCTTCATCATTGGAATGGCCTCTTTTTGTTTTCTCTTCTCACTTATACTATCTTTAATCATCTTCCCATTTCTTTCTTCGTCTACTATTCTAAAATCACAGCCTTCGATTATTCCAACTTCTCCATTCCAAGAATTGTCACCTGACATTGCTCCTCTACTGCCTTCTCCTGGCGGTGTATTGCCTTCTCCAACTGTATCTTCTCTGCCTACGATTCCTTCTACTGCAAGCCCACCTAATCCTGATAATTTTGCTGCTTTAGGCCCTGGTTCTGCATTTTCACCCCTTGCCCCATCACCTGCTTCCTCTGCTTCACCTCAATGCTTTGTCAAATTAGCTTTTGCTACATGGTGCGTAGTGTTTTGGTCACTGTACTCGGTTTTGATGTTGCCTTAATTTTCATGTCAACTTTTGTTTATTACAGTATACAACATTATGTAATTAGAATTTGTCATTTCATGAGTTGAATGTGTATTTTTGGAAAATTCAATGCATTTTGTCTCCTAAGCATTTCTAGAAGCGAAGAAGATTCAATTTGATCCTTTTTTTTCCCTCACTATTCGCTGTATAACTGCAAGGAACATTTGGTACATCCACTGTATCAGTGACTACATAAATGCATGCATTTCCAATGCCAGATCAGACGCTCGCGTCTGGATGGTGATGAATGCACTGTGTGCTTAAACATTGCCTCTACGGTCTATAATTGTGAACATAAATTATATTTAATGTAAATTGCAATCTAGATTTATAAAGCACAAAAATTTTGTGAAAAGAATGAGACAAAACAAGTGTATTAAATAATAGTAGCAATGGAAGTTTTGTTCCAATTTGGGTGGGTGCTGATGCGAGTTGAGGAGGGGGCACATGGCTTTGATCTAAATCGATATGGGGAAAAAACTATTCCTATCACAAAAGCATGTGAGCTACACCAAAGAGAGGCCATGCATTAGGTGAAATTTGTTGGTTAGTCAAGTTCATCACATGTTTAACTAATCATGCTTATTATCATAGTGTTACTCTGACTACTTAGGTTAATTTGCTTTCCTTACTTTCCACTTTAATCATCATTTCTCCTGAGGAATCCCAAGCTGGCTATCTTTAATTTGAAAAGCTGTAATAGCAATTATTAGATTTAACCAAGAATTAACCTGCTTTACATATATGTATATATATATAATAAAACATTCTATTTTATTTGCAGTTTTTTCTATAGAAAGCTTTCTAGCCATACCACTACCAATAATTAAAGAAAGAAAGAATAGTAACAAACTAATAATTGAACAAGATTAACGTTAATATTGAATTTTGTCGACTAACACATCACTGAGGCCTACAAATTTTGGTGGAGCCTACTAAAGCAAAATGGAAACAGCCAATCAGAGATTACCTCCTTTGTTGGCCCACTACACAAGGTGCTATGATTTGATGATGGGCTAAGGTGGTATCAGTTGGCCCACTCAGGCCCAACCATTAAAACCCTCCTATAAGTGGATTAGAGTAAAAATATAATATCAAACATGAACCTGGCCCACGCCCATAATTAGTCTAGCCCCAGCAGTTGTCCTATGACCGGACGATGATGTTTTTGCATTTTACACAGTAGAAGCGGAGAGCATAGTGATAACCGAACTATATTGCACGAATTTCCTAAATTCAGACAGGTTACAGGATTCGAACGCCTGTTGTTGCCAGGATTGAAAACTGCATCTGTTAAATTCCTTTAGTTTTGAGCCTCTTATGTAACATTAATCGCTTAACTTATTTAATACAATATAACATTCACAGCTTAATTTATTTAATACAATATAATCATATATTATATAAAAAAATTTAACTCTATCCAATAAACTTTCTAAATTCATACACATACATTTTTCTTTATCAAATTTCTCAATAGTCTAACTTGAATGTTGGAGTTTTTTTTGGCTGAAATTGTTGAAATTTTCTCTTTTTAAGAGATCCGAAATGGGAGGCAATGATCAGAAAAGGTAAATTTGCAAATCATATATGAAATTAATGGCTAATAGAAAACTAAGGCTTACAAGCCCTCCAAGATACATATAACTTTAAATACGAAATTGCCAAAAAAGAAAAAAGGTGAGTTATTTGTATTTGGTTGAAGAAAAGGGGAAAAAAAGGAAAGCAAGAAAGTAAAGAACTAAACTTCATGTGTGACTATGTCCTCAACTCTTTGAAGCAATTTTATTTTTAAGCTTTCTTCTCAATGAGATTCTCAATAAGATCAGCTGCATCCTGAACAGTGACAATACTCTGTGCTGTTTCTTCTTCCACACTTATTCCAAACTCCTCTTCAAGTCCCATAACTATCTCAACCTGTATGCAAAGAAGAATATGTAATTTTGCTATATTGTAGTTGATTGGTGTACCAATTTGCTCAAAAATCCTGAGCCTAATGGGTTTTTTTTTTAATAAAAAAAATTAAGAATTTTGAGGAAAAAAAAGTTTCTTTTATGGATGAAATGTGGTGAAACTGAACCTTCATCAGATTACAATCTAAAAGGCCAACAATTGTTCACTATGGAGAATTTCTCTTGACAAACTTTAAGCTGGACTTTCTAGACATGTATTCGTATGGCATAGAATTTTCTGTTAAGAGAATTAAATCTCGACTTAACTCCTACGACTCCGCCTATTGATTTTCAGGTGAAGTTGTTCAACCTCAGTTCAGACATTCCTATGGTAGCTAACCAACCTTAATCCTGTATGTTTTGCCAAAATTTGTACTCAAACTGTTAGCAGAATAAGCATCTACTGTTGCCGATTAATTTTCTGCATATGGCTTTGTCATGAAAATTGACTTCTATAAAAGTGAAGAAGAAAGAAAGACTTGGAGAAACAGAAGAAGATTGGAAAACATAAGCAGCATGTATTAGCTAGAAACCCAGTTAGTTTTCTTCTTTTTTCATCATAACTTAATATCATGTGACATAATCCTCAGGATCTTGATCGCGATTAGGCCTTGTATATCAATACCAAAGAATTGGAGCTGCTTTTGTTTTGGTGCACAGATATCCAATACAAAACATGGAACATAACTAATCATCAAGTTGTATTGAGTAGATATCTTACCGTACGAAACAACATCACTAATGCAACATTAGGGTAAAAAGATATGTCTACAATGTAAAGGGATAATGGTTAAATGGCCCCCAAACTCCCAGACAAAATTCAGTTTGTCCTAACTTGGTGCAATTTTTGACAAATAGAAGAGAATATTGAGGAATATATGTACAATGAATTTGAAATAGAGAATTTCAAATACTTTATATTAGTTCACTTTGATTTGAATTGAATCGGTAATTCTCAATGAAGTTGATGTTGTTTATTTTTCATGAATTGAACCTGAATGACAATATATTGCAAGTTGCAGGACCACTTCATGCAGAATATTAATTCTGTACCAAATAGAGTGTTTTTTAATCTATCATATAAGAGTAGAAAATGAATTACCGTGTCGAGAGAATCAGCTCCTAATGCAACAAACTTTGATTCTCCATTAACAACAGTTTCGGGTGCTAGTGCCAGCTGCTTCCTCACAATTGCACATACTTTGTCTACTGTATCTGGTTTGGCCTGCTTGAAAGAATTAGCATCGCCATTATTGGCTACATTACCATACACGGATTCGAAAGATGCAAGCATGAATGCAACTAATTATGTTCCCATCCAAAATTATAGTTTCAAATTTGAAATGTACTTTCAAAATCCCTGATAACGAGGCAACTTTACCATGTTAAAAATCGCAGGTTAGAGCATTCCAGTACTAGAAGCCTTAGCAAGTTTAAGTTCGAAGTATACCAGTACTAATGTTCATATTGATGCAATCCCTATGATCAATATTGAATGCATCTGAGACACATAATTTCTTGACTAGAACAAATCCATAATCCATTCTAACAATACATTTTAATACTCTAACAGGGATATTGTTGGCTTGTTCTACTGTGGATAATAAACTGTCATGGACATGTGAGAATAGCTTGGCAATAACAACAATTCGCAAGTGTAGACAAGTATAATCATACCGCACAGGAGACATTGAAGCGAGATGCACCCTTTTGCAATCTAAGAGAAGGGAAGCTTCTTCCTCTAGTGGGAACCGAAACAGACCTCAAATTAGAGAACTTAATGCCTGTTGCCTGCTTATAAATTGAACCAAAAGAAACATATCAATTCAGAAACTAGAATAAAATTTTAATTTTGCTAAGAAAAATGGTATCAACATCATATAAAAAGATAGCAGAGCTTGATAAATTTCATTATTCGTGCAGGGCGATAAAATTCAGAATCTAACAATAAAAATTTAAAATCTATTGCCACATTACTATTTGCTTGATAATTTTGGCAATATAGTGTCAACCGAAAAAAGAAGATTGAAACTTTGAATTCCACCACAAGAATCTCAAGTTTTGGGTCTAATTCAAGTGTTGTATTTGTAAATTAAAACTTTACAAGTTCAGGATCCAAATCACCTATAAAGGCCACGACTTTCAATCTTGGGAAGTTAGAAAAATCAATAAAAGAATGGAACAAAGCAAGATCAATATTATAAATTACCTGGGTAGTGGAAAGCTTAAGAGAGATTGAAGTTCCAGTAATGGAGGCCATTGGTGGTGGTTCAGCAAGAAAAAGAAAAGGCAGAGAACAGAGAAATGAAGCGAAAGGAAGGAGAAATAAAGAAGAGAGACTGCACAAGAAATGTGTGTATCGAGAGAGACAACAAGAAAGGTAAGTGTTATTTGAGAATAGAGTTTGTTGTCTTATAGTTGCCGTTTCCATTTCCTGTCGACATTTGTTTGTTGGGATTTGTTGGCTTTGTTTCTATCGACATTTCCACTGTTTGGTTTTCAGTTTCTGTTTCTGGATTGTTTGGCTTCTTCGCTATGTTATTGTAAACTGTTGCAGGATTTGGCTTGCTCCGGTTAGGGTTAGCGGAAACCTGACTCAAGTTAGGATTTTTCTCATTTAAATTTCAACCATATTTTTATTTATAAATTCAGCAAATATTAGGATTCATTAAAAATAAATAAAATTTAGACGGGAATCAACTGTACCTACTCTGATGTAATTATCAAAAGAAAAAAATTTAGATGGTAAATATTATTTTATCAATTTAAATTTGATATTTTAATATTTTATTTTTGTAAATTTGGACTCTCCATATATAAAATCATATAAGAATGTATTTTGGATTGCAAACAAAAATTCTGCTGGAGGCCCAACACGGGTGTGTAGAAATCCATTACCAAAAGAAAAAGCAGAAACTCTAATTGATTATAAATTTCAATAAGAAAATAAAATACTATGATAAAATTATCATTAACAATAAATAATTAGATTATTATTATGAGACCACAAAAATGACAATGAAAATGATAAATAAACTCAAATTAGCAGCTGGGTGCCACTGAGTTTTTGAACTTTTTTTTTTTCTTAATGAGATTTAGGAAACTTTAATTTGAAAAAAAAAAAGTCACTTTTTTTACGTTTTAATTTGCTGATATATTTTTATAGACCTAAATAAATGTTTTTTTCTCTATTTTTTTGACCCAAAAGAAATATAAAATAATAAGATATAGGATACCTTTTTTCTTCTTCTTCTTCTTCTATTCTTCTTTTCGCTACTGCCTTTTGACCTTTTTATGTTACTATTATTTTCCTCCACTACTAAAAAGAGCAAATCAAAATGTACTTCCTTTTTTCTCCTTTTCTCATTCTTTTCTTTTTACTTTTTTTTTTAATTTCCATAACAATAAAAGAAAAAAATAATCACAAAATCTCTCAATCTTATGAATATTTTATATTAAATCTGTATACTTTTATGTTACAATATTAAACTTTTTAACTTTCTTTTTATATATATATTAAACCTTATCAAATGACATGAAATATAAAATTAAATAGTTTCACTTTACGTGCATTTAGTATTTATATTTCAATCTCAATGTAATGTATCGCAATTAATAATATGGCTTAATATGCAAAAATATTATTAATGTTTACCAAAAAAAATAATTTTGATCTTAATATTTAATTATGTAAAATATTATCTTTCAAATTATCAAAATGGTATAATTTTGATCCTAAAATAATTGAACCATTAATTTGACCATATTTCGTTTTTTAACCACTGACGTGAGCATATTGTAACATTTTGACAAAATGACGTTAAACTAACAATCTCATTATTTCGAGACAAAATTACACTATAACTAAATATTAGCTGCAAAATTCTTTTTTTTTTAAATATTAAGGATATTTTTATATATTTGACATAATAATATTATCAATTCAAAGTTAAAAGAGCAATTGAAAATGCTGGTTAACTTAAATTGATAAGAAATATACATTTTTCCAAAATAAAATTATGGTTCCTCTTCCTCACCTCCTCTTGTAATTGTCGATAAAGTATCATGTCGCTTTTCTAAGTTAAATTATAAAAATTATTGGTGGGTCAAATAATTAAGACAAATTATGTTTTTTGGGGGAAAAAAAAAAGGAAGAAGAAGAAGAAGCCATGCATGTGGCTAGGCTAGCCCACCAATCCTCTTGTTAGCCAGCCGCAACTCCCTCCTTTTCTTGCTTTTAACACTAGCCCTCGTCCTTGGGCCAGCCCTCGCCGTAAAAAGTTGTGGCTATATCTAGAATAAATTATTATTATTATTATTACTACTATATAGAAAATTTTTTAAATGAAATGCAAGAATATTACTCCCAACTCATAAATTCTTTTTTTTTTTTTCTTAGCAAATGAATCTTAGGTTGTGATGAATGAATGTATAAAATTGACCTCAATATAAAGAATTTATCTTCAAAAAATTAGTATGAAATAACATAATTATCGATAATTTTGATATCTGATTTTAACTTTTTTACTAATATCTTAATAAATCATTAATAGATAATTTTGCATCGTATTTTCAGTTTAGTCTTCGTGAAATTTATTTATTTTCATCATTGAAATAAAATAATAATAATAATAATAATAATAATAGAATAATTCAATATTTAAATATATTCAATGTACAAAATAATCCTTATCCAATATTAATAAGTATTAAAAATAAAACTGCAGATTCATATCCAGTTGAATTTAAGATCTTTATTTGCATAACTTCATCCAATTATTAATACCAAGATTGAAGAACAATAATTTTCAAAAAAAGAACAATTCTTTTTTTATTGAAAAAAAAAACTTGAATTATAACATTAACAACTAATAAATTTAGTACTTAAATTTATAAATTTAGGGGGGGATTAGAAATTATTTTCCATAAACATGATTAGCAAATAATTAAGGTAATTCCTTATCGTGTCATTAAATTTTCAAACTAAGAAAATACTAAAAGAAAAAAAAAAAGAGAAAAGTTGCAGTTGAAATTGAAAAAGAGGAGCGAAAAGCCGATGAATAAGCCGTTGTTAGTTGCTGATGGAAACCGAGAACCGAAACCACAAAAATGGAAGCAATCTCTCTCTCTCTTCAATGACAGACCCACGTGGATCTCTCTCTCTCTCCCTCTGAATCTCTTTACCTTCTCCAATAACAACAACACTCTTATCTTCTTCTCTACTCTTTAATTTCCTTTCTGTTTCTAAAATTTCTAGTGGTTTAGACCACCTAAGTCACCAACCTAACTCATTTCTTTCTCCACAAGTTCTCACCTGTCCTTTGGTTTCATCTGCATTTTCTCAGGTACCCTTTGTTTATCTCTTCTTTTCAGTGTTCTTGTTGTATCTGTTGATTAACTTCTGTTTGTTTGATTTTTCTCGCCAAAATGAGCAACTGCCATAATCGTTAGCTTTTTATCATAATCATGGAGTTAATCAAAGGTCTTGTGTTATTATTACATGACGGTTTAAGGAATTTTAGAAATTTTTGAGCTTTTTCTTTCTTTTTTTTTTTGTTGTTGTTAATTAACTGTTTGTCTTTCTTTCCCAGTTGAGAATCATGACTACGGAGCTCTTGGAAATTCAGCCTTACGAACTCAAGTTCACTTGTGAGTATTTGAGAATCTGCTCTCTGTGTTTCACTCTGATAGTCTGATGTTGAATTCAAATCCATTATTCTTAGCATTTTTTATGCGTTTATGGGTCAATCTTGAGGTTTGGTTATATATTTCTCATTCTTCAAGTAGCAAAATTATATGAAAAGAAAAGCAGAATGCTGTAGGTAGTATTGTCACAGAGACAATGGAGGATTTACTTTTTAGTTTGTGATTGAATTTTAGATGGTGATATTGATATATAATATTTAATCTATTTATCCTATACAAGTGTAAAATTTTGATTAGATGCATAAGACCGTGAAGATGTAGAAATGAAACCACTTATTTTCCTTCATGAACTAACAAATGGGGGCGTATTCTTCTCTCTAGTTGCATTGAAGAAGACAAGTTCGTGTTCGATTCAATTGGGTAATAGGTCTGATCAGTATGTTGCTTTCAAGGTGCGGTCAGCATAAAATTTCTATTCCCCTAAAAAAGTTTTGTAATTTATTCTTTTTCCTTATCGTGCGATGGCTGTAAAGATGTTTAAGCTAAAGGAAGCTTGATCTCCTGCAAGCTGTATTTGGATATCTAAATAATTTATCAACAATTTTTGGCAGGTGAAGACTACATCTCCGAAAAAATATTGTGTTCGGCCCAACATAGGCATTGTTAAGCCGAAAGCAACATGTGAATTTACAGGTTTTTGACTTATAATCATCTAAGCTTGTCCTAAGTACATTATATATCTTTGTAACCTTACTGCGCTAGTATGCTATATGAATGGGGAAATACAGAATTGAAGCCTAGATGGTAAGCTTTGTTGTTTTGTGTCACATGATGATCTACCCAGATATGGTTTTTATGCTGCGAACAAAGCACTGATATGTGTTAGGACTAAGGACACTGCTAAGCACGGTGATGGATGGAATTTTTCTGAGAGAGAACAGTACAGAAAACGAACTCTGTGCATTTCTCAATACATTTTTTTCCCCTTTTTTCCTTTCCTTTTACAAGTTTGGTTTCAGTGTTATTGAGATTAAGAAAGGTTCCAAAGACTTCAGGGAAGAATTGAATCTTTTCTGCCAATCACATCCTTGTGATAATTGGAATCTGAAGAAGGATATAAGCTAACCTTTTAATGATTGATACTGCATGGTTACTAGCATTTTCTTAGTTGATATGCTCACGGATGCATTGTTCACTTTTGGCTCTTGCAGTTGCCATGCAAGCTCAGAAGGTAGCTCCACCTGATTTGCAGTGCAAAGACAAGTTCCTCATTCAAAGCACAGTTGTGCCCTTTGGAACGACTTATGAGGACATTACATCTGCCATGGTAAGGACTTCCCATTTTCTTTCATTTCATAGTAAGATTGCAGTCAAATTTTTGTTTATTTTTTTGTCTATTGTAATCTTCTTATGGGTTCTTTTTGGTAGTTTTCTAAGGAAAACGGGAATCTAGTTGAAGAGAAGAAGCTGAAGGTAGTTCTGGCAAGCCCACCCCATTCGCCAGTTCTGCTCCCAAATAATGGAGAGCTGAAGAAAGATCTGTGCTATGACACTTCGTTACACAAAGATGTTGCGCAAAGTGGCATTGAAAACATACCTCCGCCCCAGAGGGTAAGAATCAAAAAAATTCCAGTTCCTGTTGCCTGCTATTCCTATTCTCATCCCATGGTGCATGTTGACTCATTGCTGCATCATTGTAGTTGTTAATACTTTTTTTTTTTTTTGACAATTTCTAACTCAGTAATAGAATAAGCAAATAGGATGATAATTATGGATAAATCTAGCCGGCTAACTTAGGAATATTTCTTACTCATGTATTTGATTGACAAGTGAAAATTACTGCCCCCCTTCTAGCAAATGCTCTTAAGGGAATCTGACATAGTTATTATGCCTCCTGTTGCAGTTGGCTGAGGATGTTTCGGAGTTTCAACCAGCCAAGGATATTGAGGAGTTAAAGCCAGTTAAGACTGGGGGGTCTTGTCTGTCAAATATTTCAGGGGAATTCAAATTGATTAAGGATGTGGAGGAATCAAAGTTAGTCAAGGACTATGAAGAGTTGAAATCAAAGCTACATATGCTGGATTCAAGAATAAGAGAGGTTTGTTTTCTACTACTATTGTAGCTTCAAATTATTTGGAGAATAATGGAAAATAAATCTATTAAATTTCTTGCATATAGTCTTCAGAACCATTGTTATTTAAAAAAAAAAAAAAAAGAAAGCATTCCCGGCGTCATAATCCATCTCTGAGAGAATAGCCAGAAAGTTTGTTAAATTAGATTTTCCCTCTCAATGATGTTCCGCTTTTCTTGTTCAATTTCATCCTTATCAATTTGTTTGTTTTTGCAGGCTGATCATACAATCACAAAGCTGACTGATGAGAGGAGCACAGCCATCAAGGAGAAGGATCTCCTCAAACATGAATTGGTGAGTAACTTGTTGCCATGCAACTTTTCCTATTACTAGAAAACCCAGATAAAAACATGGAAAATTTTCTATATTGCTGCCTTTTGGCGACCCAAGCCACCTGTTTTCAGCCAAGATATGGTATTCCCACTTATTTAAGAAAATGGTTTCTGCATAAGTCAACTCTCTCAAATCCACTATAGAAAGCCATCTGCTTTTTTTTTTGGGCAATTCTAAGCTCCAATAATCTTTGCTTTTGATATCTTTTTCTTTTCCTTCTTTTTTCTTTTTTTTTTTATATTCTTTTGTAGGAGTTGTTGAGGAGGAAAAGTATGAAAACAGTTAAGGCCGGTTTTCCGCTTCTGTATGTTTGCACGGTTGCTTTTATCAGCATGGTACTTGGTTACTTCATTCATCAGTAGGAGGAAGTCTTTTGTAACTTAGAGCAGTTGGTTGAGTGAATGATCAGGTCTAGGTGAATATGATTGCCACGCCAGATATATATACTTTCGTTCTTTGGTTTTATAGAGTGCAATGTATAGAGTATTTGATGGGTGTGGGTAAAGAGAAACAGTGTCTTGTAATAAAGAAAACAACAATTTGTTGATGCATACTGAATCAGAATTCTGCATTTGAATGGAACTGAAAACCGAATACTACACCGATACTGTGAAACTTGTTTACGCCAAAGTAACTTGTTAAGATTGGTTGAGAATAATTTAAAGTAACTTTTTTTTTTTTGAACTTGAAATTCAAAGAATATGTTGTCCTCATGAAATTGAAATTGAGTACCAATTTAATCAGTGTTAATTTCAATATATGTTCAAGAAGGATGAGAGAAGTGGAAGGAAGAGAGAGAGAGAGAGAGAGAGGGAGGGAGGAATCATAGAAGCAGAAGCAAAATAGTATATCCATAACCATAAATTCGACCGTGGCGATCAATACTGATCATGATTTTCTAACGCATCAAGCAAAGCTCTGCAAATACAATAAGTAGGGATTTTACAAAATCCGGTATAGGAACACTTAATTGATACAACTCTGCAAAAACCATCTCATTTGGCAAACCGTATACACAGAGGAAGAAAGAAAAAAATGGAAAAAAAAAAAAAGAAGAAGAAAGCAAAGCTCACCAAAAATGGAAGCAAATTACAAGCTGACTAAATGGGGTCACAACCTCACTCTTAAATCTCAGACTATTAACAAATTTCACACAGAAAGCCGATTTCTTGACCTACCTGTAAGTTTTGATAAATTATCAGTCATCATCATCTATCTGCAGAGAAGTTCTCAAGTTTCTCCTTGTTGCCATTGTTCAAGACTTGGGTCAATAGGGGAACAAGGTACAAAAGGAACAAAACCTCGGCCACCAAAAACCGGTCTCATGAAGGCGTCATCGAATTTTCGCCAGTAATGGTGAACGGTGTGAGAGGGGGTGCTCAAGAGCATCCTTAGGCTGGTTGGGCTTAATACATGGTGGCTACCTTTGTTGTCCTCTAAATCTTGATCATTGAGAAGGGGCACTGTGAAGGATTTAGGACTTGACGGTTCAGAAGATAGCATGCTTGCTGTGTGTTTTGCTGATGGAAGCAAGATTCTTACCAGCGGTTTAGTCATCAACCCGAATACCTGCATAGAAAGTTTCGTGCTTTCATTTCTGAATGGAGCTGATGATATTGAATGATTTGACCATGTCTTACCACTGTACTGAAAAGAACAACTGTAATAGTACTGGTGATCATGATCGCACTTCCGCGCAATTGTGTATAGCCTGAAATGGTGAACTGCATCAACATAAGTGCACAAAATCATTTCTCATTCTCCAAGTTCAACTTAGAAAATCCAACATATTCAATGTCCTTTACCTGATTATAAGCAAGAGCCATAGAAACAGCTCCACGCATAAGACCAGCCCACCAGATCGTTACCTGAGAAGCATAGATTCAAAGAGACATTTTGTAGTTTGAGTAATTTGCAGAGATGAAGCTCTAGATAATTGAATAGCTTGAAAGTTATACCTGTTGCTTTATGCCAATTTTCTCATATGGAGATTTCCTAGTTAAGTTAGATAAAAACGACAATGGGAAAACAAAGGCTGCTCGCCCAACCAGAACCAATCCCAAGAGAATTGCACTCACCCCAACTGATGTTCCGGGGCTGCAGAGAAACTTGAATTAGCCACGCTCAGCAAGTGTGTGCATATCTTAAAATTTATCTGCTGTGAAGATTACCCTTACCTATGGCTTACATACTTCCATTTTTCAATGTCCAAAGCATCCATGCCAACATAAAGAAAGATGAAGATCTCAGCAATGAAAGACAGAGTGGCAAAAGCATGCCTGAAATGGTTTTTCACCACGACAAATGTTAGAAGAGTGAGGACTAGGCTATCATCTCTAAAGGTAACAGAGACATAGTTTGTGATTGAATTGATGGAGTAACTTTTAATAAGCTTAACATACTTAGTTGTCACTCTTGAACTTTTGGTCACGTTATGCCATGTATAGTGGGACATGACAATTCCACAGAAGAATACAGTGAGAATTGCACTTAGATAGAATAGCTGAAACAGAAGCCAAATTACTCGTATAAAAGTAAGAACTTTGCTAGAGAACAAGGTTCCTATGAAAGAATTCTTTCTGTTTTGCTAGAAGACTTACTTCAGCTAGCATATACGAAAGGTAAGCCATTAGTATCATAAGAGCGACCTCACGGTCTGTAGAGTGCCTGGATTTTGCATTAAGGACAAAATTATAAAGGTGGAATTACTAGCTTTCATCTGAACTTCCATCAGAAATAAGTGACAATGTTTCACAAACCTGCCAAAATAAAGCTTCTTAATAATGTATGCACTAAGTAGTCCAGCCTGCAGGAGAAAAACAATAATTACGTTAAAGAATGCATGGCAACTAAGAAAGAATATATATGATAATTAAAGAAGAGACTTACAAAAGCTCCCAAAACAGTGCTTGAGATAAACAGATACAGAAAGTTCCCAAGAAACTGGGTAGCAACACTTGAATTTATGTGATAGAGATCAAAGCTCTGGATGGCATTGAAAAGCACCACAGATGTAGCATCATTTACTACACCTTCTCCAAAAACCAGACTATACAATAATGGCGTCTCGTCTTGATTAAGCACCTGCACAAGCATCAATAAATTGAGAAAAGATTATCCAAAAATGGAGATTGTCGGCTTCATCTCGCCATCAGTACCTGCAATGTACAAACAGAATCTGTGGCAGAGAATATTGCTCCAATTGCTGAAACAAAAGGACATAAGCAAACATAAGAAGAGGATCAAACTAGTAAAATATACAAAGAATGATTAAGAGCCTTGAGAATACCGAGGTAATCGCCTATATCGAGCGAACCAACATTCATTTTCTTGAAGAAGTGCATAGCACCTAAGCAGACAGAATAAATTGAGCATTCATATTAGAGCATAAAACAGATTTTTCACTCCATTCTGGTGTTGTTTTCTTTACCTACTGATATGACACTGGTAGATATAAGTGTACCGATTGCACCAAAGAGCATGATAGTCATGAAGTTGCGGAAAAATTGCTTCTTCTTCACCTGAAACCTGGAAAGACAATAACCAAATGATGAGATGAGGAAAAGCTATCAAGAAAAATGAGTTATTCTAAAGCACATTTGTTATATAGCCAAAAAAAGGAAAAAGCAATACTGCCATGCCATCATTCTAATTATAAGATGCTAACCAGTAAACATAGGAATCACAATAAATCTGGTGTTTGGAGTTGCCAAGTCATTAGCATATAAACGTAAATAAGCATAAGAAACAACTTCAATCAATGGCCAAAAATGATCAAATTCCATAAATACGTGAAATTCATAATCACAAACAAAACATCCAAATGAGCAGCATCATGTAACTTTCAATTTACTGTCATTTTGCGCCATATCATCCCAATAACAGTTAATTTCCAAGTGAATTAACCACAGCCAAACCGTTTCAAATGCTCTTTTGCTCGTTCTGCCAAGTAAATTTGACATAAAAACAAAGAAAGAGACTTACCCAGCATTGAAAATAATAGGAGGAAGAAGATAAATGAAGAACAAATCTTCACTGAACACTAAAAGACGTGAGCTTTTTCCTCCTGAAGTAAGCAAGATAATGACCCCAGTACATAGACCCTGCATTAGCTCACTATAAACCTATCACAAATTATGTCTTTCATAGTTCCAAATATCATAAAAACAAAACATCAATAAAACTCAAATGCGATGATACTGACTATAGCAAGGGCTGTAATTGACTCGTTCATCCACCTGTTCTCCTCTAGTAAATGCCCAATTACAATACAGCCGCAGAGAAGTGCCACAAAAAGGTTTATTGACACCACTGAAGAGTGATCGGATCCTAATATTAGCTCCGATTTTGCCAAAACAGACCCTACACTGATCGCCATTAATGTTGCAACCTTTTCCAACTTACTGGAACACCCAGAAAATTATATAATATAGTACTGTTTTCGTTTTTCAAAATCTCAACTTTTCTTTGTACCCCAGAATCTTGAATCTATATTTCAACGGCGATTAGCTCTTTCAAAGCTATTAAACAAAGCCCTGCAAACACATGAACTACTTTTTTTATCAAAAACCCAGAAACAAAAAAGGCTTACTAAATAGTTTCTCACTCTTCAGTTACAGAACCGTAACTCGCTTACTCACTCAGTTACCTTGAGCTCAAGCTAAAGCTTGGAGAAAAGAATGAAACTTTAATACGCAAGGAAATGATAAAGCTTTGATCTTTGACTTGAACTGATCGAAATCATAGTTTTGACGATTTAAGAAAAACGAGAAAAGCTTTGCCAAATATTGAGAGAGAGAAAGCTGAGAGATGGGAGAACAAAGGCCGCGAAAGAAATCAATATATACAGCTTTTGAAACGGAGACCGAAGTCAAAAAGTACAAATCTTTTTACCGCCCGAGGACCGTAGATGTAAAATAATACCATCAAATATGGTAAATAGACGGTCATGATTGAGTGTTATTGTAGTAATGGTTGTAGCTTTCAAATGCTGGCATCTGCTATTTGTAAGCGAGTGGAGGGATAAAAGAAAAGTGAAAGAATGATTGTGTCGTCTACAGAATCTAGCACACGTTAATAAATTCTTTTCTAATTTCTTTTTCTTTTCCGATATTCTTAATTTATTTAGAAAAATCAGATTTTAGTCATTTTATTTTTTCAAAAAATGCTTCAATTAGTGCGTATATGAACATGAAAAATATAAAAATATTATTTTATGTTTGACAGTTTATATTTACTAATTAGTAACCGTTCAATTTTTTCAATAAATTTTTGACTATCTGAAATCAAAAAAAATATAACAAAATACTAGTAAAAAAAAGCTTTAACGGTAAGTTGAAATTTAGAGAGAGCATAAATTTAGAGGTAAGAAAGTACATCTCACATCTTTGAAAGCTCCAAAACCTATTTATATAGGTAGCGTTTATTAAATCGACACAGATAAATAATTTTAAAATAAATTTGGAATATTTTTTGAATTAAAATATGAAATAGTCAAAATAAAACTAAAAAATATTCCAAAATTTTTTTCAATTGTTTGTTAAAATTTTTTGAATGAATTAAAAATATTTTTTTTTTATTTTTTAGTTGTTTATTATCTGACAAAATACAGAAATTCATATTTTAACTCTATATCGAAATATAAATATCTTGATTTTTCAAGATATAGGTAGTTAATTTTTTTTTTTGTGAAACCTATTTTTTTTAACAAATACCTAAAAAAATCAAAATAATTAAAATAATTTGATTTTATTTTCATCCTAATCTTTACAAGTTAACAAACGCTACCAAAGTTAACTAACAAAAAATGTAATGGCTTGAACTTCGGATCACCTGTGAATAGTATTTTTCGATGGTGAATAGTATATCGGGGTTGAAAAGTACATCCAGAGATGAAAAATATTTTATTTGACCACAGGAAATATTGGTCATGATAAGTCAGGGGTTAAAATTTGAAGTGAAATCGATGTCAAATAGGCCTTCAAAAGTCGAAAATACAAAAAAGGCAATGAGTCAACTTCTATGGTATAAATGTTAATCTGAATTTGATCGAATTTTTAAAAATAGCAAATGAACTCAAAAGATTGTCAGAATTTCCAGATCTTAACGAAATTTTATGTAGATTATTTTGATGATAAAAAATGAATTTTTCGGTGACACTGACAGTTATCGAATCGAACCGATTTAATCGAATCGAACCGGTAACGGACTCTGATTGGGCTGAAATTTTGCGTACAACTTATTTTTTGTGTGATAAGAATGATAAAATCAAAATTAAAGTTATTTTGGAGTTGAAAAGCGAGAGAAATTAATTAGGGCTTTTATTGGGTAGTTAACAGGCTTTTGATTAATGAGTTAAGCCTATTAGTTTAGCCTAAAATTTGGCCCATGAGAGAAAGTATAAAATATGGGAAAATCTGTAAAGTTTCAGCAAATTCTAGCCTCTCCTTCTTCCTCTTCTTGGCCGAATTTCCCATTGTCTCTTTCTCTCTCGAATTTCTTTCTTCTACTTAACATTCACACCAAATTCAAGCTTAAGAAAGTTAATTCTATCCCCCTAAACCATTATTCAGCCCTCTATCCTTTGGTTTGAGGAAGGAAAGCAAGAGAAATCAAGAGTTAAAGCTTTAGGTATCAAATAGAGGTAACATAAATTATTGGTTTTAATTTTGTTTAAGTGTGCTTATAAGGGTTTTTAAGTGCCTAGAGTTCATTTTTGAGGTTAAATTGAGCTAAAAGCATTGATATCTTAGTGTTTCTTTGGATAAAAATTTTGGCCTCTTATGGAAGTTCATGGTGAGGGATGATTCTATAAGGTTTAAGGCATGACAAATGAAGCCTACGGAAGTAAAAGTAAGTGAGAAAGGTAAGTGACTATGAAATCTAACTATTTTCCTTGATTTAGCATATTTTTCCTTTATGTAACTTAGGAAAAATTATGAAATTGCATGAATAATTGAAATTGACTTTATAGTAATGCAATTTGACCTTAAATAAACCTATTTATAAGCTTAAATTGATTGGAATGATTTTGTAAGATGGAATTCTTTTAGTGGCCGAATTGATAATTAAGGGAAAACAAAGTGTATTTTGGTTATTTTTTTAATTTATGCTTTAAAATGATAATAAACATAAATTAAAAAGTCTATAAATTTTTAGAGAATTTATGGAAATTATTTGAATATTTTTGAGATAAATAATCGATTATGTACAATGTAAATTTGATGAAATGGTGAAATAATTCATAAATCAAGTAAAATATGTACCCATGAATTTCTGTAAAATTTATGAAATTTATTTAAATATTTTAGAGAAAATATTTGAATATGTACAAAATAAATTTATTGAATTATTGAGTTATAATTCATAATTTAAGTGAAAATATTGAATTATATTGATATAATTCACAATCTATCCGAAAATGATGGAAAGATTGACCGGCTAGTGTATTGATGTAAAGAGAATAGTAAAAAGTTTAGTGTGTAAAGTGACCATAATAGATTATTGAGAAATAATTCATAACCGGATAAGAAGTCGTGAATTATTGTAAGATAATTCACAAATCGTATAAAAGTATTGAAAACTCTGAACGACCGTACTACTGAACAAAAAAAGTAAGAAACCGTTAAAAGTCTAAAACGTGAATTGATACGTAAAATGAAAATATTGAATTATTAAGAAATAATTCATAAATTAATGAGAAAGTGGTAAATTATGATGACATAATTCACAGATTGCATGTAAAGCATTGAAAAAGTGACTATCAAAAAAATGAAAAAGCCAAAATTATTGAACAGTCAAAGTACAAAAGAAAATTGACTGATAAAAATTATCTTTTTGAGAAAGTAATTAAAATTGTTTAAAAATTTGAAAAATATTTAAAAGTAATTGTAATTGTTGAAAACTAAAAAATTATTTTGAAAGTAAGTGATTTTCACCCTTAATAATAGTTAGGCAGTGAAAGTCTATTTTGAAAGTAAGTGATTTTCACCCTTAATAATAGTCAGGCAGTTAAGTCTTGCTCGGGATATAATTGACTAGTCATATGGACATCCAATACCAAATTTTTTTAAGATGTTATATTGTCGATTTTTTGTAAAATTAGACAGTTATAGGTCAGCAGCAAACTTGATTTGGAAACATGTATTTTTGTTTGAGAATTTGTAATTAAGAGGTTATTTAGTAAAAAAAAAAAAATCCAACTTATAACTTGAATAAACATTTATTGGTTTAGTAAGAGTGTTACAAAAAATGCTTTGAAAAATTTAGAGATAAGAAAGTGCATCATACGTCTTTGAAAAGCTCCAAAACCTATTTATATAGTGGTTTGGTAATTGTTAATGATTTAGCAATATTGATGTCTAATGACATTGGTAACAGATGTGTTAATTATGTAATGTAAGTAATGATCCGTTTAATGAATTATATAACTGTCTTTTAGTTTGGACATACGAATTTTGAAAAAATATTTTGATTATCACTAATATATTGAATATGCATTGAACTTTTTTTTTTTTAATCTTTTCGTGTCTTTTAAAAAAAAAATTGGAAGTAGTATAAATGGATATATTACGATGATTTGGGCTGTTCCAATTTCATTGGAGTTTTCTCATCCAAAAGTAGAAGATTTAATTGAAGTTTATTGCAATAGGCCAAAATTCACTAATATTCTTGTGGACCAGCACATATAGTGTTTCATTTTGAATGATATTATGAAATATGAGAATTTATAAGTCAGACAATAATACATTATTGCATATAAAAAATTTACTTCATATTTATAAAATTAGAATTCTAATATGATAATACGTTAGTGGTTCATTTTATGAATAAATATATAAAGATTTTTATTTTTATTTTTCTAGGTGCATGTTCTAAGTTGTTAGGGATAATACATAAATTTCCTCATAAACTATCATCATTTATTATATTTCTCCTCTTAACTAATTGCATGTTAGATTACCCTCCTAAACTTATTGAAAATATCATATTAGCCACTCAAAATTTTTTGAAATGTAAAAAATACAGCTTGTACTATTGAAAATGTTAAATTATTTCGTAAAACTTATTAAAAATATCAAATTATTTTTTCGTTACTGTTTGATTTGTATTTTTTATGCATTTTTTGTGAATTGATATTTATTTTAAAGGAAGATAATTTGATATTTTTAACAAATTAAGAAGAATAATTTAATATTTAATTAGTTTGGAAAAAAATTTGATAAATAGTGATGGTTGGGAGAAATTTATATATTAACTCAAATTGTTAATGTTACATCTTGTGCACAGGCGACATATTAGTGGAAGTCACTGTCAATCACAGACTTTACATGCCGAAGAAGCTGCATGGTCAAATCACTGGTGCCGTGCGAGGGAACAGAGGATGTTTTTGCATCTATATCTCGACAAATCAACCCACCGATTCTTTTCTGAGTGGTGATTTTTGCACACGTATCATTTTGAACCATCAAAGTGAAAATTCACATAATTTAGGAACGATATGATGCTCATTGATATATGCCTGCACGTGATCATTCCATTATTTTGTTCCAATTTTTGATTTGAGGGGAACAAATACCATGTGCCTAAAAATCTTTAAATGAAAATTGCAATCACTAGTAAATTTACAATTTAAATCATAAAAAAAATCAATATTAATTATTTAAAATGGTTGACACTTATTTTTTTCAAATAAAATTTTGAATTCGAATGGTATAAATAGTAAAAATTAATATTGAAAAAATTTTATTCTTAGTAGATCAATTTAAATTGTCAATATCATGAGGGCACACATAATAAATTAAAAATGAGTAAATTTTAAATATAAAAGATTAGAAATTTTAAAAGGGACAAATAGCGAGAAATAAAAAATAAAAAGAATAATTTTAGAAACTAATCTGCAATTAATATAAAATCTTTTTTTTTTTTGAAAAATAAAAATATAACTCTTGTCATGTATTACTTGGGTTCGTCTCAATCTAGTATATCGCAAGAGGTGAGATATGTTTTATATTCTAATTTATGGGTGTAGGCACTTTTAAATATTTAAATAATAGTATTTTATTTTTTGTGTAAATTTATTCGGTATGAATTTGAATAAATATAATTAGTGAATTTCAAATAATGATGAATTTATATAAAAAAACTACCAATATATAATCTAAATAAGATTATATGATTACAAATTCTATAAAAATCTAAAATTTATTTCCAAGAAATCTCTATATTTTTCTATTGGTTGGAATAAAAGAAAACCTTGTGCAAGAGTCCCCATATAAAAAGCAGAGGGCAGTGAGACTGAGATGGTTTGCCACTCTGGATGGGGAATATGGCAGAGCCGTACGGACCGCATCATGAACCCATGGGTCTCCACACTCACGACCCGACCCACCAAAACAAAACAAATGAGAACCTGTACGGAAATTGGTTTAGCTTTTTCAGCATTTGAAATTTCAAACGATTGGGTCGCATATTCGCCCCACGGGCCACCATCCACTGATTGCTTGCCCACCTTAATCCCGACCACCTCCATCAAATTCTGTTCATCCATGATGATGCATCCCTGGCCCACGTTAGCCCTTTTGTTCTGCCACGTGGCCACACCAACTCGTGTATCCACGTTTCTATGGTTAGGTTTTCAACCGTTTCTTTGATTCCTATTCAAATATTGAGTTTTTTTTTAATTGCTTATATTAATTTTAATAAGGATTTTTCAAAAAATATGATTAATTCAGCATGGGTTATACGAGGTCCTAAAAGTTTATCAAATTTAATAAGGATTTTTCAAAAAATATGATTAATTCAACATGGGTTATATGAGGTCCTAAAAGTTTATCGAATAAATTGATAAATTGAACACTCTTAACTTACCAAGCAAAATCGGTGATTTTTTTGTCATGATAGGCTGAAAATAAAGTTTTATATTAATTTTTTTGAATACAAAGATTGAAAGTAGAAATTTCTAATATTTTAAGGATATGAGATATGTTTTTTTAAAAATAAGTTAAATGTATAGTTGTCATTTTGACAGCAAGCATATTTGACTATGCATGGTTGTTATGTCGATTAAAATCATCAAATTTAACTAAATATGAGTGATTAGTTTGTTAGTTACTTGTGTTATTTTTATTATAATTAAAAAATAATAAATAGACTTAAATTTAATATTAAATTACGTGATAAAGATTAAATTATAAAATTTGATTGATTCTAACTTTATTGAGAAAGAAAAATAAATTAAAAAAATAAATTAAATTACATTCAAAGTCTAAAAGTGATAGATAAATAAAATTTGAATTTTACTAAAAAGTGACAGATAAAAACCAAACGGAGGGAGTAGTTCAAAAATAAAAAAATATATTTTTCCTTTCTTAAACTTTTATGCCTATTAAATTTTGTATTTATGAAATTTGATTCGGGTTTATTTATTTATCAAAATTAATGCTTGCAATTAGAAAATCTTCAGCAATAATCTCATCTCAATCCATTTATAAAAATGTTATTTAAATTTGATTTGGCAAGTTAATAATTTGTTTATTGTCCAATCGTTTTGATCCGCAAAGTAACTAATTCAATCTGACTTGTTTATAATCAAATTACAATTTATTTATAATTTTATAATTTTTGATATAATATAAATATAAAAATAATTATTTTTATAGTTCATATATATACATTTTTTATATTTAATGATTTAAAAAAAACGATGTTACAAAACTTTACTCATTTATGATCCAAATATCATAACTCAACTCATTTATAATTTGCATAATTTTTTATTTCTATTTATGATTCTATTCGAACAGAATCAACATATTTATAATTTCTTACTTAGAGCAAAATTGACAATTAAAAGAAAGTAATAGATGGCAAGTTGCATTATCAAGTTCAAAGTTGTAACCTATCTTTAATCTTCATGTTTCTGATTTTAGATAAACCTAAGGAAATTTGGGTGTACCTTTGGTGCTATGGTGATGAGTCGAAGGCTGGCGTGAATGCTGGGCAAAATGATACTGTCTGATGTTAATGGGGGTTTAATTTAACACGTTAGATCGTGGCGGTGATTATGTCGTTTGGTAATGAAGATTTCACGTTTGGTTGTGTAATTATCAAACACGCATGGGCCCTAAATATGACAAATTTGTTTGCCTTTACCTCTTTTCTGGAAGGGCCAATCCTACTACCTTCTCATTTGTCGCTCTTCTTATTCTATCATGCTCGTCTTGCTCCGTGTCTAAATCTTTTGAATCCCAAACAATTAAAATTATTGCACTTGAGAATTAATAGAGAGATCAATACCTGTACCGAGGACCTGATGCTTGATCGAAGAAAAAGCTTGGATGACCTGCAAAAAGAAAATTAGTCCAGTCCAATCGGATGTTAGTATTTCGACATTCAAATTAACTATCAAAATATGCAGGAAAAATAAGAGAGAGAGTCTTAGAGAGAGACCAATATGTAACTGATAAAATACAAAATTTTATCGTAAAAGAATAAATCGTCGGTCATGATGAAAGAAGCTTTAATAACCTGTAAAAAAGAAAACTAGCCTGGTCTTGTCGGGCTTTTGAGTTTCGATGCCTAAGTTAACTATCGAACTATGGAGAGAAAGTTTAATGGAGAGAGAGTATTAAGAGTTAGAGAGAGAAAGAAACCCCTTGTTATATATTTAACTCTCATATTTATATCCTTGAGTATTAGACTTTATAGGCTTCTAATCTTAGACCTATTCGTAGGCTTTTAATGGACTGACCTTATAGTTAATTTTATTTTGGGTGTTATCATTAGTCCCCTTTCACGCAATTTGATCTTTGAGATCGAAGGTTCGATAATTTTGGGAGTTACCCGTTTATGGAGAGTTACCCATTTCGATAATCTTGTCTTTGAAAGTTACCCACTTATGGAGAGTTACCCGTTTGGAGAATACTTTGGTCGGGAGTTACCCGCTTATAGGGAGTTATCCGTTTGCAGAATGCCTTTTTTTTAAAAAATTTTATCCTGCAAATAATTTATTGCAATTTTATTGTGCAAATAATTTTATAAATATTTACTAACCTAAAGGTTACTTATGTGATCCGTCCTTGGCGATGGTGGTCTTTCGATTCAATCCGCTCTTGGCGGAGAGATATTATCCGTCCGATCCGCTCTTGGCGATGGACGGTCTTCCGATCCGATCCGTTCATGACGGAGAGATATTATCCGTCCGATCCATCCTTGGCGATAGACAGTCTTCCGATCCGACCGATTGTTCTCTATCCGATCCGCTCTTGGCGATGGATGGTCTTCTGATTCGCTATTGGCAGAGAGATATTATCCGTTTGATTTGCCCTTGGCGATGGACGGTCTTCCGATCTGACTGATCATTTTTCATTCGATCCGCTCTTGGCGATGGATGGTCTTTCGATCCGCTCTTGACGGAGAGATATTATCCGTTCGATTCGCCCTTGATGATGGACAGTTTTTCGATCCGACCAATCGTTCTCCATCCGATCCGTCCTTGGCGATGGATGGTCTTTCGATCCACCCTCGACAGAGAGATATTATTCGTCCGATACGCCATTTGCAATGGACGGTCTTCCGATACGACCGATCGTTCTCCATCCGATCCGCCATTGGCGATGGATGGTCTTCCGATCCGCTCTTGGCGGAGAGATATTATCCGTCCGATCCGCCCTTGGTGATGGAAGGTCTTTCGATCCGACCGATCATTCTCTATCCGATCCGCCCTTGGTGATGGATGGTCTTTCGATCCGCTCTTGGCGGAGAGATATTATCCGTCCGATTCACTCTTGGCAATAGACAGTCTTTCGATCCGACCGATCGTTCTCCATCCGATCTGCCCTTGGCGATGGATGGTCTTCCGATCCGCTCTTGAAGGAGAGATATTATCCGTTCGATCCGCCCTCAGCGATGGACGGTCTTCCGATCCGACCGATCGTTCTCCATCCGATCTGCCCTTGGCGATGGATGGTCTTCCGATCCGCTCTTGGCAGAGAGATATTATCCGTCCGATCCGCCCTTCGCGATGGACGGTCTTCCGATCAGACCGATCGTTCTCCATTTGATCCGCCCTTGGCGATTGATGGTCTTTCGATCCACTCTTGATGGAGAGATATTATTCGTCTAATCCGCCCTTGGCGATGGACGGTCTTTCGATCCGATCGATCGTTCTCAATCCGATCCGCTCTTGGCGATGGATGGTCTTTCGATCCGCTCTTGGCGATGGATAGTCTTTCGATCCGCTCTTGACGGAGAGATATTATCCGTCCGATCTGCCCTTGGCGATAGACGGTCTTCCGATCCGTTCTTGGCGGAGAGATGTTATCCGTCCGATCCGTCCTTGGTAATGGACGGTCTTCCGATCAACTTAGAAGAACAATTAAATAAATTCTCAATGTACATACCTGGTGTTGGACCAAAAAGATTTTCAAAATATATCTTTTCAGATCTTTAAAGGTGTGGTAGGTAATCACATGCTTTTTTGTTGTAGAGGTGGGACCCATCCATCATATCTTTCAAGAGATAGAGATGGATTTGCAATCAATGCTAGTCATCTATGAAATTTGAGCATATATACCCACTGAAATTTGCTTTTTGATTTTCACTTTCCAGCTTTGTTTGTTCTTCCTGCTGTTTATTCACCATCACTTTTGTCCGGTGGGGGCCTCTCCAGTGAGTTTGATTGTCACCTTGCTTTATTTTTCTTGGAGCACAACACCCGTATCACTTCTCTCTTTTCCTTTTTTTGCAAGATCAAATCCAGGATCTTTAGATTTAGGTCTTTCCTTTGAAAAGAAACTCAAAATCTTTCAGATTTAAGCTTTTATTGTGAGATCAACCTCAAGATCTTTCAGATCTGGGACTTAAAGTCGTCAATGACTGTCCATTTTCTTCGATTTAAGGCTAAGTAGCTCAGATCCGGCGTCAACTCTCAACGAAAGTACCAAATGATAAAACACAAAATTTTACCTTAGAAGGAGAGATCGCCGGCCATGGTGAATGAAGCTTTAATGACCTGCAAAAAGAAAATTAGTCCTGTCTTGCCGGGTTTTTGAGTTCCGATGCCTAAGTTAGCTATCGAAGTGTGGAGAGAAAGTTTAATGGAGAGAGGGTATTAAGAGTTAGAGAGAAAGAGACCCCTTGTTATATGTTTACCTTTCATATTTATAGCCTTGAGTGTTGGACTTTATCGACTTCTGATCTTAGACCTTTTTATGGACTTTTAAAGGGCTGACCTTATAATTAATTTTATTTTGGATATTATTAGTAAGTTATGAAGAAAGTTATCCTATTTATAGAGCCATTGACTTTGAAAAGTGGTCCAATTGTAGTTCAGTTGTAACTTTTGATAGCGGACTTCTATTCTTTTAATATTGGACTTTTTTAGCGGGATTTTGATAGGTTAGCCTTAATACTCATCATGTATTTTATTTTATTTTTATGTGTTATCAGAAATGAATAAATTTAAAGAACAAGATATTTATAAACTTAAAAATAAAGGCTAACTATAAAAAAAATTTCTAACGTTTAATTATAAAAAAAATTTCTAATGTTTCACTTATATTTCGTTTCAATTCTGACTATTTGGACACTAATATTTTTGTCCCCTTTCAATTGAATTTTTCCATTAAATTTAACGGAACTATAAATTTTCTATTGAAAAAAATTATTTTCCAAATTTTTATTTAGTTGTTAATATAATTTTTTTGACAACAGTTGTTAATATAATTAAAAAATAACAATAAATTAATTTTAATTTTAATATTAAATTGAAACCTTTATTTAATTTACTACTTTTATTTTAATATATATAGCTAATATACTTCAAAAAATATTACAAAATAAAGAGTAAAAATTTTAATTTTGTCGTCAATGAAAAAATATTTTAAGAAATTTCACGTTCAAATTTGTGACTTTTTTTTAAAGATATTAGATATATATTTAAATAGGAATAGAAAATTTAAAGATAGTATTCTAATTTAATTATTAAAATTAATAAACTTTGTTATTAATATTTAGTTTTATTAATAATTAAATAAAAAAATCAAATTTCTACTTGTTTTGATATAGAAGTTAACGAAATCTCTCAATGAAAAGATCACCAAAATATCAGTATTTAATTAATAAAAATTTAAACTTTGGATGTCGAATTAAAATATAAATAAAATATTATATATTTTTTTATTAGCCCTAAAAATAAATTATAATAATCCAATTCATGAATGAAATTACATATATTATCTGGTATAGTGTATCCTAGAAATTTCCTCTAGCAAATGATTGAAAAACGTAGTATTTAATATTTGGGCTTTTGGGCTCACAAGCTAACAAAGAAGATCTGAAAGTGGAAGTTAACTTTCTTTCTTTTCTTGCAAAAATTTGAACTTGACTGTGGGCCCGTAGCTTCTCCTCTCTGAAATATAACTCAAGCCCATCTACCTTTTAGGGGATGAATACACATGAGCCCATCTGTGGCCTTAACCTCAAATAAAGCCCATTTCAAATATATGTATAAGTCAATAAATTTTAATTTAATGGCGTTGATATTATGCTAAAATTATAAAATTTCGAATTTAAATATAAGTTATACACTAAAATGTAGCCATTAATTTATAACTCAAACTGTTTGAATGTTACCAACACTTAGAAGCTAAACGATAATTAAAAATTGTGATGTCATTTTTATCGATTTTTATTTAATATTACTTGCGCAATTCGTTTAAAAGAATTTTATCGTTCTAAATCATGTAGCATAATATTGAAAGCTAATTTCCATTAAAAAATGGCAAATCCATATATTATTATATAATAAATTGAAGGCCATTAAAAAAATTGAAATGTAGTGAATGAAGCACACAAGACAAGAAAAAACGGTTTCGTTCGAAAGCAAAGAGATCACGCACACCCTAACATACTCGCGGCGAGAGGCAACCCAACGGCCCCAGCTATAAGAAGTTCACAACTTTGCCATTTTTAGCATTCTCTCTCTCTCTCTCTCTGCCACCTCTTCTCTTCTCCTCAACGAGGAGAGAGAAGAAGACGAAGCACATCACCAACGATTGTAAATTCTTTCTCAATCTCCAACTCCCTCTAGGGTTTTTGCTCTCTCCATTGCATCGCATCGCATCATCTTCTCTCGTCAGCCTTTTCTCTAATGCTCGCATTGCGATGGAATCCACAATTTCTTCCTTATAGATTCGAATTCTTCGATCCTCATTGGTTCCGAGGGGTTTCTGATCATTGTTTTTTATAGATTCCAGGTGAAGTTCTCTGTTACTTGATTTCATCGTTTATAATGCTTGGTTAACTGCTTTAGGTAATTTTGTTTCGTTAAAATGTATTAGGGTTGTGTGGGTTTCTGGTTTCATTTTTGTCATATTTTTTGCACCAGTAGGATTCGATTTGAGTATTTCCGTGGCAATGCGGTTGAAGATAAGTTGGTTTCTGATTGTGATAGCTGATGTGGTAGTGGTGATTGCAGTATACAGGTAGTTTTTGTTGTTAGTGTCGATGGTGTGCTCACTAGGAAGTGGAAAAATGGCGGTCATGGCTAGGCTTTTGGCTGCAGGAAGCTTATCAGAAAATGTTGGAGGTAAAATGCGATTGTTGTTGAAAGTTTCATGTTAATGAAGCTTTAATTACACTGTCTTGGCTCGATAAACTTTGTTATAAATGATGTGGACTATAAATATTTTCAATTTAGTAGTCACATTTGTCTTGCAATTTTGCAGAAGAAGTTGGCCAGCAGAAACTGGCTGCTCAATGCATTCAAAGAGAGCTGAATGAGGCAGATGAAGCAAATTTGCTTGATGAAGAAGGCAATATCCCGTAGCATTAAATACTCTTTAGAAGATGCTTTAATCAAAATAACTTTGGCATTTGAAGATGTTTTATGCATCAAATAAACTCGTGTTCTCTCAGTGAGACTGTGAGTCTCATGCTAATAGTGTTATGCAACTTTGGTTAAAGATGACAACCAATTTTATGAAGAAATAGTTGAAGTACACATTCTAATGCTGTGGTTTTTAGCATCCTTCCAAAATCTGTATTTTTTTTAAGCAGGGCTGAACACAAATTTCAATACTTCTGAACTGATGCGAATAAATGGATTGAAAATAACCACTGAAAGTATGTTCACTTTTTCAACTTTTCCTTTCTTTTTTGGTGCTTGAATAACCTGATGTTTATGTGGCTCAGGAATTAGTTTGTACCATACCAAAGAAATGGATAATAACTTATCTAAAATGTTTTCTTTTACTTAAATTCTTAGTGCTCTAATTTTATTTTTTTTTAAATTCTTAGTGATATCAAATTGAAATATTTAGACAAGCGAAAAGCCACATTGCCATAATTTTTATTTTAATCTAAGTTATATTTCACATTGCTTGTACTTCTCAATTTTTTTTGTAACAAATGAAATTGTATATGTCAATCATTCAATTTCCCACAAATATTATCAGCCCTTATTCTAATGGTTTAACTATGTTGCATGTTTTGTTTTCTGCTCATTTTTTATTTGTGCCTTAGTTTTAGTTTCTTACCTGCTTGATGATGTCCTTTGCAGATATGCATGTATTTGGTTTGAAACCAATGACTGACCCTTTGGATCTGGTGAGGTTCAATAATGCTTTGGACATCCTTTTGTTCATGAGAATGTCTCAATTATATGCATTATTATGCTGTGGAAGTTTTTCTTTAGCATCTTTATTCTGCTTATATTTTCATCATGCGTGTCCTTGTGGATCCTTTTGCTCCTTCCTGTTGGTTATGGTGGCAAACTGGTGATAATTCAAAAACTAAGATGAAGTACATAATTTTTCCCAAGAATCAAGACCATGATGGTTGTACATTTCATATATAAGGCTGGATGGCCTGTGAAATTTGCAAAATTTGTAAACTCATGGTCATCTCCAAAATCTCTACAATGTATTTGGCTTACTGATTCTCCATGTATGAAATGCTGTTAAACTTTGCTTTTGTGTGATTTTAATGATTACCGTCTCTTATTGCATTCTGTTAAGGATAACAGTGGTGATCTGAATACAAATATACATTCCAAAGACTAGGATGAACTATTTTGAATAATTGGAACCTAAAATACTAAAGCAAATCTGTTCAACAATTTGGGGGCTTGCAGTTGGAAAGTTGACATGGTGAAAGCTGAGAGGCACCTTCAAAACTTTTGTTGGTGGCTTTTTGCTGCAAAATTTGAATGGTGACTTAAGAAGAACTTGAAGTTTTCTGGACAACCGTACCTTCATATGATGTATGTATGAGGTAAGATGGGACGTAAAGTGAGTACTGCTGCAAGAAGTTGTATTCCTAAAGCAACTGAGACTCAAAGAAGATGATATGTAATCTTATTATGGTTTTTTCTCTGGTGATTCATAAGCTTATGCCTAGTCATCATAGCTTAGAAGACTGAACTTTTTGTTTTGGTTGTATCTTGAGTTGGTAGCTTTTAGTTAACTTTTATAACAATAGCTTGTTTCGATTAGTCTCTTGTTGTAGGTTTTCCTTTTCCTTTATTTTATTTCAGAAAGATGTGATTTATTAGCATTTGCTTCCACATGTTTGCATGCACATTGCAAGCTATTCCTGATGGTGTGATATTGTTGTGAAGGTATGTTGTAATGCTTGCAAGAAACCAGTGAAGGCCAGTCAGTTTCCCAATCATGCAGGTATAATGCTTTTGCCATTTCTCTTATTCCACCCCTTTTCTTGATACTGCAGTTAGTGTGTACAAATGATGTAGATGAACTGCTTCCATTGATCAGCACCAAAAAGTGCCATTTTCTTGCTTCTTTGTTGACCCATGGCAGCGTATCTTATTATATGTTTGATCAGATTGTAATTTTTCACAGCATATGGAACTAGAATTGAATAGAATAAATTCCAAGAGCCGAATATTGGTGGAAATATTGGTGTCACTAATTTAATTAATCATTTTTCCCTGGGTCTTCTTGCAGCTCTATAATATTTCAACACCACAGTCTTGTTACCACCTCATATACATAAAAAGCATAATTGTTATTTGGTGATAGGAAACAAAATAATTTTTATTTTTGTTCATTTGTACAATTTTTAGTTAGGACTTGTATTAGTCATTGAAGTTTTTTTTATATAAAATTACTTGTCAAACGTAAAGTCAAGTTGCATTGTCATGTAAACTCACTAGTCATATGATTCTTGGTTTAAACTTGGTAGTCTGTGAAATCAAATGATGGCTAATTTGTTAAAGTTTGTCTAAGTGTTAGGTTGAGATTAATTTCTGTCTCTGTGGGACAAGTTTTGGTCAACAACAATTATTGCTTTTGTGCCAATTCCCATGGTCAGTTGGCTGATTTTTTGTCCAATCTTGAAACCCTTGTAGGCATGTATTTATGTTTCTTAGGGGTGAACACATTTTTATAATAGTCAATATGTGCTGTTGATTAATTGCTCGTCTTATTATTTCTTTAACCTCAGTAGAGCTAGTGCTGAGTTGTTTCTTTTTCCCCCTTGTTTGTGCAGAACTTTGTAGGTCCTTAATTACTGCAAAAGAAATGATGTTGGAGCTTGATGGTGGTGTAGGCCGCAGGCAACATAGAAAAAAGGAGAGAAAAAAGTCATTTACTGCTTATAATAGTATCCTGTCCGCACACACACATGCACATTTATTCTTTTACATTCTGTTTTGGACTTTGAAAGCAGGTCAACATTCCTGATTTTTTTACTAAAACATGCCTTTTTCAAAGTTTCATTATCATTTTGGGGAAAAAAGCCTTGAAGTGGGTTTTTTTTTATTGTTTCAGTAAGGAATCTTCTTTCAACTTTTTGGGTCATGTGTATCATTTTAATGGATCTTTTCTTGTTTTATTTCTTCTTATGCTGGTTAGTTTGTTTGACCAAAATGTTATATGTTTTTTTATTGCTTAACAAATATTAGACCATGCTACATCAGTTTTAGAGCAAGATAGGCCCATGTCTATAGATGCATCAGCATCTCAGTTGGATGGACATCCTGGAGTATCATCTTCCTTTTCCTTGGATACAAAAAGTAAGTCCTGTCCATGCTTCATTTTCTGTATTTTCAGAGTGTGGCCTTTCTATATTAAAGATTATCATATAATATACCTACCCTTTTTTTCAGCTTTTGTAACTTTGGCATCATCACCATTCCTTATCTAGTGCGTTATATTTCTTTTGACTATAGCATACATTTTTTATTGAGATTAACTTCTCAGCATTTTATATGAAGTCAATTGTACTGTCTTGCTCTGCCTTGGTATAAAGGCAAGTGTCATTGCTGACATTGACCCTTATGTTTGAGTTTGTACTCATGGGATTTACTTAAAAATCTTCAACGTGTTTGGCTGTTTTACTCATTCTGGGGATTCTTCCTGTGCTTCAGAATTTGGATTTTTATCTTCTTCTTTCTTAATAATGTTCGTCTATGTAAAGTTGATTAATGTGCAATCTTGCATACACTTTACTGCATTATCTAAAATGGGTGACATATTTGGTTTTGCTGCTTGTGACCTCTATAGTGGTTTGTTTTTGCAACTATGCATATAGACACAAACATATTGAATTAGGCTTGATATTGATTTTGCTTTTCTTGTGTCCATTAGGTTATCCTGGATCTATCAACGTTGCACTTTTGATGGATGGTAAAAGAGTGAGTCCTGATTATACTGATCACTCAGCATGTCGAACGCCACCTCCTACAAAGCGCTCTAAACTGTATGATTTCTTTATTCTTAATGCAATGTGACTGCTTTAAATTATGTTTATCCACATATTCTCAGGTATCTAAGACATTTTCGATTTTGATTTTGTTGTATATTCTGCATTGGCAACCTCATTCTCTTTGTCATTAATTCTCTCGTTACTGGCTTTCAATTATTCATATTCATTCATGTGCTGTGCTATTTATGTTTTAGGCTTTTTTTTTGGGTGCCTTAGCCACTGTTTTTGTTAGCATTTAAACAGGAGAATATCATTGTGACTAGAAAATGATAATTGAATTACCATTCTCATGCCTCTTTATTTGTGGAAAGTCATAAAGCACTTTGCTGTGTAAGTAGGATGCCATTTCTGATGTATGCTCCAACATCCTAACTTCCATAAATTTGAAGCCCAAGGTTTAACTGAATGCATTTTAGTTGCAGTTACAGTCATGCTTTATTTAAACCAAGCTGCTTATGGTACATGTTCCCTATTTGCTCTTGTAGTGTATCTGGTCAGCATCTACTAGAATCAAACAATCCAGAAGTGGCTACAGGCTTACCAAAAAGCATAAGCATTCAGGAAACTTTTATGTGTAAGGCCAGATTTATTGTTCTAAAAATATGGAAATTCCTGTCATTTCTCCAAGCATTTCTGAGAGCGTCTCTCTCTCTTCTTTTATTTTGTTACATCTTAACTTCACCAAAATCTGTGAGCACTCACTTTCACTTTCAACTTGCTGGCTAGTAGACGGTCTTAAGTTGATGAGACCTGGTTCCCTACATCTTCCTTCTGAAATGTAGAAGAAAAAATAACTGAAATATATGCATAAAAGAACCATGAAAAAGCAAAGTAATGGTTAAGCTGTTTCCACCGTACTGCTTGCACAACCCAATTTCAGTTATAAATATTCAGTTTTAAAAATGGCAATAGGAATAGGAAGTGAGCCATCATATAGGAATATTTATTCTCTTTGAAACTCTTAATTCTCTACCATAACAATGGAGAAATATAAATTCTTGGAGTTTACTTTATTGACATATGAAATTCTGTTTTTAATATGAACAGTATGCATGCTTAAACACTGTATAGGATAGGGATGAAATCTTGGCAAGCCTGAGCTCTAGGTCACTATGAAATTCTGAATGAGAGCCTGCCAATAGTGTTGCAGGTTTTTTTCAGAGAAATGATAACAGTAGTGACAATTAGATTTTAATTGTCAAGTTAAAAGTAGTGTGGTTCAATCTATATATATATATATATATATGGATCAATTAGAAGAGTTTACCTTGGCCATCCATCTTACCAAGACATCATGCAGCAAGAAGCAAGGTCTTAGAGCTCCAAATTTAATTAAGAATAGCTTAGAAAAAGTGGGAAGTGACAGTAGATAAACACATTAAGATGTGACCCATGCTTAACTTGCCTACGCTTAAAATTGGGTTTTAAGTTAACTGCAAAATGACAATTCTATGTCGATGACATTCACTGGAATATTCTGGATTCCTTTGCATCCATCACAAATGATGTATTCATAGACACACTCATAAAGACATCTACATTCATAGACATGCTCATAAGAACATCTATATTCATAGACATGCTTGTAAGGACATCTTTTTTATAACAATATTCAGGCAAGGATTTTCAAGGACAGTTCACTTCAGGGACTGACATGCCCAATGATTGTGTTGTTTCTAAGTTCCCTGCACAATCTCATGCACATTGCTTGCTGCCAAAAGGTATTCTCTTATTGGTTTTAGTAGATAACCATCAGTTCTCCTAACATTTTGCTTGAAATTGGCTTAAAAATTTTTCTGTTCTTGACTTTGACTGCTTTATTCATTCTCAATATTCAATAATAATTACTAAATCAGGTGTTCCATCTCCCCTTGCTACAAAAGTTTATTACTCTCAAAAAAGCAACCACTTTCGTTCTGCAATTGCTCGTATGTACCATGCATCATCAGCCAAGGGACATATCAATAATTTCGCAAATCTTGAATTATCACAAGAAAGTGTAATTCAATTACAGGCTTCATCCCACAGGAGCTGTCCAAATGAGCAAGTTGATGGTCTGTTGAACAAAAAGGTGTAATATTGCTTTAGTTATTTGCTGGCTCTATCTCAATTTGAGTTTCTTACTTTTTTTTTTTTAATGAAAATTTGTTGCATGTCTTATCTTTATGGTGTCACAAATTTAAGAGAAACGAAATTTAGAATTTTGCACACCACCAATGGCGCATAAATCCAGTTATTTTCTCTGGATGGTTTAGACCAAGACTTAAAATGTCTGAGAGAATTATTACTTGATAGGGCTTGTCTAGTTTTAAACACATCAGTGCTGTTCTTGCACTCGAGTTTAAACGACCCATTTTTGCTGGACTGCTTACAAGTTATTTCCTGAGGAGCTAAGTATTGTTTCTTGCAAAACAGAGAGAACCTTGTGCAAGCAAACCTGATCAAATTCTTGCTCAAAGGACAGAAGCAAACTTGGATGAGTCTGGGGGATGCACACCAGCTTCTAACTTCTCAAACCAGATTCCTATGGATAATATTTTAAGGCCTCAGGTATCCCCTGTTGGTTTGCTCAGAAGCAAATATCTCCCAAAGGCCTATCCTTTTGCGGGCAACTCAGGTAGCCTACTAATTTGTCATGTTGTTACTAGTTTTGGTTCTTTATTATTGAATTTGTTGCTAATTTTTGAGCCGAGCTTATAGAGAGTAACTTAAAATAACATGGATAAACAATGTAATTGGAATTCAGCTCAATAACTAGTAGAATAGCAGTTGCTTGCAAATGAGCACTGTATTATAGCTGTAATTCTTTTTCCTTGTACTTGATGTCAGAATCATATCTGGATGAAAATTAACTTGTCTGTGAGGTTATATTATCATTGGTTTTGCAGGGCAAACTATAGGAACCATGCAGCAATCAAGTGGAAGTGTTCCTGTTTTATAGGAGTCTTACTGGTGGTAATTTTGGCTAGGCAAAAACTGTATTTAGTACAGTACATGAGGTTAGGATCCATTTTTTGAAACCCAAAAAAAAAAAAAAAGGAATCTCATCACCATTAATTGTTTATTCTAACCTTCTGTATTCTGCTAGACTTCTGACTTTGTTCATATACTTGATATAAATGAAGATAATATTCCACCAATATTACCTTATTTTATCATGTGCATGTTTTATGCATTATCAACAGTGAGGGTAATATTCTTTCACCCCATTCAGTATATTGCATCATTTTTATAAGGTTTAGAATTTTAATTTCTTCCTCGATGGATAGGAAATGACAATTATTGACTGTGCCGTGCTCATAATTTTGCTGCTGCCATATCTACAATTGAACTCTTACATTCTATGTTATTATGTGCCTGTAAAGATAAACGCAATTCTAGAATATGAAGCAAGTTCAAAATGATGAGTTGTCTTTGTAGTGGCTAATGAAGTTTGGTAAGAGTAGGGAGTAGTGGCTCTGTTGTTCCAATTCAAAGGAGTAGTAATGGAGGAGTTTCTAGAGAGCACAAGTTGCTTAACGGCAGATACCTTCTTGTGCAGGATGAAGTAGTGGCCTTGTGATAGCAACAGATTTGGACTGCTTATATTGGGTTTAGGTTTTTGTCTATATGTTCAAATTTCGAATAATTACAAATCTATTTCCGATTCTCTTATTTTATGATTATGTGGCTCTCTTCCATGGGTTAATTCCATTTTTGTGTAGACATAGTTTTTGAGATTTTTAGATTTTTTCATGGAATTGAATCCATCATCTGACTGCGACAGCTGCATATTGGCCAAAACTATGGCAGAGTGAATGAAACAGTGGAATCTTCACTTTCTTTTATTCTTTACAAAATTCCTCTTTATCGGATATTTATTCTTTGCAAAATGTTTTGTTTTGTTTTGAATGAAAATAAGGTAAAATGACTGACATAAAATTGCATGCTAATTTAATTTCAAAATTAATTTAAGAGTCAATTCAGTATGGCAAAAAAAAAAGGAGCTAGGTGATCAATTGGATTGAAAAATTAATTCTGGGGCATATTGAGGTTATGCCTAATTACCTTCTAAAATTCCCTTAAAAAGTTGCGCTTCTGTAAACTGCCGGCGAACTGAGCTGGCAGGAATTACCTATCAACCATTGTCCATATTAATATAACATATTTCCTTTGGAATGAAGCTTTTTGTCTCTTCTGACAAAAAAGAAAATAAAAATAAAAACATTTTATCTTCATTAAAATTACAAGATAAAATAGAAAATATCTAACTTTGATAATTATAGTATCTCTGATTGTTTGTGCATGTGAAATAAAAAATTCTCTCTATTTGTGTCAAATCAGGAATTAAACAAATGTTGCTCTATGCTTTTGAACTATTTGGGGAACAAAAGCAAAGATGGCTGTTGGTGTTTGAGGCGCCTTTCGGTTTCTTCATTCTCATATTTTTCATGTGATAATCAAATTGCTTATATTTTAATCTTTTGAGCTAATTGAGTGTTTAATGGGATTTCATGAACAAGAATTATCTACTAATCTTTTGATCTCAAAGTGTCTTAGTTAAAAAAAGAACAATTATTTATTTCTTAAGTCGCTATTCTGAATAGGTATACCTTATCATGGTTGTCGTTGTTAAACATTGGCATAAAGCTTAGAACAATGCAGGAGTAGAATATAGCCATTGGCATTTTACTAATTTTAGCATAACAGAACTTTGGAATCTCAACTTCAGGGATTGGTTTGCAGAGGTTAAGAAGGCAAATCAAAATTCAACAAACACTGGTAATTCCCTCTTTTAAAAGGAGGAGAAGAATAAATGTTTAACTAATTCCCTGTCGGCTGTCCTCTTTGCTACGCCAAAGAGTCTCTTTTATGTTCACCACAAAAAAAGAGTCTCTTTCATGCCTCATTTTAATATACGAAAAGGATTTTAAATTGACCATTCTTGAAAACTGGCTACGCTTCTGCTTACACCAATGATAAGAACAAAAATTAATATGTTAATATGATATTTTTAATGGATGGGCTCTATTTTTAACTCATTTAATTCAGTAATATTTAAAATGAATAGAAATTCATATTAATATTTTTTTTGAAAGGTAATTATATGTCTCAATGAAACAGAAATAATTATGAAAATAATTCTGATAACTAGGGGTGACAAAAAAAAAATGAAATTTTTGATTAACCGAAAAATCGATTTGAAGCGAAATCAATTTTTAACTTAACCAAACTGAAAATTTAGATTTACGGTTTTTACATTTAAAAATTCACCGTTAATCATTGACTAACGTTTTTATATATATTTTATAAATTATATTTTAAATTTTATACTTATATTTTTTAATATTTTTGTAATTTATAAATATTATGATATATAACTTTCTAAAATATTATTATAATACACATTTTTAGTAAATAAATATTAAAATTAACTTTATTATTATTATTTATTCATTATATATGTATAATTAACACTCTATTGTTAGTTTTAATTTGAATATATTTAATTTTTATAATTAATTGTGAAAAATTTATGTTTATTTTAAGTCTTTTAATGGATATTTTATTTAATTTATATTTTTTTATTTTTAAAGTATTTTTAACTATTAAAAATAATATTATAAATTATATAATTTATTAAATTTATATATTAAAAATTTTTTAATAATTAATTAATAAATTAATTTAAAAAATTAAATTAAAAATTAAAATTAATATACTCATTAATTAAAATTAATAAATTAATTAATAAAATTTTTTAATAGTTCGATTAATCGATTTATATTTATCTCAGCCGATAACCATTATTTATATGTAGAAAGTTTAACTATAATTTTGGTTCTATCAATGTTATTGATATAAACTGCATTAACTTTTAAAATTAAAAGTTGAATGTAAGATGCAGGATTGTCAAAAAGCTCCATCCATCAATCAGTAGTCTTAGTCTCAACCCACTTATCTTTAAATAATGCATGATATTTGTCAAACCCAATATATACACACACGCACAGATAACACATTATCATATTTATAATATCTGATGTTATTTAATGACTGTAAAATATTTTTTTTATTTTAAAATAGATAATATTTAAAAAAATAAATAATAATTAAAAAATATAATTAATTTATTATTAAAAAATTTTGTTATTTTTATTATATTAATTATATTTACTAATAAAATTTTATTTTTATTTTAAAATTAATTATGAATATATTTGATAAAAATTAATTAATATATTTTGATTATATCAAAACGTCATGTATTATGAATTAAAATTTTTTTTTTAAATATTATTTATTTTGAAACAGAGGAAATATTAAATTTCAAAGCTTAATCAAAACAATTTAATACGTAAATATCTTATACTGTGTAGAAATAATGGACATAATTAGACACAAAAAAACATAATTAGACACACACAAAAAAACAAATAATTAATTTTTCATCGATTTTTCCCTTTCACTTGCACTTAAAAAAAATTATATATATATATATATATATATATATATATATGCAAATGCCAGGTGGCTCAGCACCCAGCATTTTGGTTGTGGCGTCCGCCCATGGGCTGAGACCAGGACTCAGGGTTTTTTATTTTTTTATAGAAAAAAAAAAGAAGAAGACGACGACGACAATCGCTCGTGTTAGTGGGACCCACTTCAGAACTAAAGTAGGCGGGGACCCGCTAGAAGGGTATGTATAATTGTTGATGTGGGCCCTCCCCTAATCACGAACTCTCTTCACTTAATTAATACAGTAATTACATTGCATTTAATTCATTAATCATAATTATTTATTTTATCGTTAAATCTAATTAACTTTAGTGAATGATTAACCTAAAATATTAACGCAACAGGTGACGGGTGGATGTGGACATTCTAAATCCTACCGAACTCACCTTATGGATTGTGATATTGTTGTAAAGCAGCAAGCAAATAATTTCCCATGTTTGTTAATTAATTTCAAAGTAATGTCATTCATACTTTATTATCAGAAAAATTATAATATCCTTTCATTTATAATGGAAAAAATTAACAAAATTTTTCGATGAGTTAAAATTTCTTAAAAAATATACTACCAATATAATTATCAGAAAAATTTAAAAGAATTTCCATAAAAAATGGATAGAATAGTAGGAGTTTTTCTTTAAATTTTAAAAATGATTCATTTTGTCTTACAGTGAATTTCGATTATTGTATTCTGATATAAAAAAACATAAATTACCCTAAATAATATTTCTTTCATTTTTTTTATTTATCACTTTTAAGTAAAATTTATATTTTATTTATCTGTTATTTTTAAATTTTTAATATAATATAATTTATTTTTTTAATAAAATTAAAATTAATTAAATTTGATAATTTAATATTATATTTAAATTTATTTATTATTTTTTAATTTTGATAAAAATAATAAAAGTGATTAATAAAAAAGAAAGTGGAGCAGTAAGTAACAATTATGAAAAAAAAAGTTAAATTATCGGATAACGTACTTAAAGCTATGAGTGGTATGCTTAACAAAGGAGAGCATGTTGATCTACAACTATCCAATTCCTCTTTGCTCTCTCTCTATCTGCCTCATTCCTTCACCCTCTCTCTTCTCATTCGCAAAAAGGATCCCATCTTTATATGAAAAATCTTAATCTTTTTTCTTAATTTCAATTCTTATTACTGTTAATAGATCGTTTTCTCATTCTTTTGGACCCGCCAATGTCTGCATTTAAGAGCATGATAATCCGGTCAAGGTCCCAGCGAGTGGCGCAGGACGGGTCTGCTCCGCTGCAGACGGTGGAGGCAAGGAATGCAGAGGACACCTCTTGCTGGGCAAACATGCCCCAGGAACTCTTGAGAGAGGTTCTAATTAGAATAGAAGAATCTGAGAATAGCTGGCCTCCTAGAAAAAGCGTGGTGGCTTGTTCTGGTGTTTGTAGGACTTGGAGACATATCATTAAGGATTTAGTCAAGGTCCCTGAACTCTCCGGCAAGCTCACTTTTCCAATTTCCGTCAAGCAGGTATTACATTAACCTTATATTTCATTAAAATTAGGCTACGATTTGGTGAATTTTTTCCATCGATGGAGTCTATTTCGAAAAAGGAAAATTGGGTTTTGTTAGTTATTAGCAGATAGAAGATGGGTGGTGTTTGAATTATATAGGTCAATTGTTTCCTGTTACTGGTGACCCTGACAGATCATATATTTGTTTTTCAGTTTTCTTTGATTACTTTTCTTTAAAGGGATTTTGGATGAACTATCTGTCTTAATTTTGTCATATATACACATGAAAGGCTGGTCTTGCATTGCATGTTATTGATTAATGTTTTCAAGAGCTTAACTATGGTTGCCATGGCAGAGACATGTTTAAAAGTGCTAATTTTGGGATCCTTTAGCAATTTTAATTTCTGGTTTTGTGTAATCCATATCTCAATCTAGTCAAACATTTGTGCCTGTTGATTCAATTTTTGGTTTTGTTTGCCAAATGTACTTTTTTGGATGAATCTTATCATTAACAGTATCAAAGTTGTTATGGATAAGCATTAACTTGCTGTTGATCTCTGCTTTATGTGTATTGGGAAAGTTGTGATGGAACACTAATCTCCTAGATTAAGCTAAGCTGTGGTGTTTATGGAATATTGCTACATTAAGTATTTAGTCATATCCTCTCCAGAATTATTGCAAAAGCCAAATGGACCAACTGTTTTGATGTTTACATTAGAAATTGCTTGAAAACTTCCATGTGTATGCCCTTTAGGGACCATTTGGCTTCAGTACTGCAGGTCCACTGCAATTATTAACTTGGTTACACTGACGTGGATCTTTTTCTTTTGTAGTTTGTAATTTTCTTATCATGACAAAAGTTCTTGTAATCTTTGTGCCATGAGTTTGTTTTGATTAGTGCTAATACTGATTGGCCTCCGGTTCTTGAAACAATGTTATGTGATATTATATGAGTATTATTATGGTGCGGCTGCTTTCTGAGTTTGGATTTCATGTTAAACTTGTTTTTCATTCATTTGGGATGTTCGTATTATGTGTCATCACATATCTTGACTCCTCTTTGCAGCCTGGTTCAAGGGACTTTCTCCTCCAGTGCTTTATAAAGCGGTGCCGGTCCACTCAAACATACTACCTTTACCTCAGTATAACAAATGGTGCGAAATTGGTTGTAATTTATCATTGTTTTTTCGTTCTTGGATTGTTACATACATGCATCAAATTACAAGTATGATTTTGAAAACATATGGTAGTTGTCAACTGTCTTCTTCCTGGTCCCCTCTTTAGCTAGAGAGAATTGAAAATTTTACTTTTGTGTATTACCTAATGCAGCACTATCCGATGACGGGAAGTTCCTTTTGGCTGCACGAAAGTGTAGAAGGCCCACCTTCACGGATTATATTGTCTCTCTTCATGCAGATGATATGTCAAAGGGGAGTAGTACATATGTTGGAAAGCTAAGGTACAGGAACTAACAAATAGAATAAGCTTTCTTTTGTGAATCTTTTATTTGCTAAAGTTATTAACTTTTAAATTTCATTTTGGCAAGATCGAATTTCCTGGGAACCAAATTTACAATCTTTGATGGACAGCCACCTCATGCTGGGGCCAATATGACAAAAAATCGCTCCACCAGGCTAGTAAATTTGAAGCAAGTTTCACCAAGAGTCCCTGCTGGAAACTATCCTGTTGCTCACATATCATATGAATTGAATGTGTTGGGTTCGAGGTAAGATTTTGGTTTATGATCTAAAATTTTTCGGACAACAAATGGAGGATAACTGCCTTCTTATTATTCAGTGCCAATATCTTTAAGCAGATTCTTATCAGTTTTCTGCCAGCTTTTGCAAGACTAGCTAGCTTTCTGAGCATGCTTTGCTCTGGCTAGTCAATACTTACAAAATCTGTTCTATATCAAAAGCAGGGGTCCTAGGAGAATGCATTGTGCTATGGATGCTATCCCTGCCACAGCTATTGAACCTGGTGGAGTGGCCCCCACACAGACCGAGTTTTCTCATCATAGCTTAGAGGCCTTTCCATCACTCTCATTCTTCCGCTCCAAATCAATCCGTACAGAGAATAATTTTCTTTCAGGACCTTTGCCGGATCAGAAAGATGGGGTGTTGGTGTTAAAAAACAAGGCTCCAAGGTGGCATGAGCAGCTTCAATGTTGGTGTTTGAACTTTCATGGACGGGTAACAGTTGCTTCTGTGAAAAACTTTCAGCTGGTTGCTTCCCCAGAAAATAAACCAGCTGGTCCACAACATGAGAAAATCATTCTCCAGTTTGGGAAAGTGGGAAAGGATCTATTTACCATGGATTACCGCTATCCGATCTCAGCATTCCAAGCATTTGCAATTTGCCTCAGCAGCTTTGACACCAAGATTGCTTGTGAATGATATCATATGATTGAACAGGTTTGGCGTCCCTTCTTTGAGTTCAAAACTTATAAAAATTCAATTGTATTGGGCTACCACAGACAATGAAAAAAAACCTTTTTGCGGCTTCAGTGTGTTATCTTATGCTGCATATGAATTAAAAAAGCAATGATTTCCCCATAGTTTCATTTCGCCAACGCTCAACTCTTACAACATTTCCTAATCTGTCTGTTCGTAAGAATCATTAACGGCTAACATTTTAAATAGATAAAACCTACTGTTGTGTTAAGACTTTGCATTGGATGATTACTCCTAGGTTTAACTGTTAGCTCCATTTATGCTATCTAACATTGTAAATGATGTTTATACTGTTGATGTATATAATATTTATGCTTATTCAGAGACCCTAAAAAATTTGTGCTTGCTGGATGGCGAAAAATTTTCACTATTATGCATGTGAAGAGTTGTCCAAATAAGAGCTTACCTCACTTCCTTTTTTTCAGGTGCAAAGTTTTAAGGTCCTGGTTGTGATGCAATATGATGATCTTCAGGTACAGATTGCGCATTGGCATCTTCAAAGAAGCCTCACCTCGTGTTCAGAGTTTGAATCAATAAAATTGTAGAAAGAGATTGTGGGCTTGTAGCTTAGGGCATTAGGTCTTTGTCTTACAATACTTCTTTGTACATTTTGCTGTGTACATATGATGATATGTAGTAGATAAATAGCTAAATTGGTTCAACAATATTTCTTGAATTCCGGTATTTGAATTTGAAATAAATATATAAACAAAAGATGGTTCTTTCATAAACAATGTTCGGCTCCAAGTGTATTAATATAGGATCACAGAGCGTCTGAATTATATCCTCTGATAGGTAATTGTTTTTAGGAATGATCTATTCTCCTGCTTTTTTCTTAACCTGGGAGAATGATAGAACCGGAAAGAATTACCAAGGAAAAGAAAAAAAAAAGAATTCATAATTACATATATAATAATTCATGTCTCCTGTACATGCCCACCACATACCTAAACTGTTTGTATCTGAACACTTAAATCTGAACTCGATCGGAGAGATTCAGTAGCTTTTTCCTCTTTATCGGGAAGATCATTTGTATGCATTTCCGGTTTGATTAAGGCTTCTGACAAACTCTGTAAAACTAGGAAAATGCTCTAGTGAGAAAAACTCAGCACCCATTCTCTGATAAGTGAACAAGTCTATCCAGTTTTATCCAGATAGATTTTTCCTTATCTGCTGAAAATGATGAGGAGCTTTAGACACCAAAGAGTTTTGGCCGGAAATCACAACTCCATGCTTTCTGCAAGCCGTTCTAATTTGCGTGAGTAACAACTCAGGGCTTGACAAGGACCCCTGTGGTTGATACTCATCAGAAAGGTCCATTCCTGGTAAGATCAATTTGCAAGAATTCCTAGCAAACATCTCAGCAACTGCTTCATAACCATCTCAATTCGCCGTGTTATAGAACCCAGCAGTTAGCTTAGAAGCATGAGCTCGGCTTTTGTACTAAGAGTGCACAGGTGGGACTTTAGCAGAAGTTGTTACATTGGTGTTGCCAAAAGCAGCAGAGGCAAGGGAAAGAAGGCGATCTTCATGAGACGAGAGCTGACTCGAATACCAGGAAAGGAAGAAGTCACCATAAGGAGACTCCCAAGAACCCCCATTGTCGTTGAAGAAATTGTTAGAGTTTGGCAACTGGTCGTAACTTGGTGCATCTTTAGGACCGCCAAGTCCCCATAACTGATATTCGGTTGCTTCAGCATGTTGCTTGAGGAGGCTGAGCATATTATTGTCATAACATTGGAACTCTCCAACTCCGAGAGTTTTGCTACCTTTGGCTGCTTGATGATGAGAAGGATATTTTAGCTCACCATTCGGTCCAAGACCCATTGTGATTCCCTGCAAAACGGTAACTATAAGCCTTTGATGCAAAAACAAAAATAATTCCATTCACTTTTTAATTTTAAAGTTTAATGATCAAAACTTCCTACTGTTATTGTTGAACCCATGAACTGGAAGAATGAAGACTTGAAGCTCTCACAAAATTACAGATAAACTTGGATAGGTGTCTTGCCATGAAGAACAGGAAGCTCATCAACAGCAAGTGACAGACACTCTTTGTAACGATTGCCAGACCTATCTGCATAGAAAATACCAGGTTCTGATTCACCGATTTGGGATACAGACTGAGGCAGTGAAATTTTATGTTGCTCATTAGAAAGGAAAAAAAAAGGAGCTAGGTGGTCGATTGGATTGAAAAATTAATTCCGGGGCAAATTGAGGTTATGACTAATTACCTTCTAAAATTCCCTTAAAAAGGGTTAAGTTGATCTGTAAATTGCCAGCGAACTGAGTTTGTAACACCCTATACCCGATCAGTTAAAAGACCCGAATACCGAATGTTACACTCGAGTTTAGGTTCCTTTAATTAGGATCAAATTTTCCAAAACACTTCTAATTTGATTTATCCTATCATCCATCACCAAATAAAACTCCAACACAATTTATTTGCCATTCCTCCGATATTTCAAACCTTAATTTCGATCAAAATATAGCATAACATATACATATTTTACTTGTTTTCAAACATAATTTACAACGTCAATATCCATGAGTATTTACATAAGATTTACATCTTCATAACACGGTGTGCATGCCAAAATATTCAAAGGATAACTAAAAGAAAGTAAAATTGTGCATTCACCTCAAAATTCCTCCACCTTTCCATCGTGACTCGAATTTTTCTGTAGATCCACTTCTCACTATCTCTAAAAATTCTTCAACCTACGCGCGGAAAGAAAACCACGCGCTAAGCATTTTTGCTTAGGAGAGTTCAAGCAATTTTATTTTTTCAACCATCATCAACCATTTACTAATCATGCATAAAGTTCACAAATTATTAACACAAGAATTCTCATGTATTTCCAAACATAAAAGCAATACGTTTATTATATAAAATCTAAATATGCATCTTTTAATATTACGTCATGTCTCTCTTAATTAAAATTAACTACTATATACTTTCACTTATAATTAACTAATTATTTTCAACTAGAATTCTCTTTTTATTTATTTGGCATTATATTTATCCTTTTGTATTTGTCCCAAGTAAAATCTAGCAAAATTGCATCGAACTGGATAAACAGGATCTAAATACGGGACCGAGTTCTCGAATCTTTTCAGTCCCTTTCAACAATTTTCTCATTATTGACATTTATAGTATTACCATTAACTATATATTTATATATACATATATACATTCATATGAGGAACTAGCTCTTTGAGCCATTCAGCTCACAACTTAGATTAATTATATTCACCAAAAAAGCTCTCAGAGCTATTCAATTCGGTAATTACATTAAAATGCAATACTGCTAAATTTTCCTAATTGGCATGCCAACTTTATCCCATTACTTCAATTCTTGTCTAATTACTAAGCGCAAATATTATAAATTTTCAATCTATATAAATAATTGCACAATATTGTTTAGTCTTGAGTAATGAAACTTTTATCTTAAATTTCTTTTCTAACAAATCTCAAGTTAAAGTTTTCTTCCATACCTCCCTTTACTTCGGGAAATCTTCACATTTTATTTCATTCTTTAGTATTCAAGTAAATATTTCATAGGTGTTTCATGTACAATCTAGCTAACTAAATGCATTATATATACATATTTTCCATCTTTACATTACATGCCTAATTTTGAAGATTCATTCAAACATATTAATCAAGAATCTCAAATAATTTAGCTTACAGATTAAACATTCAAGAATTTATTAGGTGTGCACCAATTAAGTCAAATTCAAATTTTAACTCTAAAGATAAAATTTATCACATATACAACTCTATTTAACACCTAATTAGGAATTTACAACCTTAATTTTATACAATCCTAAATCATTCTTCAAAAACCATAACTTACCTAATACATATTGTTTGACTCTTTGCAATTTAGTCCCTTTTAATTTAATTAAATAATCTCATAGAATTTATTTGTTACTCAAATAATAATTTATAATATTATTTCCTAATTATCTTACTTCATCTACCATAAGCACATACTTACATAATACACAATTTAAAAAAAAAATCGCATGAACACATACTAAAATTAGATGTCAATTTCTTCAATTTTTACCTCCAAAAGCTTTAATTCATTAGTTTCCTTGCACTTCCTTTCCCTTCACACTTACTTCACCTTCTTTCTCTACTTAAATCCATAATCCAACATGAATTCTCAATCAATTATATGCTAATACATAATTTACAGCAATCTTAGATGTTTAATTACTCAAATCATCAATTAATAAACAATAAATAAATTTCCCCCAATTTCATCAAATCCCTAAATCTAAATCTCCACACTTTCTTTTAATTTCCCATCATATTATAGTTTTATGCTATTTACTTTTGAGTCCATAAAAGGAAGTGAAACTCTCCCTTTCAATATTCCTTGCTCTCTTCGACTGAAAATTAAAGATAATGAATTTCTTATCATTACATCTTATCTGTTGGGATAATATATTGAATTTTTCTCTTTTAACCATAGTTATTAAAACCGGATAGGACGGTCGAACCGGTTTAACCACGAATCGGCAGGTCAGCCGATTGGTTCAATTACTAAAAATCGAATTAGCAAAAAATCGAATTGAACCGAAAAAATCGGATAGAACCGAAAAACCGAGAATCGGATAAAATTGAGTTTTTTGCTAAAAAATATAAAAAATCATTTTTTTGTATGTTTTATTTTTTTATTTGAAAAATTATATTTTAAATTTTAAGTATATCACTTAATAATTTAATAGACTTATTATATTTTTGATTCATTGTAATCAAATATACATATATATTTTTTTATTATTTATTTATTTGAAAAAATTAGTGTTTTAAATTCTAAATATACCACTTAATAATTTAATATGCTTATTATCTATTTGGATCATTGTAATAGTATATTAAATTATTAAGTAATATCTTTAGAATTTAAAATACTAATTTTTTCAAATTAATAAATAATGAAAATTTAAAATATACATATATATAATTAATTTTTTTATTATTTATTTATATTTATATTAAATTTTTATTTTTTACTTATTTGAAAAAATAGTATTTTAAATTATAAAAATGTCACTTAATAATTTAATATACTTATTATCTATTTGAATTTATTGTAATTAAATATAATTATACTCATATATGTAAGGTTAATATTTTTTGTGTTTACTTCGTTAGTACTCCATCTAAACATGAAATAATTTTCATAATATGATTGTATTTTTGTGTTCCTAACATATAATATTAAAAAATTTCTAATTAATCACTTGTAATAATAAAATTAAAATTATATTTTGTAACTTATTATTAGAATATTTGTAATATATATTTAATATTTGATGAATATATTTTTTTAATTTTTATACAATAGTATTTAAAAAATTATAATAATTATAATATTTTTAAAATAAAAAAAATTCGGTTGAATTCGATTGAATCGATAGAATCACGAACCTTCATCATTATTGATTCTTTATTCGGTCCAATTTTAATAACATTATTTTTAACTTTCTCAAAATTAAAATTAAAAAAAAATTAACCTGTAAAAACACTTCTAGTCTTCTAATAATAATATATAATTGGGTGTAAGAATGTACAAGGTTATGTCTTGGTGGCCCCCATTACAACCATTTTCTGTCCCTAACTAAACAAATTTCCAATGCATGCAGCCAAACAAAATCAACTTGGAAAGTAAGCTCCATCATTGAAAATACTACAATTTAATTTACGCGTAAATGACCTTAAAAGCACCATTGACTTGCCCTAACTTCAACCACACGAAGTAACCCCCTAGCTACGCTTCTTCTTACACCAAAGATAATTAAAATTAGTGGACAAGGTACTAAATCCATGAGTGGTATGCTTCACAAAGGAGACCATATTTGATCTACCACTACACAATTCGTCTCTGCTCCACTCTACCTCATTCCTTCAACTTGTCTCCTCTCATTCGCAAAAAGATCCCATCTTTTATATGAAAAATCTAATCTTTTTTCTTAATTTCAATTCTTATCACTGTTAATAGACCGTTTTCTCATTCTTTTGGACCCGCCAATGTCTTCATTTTAAGAGCATGATAATCCGGTCAAGGTCCCAGCTAGTGGCGCAGGGACGGCTCTGCTCCGACGCAAACGGTGGAGGCAAGGAATGCAGAGGACACCTCTTGCTGGGCAAACATGCCCCAGAAACTCTTGAGAGAGGTTCTAATGAGAATAGAAGAATCTGAGAATAGCTGGCCTCCTAGAAAAAGCGTGGTGGCTTGTTCTGGTGTTTGTCGGACTTGGAGACATATCATTAAGGATTTAGTCAAGGTCCCTGAACTCTCCGGCAAGCTCACTTTTCCGATTTCCGTCAAGCAGGTATTGCATTAACCTTGTATTTCATTAAAATAAGGCTACGATTTGGTGAATATTTTCCATTAATGGAGTTTATTCAGAAAAGGAAAATTGGGTTTTGTTAGTTATTAGCAGATAGATGATCTTTGTGCCCTGACGTGGATCTTTTTCTTTTGTATTTTCTAATTTCCTTATCATGACAAAAGTTCTTTTAATCTTTGTGCCCTGAGTTTGTTTTGATTAGTGCTAATACTGATTGGCCTCTGGTTCTTCAAACAATGTTATGTGATATTATATGAGTATTATTATGGTGCGGCTGCTTTCTGAGTTTGGATTTCATGTTTTAACTTGTTTTTCATTCATTTGGGATCTTCCTGCCATGTGTCATCAAATATCTTGACTCCTCTTTGCAGCCTGGTCCAAGGGATTTTCTCCTCCAGTGCTTTGTAAAGCGGTGCCCGTCCACTCAAACATACTACCTTTACCTCAACACAACAAAGGGTGCGAAATTGGTTGTAATTTATCATCATTTTCTCTTTCTCAGATTGTTACATACATACATCAAATTACAAGTATGATTTTGAAAACATATGGTAGTTGTCAACTGTCTTCTTCCTGGTCCCCTCTTTAGCTATAGAGAATTGAAAATTTTACTTTTGTGTATTACCTAATGCAGCACTATCCGATGACGGAAAGTTCCTTTTGGCTGCACGAAAGTGTAGAAGGCTCACCTTCACGGATTATATCATCTCTCTTCATGCAGATGATATGTCAAAGGGGAGGAGTACCTATGTTGGAAAGCTAAGGTACGATAACTAACAAATAGAATAAGCTTTCTATTGTGAATCTTTTATTTGCTGAAGTCATTAACATTTAAATTTCATTTTGGCAAGATCGAATTTCCTGGGAACCAAATTTACAGTCTTTGATGGACAGCCACCTCATGCTGGGGCTAAGATGAAAAAAGGTCGCTCCACCACGCTGGTAAATTTTGAAGCAAGTTTCACCAAGAGTCCCTGCTGGAAACTATCCCGTTGCTCACATCTCATATGAAATGAATGTGTTGGGTTCGAGGTAAGATTTTGGTTTATGATTTCGAATTTTTTTGAGAACAAATGGAGGATAACTGCCTTCTTATTATTCAGTGCCAACATCCTTAAGTGGATTCTTAGCAGTTTTATTCCAGCTGTTGCAAGACTAGCTTTCTGAGCATGCTTTGCTCCAGCTAGTCATTAATTACAAAATTTGTTCTATATCAAAAGCAGGGGTCCTAGAAGAATGCATTGTGCTATGGATGCTATCCCTGCTACAGCTGTTGAAGCCGGTGGAGTGGCCCCCCACACAGACCGAGTTTTCTCATCATAGTTTAGATGCCTTTCCATCACTCTCATTCTTCCGTTCCAAATCAATCCGTGCAGAGAATAATTTTCTTTCAGGACCTTTGCCCGATGAGAAAGATGGAGTGTTGGTGTTAAAAAACAAGGCTCCATGGTGGCATGAGCAGCTTCAATGTTGGTGTTTGAACTTTCAAGGACGGGTAACAGTTGCTTCTGTGAAAAACTTTCAGCTGTTTGCTTCCCCAGAAAATAAACCAGTTGGTCCACAACATGAGAAGATCATTCTCAAGTTTGGGAAAGTGGGAAAGGATCTATTTACCATGGATTACCGCTATCCGATCTCAGCATTCCAAGCATTTGCAATTTGCCTCAGCAGCTTTGGCACCAAGATTGGTTGTGAATGATAACATATGATTGAACAGGTTTGGAGTCCCTTATTTGAGTTCAAAACTTATAAAAATTCAATTGTATTGGGCTACCACGGACAATGAAAAAAAAACCTATTTGCTGCTTCAGTGTGTTATCTTATGCTGCATATGCATTAAAAAAGCAATGATTTCGCTATAGTTCCATTTCGCCAACGCTCAACTCTTACAACATTTCCTAATCTGTCAGTTTGTAAGAATCATTAATGGCTAACATTTTAAAAAGATAAAACCTACTGTTGTGTTAAGACTTTTCATTGGATGATTACTCCTAGGTTTAACTGTTAGCTCCATTTATGCTATCTAACATTGTAAATGATGTTTATGCTTTTGATGTTTATAATATTTATGCTTATTCAGAGACCCTAACGAATTTGTGCTCGCTGGATGGCCAAAAAATTTCACTATTATGCATATGAAGAGTTATCCAAGTGAGAACTTACCTCGCTTATTTTTTTCAGGTGCAAAGCTTTAAGGTCCTGGTTGTGATGCAATATGATGATCTTCAGGGACAGATTGCGCATTGGCATCTTCAAAGATGCCTCACCTTGTGTACCTAGTTTGAATCAATAAAATTGTGGAAAGAGATTGTGGGCTTGTAGCTTAGGGCATTAGGTCTCTGTCTTACAATACTTCTTCTTTGTACATTTTGCTGTGTGCATATGATATGTGGTAGATAAATAGCTAAATTGATTCAACAATATTTCTTGAATTCCGGTATTTGAATTTGAAATAAATATATAAACAAAATATGGTTGTTCCATAAACAAGGTTCTGCTCCAAATGTATTAATATAGGATCGTTGAGCCTCTGAATTATATGCTCTGATAGGTAATTGTTTTTAGGAATGATCTATTCTCATGCTTTTTTCTTAACATGGGAGAATGATGGAACTGGAAAGTATTACTAAGGAAAAGAAAAAAAAAAATTCATAATTCATATTTACTGTACATGCCCACCACATACCTAAGCTTTTTGTATCTGAATACTTAAATCTGAACTCGTTCGGAGAGATTCAGTAGCTTCTTTCTCTTTATCGGGAAGATCATCTGTATGCATTTCCGGTTGATTAAGGCTTCTGACAAACTCTGTAAAACTAGGAAAATGCTCTGGTGAGAAAAACTCAGCACCCATTCTCTGATAAGTGAACAATTCTAATGCGTTTTTCCCAGATAGATTTTTCCTTATCTGATGAAAATGAAGAGGAGCTTTAGAAACCAAAGAGTTTTGGTCGGAAATCATGGCTCCATGCTTTCTGCAAGCCGTTCTAATTTGCGCGAGTAACAACTTAGGGCTTGACAAGGACCCCGTGGTTGATAATCATCCGAAAGGTCCATTCCTGGTAAGATCAGTTTGCAAGAATTCCTAGCAAACATCTCAGCAAATGCTTCATAGCCATCTCTGTTCGTAGTGTTATAGAACCCAGCAGTTAGCTCAGAAGCATGAGCTCGGCTTTTGTGCCAAGAGTGCACAAGTGGGACTTTAGCAGAAGTTGCCACATTGGTGTCACCAAAAGCAGCAGAGGCAAGGGAAAGAAGGCGATCTCCATGAGACAAGAGCTAACTCGAATACCAGGAAAGGAAGAAGTCACCATAAGTAGACTCCCAAGAACCCCCATTGTCGTTTAAGAAATTGTTAGAGTTTGGCAACTGATTGTAACTTGGTGCATCGTGAGGACCGCCAAGTCCCCATAACCGATTTCCTGTTGCTTCAGCATGTTGCTTGAGGAGGCTGAGCATATTAATTTCATAACATTGGAACTCTTCAACTCCAAGAGTTTTGCTACCTTTGGCTGCTTGATGATGAGAAGGATATTTTAGCTCACCATTCGGTCCAAGACCCATTGTGATTCCCTGCAAAACGGTAACTATAAGCCTTTGATGCAAAAACAAAAATAATTCCATTCACTTTTTAATTTTAAAGTTTAATGATCAAAACTTCCTACTGTTATTGTTGAACCCATGAACTGGAAGAATGAAGACTTGAAGCTCTCACAAAATTCCAGATAAACTTGGATGGGTGTCGTCCCATGAAGAACAGGAAGCTCATCAATAGCAAGTGACAGACACTCTTTGTAACGATTGCCAGACCTATCTGCATAGAAAATACCAGGTTTTGATTCACCGATTTGGGATACAGACTGGGGCAGTGAAATCTTATGTTGCTCATTAGAAAGGAAAAAAAAACGAAAAAAAAAAGGAGCTAGGTGGTCAATTGGATTGAAAAATTAATTCCGGGCCAAATTAAGATTATGACTAATTACCTTCTAAAATGCTCTTAAAAAGGGTTATTAAATTGATCTGTAAACTGCCAACGAACTGAGTTTGTAACACCCTATACCCGATCAGTTAAAAAACCTGGATACCGGATGTCACTCTCGAGTTTAGGTTCCTTTAGTGAGGATCAAAACCAAATTTCTTTAAAAAGGCCTTATTGCTAAATAAATTTTTTTTATTTAATAAAAATTTCGACAAAATTTTTCCTAAAAGTCCTTAAAACCTCCTATAAGAAAATTTTTTCAAAACACTTCTAATTTGATCTATCCTATCATCCATCACCAAATAAAACTCCAACACAATTTGTTTGCCCTTTCTCCGATATTTCAAACCTTAATTTCGATCAAAATATAGCATAGCATATACATATTTTACTTGTTTTCAAACATAATTTATAACGTCAATATCCATAAATATTTACATAAGATTTACATCTTCATAATACGGTGTACATGCCAAAATATTCAAAGGATAACTAAAAGAAAGTAAAACTGTGCATCTACCTCAAAATCCCTCCACCTTTCCATTGTGACTCAAATTTTGTTGTAGGTCCACTTCTCACTATCTCCAAAAAGTCTTCAACTCATGCACAGAAAGAAAACCACGCGCTAAACATCTTTGTTTATTGAAGTTCAAGCAATTCTATTTTTCCAACCATCATAAATCATTTACTAATCATGATTCTCATGTATTTCTAAACATAAAAGCAATACATTTATTATATAAAATCTAAATATGCATCTTTTAATATTACGTCATGTCTCTCTTAATTGAAATTAACTACTATGTACTTCCACTTATAATTAACTAATTATTTTCAACTAGAATTCTCTTGTATATTTATTTGGCATTATATTTATTCTTTTGTATTTGACCCAAGTAAAATCTAGTGGAATTACGTCGAGCTGGATAGGGACCGAGTTTTTGGAACCATTTAGTCTCTTTCAACGATTTTCTCATTATTGACATTCATAGTATTACCATTAACTATATATTTATATATACATATATACATTCATATGTGAACCTAGCTCTTGGAGCCATTCAGCCAACAACTCACATTAATTATATTTCACCGGAAGAGTTTTTGAAGCCATTCAATCCGACAATCATATTAAAACGTAGTACTGCAAAATTTTTCTAATTAGCATGCCAACTTTATTCCATTACTTCAATTCCTGTCTAATTTTACTAAGGGCAAATATTATAAATTTTCAATCTATATAAATAATTACACAATATTGTTTAGTCTTGAGTAACGAAATTTTTATCTTAATTTTCTTTTCTAACAAATCTCAAGTTAAAGCTTTCTCCCATCCCTCCCTTTACTTTGGGAAATCTTCACATTTTATTTTATTCTTTAGTATTCAAGTAAATATTTCATAGGTGTTTCATATGCGGCCTAGCTAACTAAATGCATTATATATACATTTTTTCCATCTTTAAAATTCCATGCCTAATTTTGAAGATTCATTCAGACATATGTATCAAGAATCTCAAATAATTTAGCTTACAGATTAAACATTCAAGAATTTATTAGGCGTGCGCCAATTAAGTCAAATTCAAATTATAACTCTAAAGATAAAATTTATTACATATACAACTCTATTTAACACCTGATTAGGTATTTACAACCTTAATTTTATACAATCCTAAATCATTCTTCAAAAACCATAACTTACCTAATACATATTGTTTGACCATTTGCAATTTAGTCCCTTTTAATTTAATTAAAAAATCTCATGGAATTTATTTGTTACTCAAATACTAATTTATAATATTATTTCCTAATTATCTTACTTCATCTACTATAAGCACATACTTGCATAATACACAATTTTAAAGAAAAAATAAAATTACACGAACACATACCAAAATTAGATGTCAATTTCTTCAATTTCTACCTCCAAAAGCTTTAATTCATCATTTTCCTGGCACTTCCTTTCCCTTCGCACTTACTTCACCTTCTTTCTCTATATAAATCCACAATCCAACATAAATTCTCAATCAATTATATGCTAATACTTAATTTACAGCAACCTTAGATGTTTAGTTACTCAAATCATCAATTAACCAACAATAAATAAATTTCCCCCAATTTCATAAAATCCCTAAATCTAAATCTCCTCACTTTCTTTCAATTTCCCATCATATCATAGTTTTATGCTATTTACTTTTAGGTCCATAAAAGGAAGTGAAACTCTCCCTTTCAATATTCCTTGCTCTCTTCATCTGAAAATAAACAAATTTCCAATGCATGCAACCAAACAAAATCAACTTGGAAAGTAAACTCCATCATTGACTTGATACTACAATTTAATTTACGCGTAAATGACCTTAAAAGCACCATTGACTTGGCCCTTAAAAGCACCATTGACTTGGCCCAAGTTCAATCACACGAAGTAACCCACTAGCTACGCTTCTACTTACACCAATGATAAGAACATGTTGATTTAAAAATTAATATATTAATATGATATTTTAATGAATTGGCTCTATTTTTAACTCATTTAATTCATTAATATTTAAAATGAATAGAAATGGGAAAGGAGTAGAAATCATTCATATTAATAATTACATTACATTTAATTCATTAATCATAATTATTTATTTTATTGTTAAACCTAATTAACTTTAGTAAATGATTAACCTAAAATATTACAGGTGGATGTGATGTGGACGCTCTGAATCCAACCAAACTCACCTTGTGGAATGTGATATGGTTGTAAAGAAAGCAAATAATTTCCCATGCTTGTTAATTAATTTCAAAGTAATGTCATTCATACTTAACCAGCAATATAATTTCATTTTTTTTAGTTGCCTTCATTTTGTTATTTCAACTCAGATATTAACCACTTTTAATATCCTTTAATTTATAACGGACAAATTAACAAAATTTTTCGATGAGTTAAAATAGTTTCCCCAGATTTTATTTTAAATGAGAACATTACAAGCAAATCAAAACCGTAAGAAATTGAAATTTAATCATTATTACTTCTATGGGAAGTGATAGCCCTGAAAAAACAAAGCCAATGGCCCAAAAACTCCGAAAGAAGTTTAGGAAAAAGGCCTATTAGACTCTCTCTAGTTAAGGAGCTGAACACAAAAATTAAGATTGTTCGATCGGATTTGATATCTCACTAATAGTTCAAAATCGTCTGATATATGCCACCATCTAATCATTGTTGCCTACAAGAATAGTGTAACGGTCTCAACATCGGGTTAGTCGTGAACAGTATTTTCCGACAGTGAATAGTATTTTTCGGGACCGAAAAATGCACCCGGAAGTGAAAAATATTTTATTGGTCATGGTGAGTCCGGGCTTGAAATTTGAAGTGAAACGAGGTCAAATGGATCTCGAAAAGTCAAAAATATGGAAAATGTAGCGAGTCAATTTTTATTATCGGGGAATTGACTAAATATTGTATAAATATTTAAAAATAGTAAACGAACTCCAAAAATTACAAAAAATTGCAGTTAAGCCTAAAATAATATATAGATTATTTTAGCTGTAAAAAGTAAAATTTTCTATAATATCGATATTTTTGGATTGGACTGATAAATTTAAATCGGACCGATAACGGACTCCGATTGAGTTTAAAAATTTATGTTCCACCTATTTCTGATGTGATAAAAATTATGGAATCGATTTTAATGTGAATAGGAGCTTTGAAAGTAATAACAAAAGTTTTAGGGACCAAAATAGTAAAATATGAATAAATAAATATATAAAAAAAGGACAAGACAAAAAAAAAAAGAGAGAAAAGTCGGCAATTTGTGTGGCCCTAGTGGCCACAAATCATAAAATGAAAGGCAGAAAGAAATATGCACGAGAAAACAAAAGAATAAAGAAACAAAAGAAAAAAAAAAAAGAAAAGAAAAGGGACAAAATAAAGTAGCAGCGTGTTGGCCACAAATGGCCTAAAATGAGTAAAAAGGAAAGACAAAATGAAAGTTGACCAAATGAGTAAAAGAAACAAAAGAAAAAAAAAAAAAGAGAAAAAGAATGCAGTGGTCGTCGACCACCAAACCAAAGAAAGAAAGAAAAAAAGAAAGAGAAAGAAAAGAGAAGGGCTAGACCGGCAACCACCGGCCGCCCCTCATGCCGACCATCACTGCGATGGCGGCGCGTCCTCTTCCTCACACCGGCGTCCGGCCTCCGTTGTGGGGGTCCGATCGTTGAGTTTTTCTAGTTTTAGTTTAAATGGATTTTTTGTTCATTCCGACGAATCAAGGCATCGGATGAGAACACCGCCACCACCGATCAACTCCCGGCGACGAGGTGAGTCTTCCGGTGTATTCCATCGCTCCTCAAACGCCGGCAATCGGTAGATCGAAAATGGGTTTGGCGGGTTATTTAAGTGAAGATTCCGGCCAACCAAGGAATAATTTGGACGCGTGACCACCGAAAAAATGAAAGAGGGGATTCCGATCTACAAGGTGGCAGTGTCTGATTGTCACCGGCAAGATTCCGGCGACGTTCCGGTGAGTCTCCGGCAAGCAAATTATTAAGCAAATTAAAACGAATTCGACCGTTATGGTATGTGACTACGAAATCTTTTAATTTTCCTTAATTTGTTGAATTTTTCCTTTAAATTTATTAAGGAAAAATATTGAATTATTGATTAATATTGAAATTAATGTTATTATTGTTCAATTAAATTTTAATTAAGCCTAATATAGTGTATAAATTGGGTTAAGGAAATTTATTAAGAAATTTCCTTTGTGAATCAAAAATTTTCTTGTTAAAGAAATGAATTATTGTGTTGTAAATTAATGAAATTAAGTCGTAATTGATAGAAGATGAAATAATATATATCCATAAATTGTTATCGAATTTATAGAAATTTATATGATTATTTTGGAATATGTATTGAATAATGTAATTGATAAAGTAGAGAATTTTTGTTAACTATGTTATATAATGATAATAAGCATAAAATAAATTGCCATGAATTTTTAATGAAATTTATAAAAATTTAGAAAATTGTTAAGTGTATGGTATATGATGAATTATGTTAAAATAATTCATGAAATAAGAAAATACGATAATAATTAAAAAAATCAATGTTCACATAAATTTTTACGAATATTATGTGATGTATGGATTAATTTCGAAAATAAATATGGAATATACGTAATTGAAATATTGAATTATTGAGAAATAATTCAATAAACAATTAAAAGCGATAATTTAATATAATTTAATGTACATTTCGTATAAGGAAAAGGAAGAGATTAAATGATAAATTTTTAGAAAATAAAAAGTATAGTAAATAAATTAACCATAGTAATCGTATGAGTGAATAGTAACTGTATAAGTGAATAGTAATCGTATGAGTAAATAGTAACTATATAAGTGAATAGTAACCGTGTAAATGAACAGTACTCAAAGGAAAAATCGGATTATAAAATAATTCATAATTCGAATAAAATGGTGAATTATTATAAATAATTCACAACCCGTATTAAGTATTGCAATTTTCAAATAATTGCAAATTCATACCGAAAGAGCAAGAGATTGACTAAGAGTAAAAAAAAAAGTGAATAAAATGACTGTAAAAGTATATTTTTGAATTATAAAGAAATAATTCAATAAGTGGCAAGAAAGAAAAGAGTGAATTATCCTGATATAAGTTATAAAATGTGGAAAAAAAATATATCGAGAAAATAATTAATTGAAAATCGAAAGAATAATCATTATTTATAGTGAATTATTTTATCGGAAAGAAAAAGGAAAGGAAACGAAAAAGTTATTGTACAGTCGATAGCATTAAAAAGAGTGCGATTGACAAAATGCACTGTTTTAAGTAAAATAAAAGAAATTAAAATTTTTTATGTTTGAAAATTATTCAGAAAGACCTTGACTGTTTTTGCCCTTAGCAATAGTCAGGTAGTGATATTCTTATTCAGGATATAATTGGCTAGCCATAGGGACACCTCTGTACCGCGGTGCAAGTAATGACGACTTGCTTAGCTATGGGTAGGATCTTTGATCTCCATAGCTTCAATGTAAAGTGAAAGTGAAAGTGCATCTGTTTTCTGCTCTGTGAGACTTGATCTTTCGATATCATTTCTCTATCTGTTTAGTGGGACCTTTGGGTCCATGTTCCGTATATCCTTTTTGAGAGTCCTGTCATATTGCATTAGGGGCATATTGAAAAGAATAAATGGAAAGTGTGAAAGTAATTGAATGTAAATGTTATAAATGACAAAGAGCTTGATTGAAAGAAAATGAAATTTTTAGGATAAAACCGAAATTGTTCCCAAAGGTTGTAATTAATAAGCAATAATGATAAGAAAATGGTTATAAAAATAAAATATTTATGAAAAGACCCATGAGATTGAATTTGTAATTTGTGTATCAATTATTATTTGAAGAAAATAAAGAGTTCGAAAAATAGTGCTAATTATGTATTTAAAGTCAAACATGACAATATTGTATTTAAGTGTAAACATATGACTAAATAATAAATACTGGAAGTAAAGAGGAAGTGAAAAGTAAAATGATCAAAAGACAAACGATTGTTTAGTTGAAATGAAAAAGTTTCATTTAAAAAGAAAAGAAAATAAAGATTTGTATGCAGAGTGATCCAAAATACTTACATCACTTTGCAATAAAGATTATAAGCCTAAAGATTAAGGTGAATTATAAGAATAGGTAATGAAAATCGTATTTTAATTATCTAATGGAACTAGGAACAAGAAACTTGCCATTAAAGTCATGAGTATTCATGTAATTCGTTAAATGAAATGACAACTACGTCAAGTGATGCAAAAGTATAGGACGAAAGATAACTAAAAGTAGAAGTAAGAAATGTAAAAGGAAAAGTCAATTTGTAATCGAATCACAAAGAAAGTAGTGTAAAGTAAATTGAAAAGTATATGAACAAAGTAAAACGGTTAAAACAAAATGTTGGTAGAAAATGAAAATAGTGTGAAAGAAATTAAAAGTAAATTTTTGATAAATAAAAATAGAAGTTTGCACAATTTATGTAACTATGTTGAATTGGAAAGTTCTAGGATTAGTAGTCACCACTGAGCATTTCTAGTGCTCAGTACGTAGTGTTTACTGCGTGCAGGTTTTGAAGGGTTGAAGGAGCTCTACACATGGAGAAGCAGAATTCGAAGATGAAGAAAGTTAGTTGTACTTTTATTTTTAATATTTGTGGCATGTATATACTTAGACAGTGAGAGCATAGAATTGAAATGTATTAAAGGTACTTTTTGTTAAATAATAAATATTATTGCTGTTCTGATAATGTCAGTTAAAGAGTTGTAAATGACTATCATTGATATATGATTTGTTGTGCCTCTGAGAGGCTGTGTGGATTGTTTGATTTTTTTCAGGAGGCTAGTAAGTTCTAGCCGTTATGCTGCCGAAATTTCGTAAATTGAATAAAATATTAAATTGTATCAAAGTTGTTTGGCAATAATTGAAGTTTGAAAAAAAAAATTTTACCATTTACCGCTAAATTTTGTATCGAAAAATACTGTTATGATAAGGGTGTTACAAATAGGCCGTACCTGCTGCAGAGTAGAGCAACTATTGTACACACTGCTTTAAACTCCCCCTAGTGCTATAAATAACAGGTTTCTCTCTAAAAAGAAGACATTTTTTCTCTTTCTAAAGCAAATTACTATCTCTCTGAATTGCTTCCTCGCTTTTTACTAACTTAAGCAACGGAGTGTTAAAGCCCGGTTGTTGCCTTTTGTATGTTCCTTCAACGACGATCTGATCAGGACAGACTCCCTAATTCTTAGCCCATTCTCTCGTCTACCACAAGACAGAGATACCTCGTCTCTATAAAAAAATTGTGATTTATCATTTGGTGTTTTTGTTAAAAGTCGACGGCTGAGTATAAATGTCTAGCCCCCACGTTTCACAAGCAATAATACGCATTTACAACCATATGGCAAGAATGCGAGATCTCCGTGAAAGTCTTTGAGACTACAAGAAAAATCAAACGAGCAACGTGTATAATCTCCATAAAAGTCCTCGAGACTACATGAGAGATCATTGAATGGTGAGCATAGAGTGCCACGGAGAGAAGAGAAAAATGCACGAACTCTGTGAAAGTCCCCAAGACTACGCAGAAGGCCGGATAAGTAAGGGCAAAATTCTGAGATTGAAAAAAGCGAAAAGTCACGCACTGTAATATCCCACATCGGTTGGTAAGGTGAACGAAGTAGTTCTTATAAGGCTATGGATACCTTATCCTCATGGACGCGTTTTGGGTAATTCGCCCAAGAACAAAATCGTGAGGGTCTCGGCCCAAAGCGGACAATATTCACGAGCGGCTAGCTGGGGACGTTACAGATGGTATCAGAGCCGGTGCCGGATCGGTGTGCCAGTATAATACTGGGTCCCCAAGCCAGCGAGGACGCTGGACCTATTTAGGTGGGGTGGATTGTAATATCCCACATCGGTTGGTAAGGTGAACGAAGTAGTCCTTATAAGGCTATGGATACCTTACCCTCGTGGACGCATTTTGGGTAATTCGCCCAGGAACAAAACCGTGAGGGTCTCGGCCCAAAGCGGACAATATTCACGAGCGGCTATCTGGGGACGTTACACGCACTAAGACCGAAAGGAAGCGAAATATCCTTCTTTCAGTCTAACAAGCAAATGGCACATGAGATTCCCAAAAGTAACGTATTAGAAAACATTTTAGAGAGATGGAAGCAGTCACCCCCCTCTATGCCTCCAAATGAATCAAGTAGAGCCCAACACCAGAGCCAAAAGACTACCTCGGGAGTGTCTCCCCTTCCACAAACCCACCCAGTCCAAGGGATACTGAGGAAAGGAAGTCGAATAGGGGAAGGAAGATCCCAAAAGAGAAGCAGTGTCGACATCATACCCTGTGGATGAAGACAACTAGAGGGACGTCGGTTGGGGAAAGGAGAAAAAGATGCGAGAAGCACGCCCCACTTCCCCGATGATCCAGAAAGAAGAGGAACAAAAACCCAAATGAACCCTACAAGAAAAGCAACTAAGGCAAAAAAGGCTTTAAAAGCACGACTCCTTTCTAAGAAAAGAATGCAAATTATGACAAAATTGTGCTTATCATCCCGATCAGAGAATTGAAGAAAACCACAACTTTTTTGATCGAAAGATGGTTAAAAATCATTATTATCCCGACCGAAAGATCAATAAAAATAATTATTATCCCGATTGAAAGATCGACGAAAATTATTATTGTCCCAATCGAAAGATCAATGAAAATCATTATTATCCCGATTGAAATGACGATAAAAATTGCCGTTATAAATTGATGTAACATGTCAAAAATAGCAATAAAACATCGAGCAGCCTATTCCTCAAAAGTGTTGCGTTTAATCAAGATATTGTAGACATCTCTCACTTATGACATATTGAGATATGGAAAGCAAGAAATCAACCATAGCACAGAAAGGAAAGGAAACAATTAAGAAACCTTGCAAAAATAAAAAAAATAAAGTAAGTGATTTCGTTCGAGACATACACAGCAATTACAAAAATAGCCAAGATCTATTAATGGTCATGGTACAAAATGCAACAAAGCTAGTCAACATAGTCGCTTGTCTAAAGGTCTATCAAAGGGTGATAGACTATCTCAAATTCTGAGCAAGCCTCGACCTAACTCAAGAAACACTTAACTCAAGATAAAAGGAAAACGGCCAAGAAGACAGATGACATTCGATCGGTTCAGCAACACCCCAAAGAAACTACACATTTCGCACGTTTCGTATCGTGATAATCAAAAGTCGACAAGCAAAACTCAGTGCCAATCATGCGAAAGAATGGACTGATCAGGGCAAGGTAATGTCTCTACAAAGATAAGTGTTATTCTATCACCGTTACTTTTGTGAAAATTACTACTTCTTTACAAGCTTTAGCAATGTCTTTTTATTTAAGATCACCACAAAACACCAAACACAAAAAAAAAAAAAGAGGAGTGGGGGGGAAAGAGGCTAGATATGTAACATTCAAGAATTTAGATTCATTCAAAAGTTCAAATTACATAGACAACATTCTTCCTACAATTTACATAGACAATGTTCTATAGAGTAGTGTTCTTCTTGTTCGAAAAGGACACACGGCCAGAGCTCCCTACTTTCCCTCTCACAAAAAAAAATAAAAGACAAAAACACAACAGAAAGAAAAAAAAGGGCAGAAGAAAAAGGAAGAAAAGAAGAAGAAAAAGCAGGGCTAATTACAAGAAGAGAAAAAAACAAAAAGAAAAACAACAGAGAGAAAATAGGACAAGAGCTTCGCTGCCGCCTCGACCAATACTTCCACAATGAGACCACCTGCTCAGCACAACCCTCTGCTGATAGATCAACATCAAGACAAATGGAGAAGAAAATATAGACATGTATCCTCAACCATGATCAATTGAAAGCCTTGGGCTGAGAGAGAAGAACTGTTGGGGTAGCAGTCCGTATGACTTGCTAACTCAAGCCACATCTAAACAAGATAAGGGGTTATTTCTTTATTCATCTTTCTAAAATGGTAAAGTTGACAGTAAAGCGCAGAAAGTCTGGAGGTCTCGTGCTCAAGCTTAACGACCAGGAAGCAATAGACATTGAAAGAAAAAGTAGCAAAAGATGGGAATTATAAGAGGAAACAGGAAAAGATAGCATGAGAAGGAAATGGAAAGAAGCTCCTTTTATAGGCAACTCCAAACTTCTTATAAAGGATGTCACGCGTCAAAAATTCATTAATGCATATTAAAAAATACAAGCATCAAAGGGGAAAATCAATAGTCACAATGCGAAAAATGAAGCGATCACCATTAAGTCAGGAGAAACGAAATGATGCTTGATAGAAAGCATGGGAATGAATGATTGATAAAACAAATCACTCGAAATCGGTCTGAATGGAACAAAAGGGACATGAATCAGTGATTGAAATTCCACTCGCCACAGTTCCACTCCTCCTCAAGAAAGCATGCACCAAAAATCGCGAGGTAGCCTACGACCCCATTAGGTAACTTTGCTCCAACACTAAACTATTTTCATTAAAATTGTCTGCCTACAACAACTATAAAAAGTAGTAAAGAATGGATCGAAGAGCTATAGCCTTTGACCTTTGCAAAAGCGATCGGCTTACCAATAAAGGAACAACATATTGATTGAAGTTCAGTTGGCTATCAACAAGAAAGGAAATGAATAGAGCTAGTGACAATCGGCAATACCTCGCCATCGTGGCTCCTTGGCAAATAGATTAGAAAGCAAATCCTGAATAATAATTCATGATTATATAAATAAAAAGGTACTTTGCAGGATGGAGTTTCAAGAATATCCCAGCCTCTCAAGGCTGATGTCTCTTTAATTTCGATTGATGATTCATCTTGAGCGATATCTCAACTACAGCCTCTCAAGGTTGATGTTTCTTTAATTTCGATTGATGATTCATCTCGATCGATGTCTCAATGACAACCTCTCAAGGTTGATGCCTCTTTAATTCCGATCGATGGCTCAATGACAACCTCTCAAGGTTGATGTCTCTTTGATTTCGATCGATGATTCATCCCGATCGATGTCTCAACTACAGCCTCTCAAGGTTGATGCCTATTTAATTTCGATCGATGATTCATCCCGATCGATGTCTTAACCACAGCCTCTCAAGGTTGATGCCTCTTTAATTTCAATCGATGATTTATCCCGATCAATGTCTTAATTACAGCCTCTTAACGCTGATGCCTCTTTAATTTTGATCGATGATTCATCCCGATCGATGTCTCAATTACAGCTTCTCAAGGCTGATGTCTCTTTAATTTCGATTGATGTCTTAACTACAACTTCTCAAGGCTGATATCCTTTAATTCCAATCGACGATTCATCCTAATCGATGTCTCAACTACAACCTCTCAAGGCTGATGTCTCTTTAATTTCGATCGATGATTTATCCCCGATCGATGTCTCAACCACAGCCTTTCAAGGCCGATGCCTCTTCAATTTCGATCGATGATTCATCTCGATCGATGTCTCAACTATAGCCTCTCAAGGCTGATGTTCCTTTAATTTCAATCGATGGTTCATCCTGATTGATGTCTTGTCTACAGCCTCTCATGGCTGATGTGCCGTTAATTTCGATTGACGATCTATCTCGATCGATGCATCGATTCCAGCCTCTCAAGGTTGATTATTTATCTCAATCGGCTTACTTGTCCCGTCAACGTCCAAACTTAGAACTGAGCGAATGCCGTCAACAACGACATTGAATAGGTAGCCTAGCAGCGATGACGTAACTTTAATTTCTCATCGAACTGATCAATGGGAGACAAATGATAAGCCCTAAAAAAACAAATCCAATGGCCCAAAGGCTTTGAAAGAAGCCAAGGAAAAAGGCCCATTAGACTCACGCCAACTAAGGAGCTGAACACAAAGATTGAGGTTGTCCGATCAGACTCGACATCTCATTGACAAATCAAAGTCATCTGACACATGTTGTCATCCAATCACCGTTGTCTATAAGAATAAGCCATACCTGCTGTAGAGTAGAGCAACTATTGTACACACTGCTCCAAGCTCCCCCCTAACGCTATAAATAACAGGTTCCTCTCTAAAGAGAAGATACTTTTTTCTCTCTCTAAAGCAAATTACTCTCTCTCTGAATTGCTTATTTTAAATATTAATGAATTATTTTTTTATTATTATTATCAGAAAATATAATAATATCTTAAAAAATATACAACCAATATAATTAGCAAAAAATTTTAAAAGAATTTCCATAAAAAAATGGATAGAATAGTAGGAATTTTTTCTTTAAATTTTAAAAATGATCCATTTTGCCTCATAGTGAATTTCGATTATTGTATTCTTCTAAAAAAAATGAAAGATATATATTACCCTAAATAATTCCAAGTATGAAAAAAAAAAAGGTTAAATTAGTGGACAAGGTACTAAATCCATGAGTGGTATGCTTCACAAAGCAGACCATATTGATCTTTATATGAAAAATCTAATATTTTTTCTTAATTTCAATTCTTATCACCGTTAATAGACCGTTTTCTCATTCTTTTGGACCCGCCAATGCCTGCATTTAAGAGCAGGATAATCCGGTCAAGGTCCCAGCTAGCGGCGCAGGACGGCTCTGCTCCGCCGCAAGCGGTGGAGGCAAGGAATGCAGAGGACACGTCTTGCTGGGCAAACATGCCCCAGGAACTCTCGAGAGAGGTTCTAATGAGAATAGAAGAATCTGAGAATAGCTGGCCTCCTAGAAAAAGCGTGGTGGCTTGTTCTGGTGTTTGTAGGACTTGGAGACATATCATTAAGGATTTAGTCACGTCCCTGAACTCTCCGGCAAGCTCACTTTTCCAATTTCCGTCAAGCAGGTATTACATTAACCTTGTATTTCATTAAAATTAGGCTGCGATTTGGTGAATATTTTCCATTAATGGAGTTTATTCAAAAAAGGAAAATTGGGTTTTGTTAGTTATTAGCAGATAGATGATCTTTGTGCCCTGACGTGGATCTTTTTCTTTTGTAATTTCTAATTTTCTTATCATGACAAAAGTTCTTGTAATCTTTGTGCCCTGAATTTGTTTTGATTAGTGCTAATACTGATTGGCCTCTGGTTCTTCAAACAACGTTATGTGGTATTATTATGGTGCGGCTGCTTTCTGAGTTTGGATTTCATGTTTAACTTGTTTTTCATTCATTTGGGATCTTCCTGCCATGTGTCATCACATATCTTGACTCCTGTTTTCAGCCTGGTCCAAGGGATTTTGTCCTCCGGTGCTTGGTAAAGCGGTGCCGGTCCACTCAAACATACTACCTTTACCTCAACACAACAAAGGGTGCGAAATTGGTTGTAATTTATCATCATTTTCTCTTTCTCAGATTGTTACATACATACATCAAATTACAAGTATGATTTTGAAAACATATGGTCGCTGTCAACTGTCTTCTTCCTGGTCCCCTCTTTAGCTCTAGAGAATTGAAAATTTTACTTTTGTATATTACCTAATGCAGCACTACGCGATGAAGGGAAGTTCCTTTTGGCTGCACGAAAGTGTAGAAGGCCCACCTTCACGGATTATATCATCTCTCTTCATGCAGATGATATGTCAAAGGGGAGGAGTACCTATGTTGGAAAGCTAAGGTACGATAACTAACAAATAGAATAAAATTTCTTTTGTGAATCTTTTATTTGCTGAAGTCATTAACATTTAAATTTCATTTTGGCAAGATCGAATTTCCTGGGAACCAAATTTACAGTCTTTGATGGACAGCCACCTCATGCTGGGGCTAAGATGAAAAAAGGTCGCTCCACCACGCTGGTAAATTTGAAGCAAGTTTCACCAAGAGTCCCTGCTGGAAACTATCCCGTTGCTCACATCTCATATGAAATGAATGTGTTGGGTTCGAGGTAAGATTTTGGTTTATGATTTCAAATTTTTTTGAGAACAAATGGAGGATAGCTGCCTTCTTATTATTCAGTGCCAACATCCTTAAGTGGATTCTTAGCAGTTTTATTCCAGCTGTTGCAAGACTAGCTTTCTGAGCATGCTTTGCTCCAGCTAGTCATTAATTACAAAATTTGTTCTATATCAAAAGCAGGGGTCCTAGAAGAATGCATTGTGCTATGGATGCTATCCCTGCTACAGCTGTTGAACCCGGTGGAGTGGCCCCCACACAGACCTTTTCTCATCATAGTTTAGATGCCTTTCCATCACTCTCATTCTTCCGTTCCAAATCAATCCGTGCAGAGAATAATTTTCTTTCAGGACCTTTGCCCGATCAGAAAGATGGAGTGTTGGTGTTAAAAAACAAGGCGCCAAGGTGGCATGAGCAGTTAAGATGTTGGATTTTGCACTTTAATGGACGGGTGACAGTTGCTTCTGTGAAAAACTTTCAGCTGGTTGCTTCCCCAAAAAATAAACCAGCTGGTCCACAACATGAGAAGATCATTCTCCAGTTTGGGAAAGTGGGAAAGGATCTATTTACCATGGATTACCGCTATCCGATCTCAGCATTCCAAGCATTTGCAATTTGCCTAAGCAGCTTTGGCACCAAGATTGCTTGTGAATGATATCATATGATTGAACAGGTTTGGAGTCCCTTATTTGAGTTCAAAACTTTTAAAAATTCAATTGTATTGGGCTACCACAGACAATGAAAAAAAACCTTTTTACTGCTTCAGTGTGTTATCTTATGCTGCATATGCATTAAAAAAGCAATGATTTCGCTATAGTTCCATTTCACCAACGCTCAACTCTTACAGCATTTCCTAATCTGTCAGTTTGTAAGAATCATTAATGGCTAACATTTTAAATAGATAAAACCTACTGTTGTGTTAAGACTTTTCATTGGATGATTACTCCTACGTTTAACGGTTAGCTCCATTTATGCTATCTAACATTGTAAATGATGTTTATGCTTTCGAAGTAGATAAATAGCTAAATTGGTTCAACAATATTTCTTGAATTCCGGTATTTGAATTTGAAATAAATATATAAACAAAAGATGGTTCTTCCATAAACAAGGTTCTGCTCCAAATGTATTAATATAGGATCCAGAGCCTCCGAATTATATGCGCCGATAGGTAATTGTTTTTAGGAATGATCTATTCTCCTGCTTTTTTCTTGTAACAACATGGGAGAATGATAAAACTGGAAAGTATTACTAAGGAAAAGGAAAAAAAAAATTCATAATTACATCTATAATAATTCATATCTCCTGTACATGCCCCACCACATACCTAAGCTGTTTGTATCTGAACACTTAAATCTGAATTCGATCGGAGAGATTCAGTAGCTTCTTCCTCTTTGTCGGGAAGATCATCTGTATGCATTTCCGGTTGATTAAGGCTTCTGACAAACTCTGTAAAACTAGGAAAATGCTCTGGTGAGAAAAACTCAGCACCCATTCTCTGATAAGTGAACAAGTCTAACGCTTTTTCCCCAGATAGATTTTTCCTTATCTGCTGAAAATGATGAGGAGCCTTAGAAACCAAAGAGTTTTGGCCCGAAATCACTACTCCATGCTTTTTGCAAGCCGTTCTAATTTGCGCGAGTAACAACTCAGGGCTTGACAAGGACCCCTGTGGCTGATGCTCATCAGAAAGGTCCATTCCTGGTAAGATCAGTTTGCAAGAATTCCTAGCAAAAATCTCAGCAACTGCTTCATAGCCATCTCTATTCGCAGTGTTATAGAACCCAGCAGTTAGTTCAGAAGCATGAGCTCGGCTTTTGTACCAAGAGTGCACAAGTGGGACTTTAGCAGAAGTAGTTACATTGGTGTCGCCAAAAACAGCAGAGGCAAGGGAAAGAAGGCGATCTCCATGAGACAAGAGCTGGCTCGAATACCAGGAAAGGAAGAAGTCACCATAAGGAGACTCCCAAGAGCCCCCATTGTCGTTGAAGAAATTGCTAGAGTTTGGCAACTGATCGTAACTTGGTGCATCGTGAGGACCGCCAAGTCCCCATAACGGATTTCCGGTTGCTTCAGCATGTTGCTTGAGGAGGCTGAGCATATTATTGTCATAACATTGGAACTCTCCAACTCCAAGAGTTTTGCTACCTTTGGCTGCTTGATGATGAGAAGGATATCTTAGCTCACCATTCTGTCCAAGACCCATTGTGATTCCCTGCAAACCAGTACCTATAAGCCTTTGATGCAAAAACAAAAATAATCCGATTCACTTTTTAATTTCAAAGTTTAATGATCAAAACTTCTTACTGTTATTGTTGAACCCATGAACGGGGAGAATGAAGACTTGAAGCTCTCACAAAATTCCTGATAAACTTGGATAGGAGTCTTCCCATGAAGAACAGGAAGCTCATCAACAGCAAGTGACAGACAATCTTTGTAACGATTGCCAGACCTATCCGCATAGAAAATACCAGGTTCTGATTCACCGATTTGGGATACCCACTGAGGCAGCGAAATTTTACGTTGCTTATTAGCATGGAAGCAGACAGAAACATGGAGCTTGAGGCCTGCACTTTGAACCATCTCAGCAAGAGAAAGGTAGCCAGACCATTCATATTTTCCCATGGCTTCCTTCTCTACTATTCCCCACCAAACTGGCATCTCGACACCTTCAACTCCTAGTAATTTTAGAGCTTTAAGTCCTGCTGCGATTGCTCTTGCATGATTAATTGTATAGCACTCTGAAACTGAATCCAAGGGCAGCCCAACAAATACTCTTACACCATGATCCAACTGCAATGGCAATTATAGCATAACTTTATATTAACATCATTTACACCCCAAAACAATGACAATAATTAATTAACAAATATTCTCATACATATACCTAAAAGGTTAAAGTTAACAATCAACAATTGGATGATCAGAATGGCAAAAACAAACTGCTTTAAAAAAAAAAACCTTATATAATATACAGAGTTCCGTACTTTTTTCTTTCCCATGAAATCTATGATTGATAATAAACATACAACCTCCATGGCACCCAGCTTAAAAAATTTAAAGTTTTTCCCTTTCTGAGCATAAGTATTCACATATTCACCTAAAGAAGTCAAATTAAAGTATGTTAAAGCAAATCCGGGAATAATTTCAAGATCAAACCCCAACTAGAAACAGAACTTTGTAAAGAAGGAAAAAAAAAAAAAAGGGCTCACCGATTCGGAGCTTGAATCAGCAATAGGACCGGAGACGGAGTCGGATCGGAGAGGTTGAGATTGGACAGCTTTTAAAGTAAAACGAAGACCAGAATTTCTCCACCTTGGACTTGAATCAACAAAAGAAACGCTATTTTTGTTTCTCCAAGGAACACATAACCTTAGCTGCTCTCTAAACCGTAATTCGCTGCAGCGAACAGACGCCTGAGAACTTCTGATCACCGATACCTCCATTACCAAAATTATCAGAACTAATCCAAAAAAAAAAATCTGAATAAAAACCCCAAAGAAGAAACTATCTAGAGATCTAAACCCCGCAGGGGCTTTAGCCTTAAATTATCCGAAAAAAAAATCCAAATTTAAGAAATTAGAAATCGCAAAAGCAGGGATTCTTTGTATCTGCTAAAATATAGGAAGGATTTTGCTAAATTGATAATTCAAATATGAAATTAAACAATAAAAAAAAAGTCGGATTTATTTTCTTTTAAAGCTTTGAGAGGAATGGTGGGGCTATATAAGAGCGCTTTCTTTTTCCATTCAGGTGAAGAACACAGAAAGTTTGGTAACATTAACTGCCACGTGTCGTTTTTGTAGACTGCCAAATTTCAGCCGCATGTTTTTCTTTTTCAAAAAAAATATTGAGGAAAATAAAAAACAAGTTAATATAAGAAGATTTGACTTACCATTTACTTAGCTGAGGTGGTGAGAATCTCAATTATTTTAATTAGTTTTGAATTTTAAAAATGTAATTATATTAAATATTTAACAGTAAAATTTTATCATTTTGTGATTTTTTTCGATTTGAATAAAAATTAATTTGAGTGCGATATAATTTAAATATATTTTTTATTTATACGAACTCGTTTAGAATGCTTCAGTTATAAAACAAAAAAGCAAAATAAGAAGATTTATTTTATAGTTAATTTAGTTTGTTAGAATTTATAAATAGAAGGAATTAATTCATACCATAAAACCAGAAAATGAATTCACAAGTTAAAATTAGAATGCAAACTTATATGGTTTGAAAAAAATATAAATATTCATATCGCATGCAGTTACGACATGTTTTTAATACGTCGGTGAGATTTTAAATTAAATTTTTTTTATATAAAAAAATAATAATTAATCGATTTTGTGATATATCTAAAATCCACAGGGAGTGAATCGTTGGTTGCAAAATGAAACTTCTCCTATCGACAATTCAAAGTCATGATCAATAATAATAACTATGCATTTTTCGTTTTTGGCGAGCAATGGAATTTTGCTTTGAAAATCCTTTCATTCTAAAACTAGTGGCCACCATGCAGGAATATAAGAGAAACATGAAAATTAAAATATAATAAAAAAATTCAAAGAAATAAACAAATTACAAGAACCAATTTAATTTTTAATATAAAAATAACTTCAAAATGATTTCTTTTTTTTTTTTAGAAAAAAAAAAATTGGGTTCAAAGGCCTTCATCACATCTTGTGAATTTCGATATCACTATATAAATTTTCGTGTGATTTGTTATTACTAAAATAATCATACGAAATGATAACTGATGGGATTTAAATTAGATATATATTTTTTTTAACATTTAAATTGGAAATGTTATCCGAAGACCAAGTTATCCAAAATTAAATGCCAGCAAAGCCAATAATTTGAATTTGAGAATAATAATAGTTTTCGACAGTTTATGTGGATAACGTGGACTGTTGACGTGGAAAGTCAGAAGTCCACGTCATGCCAACGACCCTAGTCGTATTTTATTCAAAGAAAACGGTGATGAAGAAATGGATTGGGATGACACGTGGAATAATAGCAGTTAGCTGAGTCACATCCAACGCAGACCAGTTCAGTTCTGTGTACATGGGTTTTATATGTCTATTACAAATTATTCTGTGGCTGTTTTTTTACCAACCAATCGACCGCATCCAACTCCGTTGTATTTCGTGGATATTACTAATATTTTGCCTGTTTGAGTTTGAATTTTTTTTTTTAATTAAAATTCTAGAATGAACTTAAAATGTTACGAAGTGAAAATTAATTCTATAAGCAAATTATTTAAAATGCCTAAGCCAATGGAGCAACAGACATGTGTTAGCAGTAGGATTCTAATATAATTCACTCAATTAGATGGGGAATTTGTCTTATTGATTGCTCAAGATGTGACTTGTCTCTTTCAATTTTGATTTGTGTTAAAATACAATTGGTTAAAAAAAAAAAGGATGCCAACCCATCATTGTTTTGTCGAATTTTTAAATATAATTTATACTATATAAGATTAATTAATATTAACAACTCTTTTCTAGTGAAATATTTGGCTAATGAATAATCCACCTGGAGTGATGAGGACCCATGGCATAGACAATTACGGCAATCTATTATTTTGACAAAAGCATGTCACATGATAACCGCAAGTCACGGCCCCATCTCATGTAAACGCATCAACAATTATCATTCATCCAATTTTTTTTTTTAAGAATTATATATTAAAAAGATGATAAAAGTTATATATAAATATATAATTGAATTAGACTGCTACATTATAAGTAAAACCAACACCAAAATATTTTCTTGCTAATTAATAAGTAGCCACATTAAAATTATAAGAGATATATTTGTATGTAATATTATAGAACAATAAAAGATGGAAAAAGTACAAAAATGTCCCTCAACTTGTCATCGGGAAGCTTAAATGCCCCTAATCTTATTTTTGTACAAAAAATGACCCTCATCCCAAAAATTTAGGACAAAAATACCGCTTCGTCTGTATTCTGTCAAAGTCTGGGTAACGGCGCTTACATGGCAATTGACGTGGAAGTGTTGTGGATGATGTGGCTGACACGGAGGATGATTTGCGCCACGTCATATCCATGTAGAATGGGACCCACCATGTAAATAAGCTTTTTAACTTAAATTTTTTTTATCTTTTTCATTTAATATGCTATCTCTTTACCGTTGAAGGCTGGTTCTCCGATCTAACCATCATTGTGCATTTCACACAGCCCTCTTCTTCCATGGCGTTGGTTTCTCGATCTTCATCCCTCTCACTATCGTTTCTTTAAGCAAGATCAATGTTTCCCTTCCTACTTCGAACGATCTTCATCCCATTTCTGAATGGAGCGCATTTCCTTTCTTGATCCTTCAACCGAGCCCTTTTTCTTTAACTAACAGTAAAACAAAAAATCCCTAAGTTTAGTTTAAAAAGTTGTGGCATTGACATAACTGAAGGAGAAATTCATTGGAAAAGGAATTTATTTACTTGGATTGAAGAAAGGCTGGAGATTCCCTGAAAAAGACAAAGAAAAAGTGGTATCCGAAGAAAGGTAAATATATTAGCACACTTATTCTTACCCATTTGCAAGATGTGGTCCTGATTTCTTGCTTTTGTCAATTTCTTGTTTTTTTAATAGTTGTTTGCAAACCCTAGGTCAGATAAGGTTGATAGGAAAACTTTACTTTACTGATTTTGGTGGTTGTGTATTAAATTACTCATTTGTTGACTATGTTGAATGCTTTGTTTAATATTATTAAAAATAATAAACTAATTTATTTTATTATTTTAAAAATGGTTGTATGTAGGTTGTGTGGGGGAAAATGTGTAATATGGTTGGGTTGAAGTTAAATCACAATGGGGTTTGGAGAATAGATAATGGTTTAGGTTATGATGCAGGTGAAGTTTATTTTGTTGAAAAATATGATGTGGATAAGCTATTTTTTTTATCTTAAGGAATTATTCAGTCAAAAAACTGAGGAGAAAGGTGTTAAGTTGTTTCTGTTGAAGCTTCCTATGGGGTTTTATATTGAGAATTTTGTAAGTATTGAGAGTAACAGTGATGTATTGAAGCTACTGGATTTGATTAAACTATATGATGAATTCAAAGTGATTAGTCTTTTTCCAATAGAAGATGAATCTATTAAGTTTTTTTGTCAATGCTTGGCAAGTGTGCTTCAGTGAAATTAGGAAGGACACGTTTGATACCCAAAAAAATGTTGTTGGAGATTCTAATGTATGCATACCGGAAGTAATTTTTACGCTTTCATAATGTGAGGAGGGAAGTGTTAGCGAAAATGTAGAAGTTAATGATGTTGATGAAGGTGGATAATTGGGTGTAAATGTGAATGAGGCTGTTGAAGAAGAAATATCGGGGAAAAATATAGAAGACAGTAATCAAAATCTTAACGAGGATGAAGTTGATGTGAATGGTGCTTCTTAAGAAGACAGTAATGAAGATGCACAGCAGGATGTGAATGTTGCTTCGCAAGAAAGTAATGAAGATGCACAGGAGCTTGAGAGTTCAGAACATGATGATAATGAGAGTTCAGAAAGTAATAAAGTTACTAATAAAGATGATGAAGGGTCTGATTTTTCTTTGTCACTTTTTGAAGATAAGGACTTTGATACTATAAGAAGAGAGAGAAGAAATAACACCTATGCTAAAGAGAACTTGATAAAGCATTTACAAGTGGGAATGACATTCAAGGACATGAAAGAAGCCGAAGAAGCAGTCAATATGTATTCGATTTGCAATGGGTTTGGGTTAAGAGTTAAGAAAGCAGACAAGATACGGACTAGATATGTGTGTGAAGAGGGATGTCCTTTTGTTTTACTCATTAGTAAGGACAATAAAGGTAGTGGTGTGAAGGTGAAGACTATTAATGAAGTTCATAAATGCCTTACAAGTTATGACAATCCAAGAGCGACGAAGAATTTTCTAGCAAATTATTTGAGGCAAGTAGTGCAGGAGGATCCCTCAATAAACAGTGAGACGCTGCAAAAAAAAATAGAAGAGTTGAATGTAAATGTTAGTGAATCAAAGTGTAAAAGGGCTAAGGGGATGATTCTTAAAACAATGAAGGAGGGATATAAGGAAGAATTTAAGATAATTGAAGCATATGTTGAAGAATCGAAAAACAGCAATCCTGGATCTTCAATTTATTTAGAGCTAGATAGAGGTGAGTTAGATAATGGAATGAGGGTCTTCAAAAGACTATTTATAATGTTTAGGGCTTGTAAAGATGGCTGGAAGTTAGGTTGTAGGCCAATATTAGGTCTGGATGGTGATTTTTTAAAGGGCCCATATAATGGACAATTGTTGGTTGCTGTGGGCCAGGATGGAGACAACTATATGTATCATGTTGCATGGGCCATAGTGTCTAAGGAAACCAAATTCAATTGGTCTTGGTTCGTAAGGATTTTGAAAAACGATTTGGCACTTAGAGATGGGGAATATTTCACTATAATGTCGGATATGCAGAAGGTACTATCATTAATTTATTTTTTTGTAATTTGCTTTCTTGGATCTGCATCTGCTTTGATTACTCTGATACGTAACTCTGTTTTCTTGCTGCTAGCTTTTGTTGATATAAATGTTTTTTTTGTTTTTTTTTTTGTTGTTGTAACAATTTTTATTGAGGTTAGTTTTTACTGATGTAACCTGTTTGGTTGCTGTGATTTTGAGCTGTTGTTAGATCTTTAATGTTGTTAGTTTTTTTTAAGTATAGTTATTTCCAATACCTATGTTGTTGGTATAGTTTTGTGCTCTTGTTAGTTTTTTTGTAAGTGTCATGCTATAATGTGTGATTGCTGCTACTGTAATACATGTAGGGAACGTAAGTATACCATCAGATGTTGCTATAGTTATTTCCATGATTTCAGGCTGATGTCTGTTTTATTTATCTTTTCACTTCAGTAAAAATTTCAGCACCTCTCACCAGACATCCAGAATTTTAGTTTAATTCTCTCTTTTTGGTTGGAACTATCATTCCCATTGAATTCAATCCATCAGCATTGCATTATTTATGAAGCATGTATTCTTGATTGCTCCAGAAATGCTCCTTTTATCGTTGTTTATTGTTAACTTAGATAATTATCTGGGAGAAAGGTGTTCCACGATTCCCCTTTAGCATTAAGTTGATTTGCGTGTATTTTCTGTGTACATCTATACATATAGTTATTTAAAAATTTCTTTCATATAAAACCAAAAAGGTAAAATAGATAGCTTAGTAATAGGCTCAACAGTGTTACATTATTCCTTTCCCTTCCTGATTGATTTACTCTTCCTATTATGTAGCTATAATGTCTAATGTTTCATTACTAGTTGACAAAGTCAGTAAACTCGAAAGCTTCTGTAAAGATACACTAAAACATTACTTCAATTTAACTTACTAGACAAGAGAAATAAACAATACTCAAAACAAAATGTATATTTCATACCTGTTATTAGTTTAGATATTGTAACATGTACAATAGTTCAACTATTGCAACTGTTATTAGTTTCAGCTATTACAACTGTTATTCTGATAAGCATAAGGTTTTTGAATTCTGATATTAGATACATACCTGTTGATAACATAACCAAGTGCTACTAGAATGAGAATATTGCAACTGTTACTGGTTTTATTTCTGCTACTGGTTTACACTACTGCTTTATGCTACTGGTTTATGATGCTACTGCTTTATGCTATTGATTTATGATGTTACTGGTTTTGTTACTAGGTTATGCTACTACTTTATACTACTGGTTTATAATTGATCTAGTTTTGTTGCTTCTTTAATGCTGCAACTAGTTTAATGCGATGCATTGCAGCTTGAAATGGACCATGATCTAATATTCATTTTTCACCTGATGTATGCTGAAGGGTTTAATGCTGCATGATTATTTTTTTTATTTTAACATGCTATATATAATATAGTTAACATCATTATTTATTGTTGGAATTAGGGTTGAATTCCAGCCGTGAATGAAATTCTGCCAGACAGTGACCACAAGTGGTGTGCAAGGCATATCTTCTCTAAATTGTCCCAACGATGGAGAGGTGATGAGATGAAAAAACACTTTTGGATATGTGCATGGTCTTCTTATCATGAAGAATTTATTGATAATATCAAAAATCTTGGGGGAATTAAGAAAAAGGCTGTTAAGAATTTGTTGACATACAATCCAGAACACTGGTGTAGGGCATACTTCTCATTCAAGAGCAAATCATCAAGTGTGGATAATAATGTGGTGGAAAGTTTTAACAGCTAGATCCTAAAAGCAAGACATAAACCAGTTATCAGAATGCTTGAAGAGATCAGGATTAAAACTATGACTAAGATTTGTAAGTTAGCTATCAAGTGCTCAAAGTGGCCTAAACAATGGTCACCAGCTTGTCTAAAGGTGTTCAAGGACAATAGAGACATAGCACATACGTGTAGGGTTGAATTTTATAGGGCTAATGGGTATGAAGTTAGTGAAGGAGTTGATAGACATACTGTTAAGCTCGATTTGCAGACTTGGAAATGTAGAGAATGGGATCTCACAGGAATCCCATGTCCCCATGCATTAAGTGCCATTCACCACAGCAAGTTGGATCCAATGAAGTACATTTCACACTATTATAGTAAACAAACATGCATTGACATCTATAAGCACACATTAGAGCCCGTAAGGGGGCAAAAGTTTTGGCGAGTGGATGAATCTCAACTAATTGAGCCTCCTCCATAAGTTAAGCAAGCTGGTAGACCAAAAAAAACAAAGAAAGAGGGAGAAAAATGAACCTAAAAGAGTTGGGTCCATTCGAAAATTGTCTAAAGCAGGATTAAAGCAAAGGTGTGGCAACTGCAAAGAGTTTGGAAACAAGCGAAAATATTGTAAAAAGGTAAGAATAAATGTTTGATTGAAGCTATAATTTATACAAACTAATTCTATATCAAAAATTTAGTTCATTACAGGATACAAGCTCAACTTCGGCAGCGTATTAAGTGACAACCCAGTCTAATCAAATGCAATCTCAGAGCTCACAAATGTCTAAAATATTGAATGCCCAAGGAAGTAGCTTGAATTCTAAAAGAATTTATATGACAAACAAGAAAGGTGGTTAGGGTTATGGTTACTTTTATGACCTTGATACTGGTATAGCTACATACCATGTAAGTACATTATTGTCTGAAAAAACCATATGTTAATAGATTTCTTTTTTTCAATTTGTGTGTTTGTTGTGAAATAAATGTGCATTTATAACAGCAAGGTGACTCTATTGGCGTCCTAATTGATGGTGATGAAGAGAGTCAAATTGATTCGGACATTCAACCAGACATCAATACTAAGTTTCTAATGCCTAATAAGTCAGACACCAGGATTGCGAAAAGAAAATCAGACAAAAGAGGGCCAACAGGAGAGAGAATTATACCTTTTGGTTTGAGCAACAACAGGGGGCCTGCAAATTTGCCTTTCAAACCAAATGCAACAAAAGCAAAATTCAAGAATAAGAGAAGTGCAACCCAAGCTGATCAACAAAAATACCAACATGAAAATACAAGGAAGAAGAAGGGCAAACATGTTCAAGAAGCAGATGTGTGAATTTCTTGGGTTATATTTAGTATGAATACATGTTGATTGATGTTACTGCAACTTATTTTTTTGTATATGAAATTGTATAGCTATTTGCTATAACATTGTGGTATTTAAGTTGTATTACACATCAATCATTTTGTAAGTATGAACTTCTTTTTGTTATATAATATATCAGGTATTTCATTCAATTGTTGTGGCTGTTTGGTAATGTTTGGTTGTTGTTATATAATACATCTACCCACAAAATTTCTTTTTCATTATTTGATTGCTACTCATTGTTCATTATTCATATTATTTTAGAACGTATAGCTGGGAAGCAAAAGTATATACATAGCAAAAAGATCATAGCAAAAGCATATATGCAGTAAAAAGAGCAAAAGTAAAGCAAAAGATAACCACCATAAATAAAGCAAAGGTATATACGCACCAATTGCATGTACAGAACAAAGGAATTTACAGCTCTAAATCACTCATTTCATTAAAAGATATCATTTACAACCAATTGAATGTTCAAAATTGTCACTTATCCGATTGTGAGCATATCTCCTCTAACATAACTCCTACAACAGAATTGATACAAGAAACAAACAAATAAGACACAAGAATATTAAGAGAACTCTAAAAATCCACTTCATTTTCTTGTTATCTCCTCCATAAGCCATTTCATTGCTTTTCAAAAAATCTATTTGCCTCTGCATTTCAAACAATTGGACATCATAATGCCCACTCAAATTGCACATCCTTCTCAAATACAAATTTTCCTTCTTCAATCTATCTATCACTTCAATTGCTCTTGGAGGCATTTCACTATCTTTCCATCTAAAATATTTTCAATCCTTATCCTACACAAAAGTCAAAAATTAAAAACGAAGGAAATGGAAATAGATCAACGAAAAACACCATTTAAACATATTACCACTATAACTTACATTAACAAGAAAATCTGGACATCGATGAAATCTTCTCCCAGGATTCGCAACACTCCAAGATTCAAGCAAAATTGCCCTTTTTCCACATCTGCACAAGTATTGCGCAACTCCCCCGTCATGTAATCTTCTTCTCCCATTTACACTTCTATGTCCAGAATTAAAAGATGCCATGTCTAGGTTTTGGGATGAATTGAATGATGTCTTCGATAAAATAAAGAGAACAGGAAACTAAAAAGCTATAAAACCTCGATGGAGAAGGAAGCCAAATCTATGTACATGGAAGGAAAAACGTTGAAGAGGGAAGTTATTTACTGTTAGTTAAAGAAAGGGGCTCGGTTGAAGGATGAAGAAAGGAAATGGGCTCTATTCAGAAAGGGGATGAAGATTGGTCGAGGTAGGAAGGGAAGAATTGATCTTGCTTAAAGAAAGGGTAGAGAGAGGAATAAAGATAGGGAAACCCACGACATGCGAAGAAGGGGGCTATGTTAGATTGAAGAACCAGCCTTCAACGGTAAAGAGACAGCATATTAAATTAAAAAGACAAAGAATTTAAGTTAAAAAGCTTATTTACATGGTGGGTGCCATCCTATGTTGATATGATGTGGCACAAATCATCCTCCATGTTAGCCACGTCATCCACAACACTTCCATGTCAATTGTCACATAAGCGCCGTTACCTAGACTTTGACAGAATATAAATGGAGGGGTATTTTTGTCCGAAATTTCTGGGCTGAGGGTCATTTTTGTACAAAAATAAGATTAGGGGCATTTAAGCTCCCCGGTGACAAGTTGAGAGGCATTTTTGTACCTTTTCCCATAAAAGATAAAAGATATCGGCTAAAATTGATTTTAACAAACTTCGATTAGAAAACTTTCGTGTAATAGCTTAGATCATACTCAAATAATTTGTTTCAATATGAAAAAAGCATATTTGCATGCGATTTTACCAAAATTAAAGCTTCTCAAAAGGCCATGCCTTCCAACAAAAGAGGATCGAGAGGAAAAAAAAAAAGCTTTAACCTTCCACGTAATAGGCTAATCAAGATGATTACGTACTATGAGGCCAATGCTGCCAATATTTTTTGCTAAAGAAAGAGCAGCATCGACATTTATTTTGAAAGTCAAAAGAGGGAGTATCTCACAGACAGAAATAAAAGGTAGACAAGCTCGGTTTAGCGTGCTCAAGCTTATTTGCTTCGTTGAAATCAGTGAAAAATCGCAAACATCTATTCCAAATGACCTTAGGCTTAGGAGTGTTATCTTAAAAGATCAAATTGTTTCGAGCATTCCAGATACCCCAAAAAATGTGTATTAATAAGACATTTTCCAAACTTATTGTGCGATAGGGCAGTGACAAAAAAAAAAGGTGCACCAATGATTTCGACATACCACATGTTGGGCACATATCAAAAAAAAAAGTAGAAAACCTTTGACTTAAATTCATTCATACCGGTAAAACTCATTCGTACCGGTAAGCCATTGAAGCACGTTTTCTAAAAAAACACCTTCAATTTGTAGGGGAGCAATGATGCTCATAAGTTTTTCCAATGGACTGGAATTAAGGAAAAAGGCATTAAGTCATAAGCTAGATCAAGGTGCTGAAGTACTACATGATATTCGAATTTAACCGAAAACTCTCTGAACGTGGTATGATGTCAGATTAAAGAATCCTCCCCCGAATAAATGGGCAGAGGCAAATTTAGGATAAATTGCGCATGTTGAGGAATAAAAGTATTCTTGATAAGTTGAACATTCCAAGAACGGGAATGAGTGTTAATCAAGGAAGAGACAAGTCCAGATAATGGTGGAATCTCCAAATTAAATTCCGATATGAAAGGAAAAAAATCAGAAATCCAATCATCAAAGATGTTAAACATTATTACAATTGAAAATCACCAATGTAGCCTTTTTTTTAACACCATCAAACCTTGAAGAATGCTTTGCCATCCCCAAGAAGCATTAGACAAAGGAACTTGTAAAAACTCAGTTCTCGGAAAATATTTCCCCTTTAGAACATGTGCCAAAAGAGAATGAGGGAATCGAAGGATATGCCAACACTGTTTAGCTAATAGAGCAAAATTAAAGGTTTTCGAATTGCGAATACCCATACCTCCCTCCCATTTTCTTTGCCATAATTTGGATTTGGCTATCCAATGATACTTCTTCCCCCTATGAGATGAACCCCACCAAAAATCAAGAATTTGCCATCAAAGAATCACAAAGCTTAGAGGGTAATTTGAAGTAAGACATATTGTTGTGAGGTTGAAAAAAAGACATTAACACTTGAGAGGAATCAATTTATCTACCTGTCAACTCCACCTGCTACACTTCTTGAAACTACCTTATTTTGAAAACAAAAGTAAAAGAACACATAATGACACTACTGCTCAATTATTCTGAAAGAGTATATCAGCTAGTTTGGTAGTGATATCCTTGCTGCAGCATGTGATAGACCCCAAAAGAAATGGTAGCTGCCACCAAATAACCCTTCACATTCTATTATTAGTTTCAATAGCAAACAAAGCAAAACAATGCTAGAAATCATTGAACACACCAGTGCTATCTGTGAGCACCGTCGACCAGACAGCGGGCAGTGCTATTAACACCAATTCACCTTATAACACACACTAGTTGCATTCCTATTAAGAATAAAAGTATCCACCATGGATCATCCCTCATGCCCTCAAAAAAGGAAAAACAAAAAAGACAATATCAGTGTCCTTTACACAATCATTTCCAAGGACAAAGTTACCTTTATCGAAAAACAAATATGATTGGACGAGTAAAGCAACATAATAAGCTGTTGGGTCATAGTTAAAGTAACAATGAATGTTGTTTCACCACTAACCAGCAAGACAGACCTGTGCTGCATGTTCTACAGTTGTAAGTATTGAGATATCGTGCAATTATGCTCAATTATAGTTTCCAATCTGAAATTAACTATCAAGTCACAGCACTTACAATAGTAACGAATTACAATGTGTTTCGTGGGAATACAAAACTGCCACTCTGCAAGGGAAGTTTCAAGCACTAATTGGACTAGAATGAATGTATATGTAACCTTCAAAGACTAATAACATCGGATAAAATACTTGAAACACAAATTCACATTCCCAATACAAATTTATTAATCTTTCCACTAACCTAAACAGAGTTCTCCAAAAGAAAAACAAAAGAACATATACAATACTAGAGAAACTTCTTGAGATACAAAGTAATAGAAACAGAGGATAAGAAAATGGACAAAAAGATATTTTTACCTCTTCTTGCAATTTAACTGACTTTTCCCGGAATCAGATACATGGGAGGCAGGACTTGCATCTTTTACTGCCTCATGAATTTGTGTTGCTTACAAGCAGAAACTATATTACAAACCTTCTCTATCTTTTACCCGAGCAGAGTTTTTTTCTTTCTGTTTCTTTCTCCTTGGTGCACCAACTGCACCCGGGTCCACCAATGGGCCAGACCAAGTCTGAATAGGTGGTTTTGAATACGAGAAATTAGTGGAACTGAATGGCACATCAGGAGGATCAAAAACAGGATCAATGTGATGTGCAGAACCCAAAGGATAACCAAGTGTCCCATCCTGATGTGGTGGAGGAAATTTCTCACTTTTGCTCTTAGCATTTGCATGTGTTATTAAACGTCGCCGCTGATTTAGGAAAAGGGGAGAATAAGAAAATTAATGAACGCAATCCAAACAGTTCAAGCAATAATCTACATGCAAATAGCAACCCACCCACTCATCTTTACCTGGCACCCTTTCAGAGCAGCATTAAGAATAATGCGATGCTAATCAATATACATCGGATTACAATTGAAACAGTTTGAGCAATAAGATCTATTTACAAGGCTAAGAAACAAATATATGATCTTAGCCCAAACACCAGGCTGCCGAAAATAACTCATTGCTTAGTCAATGTGTGCACAACAATACTCCTTACCGATTCGAAAATATTTTTTCTACTACATATCCTATAATTCCCTTTTCAGGTTACCAGGATGTTATACTGTCTTTCCCTTGTTCAGTCATACATCATCTGCCTATTCACCAAGGGGATTTGTTCCATAATTTATGTTTCAAAATATTTCTTTTTCTTTTACTCGATGTCTGACTATTCTAACCTTCCCCCTATGAGAACAAAGTTGGTCCTACTCTTACAGTTTTTATTATTCTTCATTTCCTGTTCTCATAATTGGCAATTACCTAGTATGCTTATCTTATATTACATATTTTATCATGTTTTTTCCTACAACGGAATGTAGATGGTCATGCTTTCCTCAGCATTCACATGTTTACGTTGCTAGCAATACCTTGCAGAATAAATTAAAAATCTCTAGCAAACAAAGCATACAGACTTAATTAATTTCTACAACATGTGGATGCTCATGTCCACATTGAAGGACTTTCTTTACCACTCCTTATTATCTAATGTGTTGATTCTAGATTTCAATTATTTCAACAGTGTGTTAATCTTTGTATGAGCATTCACATATATGGGGACCAGCACTTTGACCTAGAAGTGAAATTCCATGTGATTCTTTTCATGAGGAATATGTGACGTGATTCTATTGATGTTAACCAACACCAGATTTTCCAACCTGTGGAAATTATTTTTTGGCACATACTTTTTTTTTTTACTTAATACTCAACTGATGCAACCAAATTTATTACCTCTAATTTGTAAGATCTATCAATTCAGAAAAGAAAAACATAAATAGAAGAAAGGTCTGTGAAGAAGAAGCTCATTTAACATACATCAAGATTGGTTTGTAACTCAGCATTCGCTTCTGGAGCAGGAACTGCCCTCACAGCTCGATCTCGGGGACGTGACTTCTTCACACTATCAGCTACCTTTCCAGCAGCTCTCAATCTGCAGAGTCAAAATCAGTTACAACTTAAATTTAGAGGCAATACAGAGGGGAACAACACAGGCATAGCTAAGACGAGATAATGTAGGGAAGAAAGAGTGATAAAAATTTGAAAGTTCACACGGGCTTATATTTTCTGAGACAGAAGACGAGGAAGAAAAAGATATTTCCACATCAAACAGGTCAGGGTTCAATCAAATAATGAAAGGGAAGGAGAAAATAAACGGTACAGTATCAAAGCACAAAAAGAAGAAACAACTTTTTTCAGAAAACTGTATTTTATTCAGTTTACTTTGCTAAGTTTATCATATTTAAAACTAGCAATATGTAAAAATAAAACATCAGCTTAATTGATTGAAACAAGGAGAGCTTGAATGTTCTTAAGCTACCCACCTTCTAGCTTCTTCATCCCGCAATTTAGCATCCATCTCCTTGCTTGGAGGATATTTTGGAAGACTAGAAGGCTCACAAGCATAAGGTTTGGTAGAGAAAAACTGCAAAACCACAGACGAATCAGTCCCAGTGACCATAATCTGCCAAGATTAGCAAAACAAATGAAATTATGATAATTCTCATAAGCAGGGCTTGCCCTATGAGGGTGACCTAACTTATAGTTCATAAGAGCTACAACTAAAATACCCATGGATGCTTAGCGCATTTATAGGACAGAGGGAATTGAGATATCTAGAAATTTTTTTGGCATTCTTTAATTGTATACTCTTTTTATTTCGCCCTTTCCATTAGTCGAAAAGGTTACATTTATGCAGATCTATACTCAATCAAGTAAATCATACATTTAGAGATATGGCTGAGCTAAAACTACACTCAAATTTGGTTCAAGCTCAATCACTTAACCATGGTAAAAGTGAACAGCCAAAATTCTCCATAGTTTGCATAGGCTTGTGCCAACACTATGTCTGCACAGGAAATTCCAAAATTTTGCAAAGAGGCCAGAAACAATACTTATAAGTAGATAACTATAACCTTTAAAATAACCCAGCGTATCTTAGTGATGTCAGCAAGAGATGCACACTTTTTGGTGTGCCTGCTCTGCTCCATATCCATCAAAACAGAACACAGTTGAACAGCTAATTGAGCTTGGTTGGTCTCCTCATACCCTTCAAAAGGTGTGAGAGTGAGGAGTCCAAGTTTGAATATCCTCATCCAACAAAGTTATAGGGTTTTTGAAGCCATTATGAATTAGTCATTTGCCAACTAGTGAACCAAAAAAAGAAAAAGAAAAATGTGTCATATAAAGATAGAATCCCACTTCACTCTTCAGAGCAGCAGTAGCAGTTTGACGTTCAGCTGGGTCAATTGCAAGAAGTGTTTCAATCAGTGGCAATGATGATGGAGGAAAGTCTTTAAAAGTCTCTGCTATACATCGCTTGTATGATTGCTGGGGCTTGAATATGGTTGCATGAGGCAATTTTGACTTCTTCCAATACTCCTCAGAAGGAGAGCCACATAGTTTAAATATCTTGTGTAGCTGCTCCACCTGTGCATGATATGAAGCCCCATATCAAAAGAAAAGTTCATTACAACAATCAAATGCTGTTTGTTAGGCTAGTCACCCTATACGAGTCTGATACACCTAACTCATAGAAGTGTTCCCTCTCTAGCACAAACAAGCTAGTTATTTCAACATAAAGAACAGTTACATTGTCCAAAGCTAGCACTATGTTAAGCTCCAGTGTGGACTTGAGTTCATGTAGACAAGTCCATTAAGGGCCAAAGTATATGCAAAGTTTCTCTATACATCATAGATTTTTTTATATGATAATTTGAAGCCGAGAAATATAGTACTATTTTACATTTTAATAAACTCATTATTCATATTCAGATGAAAAAGGCTATAGGGAGACTACATGGAATCTACAGTACCAAGAATTGTTATCATTACCATAATCCCAGGGTTGTCATGCTAAATGGGAATGAATGGGAAGAAACTATGACATGCGTGGTTTGGATGCCAGGAAGGCATGCAAACTAGAGGCTTAAATTGGGAATTCCTGCCTAACAGGAAACACATAACAAACATTTAAATCAAGGAAACCTATCTGGTGTTAACATTAGTGGTTCAGTGGTCATGTGAGAACATGAAATTGTAATCATTGGATTCACTAGCACAGTAGAGACTGAAAAATAATTTTGTCCACTGAATAACTACAAACAGATATCGCCTCCATTAATGCACTATTCAAGGTACCATTGGGTGTATCTTTTGCTCCTCGGTTAGACTTAAACCCAAGAAACTGTTCTTCTATCCAGTAGAAGCATTTACAGATTTGGTGCAGCAATAATAATTTGCATCTCGAACCCAAAGTACCCAACTAGGGCAACTCTTTAGAAAAATGCTGTGGCGGTAGAAACGACCCAGATAAAAATTTAGAAATTACCTCAGTACGACCAGGCATGATAGGCTTCCCAGCTAGCAGCTCAGCAAGAATGCAACCAGCACTCCAGAGGTCCACACCCACGCTATAGTCAGTGGCCCCAAGAAGCAGCTCTGGGGGTCGATACCACAAGGTAACCACCCTGCTAGTCATAGGCTGTTTGTGATTAGGATCAAAAAAGGAAGCCAACCCAAAATCAGCAATACGAAGGACTCCATCATTGCCAATAAGAAGATTCGACCCCTTAATATCACGATGCAGCACATGGAGGTTGTGACAGTGCTCAAGGCCAGATAATAACTGGTGCATATAGCACTTAACCTGACATGTTGTAAGGTATAAGATACAGGATAAATTACCTACTCAATGGCAATAAAAACTAGCAAGACAACAACTTCACCACCTGAGGCTCTGTGAATTTGATGTTTGGACTCGCAGCAAGCCCAGCCAAATCATGCTCCATATACTCAAAAACAAGGTACAAACTGCATGACATCCTTGAGGTAACCAAACCTTCCAATTTTACAACATTGGGATGATCCAAGCGGCGCAAAATCAAAATTTCCCTAGCCATGAATTTTACACTCTCGGGTTCCAAATTATCAAACCGAACCTTCTTCAACGCAACAATTTTCCCTGTCAAAGTATCCCTAGCTTTGTACACATTGCTATACGTACCCTGGCCAATCTGGTGAGAACAGTAACAGACATAATTTGTATTAGGAAATAAATGCAAAAATAAAATACAAAGTCAGGTTCGCTTTCAATTTGTCATTTACTTCCCCCTGATCACTTCCCTGCAGTGAGACTCAACCCAAGCAAGCTCAATATTATTGGAAACTAAACAAATGCCACGACATGTATGCTAATTGTATAAAGTAAACAAGATAAAAAGTTAAACATACACAAAAATCCTCTTTCTAATTCTTTCCTATAAGCCTTTTTTTTTCTTATTACCTTGTCAAGCTTCTCAAAAGTATCAGCCCGTCTAGGGGTCCATCCATTGATAGCTTCACCAGCAACAGCAGATAGCCAAGAAGGCCAACCAGCAGCCACCAGTTCACCTTGCGCGTGCTTAGGAGGATTACTCAACCTCGGATTCGGTCTAGAAGACCTTCTCCTCTCACCTCTTGGCCTTACTCTTCCCTCGCCCTCTTCCACCTCCACTTCAGATTTCTCTTTCCGATTCTCTCCTCCATTTCTGACCTGATTGCTCTCCTCCTGACCTTTTGCTACCCTAACTTCCCCCTTCTCTCCGTTCCTCTCCGCTGCCGCCGCCGCCTTCCTCGGAGTCACCTCTTTCCCAAACACGCAACCCATTTCTCATTCCTCATTACATTCTCACTCTCACAACCCACATTTTTTTGGGGGGAAATTGCACTAAAAAGGAAAAACCCTAATGAGAAAAAGAAGAATGGATTAATTAGCGGAAGGGGACGTGCATATTCTAATCGAAATGAGAGAGCTTTTTGAAGACAAAAGGAAAGCAAGTAATGATTTTAAGTTGGCCACAGTAAAAAAAAAAAATGAGCTTTAAATCACAACACAGAGAACCCAAAAATTTAAAAAAAAAAAATTCAGAAAAGCAAAACCACAAGCACACAGTGAAAGATTTATACTAGCTTTTCTTTGTGGAGTTTCTTCTTAATACTATAGTTTTCGAACTTCAGCTTCAGATTAAGAGATTTTTTTCTCTCACAAAATAGCAAATAAACAAAAAAGCTCAAAAAGGTAAAAGAAAAGAATGTTTAGAGAGAGAAAGTGTGGATCTGTTTTCTACTTTCTGGTGGGTCTCTCTCTCTGGTCTTTGTGTTTTCTTGACTCTCTCTCTCTCTCTCTCTCTCTCTCTGTAAGGACTGAGGATAGAGAAAGGGGAGCATACAGTGGTTTACAGGTCGCGCAGTAGACGAGTATAATTTTTTTTTTAGAAGTCTTATACTGTACATGAACTTTTATATGTCCACTATAAAAGAGCCAATTAAAAGACACCACGTTCCATTCACGTGAATAATAAGTAATCAAAGTGTCAGTTTTGTTGACGTGTCATTAATGTATTCGAATATACACATGCAATGGGGAGGAATATGCTGTATCTAAACCCCCTGTTTTCTTACCTGAGGACCTAATATGCCATGACATGTGGATATAAGAATTGGGATTTTTTTTTCTATTTTTTTCTTTTTGAAATTTATATTGTTTTTGGAATTATAAGAAAATTTTAATTAAATTTATTTATTAGCAATCAAATTAGTAACCTTTAAAAAAATAATAATATTTATATTGCAAGTTAAAAATTAATTTTATATTAACAAATAAAAATATTTCTTTATTACTCACTTCTTTCTTTTTATATGTTACTCTTAAATAAAATGTAAGTTCTATTTATCTGTTATTTTTTAAATTTTAATATAATTTAATTTAATTTTTTAACTTATTTTTTTACAATAAAATTAAAAATAATTTAATTTAATAATTTAATTTTAATTATATAAATTAATATAAAATTAAAATTTATTTATTATTTTTTTAATTTTAGTAGAAATAATAAAAATGACAGATAAAAAAATAAAAAATGTAATTGATAAATAAATGTGTGATGGATGAAAATTTTCCTTTCAATTACTTGGGTAACTAACAAATGCGATTTTGTTAAAAAGAAAATATATAAAAAGATCATCGAATTTTGGACCAAATTGGGATTGCTATAAAGTTTGTGAAAGATTTTTGAGATTTGGACCAACATTTTTATTTAAAGCATAAATACTCATATAGACTTCAAAAATAATATTGGCTACAAACTACAAATATTTTTCCAAGTTCCATGTGTCTTTTTGTTGATCTTTCCAATTAAATATGTTTTTTTAATAATAATTCAACACAATCAAATAAATTCCTAAATGTTATGAACGTGAAGCATTTTTTTTTTAAACCGCGAGATGTTTTAAGAGAATTTATATAGACGGAAAATACTTTTAAATCATATTATATTCAAATTAATTTTTATTTTAGCTGGCTTGACTCATCATGGGAGTAAAGTTTTTTTAATATTGATATTTTTTTATTTACAAGACTTGATCTCAAGACTCCGCTTAAGGAAAATAAATAACAAAACACTTAAATCAACTAATATTGTATTATTCTTTAATACATAATATAATTATGTTTTTTTATTTTCCAGTGAAAAATTGTCACGTAAAACATGGGATTGCAACAATTCACTGGAGTAGGTGCAAGACAGATGGGACAGCATGAATCGGATATCTTAAGCATGGAAAAAACAAATGCAAGCAGAAATAATTGCACTAATTAATCAACAAAACTTTGAAGCTAATATATATATATATATATATATATATATATATATATATATATATATAAACTTGTAATTGCGATTTCTTAAAGTTTTAACCTAAAATGAATTATAGAGTACTACCAGTACCTGTTTGAATTGTTCGTAGGTTTTACTTTTACCTAAGAAATTAAAACTAGAAATTATTTTTTTTGCTAAAAAAATAAGCATAAATTTATGATTCCACCTCTAAAATCAATACTTAATATTTTATGAGAAGCATGGTTATTAAAACCGGACCGGGCGGTCGAACCGGTTTAACCGCGAACTATCGGCTGGTTTGGTTGGTTCAATGGGTGAAAACCGGAAGATACTGTTTCAAACCGCCAAAAAATCGGTTAAACCGGGATAAAACTACAGAAAACCGGGTTAAATAATAAAAAACCGGTTTGATTTTGGTAAAACCAACTTTTTGTCCAAAATATTCATACAATATTATTTTTTCTGGAAAAAAATAAAATTATAAATACAAAATAATTAAAATTCAAACAATTTAATGAATTTTTTATGAATAAAATAAAATTTTATAATTTATATTTGAAGAATTTCTTTAAAAATTTACAATTTTTTACTATATTTATCTTAAATTTTTGTTATAAATATTGAATGACTTGAAAATATAGTCTTATTATTAATGTTTGATGATAAATATATTTTTATAAATTATTTTTAATTTTTTATATAGTGATATTTTCATAATATTTATATAAAACTTAAAAAATAATATATTTTTTAAAAAATGAAAAAAATTCGGTTGAATCTCAACAAACCGGTCGAACCATAAATTCTTGAGCTCTTCGGTTCTTTATCCGATCCGGTTTTAATAACATTGGTGAGAAGCATAGAATTTGGTAAATAAAGAAAAATATATGCAAACAAGGTAGGTAAGGTAGGTCAGGTAAGCATTTGATTATTTTGCCATTTTCCGTGTGTTTTCATTTCCATCCCAACACATTAAAAAATAAAAATTGATTTTAATATAATAAAAGGTATTGAATTTGATTTCTCCCTCTCCCTTTCTCTCTTGTTTAAAAAATTATTATTATTATTATTATTATTATTATTATTATTATTATTATTATTATTATTATTTTAAGTGATTAATCACATTCGTAATTATATTTAAAAAGAAAATGAAATAATTAAAATCAATTATTGAATTTTTATTTTAAATAGCTTTTAGTAAGATTAGACACTTTTTTAAAACAATTCTTGAATTTAAGATAATTATTGTAAAGAAATATTTTTAATCCAAAAAAATGATCAAAAATAAAATCATGATTAAAAAATATTAAATTTAAATAAGAACAAAAATCGCAGTTTTAAAATTTAATTATTCTTATAAATCTTTCGATAATTTAAAAAAAAAACAATTCAATTAAAATCACTAATTCTCACCTTAAATTACAAAAAAATCATTAATTTTGATTTATTCTTTCAGAACAATAACTTTTTAATGTCTATGAATATTAAAAATATCTAATAAAAATATTTTTGGATTTTTAAGTTGGCTTCGAAGCAAAGGTCATTGTTTGAGTAGTGTGTGGATTAGGGGCGAGTAAAAACCGAACCAAACCGAAAAATCAAACGACCGATTTTTTAATTTGATTCAGTTTTTTGGTTCGATTTTCGATTTTCAATTTTAAGAAAATTCGGTTTTTTTTGTTTGATTTTGAAGGAAAAAACATCATAAAAACCGAACCAAAATTTATATAATTATATAATTTTTTTTATTTTTTATTGAATAATTATTTTATATATGTAAATTATTTTATTTTTAGTTGTAAATTATATGAGTACATTTATCAATTATTAATATTTATTTTTTGGTGATAATTTAGAATTTTGATGATTAAATTGAAAATTGATTAAATAAAAAAATTTATTTAATGGTTTTATTGTATTGTTTATTATATATTTTGGGATTATTTCTTTAATTTAAACTTTTATTTGTACAATTTAGATGTTTTTACTTTAATATATTATAATTTATAATTTTTTATAATTTTTAGACACGATATTTTTTATTTTTTTAAAAAATAATTTTAAATTTTGGTTTTTTGGTTAATCGAATCAAATCGATCAAAAATTTCGGTTTGATTTAAATTCGATTTGTAATTGCCTCAATACCGGATCAGCCGTGAATAGTATTTTCCGGGCTCGAAAGGATACCCGGAAGTCAAAATATTTTATTGAACCATTTGAAAGGAATAGTCATGGTGAGCCTAGTGTTGAAATTTGAAGTGAATTTGAGGTCAAATGGGCCTCCAAAAGTCAAAAATACGAAAAAGGTAGCAAGTCAATTTCCCTGTTAGAGAATGGGACTTGATTTTGCATAAATAATTAAAAATAGTAAACGAACTCCAAATATTGTCAGATTTTGCATGCCTACATGAATTTTTATGTAGAATATTTTGGTGATGACAATGAAATTTTTCGGTGACACCGGTAGTTATCGAATCGGACCGATAAGTTTGAATCGGATCGATAACGGACTCTGATTGAGCCAAAAATTTACGTACTACCTATTTTTTATGTTTTAAGAATTATGAAATCAAAATTGAAGTGATTTGGAGTGAGAAAGTGAGAGATTTCTAGTTGGGCTTTTGAAAAATGGAAATTGAACCTAAATTAAAATAGCTAGGCCCATTAGAATTTGCCCAATTTTGGCCCATTAGGAGAAGTATAAAAGGCAAAAATATTTGTGAAATTCCAGCAAATTCCACTTTCTTCTTCAGCTCCTCTTTTGGCCGAGACACCCTCCTCCTTTTTACTCTCTCAAATTTCTTCATTTATCACTCAAATTTTTTCTTGGAAGTCAACCATCTTATCCCTAATACTATCCCTCTAAATGTTTATTCTAGCCTCAAACCCTTGATTTGGAGGATTAAAGTAAGGAAATTCAAAGGAAAAGCTTTAGGGGGTCAAATGGAGGTAAGGTATTTTTAAGGTCTTAAATTTATTTCAAGATACCTCTAAATAGTTTTAGGTACCTAAAGTCCATTTTTATGGTAAATTGGGCTAAAAAGGTTAATCATAATGTTTCCTTTGTTGAAGAATTCGGCTCCATTGGTTTTCATGGTGAAGGATGGATTTCTTTGGTGTCAAGTGAAGAAAAGTGAGGCTTAAGGAAGATTAAGCTTGAAAAAATGTAAGAGAATACAAAATCCTTTAGTTTCGCTATTAATATGAATTTTTTTTAATTATGTAATTAAGATAAAAATATGTAAAATTGTTAAATAATGAAATTATGTTAGGGTAGATGAAATTAAGTATGAAAGAAAATGAAATGAAGGCTTTAATGAAAGAAAGAAAATTTTTAAGGTGTAAAAAGGTTGATGGCCAAATTACCTAGTAAAGAAAATAATGAGAAAAATGCATGAAATTAATGTATATTAGCTTAAATTAATAATGACATGATAATTAAATGTCTATAAATTTTAGAGAACATTTGAAATTAGTTTGGGAATTTTTAAGATTATGTATAGTGTATGTATTGAATGAAAATTATGATTTAGAGTGAATTAAGTGATTATTTTGATGAAAAATGGCAATGACTAATAAAGAATGCATAAATAAATTTTAGTGGAATTTATTGAATTGATTTGGATTTTATTGGAATTTTTATGTGAATATGTACAATGAAAATAATTGAATTTTTAATGCACAATTGTATAAAAATGACAAAAATAATGAATTAATGTGAAATTAAATTAATGTCAATGACAAGAAATAAAAAGTCAACCGAATGACTTTTCGAAATAATTATTGGGTCGTAAAAATAATAAGAATAATGAATTATTAGTAAATAATTAATAAATAAATGGAAATGATGGAGATAAATTGACACGTAAATAAAAGAAGGGTAAAATGAGTTTTAAATGGAAAAAAGGGACTTAAATGAAAGAAAATAAAAGTTTTGGGGTAAAATGGTAATTTTGTCAAAGTAGGTAATTAACGCGTAAAAATAAGTAAGAAATACTTAATAAAGGTAAAATGATAATTTCGGAGACTTAAATGTGTCAAAAGATAAAATTTCCATAATATGGAGGCTAAAATATAATTTTACCCGAAATTGGTAAAATAAAAAATAAAAGATGAATAATGGGAGAAAGTATATAATAAAAATGAAAATAAATTATTATAATGGCAAAATCGTAATTATTTATTTGAAATGAACAATCCGATAGAAAAAGTCAAATTATGCATGTTCGAGGCATAAGATAATAATTGATACTACTAATAGAGTTCCTAATTATATAAAAAGTAGAAAAATAAAGATGTGACTAATTTATCAAAATAAATTAGTCAACAAAAAGTATTAAAAGAGTAAATGATTATAACAATAATTCGCCGATGAAATAAAAGCCCGCATATCGAATAATTGAAAAGTTGGACTGAAAAAAAAAATTGTAAAAACGTAAAGCCTAAAAGTATTGGAAATGATCGCAAGAATTATATGAAAAGAATAAAATAAAATTTTGAATTATAATGCTATAATTCATAATTTATAATCTGTATACAAAAAATTGAAAAGTTTAAATATCTGAGTGAATTATCGAAATAATTCACAAAAGTGACTGGAAAAGAGAAAGTGAATAAAAGAATAAAAAGTTATTGAATATTCAAAGGCACAGAAGAGTGCATTTGATCAGAATAAAAGATAGTAACAAATAAAAGAAAGAAATTAAAGAGTTTTAAATGTTAAAAAAAAAAACATTTACAAATGTGATTGATTATGTTTGCCTTTAGCGATAGACAGGTATTATGATTCTTATTTTGGATATAATTGGCTAGCCATAGGGACACCTCTGTACCGCGGTGCAAGTCATGGCAACTTGCTTAGTTAATGGGCGGCATCTTTGATCTCTATAGCTTCAATGAAAGTGAAAATGTATCTGTTTCTGCTCTGTGAGACTTGATCTTTTGAGATCATTTTTCTATATGTTATGTGGGACCTTTGGATCCAGTCCCGAGTATCCTTTGTGGGAAACCTAGTATATTGCACTAGGGATACATCAAAATGAATAAATAAGTACTGTTTAATTGAATCGAATATAAAAAGTAATAACGAAAAACCGATTCGTTTGAAAGAAAATGAAAGTTGAAATAAATCTGTAAAGATTTCTGAAAAGTGTAATTAATAAGAAAAAGAAAAAGAACAGTTTCATAAGAATAAAATATTAAATCAATGTTTAGTTAAACTTTTATAAGAATTTAAAATATATTTTGTTTTAACGTGAAAAAGATAATTTTAATTGATTGGTAATTCTTGTACCAATTACTACTGTAAAAATAATGACAAGTCTAGAAAATAATATTTATGTTCCTGTTTAAAGTTAGAAAAGTGATGATATTAACATGACGTGAAATTTAATAAGTAACGCTTTTCTGAAAAATAAGTTAAATGAAAAGTAAAATGATATAAAGGCATAGAATTATACAATGAGGGAAAAAGTAAAAGATATAAGTCCTACATATGGGTAAATATAAAAAGAAGGAAAGAAAGTTCTGACTACAAAGTACTACAAAATAGTTATATCGCTTTGCGATAAAGCATATAAGTCTTTTAACAGTAATGTATTTATTAGATTAAAGTTAAAGTAAAGTAATAGAATAAATAGTAAAAAGTGAAGTTAGAATACAGATTGAATAATTGACCAGTAAATCAAGTATTAAAACTAGTTTATTTTGGATATTAGTAAAAATACGAGTATCAATATACATTACTAAATGAAATAATAATTAAATCGCTATGGCTCAAAGATACAACAAAAGTAATAATAAAGTAAAGATTATAGTAAAAAGTATTGTAAAAGTATAAGTAAATTCGATATCGATCCACCCAAAAAGAATACTGTAAAGTAAAGTTGAGGGTTTAGAAACAAAAGAACAATAATTACCACAATGCGAGTTAATAACATGATTATTATATACCGTGATAAAAGAAAATGCTTAACGAAATAATATTAATAGAAACCTAGATTACGAAGTTATATTTATTCTTGGAAAATTCTTGGATTAGTAGTCATCACCGGGCCATTTTGTATAATGCTCAGCAAGTAGTGTTTACTGTGTGCAGGTTCTGAAGTGTTCGAAAGCACAGTACATTGAAGGTCCAGATCAGGAGAGAAGATTTTTATGTTAGTTGGTGTCAGCCCCTTTGGCATGTATATACTTAGACTATTAAGGTAAAAGCTTGAAATGTATTTTTAATTGTCTTAAATGAATGGATAGTATAAGTTTTGTTATGATGTTTAGTGTTTGTTTTAATTGTTTATAAGACTGTTACTTAATTCTGGAATTATTGTGAAAGTATTTTAAGTGTTTTAGAATTGTTCAGAAAAAAAAACTTACCATTTTCAGCTAAGTCTCGTTCGGAAAGAATTGTTCCGAGAAGGGTGTGACATTTTGTGGTATCAGAGCAAAGGTTTAATCGGTTCTAAGATCGGAGTGGGATAAGGTTAAGTGATAGGTTTGTCTATATATACATGCCAATTATAAGTGGATAAGTGTTAAATAATCTGAAGGGTACTTGCTCCCCTATCTGTATTAAAGTGAAAGAGTTGACATTTGACTGAGATTGTTAAGTGTGAAATGATTGATTCTGCACGGTAAAAATGGTAGTGAATGAGAATGAAAATATTTCTGCTTGAGATATCATGAGAGTCAAAGCAAAAAAAAGAAAAGTTGACTGATATTAAGTAAAAATGAGAGAGTTTAAGTATCGATGTGGATGAGAAACAGCTAAAAGAAGCACAAAATAAAAGAGTGATAGAAATAAAAAGGAATTATATTTTGGGTACAGATAAATTGCACAGGATAAGGAGATATCTTGATCGGATTGCCTTGGTTTAAGAATGCTAGTGAGCAAATTGTTATGAGTTAAGGTTGTTTATGATGCTCTATACATCTGTCAGTGATTTTCCTTATAGGAGTGGGGATTTGATTGTATTTCTCATAGCTCTGGGATGGGGTATGATATCTGCATTATATGAGGATATTTGACAGTATTCTATCTGCATACATGAAATTATGCATTCATTGCATGGCATTTCATATTGTTTGACAGCATCTGATATGCATTATACCGTATGTTTAGGCCCCACTTGATAGGATGAAACTGACAGAAGATATGATGAGCATAGGGACAACCTAAGAATGAGATAAGAAATAAGATTGTATTCTAATTTTGATGTGACCATTGTAAGATAATGGTCATATCAATTAAATTTGTTGGCATACCGACCTTATTGATTAATCGATGGGAAGGATAAGTATAAATGGTTAATAATAATGTTCTTGGTTTCCTAACTGTGAGAGCCAGTTTAAGTTTGACTCCAGATAGGGCGTGTTTAACTGGAAAATAAGTGAAACTGATTTTGTATAGCAGGTAAGGACAATAATTCTGAAAGAGAATGTTTATGTAGCAGTTATTGTGAGTAAATTGAAGGATTCTTACCGAAGTTCATTAAGATAGTAATGCCTGACATCATCAGGTGTGTCAGGATTAAAAGCTTAATTCTGGAAGCTAGATTGAAAGTGTAATGTGACAGATGTAATTAAATGTTAAATGTATCGATAAAGGGAAGCGGAGCATTAGACTTATTTGGGAATTGCTCTGACTTATAATGATATTTATTTAGAAATGGAATAGTGTGATTAAAGAATCTGTTATCGAATTTGTTAAGAGTCAAAGAGGAAGATTGGTAATAATCTTAGTATTGGCCTAGTAATTCACCCTTGACTAATGATCAGTCTGAGGGGCTAATTCAGATATTGAAAGAAGGAATATGGTAAAGTATGTGGGACTGTGCAAAATGGTTATCTATAGTAAGATTTGACTTTTGTTAAGATAATATTAGAAAGATAATGTTAAATCCTTCTTGCTAGACTCAATGGAGTGCAAATAAAGTCAGCAAGCCTTGATCTGATTTAAGATACGAAAGGGATTTACATTTAGGATGATATGTTTTGGAAAAAAGAAACTGATAAAGATTTGTTAGCATTAAATGTGAGTGGGTTCCCTTGGCAAAGATCTTTTGGAATTACTGAATGTGAAAGAAGCTTGGTAACACAACTGTATGGCATCCTCTACTTTGTGTTCTAAGTAAATTTCGAGGATAAAATTTCTTTTAGTAAGGGAGAATTGTAATGGCCTCAATACCGGGTCAGTCGTGAATAGTATTTTCTGATAGTGAATACTGTTTTCCGGGCGCGAAAGGACACCCGAAAGTCAAAAATATTTTATTGGACCATTTGAAATAAATAGTCATGGTGAGCATAGGGTTGAAATTTGAAGTGAATTTGAGGTCAAATGGGCTTCTAAAAGTCAAAAATACGAAAAAGATAGCAAGTCAATTTTCTTGATAGAGAAGGATACTTGATTTTGCATAAATAATTAAAAATAGTAAACGAACTCTGAATATTGCCAGATTTTGCATGACTACATGAATTTTTATGTAGAATATTTTGGTGATGAGAATGGAATTTTTCGGTGACACCGGCAGTTGTCGAATCGGACCAATAAGTTTGAATCGGACCAATAACGGACTCTGATTGAGCCAAAAATTTACGTACTACCTATTTTTGATGTTTTAAGAATTATGAAATCAAAATTGAAGTGATTTGGAGTGAGAAAGTGAGATATTTCTGGTTGGGCTTTTGAAAAATGAAAATTAGGCCTTAAATTAAAATAGTTAGGCCCATTAGAATTGACCCAATTTTGGCCCATTAGGAGAAGTATAAAAGGCAGAAATATCTGTGGAATTCCAACAAATTTCACTTTCTTCTTCAGCTCCTCTTTTGGCCGAGACACCCTCCTCCTTTTTACTCTGTAACACCCTTATCACTCCGATTAAACGGAACAGTACAAGTAACCCGAAATTTTTTTTTTCTTTTTCAATTAACATTTAATTAATACCAAACTTCGATATTATCAATTCTTTGGGCATTCATTGACCTATAACTGTCCCGGGTTACTATTCACTTAATAAAATTTCGGCATTATAACGGCTATATTTGACTAGCCTCCTGAAAAATCAAACAACACACAGCCTCTCAGAGGCACAACACTTCTATAACAATCATTCCATTACTCCAAAATCTCCATCAAACATCCAATCATTCCAAACGGATTATCATATAATCATACACACATCTAATTACACATCTTTTACACATCCCAATATTTATACATATCAGTCATTTATATACATGTCAAAGTCTACATAATTTACATAATAACAAAAGTTCTTTCCTTCCACTTATGCATCACTGCTCCTCCCGCGCTGTACCTGCATGCAGTAAAAACTACATGCTGAGCATAAACTATGCCCAGTGGTGTCTAACAATCCTAATACTTTCTTTGCAATAATTATTCATTTAATATGCTTTATTTAATCATTTACTTTTGAAATAAAGACATTTACACATTTTCATTACGTTTAAGTGACAACAATAGTTTTTCACATTATTACACTTATTCTCATTTATTGCATTATCATTGACTAAATTCCTTTTTAGTCCTCAATATTTTACTAAATTCCAAAAATGCCCTTTTGTCTTAATAATTACGATTTTGCCATCTTAGTCATTTACTTTCATTTTCTTTACATTAGTTTCATCATTATTCATCATTTATTCATTATTTCACTGCTTTTGGGTAAAATTACAGTTTAGTCCCTGTACTATAAAATCTTATCTTATTGACCTGGTTAGGTCTCCAAAATTACTACTTTACCCTTATTAATCATTTCTCATTTATTTTTACCTATTAATTACCCATTTTGGCAAAATTACCATTTTGCCCCTAAACTTTCATTTTCTTTCATTTAAGTCCTTTTTCCACTTTAAACTTCATTTTTATCATTCTTTTCATTTCTTTTAACATATTATCACTTTTATTTCATTTCATGCCCCTAGTACAGTACCGACAGAAATTCTTAGACTGGATACTCGGGACGTAGACCCCCATGGGCCCCACATAGACTGAAAAATGATCTCAACGACCATTTTTCCACGTAGCAGATACCAGGTACAAACATAAGCTATGGTGATCAGTGATCCTACCATAACTAAACAAGTCGCCATGACTTGCACCGCGGTACAGATGTCCCTATGGCTAGCCAATTATATCCTGAGCTAGACTTTTACTGCCAGACTAATTCTAAGGGCGCAATTTCATCAAATTTTCAATTAAACTTTATATTTTTCATTATTTCATTACTCGAAAATGCTTGTAATCATTTCTTTTCATTCGAAATTTCTCGTAGTCATTTCTTTTCATTCTTTCACATAGATTGTGAATTATTTTACTATAATTCACCAAAATCATTCATTTTCTCATCAAATTGCATTTTATTTCATATAAATGCTATATTTTCAATACTTACATAATTGAAAATATTTTCTAAAATATTCATTTAATTTCAATAAATTCCATAAAAATTTCTAAGCATATTATTTCATTTCTAGTGTCATTTAAAAGCTTAAATTAATTAAAATTCACAAAATATACTTAGATTTTCCTTAGAGTGAAATTCGGCCATCAAGGTAGTTATACCATACAATTATTCAATAAATCATTTAGGCATTTAAACACACTCATTTAAGGTCTCTTAACATTATTCTATCATTACTTTAAATTTAACATCAATTATTTCATATTTTCATTAAGTTACATAAAGGTTTAATGACTAAAATCAAAGGAAATACTAAGATTCATTAGCCACTAACCTTCTTTTCTTGTTCTAGTGTGCCTAAGCTTCCTTTTCCTTGCCTTTGGCCTTGGATGCTTGCAAATCTCCTTGAGTCCCTAAGTGAACCGAAATTTCAAGCCATTATAACTCTAATTTTTCAAGCTCAAATGCTAAAAATAACATCATAATTGAACTCTAGGCACCCAAAAACATAAGTAGGCACCTTAGAAATAATTTTAACCCATTGGTTTCACTTAGCTCAAATGAAACCCTAAACTCTCTCTCCTTATTTTTCTTGATTTCCTTCCTTGATTTGAAGAGAGGAGGTCACAATACTTAACTAGAGAGGCTGAACTTTCTATTAGATGGCTTGATTTGGTGTGAAATGGAGAGAAAAATGAAGAAAAAATCCAACAACAATGGTGGAAAGGTATACGGCCAAGAGGAAGAGAGGAGGAAGAAGAGGCTGTGCTGGCTGGTTCCAGAGATTTCTCACTTTATATAGGCTGGGTTTTGGGCTTTGTGGGCTTGGATTGGGTTAATGGGCTTAGTTAATTAATTAAAGCCCATTAACACCTAATTTAAAGCCCAAAATTATTTATCTCATTTCCTCACTCCAAATCACTCCAATTTTAATTTCATAATTCTTATCACATCAAAATTAGGTAGTACACAAAATTTCGGCTCAATCGAAATCCGTTACTGGTCCGATTCAACCTAACTGGTTCGATTCGACAACTGTCGACATCACCGAAAAATTCATTTCTTTATACCAAAATATTCTACATAAAATTTCATGAAGATCTGCAAAATATGGCAATTTTTGGAGTCCATTTACTATTTTTAAAAATTTATGCAAAATCAAGTCTCCTTCCCTATCAGGGAAATTGACTCGCTACCTTTTTCGTATTTTTAACTTTCAGAGGTCCATTTGACCTCGATTTCACTTCAAATTTCAACCCCGGACTCACCATGACCAATACTTCCCGATGGTCAAATAAAATATTTTTCACTTTCGGGTCCGATTTACGGCCCGGGTGCACTATTTACCATCGAAATTTACTGTTCACGGCCGGACCGGTGTTGAGGCCATTACATACTCTCTCAAATTTCTTCATTTATCACTCATTTTTTCTTGGAAGTCAACCATCTTATCCCTAATCCTATCCCTCTAAATATTTATTCTAGCCTCAAACCCTTGATTTGAAGGATTAAAGTAAGGAAATTCAAAAGGAAAAGGTTTAGGGGTCAAATGGAGGTAAGGTATTTTTAAGGTATTAAATTTATTTCAAGGTACCTCTAAGTAGTTTTAGGCGCCTAGAGTCCATTTTTATGGTTAAATTGGGCTAAAAAGGTTGATATCATAATGTTCCTTTGTTGAAGAATTCGGCTCCCATTGGTTTTCATGGTGAAGGATGGATTTCTTTGGTGTCAAGTGAAGAAAAGTGAGGCTTAAGGAAGATTAAGCTTGGAAAAGGGTAAGTGACTACAAAATCCTTTAGTTTCCCTATTCATATGATTTTTTCTTAATTATGTAATTAAGATAAAAATATGTAAAATTGTTAAATAATGAAATTATGTTAGGGTAAATGAAATTAAGTATGAGAGAAAATGAAATGAAGGCTTTAATTAAAGAAAAAAAATTTTTAAGGTGTAAAAAGGTTGATGGCCGAATTACCTAGTAAAGAAAATAATGAGAAAAATGCATGAAATTAATGTATGTTAGCTTAAATTAATAATAGACATGATAATTGATGTCTATAAATTTTTAGAGAACATTTGGAATTAGTTTGGAAGTTTTTAAGATTATGTATAGTGTATGTATTGAATGAAAATTATGATTTAGAGTGAATTAAGTGATTATTTTGATGAAAAATGGCAATGACTAATAAAAAATGCATAAATAAATTTTAGTGAAATTTATTGATTTGATTTGGATTTTATTGGAATTTTTATGTGAATATGTACAATGAAAATAATTGAATTTTTAATGCATAATTGTATAAAAATGACAAAAATAATGAATTAATGTGAAATTAAATTAATGTCAACGACAAGAAATAAAAAGTCAACCGACGAACTTTTCGAAATAATTATTGGGTCGTGAAAATAATAAGAATAATGAATTATTGGTAATTAATTAATAAATAAATGGAAATGATGGAGATAAATTGACACGTAAATAAAAGAAAGGTAAAATGAGTTTTAAATGAAAAAAGGGACTTAAATGAAAGAAAATAAAAGTTTTGGGATAAAATGGTAATTTTACCAAAGTAGATAATTAACGCGTAAAAATCAGTAAGAAATACTTAACAAGGGTAAAATGGTAATTCTGGAGACTTAACTGTGTCAAAAGATAAAATTTCCATGATATGGGGGTTAAAATATAATTTTATCCGAAATTGGTAAAATAAAGAATAAAAGATGAATAGTGAAAGAAAGTATATAATAAAAATGAAAATAAATGATTATAATGACAAAATCGTAATTATGTATTTGAAATGAACAATCCGATAGAAAAAGTCAAATTATGCATGTTCGAGGCATAAGATAATAATTGATACTAATAGAGTTCCTAATTACATAAAAAGTAGAAAAATAAAGATGTGACTAATTTATCAAAATATATTGATCAACAAAAAGTATTAAAAGAGTAAATGATTATAACAATAATTCGCCGATGAAATAAAAGCCGGCATATCGAATAATTGAAAAGTTGGACTGAAAAAAAAGAAAAATTGTAAAAACGTAAAGCCTAAAAGTATTGAAAATGATTCGCAAGAATTATATGAAAAGAATAAAATAAAATTGTGAATTATAATGCTATAATTCATAATTTATAATCTGTATAAAAAAATTGAAAAGTTTAAATATCTGAGTGAATTATCGAAGAATAATTCACAAAAGTAACTGAAAAAGAGAAAGTGAATAAAAGGATAAAAAGTTATTGAATAGTCAAAGGCACAGAAGAGTGTATTTGATCAGAATAAAGGATAGTAACAAATAAAAGAAAGAAATTAAAGAGTTTTAAATGTTAAAAAAAAAAACGTTTACAAATGTGATTGATTATGTTTGCCCTTAGCGATAGACATGTATTATGATTCTTGTTTTGGATATAATTGGCTAGCCATATGGACACCTCTGTACCGCGGTGCAAGTCATGGCGACTTGCTTAGCTATGGGCGGGATCTTTGATCTCCATAACTTCAGTGAAAGTGAAAATGTATCTGTTTCTGCTCTGTGAGATTTGATCTTTCGAGATCATTTCTCTATCTGTTATGTGGGACCTTCGGGTCCAGTCCCGAGTATTTTTTGTGGAAAATCTGTTATATTGCACTAGAGGCACATCGAAATGAATAAATAAGTACTGTTTAATTGAATTGAATATAAAAAGTTATGACGAAAAACGATTCGTTTGAAAAAAAATGCAAAGTTGAAATAAATCTGTAAAGATTTCTGAAAAGTGTAATTAATAAGAAAAAAAAAAGAAGAAAAGTTTCATAAAAATAAAATATTAAATCAATGTTTAGTTAAACTTTTATAAGAATTTAAAATATATTTTATTTTACGTGAAAAAGATAATTTTAATTGATTGATAATTCTTGTACCAATTACTATTGTAAAAATAATGACAAGTCTGGGAAATAATATTTATGTTCCTGTTTAAAGTTAGAAAAGTGATGATATTAATATGACGTGAAATTTAATAGATAACGCTTTTCTGAAAAATAAGTTAAATGAAAAGTAAAACGATATAAAGGCATAGAATTATACAATGAGGGAAAATTAAAAGATATAGGTCCTAACAGATAATTGAATATGGGTAAATGTATAAAAGAAGGAAAGAAAGTTCTGACTACAAAGTACTCCAAAATAGCTATATCGCTTTGCGGTAAAGCATATAAGCCTTTTAACAGTAATGTATTTATTAGATTAAAGTTAAAGTAAAATAATAGAATAAATAGTAAAAAGTGAAGTTAGAATACAGATTGAATAATTGATCAGTAAAGCAAGTATTAAAACTAGTTTATTTTGAATATTAGTAAAAGTACGAGTACCAATATACATTACTAAATGAAATAATAATTAAATCGCTATGGCTCAAAGATACAATAAAAGTAATGATAAAGTAAAGATTATAGTAAAAAGTATCGTAAAAGTATAAGTAAATTCAATATTGATCCACCTAAAAAGAATACTGTAAAGTAAAGTTGAGGGTTTAGAAACAAAAGAACAATAATTACCACAATGCGAGTTAATAACATGATTATTGTTAACCGAGATAAAAGAAAATGCTTAACGAAATAATATTAATAGAAGCATAAATTACAAAGTTATGTTTATTCTTGAGAAATTCTTGGATTAGTAGTCATCACTGGGCATGTTTAATGCTCAACACGTAGTATTTATTGCGTGCAGGTTCTGAAGTGTTCGGGAGCACAGTATATTGAAGGTCCAGATCAGGAGAGAAGATTTTTATGTTAGTTGGTGTAAGCCTTTGACATGTATATACTTAGACTATTAAGGTACAAGCTTGAAATGTATTTTTAATTGTCTTAAATGAATGGATAGTATAAGTTTTGTTATGATGTTTGGTGTTTGTTTTAATTGTTTATAAGACTGTTACTTGATTCTGGAATTATTGTGAAAGTATTTTAAGTGTTTTCGAATTGTTCGGAAAAAAAAAACTTAAAAGGTGTGACACAATTATTTTAAAATTTCAGTTCGATTCGATTGATAAAAATAAGAAAACTTTGATTTCGATTATTTCGATTCGATTATTGAACCGAACCGATCGTTGCTCTTCTTTAGTGTGGATATAAGCTACAAATTTACATACTATTAAAAATTAAAATATCAAAATTTATGTGCTCCTATTCGGTTAGAGTAAAAATTAATCTGAATATAATATAATTTAAAGGCGTTTTCCATCTATATGAATCCGCTTAGTTCAATCATAGTCTAACCCCTGCAAAAAAAAAAAAAAAAGAATTTAACAGTTAATATGGTAAATTAAATTGGCTCCAATGTTATAGCAATATTCGCAATACGGCATCGCTTTGGCTTCATCATCTAAGCAAAGACGCCAAAAAAATCATGAAGCCACTTGTATTGAAATGATTGGCATAGTACATCCTCCATAATCAACCCCACCAATCCTCTGCAACCAAAAACGAGCAAAAATGCACCTAATAAAGATAAAAAATTTCAAGAAAGCCCAATAATCAGCAAGCATCACCATTTCTTTGAGTCACCCCGTATGGGAACCATGTCTTGGTTCTGTCCATCTCTCAGACCTCAAAGTCTTGGAGTCTGTGACCATTATTTCAAGTTCCCAACTCTAATTCGCCCCTTCCCATTACTCTCATTATCTAAAAATCCAGACTTTAAGTTTAAACCCAAACTAGCATTTCCATCATCATCCTTATCTTCATCCATGGACCCATTTCAAGTTTCTGCTTCTTCTACGATTGGTATGATTCTATCTTTTGATGGTAATTCAGCTCTTGCTTAGTTGAGGAACTTTTTTGTTTATGCAATTTTAGTTTCTTTTTGTTAATTTGGGTGTTCTAGGTGCGACTAATGAGGGATTGAAAGCTGAGTCTCCTGGTGCTGTTGGAGAGAATGATCTACTAATTGTTGGCCCCGGTGTTCTTGGTCGCTTGGTAGCTCAGAAATGGCGAGAGGTACTGTTTGATCAAAGAAATCATTTTAGTTCTTGATGGATGCTTATATGTAATTATGGTTCAGTTCATCAATCTCTATTTTGGAACTTTTCTTTTACGGTTAAATTTGGTTCAGTTCATCAATCTCATCTTTAAATTTGGTTATTTTTTTTTATGGCTTAATAGGCAATTTTGTCAAGTTTATTTGCGTGTAATGTTGTCCTTGAAGTTTAAAAATCGGGGTAATATTGCTCCTGAAATGACTGCTGGCTTATAAGGATTTGATACATGATGCTTAAGGATTGAACCAATTTTCCTTCAGTGGCAACATTGCACCGATTTTTAAATTTCAAAGGCAATATTGCACGCAAATAAATTTTAGGGGCAACATTGCTCTTTTTGCCAAACTTTAGGCGCAAAATTGCACATTAACCCTTTTTTTATTGGTAGGTTCTGGTTCGGTTCTTCAGTCTCATCCTTTTGGAACTTTTATTTTTGGGTTGAAATTTATGGTTTTTTGGTAAATTTGAGGTGTAGATCTCTTGCTTTGCATGTTATGGACTGTTTGGGAATTGAGTGATTCTTCTGGGATTATTGTGCTTGAGAGATTGACGGTTCTTGTTGTAAAGTATGCATCTTTACATTGCTGAGCAGGAAAATCCAGGCTGTCAAGTTTATGGGCAGACAATGACTACAGACCACCATGAGGAGTTGATAAAAATAGGGATTAATCCATCTTTGAAGGAAACTAAACCACCTTATCAGTTTCCTTATGTCATTTTCTGTGCTCCTCCCTCGAAATCCTCCGATTATGGTGGCGATGTCAGGTATTAAGCATGAATATCAATGCTGTCAAACTAGAACTTGATGCTTTGAAAGATATTAGTTTTATGACTCATAGTACTGCTTTGGAATATGGATTCACCAGGGCAGCTGCTTTGAGCTGGAATGGAGAGGGTTGTTTCTTGTTTACATCAAGCTCTGCACCTTATGATTGTTTTGACAATGGACAATGTGATGAGGTGATACATCAAATATGGATAACTAAACTTCTGGTTGAATCAATTTTCTCAATCTTTTGGTCAAGAAGGGATTTTTTTTTCCCGTTCTATATTTATACGCTTCAGCTTGTTTCAAATCACCTGGCCTTAGCTTGCAAAGATTTTTGAGATTATCAAACCTAAGAATGTGTTATATATGACATAGAAATCTAAGTATGCTTCTTTACAGGACTCTCCAATAGTTCCAATTGGGAGAAGCCCCAGGACAGATGTGCTTCTAAAAGCTGAAAAAGTAGTTCTAGAGATTGATGGTTCTGTACTTAGACTAGCAGGACTCTATATATCCTTTCTTAGACTTGAAGTTACGATTACGTAGTTTAAAATTGAATTTGGGAGTTCATATTCATTTAACCTTAGCTAGACACACAAAGCAGATAGAGGAGCACATGTTTATTGGTTGGAGAAGGGGACTTGTGAAGTTTGTCCAGATCACGTCCTGAATCTTATACACTATGAGGTAACTACTACATTCTGATCGATTGATAATTTCTGAAATTATATTATGGTCAATATATTTGTTGGCCTCTTGGTTATTTTATATGTTGTCCAATTATTTGCTTTCTGCTTTCAGCCTTTTATTTATTCAGAAGGAAAATTTTAATTGCTGGCTTTTGTATCATTCTTATACGTTTATTAGATTACATTTTCTCTCAGCATCGTTTTTATGTTATGATCATTGATAGGATGCAGCTTCTCTTTCTGTTGCAATCTTAAAGAAGAGATTCCGTGGTCGTATTTTCTTAGGTTGTGACAATCATCCAGTATCCAGGTATATTCTCATTGATGGTGATCTTTCTCATGCTTCAATCAGTCGATTAAATAGCATTCCATGATACAAAATTTTCATTCCACCTTGGTGAATCTCTCTGCAGGCAGGAAGTTATGGACTTGGTTGCTAAAAGTGGGAAATTCAGTAAAAAATTTGAGGGCTTTACTGGTAACCTCTTTTCTTTTATGCAATAAATGTATCTTTCATTAAGTATGCTTCTATGTATTTCTGCACTACATACATATATTGCTTGTTTTTTAATGCAGGAACCAGTGATCCTTTAGGTAAGAGATTAAACAACTCGATAACTCGTAAAGAAGTGGGATGGGAGCCAAAATATCCAAGCTTTGCTCATTTTCTTGGAGTATCTGAATAACTGTTCTGTTGTTACTGATGTGAAGTATAATTGCTGAGAAAGAACTAATTAAGTGGCACGAGAATTTGACTACCTAGGAGCAACTGAAACTCTTTTGTATCTGTTCATCAATTTTCTGCGATACTCAGTGCCACCATCTCAGAAGGCACATGTTTAGTTTGATCTGATCCATTTCTATTGGGAGCATATTAGAGATAATTAGCTCATGTGGATGGTTGTTTGTACTTGAATTTCTGAAATATATGCCCTTGTACATCAGTTTGGTGTACAGTAGAGCCTTCTAGGCCAATTTCAGATGTGTTTTCTAGAGAATATTGATAGAAAATTACTGATTATTTGGCATGACCAACTTGGTCTTTCTGTACGCTTTCTTGAGAATATTGATGGAAAATTATTGATTGTTGTTGGTTGCAAGGTTTGAATTGTCCCTGAACCTAACAACTATGACTTCGTAAGTGAACTTGGCTTAGTCCCATTTTCAACAATAATATGGATATTTTTGCTCTAAAAATAACTTGAGCTAGAGACAAACCTTTAGAGAAAAATATTAGGTTTTTTCAAACTAAAAATTGCAATTCTTTTGGGAAATATCAAAGTCGACATCCTATTTGAAAGGAGACCAAGTAAAGATGATCAAACCATTTGTTATAAATTTATAATGTTTCCTTGGTAGCTGCAAAATAAGCAGATTAATAATTAAGTACAGAAAGAAAAAAGAAATCAAGAGATAATCATGGCCTCATGGGATTCTTTTAAACCAAGGCATGGTCATGTGACAAGCTAACTACTTCCACATTTATTATTTGCTCATCTGTCTTTCTAATTGTCATCAACAGTTGGACAACCATTTTAATAATCAATTATTATCAGCTAATCTCTAGTTTTATTAATCTAAATTAACCTAATCAATATTTTAGGGGATATGCAAATTCAGTATTTGCCTTCCATTTTTATAGGTAGTCTTCTTAAACTTTACTTTGTAATGGAACAATACCTAGAACTTTTTTTATTTTATGAATGAAATAAAAGATAAAAAGATGGATTTGTCCTTTAGTTTTAGAAAATCACCATCTCAAATATGAAAGTTACCATATCTAAGACCATGTGATTTAAGCTTTTTATGAGATCCAAATCCTTGATTTAAGTAAATAATCACAAGTCAACTTAACTTTGGAGTTGGCTTTAATTGCAGTCCTTTTCTCTGTTTTCAAGTCACAGAGAGATCAAGAAAGCTAAACAATGGGGAAGCTGAGCTGCAGTAGTGAATCAGATGATGACGGTTTGGATTTTAAAGCAATTCTAGGGGTGCTTCTCCTAGCTTTCTTGATCATGTGCCTTTTCTTGCCTCAAAGACCAAGGATTTATGCTGTTTACCGTTGTTAGTTTCACTCGTTTTCTTCTATGTTTTCTTTTAGTAACACAAATTTTTATTTTCTTTATCACTAAGCTTTAGTTCAGTGGTTTTGATCTTTAAAACTCTCTAGTTGTAACCCTGCTTGGATCACAGTTCAAGCTGAGAAGGCCAATAATCTTTGGGTTAGTGGTTCTGATCTCGTAAACTCTTTAGTTCTAACCCTACTCAATCACATTCCAATATAAGATGGCAAAATAAATTGTTCTTTCTTGTAAGTGTTTATACACAATCTCATAGGATGTAGAAAATTAAAATGGTGGTCTTTAAAATTTAACTGCCATTAAAATGGTGGTCCTTGGAGAATCTATGTAAAATAGTTCAAAGTCAACATAGCCATGAAGTGACAGCTACCTACTACAATTATCTTCTATATATCTGCATTTCTCATTTTAGAGACAAAGAAATAAAAAAAAAAAAAGGTGAGCAAATCGACCCAGGAGTTCCAGCAATGGGGAAGATGTGCTGCAGTATGGAGTCTGATGGTGACGGCTTAGATTTCGGTGGATTTTTGGTGGTGGTTGTTCTAGCTCTTGTGATCATGGTTGTCTGCCGCAGTTGTCCCCGAGGACGAAGGGGTTGTGCTGGATATCACTGTTGACAGAATTCTGCATTACTTCAGAGATCAATAATATGGGTTTTCCTTTGGTTCATAAAATTTAAGTTTCAGTTTGTTTCAGATCTATCTTGTTTACTTTGTTTCTTAATGACAATGATTAATGATTCATGAGTCATGTTTGTTCTGTTTTTCTGGCTTGAACCTTTTTTTTTCATCTCCATCTTTTTTCTAAACTAGAGCTTCACGTTTAGTTCTGAAACATCTTAGCTTGACAAGATCATGCTGCTAATAGTTAAATGGAAGCATTCACAAGAAAACAGATGATTCTGAATAGGGTAAATGTGAGAGCAACTGATATTTTATTCAGGATTAACATATTTACATATGCACAAATAAAGAATCAGCTTCCATCTCTTAATTTTTTTCCATGCAGGTTTGCACATATATCAATTTACATAATCATTATATATTATACAGACAGACACCAATGACATGAAAGAGTGAGAGTTTACGACTGCACTAGATCATGTCTTCATTATCAAATTTGTATAACTGGCAATATAATTTACTGCTGGACATCTTTAGCTGGGCTTTGTGAACGACAGTCATGGGGGGGGGTTTGAAGTGGTGTGGGGAGAAGCACCCTCGTCTACTCAGGACAATGCAAGTTATGCCGAAGAGAAAATAAAGCCTTTTTACAAGCCAATCATTTTGGACTCCTAAATTTGTCTCTGCAAACTCTGGCTTGACCATGGAATATATAGATGTGGCATTTGAAATGGCAATTTGAACACGTAAAACCTCATGAATTGCATGTCGGTGAAGGACCCCCATAACCTCCTCTCCTTTACCAGTCAGACGATCTGCCAAAGCTACTACACGAGAATTAGATTCGTCCCTCATTTAGAAGCCAAAAAACCATATGCTAAGCTTCCACCATTTTACACAAAGTTGCTGCTTTGAAATTGTGCAACTAAGAAGTGCATTCATGACCTGCTCCTCCTGTCCATTAATCATATCCAAACATCAAATCAGGACCAAATGCGAAAGAGCAGACTGCCAAAGGAAGAGCTCTGGCCATCGTAATATTTAACTCAAAAATATGAAAAATATGCAAGAGGATAGCTATTCTACACGGTTGATCCACCCGAGTTCTGCAATATGTAGATCAGCATGCACATTTTATTGTACTAACAAGTTGCTACCGCCATAGTTTTTGATTAGCGCCTAATTAGGCTCTCCTTCTTTGGAGTGCCTTTAAATAAATTTCTAAAATGGCAAAGTGCTGACTGATGTTATACAACAGCATAACAAACTGGGCCAGCCATTGCCCAATATGAAGATTCAGACCTAGATATTGAGAAAGATTTCTAGTTTTGAACTGCAAATGTATCCAGGCCAAAGGATTAACTTGTTTACTGCTTGTTGGTCCTGATAGATAGAGGAAGCTACTCGCTTGTTTATGAGCTCAAACTCAGTTCCTGAATTTTAGTCTAAATCAGTTTCCTCTCAAATTTTAGGATTATAACCAGGAAATTCAATACTTTTAACTCTAGTAAGAGTGTTACAAAAGAGGAATTGCTTTGATGTCATTTTTCAAAGCATAGGAGCCAAACGGATGTTGAACAATGAACGAACCAAGAATTGCCAAACTCAAGCATTAAAGCATGCCATGGGTCATTTCTCAATCCATATAAACAGAAGGAAGAAGAAACGATTTCGAAGAAACAAACAGCATAGAGTGCAAGAGGAATTTACCGGCACTTTAAGCCTTTGTTTGGATGGGAGTAACTTGGAGGAAAATTCAATTTACTTTAATGAAGGGAATGAGAGTAATGTAAATCTTATTTACTCTCATTTTCTCTCTATTGTTCTCCCCATTGTTTGGTTAACTTACACAGAGTAAATCTACTGTAACCGAAGAAAGAAGAAGAAGAAAAGAGAGGAGAGAGAGATACGCCAGCGATTGTGACGGGTGAAAGGGACGGCAGCAGCGATGGAATAAGAAGAAAAATGCAGGTGTCGAGGCTCTTTCCAACCTGCCGGATCCGAAGAAAGGAGAACTGGAGTGAGTAAAAAGGCTTACGTGGAACAGAAAAAAGGACGGCAGATACCGATGATATGGCCGACCATCAGAGTAACTCTGATTACTCCCCAAATCGGGAGTAAATATTTTGGAGCATATAGCGTAAATTGGGAAATCCAATTTACTTCCCTTTAGTCTGATTTACTCTCATTTAGCAACACCAAAGATGGGAAAGGAGAGTGGGTTTGAGTTACCCTCCTTCAATTACTCTCAATTCCACTGATCCAAACAAAGGCTAAGACAGAAAACGCAGTAGAGCTTTGGTTTGAGAAGAAACATTTGGATATATCTAAAGGAAAGCTGCATTGAGCACAACTCTTCAATCGCTTTTAGAACAGTCCTTAAACTCAAGCGACTGGGATGGAAAACAATGCTCCACAAACTCAACAAGAGAAGTAGCTTTCTCAGCCATCAATTCATGAGTCCTTACGTAAATCTCTCTCCAACCCCATCACACAATTACATCACCAAAACAATAAACACACACAATCCCCAATAACTACTCATATCTTACACTCAATTGACAGAAAACTTTACATTTATAGCTCAATAATCCATGATTTCAAGAAGTGGTTTGATTTCATTTTCTTACAGTTAACTGAAGTTACCAGAAATGAACTTATTGTAAGATAAAGACCAAAAAGAGAGAACCTTGATGATGGCAACTGTAGGAGGAGGAGCAGAACCATTCATAAAAGAAAGCGAAGGCCATCTTTCTCTGGTAAGAGACTCCCATAGCAGTTCGACCCATAAAGCTCCGTCCAAAACTGAAAGCAACTACCCACCAACGAGCAGGTATGAAGTACATTCAACAAACAAACATGGAATCATCATAAAATCACCAACTTTAGAAAACAAACATGGAAATATTAAAAATTGAACGTGAAGGGATCTGTCTTTTTTATTTGATTTGATGAAAATAATGTCTTTTTTTTTTTAAAAAAAAAAAGGAACTCGATTTTAGATTTTAACCATATTAATTCGGGTCGGGTTGACTTATTTACAAAGATATGGGTTGTAAATCGGGTAAGTCTCTTTTTCCTATTAGCATCTTCAATCCGACTCTTTTCCATCTCCAATCGATTAGAAAAAATTTCCTTTACCGAGTTTGAGAACGCTCGATTCTATCTTTCTCTGATTTCTTCTTGTAATCTCATTGGTGATTCGTAATTGAGAAATATCTGGATTCACTTCATCTGAAGCTCTAGATCTGGTTTGTTTTTTCTTTTTGTATTTCTTTGCTTTTACTGTTTCTAGTTCATCGTATCTAAATCGGACAGAATTTCCATATTTTGAAAAAGTAATTCACTTCATATTTGTGGTTTTTTTTTTTTTTGAAATTTTTGCAACTTAACATTCTTTTTACCGATATGCATTTGTCTAAATATCATAAAGGAATTAAATTTGGAACAATGGTTATTGTTGGTGATAATAAATTATCATTTCCCACACAAGTTTATGTTAGCATAAAGATAAGTATATGTAACTTAATCAACTGTTCCACCAGTTGGGTGCCCACTAATGTCATCTCAAGTACTAGATACAATGAACTTAATCAGCAGTCAATTTGTAGCAGTATGGCTAAATTGGACACAATTTCCTTATTTTTACAAAGTAATTCGTCCAATAAGTTGTATCTCACAATTTCAGGAATTTCTCTTGCTCAATCTTATCACTGAATGATAGTAATGCAAGTGGTGGCCATCTGATGCAGTTGAAGGTCTGCATTTATGACACTCTCTAGTCTGAATTGCACTGGTTTCTACTATACTATTAGAAAAATTGTTAAATTCTTTACTTTAAGCAAATTTTGGAGGTTGCTTAATGCTTATGCTTTAATTTTTTTTTGCCTTTCCATCATAAATATGTATGTAGCCCAAAAAGAGAAGCCACTATCTCATATAAATTGGATCTAATCTTTTTTACTGCTATGTGACCATTTTCGTTTTTTCATATAAATTTGGTTGAACACTATCATTCAGATTGTCTGATAAAGCACCAGGGTGATTTATTTGGTTATTGTCTGCTAGAAAATAAATTGCAGGCTTGTGATTTTTATTCTCTTAAACAAACAACTCAATTGGAGGGACCTTAGAGCTATCTGCCAATTAACAAAGAATGAAATCTTTACAGGCAGATGTTAAATGCTACTGAAGAAAAAAAAGGAAAGAAAGTTGAATGAGAAAAATACAAAAGAAAATATTTACTTTTTACTCTTCTTTATATTCTCTGTTGCCTTCTTTCTGCATATCAATAAAAGAATAATATTTTATTATTTGTTAAAAAACAAAATTGCGTATATGCTCCCTTTAATATGTAACCTAAAAAATATTGTTTTGAGGGTTTTCTGCCCTTAATTTATTCTTAGGAAAATATAATGAAGTTTTCCTTCCTTAATGGCAAATCCTAGATCCACCCTTAATGTCCATTTAAATAATTATACTTGTTCACCTGCTGTTTTTTAAGAATCTAGTATCACATTTTTTTGAATGGTGTGGCATTTTCCTACATTTTCTAATTCAGATGGTGGATCGGCATTGGATCAGTTTCTGTCTGGTGCTTTCATGTCTTGTTCAATTTTCTGGATGCCAGTGTTGGCGATGCTGATCAAATTTACAGTGTAACTTCTGATTCCATATGTTTTTAGTTTAAAATTGGTGCAATAGCTCCAAGCCATTACTTGAGCTTCTTATTTTACATCCTCAGTTTTGCACTGTTGTCCCATCAACATTTAACTGGGTGTTATCTATTGCCTACATCTTGATGGTATTCATCGTTTTTGGTTTGTTTTCTGAACCTAGCTGATCTTGAAGAATATCAGCAAAAATGCATGTTTTTTTATTTTAGAAAGGTTTTAATCAAAATTATACATGAATTAATTTTTTGCAATGTTTCTGTATAAATTTATGCCCATTTTCCCAATGCGTGAGGGAACTATAATATCATCCTTTTGGATGCTCTTCAAGCTGTACTTTAATTGATGCTATGGCGACTTAGTACATCTCAATTTCAGACATCGACTGCATGTTTTCCCCATCTTTACAGATAAGAAACCCCAGGCTTACAATCTAAGAACTTTTGCACTGTAGGATGTGTTGTCCATGCATTATAATATCTTTTTATTTCCTTGCTTCAATGGGCATGTGCCACTAGGTGCTTATAAAAGCAGTCACTTATAGCTAATTTCTCGAATTTGTAAATGAATGACAATACTTTTAACACATGGTTCTCACTTGTGTGTTTTTGAATTTTACCACTGGCACAATCCCTCTTAGTTAAGATTCTAATAGGGAACATATTTTACCAAGTAACAGTACTTTGTATTTTCAGATGGCTACAGACTACCTTATTATGCATCCGAAATGGATTATGTTGAATATTTTCTTCCTAGCATATATTGGAATGATTAATTTTGCTTTTGTAGCGCATTTGCAATCCAGCATATGCACTGTGTTCGGTGTTGGAGAGATGTGACATATATTTTTCTTTTTCATATTTCGAAATGCAGGGCCTGTGTTAAGCATTGTGAAAAGACCGGATGTGTGGGGCAAAAATGCTTTACCCACTGCAATTTTTCATCTGATTTAGCCACAGGTGATGGTCCATGGTACATGCAAGAACCTCTATACTTGCAATGGAAACAGTGGGATTGTCAAAGTGATTGTCGTTACCATTGCATGGTTGATAGAGAAAAGGAAGAGAAGCATCTGGTCATGGTCCTGTCAAGTACCATGGTAAATGGCCCTTTAAGCGTGTATATGGAATTCAGGTTTGCTGTTTATCATCAGTTTTCTCTCTTTTGGATTTGATTTAGATGGCTAGACTATGCACCTTGACTCTCTCTATATATTTTTTTTAACAGGAGCCCGCTTCTGTAGCTTTCTCTGCGCTCAACCTTGCAATGCACTTTCATGGTTGGCTATCATTTTTTATTCTTTTGTATTATAAGTTGCCTCTTAAACAACATAAGAAGGCATACTATGAATATGCTACTCTGTGGCATATCTATGGGCTTGTGTCTATGAACTCTTGGTTTTGGAGTGCTGTTTTCCACTGTCGGTAAGTTTTTTTTTTTTTTTGGCAACTGAATGATTACATTAAGCGTTTTTGCTGAATTTGAATGTGGAGGCAATTAAATTTTGCTATGTGTTGCAATGAGTCTAGAAAATAGATGTCCTTTTTATGTAAGTGCATTTTGGCTGTGATGCAGCTCATTTATGCGACGTAGATCTATATTTATATTGTTAGTAATTGGGGGCCTGAACTTTAATTTTATTTCTCTTAGATGTGCAATACCTTAACCTGGAGTTAGTCCCAAGTTGGGTGGGGGTTGACTTTATTTAAATTTGATCTTTATCACCTTATATGGTTGGCGACTGATAATTTGCAATTTTTGTCTTGAGATTAAATCCAATAATTCCATTAAGTAGTGGCCCCATTTTGCAGCATAATAGCTTTTCTCCTTTTCTTTTATTGTGATACACACAAATATGCATAATGGAAATGTTTCGTTGTTTTTCCTTGATTTTACTTCAACTGCAGAGATGTGGACTTGACAGAGAAGCTGGACTACTCTTCTGCAGTGGCATTAGTGGGCTACTCGCTCATTGTGGCAATACTAAGGTGTTTCAATGTGAAGGTTGAAGCAGCAAGGGTCATGGTTGCTGCTCCACTGCTTGCATTTGTGACCACTCCACTACACCATATCTTGTACATCAACTTCTATAAGCTGGACTATGGTACTGTCTTAATTCTCATTGACTTTTCACCTCTGTAATGCAAAGTGAAAATGGTGTACAACTGAAATGATTGTGAATATCTTACAGGATGGAACATGAAAGTCTGTGTCGTCATGGCGGTGGCCCAGCTACTCATTTGGGCAATTTGGGCTGGTGTTAGCCGTCATCCTTCTCGCTGGAAGCTGTGGGTGGTGGTTGTCGGAGGTGGCCTCTCAATGCTTCTAGAAATCTATGATTTTCCTCCATACAAAGGATTTGTGGATGCTCATGCTCTTTGGCATGCCACCACTATCCCTCTTACCTTCATTTGGTGGAGCTTTATAAGAGATGATGCTGTATTGAGAACCTCAAGTCTTGTTAAAAAGGCAAAGTAGCATATCCCTAAAAGAATGTGATTCTGTAAAATTATATGACCTGGTCTTAAACCTGAGAAAAGCAAGTTGTAATATTTTTTTCCCTCTGCATTCCAAAGGCTTTGCTTAATTTGACAATCATTTTGGAATTGGTTTTTGTATGATGTGATGGCTGCTTTATGTACACTTTATGCAGGCTCCTATTTTATTTTCTTTTTTTGGGCACTTTTGGTTAAAATAAGGATTTTTCAGATAACTTTTTTGTTGACTGACGGATTTTATGCTGGAAGTTCAATTTCTGGTAATGGCTAGCCGTCCATCCGTACGTATCACCAGTCACCACTTGTATTTGAATTCTTTATTCATATTTTCAAATATATTGAACGAGTAGCCTAGTATATAAAATGACACTTCAGCTTAATATACTGCTGCCAAGTCGACTTCCTTATTTAGAGTTGTTCCAATGTAGCACTTTCGTTTGTTTAAACCTTGCCTTTGACACCTAAGTATGTAAAAACCGATATTTCAGTTAATCGAAAAATCGATCTGAAATCGAATTGATTTTTAGGTTAATCGAATCGAAAATTTAGGTTATGATTTTTACTTTTAAAAATATGTGGTTAATCGAAGTAATGTAAAAACTGACATTTCAGTTAATCGAAAAATCGATCCGAAATCGAATTAATTTTTAGGTTAATCGAATCGAAAATTTAGGTTATGATTTTTACTTTTAAAAATATGTGGTTAATCGAAGTAATCCAAAATCGATCTATATATATTTTATAAATTATATTTTAAATTTTGCACTTATATTTTTTAATATTTGTGTAATTTATAAATATTATGATGTGTAATTTTCTAAAATATTATTAAAATACATATTTTTAATAAATAAATATTAAAATTATCTTATTATTATTATATATACATAATTAGCACTATGTTATTAGTTTTATATTGAATATATTTAATTTTTATAATTAATTACAAAAATTTTATTGTTATTTTGAATCTTTTAATTGATATTGTATTTAATTTGTATTTTTTTCATTTCTAAAACCTTTTTAGCTATTAAAAATAATATTATAAATTGTATAATTTATTAAATTTATATATTAAAATTTTTTAATGGTTAACCAAAACCGATATAGTAGTTAGTCGAAATTAATGGATTGACTTAATAAAATTATTAATAGACAAGTTAATCGGTTCATACTCACTCCTACATAAAAGTAGTTTTGCTGGTTTTTTGATGGTGGTTGTTCTAGCTCTTGTCATCATGGATGCCTGGAGCAGTCTTCCTCGCAGACGAAGGGTTTATGTGGTATACTGCTGTTGACATAATTCTTATTTTCTCTGCTGCATTACTTGTAATAAGAGATCAACATTGCATCATGATATTTAAGTTTCTGTTTATTTCAGATTTATCATTTTTCTTGTGTTCATCAATGACAGTGATTAATGATTCATGTTTGTTCTGTTTTTCTTGCTTGAACTTTTTGTCCATCTTCATCCTCGTTCTAAACTAGAGCTTCACATTTACCTTGACAAGATCATGCTGCTAATAGTTAAATGGAAGCCTTAGCAAGTTACCAGATAATTCTGAATACCTTAAATGTAGAGAGCAACTGAGATATTATTCAAGATTAACATTTTTACATATGCACAAATAATGAATCAGCTTCCATCTCTGAATTTTCCACAAAGGCTTGCAAATATGTCAATTTACATGAGCATTATTTACTATACAGACACAGACATCAGGACATTAATGAATCAGAGTTTAAGAATGCACAAGAGCATGTCATAATTATCAAATATATATATGTGTGTGTGTGTGTGTGTGTTACTGCCCGACGGCTAAGGTAAGACATCATGGAGAAGCACCCTCCTCTACTCAAGCCAATGCAAGCTACACCGGAACAGAGAATAAAACTTTTTACAAGCCCGATCATTTCAGATTTCTAATCTCGTCACTGTGAGCTCTGGCTAGACCATGGAATAGAAGTCACATTCAAAATGACAATTTCAACCCGTAAAACCTCATGAATGGCACCTCGGCGAAGGACCATGAGAACCTCCTCCCCTTTATCAGTCAGAAGATCTGCTAAAGACACTGTACGAGAATGAGACTCATCCCTCATTCGGAAGCCATAAAACCATCTGCCAAGCTTCCACCATTTTACACAAAGTTCCCGCTCTGAAATTTTGCAACTGAGAAGTGCATACATGACCTGCTCCTCCTGTACATTGATTATATCCAAAAGATCAAACGAGGACCGTATGCAAAAAAGCAGCCTATCATAGGAAGATCTTTGGCCATCTTAAAATTCAAGACACAAATTGTGAAATATATGCAAGAGCTTGCACATGCTTTATACCAATAAGTTGCTACTGCCATAGTTTTTTATTAGTGGCCAATTAAAGTTTGTCCTTCTTTTGAGTGCCTTTCAACAAATTTCTAAAATAGATAAGTCCTGACTGATGTTATACCACAGTATAACAAACTGTGCCAGCCATTGCCCAAAATAAAGATTCAGACCTAGATATTGATAATGATTTCTAGTTTTGAACTGCAAGAGTATCCAGGCCAAAGGACTAATTTGTCTACTACTTGTTAGTCCTGATAGAAGGAGAGGCTCCTAGCTTTTTTATGAGCTCAAATTCAAAGTTCCTGAATTTTAGTCTAAATCAATTTCCTCTCAAATTTATGGATTATAACCAGGAAGTTAAATGTTTTTGACTCTAGTAAGAGTGTTACAAAAGGGGAATTCCTTTGATGTCATTTCCCAAAGCATAGGGGCCAAACAGATCTTGAACATAGAACAAACCTAAAATTGCAAACTAATGCATCAAAGCATGCCATGGTCATTTCTCACTCCATTTAAACAGAAGAAACGATTCAAAGCAACAAACAACATAAAGTGTAATGCAATAGGAACTTACCGGCACTTTAAGACAGAAAATGCAGTAGTGCAAGCCAACTAAGTTAATCAACACATTCAATTTTGGTTTGAAAAGAAACATTTGGATATCTCTAAAGGAAAGCTGCATTGAGCATAACTCTTCAATTGCTTTAGAATAGTCCTTAAACTCAAGTGACTCGGATGGAGAACAACGCTCCACAAACTCAACCAGAGAAGCAGCTTTCTCAGCCATCACCTCATGAGTCCTTGTGTAAATCTCTCTCCATCCCTACCACACAATTAGATCACCAAATCAATAAACAAACACAATCCCCGACAATTACTCATATTTTACTGACATTTGACAAGCCTAACAACCTATTTTCCAATGAAGCAGGAAACTTTACTTTTATATTTCAATAATCCATGATTTCAAGAAGTGGGTTAAATCCATTTTCTTACAGTTTATAACTGAAGCTACCAGAAATGAACTTATTGTAAGATAAGAACCAAAAAAGAGAACCTTGATGAAAGTAACTGTTGAAGGAGAAGAAGAATCATTCATAAAAGGAAGAGAAGGCCATCTTTCTCTGGTAAGAGACTCCCATATGCAATCCGACCCACAAAGCTCCCTCCAAAACCGAGAGCAACTACCCAATGCGCAGATATCAAGTACCTTCAAAAAAACAAAAATTGAATCATCATAAAGTCACCAACTTTAGGAAATATGAAAATTTTGAAAATTGAACCTCAAGAGATGAGGCGATTTTGAGGGCAATATCGAAAGGGAGGGAAGTCTGTAAATTAACCGCATTCTCTTTCGGTTTCATTTCTAAATGTTTGTGATAGAATTGTTTAGCCCGTCAGAATTGATCGATTATTTGAGTTACAAGCAAGAGAATGGGATCTTCTCCTTTTTTTTTTTTTTTTTAGTTTTTCTTTGCTATGTGAAAATTCGGTTACCCGCCTCACATTTTCCTTCAAGTTCTTTTCTTTTCCATTTATTCTCGATTTTTACTTGACACTCACAACTTCATTTTCACTTTTCCTCCACGCTAATCATCTTGATCTTCAGTAAGTTAGTGAATTTGTTGAAAGAAAAAAAAAATGTCCCTTTGTTTCTCTTCCAATGCCTTAATTCTACATTCTCCAAGATTTCAAAGCTGCAAAACACGATTCTCTTCTCAGTTCATCAATCAAATCCAGGTAAATTCTTTATTGTCTTCTCTAAATTTCTCATCACAGCCCTTTAAGATTAGTAGACAAAGGTTTAGCCCAATCACTGCATCAACAACTACTGTTGAAGCAACTGAATCTTCGTTTAGAAGCAAAAGTCCAAGAGATATTAACATTTTGGTGGTGGGTTCAACTGGATACATTGGAAGATTTGTGGTTAAAGAGTTGGTCAATAGAGGGTTTAATGTTATAGCCATTTCTAGAGAAAGGAGTGGGATTGTAAAAATAGTAAAGAAGAGACTTTGAATCAGTTACAAGGAGCTAATGTTTGCTTCTCTGATGTGACCAATTTGGATAATTTAGAGAAATCATTGAATGATTATGGTGTTTCAATTGATGTTGTAGTTTCATGCCTTGCTAGTCGTACTGGTGGTGTCAAGGATTCATGGAAGATTGACTATGAGGCAACAAAGAACAATCTTGTTGCAGGAAGAAATCATGGGGCTAAGCATTTTGTTTTGCTTTCAGCTATATGTGTGCAAAAGCCCCTTCTCAAATTTCAGCGAGCCAAGCTGAAATTTGACGCTGAATTGATGGAGGTAGCTGAAGAGGATAATGGATTCACTTATAGTATTGTGAGGCCAACTGCATTCTTTAAGAGCTTAGGAGGTCAGGTTGAGCTGGTTAAAGAAGGGAAGCCTTATGTGATGTTTGGGGATGGAAAGTTGTGTGCTTGTAAACCGATTAGTGAGCCAGATTTAGCTTCATTCATTGCTGATTGTGTGCTGAGTGAGGATAAAATTAATCAGGTTTTGCCAATTGGAGGGCCAGGAAAGGCATTGACACCATTGGAACAAGGGGAAATGTTGTTCAGACTGTTGGGAAAGGAGCCCAAGTTCTTGAAAGTGCCAATTGGGATAATGGATTTCGCCATTGGCATTCTTGATTTTCTTGTTAAGATCTTTCCTGCAATGGAAGATGCTGCCGAGTTTGGCAAAATTGGTAGATATTATGCAGCTGAGAGTATGCTGGTTTTGGATCCTGAGACTGGTGCCTATGATGCTGATAAAACACCGAGCTACGGGAAGAATACACTGGAAGAATTTTTTGAAAGAGTGCTGAGAGAAGGGATGGCTGGTCAAGAATTAGGTGAACAAACGATCTTCTGATAAATATTTTACGTAGATTTTAATGCTGAGTAGAGTCAACCAGTTTTGCGACATGGCCTGTTTAAAGGTATTCATCGTGCTCAACTTATAAATTCTATCCATAGTATGCCAATTGCAAGTTGAGTTCTTTTATGTAAAATGCTTAAGGTATTCATCTTGCTTCATGTATTGTTGAGAAACTCCTAAAAGGCAATTATGCTCAAAGTTGAATTCTTTATCAAATTTTTGCTGCTTTGACATAAATTTTCCATGAAAATTTTGATAGAAGATGAGCAATCTGTTGCTATATTGATGCTTGGCCTCAGTGGCTCAAGTTTATCTTGAACTCTAGGTAGCTTGAGCTCGTGTTAGGTTCGTGCATCTTTGATTTGCTGCAGTTTGGTCATTTTCGTGTTATTTGATCTTTTCTACTAACTACATTTCAGAAAATTTTCCATTAAGAATTGGTAGAACCGAACTTACTGATAAACTATGAAGCATTGGGTTGATCTAGCTAGGTCTATAGTTAAACCAAGACCAGCCTATACTTATGAGAATCTGTAGACTGCCTAGTTAGATTAATTAGTATGTCCAATCCATGGAGATTCATGTTCTCCAGCCAGTTGTTTAAATTAACAAAGTGAAAGATGATTTTCACATTCATTGCTTCTCAATCATCTTCTAAATATCAGAGGTACAAAATCAGCTTATACTCAAAAGAAATGACAAAATCTGCAATCCACCATAGCCACTATAAAGAATAAACTATCAAACTTTATAAGCACAAATTACACCTGAAAACAACGTCCTTCAAGTGTGCACAGCATACAAAACACTGATACTAAAAGTTTGCAGAATACATTAATTACACGCGCAAATTACAATTTTGAACACAGATAAATTTTGACTTGTGATTTAGCATGAACTAATCCTTCTCTGAAGAGAGATGACTGAAAGGATGACAAGCCAAAGGAGCAGAATTGAAGCAAACAGTGAGAGAGCAACAGAGCTTCCAACATGTCTGCAGAAAGTATCATAAACATTGCATACTTTGTTCCAACGAACATGTTTATTGCCTTTCAGCCCAATATATGCAACTCCTCCTGCTGCACCTGTTGCAGCTGCCATTATTCCTAGCATCAACTGCATAATTAACAATGGTTAAGTCATGACTAAGACCAGAAACATTGAATTGAAATTTAATAAAAAAAATTAATTACAAAGCTTACCGCATCCCAAACTGCATAGTGGAGCAAGAATTTAGTTGCATAAGTTGGCTTAGCAATGAGACCAAGAGAAGCAAGAGTTGTGATAATGCTGTATAGGCAAGTAACAGATAATGCTGCTACCAAATATCTGCACACGTCATATTATGTCCATTAGACCATAATATATCATCATCTCTCTTCATATTTAAAAAATTTCGATACTTTCTTTAATTTATTTTTTTAGAAAATATTTCTTTGCTTGTATATATACGTACTCGTTTATGAACTAAACCAATAATATTATACAAAAAAAAATTATTTTTGAATTTTGCAACTATTTTTTTATGCAACAGTATGTTATTATTAGCTCAAATTATGAGTAAAAGAAGATAGCTATTAAATCAAGGTCATTAGCCAATGTTGGTAAATTTTATTGCTAGCTAATCTAATCTTTAGTTACATAATTTCAACTAATTATTGACTAAGTCATCTCAAATAATGAATTTCTTCACGTCTGTTCAAAGCAACCTGATAAAAAAAAAAATTCAATTTATCGTATTGAATAGGTTGTTTACCAACTCTATTTATTTCCCTATATAAAAAAAAAATTTCATAATATCATATCTGAGAACGACATGTTTAAATTATATTCTATTTGTCCACTAATTACATCTAAAACAATTTCTAATTGATATTGGAGATTACGAACGGTTCAAATATTTGAATAATTATAATTTTTTTTTATATAAATTATAAAGAAATTAGCATACAGTTTAATATGCACATATGATGATTTGCCATCTCTATATCATTTATTTAATTTAACTAAGTATTTTTCTACTTAATTAAAGGATATAATAGTCTATTTCCATATGAACATTCTCCACTCTGGAAGGAAGAGGCTAACAGTACTTAATTATTTATTAATTAATCGACAAGTGGCTCTTAATCAAAGAACCACATACAATTAATCACATCGAAATAAAGCAAATTTCTAAGCAAGGTCCAACAATTTCAAAACTTTAGCTTTATATTGATAAAAAAAAAATACCAATAATTTCCACCTTTAATAAAAGTAGCCATCTTTCTTGAAAGCTGAATCAATTAAGCTTTTGGGCCAGCTTCACCTTTCTTTTCAACCCTTTAATTTAATTATTGTCCTTAATTTTATGAAGTATCCATGTTAATCACCTCAACTTATGATTTTTAATTAGGAAAAAAAAAGAGATGATAAGTCATATTAATTCAATTATTGATACAATTTATTAATTCTGATTATGAATTTCATGCGATTATAAACTCGATTCGGAAATAAAAATATAGACCGAGCTCAAAGGTACATAAAATAAAATAAAATCACAACATAGTAAATAAAAATGCGACTTACATAAAAGCAGGAGAGTCACTAAACTTGGCTTCAACAGGAAATAATAAAGCTGGAGGAAATCCAGGCCCTGCAGGGACTAACTTAGTTTGCTTGGCAGTGACTAGAACTACAAGAGCACTTAAGCTGGCTGCAAATAGCAACACCCTAAGAGCAACATCCACTGCGAAAAAGTCGTACCGGCCACGAGGAGGAGCCGGCACGGGTGGTGGTGTTACCGATTTCGAGGCTTCCGGGTCAGGTTTATCGGTGGTTGCCATGGTTTTTAGGGGCAATAGCAATGAAGGTTGATATGGTTTTGAATTGCTAGTGTTAGGAGTACCGGTAGTTGATACAGTTGATATATATAGGGCAAAATTGAAGACTATTCGCAGCAATTTCTTTGGCAATTAAAAAATAAATAAATTGGTAGGTGTTTCCTGCACGTAAATTAATTAGTAGATTAGATATTTATTTTTTATTTTTTATTTTCTCTGAGGGCAGGTGGATTAGAATTAGATATTGAGCTTTATTTAGGGTTTTATTATATATTTGACAATTCTTCAGCATAGGTATGTACATGTATGAAAATGAATTGTCCAATGCATACAGATAAAGAATATGTTTCTTTGCGTTTACATCTCTATTGACAGGGACAGCAAATTAAAAAGATTAACTTTTTTCGAATTTTGTTTGATTTTGCAGGACAATTGCCACTTTGTGGCTATATAATTCTGAATTTGATTTTTCTGCACGTTCCCATAATTATAAAATAGATACTAATATATATAATTATTGTCTTTATCGGAGAAATTTGTAAGAAAAATTCAATTTTCTATATCTAAATATTTAGAGATGAAAATTTTTGTCTCTTTTAATAAATATATTTGTCACAAATTAATATCGATCAAATCAAATAAACTTCGGACGTCAAACGATTATAAGAAAAATAAAAGAGAAGGAAAAGGATTGAAACCGATAGCACCAGCATATCCGTTCCGTTCTAACAATTAAGATCAATAAAAATTTTTGAAAAATTTTGAAGATGAAAATGAACTATCACTAAATTAATTACCTTCAATCGATGTGCTGTTATAATTTGTGCCAATACTTGATAATGTTTTAGGCAATTATAAGGTCTTGAATAACATATTTAAGTGGACATCATGACTTTAATATTATCAATTAGTAACCATAATAATATTAAATTAATCGACCCAAATATTTCCATCTGTTATTATAAATCATATATTCATGGAATTAGAGGAAACAAATATAATTGGTCACTAAATCCCACTCTTTATTTATTTATTAATCGTTTTAATTTCTCAATAATTTAAAGATGTTAATAATCCCACTATGGCTGAATTATCTCAAATTTCTCTTCCTTTAATGAGAAGAAACGTATTTTATTACAATGCATGGTGAGATTCTATGAAGGTTTATTTATATATAGGGTCTAATGCTAGACGTAATTTAGGTGATGGATAGCTCATCAGCCAGCTTTGTTAAGTAATTGAGAATTAATCGTGAGAGTTTATGTTTAATGTCAATGTCAATGTTAAATTAAAAATCGAAATAAACACGTCATCATATCGTAAATAATATTGAATTATATGTAAAAAAAATTCAATTTAATTAAATGTGTTGAAGAAATTTGCCTAATACTTTATAATAAGTTTAGATGTGTGAAATTCTTACTCGACAATCCTAACTATTAAATTAGTTTCACTTCACCCTTTTCCTTGAAATAATAATAAAAAAAAGTGTAATATTAAAAGTTTTTGTGGACCTCTCAATTCAACCATAATATATATATATACATATATATTATTTTGCTATTTTTCTTAGTATTTTAATTACATTTCAATCTTTCTTATCACATTCTTTATGTGAACTGTTAAGAATATTTATGAGGAATATTTTTTTTTAAATCATGAGAATAATTTAGTCAATTTATAATTATCCTTTTAAGAATTGAGATTGTTGAAATAAGACTAATATTTATTTAAAAACAACAAAAATATATTTTTCTTTTTTTGTTTTGACCCTTTGGCTATCATTTTAAATATTCTTCTTCTCTATATTGTTTTATTATTAATAAATCCGGTCAAGATTAAATCTCGTGTAATTTATTTATTTTTTTTTTTGAAAGTCGGATTATATTTTCTTGATGATAGGATGTATTTACGAAAATTATCTATAATTGAAAAAATAGTTACTTTTTCAGTTGAGCAAGTGACGAATATCATACTTTTTAAACTCGGATAATATATAGGATTTATTCACAAATAAAAATTTTACGTCATATTTTTTACTAGTGGGGACTGAATTAATTCAAAATAAATTAAAATTCATTAATTCCAATTTCATTGATCACAACAAGTTAAGTCACATTCATCAATATATTGTCCAGCTAACACAAGGAAGAGTGACAGCTTGACTTTTTCTTTTTCTTTTTTTTTTAGTTATCCCTTCATGTATGAATTTCGATATTGATTCTGGATCCTGCCATAGTTAGAGTATATATATATATATTGAAATTGCAATAATATATTTTCTTTGAAAAATGGATGAGATTGGCAAATACAAATAATTTATATTAGTACTAGAGCTTTCCATTCTTACCTAAAAGTCAAAACCTAATTAATCGCATACTCTTTATATATTTATATGATTTTTTTTTTAATCATCAACCGGCTGCCTAAAATTAGCTAAATTAATTTAAATTCGCACTTATTAAATTTACAAAAAAAATATAACATTTTATTTTAAATATATCTTTATGTTAAAAAAAAAATTAAATTCCAAATATTTGATCAACATAGAGATCTCTCCACTATGCCATCTTATTTTTTTGAAGTAATATTTATATGATTTTCAATTGGCTAAACCAAAGTCAAGGGCCAAATTTTCAAATTAAGAGAGGTGAAGATGCTGACCAACAATTGTTTTCTATTATTTGTTTCTTTTAATTCAAAAAAAAATCCACCAATATGAATTTAAAAAAAAGCTTTTAATAAAAAAATTTAAAAATGAAATGGGATGGTAAAAATTTCTCATACTTAATTAGAATTAAGTATTGCCATAGATATAAATAAAACACATTATTATATGTAAATTTAAATTAATTAGATCAATAAATTTTGATATCGAATAATTCATAAATAATAATAATACAATAAATTCATAGAATATATGAAAATTGGCATATATGCCACGACAAGTAAATATAGCTTAGGTAGGTAAAGGGGGTAGCGAGTGGCAGAGAGATAAATAGATAAGAATGCCAACTAGTTTGCTTAATTGCTGCCTCAAGCAAATTTGATTTCTTTTCAAATTTAAGCTCTTGACTATGGGGTTTTCAATTATTAAACCAAACATTTTTGCAAGCAACAAAAATCTAGTTAATTTTAATTTTTATACTTCAAAGAGATATGAATATCATTTTAAACCGAAATATTCTAACCCAAAATAAAAAGGAAAAACATAAATTTCCAATATAATCATAAATATTTTCAGGGTTAATTAAATTCAAATTTTTTTATTTTTTAAATGAGCGTTGGTCATCAAATAAAAATAAATAATATTATCTTTGGCTTAATAATTGAGATATTTCTTTTAAAGGACAAATGTGAAAAGCAAAGAGGAGGCTGTAGGATCATTTATATCCATACCGTTGAATTTTGATTAAAGAAATAACAATAAAAACAAAATGAAGAAATTATAAAATTGTCCTCTCGAGAAAGCATCAAATTACCACCATATATTCATGCACATTATTCCTGTATTCAAATTCATACTTTTCTAAAGTTAATTTCACTCATAATCACTAAACTTACGTTTAATCGCCTAAAAATAATTTACTTATTTTTCGTGACTTAAATGTTACTGACTTTATCACATTTTTACAGAAAAATCATTTTAACAGATTTTTTACGATAATTTTTGTCGAAATATTAACGTTGTATGCCACCTCATATGCTTGAAAACGCATGACATGACACATCAGCAACCATATCACCAAAAGATATCATATTACACGATACGTTAGTACGTTACGTCATATTTATGGATATATGTGACCTTTTCTGGTGATGCAAATGCTGACGTATCGTGTCACGTATATCTAGACATATGATGTGACGTGCCACATCAGCATTCCGACAAGAGTAATTGCCGAAAATCGATCAAAATAATTTTTTTATAAAAATGTGATAAGTTCAGTGATATGTATATCATGAAAAATAAGTCGGTTATTTTTAAGCGATTAGGCATAAATCTAATAACCATAGATGAAATTGACCCTACTTTTCTACTGTAATTTTCTTTTTCGAATAACCATTTCTTGAATCAATGTGTGATTTTCTACGTTTTCGGACCGTAGGTCCCAAGAAATAGAATTAGAGAATTCAAACCCCATTCTCTCATCACAAATTAAATAAATATTAGCCACGCTTTTTTGTTTTTTTTGGTTAATTTAGGAAAAAGATCAAGGCTTCATGGCTAAAAAAAATAAAAATAATAATGCCGCCTGATAATGATGAATTATATAATGTTTTTAATATGTTTTAGGTGTTTAATTGAGTTAATTTTGTGTTAATTAGGTTGAATTTGAGTTTAATTAGTTAATTTTATAGTTTTGGAGTTAATTGTAAATTTTGATGTTTTTCAGGCTTAATTTGCTAAAAAAAGGCTTAATTGCAAAAGACAAGAGATTGGGGTCAAAACTGTAAAAGTGAGAAATTGATGCAAGAAAATAAGCATGAAGTCCAGAAGGTTTTTGCGTAATCACGTGAATAATATAAAGATAGGAACCCGTGGCCACGTAAAGGTTAATTAGTAAAGGCCATGGCCACGTGAGAAAAAACTTAAAGGAACACATGGCCATGTGTTTCAAAGAAGAAAACTACCCATGGCCACGTGAAGACTATTAAGTAAAATGTGCACGGCCACATAAAGAACAAGAAGAGGAAGAACACGTACCCACGTGTGAAATAATAAAGAATTATCCGTGGCCATGTCTCTCTTTTTGCTGAAGAACACGTGCCCACGTGTGGATTAACAAAGGAATGGCCCGTGGCCACGTGCAAACTCTCCCATTCGACGAAGAATCTTTTCAAGCTTCCCGTTTAAGGATGATTTGCTTTCTATTTGATTTCTGGAGTTTAAGAAGAATTCTACTACATCTTTGGCCTATAAAAGAAGTCTGAAGCACCAAAGAAGGGCATCAATTAGTAGGAATTGGTAGAATCAATTAGAAGAATTCAATAGTTTTAGTTTTTTTTTTACAAGTTTTTTTCTGTATTTTTTCTTAGTTTTATTTTTGTCAATTTTATTTTAGTTTTTTTAACCATGTTGAGGAAGTAGTATTTTATTCTTTTGCTAATGAATTCTTGAAAACTTATATTTTTATTGTTATGATTTTATTTTGAGCTTAATTTCAATATCGGTTAATTATTTCTTGATTTTAAGCATATTTTTATCTTTGATTGTGTTGAGATTTATTGTTGGTTTATTGAGTAAATAAACAAAAATTGATTTTGACATAGTTATTGATTTACATGTTCTTATATTGGTTATTTAATATTTACGCATGATTATTATCCGAAATATAAGATAATTATGTGTTGATTTTATTAATCAATACAAAGAGATGAGGAACTAAGAATAAATTGTAATTGAATTACTTGAAAAAGAATTCAATGAATTTTTAGAAAGTTAAACTGGATTTTGATACTAAGTATTAGATTTGTCTATAAGTTTAATACTAAGAATGATATACTTAAATAAATATATTTTATTTTATTACTAGTTTTTTCATAATCACTGGTATTTATATTGAATTTAAGTCATTACAATGAAAGTTAAGGTGAATAGTTCCTTTTGCAAGATAATTCCAGTTATTGTTTTATTTTTAATTCATGTTAATTTAATTTTAACTTTTATTTTGTTTAATTATTTATTTTATTTAATTTTTGCTTTTAAATCAAAAACATTTGAAAAACAATCTCAGGTTAATTTAATTTATACATAAATATTATCCTTAGCAATCCATATTTTATTGGATATGATATTTTATGATCTTAATCTATATTTTCTTATATTATTAGTCGATCTAATATACTTGTTAGAAATCGGTCACCGTTGTTAGAATTCAAAACACTAAGCTACTTTTAATTTATGGCCGAAATTGGCCGAATTCGAACTGGATCTAACTGAGTTTTTTCTTCTTTTTTTTTTATGATGTGAATTTGATTCTTGTATAAATAGTCGTGATTGTGATAACTACAGTTTGAAGGGACTATACAAATGTTAGCATTGAGAGTTGGCACGAGACAAACGTATTTGGAGTACACAGTTAATTACTATTGATTATATTAACTAAAACTACTGACTATTATTGATTACTGTCTAAAAATTTTGAACTGTTGTCAGAAATGAATCACCTAAAAATATAAAATTTTTGCAAAATTCGAATAAGAGAGATTTTAATGGTCAAATAAAAAAATATAAGAGAGAAATGGTAAAAGTACAAAGAATATACCTTGATATTCTAGCTATTTATATAGTCAAATAGTAGAGTTTGAGTATATTTATGAATTGTGATGAAAAGGAAACTTAACATTCCTATTTTGAAGAAATGTTATTAATATCGGATCGGATAAATAATCGATAAGGCTGAAAATTTATAATTCAATCGATTCAATCGGGTTCAATCAAATTTTTTTATATTTTTAAAATACTATTAATTAGTATAATTTTATAAATATTAATGTGTAAACACTCAAACCAAAAAAAAAAAATCATTCATCAAAACATTTAATATATATCACAAAAATCTCAATAATAAGTTACAAAACATATTAAATATTCATCAAATACAAGTCTTAAATATTTAAATAAATTCATTCTACATTATGCATATTTTAAAAAAGTCATATTCATTGCTCATCATCGTCATCTCCATCACTATTATTAGTATTACCAACATCACTTCCTTGAGATTCTACTGCACCAAACTCATATCCCTCAAGATCTAAAAAAATAAGAGAACATACAATTTGATTAAATTTCACACATTCATTCAACATTTTAAACTAAAAGCATATAATAAAATATAATTAATAATGACAAATTACATAAAAAAAAAACCAGCCATAGTTGATTTTGCAGCTTTCTTTGGAAATTCTACTAGCATATTCTCGATCTGATCATAATCAAATTCTCCTTCTTTTTTCGTGATCCAAAACTCAATTTTATCAATTGCGGTGTAATCAATCGGATCATAAGGTTTATTGGACAACAACGTCCTAATAATTATGAGCAATAATAAAATTACTTTGATACAAAGAATAAGATTTAAATATAATTAAATATATGAATTAGACATAACATACATATTTTTCAATCGCAAATTATAATGAATATAAACCAAGTCATTTAGTCGCTCATGCTCCAAATGATTTCTCTTCTTCGAATGGATGCGTTCAAGTAAAAAAATAATAAACCTAAAAATATAAAATTAATAAACTTTGTATGGAACAAAAGCATGTATCAAATTTAAACAAAAAAGCTCAAGCTAATAATACCATTGCTAATTAGACACGCCATTAAAATTAAAATTAAACGGTTTGTAGAGTGATTAGTTAGAAATTATTATATAAAAATTTGTTTATGATTCAATAGAAAACGTTCACATAAAGGATTCAAGAAGAAAGAAAAATTAAACATTTTTTGTTTTTTTTGTTGAACATTAATGATAATAAATTCCCTAGATCCCATTTGCTTTTATTTTCTTCGTATCGGAGGCTTTATTGGGGCACAAGCTTTATTTTAAAATTGAGAATTAAAATTATCCAAATACTCCACCAATTTATAGTTTAATCTCTAGTCTACTTGATCCTATAATTTTTTGTCATATTTTTTTCAATACGAAATAATTTATTTTAATTTAATTCTTAAACAACAATTAGTAAGATTTGGTAAGCTAGTAATTCTAAGTTTTAACTATTTTTTTTCACATATTTATTATTTAATTGAACATAAAAAATTAATTTCTCCATCTTAGATCGATTGTTTTTTTTTTTCAGATTAAATTATCCCATCTAAATTGTCATTTATTGCAACTATCCCATTCTTACCCTCTTATTGATATTAACAATCCATATAGTACTAAATTTAAATTATATTTTGAGTGTGTGATTGAAGTTGTAAATAATATTCTTTACAAATTATAGGATCAAGTAGACTAGAGATTTTTATAATTTCAATAATAATAATAATAATAATAATAAAGCTTGAATGATGAAGAACAGAGCAAGAAAAAAATAATATTTGCTGTTTGAAAAAAAAAAAAAGCAAAACTCAACAAATCTTTGTATGCAAAAACTAATCCATAAAAAATTAGAGACTCACCGGAACAACATGCAGCGGAGGAAGCCGGCGTTGGGAGTTGTGGTCGGAGTTTCGGTCGGCGTTGGGACTTACGGTCGGCAGCGTTGGGAACTTGGGGGTTGTGGTGGGCGCCCTCTGATGATGTAAAATGAGTAAATGTAAATGAGGTTAAGTTTTGGCCTTTTGGCACAACGAAGGGCATAAAACAAGAATAACCCTAATGCCCTCTTTTTCCTTTTTTTATTTTTTTTAATAACAAAACGGGGGCGTTTTGGCAAATTAGAAAAAAATCGGATTCTTTCCGGCTCTCCGGTTTTCTCCTGTCTGATTCGGTTTTTTATCAGTCCGATTTTCAATAATTAAACCAATCAATTATGCTGTCGATTCGCGATTTAACCGGATGATTCGGTCCGATTTTAATAACATTGTTTTTAAGGATTGTATAAGTTAAAATTCTTAAAGGATTTTGTTGCCATTTGGAGATAGCGAAATTCCGTAATTCTTAGGTTCCGAACTCTTTAATTTGATTGCAAGTCAAATCGCACTGATCAGATTATTTACTCTGAATGAACTAATTCAAAAAATAGTACAGTTTAACTGGATGGTTTTTTATGATTTGTTATCAAGTACAATAATATTTTTTACTATCAAATGCTATATAGAAATTGCAATAATATATTTTCTTTGAAAAATGGACGAGATTGGCAAGTACAAATAATTTCTATTAGTACTAGAGCTTTCCATTCTTACCTAAAAGTCAAAACCTAATTAATCGCATACTCTTTATATATCTATATGATTTTTTTTAAAGCATCAATCGGCTGCCTAAAATTAGCTAAATTTATTTAAATTCGCACTAATTAAATTTACAAAAATAGCATAACATTTTATTTTAAATATATTTTTTATGTTAAAAAAATTAAATTCGGAATATTTAATCAAAATAGAGATCCCTCCACTATCCCATCTTATTTTTTTGAAGTAATATTTATATGATTTTCTATTGGCTAAACGAAAGTCAAGGGCCAAAAAAATCCACCAATATGAATTAAAAAAAAGCTTTTAATAAAAAAACTTTAAAATATAAAATGAGATGGTAAAAATTTCTTATACTTAACTAGAAGTTTTACTGTTGATATAAATAAAGCATATTATTATGTCAAAATTTAAATTAATTAGACCAATAAATTATGATATTGAATGATTTATAAATAATAATATAATAAAATAAAAATTAAGTAAGAGAAAATTCATAGAATATATGAAAATTATAGCATAGGTAGGTAAAGGGGGTTAGGGAGTGGCAGAGAGATAATATATGGATAAGAATGCCAACTAGTTTGCTTAATTGCTACCTTAAGCAAATTTGATTTCTTTTCAAGTTTAAGCTCTTGACTATGGGGTTTTCAATTGTTAAACCAAACATTTTTGCAAGCAACAAAAATCTATTCAATTTTAATTTTTATAATTCAGACAGATATGAATATCATTTGAAACCGAAATATTTTAAATTTTTAATTGAATATTGATCATTAAATCAAAATGAATTTTAATATCCGCTCGTTAATATTATTCCTGTGGTTTTATGTAATTAATATTTCTGATGGATTTATCCTCTCGAGCAAGCATCAAATTACGACCATATATTCATGCACATTATTCCTATCTTCAAATCCATACTTTTCTTCTATAATTTTCTTTTTCCAATAACCATTTCTTAAATCAATGTGAGATTGATTTTCTACGTTTTTAGACCGTAAGTCCCAAGAATTAGTATTAGGAGCATTCAAACCCCCTCTCTCATCACATCCAAATCCATCTTTATATATTAAATTAAATAAATATTAGCCACGCTTTTTTTTTTTTGGTTAATTTAGGAAAAAGATCAATGCTTCATGGCTAAAAAAAAAATAAAAATAATAATGGCACCATTAGAATTCAAAACATTTGAAGATAGCGAAACTGCCTGGGGCCGTAATTTTTAGGTTCCGAACTATTTAATTTGATTGTAAGTCAAATCGCACTAATCAGATTATTTACTCTAAATGAAATAATTCAAAAAATAGTACAGTTTAACTGGACGGTTTTTTATAATTTGTTGTCAAGTACAATAATTCGTGGGGAATGTTGCTTTAATTTAGGAATAAATTTAACTCTGGATTCAGTACATTAAAAAATACGTGGTAATAAATTCTATTTGCATCAGAAACTTAGAATATTAAAAATAAATAATTATACAAGTACAATAATGCCAACCTCTAAAACAAAATGTAAGTCCATTTATTATGCCTTTGTTTCTGCTGATTCATAATGACATAATCCATTTGGCTGCATGTGATAAAGTTAATTACATTGTTTAGTTAGTAATTATTTTTTAGATATGGAGTCTTTGGAGAAATGATTAATTCCAGGTTTTTTTTAATTAATTAATTTTTCCCTCTAGAAATATCATAAAATCAGAATGTGGAAAGCAAGGATGAAGATTGTGTATGGGGATAGAATCATTTATGGCCATATCGTTGAAGTTTGACTTGTTAAATAAAAAGAAAACAAAAAGGATGAGATAAAATTATTCTGACTTGGTCTAGTTCATACGTGACAATTTTAATTATCCCTTTGAACAAATCTGAAAGGATCACACCTTTCAAACTTATACTTTTAATAGGTTAAAACTGAAATTTGATTAAAAAAATAAACTTTTAATATTTATTTTATTTCAATATTTTTCTAAATTTTATAAATTATAATAAATAAATTTATTATTTTGATTATTTTCGTTAGTTAACCGCTGATATAATATCCAAATTATATTAAAATAAATATCTAGTGATAAGGTTGAATATTCAAAAAAAAAAAATCCTGAAGTATTTCAAAAAAATAGTTTAATCTCTAAAATTTATAAATTGGAACAATTTAATCCATGTTGATATATTATACTTACGTTACGTCAGCAGTTAACTGATAAAAAATAATTAAAAGAACGGATTCGTCAATTTTTAAATAATATTGTTTTAATTTATAAATTTTAAAAGGAATGTTATACTAAAATAAACATTAAAAAACTAATTGTTTTTTTTGTTAAATGGTAGACAATAAATTGCACTTCCGGCCTTTTTAACAAATTCAAAAGAATCAATAATTTAACATATATATATATATATATATATATATATATATATATATATATATTGGGGGGAAAGGCAATATAATCTGTTAAAGCGTTACAGTTTATAGAAATTTTGTGTATTATTTCGAAAGAAAACGACACTACAAATCGTCAAATTGGCCTAGTGGACTGGATCACATGTGTTGGTTTACGTGGCAAAAAGTTTGACGTTCTTCCACCACTTGTCTGGACGGCAAGCGTAAATTTTCCTCTCTTCTCAAATGGCTGCATTACTTTTCACATCTGTGCTCCCATATTTAACTCTAAAAAAAATATTCATCAATTTAATTCAATAATAAATTATTTTTTCAAATGATATGATGGCATATCAAATCACTCACTCTTTTTTTTTTTAATTTAAATTAAAAAACTTCATTTGCTTTAAATGCAAATAAAGCACAATAATCTGCGGCCAGAGTATTCACACATAAATGGCCAACTTCTTCGGCTTTAGATGAATTTATGGGCCGATTTGTAAACAAAGACTAGACAAAGCATGAGTAGATAATTTGGTGTCAATATATTAAGAAGTCTTAAATTTCTTCACCCTCCTCTTCATAAAGTAATAATAATAATTAAATTTCACATCATCACTACTGGGCTTTCTTATTTAAGGCTCCCCTGCCCCTGCCCAAAGCAACAAGCAAAGCATCTCTCTCTTGTGTAGACTAGAGTGAGCAAATGGATAGCCAAACAAAGGCAAGTCTTGGTGCTATTGATGGGGTGGAGCGTAGAGAATTGAAGGAAAGAAGAAGTGGGCGTGGGTTGGTGGGTTTAAGAGTAGTAGCCATGATTCTAAGTTTGGCTTCTGCAATAGTGCTCGGTGTTAATAAGCAAACTGAACTTGTTCCTATCCAACTTGTTGATTCTCTTCCTCCTTTCAATGTTCCCGTTTCTGCTAAGTGGCGTTATCTCTCTGCCTTTGTGTAAGTTCCATTTTCTTTGTCGTTTACATATATAAGAAGTCATTTCTTTTTTACGATAAGGGAAATAAATTTTAATTACATAATAATCCATAAATCAATCATATCGAATTATAAAAAATAAAATAGATGCAAAAATATATCTGAATTTATAACCATCAAGAATGTAAAAATTTTATGATTTTTAGTTGAAGCAGAGATATGAATTTTTTCTAAAGTAATGAGATACTAAGATAAAAGAACCTACTAGGATTAGGGTTATATGTGCAATCATGAGTATAATCTATTTATAAGTGATTTATTTTTTAATTTACCTATTATAAATTAGATTAAGCGCTTTTACGCTTCTATACTTTTATAAAGTAATTTTATATTTTTAATAAAATAATTATTAAATTTAATTTAACTTTAAATTAATCAGATTATTTTTATCTAGAATAAAATTGTGATAGCATATAATATATAATATTTATATATTTAATTTGTATAAGTCTGTAAATTGGGGCAGGAAATTATCTTAAAGTTTTGTATATATATTTAGTGAAACCTTAGGCCAGGGAAATTATCTTAAACTAAGCATGTATATAAACAATAATTTTTTTATACGTAAATTTTGTGAATGATTTGATTTTTGTCGGATCGGTATGGTTTGATTCATGAACCAAATAAAGTAATTAATGAAAAGGAGTGGATTTATTGTGTGAGGTCCACTAATTGACGGCTCTTTCGTAGCTATTAATTTATTTTTCGCTTTGACAGAAGAACGATTTGATTTATAACTCCCACCATCCACGTTAAAATTCAACGGGAATTTATGGGGTAAATAAGGGGATATTTGTCGTCGTTATTTTTAATTTGATTTTGAGTGAACAGGTACTTTGTAGTAGCAAATGCAATAGCAAGTGCATATGCAGCAGTGTCAGTAATAATGTCAGTAAGTGGAAAGAGAAGGATGGTGCCAATTCTGATAACTCTTGACCTAATAATGGTGGGATTGCTATTTAGCAGCAACGGAGCAGCCACCGCAGTTGGACTTTTGGGTTACAAAGGAAATTCCCACGTTAGATGGAACAAAGTTTGCAATGTTTTTGGGAGATTTTGCAACCAAGTTGCTGCTGCCCTTGCCATTTCCTTGCTTGCCTCCATTGTTTTTATCTTGCTCGTTATCATTTCTTCTTTCAGGCTTTATAAGAAATCTACCTAAAATGGGAAAATGGTTTTTTTTTTTTTTTTCAGCATGCTGTTGGAACGTGTCCTGAAAGATTTTACGTTGTTATGATTTAGAATTTCGATAACATATTTTGTAATTTTCGTCTTTCAGATATAAAACGAACCTTTAATCTTATTTTGCAATTTATTAACGTCCATTAATCATGGATTTAAATTGAAAATAACATAATAATTTAGTGCAGAGACAAAAATAAAAAAATTAAAATTAAAAATGGTCACTATATTGCTGATTGACGAGGGCATGTTACGCTAGAAATAAGCAACAACCGGATGAATATGAAACAACGAAAGCATGTAGTCTGCATGTGAGTGTTCCCCGAAGAAAAGGATACCATACCTATCTGATAATCAATGTTATTAAAATCGAATCGAATAAAGAATCGATAAAACTGAATATTTATAATTCGATAAGTTCAATCGGGTTCAATCGAATTTTTTTATTTTTAAAATATTATAATTATTATAACTTTTTAAATATTTTTATATAAAAATTAAAAAAAATATTCATCAAATATTAAATATATATCACAAATATTTTAATAATAAGTTACAAAATATAATTTTAATTTTATTATTATATGTGATTAATTATGAATTTTTAAATATTATATGTTAGAAAAATAAAAATACAATTATATCATAAAAATAATTTCATATTTAGATGAAGTATTAATGAAATAAGCACAAAAAATATTAATCTTGCATATATGAATATAATTATATTTAATTACAATGATCTAAATAGATAATAAATATATTAAATTATTAAATAATATATTTAGAATTTAAAATATTAATTTTTTAAATAAATAAATAATAAAAATTTAATATATATATATATATATATTTGATTATAATAAATCAAAAATATAATAAAAATATTAAATTATTAAGTGATATATTTAAAATTTAAAATATTAATTTTTTCAATATATAGATATATATATGTGTGAGTGGATGAATGAGTGAAAATATACAAAAAAAATATTTTTTATGTTTTTTAACAAAAAATTTGATTTTATTCAGTTTTTTAATTTTTTTATTTATTTTAATTTTTTGTCAATTTAATTTTTAATAATTAAATCAATCGACTGATCTATCGATTCGTAATTAAATCGATTCAATCGATCAATCTGATTTAATTTTAATAATTATACTGATAATAACTACTACCCCGGTTCAATCTCTCAAATTCGAGCTGTCAATTCGATCATATAACTGACAGAGTCTGCTGCCTTATCACATCTCTAACACGCGCCATCATACTTGTCTCTTTAGCCATCAGCAGTACCAAGTCTACCAAGTTAGGTATTCAAATATGGATAATGTTACTCCAGTCCATATCTCTCTATACCTTACCTTCTCAAAATGCTCGCTGACTTAAGTATCGAAATATTTATCTTGATTCAAATGGACATTTTTCCTTTCTTGCAAGTCTCGGATGGCTCTTTCTCGATCCGATCAACCTACCCCCAGTCACCTCCCGTTTCTCTCTTCTGTAGATATTTCGACGAATATCACTTGGGCAACAAATTTGAATATCGATTTGATGCCGAAACATATAGACAACAAAAAGAAGAAATTGAACTAATTTCTAGATAAAAAATTTTAGGAGAAGAATAAAAATAATTGATACGTTAAAAAAATCAACCCCACAGGGGTTCTCAACTCTCCACGTAGCTACATTCAATTTCCGCCAACATCTCATCAAACAGTTCAGGCCATTCAACTCTCACCAACATCTTATAATGTGGTTCAGGGTCGTCAGTTTTTTCCGATGATGCCTCAGAATCTTCAAAAATTGAAATTTCTGATTCTCCAACTTGGACAGAACAACTATGATCGATTTTGGATCTGTTCTCAAAAAGAGTTCCTTCTTCAATAAACATCTATGGTTATCAATTTGATCCAGGAGCTGCTGTCACCATATTTTTCCATTAACCATACTGTATAAAACGGCGCGGTCATGGCTTCCAACATTCTCTGATTCCATCACACAAAGACAATCTTGCAAGATGCCCAATTGCTCGTTCCAATCAGGATTAACAATAATACTCTCTGGAATTGAAACCTCTATGAATTTCTCGTTGGCCAGATTAAACCCAAAAACTTTCTCATTACGATCAACCCGATGAAGATACCCATTGACAAGAACCCCACAATGTCTGTATTTACACGTCAAACACTGTAATAATGTGCGCAAGTTACAGAAAGAATGATGAAAATGCCATCTTCGTATAAGAAGTTTGTTGGGGCTTTACACTTCCAGTCTTAAACTAAAATATTTTAAATTGTTAATCATAAACATACCATTCCTCAAATTAGCTATAATTGCAGTTTAATGTTGGCATTTATCAATGATAGCATACATTTTGCACTCCCTAATCTTAAAACATGAACAAAAAGCATATAAAACTTGGAAAGTTATAAATTCAGAATTGTAGAACTGCCTTTCATTCACAAATAAACTTCAAATCATGGGGGGATTGCATTAATCTCAACCTCATACATGCCTTCCTTCCTTCGGTCCCCCGAGGAAAAACTAAACAGCATGTACTGAATGGCAAGAAATGAGCAGATTAATAACTTATAATCTACAAAAGCAATCACTATATTTCTATGCATTCTACCAAGGGCTCTGCTACCGTTTTGTGATAAACAGCGATGAATGAATTGCTTCAAGTAGAAGTGGTTGATTAGCACAGGAGTAAGACATTTCTGTCTTCCTCCATCAAACAGATAGCCATGGAAGTTCAGAATGCCATGCTCACAAGTTAAAAGTTTCAGCTGGAGATTTCTTCTTTACTGGTTAGGTCTTCCAAATTTACATTCTCTGCTATGCCCATCTCTATTAGCCCAGTAACCATTGCAGTTATGTCGGATTTTAAAGCCACAGCTAGTTCCTGTTTAATTGTATCATAATTGGGAAGAAACTGTGTGAATTTTGATCCTAAAACAATGTTACTCAATTTGACCATATTTTTTCGAAGAAACCTCTGAAAATCATCAGTAAGCATCATACCTTTCGGTTTTCCTCTGGCTGGTGCTTAAGTACATCCAAAGGCCACTCACTGACCAGCTTCTGAAGTTCAACAGCAATACCAGACTTCTTGGTGTCGGGTAAAGTCTGCAGCCACAGAGTAACCCAATATCTTAACAGAGCAGAATCATGCCAAATGAAAAGGGTTTAACTTTAAAACAAAACTGCACGTTGATTCTCCAGGTGGTTTTATTACTTTCAATATTTGTTTGTCCTAACACTAGTGAGATGCTGGTTAAACTTCATGAATTTCTAAGAGATCAGTTAATCCAAGATTTGGCTATTTGTTGAACTGCCTGTTGCATTCTTTCTTTCTCCATCTCCTCGTTATTTTCAAAAAGAGGAAAAAACCTTTAGAAAAGCCAATTAGACTAATTGAAACAATATGAAGTATTGGCACCTGATTAAGGACTTGAATGACAGCAGCAGCATCATTTGGCTTATGTTCTAGTATTAGACCCTGCAAAATTTAACAGTTGAAAATTCTCTGTCAGATGTGTGTACATTCACCAAAAATTGAATTACATGTCAAATTAATTCTCCAAGCAGAACTTGATACGTAACTGGACAAGATGGGATTGAATACCTTGGCACATGAAAACCCACTCACAAGAGTGTGCTGCTGCATTGACTCAGATCTCAACTTCTCAATTTTCCACAGTGATTCAGTATCTCCTGTAAATTAGAATTTAGATATCATTTGGCAAAAAGAAGTTGATTGATCCCATGCATAACAGATAGGATTTTTTTCAACCAATGGGAAAAAGAGAAATCTAAGACAAGGTAAAATGATGAATACAATGCACTTGTCCCATCACATAGTGTACCTGTGATGTACACGACCTTGTAACATGATATTGTGAAAATTGGAAAACGAAAGTGATGATCCTCTGTTTACTTCTATTACTGCAACTGAAATTCATTACACATGTAGATGATCGAAAACATGCTTTCACGTGGTTTAAGGATAAAATTCTCCCACAACTTCAGAGAACTTGTATAGAGATATCACAAATAGCATTGCAGATACAAGTGCACAAATCCACAAACTAACCCCAAGCCCCTAGAGGAAAAGAAGAGTTTTCTGAAAATTTCATTATTTGACACCTAAAAAAAACAAGACAGTAAAAATAGATTACATAAAATAAAACATCTTTTAAAATAGATTAAATAAAATAAAACATCTTTTCTACTTTCTGAAAATCTTATGGATAAAACATTCAAAACTGGAACACTAACAATTATCCATAAAGATTATGAAATAGCATATAGATACACACTATAAGCACAAACTCAAAGCAAAATTAATTATTTATAGAAAAGGAGAATTGAGAAGACCTCTTTTGGTAGCCAAATCCATCCACATGTCAAATGCAGTTTTTCGTAGTTTCACTCCAGCCTTGACAAACCTTTTTGCATGCTTTGACATTAATTTCCAGTCATCAGCATTGTAACAAATACTGCAAATGTCAAAACAATATCAAAATCATGCTCATCCTATGAGTGTTTCATGAGCAATATAATAATCAATCAACAATAAGCTTTAGCAAAACTTCAGAGAACGCTTTTTTATGCTAGCAAATTAAGGATTCCAAGATTCAAAAGTATTGAGCAGTGCTTGGACCCCCAACCTTGTTTTCAACCAAACAATAGTTTCAAATTTTCAACTTGGTGGCAAATAAAGATGCCAGAATAAAAGCAATTCAAATCCATTGACTTCAGATTCACACCAGATGCAAAACTTGCAAAATGAACAAGCATCAAACTTTTAAAGCAGATCATAAATTCTAATGAGTTTTCTATTTGAATACTTGAGTAGAAGCAGACAACTACAAATCCAAAAGAACTTTCTTTAGAATGTCAAGCATTAGAAATTTTCGAGAAAGCAATGCTAACCAAAAAGGGTTGTCGTTATTTAGGTGCATGTACCTGAAAACAATATCAGCCGTACTAGGCTGTGCTGCAATGTCATTCTTTTTCATAATTTTCAGCACTTTAACCATGAAATTTACATCATTGTGTTCCTTAGCATATGACTGCAATCAAGTTACAGAAACCATTTAATAATCATGAAATAAACAAGAACAAGAAAATCTAAAAACCTAACAGAAGGGGCTAACACAGTAGATACCAGCAAATGATTGGCAGATCCAATATCAGGAGTCAATCCATAAACATTATGTTTCCACAAGGCCTTCTTTCCTGCAATTATAATAACTTAGGTTCATGCAATTGCAAGCCACATATTATAATAAAAAATTTTAAAAAAAAAATTCAAAGCACGGATTTTTGAGGGTGCATACAAGATTAATGCAAAACTCGATATTTTAATCAGGAAGAGCGAATGCAAAACTTAAAATGAAAGGCAGTTCAGTATATACAAACCAAAGTCCAAGGCATCAACTCGAGCACATGCTTTAGTAATTTCACGGCAAAGATTATTGTTAAAATTGTCATGTATGCGAAGATTTGATAGCCTCTGCATGGTAAAACCCCAGCAATAAAATTTCAAGCAACAGCAATTCAAACTCATTCCTAGTAAATAACTAAACAGGAAGAAAAACACAATTATCCAAAAAAGCTATGAGATTAGGGACTAACAAATCTGCGCAGATTCTCCAAAGTATCAAAAAGAAGCTTAATATCCTCACGGCTTTTACAGTTACCAATCAATGACCACAACCAAGCATTGTGAGCCATTGTCCGTTTGACATTCACAGATTCAAGTATTTTATCATAAAGCTCTTTCACAGCCTCTGCATTCAACAAGGCAAAGCAATCACCAAATAGTAAAACCCTCCATAACCAACCAATACAAAGAGAAAAAAATTAAGCAGAATGAATCAAGGAACCTGTTGGCCTACTCTCAGTAGCAGCAGCTTCAGTAGAAAATGATGCTTTTACAGTCCTTGAGTACATTGGATGCTGTCCCATCCGCAACCAATTGCCTTTTTAAGTACCCAGAAAAAAAAAGGCATACAATTTACCTTACTTAGGAACTATTTCAGCTAATTCAGTAACTAAGCAAAAGCCAAAAAGAAAACAAAGAAAAGGAATCAACTTTCCCTTAAATTCAAAGATGTAAAGAGTACCAGAGAAGTAGAGGGAATGGGAAGAAAAGAAGTGGTGGTTTTGCCGTTGTTGAGGAGTGTGAGGAGCGATTTCAAAACGAATATCAGAGGAGAGCACTTGGCTATTGGTGAGAACCCAAGGCTTCAAAGCCCTAGCGAGACGACGCGCGTTTGACAGGACTTGCATAGCTTTGAGTCGTCCGAGTTAAGCGTGACTCGGTGGATTCTGGTTTGAAAGTAAACTCGGGTGGGTGCAGTCAAGAGAGGCTGCAATCAAGTAAGCCTGAAACTGATCAGGGTTTAGGAATGGAAGGGAGAAAATAGGTTGTGTTCGAGTGGACGGCGGCCTACTGTATTGCCCTGCACTTACTTATGCTAATTTTTGTTTCATACCACTAAATTTCATACTTAGAGATCCTTCTTGCTGTAATTTTGTTCTTTTGATTAAATATCTGCTGTAGGGTTTTAATGCTTTTTTGAGCTCAATTTTTTTTTTAACATTTTTCATTTTTAAATTTTAATTAGCACTATAAATTAAGATAGCTTTTTTTTATTTATTTATAAAAAATAAATAAACTAAACATTACACCGAGGTGAACCGGGCAAAAACCAGACAATTAAGATTGCTTGTGAATTGGATAGAAAATAAATATTAGAATCTCAATTTTTATGCCTTTCTTTTCTTAATTAAAGTTCAATTTATTTATGTTTAGATCCATAAATTTTCAAATTTTTTTGGTCTTTCTACATAGACTCGAACCCTAAGTCAGTCCTAAATCTTTCACTTGAGTGTCATCCGATCAAATACCGATAATTATGATAATTAGAATTAGGGGTGTTCATTGGACGGGTTCGGGATGAACCCGACCCGAATAACTCAAAACCCGATTTTTTTTTTCTATATTTCGATTTTTTTCTTATATTCCAATCATATCCTACCTTACGAATATTTCGGACCCCTACCCGAATAACCAGCACAATTTCGGATCCCGCCCGAATAATCTGAACAATCTAAATTTATTTTTTCTTTTATTTTAAATTATTTAAAAGAGAATTCAGGTCGGGTCAGGTTGAACTTGCACGATTATCAAAACAATGCGCTTTGAAAGGAAAATATTTATTTTTCGAATTAATGAAGGTTTAACCCAAATCCGAACAACCCTAAAATCCCTAACCCTACCCGAATTTCTTGTTCGGTGTCGGTTGTTTGGGTAGAATCGGGTTTTGAACACCCCTAATTAGAATGAACACTTTTTTATTTTTAGCATCATACCCAAAACATGAAAGTTAAAACATTTTTTATATATATCTGCATATTTTTTTTCAAAAAAAATAAAATTTAATTAATACTTTTATATTTAACTATTATTGTTTTATAATTACAAAGGATTTATTGAAATAAATAAAATAATTTTGAAGACAAGTATCTCATAAATAATAGATCTTAAAAGAGATACTTTCTAAAGAAATAAAATAAAATAAGACCCAATCCTCAGTTAGCTGCTGAGAAATAAACAACAGCTTTGATATAATGTTTCCTCTATGTTTTGCACCATGATTTAATTTATTATAACTTTCTCATGTAAACACGGTTAATTTGCACGATCCATCCCTATGCACTCATTCATAAACCGAAAACCAATTTTTACAATACAAATATAACATAAAAATTACATCTCTCAATAGCATTCTAGTATATGTATCAGTCTCACTGAGGTAACAATTAGTTCAACACAATCATTGAAAAGGAATGTACAATCCAATACAGCTGATGATAAATTCAGCCAACCAGTTATTCAATACAATCATTGATTGCACAATCACACAGATTCCACAGCACCACAAACAACATTCTTATGAATCGCTGTGTTTGTAATGTTACATCAAACCCAGATATTTGATAATCAACTGGGCTATCAACTCCACAAATTGGAGGAAGAATCAACTTGGGCAAGTTTTTGAGGCATGAATACAAAATGCTACTGCCAAATCATAATTGTATGATTATATGTAATAATATAAGCAATAATCTTTGAAGATTGGTTGATCTGTAATTGAATTTGCCCTATCTGTTTTATAATAAAGGATGCAAGCTCTCAATGGCATGGCTGCATACCAGAAAAAGAGTGTCATTCAGGAAGAACAGGAGGTGCAATTGTGCGCGTATTGTATGATCTGCAGTGGCTGCATTTCTGCCCAATTATGTGGAAGTATACTTCTGTTGTGTCATTGCAGTCATTGCATAGGATCCAAACCTGCAAATCAGTGAATCACCCCCTTCTTCTAGACATTTTCCTCGTAACATTTCATCAAGAGACGATACATGCTAATTTCACTATCGTCTCTGAATTTGCACTTAGTATCAGTAATGTCCTGAACTTCAAATTGTAATGAAGAACTTTAATTCTTGTAGCAATTCAATCCTTCTAGTATTTGACTTTCCGTTCAAATATTGTGGCAGACAAAAATAAAGGTGGAAATATTTGGTTGGATTAAAAAATTCCACTTGGCATCCTACATCATTGAAGTAACCGTGCCCGGATGAAAATTAATGCTAGAAGGATTTTTACTGCCACAGAAACTAAAGTTCAGAGATTTTTTTCTTCGCACGTTGAAGGTTGGGAACACTGATGCTAATAAATGCAACATTCAGGGCAAAGAGTGAAAATTGCCCATCTATAATTCTGTGTCAAATTTTATACCAGAAAACCAGCAACTGTGAGGCTTTCATGGTACTAGTTAATACATATACAATTGAATTCCACACGAATTGCTTTCTTTTACCATAAATTCATCTTAATGCATGTTCAAAAAATCAAAGTATCCAGAATACAACAAAAAATCTTGGTTGATTCACTAGTAGGATATTAAATTATGGCAAGCAATAAATAATTGGTAAAGAAGCTAAACTAGATATGTAAATCAGGTTAAACAGATGTTAAGGATGGAAGTGAACACCTTCTTGAATCGGTAATCCTCTGGCATGATAGTTTCTTCAATCTGAAAACATAATAATCCACGAGTTTCTTGCAGATAAGTTCAACCAACAAGAAAAATATTCAGTGAAAGGATTAAATTGTGAACATCCATGTGCCAATCAGTTTAAGCCTACCTCCTCATCTATTCTTTTCCAAGCTTTAGACATGTCAACCACTGTTTTGGAGCATATAGGGCAAGAACATCTGCAAATTCAAATTGGCACTAAGTTTTGAGTAGAGGATTGCCAACAAAGAAAAAGGGGGGCTGTGGGTTCTATGGAAGCTTACTTTTCATGCTTTATCATCGCCCTATAACACTCAAAGTGCATGGTATGCCCACATTTCATTACGGTAGTGTCTTTTAAGGAGTCAAATAAGTACTGCAGAATTACATAATGGGATTTATCAGTGTATCACAGAAAAAGGAAACTTCCCAGATTAAGCAAACACAAACTGACCTCATAGCATATGGGGCAGTGATGACGCATAGAGTTCTCCACACATGAATGATTACCGAGAAGGCTAATTGAGTAGCAAGAACCTGCACTTTCACTAAACACCGTTAGTCTATAGAAGAACCTGACAGAAAGAACTGACATCATCATGCATGGATTAGATCTAAATCATAAGAATTCGCGAGAAAGAAAACAAATGAAGGGACATACCACACTTCTTGCAGTGGAAATAGTTCTCACGAACACCAATTCTGTTTTAGATCACAACAGCTGTATCAATTAGGCACACAAGCAGGAAAAAGAAAACGGTCACAATTGGCCAAATTATGCTTACTGACCTACAAATTCCACAATCATCGCAATGGAACTGCCCTTTCTTAGTCTGCAGAAGAGTCAGGAAAGGTAACATCAGTTCCTGATATTAACCAAGAATCACTAACATCAAACAAGAAAAGAAGCAATATTTCTTTGAAACCAATATTAGTAATTCAACTTTGAAATGCAAATTACATCATCATCGTAGAATTTGCAGACTCCACAAAAGTATTCCCCCATATTGACTCCACAGTTTGTACAGACTTGGGCAACCTGGAATACAAGTGAAATTGATAGAATTAATGTTGAAATGGAAAATCCAAAAAAGAAATATTAACAATTCAAACCTAGAATTATACACACCGGCTGCTCTGTGTCACAAACTGAACATATTACCTGACACGTGAATATAAACATCATTAGTCTCATCAGTGCATATATACATATTGGACGATAACTCTATAGCCAGAGAAAAATGTCAGATTAGCATACTTGCTTGACATCATAGCGATCGAGCTCGTGGCGATCATAGGGGTTCTTCAACTTGCTCTAATGAATCAAAACAAAGGGAAAAAACAATTGGCGTCAGAAAAAGATTCACTTAAAAATGTCTTAAAGGTAAAAGGTAACGAGTGAAAACTATAGTTCCCAACATCATGGAGTGATCAAGGAAAGGGGATTATAACAACTGACAGGGAAAATAATCAAGGAAATGAAACTGAGCATGCTTTAACGAACAAGAAGAGATCTACCCATATCAAAAGAAGTTCAAAAGAAACGATTTTGAGTTCAAAAGGGAAATCGAGAAGCGATAAGTATAATTCCCGACATCATGGAGTAATCAAAGTACAGAGATCACAACATCTACCAAGGACACCAATCTAGGAAATAAAAATCAGACAACAGAAATCAAACCAAATCAATAAAAGTTCCAAAATAGAAAATTTTGAGCTGGGAATGGAAATCAAAAAGAAATAATACCGCGGCCTCGTTGTGACAATGACGACAGGGAAAGATCTCGTTGCAGCATGGAGCTCGAATCTGGCATCTTCTCCTGTAATGCTCGCATCTAAAAAAAGAAATGAAATCAAATGAAAAAAGCAGGCAAAAAATTGGATATGATAAAGCGTGAGGAAGTTAAAGAAGAGGAAATGATAAGAAAGGAATTTTTATTGCACCCATAGCCCATCTTCCCAAAATCGAGTCTTCCACTAGATGGAGTCATGCCTTCCATTAGTTTTGGATAAAAATGGATACCCTGATGGATTTGCGAGGAAAGCGCAGAACAAGGAAGGGGCAAAGGCAAAGAAAGCAATTTTCTTTCCTGAGCAGGGAAGATTGGGTTGCTTTCGTTTGCCTTCTCTCAACCCCAAACAGTACAGGGAAGGTATTCATCATGAAAAGACAATACCTTTATATTTAGAATCGATTCACTTGCAATTTGCAATATTTTTAATGCAGAAAAAAATAGCCACAATAAATTATTATCCTCGATCTTCGGTCACTATTTTATTGGTATAATAAGTAGCATGGAAGCCCACTAGGAGGAAAGAGATAGAGAGGATAAGGTGGCTGACCTGGTTTGCTGATGATGACTTGGAGGAGGGAGAGGGAGAGAGAGAGAGGCGCCGCAATCCAGGCGAATTGGAAATCACTCATCAGACAATCACAATACCTCTTGCTTTAAGATGCTGTTAGCTTTAGTTCTTTTAGGCAATTTCACAAGCAATTACAAGACGCGCTTTTCACTTTTTCTTCATAATTTTTCTTTTCCTGTTCCAATGCAATAGGTAAATAAGGGAGTTTGCCGAATCAAGGTCGTAAATTTAAAATAAATTAAGAGAAATTAGCAAATAATGGCCTAATAAAATATTCATGACTACGAAGCTGAAACAGAAAGCAATTCATGAATAAAAAGAATATTTTCGAATTAATTTTATTTATGATTACTGAATTTATATCTTATTATTCAAAAATAATCGATTTATTTTTTGTAACAGAAATATCACTGAATTTAATATCAATTTTCATAAAAAGTTATATTGACCGAATTTCAAAAAGACCTTAGCCGGATTGATGACGTGACATGCACCTTGCACACGTGGATTTGATTACATTGACACATCATCAGATGATGTATCATATTAGACACGTCATCAGTCATGCCAGCTTTTTTATCCACGTCATCATTACCACATTAGCATGCCCATTTGTTGACAGAGGAAACAAACGAACGAATGGGCAAATGCCATGTGTAAAAGGAGAAACCTATTTGACTTCTTGTCTTCAACTAAAGAAAACCAAGTCTCTTTCCCATTTTGTTTCCCGATCATTAAGAAACACTTCTCTCTTTGCTCAACACTCTTAACTCCCTCTTCCAAATCCAGGCACAAGGTGATTTTGTTTATCTTTTTAATGAAAAAATCGTAGATCTTGAGTGGGTAGAAAAATTATGGATGTATTTACTTATAAAAAATAATTTTTTGTTTTCTGTTTTTTTAAAAAATTAAAATATTTATTTTATTTAAAAAATTTAAAAAATATATTTATTTATTAATAAATAAAAAACTATAGTGTTTATTTGTGTACACGCATATATGGCGTTTGCCCATTCGTTAGTTTGTTTCCTCAGTCAAAAAGTGGGCATGCTAACGTGGATAAAAAGCTGACATGGTTGATGACGTGTCTAATATGACACGTCAGTTGATGATGCATCGCTGTAATCAGATCCACGTGTGTTAGATATGTGATATGGCATGTCATGTCATCAATTCGGTCAAGATTTTTACCGAAATTCGATCAGACTTTTATAAAAATTAATGCTAAGTTCACTAATGTTTCTGTTACAAAAATAAGTTGATTACTTTTACGTAATAAAATTAATCCGACATCCTCCCATACTTACTTGTATGAGTTAAGGTCAGCCATTTCAACTTCCAAGATTGGTACCCTGTACAAACTGTCTTCAAGTCTTTTTCCCTCGTTTTTCCCTTTAAAAGGCTCTTTTCAAATTTTTTTATTTTGTTCTCTCAGTTGTCAAATCTGCATAAAATAAATTTTTTTATTTTTTTGCTCATTGTGATTCTAATAAAATAGGTAGTAATGTAATATAAATAAATAAATTTCAGTAACTAAAATATCATTAAGAGTACTTGTAAGATACTTGATAATATACCGCATAACACGAAGCTAAGTTGGGGAAAGCTTCTACTAATTTAATCAATGATTTTTAATTTAAATCCTATGAATACAGTTGTATTAAATTTCAAATGGAAGAGTTTTACCGTTCTAATAGTCCTATTCAGCTCAAGTAAAAATTAATATGAGTGTAATAATTTAAATATTCGTTTATTATACCTTATGATTTGATAAAAAAAAATTATTAATAATTTTTTTTTAATAATTTGATAAGAAGAATGATAAAATTAAAAAGAAAAATAATAATACTCGTGCAATTTTTTGAAAGAATATTTAAATATATAAATCTATGACATTTGGAATGCAAACTTGTAGAATAAATATCCATTTCATGTTCACTATTCTATTCTAATATAAAGGAAATGTGCAGAAGTAGATTAGATCTTCTTAGCAACAAATTATATCAGTACCAACTGCAAGTTGCCCTAATAATTTAATAAATTCGAATATTTTCCTTATTTTTTTCTTATAAATAAAGGAAAAAAGGAGAAAAAGTTACTACTTTTTGCAATATGAATTTATGATTTGTATGTTAATTTATTTACAAATAGGCTGGAGAGTCAAATTATTGAACTTGTTGCTTAAATCATAGCATATTTCATTTATAAAATAAGTTTATAATTCGGTACTGTGTGTGAAAAAAATAAATAAAAAAATTCCTATTTAACGGTCATAGAGAATGCTGGTTCATTTATTATAAATCAAGCTTATGCTATACTATATAATAGGCCTAATAAAATTGATTCAAACCCAAAATGCCATCCAAATCTAAATAATAAAAAAAAAGATCTAAACCCAATCCAACCAACAAAATTACTTATTGGGTTGGGTCAATCAAAAAATGATCCATCTAATTTCTTAATTTATTGAGTCTGATACAAGGTGCCCAATGGGCATCTCTCTTTTACCCGATCCAGTTCTCTTCCTCCCCCTCCTCTCTCTCTCTCTAAATTGTTTGTTCCTTCCACTTTTGTTATTTGTAACGTTCTGAAACCACTATCGGCATTAATAATGCTTTTCGCTAATGAATAGTGATGCTGATATTGAATAATACCACCCTGGGCCTGTCGAGACCAACAAAAATTTTATGTCGTTATTGGAAAGTACAATTCATGACGAGTCCGGTGGTATAATTTGAGTTGAAATTAAGGTCAAATAGTCCTTGAAAATTCAAAAATAAAAATAGATCATGGGACCAAAAAGGATTTAAACTAACTTTGACCCATTTGAAAATATTTTACAGACTTCTGAAAATTATTCCGATCGCATGGAACATATTATAATAATGAATATTAATTTTTAGAAGAGAAAAATAAAATTTTGTATACTTTTAAAATTTAGAATTTTCAGACCGATCGAAAATATTTCGATACCCTAAAACCTATTGAAACGAATTTTGATTGATTCAAAATTTTAAAAACAACTTAATTATAATATTTATGAATTTTTGAAATAATTTTGGTAGAAAAATAAAATAAAGATGGATGGACTAATAAAAAATGAACCAACATGCATTAAATCCATTAGTCGACCCAATTTCGTTAAACTCATTTAGATATTGGTCTTTTATTATACATATTTTTTTACCCATTTATGATCCACCCATTAATAATTCAATCCAAACCCATTAATCCGCCCATTTGCCGTCTACATAGTGTTGTATACTCTTTCAATTAATAAATAAGTCTCAATCCTTTTTAAGAATAGGTATTCATAAATAATTATTTACATTCCAAAAATAGATATCATTAAATAAGAATTTACAACTTTGTTTTTATTAAAATAAATATTTATTCAATTTTTAAATTGCAATTAATATTCTTTTTTTTTTTCAATCTATCTGTCTATTAATTGTTTTTTTTTGAAAGGGTAAATTAACTTAAAATGATTTATAAATTGGTAAAGTGCACACTTATTTGTAAAATGAATAAAATATTATTTTTCTTTACTACTATTAATTTTATTTTAATAAAGTGACAACCAGTTTTTTATGGCATTGTAACTTCGAATTGGTCAATAAATAAACATGATTTTTTTTTAGAACAACATAAATATGATTTGATTGGTAATACATTCATAATTATGAACCGAGGGAATAATTAACGTCAATTAAGAAGCTTACAATTACAATACACTGGTTGATTAATTAAGGTTAACTTATAACTATGCAACAGAGGAGGGGAAAAAAACAACTTAAAAAACCATTTAATAATTATCTAAAAATAAACATCCATGATTAGCGTATCTTTTCATTTTGAGCTGCCAAATCCAATGAAAATTTCATATGAACCCCCAAAAATACAACAGAAAAAACAGTTTCTTATCAGTTATTAATAGCAAACTATATAAACCAAATTAAATTCAAACAAAATTAAAAACACATTACCATATTTTCCATTTGAAGAAATACAAAAATGGGTTGTGGAAAATCAAAAGAATCTGTGGACACAGAGAACACAATTACTGTCAAGAAATTCAATAGCAAGAAAAGCAAAGACAGAGAAACTGTTAATGCAGCAGAAGAAGAGAAGAATTTGAAAGTGAAGGACATAACTGAAGATAAGGAATTGAAGAAAAATAACAATCATAATAATAATAATGAAGAAGAAGAAGACGAAATTGTGTCAAAAGAATTACAAATAAATAAAGATTATGAAGAAATTATTTTCTCAAAAGAATCTCCAAAGAAAGATGAAGATATGGAATTTTTCTCTCCTCATGTTGGTGCAGGAAAGGAGACTTTGTTCACCAATTCAGTTAAACAAAATCATGATGATCATCATCAAGGTTTGTCATTTATATTATCTAAATTTCTAGTTATTTTTGATCGATCTATTATTTGAATTAAGTAAAGGCTAAAAATTCTAAAAATACAATGCTAAAATTGCATTTTTCTTAGCTTTTTCTAATCTCTTTTGACTCGCCTAAAAAATTGTTTAACGGCTGTTGCGATGTTTTGCCAAAAAAACAAAAGTGATTTGTGATTTAAGTTAACCAGTTTATGCAGTTTTGGAAGAAACCCGAATTAAGAAGGAAGAGGACACGGCCAAGGAAACAGTGAAAGAAACAAGTTTAGAATCTGAAGTTTCAAGCTCTCAAGAAGAGACAAAACAGAAGGTCGAGGAGGTACTACACTTACTAACTGATTAATCAGCTTAATCTGTCTGCATTAACGTATCTCATAGTCCAGTAATTTACTCTGCAAGAGTTTTTTTTATTGGATAGCTCTGTTATTCAAACTTAGAAAATACTGATTGAATAATTCGTTTATCAATTTTTATATTATGAAAAACAAAATCATACACATAAAAGAATCTGATTGCCAATAAAGGAATTGAAAACAGCTAAAAGTACCATTATTTATGCAGGAAAAGGTGACCGTTGAGGGATCAGAAGGCACCGCGAAGGAAAGATCAGAATGATATGAAGCTTGTCATATGCATTATACCTTTTTCTTTTCTTTTTCAAATTTATTGGATGTTCCAAGGCAAATAATTTTTATTTCTCTTACATTTATTATTGATTCGGTGTAGACTGAAGTATAGGCAATAAAATTCCAAGTACAAATTCCTATTTTTATATAAAATCGTTCCAATTCTCAAGGGATGGGATTCATACCCAATGTCAACTTGTAAATTTGTAATGGTATTATGATTTAAGCTAGGAGAATGTAGCCTACAGGTATCAATAATAATCTAAAAAGCAAAGGAGAAAGTATATCTTTAGTTATATTTCAAATCAGATAATCTGTAGAAAAATCTGTCCAAAACTGTAATTATATCAGCAAACTTTATTGGGAGCAAACTCCAAAATTTTGCACCTAAAAACTATCAATTAGGAGAGGGAGAGGGTAGTTGGATTTACAGAATACCAAACTTAAAAAATATGCAATAGTAAAGTAACTTCTAGGAATGTATTGATCTAATTCACCATTTGGCAGCTGGAAAGATTGTCCATGAAATGATTCCACTAGCAAATCACAGAATTCAGAAGCTATATTATTTGCCAAATACAAGGTTAAAAGTGGTTTCAACTTTCGATAAATAGTAATAGTGTTCATATGAACAAGATTGAAACTGTACACGACTGAATATCTATAAACACATTCTTCTCTTACCATCATGCCTATAACGCTATCCGCTACAAACACTTGACAAAATTGTGAAGAGAGAAAAATCCACATGGGAAATCTTGATTTGCCTCGAACAATATTCTAAATATCTTTGCTCCCACCATCCATCTCTTTTTTCAATTTCAGAATAGGAGAGGCAGGACGTCTGGACAAAATGAAATTTCCTTCATGATCTGTTTTGCCATATTTGTTTAATCTATGATCCATCACGATCCCACAAGATCTCGTCTCTCCCATTAAATCCACACCGTAGTAACTTAAATGATCTGAAATGCTGGTACCAGTTACTGACCTGCAAAGATTAGGACACAGGCTTCAGAACCAGGCTGAGCAAAAAAATTCAAATGCATCATTTTCTGGAGTACTAAGAAGTACTAAGAAATTAGCACTTAAACATCCAATTGTAAATATTGCAGAATAATGGATGAAATGGAACTGAAATCAGTATCTCAACCGATCACAGATAATGTTGATAGAAATGCTCACCTGCTACACTCAGGATCTTCACCGGATCCATCACAGATCTTCTCTACGCTATAGACCAGACTTCCCAATCCTATGTTGTAGAGCCACACCTGCAAATAATAGCAGTCCGGAAAAACAATGATGAGAACAACTCCTATGCACGTTAGCACGAGAAAGTCATGTCTGGCTTGACTGGACATAAGTGGTTTATAGGCACATGAGAAAGTTAGCTTATTGGACCCAAATATTGTCAATGTACACATTTCACACAAGGCCCAGTATGAATAACAGTCTCATTTTAGTGCCAAATTTTGTATGCATAATGTTACCATATCAGTGTCATTAATCTCAGAGTGGAAACATACCTCTCTAGGAAAGTGGTGGTATGTCTTTTGAGGGAAATAACTATAGTACGGCGGTAAATGAGGCACCATATCATGGTCATGCGTGACTCTGATTGTATTAGGCACAACTTGGCTATAGTAAGATGAAAAGGCAGCATTGCCAATACGAGGTTGTCCAAACGTCATAACCTGAACATTCTTGGCTTCAAGGTTAACCTGAGAAGAAACAAATATTACTTTAACAGAAGCTCTGCATGTCAAAAGCAGGCTTTAAAGTAAGCTAAAACAGTAATGTTAAGGAAGAAAAGCCCAATAAACAATAGATGGATGCAATTTCAATTGTATCAAGAACAAATATCTCCCTTACTGTTAGATCAAGTCCACAAAAGGCAGCGATAGCCCCTCCCATTGAATGCCCAGTCACCATGATATCAATATCTCCATAATAGTCCCTTGCTCTTTTGACAGCATTTAATATCCCAGGGCGTAATGTTGTGTTATGGTAAGCAGAATAAAATCCATGGTGCACCTGAAAAAATGCAAGAGTAAGGATTAAAACTTCAACTACAAAAAAGAAATGATGAAAAATTCGAAAGAACCCTTCAAGAATACACACCATTGCATCAGGCATGCCAGGGTAATTCAGATCCAGCTGTTTCCAGAATAGGTCTTCAATCCAATTCTGTATGCTGTAAAAATTCAGTGACCCATTAGGAAAGAAAAAACCAGGCCATTTTACAAGCTAATATAACCTCCATTTAAGTGTAATTTCATGAGAAGATATTAAATCTACTCTATTTTTATGCTTTATCCATTTGACAGCAATAAGCCGATATTAAACAAATACTACAGAAAACATCCCAAGTGTTAACTGGTCCTAGGATAATGTAAGAGGCAATAGAATGCATCAAATAAGATTGATCGGATGTCAATGATTGTGTTTTGCTGTTAGATACTTCCAATCTTGAGAGCAAGCTAACACAACTCTGGATATTATGCCTTTTGATCTTGCATAGAATAATCCTATGCAGCACGATCATACAAAGGCATATATAAGTTTGGTAACTGCGCACTATTTCTGTGGATGACTGCAGAAGTGCAGAAATATTTCAGATGTCCACCATGCTATATGAGAATGATACTTTCACCTGACTTCTTTTTCATCCCATCCTCCGTTCTCTCTCTCTGACACCCCCTCCCTCCTCTCTATTCCCCAGACATTTGTTTTACCATGGGCAGCATATAAATTCTAGCAATCATTTTTTAAAGTTAGCTGAACAAACTAGGTTCAATTAGAGTCAGCACAACTAAAACAATGGGATCCAGATACCTGTTGTCCTGAGTTCCTCGAAAGGCAATGACTATGGCATTAAGGTCCGTTGCCACACCAACAAATGCCTATAAAAGACAGCCTTAAAGATGATTAGTCATATATAAAAGAAGAAGAAGAAGAAGAAGAAGAAGAAGAAGAAGAAGGTTCACGGTTCTTTCAGTGTGCAATATAAGAAAGAGAAATATACCTGTAGACAGTGCTTAACATCAACAATCAGCTCTATAATCTCAAATCCCTGTCTCCAATCAATGACATAAAATTAGGCCAATCAATTCAAGAGATCAGAACATAATTAAACAGGTGAGACCAGAAACTTTGTAGATCAAAGTACCTCAGTCAAATCATCACATCTTGAACATGTCCAGGTAAACAATTCGGACATATCTGACAAATATACCTGTAAATTCAAGCTAGTTTCAGTTGCCAAATAAGTTTAGTGAAGTTTTCAGTTCCACATGTATAAGTTACACTACAATGTGATGATGATACAGCAATTAAGAGTAACTGTCCTCTAATGGTCTCAGATTTGGTGCCATAAGGAACTTACTGCAGAAGCATATTCAACCAATATAGTGGCAAGAGTGTGATTGTAAACAGGTAAATGATCATTATGCTTGTGCTTTTGCTTAAGCTTGAGTTCTGCAGCAGAAAATAAAAACTTTTTCAGTTTTCAGAAATTATACTCCAATTTTATGACCAACCAACCATCCATTCTTCTTCAACACAAACACAAGTTATTTCAAACTGTAAGAGATTGTAAGCATTTTATAGAACAGATCTAAGAAAACAGTGTTATTCCAATCGCCACAATGGACTTCATAAAGTTGGCAGCACATTTGGAGTAGGAAAAGAAAAAACTCCTACTTAAATTTCACTTTTTCGAGCTGCAAATAGAGTAGCATTGAAGATGCAAAGTACAAACAATTTTCCCAATCTCACAACCTCCTGTCTACAACATGTAAACAGGCATCGACCAACTCATTCATAAAAAAGGAATCACCTTGAGATTATGAAACATATAAAAAAAAATAAAGCAGCAGCAGAAGAAGAAGACAGCTTCAAAACAAAAGTTCCCCGACTTGGCGAGAGCCACTAATTCGCGATTCCACGGATAAACCAGATATAGAATTTAAAGTTTAAAACCTTGCGGTAATTTTAATTAATTCCATTTCAAGTAATTAACAGAAACACATCCCCAAAACTAAACCTCGTGCAATTATAACTCTTGGCAATAAATTAGGAAGATAAGATGGGATTTTATCATAAAAGGATAAAATTAAAATATCACCTCTCCCACAAGAGAAAGCAAGTAGACACACGAAAATCGCAGTTAAAAGACTCCTCCTTCGCCCCATATTCTGCATCAAAAAACGAACACGAATGAGTCAATCGCTCGAATTGAATTTACCATAAAAGAGCAATAACAGATCCAATTAATTACAAATTGAACATAGAGAACCCTCTACTCCAAGCACAGTGATATCCTATCTCCGGTGACCGCAATACACCGTCAGATTCGCAAAGGACCAAACTTTGCGTCCTCCCTTGGTTAGCAGATGAAGTACTCTGACGTTGAATTAATGTGATCTAATTTTTTCTGGAATTACCCATGGTGCCCTTGAGTATAACTGGAATTTGCCGTTACATGCTTGGTATTTGAGCTTTTCATGACGGTAATTTTATAATTTGATCATTGGCTTAACGTGCGAAACCCGCAATTGTGCGGTGGACGTGGATGTTAATCGGATTCGGATTTTGTTTTGGAGCAGACGGATAAGGATTTGGATTGACCATCAATCTGGTTAATCCGAATTCCGTTTTGTCTCTATCCTTCTTTCTCCGCCACTATTATTAGTGGGATATTCTTTGCCAAGATTCGGAATATACATACACATTTTTTAATTTTCTTTTTGTTTTATAACTTTTGAGTTTGAGTGCTCATCCACCCTTTTTTCTAAAATATATAGAAAAATATATACCACATAATCCCTCAATGTATAACATAATATAGACTATTACATAGCATCATAATAACAAATAATAAGTAATTAACTAATATTATTTTCGTTCATTTTTAAATGTCACTTTTAACTCTTAGCACGTAAATTAAAAAATAATTCATATATTTTAATATTATATAAAATATTAGTAATGGACTTTATTGTCATTTCATTAATTAACATACAAAAAATTACAATATATATAAATGAATTTAAAAAATCAAAATAATGATAAAATAAAAAATGCATTAAATTTATAGAATGTGATTTGATGTGCGTGCGTATCTAAATGATCAGATCGATAAATAACACATAATTCGACAATTCAGATGCGCACATACATCGGATTACTACTCTAAATTTTATTTTGAATTTTAAAAACAACGCCGAAAGTCAAAAAAAATGGATGCTAAAAGGGAAGGACATCAGTATGAAATTGATATAAAATAAAATAAACATACTATTGCATGCTTGGGAAATTTTTAAGAATAGGAAACTGATTTTAAAATGAATATACTCTTACATGCTTAGGAATATTCACATTTCAAGTTATATATAAGTTGGTATCTTCCGTGTTATTGATATTTTTATTCAAAGATAAGAAACTGTTTTTTTTTTTTAAGTATATATAACAAAAGAAAATCAGTTTTTAAAAATAAAAAACAAAAATAAAATAAACTGGATTGGGCCTATGACAGACTGAAAATATTTATGGATCAGCCCAGCAAGCAAGCACAAGAAACGCACCGCCAAAAGTTCCACCCGGTCCAAGCCTTGCAGCGAACCACCGAGGCGCGGGCCTAGCCGAGCTCCATTAGGCGGGAAATGACATTTCCACAGCGATAAAAAGGCGGGAGATTCCAATTCACTCCAAACCGGGTCCAGATTCACCCGGTCCAAATTTAGCTGCTAAAATCGCCACACCTATAAATTCCTAAATCGAAAGGACTGAATTGGTTCTCTCTCATTTGAGTCGTATTGTTAGAAAGTCGCTTCCAATTTAAACTCTCTTAGAAAGAAGGAACCCTCGATCTCAGGGGAAAAGCGAAGCAATGGCGAAACCCTCGAAACAACCGGTATCGTCCGATGACGCTCTATCTGACGGCGTCAATTCTTCCGAGGAGGAGCAAGTTAACGAGCAGATCAACGAGGAGGAGGACGAAGAGGAGCTTGAAGCTGTTGCTCGCTCCGCCGGTTCTGATGACGATGAAGCTGCCGACGATGTCAACGGCGACACTGATGTTGATGAGGTAACCTTTGCTGCTCTGATGGATAGTAATTGTTAGCTTATTTTTGCTTATATTGTGAAAAGAAGAAAAAATTGGTGGATCTATGTAGGGTTTGATGATATAGGTTTGCGGTTATGTTTATCAGTTAGAACTTAGAGATTATATTCAACAGAAGAAAAATAGGGATTAGCTGAGCTTTTAATCTGTGAGTTTATTTGTGAGGTTTCAGATATGTTAAATTAGGCTTTAAAATATGGAGAAGCTGGCTTGTTAGGCTTAAGTCATCATGCTTTGCTGCGTGACAAAAAGGATTTGAGCAAATGATGTTTTTATGAGAATGCAGTCTCTTTTTTCATGTTAGGTTGGCTATTTTGTACCAGAATTGTTTTTTAAAAAAAGAGGATGTTGCATTTCATGCTTGCATTTGTGGTTTGCTGGTTTGTGTTTTAAGCAATTTGCATGCTTCTTGCTGTTACTTGTATATTTAAATTTAAAGTCCATTTTGAAATTTGTCATCGTTTATTTTTGTTTGCAATATTGATTTCTGGAAGTTGCTTATCTGCAAAGTTTTGCCTCTAGGATGGAAGCAACAATGAGATTAGTAAGCGTGAAAGGGAAAGGCTCAAAGAAATGCAGAAATTGAAGAAACAGAAGATTCAAGAGATATTGGATGCACAAAATGCCGCAATAGATGCTGACATGGTATGTTTATCAGACCACTACTCTGTATTTGCCTGTTGCTTGTAGTACTTTTGACAATGATTGCATGAGTTCTGATTTTTAGTTGAATGCAGAACAATAAAGGAAAAGGGCGCTTGAAGTATTTGCTCCAGCAGACTGAGTTGTTTGCTCATTTTGCTAAACCTGATCAGTCTGCATCTCAAAAGAAAGTCAAGGGAAGGTATAAGTTTGGTTGCTTGACAAGTTTAACACTGTACTTTTTTCAATCCTCCTCTTGACCATTTTTGTGATCATGCATTATTCTATTCCCTATGTTGATTTGAGAGTTCTGACTGCAAAAGGGATCTTATCAAAATTTATGGGGAGATAGTTCTTCTATAGTAGCTCAAGTGACACTTCAATGGGTTTGGATACCTAGCTTGGAATTATTACTTTGTTGCGGAGGGTTTTGAATGCCGGAAAAGGATTGTGATATTTTTTAATTAATTACATGTTTCTGTGGATAGGACACACCCATGCATTCCACTGAATGCATATAAGAATGCCATCCTATTCTAACAAAAACATGTTCATTTGTTTAAATTTAGGGGTCGACATGCATCTAAAATAACTGAAGAGGAAGAAGATGAAGAATGCTTGAAGGAGGAAGAAGATGAATATGGGGCGGGAAACACACGATTGGTGGCACAGCCTTCCTGTACTTGCTCTGTCTTTTTTATTTCTTTCCTCTATTTGTATTGTGCATCTCATGCTTTGGTAGCTTTTATTATTATTGTTATTATTTCTTTATTTACACCCCCTCTAAAACATAGTTTGCGGGGTCCCTAGTTACAAAGTTTTTGTTATATTGTTCAAATGGTCTTCGAAACCCATTGACAATTCTTATTCATTTTATCTGTCTTTGAAATACCGCTACATGAATTGGTGTTAGGATGGTTAGAGGTTCTTGTCAGCCCAGGAAATGTTTTCATGACATTTGTATTTCTGTTTCAAGGCTTAATTCTGAAGCTTATATTATTTCTTTGTGTTCATTACTTTCTGCAGGTATTCAGGGAAAAATGAGGGATTACCAACTTGCAGGGTTAAATTGGCTTATAAGGCTCTATGAGAATGGCATTAATGGAATCCTTGCAGATGAAATGGTATGCTGTGCTCAGTCCTGGTTTTGTAATAACCTTAGTGCTTTCTTTAGTTGCGTTATAGCTCAAGTCAGTACTCCATTGCATTTCATGCATTACAATGACATTCCTGATCTTGCAATCTAGGGTCTTGGTAAAACTTTGCAAACTATCTCTTTGTTGGGGTACCTGCACGAGTTTAGAGGAATAACCGGCCCTCATATGGTAGTTGCTCCTAAGTCTACACTTGGTAACTGGATGAACGAAATTCGCCGTTTTTGCCCCGTCTTGCGTGCTGTAAAGTTTCTTGGCAATCCAGATGAAAGGGTAAGTCACTGAGGAAAATTTCATGTTTTCTTAAGATTGCATTGTTTTTTGTGATGCTCTACTGCTGTGGTTTTGTGGTTCTAAGGTTTTGTTGTTTCCCTGTTTTTGGCAGAGACATATACGTGAGGAGTTGCTGGTTGCAGGCAAATTTGATGTCTGTGTTACAAGTTTTGAGATGGCCATCAAGGAAAAAACTGCCTTGCGTCGCTTTAGCTGGCGCTATATAATTATTGATGAAGCTCATCGAATTAAGAATGAGAACTCTCTTCTTTCAAAAACAATGAGACTTTACAATACCAATTACCGTCTCCTTATTACTGGCACTCCACTTCAGGTACGCATTTCACACTTCAGTAGTGTGGTTATTTGAGAAGTGGTGCTTGAGAAAATGGTCTGTTATCAACAGTATTATTATGCTGTTAAGAAGAAAGAGGTTTAGGTTGCCTTAATTTGATTTGGATGCCTGAGGTGTTTAGGTTGATTAAGAACTGTATTACTTAAATGTCTATTATTTGCATGTTTTCTCTTCTGTATGCATTTAATTTATCTGCCCTTTTTACTTTTGTTTCTTGATATATATTAATTGCAGTGTTTTCTTTATATATTCCGATTTGCAGAATAATCTACATGAACTCTGGTCTCTTCTAAACTTTTTACTGCCAGAGATTTTTAGCTCAGCTGAAACTTTTGATGAATGGTTTCAAATTTCTGGTGAAAATGACCAACAGGAGGTTGTGCAACAACTTCACAAGGTAGCATGTTATCCTTTGTACTTTTCTGTTCCCAAGTTTTGTCTTGCTTGTGGTTAATCAGTTTTGTGGAACATGCATCTTCAAGGTTCTTCGGCCATTTCTTCTCCGAAGACTGAAATCAGATGTTGAGAAAGGGTTGCCTCCAAAGAAAGAAACAATATTGAAGGTGGGCATGTCACAGATGCAGAAACAGTATTATAGAGCTTTACTGCAGAAAGATCTTGAAGTTGTTAATGCTGGTGGAGAACGTAAACGCCTTTTGAATATAGCAATGCAGCTGCGCAAATGCTGTAACCATCCATACCTTTTCCAGGGTGCTGAACCTGGCCCACCATATACAACAGGAGATCACCTTATCACAAATGCTGGTAGGATTCAATTCAAAACCTGAGTCTATTGGTGTATATGTATCAGTTGGCAACCAAAAGTAATTGGTTGTGCTTAATTAATTTTCCAGGTAAGATGGTTCTCTTGGATAAGTTGCTTCCTAAGCTTAAAGAACGTGATTCGAGGGTTTTAATATTTTCACAGGTCAGTTAGACAGTATTATTTGAACCAGGCTTCTTATAAGTTTTGCAGCATCTTAATATTTGTCAGTGATCTTCTCACATGCATGTACAGTGTTTTCTATATTTATGGGTTATGACACATGGTTATGTGAGATATCTGTATTTCTTATGGTTTGTTTTGGCTTTGAAATGCAGATGACTAGATTGCTTGACATTCTCGAAGACTATCTAATGTTCCGTGGCTATCTGTATTGTCGGATTGATGGGAATACTGGTGGAGAAGATCGTGATGCTTCCATTGATGCATTTAACAAGCCAGGGAGTGAGAAATTTGTTTTCCTGTTGTCAACTAGGGCCGGAGGACTTGGAATTAATCTTGCCACAGCAGATGTTGTCATACTTTATGATAGTGACTGGTGACTGTCTTCTTCATCTTCTTCTTCTTTTTTTTTTCCCATTGGTTTTTCCTTTGCTTATTGGTGGTGAGCCTGGTGGTTTGTTTCAGGAATCCACAAGTTGATTTGCAAGCCCAGGATCGTGCTCACAGGATTGGTCAAAAGAAAGAAGTCCAAGTGTTCCGATTTTGCACAGAGGTGTGAATCTATTTTTACATGCCTTTAGTGGAATCTAAGCCACATCAGTTGTATTTCTCATTATGATTTATGGAACAGTATACCATTGAGGAAAAAGTGATTGAGAGGGCTTATAAAAAGCTTGCACTTGATGCTCTAGTGATTCAACAAGGACGGTTAGCAGAGCAGAAAAGTAAGCTGATATGCACATTGAGCTTTGTTGATATTGGTGGTTTATATTTTACTGTATCTAATGTGTTTATATCTGTGTTTCCTGCAGCTGTTAATAAAGATGAGCTGCTTCAAATGGTGAGGTTTGGTGCTGAGATGGTTTTCAGCTCGAAGGATAGCACCATTACAGATGAAGACATTGATAGGATTATTGCTAAAGGAGAGGAGGCAACAGCAGAGCTTGATGCTAAGATGAAGAAGTTCACAGAAGATGCAATAAAATTCAAGATGGATGACAGTATGTGCATAAATCAGCATTTTTTACCATTTCTTTTCAAGTCATTTGGCTATTTTAGTTGACTTTATAGAAGCTATATAATCTTACTATCAGTCAAGGATGCTTATGTTACTTGATTTTTGCAGCTGCTGAGTTATATGATTTCGACGATGATAAGGTGAGCATTTTTCATTCACTCCTATCCCCTCTCTCTCACCTTCCCTCCCTTGTTCTCTCCAGTCTTTTTCCCTCTCCATGTTGCTATATCATTAAGGGTTAATTTGATCATGTTAGTATTATTTTGAGGCTCATATTTGCGTATTATACTTTGGTTTTTAGAAGGATGAAAGCAAGTTTGACTTCAAGAAGATTGTCAGTGAAAACTGGATTGAACCACCGAAGAGAGAGAGAAAGCGCAAGTAATTCTCTTTTCTGCCATTTCCTTTTCTCCTGTTCTGTTTGTGATTTTGTTTTAGCATCATCTAATAATGATATCTTTCTCGACTAGTTACTCGGAATCTGAATACTTTAAGCAGACATTGCGCCAAGGTGGTCCAGCAAAACCTAAAGAACCTCGTATTCCTCGCATGCCTCAATTGTATGTGCTTCTTGTAGCATGTTACTTATTTTCTCGAGTGGTTTCTTGTCACACGTGGTATGCCCTATGCATTTTCTTCTATTTTCAGGCATGATTTCCAGTTTTTCAACACACAAAGATTGAGTGAATTGTACGAAAAAGAAGTACGCTACCTTATGGTGGGTAACATGTAGCTGGAATATCAGTTTCTCAGTCCTTTGCTATATTCTAGTTAAACTTCTTTATGCTGATTACTATTCCTCGTATGAATTCAGCAAACACATCAAAAGAATCAGTTGAAGGACACAATTGATGTGGATGAACCTGAAGGTGGGTTTTACAAGGTGCTTTGTTAGATTGTTCCTTGCATAGTTTATTGACTGCTGACTGCTTATTTGCTGTTTAGAAACTGGAGAACCTTTGACTGCTGAAGAATTGGAAGAAAAGGAGCGGTTATTGGAAGAGGTGTGCAGAATTTGTGATTTGGGTCTTGGCTTAATGTTATTGCATGTGTGCTGATGACAGAGTGGATGTTTTCAGGGCTTTTCCTCGTGGAGTAGAAGAGACTTCAATACCTTTATAAGGGCTTGTGAGAAGTATGGTCGGAATGATATAAAAAGTATTGCTTCTGAAATGGAAGGGAAAACAGAAGAGGAAGTTGAAAGATATGCTAAAGTTTTTAAAGAGCGATACAAAGAATTAAATGGTAAGTTGTGGGATCATCCATTCTCACTCAAGTTCAGAGAGCTTCTCCTATAAAGTTTTAAGGTCTCTTCCTGGCCAGCTTGATTTCTGATTATATAATGTAATATGGCATTTGTTATTGAGCATTTATTATGAAGGGGTCAGATATTTGGTCGGTTGACACAAATTAATTTCTTATTTTGATTTTGACTGTAATTTAATTTATTTCATCTTCTGACTTGTCACGCCCATAGATTATGATAGAATCATTAAGAACATTGAGAGAGGGGAGGCCAGAATTTCTCGAAAAGATGAGATCATGAAAGCTATTGGGAAGAAGTTGGATCGCTACAAGAATCCATGGCTTGAATTGAAGATCCAATATGGTCAGAACAAAGGGAAGCTGTACAATGAAGAATGTGACCGTTTTATGGTACTATTTGCATTTATTCATTTTCTTTGATGATTTCTCTTTCATTGCTTTCCTTTTAACCCTCATTGATATTATTGGACATAGTGATGTTAATGCCTTCTGTTGCAACTAACAGATCTGCATGGTTCACAAACTTGGTTATGGGAATTGGGATGAGCTAAAGGCAGCATTTCGCACATCACCTTTGTTTCGTTTTGACTGGTTTGTGAAGTCTCGCACAACCCAAGAACTTGCAAGGAGATGCGATACATTAATTCGGTTGGTAGAAAAGGAAAACCAAGAATATGATGAGAGAGAGAGACAGGCACGAAAAGAGAAGAAGCTTGCCAAGGTTATTGTTATGATCTTCCTCAGATAACACCACTAACACCTCATGCATACATTTGCTTTATACAGTTGTGGTTTACTTTGCTTCTTCATTTATTCATGGTAATAATCATTTTACGGCAATATTATCTTGTATTCCAGAGCATGACACCGTCAAAGCGTGCCATGGGAAGGCAAACTGAGAGTCCGACATCACTAAAGAAACGAAAGCAACTAACAATGGATGACTATGTGAGCTCAGTATGTTTCTTGCTGCAGTTAATTTTACGGCTTGCAATCAATTATGTCTATAGTCTTCCCTGGAGTAAATGATTGACTGATTTGATTGTGTACCCTTTGCAGGGAAAGAGGAGGAAGTAAGACAAGCTTAGCCCCCTTTTCTTTTCTGTTGATTTAGTATTGGGAGAGTTATGCTGTTAAGAAATGTCTTATAATTTAATGTAGCAGATAATTATTCACTGATTATGGTCTAGATCCTCTATTTTTGTTGACTAAGGGTCGGAACCAATAATCGCCCAAGCTGGTGAGAGATTCAATATTGGAAAATGCTAATGATATTAGAGGTTGTATGGAGCTTAATGTATTAGTGAAGCTTATCAATATATGTGGTCAATTTTTTAATTGGCTGCTTAATTTTTTGTAATCAATAGGTCAGATGGGAGTTGTCTCTGCTTTTTCATCATTACCTATCAAGATAGTGTAACTTGTCCTGCCTTCTTAGTGTGTCTGCACTCGAGAGGTAAATATCTTAGTTTTGTGGCAGTCCGACTTTTGTCACGATATTCTAAAGTTATTTCTCGTCTCTGAATATGTCATATCAAGCGGACATTAAAATTAAGCAGTTCAAATGCATCTCCGGGAAAAAATAAATTTTAGTTTGACTAAAATGCTCATATCTTCTCTCACACTTTGATGATCTGTTTTTGGCTTAATTTTTGAAGTATTTCCTAGATTATTTGATGATGTAATATATTTTGGTTGAAATCGCTCTCTTAAAAATTCATGATATAAACAGCAATGTGATTCTGTCGGTTTGTCACATAGGTCTTGGTTTTAGTGTGAACTAGATTTGGGAATAGAGGAAAACAGATTGAAAAATCATTTTTTGATGTTTGCGTTCTTCCTTTGGATAATAGGATGCAGGTGACGTCCCACCGCAATTTAAAGATGTCTATTGCACTAATAAGCTGAATTTTCTTGGTCCCTGATCTCTTATTTCTTTCAATTAACTATAATAGTCGAAATCCCTATGTTTCTTACTACCCGCACTTGTATTACCATGACGTCCAAAAAATAAAATAATAGTCTGATTAGGTTTAAACTGCATTGTTTTTATTTTTTTAAAGACACTAGATATTTTATGAATTTATCTATAATTTCAATTGAAATTGAAAATAAGCGTTAATTGAATAATTTTTATTACTCAATTATTTGAAAATTTTTAGAATTGAACATGCTTGTGGACATTTATTTGGATATGAGAAATTATTGAAGATGTTTCTTGAAAGAATGTTTTTGGGTGTTCTCATGTAATAAGTAGACATATGCTCATAACATTTCTTTCCATATAAATGTACTATTGTGTCCGAATGCCAATTTTTTTTATCTTAAAATAGTTAATAGTTAATTCTATTTAAATAATTAAATCACAAATGAAATTAATAAAGGTAATTAAATCAGATCAATATTATTTCTTATTACTAATTTAATAAAAAAAATAAACAATGAAATTTGCTTTGCTGAGAGGATTAGAGATTCAAAATTTTTTTACGACCCAAATAAGAAAAATGAAAGGAAAAAAAAAAAATTGATACGGAAGAGACAATTGTGAAATATTTAGTTTTAAGCGTCGACTTTTCTAGATTTGTAAAATCTTAAACCAAAATTAAACGAGGGAAGAAAGAAGGGAAGGAGGGAAATGGACATCGACAAAAGAAAAAAAAAAAAAGACAGAAATGCAGAAAACGTTTTATGCCTTGGGGTTCCAGACCGTGATCGTGGAGGGCGCCGCCGATGACCCTTCGCAGACGTCTTTCTTCCACCTCAGCCACCACACACGATTTCTTCTTCCTCCACGTACCATTTCTTCTTGTCAACCTGCACCATTCTCTCTCCTTAAACCAGAAACTGTTTCTTCATTTTTCCGGCCAGATCCGGTGTCCGATGGTGACGCGAACCACACCGACGAGCTCCTGAAGGCGAGGCTCACCTTCTGATGATCTCCATTTGTCTTCACTCGCCGGCGGCAGAGAGATCGGGTGGCCGGCGAACCAGGTTTTGTTCCGACTAAATCAAGCTGAAGTTTACGGAATTTCGACTCTAAATTTGGTATGTGCGCTCCCGGATTTATTTCTCCTTAATTTCTTTAAATAAAATTGGAATTTTAATAAAATGTGTTATTGTGTGATTGAGTTCGTTGAATTAGATTGCGCTGGTGTTGGTTTTGTGAGCTTGAATATTTGATCAAATTTTGTTCCTCGTAATAGCGATATGCACAACTCTGATCCTTGGTTAATGAGTTGTTTGAATGGCTTGCTTAATTATTTAATTGTGACTTACTTGATGATTTTGGCTTGGTCAAGTGTTATTTTAAAGCTCTGTTGATGTATTCAAGGTTATTGGATAAGATGTTGATTTGTTAAATTGATTAATTAAGTTAGATAGTACGAGAGTTTGGTGAATATGTGCAATAGAGGAATTTAAGAATTTAGGAAGTACGTATACTTGATTTTTAGTGATTATAAACTCTTGGTTTTGAATAAATTTTTCTTAAAAGGATTACTTGACATAATGTAATTTCTTTCATTTAGTTAAAGGGGCTTACTATGTTTCATTTTCTTAAACTCTTTTAACACCTTCAATTTGACTGTATAGTGAGTAAAATGGGGCTGCCATTTTGTCTCGGTTAAGCCTTTTTAAGAAAGTTAAATTGCTGTGCTCGTATGAAATTGAGAAGAGACAAGGTTCTTGGGTTGTTGGAACTGGTCATAAAAAAAATGGATTAGGCCATGAATTGAGAAAGTTGGTCTTGTTTGAATTGATGAAGTGTTTAAAAGTGTAATTTAAGTAAATTGTTACCTTGTTTAGGTCGAATAATTTTGGTAAGTTTATTGAATTCGTGTTTTACTGCAGAAAAAAAATGGTTTGCTTGCTTCATAATACCATTTAAGGTCCTAGCAATAAAATGAATTAATGTGATACCACTATTATTGGTCATATGATTGTGCATGAGAAAGGAAAAAGACCTAAAGGAGAACCCAGCTTGTATAAGGCTCTAGGAGGAATATGTCCCTGAGTTGTAAGCTTTAGAAGACATTATTATCACTTTATTCTCCGGTATTTGGTGTTACTTTTCCCTTTGTATTTGCGAAGAATTCAAGAACTTATGTGTTTTGGTGTCACTTTTTCCTTAGCATTGGCAAAAGATTTAAAAACTTGCTTGAATAAATTCTCTGTTGAACTCACTCACTGTTGAAACTATATTTTCTATTATATATCTGCATTAATATGTTCTTCAGTGATTCAACAGATGATTTCATTGAATTCTGCAATTGCATAAAGAGTATTTCGTCCTAGGTTTATTCATCTTCCTTGCTGATCACTTGATTGGACAAATTCATTGATATTTGTGGTTAAGGATTTGCCTGAGCCTAAAATAAGCTGCTTATAGGATTTTTTGTTATTATTTGGTTTCATTTGGAGATCAATAGATGATATTTTATCTGCCTTTGTAAGTTCCTGATGCTTGCATTCAAAACATTCACTCACATTGTCTGCACCTATAATGCCAGCTCTATCGCCATGGTTATATGGTTTTCTTGACTAAGGACACGTATTCTTTTGTTCAAAGGGGGCTTCCAGGTGGCTATTGCAATACTGCGGGCACGATTGCTCTTGGACCTGCTTTCTTAAAATGTCATTTTCTTTCCTTGTTTTTTATTTTATTATTATTATTATTATTATTATTATTATTATTATTATATGCTCCTCAAATGTAATTTGATGCATTATCTTTTTGTTCAAGTGTGGTAGTTCGGGTATTTCTTGTATAGTAGTAAAAAGGGAGGAGGGCAATTGAATTTTAAAAAATAAGAGTTGGTTTCGAGCGAAATTAAAACAATTAACCTAAAAAACAGTAACAATGGGCCCAAGACAAGCCCGATTTAAGACTTACAGTTGGTGTGTTTGCTGAAATGGGCTTTAGATATGCCGAATTAGAAATTACATTGTACAAAAATTTGGCCAAATCATCAGTTGAAATTGGCTGGACATGGGCCTCCCTAGGCCCAAACATCTTTGAAACGGCCTAAGTGGGGCCTGAGAGGCCCAAATAAACTATTTAATGGGTGCAAACCAAAAATCATTTTAAATGGGCCTAATTGGCCCAACTTCCACTTCTAAAATGGGGCTATTGCCAAACAAATGGGCCTAAAACTATTTAAAGGGCCCAAACTGGGCCTAGGTAGCCCATTTTCACTTTAAATGGGCCTAATTAGGCCTCAGTGGTCTATTAAAATGGGCCTGAGTGAGCCCAAACATCCCTGGAATGGGTCTAATTGAGCCCCACATTCTCTTTGAAATGGGCCTGAGTGAGCCCAAACTTTCCTTTGAATGGGCCTAAATTGGGCCAGAAATGGGCCTAATTGGGCTATCTAGCCAAATCTTACTTTGAATGGCCCCAATGGGCCTGATTGAGCCCAAATATTCCTTTGAATGGGCTTAGTTAGGCCCAATAAGCTATTGAGTTGGGCCTGCCTGGGCCCAAACATAATTTAAATGGGCCTAATGGGGCCCAAATAATTTGTTGGAATGGGGCCATGACGCCATTGAAGTGGACCTAACATATATTCTGTTGAGATGGACTTGTAAACAGACCGTCTAGGCCCACATAATCTTTTATCCGGTTGGCCTTAACATTCAGTTAAAATGGGCTCGTAATGGACCTACCAAACACTTAAAAATGGGCCTAGCCACACCTGACATCCATAAAAGCATTTTATTTTCTAGTAGATGTATCATTCAGTTAAAGTTTAAAGCATCAAGTTCAAAAATTCTCTGCTTTACAGAATTTGGCAGTAAAATGGGCCTTATATTAACAGGCCCACGGGTGGGCCTATCTGAACGTGCAAGGGGCTTTCTTTGATTTATTTATAGGCCATACATAAATGGCATAATGGGCCGAAAGGCTTTTCAGACGTTACGATTTCATTTAATTTTCTTTTTTAATCAATTAATTGATAGATATTTGAAAAGCAAATAGCCAAGAATACGATGCTTCTATACGCAAGCAATACTGGTGATCACTTAGCAATTTAGCATGTGGAGCACTCTTCAAACTGAAGCAACTACCAAGCCACTAATAAAGCATATGCATTATTAGCAGTTAAATCCTGCATTACAGATCAGAAAGAATTACAAACTCATCAATATAGGAGGTACATAAATAATTAAAAAAAAAAAGGCATTTAATGCTTTGAGAATACAATTATCAAGTTTACATTCATAACGAAAATGTTAATTTTTATGTGCCAATTGTAATAAAATTTGATTCATCTCTCAACAGCCTATCTAAAGACCATCTAAAGAACTTGTTCTAGTCATATCATCTTATTGATAAAATGACATTTTCATTTAAACACTCAAAAGAAGTTCTGGTGCAATTGTTTCACTCTCCAGTTAATTGGCTTTTAAGTCCATCAATCAAACTTGACCGATAGATATGATACATTTGTTACACTAGCCCCTCCCCTTCCACTTGCAGGCTCCAAAACCAAGAGCAGACAAAAAGGCAAATAAGTCATTGCAATCCAAATATTAAAGATTCTATGAATTAAGTAATCAAATACTATCGAGAGATAAGCAATAAAGTTGGAAAACCTAAGGATGTTTCTGCCACAAAGGAACGACTGCTGTCAGTAAGGAAAAGAGAGGATAATTCATTTCATGACCTATCGATTATTACCAAGATGGAACACAAACTAATTCAGACAAAAAGGATTGAAATTAAGAAAGTGCATATCATTGAGGACAATAGCTGATTGTGCCTATATGCAATCAAGAGGGTTAAAGTAAGCAAAGATGAATAGCCTTTGAGCAATAATATCTGTATGCTCTGTGAAATAATGTTAATACCACAATACAGTATCCCCTAGTACTCCCTCCATTCTATATTAAGTGTCCATTTAGGAAGAGAATTTGATCCATCTCATTTCCATATGAAGTCCTATAGACCCTGTTTCGATTGGAGCATTCAAAACCTGACAGTGCACTCCAACCCTGGCTAAAAAGAAGTCTAAACTTGACATTGCTCTTTTCACACCAAGTCGTGAGTGGCCAATACCAAATACCTGGCAATGCACTCACTCCTTTTATGCAGGTTCTCATTAATTCAAAATATAGATCACCGTTAAAATTTTCATCTCTATAGCCAGCCAATTATATCGTATCTATGTTCTCTACCGTTTACTATAGACAATAGATTCCTATTCGATTGTGCAAATAATTTACTAAATTTTCACATAGGCACTTACATATCAAACAAATTTACAATTTTCCTATTCATAGCCCAACATCATTCAGTATTTCCATTAACAGACTTTTTCATACTTATATTGCACACACACATCTTGTAAACACACGCATCAAGTACTGCTTTCCATAACCTAACATAACGACCAATTCGACCATCTAGATTTCACACATGTGGAATATATACACAACCAAATTATTTTGACTTCCCAAGTTCACAACCAACTAGCAATTTCTCCATTTATACACAAATTGGCATATTTCCATGTTCTAGAGAAACTTTAGCAGCCAGCAAGCATTTTCAATATCTCCGATTAGAATCAAATCCATCATTTTTAACAATTTATTTCACACCAACTTATTATGCACATCAGAACAATCTCAAGGCTTCACTTGACAAAAGAATATATACCAACCATCATCATGCTAATACATGTCAAAGAAATTACATTTTTACTCACTGAGGACATTAGAATTACACTAGGCCAAAACATACCACAATCATATTGCCATGCCTTTGCATATGGTTACTGTATGAGATATAGGTACAATTTGCCCGTGCCTCATGAATAGAAACTACACTTTAAAAGTTCTAGAATTAATTCTTCTCAATTATCACCTACCAAACTCGTGTCTTCCTATATAATTATTTAAATTAAAATTTCGGTACTCTATTTAAAATGAAAGTAACATAAAGAAATCTCAACTCTACTCCCAGCCGTTTCCCCTAAACCAATTTAAGCATAATACGTTCAAATAGCAAAATAAAATAATTTAATTTATGGACTTAAATACGCATACTTATATATGCAAGAAAAGAATACATACTTTTAGATTTTAATATGCTCCTCATTTTTATCAAAACTAAGATTTAATTAACCTAATGACATGTTCCTATAACATTTACATACACTTTATTGTAGTTCTTCACATACATAATCTTCAAATTGTACACACTCAACTTATTCAATTCTAGCAGTCTACGAGTTTAACTCTTTAAAATATCCTTAATAATAATTTGCTTCCATTTACAACATTTAATTTCAATTAAACGAGCCAACTAATACTCTTATTAAGCATAAAAGGGATTCTATTATCAAGCTCTCGTCACATAACCATGCTCCTTTCAACTTAAATTATAATTTGATCCATCTCATTTTCAAGTCAGTCTTTATTTTTCCTAAGCTAATTTAAACATAACCCAAGCTTGTACCCATTCCTAGCTCGACATAATACATAAAAATTGAGAAGTAAATTTAGTAGATCACTTACTACTATGACGTCATATTCCTTCAGATCAGTTCAAATCACGAAGGTCAACATTTTATCCGCCGTCACCGGTGGCCGGAGTCTGGTCGGAGAAGCTTTGTTACTGCCGGAATGAAGCCAAAACCATCAGGGATCTCCTAGAAGCGGTCACGCGCTCTAACGCTCCAAAGTTTGGCCCGAATCATCGTGTAAAGACTTTGGCTCACCCATCTCCGATCTACTCGTCGTCGGTGAGTGAGTGAGGATAATCTGTAAGTATAGGAAGCAGCGCTTGATAGCTAGGAGTCTGGTGGTAGTGCTCGTGTTGCCATCCGACGCCCGATTTTGCCGGAAAACGGCCCTGAAGCTATCGGTAGAAGAGATAAAGAGGAACTAAGAGCTGAAGAAGGGAGACTGGAGCAAGAAAGGAGAAACGATGGCGTGGCTGACGGATGCGGTAGGGAAACAGCGGCTTCGAAGAATCATCCGCGGCGGAGGATGAAAGCGGCCGCCTCCTCTCCCGTTTCCCCTCTTTTTTCTTTCCCGCCTTTTCTTTTCGTGACTCCTGTATTCTCTCTTCTCTTTTCCCTCCTTTTTTGTTTATTTATTATGGCTACGATTATTTTTTTCTAGATTTTTCTAAGGGCAACGGGGAATTCTCCGTCCTTTTATTTATTTATCTATTTACTTGGATGATTCAAAAATTATGGATCTCTGATCCTTTAGCCCAAACATTGCTTAATTTCTTGATTCAATTAACCACAGTAAATAATATTAATCTGACTTAATTAACTTCATTTATAATTTAATTATTTTCTCCATATTAATTATTAACTGTTTTAGAGTTAAAAATGGACTTTTGATCAATTCTTAATCTACTACAGTACTGTTTACCTCATTAAACGCTCCTTGCAGCTTGAAATATATATTTTTCGTTTTTTTTATCTATTATATTTGAGTAAAATTTAAATTTTATTTATCTGTCACTTTTATATTTTTAATATAATTTAATTTATTTTTTTCAATAAAATCAAAACTAATCAGATTTAATAATTTAGTGTTAATCACGTAATTTAATACTAAATTTAAATCTATTTATTATTTCTTAATTCTAATGAAAATAACAAAAATGACTTCTGTCATATTTTACGACTTTTTGCGGATCTCGGAATCCCACTGTCGCTGTTCCAATCTACTTGCATTTTTTTAGGCTCCAATTGCTAGCATATTTAACCGGAAAAGTTGTAGTAACGGCCATTTCCTTACATATTATATTTCTGATTCTTGCTCTCTTTTTACACCGCCATTTGAGCTGCCCAATTTTCATAGAGCTGCTGAGCTTGATATAGGAGCATTATCCTTAAAATTAATGATGCAATACCTAGTGCTCACTACGTTTCTTATGCCATTCGTCGATTTAACTGGAGTTCTGAAGCTGGTGATTGGTAATGGATATTGCATGTCAAATTCCTCTGCCTGCGTATGATAGACAGACGTCTAAAAAAGCCAATTTTCTCGAAAGTCAAGACGAAACGCGAAATTAAACCGTGGCATGACAATGCAACATCTTGCTTAAAATCCTTTTTTCCAAACACGAGGTACCCAGTAGGAAAAAGCCCAAGGATAATAATATAAGTGAGGCTTAATTTAGGAAGCTTCTTTATTCCGGAAAGAAATTCAAGAGCCAAATCATGGAGGGGGACTTCTTAAAACAAACGACTTCAATCCTGCTGATATAGCAGTTCAGTGTACAAGTTGCTCAAGCAGTACTTTTACTCGTAGTTTTGCGCACACTGGCAACGTTAGCTTCTTAGAAGTAAGGTTATATTCATTTCATAAACATGCAATGTAATGTAGCCAGTGAGAAAAGGAGCAACAATAAAATGATGAAAACTTGGCGAATAACCCGAAACATGACCTGAATCGAAAATCCATACACAAGACCGTAACCAAGTACAAGATTGTAACACCAATGAGACACCCACACCAAACTCCCCCCCCATAAAATAAGGACAGAATAAATGGGGGCAAAAATTAGCTATCTTCCCAGATTTCAACAAAAACATAAGATTAGCATCATTCTTCTGTTGGGGGTTTCCTCTCTCCATTCCTTGCCCTAACCCTTTCTGTGTTTCCTTTCCTTCAACCACATAATTGAAGCATTCAATTCCATACTGATTTACAGGACAAAACGACAGCAACCAAACTTGGATACAACAAGAGTCTTATTTGCTTGCACTTGTATGGAAATGGAAACCTCAGACCTCACCCTGTATTTGCAACTTCTGATGCTCAACATCTACTACATAACTCCATTGCTAATTCAATTTACTCATTTGTGCCATCAAAGCTCCCCATTGCATTTGCACGTTTTTTCTCTCGCCAATTCTCCCCCCATACTTTTGCCTCTGCAACTGCACGCTCTCTATCTAAATCGCGGTTCCTCGGAGTCTCCCTTGCTCTGCTAGTATTTACAGGACTATCTCTCTGCGAATCCTGTCGCTCAGTGACATCCAACCCCCATTTCCTGCCAGAACCACCACCGGTTTCGCTTCTTCCCAGCTCTGCACCACTGTTCAATTCCCTCAAATGGTCACGCCTTCTATAGTCAGGTGAATTTTTGTATGTAGAAGGGGACCCGTGCTGCCCACCACGTCCGTGACCATCTGGGCTATCCAAGCCATCTCTTGGGCCCCTCCGGTCTTCTCTATTCCTCGGTGTAGATGGTCCGACTCGGTTACTTTGATTGGCAGCGTTTGGGTCATAGGTTTGGGAAGCTAAGTATGTCAGTGCAGTCACAACATCGCCAATTAGTGGCCTTGTGGCTGCTTGTTCTTGCAAGCACATGGCTGCAACTGCAAGAGCTTGATATAGTCCTCGCATCGGATATTGCCCTTGAAGTAGTGGGTCAGCCATTTTTGGGAACTTCCTACGATCCTTGAAAAGAGGCCGAGCCTGAAAACCGCAGATCCAATATAATAAAAAGAGAAAACAACAGAATGCTTGTTTTATGTTAGTCAACATTAAAATAAAAGAAAGGTCAATGTTCATGAATGTGAAGTGATCACTAAATGGAAATAAAGGTAAGCGAAAACATACCCATGCAACCAGATTGTGCTCTCCAGCAGCCCGATTATTATCAATGGCCTTACGACCTGTGATAAGTTCAAGAAACACAACTCCAAAACTATAGACATCAGACTTTAAAGTAAGTTGACCGGTCATAGCATATTCAGGGGCACAATAACCATATGTCCCCATTACACGTGTTGAGACATGAGTCTTGTCACCAACAGGACCAAGCTTCGCAAGTCCGAAATCTGATAACTTGGGGTGAAAGCCCTCATCAAGAAGGATATTTGATGATTTCAAGTCTCGGTAAATGACAGGTGGATTTGCTTTGTCATGCAAATACTCTAAACCTTTAGCTGCACCAGCTGCAATCTTCATCCTTGTATTCCAGTCCAGAGGCTCCTTGTCGGGTGGAAGATCTGAAAACAAAATCAAAATATATTCAAGAATTCATCTCACAAGCCCTACTTGGTTAAACAATTGAATTATTGAATTGCCACTAATGAGGGGAAAAGGGTGTAAATATAAGTAGGGCCGCCATACTTCTAACCATCAACATCTGATGGAAAATTATATATATGAAAGCGATGTTAACTAAATTCACCTGAGTGTCAAAAGAATAGTATCAATAAGAATTGCAGTTGGCTTATGAAAAAATGCATTTGTGATTTTCCCCATAAAGAAACAAAGTTCAAGCTTCAACAAATGACATTTTATAAGATACTATGTTAAATCAAGGTACAGACTTCTAATGTCCTTGTGCATGTTTAAACATTTAAAAAACAATTCTCAAAGCACATATGTTCAATTAACAGAAAAGATGGAATGCAATCCCACAGTTATATGTTTGCATGCAAAATACAGTGCCATAATTTGAATTTTCCACCTCCAAAGTCAGATCCACTTCCTGATTTTAAAGGGCAATCGCATTGATCAAAGTTCTGATTATTAGCAAATTCATCAAGTGGAGATCTTCTAAAAATAGATAACCACCCAATTTGATATTTCTTTTTGACTTGTTATGCTTAAAAGTTGCAAATGGACCTCAGAGCTCCAGAGATACCAGATCTGGGTTCGTATTTAGCAGTACAATCCAACAATAAGTTTTCAAATTCAGACTTAAAACTTGGGCAGCAGCAAGTACCTTTTTTTTCCCATTCACCTCCATCTAGGAGCTGTTTTTCTATCCCTAAAAAATAACCTCTTCTCAATCCTTCATATATTTTCATGGTTTCCGGTTCATTAATTTTTACTAGAATCAACTACACTGCAACTTCCTATCTCTGTGCATGGAAGAATCATGTAAGCTTGCTTCCATGAGATTCTTTGAAAGCAGTGATTATGTAACACATTAAGCAATAGGTTTTGTTGCTTCAACTTACAAAATTCATCTCTTTGCTTCTTTTAAAAATTAATTAGCAGTGGGTTGAATAGTCCTTTCAAACTAAAAGGATCTGTTTGTAATGAAGTGATATCAATATCAGGGCTAAAGGAAACTCCACCAAATCTATGAGAAATTAGCCCCACACCACAAGTATGTTTCTTCCAATTGAGGGTGATGAAGGCAGTGCGGGTGTTAGTATCGGATGCAGAGGCTTTAATAAGTCTTAAACTAGGAAGTTGAGAATTACCAAACAGTGCTTGGGTATGCAACAAATATATACATACATACATATATGTATATATGTATGTATATAAATTTTGGCAAAATCAAACTTGTTCAAACTATGAGGGTTTGATTACACTGTAAGTTGTTTTTATACTTCCAAGTGGATCACTCATGAAATAAAATGCATGGATGCCACTAAAACCAAGGTTCAAAGGAAAAACATAATAATTCTTCTAACAAATGCATTAGTTATTAACTTAGCTCCTTCAATTTTAGTGAGACTATAAGTTATTCATTGATTTTGATGGTAGCATGAAGTTAAACGCCCTAGACCACACTAATAGATTAGAAATAACTTTCACAAATATCAATACAAAGAAAATTGCATCAGTTCCTGGTCAATCACGTTGATATCAATCATCCACAAATGATGCTTCAGATAATAACTCTAGCACTACATGAAAAATTTGCTCTGCCCTCAAGCACCCAAGTCTTATACTTGTAGACATGTAAGTAATGGGAACTCTAAAATAATCGAAAATTTCCTACACTGACAGGCAAGTCAATATTTTTGGCCCATGTTGGACACTGGTACTATACCAGAGTTCATGTGGTAAGCTAAAAATATATGCTGGCATCTTGTTTAAATGTAACATCCTCTGAGAGAACCAGCTTAACTATATAATCCGATTTGACATGCCATCCCAAAGATAAACAATACCCCCTCTGTCCCATTTTAAAAGATAATTTTTTGTTTTTCAAAAGAATTAAGGAAATTATTAGAATGCCTTAATTTCATAAAAAAAAACTAGTCATTAACAAAAAATACCCCTTTTTATTTTCAAGTACTGCATTTAATTCTAATTAAAAATAAAGAATGATAAGAAAAACAATTATTTAATAAAGTACAAAATAAATAGGGGCATACAAATAAACTTTTTCCTCAAATTACGAAAATGACATTTAAAGTGGGACAACTTGAGCAAGTAAATGTACTCAATGAGGTAAGGAAGAATTCTTTTTGTAAATGGAAGTTTGCACGGTTTTAACTACCAGTAGCATGTCAGGTTATGCTCAAGTTGTTTTTTAACTAAAATCTACTGTCCTGCATTGCAAATATTGCGCATGCTATTTCTGTCACACAAACTTCTGGGATTAACAAAAGATCCCATTAAAGTTGGCAAGATCTGCAGCTGATACCACAAAACGTGCAATACTCCTTTTCCAAACAATTTTAGATATCTCTACAATCTACTGCTAACTACATCGCCTTATTTGATGTCTTTCTAAATCTCTTTCTAAACCCTGATATTCACACTATTCAACCTCTTCAACAGTTCAAAACAGCCATTCTAATTCACTATTTACAATGATGGACATCATCATTATATAATTGCACTTGCTTGTGTCAAACCTGCTTAGTCCAATTACTGGCCTCCACGTACCCCCACCAAAAGACACCGAATAAGAGATCCGTGGCCAGTTGAAACAGCATTACGCAGAAGATTCATAGTAATATTTCCACTGCAAATTTTCCCTTGAATACTCACTGACAAATCTTCAGAGTGAAATCTCGGTTGCCTGATCATTGGAAGTCAGTACCATTGCTTGGTACGTGTATATTTTTCCACCTCGAATTATTGAGAACCTTCAATCCAGTTGGGTATAGCAGGACTCAGATATCTGAGCATTTAGGTTTCAAGTCCAATGCTCTACCAACTGCAACCATTAGGTTAAAAGCCCAATGTTCTACCAACTCAGCTATAGCCCTCCCCAAAAAAAACAGTAAGAGTGAATAAGGATGAGGCGGAAAAAGAAAAACATGCAACACCTCCTGAAGGCATTCAAACAATGAAAGCCAAACTGAATTAGAAGGCAACGATCATAAGAATGACCAGTATATTTTTGCTCATACTCTCTGCTTTAATTTAGTCAGTGGACCAATAAGTCTCCTAAGCAGTACTAAGAGCTACAAAAATAACAACAGAAGTTGGGTGTGAACTTTCATAGGGTAAATGATATTGATGAGTCATCTAGCTTAGTATAAGCCAAAGAACATAGCAGTTCCTGCACTAAAGAACCAATATAATAACAACAAAACTCAGCACTGGAGGTTGAAGCCAAGCATTAGAACTTCCATAGGGTAAATGATATTGATGAATCATCTAGCTTAGAATAATCTAAAGTACATTATTGCACGGTGTCTAAGGTAAGGTAACTAACAGAATCTGCAGAACATAAACATCCATCACATATTACAGGACTTCTTGTTAGAGATACAAAACTAATTTTGAAATCCCGCCTACAAGCTTGAGCTTTTAGGTTGAATGGTTCTTTGACATGGTACTAAAAAATCTTGCACTAAGAAAGGTCTTGAATTTGAATTATATTACCAATATCTTATTTATTGAAAATTTCATCACAGGTTAAAGTGGGCTTGACCTTAAATTATTTGACTATTCAAGCCAAATAGCATTTGTGTACATTGGCTTATCAAAAATAATAGCACTCTCAGGTTCTCCACCTACAAGCTTTGAGTTTTTAAGTTGAATGGTTATTTGACCTTTCAAGGATAGCTTACTTATGCAATCGTAACATCACATGAGCGATAGTAAAACTATTAAACCCTTGTTTGGACAATGGTTAAAGGTGGTAGGGCATAGTTTAATATTTGCTAATTGGTTGTTTGAGAAGACTTCCAATTCATGGGTATAGTATTTGATGGTAAAATCAAGGTTCACTTATAAATTGGTTATTCATCATGGTTCAATATATTTTTATTTCTTACTATTCTTATTTAACGTTTGAAACTCATTTATATCATAATATAAGCCTAATCTTATTTTTCTCTCTTACAAAAAATTGTTTATTTTCCATTTTTTTGACTTCTCCCTCTCATCAAGAGATTTTGAGCCATGCCCTACTATACTGTCCTCCGAAACATGCTAAGAACAAATACTGTCTATATACCATATTGTACCATACTATGACACACCTCATCAAAATTAGGTGTAAGAGGTTTTGGGAAGTCGCTCAGTTCTAGAGCTTAACATCCTTAACATATCCAAGTGATTCTAGACATATAGAACTAGAAACAACCATGGACAGCACATAATATTTACATGAATAAATCTGTTAGATATCGGAAATAACCAAACAAATATAACTTCCTAAACAGTATATAAAAGCCTTAAATGGACAAATAACTAATCTATGTTCTCAAAGGATGTTGTCACAAAATGATATTCTACAGATTAGCAAAACTGTAAGATCTCTACATGGAAAACATTATGCCATCTAATACAAGTCAAAAACAAGAAGTTGAGCCTATGAAGTGCCATATTTGTGTAATGAATTGTGAGAGAATAATCAAACAAGGAGCAGAAAGATTCTACAAATACTGAATATTTACAAAAAGAAGGTAGAAAATCTAACCGTGTAGGTGATCTTCCAATGATCCAAGTGGCATAAACTCATATACAAGGAGGCGTTGATCCCCATCAGCACAATAACCAATCAAATTAACAAGGTTTGGATGGTGAAGGAGACTGAGCATGAGAACCTCCACTAGAAATTCCCTATTTCCTTGAAGGCCATTCCGATCAAGCTGCTTTACAGCAACTACCTGCAGAACAAAATCCCTAATTAGCCCAAATTTACCGTATAAGAACGAACTTAGCACCAGTAGCAACTTCTCTTGATGATTGTTGTCAGTAATAGATGCTTAAAAAGGTAAAAATATAAACAAATGCAGAAACTTCATACAAAACAGTGCCGCAATATATGTCATACAATAATACTATAGACATTCATTTCAACTATTCTCAAATTACCTGTCCAGTGCTTTCCAAGCGACCTTTATAAACACGCCCAAAACCCCCTTCACCCAATTGACACTCTGCTCTGAAATTCTTCGTTGCTGCAGCAAGTTCTCGGAATGTAAATGTTTGTGCTGCAATATGAGCAGTCGGTCCATCTTTAGGAATTGATGGCTCCTTCTTATGATTAGAACCATTTCGAGATTTCGATTTGTCTGTATGACTAAATGCATCAGTTCGAAATAGAGATGGGAGAAATCTAAATATGTGCATAAGCAATTTATTCTAAACATATTTAAATAACCTAATGGCTATAAAAATGTATATCTGCAATCAAGCAAATGGCCTTTTTCTCCAAATTAAATTGGCTGTAACAGTATAACCTTAAATAAAATGCCAATTAAAGCGCAAGTTTTTGCTACTCTACATTCTTCAAACAAGAACAAAAAGTATCAACAATTTGTACCATCCGCCTGGAGGGGCATTAAAGAGTTTCCAAGTACTACCATCCAGTTCTAACTAGACAATTATGGCAGAAAAGAAGACATAATAATAAGAAATTCCAAAACATCAGTTCCCATAAACAAGGGCAGATCTCTAAAACAACACTGGCAGCACTCCATTAGCATAAAACTCCAACAGCACAAGCAGTAGGCAATTTTAAGCAAACAAACCATCAAAGAACTCGCAACAGAGCTCTAGGAAACCTCCAATTAAGCAAACTACCAATAAACGAAACAGATCAAAGCAGCAATGAACTTTATCAGAAACACTACGCGAATTAAAACCCAGAAACTCATAATTCAACACCAATTACAACTAAATTAATCTTTGAAAGGAACATCATAACATATTCAGCAAAAACTTCTGAAAGGACAAACTTTTTTACCTGAGCTAACTCTATTAACGTGGTGAGACTGAGCAACAGAACCTTCTTTAACCGAATCCTTCTTGGCCACTTCTTTGACGGCACCACCACCTCCGCCACTGCCCCCCTTGTTTGATGATCCAAAACAAGGAAAACACCCACCCATATCAAATCCAAATCAAACCCGACCCACAAACCTCAAAACAGATACCCTCAAAACCCAAACACCCAAAATTTCAAAATTGAAAATAAACGAAGAGAAATTCCAAAGTTTTGAGTCTTTAGCAATCAGCTCCTTGAAAACTGATACAATTCACTATCAAGTTACTAACTTAGCTTTGCTTTTTTAATTTCTCTCTCTACCCTTTCTTTCTCTCTAGGATCATTAGTGGCCATTGAAGGGAAAGATCGAGAGAGCAAAAGTTAGATCAACAAATCGAAGAAACTGATGTGGAGGCAAGCAAGAGAAGAAGGTAAAGAAAAAAAAAAAGAAAAAAAAGCTCAAAAAATCAATTAAGACACAAGTAATTAAAGGAAATAAAGATAGTTTCTTTTTTTCTTCTTCTTTATTTCTATCTATAAATTAAAAAAAAATGAATATTAAATCATTCTAATTATCCGATAATTATGGGAAGCTGTAATAAAAAATAATAAAAATAAACCGAAAAATTCATGAGAATATGCCGTTGATGACTAACAACTAACAAGTCTCGTATCACACCAAAGTACATGCTTTTGATTTTTATCTACCCCCTTTTTTTTTTACTTTTTTAACCCCATGAAAAGCAAAAAATTACAGTTTGTAGTAATAATCATTATCACGGTCGGGCAAAAGTGGGTCCCACGGCAAGAGATGTGCTTCCACACTTGTGATGGACATTCTCAACACATGTTTTAAAATTGTGTAATAAGGGGAGAAGTCTTTGGGTTGGTGGGCAATGCTTTCCTGTTTTAAGACGCACCGTGATTTCTTGTGAGTATGGATTTTAAACCGTTGGATTATATGTTAATTCCGTGGATAAGAAGAGGCATATGACGTCGTGGCGACTGATCCAACGTCTGAAAGAGTTATTGTCGGAAGTACGAATTTTGATTTTAAAAAATGATTTAGTTAAAAGAAGTAATTATATTATTTTATTATCATAATAATACATGATTATAATTATAATTATAATTGTATTATTTTATTTTATTATCATAATTATACATTAACAGTGATAATATACTAAATTGGGCTTTCAATGCCAATATGAGATGTGGTGGCATATAAAGCTGCAAGCCCAACCACCTCCTTTTTTTTTTTTGGATTTATCAATTTTATAAAAATAAATATTACATTTCTCAAATAATAATTATTGGTTTTAAGTTGGAATCCATCTTTAGTTTTTCGACCCCTTATTTTATTAAAAAAAATTAATAGTCTTTTTGATTTAGTGCCCAAGGATTTGGCAATTAAGAAGTTACAAACTTAATTAATGCTGAATCTCTTGTGATTATAATACTGTTTATTTAAAAAATATACATAAATTGCATTGATTCTGATTAATCATATCTTTATTGATAACCAAGTCAATCTCTTTGAAAAATTACGCTCTAATTCATATTTAAAAATTAATTTTATATTAGATAAAGTATGAATATATGATGACCTGTAAAACTCACCTTATCAACTGCCAAACCTAATACGTCTTATATTGCCACGCACATACGTGCTTTATTTTATTTTTATTTTCTTTAAAGAATCAATATTTGGCATTAAAATTTCAATGCTAATAGAATCTTTTTTTTGTAAACATATGTTAAATTGAGGATTGAGTGAAAGATATATTTATAACATACCAATAAAATTATAAAAATTTTAAAATATATAAAATGTACCAAATTAATTAAATTATTGAAAAATATTTATAAATTTTTCGATAAAATCACTAATAATAGTGATATGCAACGGATAATTTGACTTTTAGCAAAAAAAAAAAAAGGGGGGGTCAATTTATTATTTATAAAAGGTTATAGATTTATGAGGAAATATATTTCGCATTAATTTACACATAAAAAAATACTTGTATAGTTTAGGTTGAATGGTTCATTTCCCTTGTCAATTAGCTAGCTTGCTATTTATAAATGAATATTCGCATTAATTATATCTAAATAAATAAATTGCCACTTTTTTTTCTCCTTTGTCCCCACACATATATATAGTATAGCTTATAATTTGAATTTTTACTGAAATTTTGATATATTCCCTCCGTTTCACTCTAAAAAGTTATTTTACTTATTTTATTTTATCTCATTTTAAATGAATTTTTCAAAATTTGAGAAATAATTTGCATATATATCCTTATTTATTAAATATTTCTCTTTTTTTTATCACTCTCAACTTTTTACTAAAATTAAATAAAATTTTTAAAAATATAAAAGGATATTTTTATCAATATATATAATTTTTTTATGAAATTGAAAACTTTTAATTATTTTTTCAATTTTCGTAAAATTAGAAAATTACTTTTTAAAATGGGATTAAAGGAGTAATTAGTTACTATTTCAGACTTTTCTATCAATTTTAGCAATTTTATGGAGTAACATTTTTACTTTGCAATTAAATCCCTACCAAATTCCAGTTTTGAATGTCTCTGAGATTCTTTCTCAGTAAAAGATTAGCATAATAGCTTTCAAAAACGAATATTATATTACTTTCCGTTATTGTTTAGCTTATCGACAGTAAATAAAATATTAGTATATTATGAGAATTAATTAATTAATTAATACAAAAAGGTTATGTGTCGGAAGAATTTGCGTTCACGTTGTTCGTGTTATGCCACAGAGGAACAATATTTAATGAAATTCATATAGTATGGGTTACTCATTCTCTTTCAATTGACAATTTTTAAAAAATTTACGTTTCATTTAATTTGATAATTTTTAAATTTTAATTAATTAATTTTTATTTATTTATTTACTTATAGTAGTATTGATTTTATTTATTTACTTATTTTATTTTTATATACCCTAAAAATAAATAATTAATAGAGTGAGAATATATAATTTGTAGAAAATCAATGATAATTAATTATCTCATCAGTACACATGACAAGGTTATCAAGTTGAGTAAAAACGATAGAATATTATTCACTCTGTCTCGTCAAATTGTCAGTTTTTATAAAAATTATCAAAATGAATTAAAATGTCTTCTCTTAATTTATGCTGTTATAGTATAATATGTATAAAAAGAAAAACATTAATTAAGTTATTAAATGTTTTGCTGATATTTAATGAATAACAGAGTTATAAAGTATTTATTAGATATTATTTTAAATTTACAAAAATAACAATTTGATGAAATAATTTTTTTTAAATGACAATTTAATAGGACGGAATGGGTAGTTAATTATGAAAATTTTAAATATTAATGTATTATTTTAAAGTCCATTCGAAACAAAGAAAGTCTTTATGTTTTACTGAGACTTTTATTATTATTATTATTATTATTGGATATATAAGAACACTTCTAGATAGTAAAGTTTGTCAAGCTTCTCATGGAAATTAATTGAACAAGTTGGGTGGCCTAATTTTCTCAATATTAATTTTCTTTTCAGAATTGCATTGAAAATTCCACCTTAAATTCGAGTTAACTTGGACTTGTGGAACACTTAATAAATAAAGATGCAAACTTTTCTCACAGATAAATGTCTTGTGCATAATGTTATAAATATATTTTTTGAAAATTAAAAAAAAATAAATGTACAACAAAATGACGAATTATTAATTAGGTGAATTTTAAAAATTGAAAGAAAAATGCGGTTGAATTGAATATGTACAAAATTTTCTGAATTGGTTTGAAAAAAAACACATTATACCTTTAAAAGTTTGACGTAAAATATAATCAGATTTTCTTGCTGGAAATTTTTTCTTCTTTATTTTATTTTTACAAGGAAGACACTTCACGAGATACTTATATGGTGCTGCTCTGTCTATTATTGTGATCGTACATTCTCCCACAGAGAACCATACACGCGTAACAATTGTACGTTTCTAGCATTTAACACGTAGGCATTTTTTTTGACAGTGTTACTAAAATGGGGTCGGCCGGTTGAACTGGAATAACAGTGAACCGTCACCTTATTCAGTTGGTTTAATATATAAATATTAAAATGGCTATAAATTATAGAGGACAGATCAAAAATCGGATAAAATTAAAAAATTCGGTTTGAATTAGAAAAAAATCATTTTTTTTATCCAAAATATCTTTATAACATTATTTTTTGCTGGAAAAAAGTAAAGTATAAATATAAATATAAAATAATTAAAATTTAAGCAATTTAATGATTTTTTTATAAATAAAATTAAAATTAAAATTTATAATTGATGAATATTTTTTAATATTTACAATTTTTTACTATATCTATTTTAAATATTTGTTATAAATATTGAACAACTTGAAAATATTACTTTATAATTAATGTTTGATTATAAATGTTTTTTATAGTATTTTTTATTGTTTTATATAATTTTATTCTCATAATATTTATAAAAAATTTTAAAAATAATATTATATTGAAAAAAAGTAAAAAATTCAGTTGAATTCTATCGAATCGATGAACTAAAAATCCTTTACCTCTTCGATCTTTTATCCGGTTCGATTTTAATAATATTGTTTCTAAGGAAAAATAGGTGCCATGTCCTGTGCATTATTAAATTATTAATTAATTATTCAAGTTACACCTCAATTTCATTTACGAATTACTTATAATATTAAAAGTTTAGTTCTTACGAATATCATAAATAATTACGAGAAAAATATTATTTTGATACGTCAATTTATTATTTCTTTAGATTGAACTTGATATGGAAGTTATTCAAAAGAATTTGGGCGATAAATTTATTTACGTGGCATATTTATTTACATTTATCTCAATAATGAATGAAATTAGTGATTAAGACTAACAGAGCAATCAAATTTGGCAAATAAATTAAGAAGATTTTTTATGAGCAACAATCTAAATTTGAGAGCTTTATGCTTTTGGCGGTGCGGGGAATCAGATTTCCGCTTTTCCTCAAAACAAGCAGAGATTACGTGGTCATACGGAGGATTAGATGACCACCGTCCATTCTGCGGAAAGTGAACACGTGGCCGATTGACTGTTGTCAAAGACAGTTGACTTAACTTGATTAACCGTTATTTTATCTAGAACTTTCCTCCAGATTAATCAAGCCGTCCCCTTGAGATCATTGGCTCTAATATTTGTGTTCTTTTTTTTTTTTTTTATCAATTGGACAATAATAACCAAACAAAACATCACTGTCACCTCCATTTTCGGAGTGATATAGAATGTAATTAAGGTGTTAATCATCTCTTAATTACAAATATTGATTATGCGCGTGGAAACCTACTACCACAATAATTCTTTTAGATAATGTTTGTTAGTAGTTTGCATTTGATAATCCAACTACTCAATTTGAACTCTTTTTTAGAAGGTCACGCCTGCTCGATATTCAAATCCGATTAGCCTAACTAATATAGGCCGGTTACTCTACATAGAAGTACATTATTGGGAGCGACTCTTTCAACGCTGTAATTTTGATACACATGCCAAGTTCGCAGGTCAAATGAAAATCTCATCCACTCCGACCAACGAATGTTGATACTCAATTTGAACTCTTCAAGTTTGAATTGGATTATTGAAGTTTTTATCTAAATGTTGTTATTTTTGAAATGATAATTGTAACTAATTATTTGGTATTAATAACTTAATTTATCTATATTTTATATCATCTTATAAGCTTACTCAGATATAACATTAATATTCGTTATACCGTTTAGTTTTATTTATTTATTTATTTATTTTTATCCATAAATTGGTGCTATATATACATATATGTTTCATAAATATTAAAATTTCTAAGATTGGTTTGGTTTGGACACGATACCTAAAAGGGCCCATAGTAGTTGGGCCCAATGAATAGAAGTTGTACTGCATATGAGCCAATACTTACGAAAGGATTCCTTGTTACTTTTATTAATTAATTTATTTATTTGTAGAAAAAACTAAAATTCAAATAAAATTTTTTATTTGATTATTTTCCAAGTCATAAAATCTCAAGCAAAAAGGAAATGGATTACAAGGAAAATAATTTTCAAATATATATCAATATAATATGACAAATACTACCTCCATTTCCTTATATTTGACTTTTTTTGAGCAAAATTCAAAATTTATTCATATGTCATTTTTAAATTTTTAATATAATTTAATTTTTTAATAAAAATTAAGCTATTTTAAAACCAGTTAAATTGATAATTTAGTCAAAATCACATAATATAATACTAAATTTAGGACTAATTAATATTATTTAATTATTATAAAAATAATAAAAGTGACAGAATAAAAAAACGGAGAGAGTCATTAAGTTTTAGAATTGAAGAGGAGCATCTCGATGTAACATTAAATAAGTAAGGTAAAATTTGAATGTTTTAAGGTAATAATTAATCCATATGGGTTGTTATTTGAAGCTGATTAGTCACCTAATTTGATGTAATTAATTCCATTATCATTACTACTATTGTCAAAAAATCCAACTAATTTGATGTAATTAATTCCATTATCATTACTACTATCATCATCAAATCAACTAAGGATATATATCTTTGTAAACAATTTTTTTTTTTTCAATTTTACATCACAAAAAGAAAATATCTGGAATAGCTTCAGCAAATTGACAAAAAGTTTCATGTTAATTACTGAAATTTTCATTGGCTACATGGAACCTGCATAGTTATATGCCATTAGTTGATGGATTGGTTTGGAAGTGGAAGACAATGAAATTCACACGCAGATATATACACGCATGCACACACATCTCTCTTTTAATTTTAATTTAGAAATTAACTATTTATTTAATTTTAATTTGTCGTATATGGCTTATAATTGGAATTGAAGTTTTGTTTTCCCTACCCCTTATTAGAGTAAAAAATAAAATAAAGAAACGGATTTAAGTTTGAAGTTAATATATTTTAGGATAAAGACATTTTTCGAACTGGTTAGAAAATATTCGTATTCCTTTTTATCTTTAAAGTTTTTTAATAAAATATTTCATCCTTATACTGTTCAAAATAAGTAAATTTTTATTGTTTCGAATCTATTACATCTAAAATGAATCCGTGTCATTATGTGATTTGTTATCATAAAAAAATAAGAACATTTTCTTAAAAACTTTAAAGGTATATGTGCATGCATTTAATTATGCAACTGATCATACATGTATTTATAAATAATATGCATATAATTTAATTAGCATTTGTTCATACATACATGTATACATATACACACTTATATATAGAGAGAGAGAGGCAATTCTGCATATGATCGTACATCTATGTATATATAATATGTATGTATGTGTATTATATATATATATATATATATATAATTTTTTTGTGATAAAGTGGAATAAATGCCTTTGCACCATAGACAAAATGAATAATTGCTTATCCAACTTTTTTTTTTCTGGGAAATAAATTGGAAGAATAAAATGCAATTGCGTTATCAAATGTTGTTGGAGTATCCGCTTGTTATCTCTCTGTCTTTGTGGCATCCAGATTTTGCTGCTTGTTTGAAGATTTTATTTGCAAGGACACCTTTGTGATTTTACTTTTTTTTAAAAAAAAAAATTATTTATAATAAGAATTGTCCTCTTGCTGGATAAATTTGTTGAAATAATTAATTAAATCTCATTTGTTTTTCCAAGGAATGATTCCATCCTGTTATATGAATTTATTATGGTTTTCAAAGTTTAACAATAAAACCTTTTAAATTAATTTTATATCCATAAAACTTCATCTATTCAATAAAATAATATTTATAATTAATTATTTAGCCTCTCTCTCTCTCTCTCTATATGTATATGCTATTGCTGACGATAAAATAGCACTAAAAAAGAATATTTGGTGACCGAAAACTGCTGATTTGTTTTTGTGAAGAATATATCCAATTTTCGAAATGCCATTTTCAGTCCACTTTTCAGCTTACGCCACCTGCTCTCTATCGAATTTTATCATTAATTCTTCACTTTCTGTGTCACTCCCCCATCTTCAACTTTTCCTTTAAATTAAAAAAACACCATTAATTATATATATATATTATAACATTTCGTTAATTATTACATTTTAAAATTTAATATTTACCGTGCAAAATTCTTAATTTTCTTTTTGATATTTTACAGTAGTTAATCGTGAATCTAAGTCTAAGGCAAAAATGAATATCCCATTTTCCCCTCCCATTTATTCTTGCAACAAAATCATTAATGCAAGAAAGTAACATATATAATTATGTATATATATTACACTTGACGCTGCTATACATGCATACATATAAAACATACGTATATATATCGACTCTATAGTTCAATTTTTCTTCTTATATCGATACAGTTGGAAAATTTGAACTAGAGCAGCAAAAAGAGACAAAATAAAGCCGAGTTAGGGTTGATTAGAGCCACAAAGCACCAGCTTCTCTCAGCAACTTCTTCAAAGATCCATTAACATGAAGAGTCATGACAGTATTAGCAGAGCCAATAAATTTGCCACCAATAAAAACAGCAGGCACAGAAGGATTGCAACCAAGCCTAATAAGAGCCCATTCCATTTCCTCGCCTCTTGAATCTGCATCAAGCTCGTAAATTGCAGGGCTAACCCCTTGCTCATAAAATAACCTCTTAATTGCATGGCACATACAGCATGAACTCTTGCTAAATATCACCACTGCCTTTTGTGATGCCAATTTTGCCACTCTATCCATATAAAAAATATATATATATATATAATCTTAGCTTAATTACAGCACAAATGTGGTGGATGTATTGGTCTTATCAGCGAAATTTCAAATATAAATCTTAGTCAAATATCTATAACCAAAAAAAAAAAAAGGAGACGATGACAGACTATCAAAGGAGCTCGACAAAGGAATTAATCAATGCTGGTTTATTGATAATATTGGTTTTATCTGTAAGGTATGTTAAATGTAAACTCTAATTAGAGTTATGTAACTAAATGGTGTTAGAGATTTTAGAGAAGCAATTAGCTAGAGAAAAATGGTTGGAACTTGAGATTTTGTGATGGTTTTAGAAATGGTGAGTTGGAGCTTATACTTATATAGAAAGAATGAGAAGGAATTATGCATTTAATATATATTTTTATATTTTTTAATACAAAGTAAGAAACAAAGATGAAAAAGTTGAAGGTTCCTTAGAGATATTTGGATTGATTCTCTAATTTTATTTAAATAATAATCATTTTAGGGTTTCTTTTTCTTTTGTGTATTATTGATTAGATCATCATGGTGAGGTTGATGCTGGAAAAACCTTATTTATTATGAGTTATGACGAGGACTTGAATGGTATGGCAATGAAAATTTTCATCCTAGTTGTGCCCAAGAATCTAAAAGATTATACATTTACATTGTGGATAAGGCAAATTCTGCCGAAAGTAAAAGAGAAAAAAGTAAAAAAATATATATGTTTTTTAACGACAGAGAAAGACCTGTCGTGTTAGGTTTTGGTGGACTTATTAGTGGGATCCATGTGGGCTTAGGATGTAATAACATTTACTGATTTTGGGAATGTCAACTTCATTTTGGATAGGATGATGATATCCTGATAATGAGAATATGTCTCGTCACGATTTTAGAATTGTGGCTGAGCTGATTACTTTAAAATGTTTTAAAACTCATTTCCAAGCAATTAATTTACAATGAAATAAGGGTTAAATTTATTTTTAAAATTAAATGTCTCTAAAATATTAAAAATCCCTTGATTGATATTTTGAAAGGCAAATAACGAACTATTTGCCATATTTTAAGAGTAAATATAGAGAATTCTTTTTTTGTATTTGCTGTTAGTAATAAGAAGATCTATATCTGTCTATTAAAATTATTTATATTTACTCCTGCAAAAATAAATTTGAACTACTCTTAATAATTTAGTAACATTATCAAGTAAAAAATATTTAATAATTATTAATTTACTACACATTTATATAGAACTAGTGAAAGTTACTGATAAATCATAAAATTTTATAGAGAGGGGTATTTCTGTGGTAAGTAAAGGATTGGCTTAGAGAAGTAGAGGCGATCCGATCAGATGGTCACCGATGGAACCTGCAAAAAAGATACTTGGCCCGGTTGTCCTGAGTTTTGACACTCCGATACTTAAGTTAGTGTTGGGATTGAAAACTCTTCAGAGAGAGAATTGGCATTATTTAGAGAGAGAAAGAAAGATGTATCTTTTAGAAAGGAACCTGCTATTTATACAGATGGAAGCTTCGAGCAGTGTGTCAAACAGTTGTTCTATTAGTCATTTTTTCTAAATTAATTATATGCTTGGTTGTATTTTGCATTAATTTAAATATAATCAAGAAAATCGCTTCTCTTTTGCTACAAAACTAGCAATTTAGCGAAGAATTATATATAATACTCGAATAATTACTAATCCCATTTTGTTAAGGACTTGTAAATTAAAGATCATATATATTCTTATACCACACGACAAATAATTATTCAATGTATGGTGGATAATAATCATGATTAATTATTATTCCCAAAGTACAGATCTATAATGGCTCAAATTGCACATATAACAGCTCGAATAATTGAATTTCTTAGATAGAAGATTATATTCAGATTGCAATCTATTCTAATTCCCAAAATAACAGATTAATAATGCCTCAAATTGCATGTAACAGATAGAATAATTAACTGAATTTCATTTTAGATAAAAGATTATATGCAGATTTTGAGTTCAAATTCCCTTATCCAAATAACTAGCTGAAGTAGACTTAGTAATAAAAAGCAAATGATAATCCAACAACTCTATTGTACCATTGGATGCATCAGAATCAAACCCTAAAAACCTATTGGAACGTAACAGAAAACAACTCTTCATAACCTCAATTGTCAAGATCAAGAAAAGCAATAAATAAAGAAAATATATTCTACGTATATATATCCATGCACGTGTTCAACGTCGACACATCAATTTTAGTTATCCTCTTGAGTGATGCCATCCCATAATAATTAATAATTAGCAATGTGATTAACAAAGAACCAACACATAAAATAAAATATTAAGTGTTGTTAAATTTAATTAATTAGTAGATATTGATAGTTTTTCTTTTTCCTGCTTTTAGATAATGGGATAGAAGAGAGTATTCTGTCTGTTTTTCGTATCTGGAAAAGATATATGGCTGCAAAGGCAGATAGTATATATTATGTTCTTTGCTTTCCATTTATCTCTCTTTTTTCTTGAGAAAGGAGGGGAATATTAATATATAATATGAAATATATACAAAGGTAGCAATGTTTCTATACATCACGAAAACAATTCATAAAAATGTCATATTTAAATTTGATTCGATTTGTCAGTTTGATGTAAAATAATTTGATTTAATCTGGTATATTATGTGATCCATATAATTTGACTTATGTATAACCCTTTTATGATCATTTCATGTTTTTTTTTATAATTTCATAATTTATATATATATAATGTGAATTTTAAAAAAAATTATTTCTATAGATTATAGATGAATGATTTTTTATTTTAATGAATTTTTTAGAAGATAAAAAAAAGTTATAAAATTTAACATGCGCCAGGCCCAAAGTAAGCTCATTAAGCTCTTTAGAAGGGTGTAATTTGACATCTCAGGGGTCATTGGAGGCTTAGGCTGTGAGGTTTGTGTAGGTCATTAGTGGATATTTTTATTGTGCGCATTTGACATGTTTATTATGATTTTGTGCTTGTCTTGATTATCGGAATCGTTATTTGTGATAGTGGGCTCCGATTCCATGGCGAATGTACGAATTAAGCATGCGTTACTATAAATGGCCATGATGGATTGCAGAGGCCAAGCTCCACATGATATGATCTATTTACAACTAACTTAATTTATAACTTATTTAACAATAATACATTTGAATTATAATTCAATTCAATAAAATTCAATCCATTTATGATTCATAAATTTTTAATTTTATTTATTTATAATTCGACTCCATATAACTTGAATAATAAATTCATTCGTTCCCATCCATTTACCACACCCTTCTCCCTGTATAGTATGATGTCAATCTAAAAATGAAATCATCAACATTGTGTAGACGTCAGGAATTGTCTAGAATCATAAAGAAGAGAGAAAAAAACCCATGTATGTGAAGCTAGGATACGTCCTTGCATTCTTCTTTATTTATTTTATCATTTTATGGCTTAAAAGTTGACATTCTTTTTCCACTGCCCACTTCCTTTAGGATCTTATCCCTACCATTCTCTCTCATTAGATGCTGTCCAACCGTGTTCATATATAAAAATATGTTTGTTCGTGCATGTGTGTACACGCACACATGCATGCATGATGCATGCCATGCATGGATATGTGATATCATCATTTCTAATTAAGTTTTGGGCTATTAAATATAAGCTTTGACTTCTAAACTTCACTTCACACTTTATTGAATACTTACACTTCAAATAATAATCTATTAAATATCTATGTATACTTATTAATTTGTTAAATAATAAATATAAATACATCTTTTAAAAAAATTAAACCACGTGACATTTAATTGTATTGATGTGACATTTGAACCGTAATAATAAAAAAATTTATCTCACATATACAATGAGACCGATTAAAATTAAAAACATAATGAATTGCTTTTCTTGTATTTGTTTTTGATAGATTTGTTTGTTAATTTTAATATTTTGTGAAGTCAAATTAGTACGATTGAATGTCATACACTTTAATTTTTTAAAGGGCAGTGTGAATTTGTATTTAGTATTTATAAAAAAGACATGTATATTTATTAAATGAATCATTATTAAATTTAGATGATAAAAAAATTATAAAGTCAAATTTAAGTGTACGTAAATATATTAGCACTTAAATATAATTAGTTTACCCAGAAAGAGTGGAATAAATGTTCTCTTAGTCTTAATTAAATGTTTTATATACAATTTATAAGTGCTAGCACCAATAAATACTTAAAATGGAGTATCTTATCCAGATATTAGAAAGATCAAACTGACAAAAAAAGTGAATTGAGGGAGTGAGCCATATTTACTGTATAGACAAAAAGTATAGGTAGCTAGTAAACGGCCCTTGGCCTGGGGCTTGAGCCAGTTATGGGCCGAATTGAAAAGAACATATGATTTAGGTTAGAACAGGAAGAGCATGTGTATGTGTGTGTCTGCCGACAGTGTTACAGCTTTTTCTGTCAAATTGACAAAGTAATCGATCATCACTAAAAGTGGCTAAGATTGCGAGAGTGAGGTATACCTTTAATCCATTTCTTTTAGATTGACGTGCAATCTCTGATTTTCCAGAAATCTATACGCGGATAACTTTTACAAAATTTAGATAACATTATTATTATTATTATTATTATTATTATTTCCCCATTTATATATAGCTACAAAATAACTACTAAGAGTTAATTTGATTAACTATTACTTAATTAAAAAGGTAAATGATAATGACCAAATTATCATTTTCGGTCCTATAGCCCTAAGCCTATCTTAGGATAAGAAGGAATTTTTGACCCAAGCCTGATTCTCCTATTAAGTTCAGGCACAAGGTAACAAACAGGCACAAAACTGAAGAGATAAGACATTTCAATTGGGATTACTAGAACTCGATCTCTAATACATTACTAACACACACCACCAGTCCATCCATCGATCAATTGATGTCACAAATGTCTATCCTGACATGCAGATAGACCACTCAAATGCACTTAAACATCCCCAATAAATATCACGCCTCTTTTCAAGCACGACAGTTTGAATTCTTTCAACTTTCTCTCTTCAATACTCTCTTGATCCAAACATTACTGACTTGAGTTTCGAAATCCTGTTGTCCGATCTACCCGAACTAGCTTCTTTTGTTTTTTTGTGGAACCCATTCTTGCCCTACTCGATTGGTCACTATTGCAACGCTGCTTCCACACTCCACTTCTTCAATTCTCACCTTATGACTTTTCTTTTATTAAATTTTTTGATTTATCAATAAAGTTTTGAGTTTAATAATATCTACAATTACAATTGAATATTATACCTTTGTTTTAACGAAAATAGATTGTATGTTACAAGATGTTGATGTATTTGCAAGGAAGCCAGGTAAAGGAACAGTTCTGCTAATAATTTTGGAATAGATTGCTAATCAAGAAAAAAAAGGAAAAATTAGAAGGCATATGTATACATACACATCTATATAAATAAGAGTGGAGAGAAATTAAAGAAGAGAAAGAAGGGATGCTATTGGGGACCTTTATACAAGCATCTGCCTCTTTACTTTCCATGTACGGCCACTTTAATCAATCAGAAAACTGTGACCCCAAGCTGAGCTCATTGGCATCCATTAAAGAAACCCACCATTTCATCCTTAAGAGACGAAATCAAATGACAAGGGTCCATTTTTCTTAATTATAGATTTTGGTTTCAAGCTTTGAGAAGGAAATATTTTTAAATATTTAAAAGAATGTGTTTTTGCTTCATTTATAAGTCCGTTCGGTATGAATTTGAATTAGTCGGACTAGTAAATTTCAAATTCTCATATAGTTATATATAAAAAAACATTTTTTTTATGTATAATTCTCATATAATTAAATAAGGAGTTCATATATATATATATATATATATATATATATATATATATATATATATATATATATATATAATGTATGCATGTCCTTATTCTTCACATTGACTATATCTTTTTATCTTTAAATTCCTTGAATTGGATGCGAATCTTGTTACAGTCATTAAAGGTCCCAATTGGATAAATCCAACTTCAAAATGTATACAAACCAAAAGAAACGTATATATTTATATATATATAAAGCAAATACATAGATGTGGCCAACTGTCATCGTTCCTATGATAACCGTACTAATTCTTTATTTTCCGTATTAAATATTCATTTTTTTTTTTACTTTTTACTAGTGGTTTTTGAAACCGACCCAAATATCTAGAGAACATTCTTTTTTATTTTGCTTCACATTTTATTTTATTTTTTAAAAAAATTCCTTTTCAAATTAACCCTATATAAACCCTCTTTACGAACCTCAACAAACCACGCATCCAAATAATAATAATAATAAGCATAAAAATCTCACATTTTCTTGATCAGCATTGTGTTTTGATCACAAGATGGAGAGGGTGACGCAGTTGGTAGCAGAAAGGCCAGTAGTGATATTCAGTAGGAGCACTTGCTGCATGTGCCATGCTATCAAGACTTTGCTCTGTGATTTTGGAGTTAACCCTTCTGTTCACGAGCTCGATGAGATCCCTAGAGGAAGAGATATTGAACAAGCTCTTTCAAGATTAGGCTGCCCTACCTTGCCGGCCGTTTTCATCGGCGGAGAACTTGTTGGCGGTGCTAATGAAGTTATGAGTCTTCACCTGAATCGCTCCTTAATTCCCATGCTTAAAAGGGCTGGAGCCTTATGGGTTTGAAGTATGTTTTTTGCCTTCACTAACTCGGAATTTACATGTCTAGACTCGGATTATTATTTCATCATGAATCGGCCCTAATATACTAGACTTGGCTCATTTGTGAATGAAAAGATATATATATATATATATATATATATATATATATATATATATATATATATATATATGAGTCTAAGCAAAAATACTAATTATGAGAATAAATAATTAATCTATCGTTTTGCTTCTATTATAGCTTAATTAATATCATTATATGTACTAATTTCCTTGTATTATCATCACTGCCCTTTACTATATAGTTTTGTGAGGCTTGTTATATGTGTTTGGCGAGGAGTCTTTTTTTTTTTTTTTTTTTGTAATGTAATGCCCTTTTGATGCTAATAAAATTGTACTTTGCAACTTTACATTTTTATTGGATGTTGGTATTAATTTTTAGAGCAAATATTATATGCATGTATGTGATATTAAATAATTCTACAAATTTGCTCCAAATAAAAAACTATTTTAAAATAACGCGCAGAAATGCAATGCAATTAAAGGATGAAGAAGTCTCTTATAATTAATCCAATTATACGTAAAAATTAATTTTATTAAGCTGGAATTAAAAATTGAATTGAATTAATTAGCAACCTAAACATGAATTTTATATAAAAATATCTATCAACTTTTTCATCCAATTCTAAAAATATTTAAATAAGTAAAATTGGGTTGGGTTTGGAGTCCATTGAGAAAGTTTTGATATGGGCTAGATTTGGAAGTATTGTGGGCCTGTTAATACAAATATGAAATGGGCCTCCAAAATAAATATCAAAAAGATCCCAGGAGATCCTAAAAGGTAATTAAAGATTGGGATCAGAGGATACACGTGGGGAGAAGGGATTCGATAACTGTAGAGAACTCAAGTCCCAATGCGAACACCAGAAATTCATCTCCTCGTGAGTATGGGCCCCACAGCCGCAGGCAATAAATGAGATTGCCTCTCTCTCTCTCTCTCCATCTCCTGTCTGAACGGCCGAACGTAATTTTACTTATCCCCAACGGTCACTTTTCTTCTGTTTTTTTTTTTTGGAATTTAGTAAATAAAAATTGTAGTTTTGAGGAGTTCAATTAAATAAACATTTAGCTAATAGCACGAATGAATAATTTCGATAAATTTGAATCCCAAAATGTGATTTTTATCTGTCATATCACAACAATAATTTATTTATTTAGATGCACGCAACATTGCTAAAAATTTTCCACTTCTACCTCCTATGGAAAGAAGTCTAGGCAGTATCTCAGTTCCAGTGTAGCTGATCATCCTCTTGGACTAGGATCATTGCCTCAATCTATACATTTATTTATAAATCTAAATGATGTTGTGATGTCATGATGTATTCTATGTATTGTGTTGTAATATAAAAAGATTAATTTGTATTATATAAATATTAACTTGATTCATAATAAATGAGAAAAAATAAACAAATAAAATCACAAACCAAGTTTTGGTATTTTGAGTTTCGAATTTCATTTTAAATTAGCTAAAACAGTTATATACTAATTTTAAAGAACAAAGGATCACTTTTGGTACCCAGACAAAGGTAAAATTATTTATCAATCACTCAAAAAGTTAAAAGGCCAACCATAAAAATCAAATCTTTCTCTGTCTTAGTCTCTTAAAATCTGAACCAGAATCACTAAACAAAGCTAATGACGACAAATGCCATAACATAACCAGACCTATCTCTCTCCCTCTCTACTTACAGCTCACTACTAGAAAGTACCACCTCTTTCAACTTGACCAGCTTTTTTTTTTTGGGTGCCTTTCCGTTAAGGACCAGCAATTGCATTGTATTTTTCACTTATAGTACTTTCTGCAACTTTTTCATTTTCATTTGGGATTTTGTTTTCTTAGTAGTAATCAAACATTGGTCCTCTGTTGTGTTCTGTAAGGTGGTGTCTATTTCGATAGGTAAGTTCATGATTATCTACATTTGCCTGTCGCTTCTTCTGTTTTTTTACTGTTTATAGACCTTTTTTTTTTGGTAGTTTTGTTCTTGGGTACGTTTGGTTTTCTTGGAGCATTTTGTTGATAACGTACTTGGTTACATTGCTGAAAATGTTAGGGTTTTGTTGAAGGTTGAAATCTTTTGGATTTGGGATTGAGAAGGCTTTAAAGTTTCAACCTCTAATTAAAGCGAAATGTTTAGTTTCTCTGGTAGACGCATGAAGCTTGGCAGGTCAGTTCTCTTTACTGTTTTGCTATAGTTAATGGCTGTTTATTTTGTAGGATTATTGCCATTTTTGTCCAAAGCTTAGCTAATGATTAGTTTTTGTCTAAAATTTAAGTCAAGCTTGAAAATTTTTAAGGCTTGAGAAAGTAGTTATTAGACGCTATTTGGGATAAGTTGTGCATAACCCATTCACAGCTAGGTTCTATCTGGCATTTTGACTATTATGTTTTCTCCAAAATGTCATCTTGTGATGCTTTGAGTGACACCTATTTTCTTTCAGAGTGAAGAAGGTGCAGCTTTCGGATTCTTCAAATGTAACTAGAAGTCCTATTAGACCCCAGAAACGAACTAACAATTCCAATGTAAGTCTTTTACTTGTTTGACTGTAGACTTGCATTGATGAATTTCTATGCCGCGTGATAAGCTTTCAATTCTTTTTCTTTCTTTCTATAGAGTGATGGTGTTGCAGCTACAACTAGTCACTCTGATGAGCTTGATTGTCAGTGTTCATCTGCTCCCGAGATAAATAACTCTGCATCCGTGAACTCTGAGAACTGGATGGTGTTGTCTATATCTGGGGATAAACCTGCTCCTCGTTTCAATGTAAAATATGATTGTTTTTTCTTTGTATATTGATATCTTTGAATGCATATGCTGACTTGGATGCTTGAAACTTTACTTTTTGGCTTGATCAGCATGCAGCAACTGTGATTGGTAACAAGATGATAGCGGTCGGTGGTGAATCTGGAAATGGATTGTTAGACGATGTACAGGTAAAGAGTTCTTCATGCTTTCATTTGTTTTGGGTGGTTTTAAAGTTAAAAACTCATGATTGATATAGAAAACACGAGGAATTTAACTGGTTGGAAGTGCTGAACAGTTGAGTGTGATGATCTAGTTTGAGAATTTTTTGAATGTTAATAAAGTTAATAACTATATCTTTATTACTGTTTCATTTTCTCTGTTCAGGTTCTTAATTTTGACCAATTTACCTGGACAACAATTTCATCTAAGCTATACTTGTCACCAAGCAGTCTTCCACTAAAAATCCCCGCTTGCAAGGGCCACAGTCTGGTATTGTCACATAACATGTCTCCAGCAACTTGTTGACTTCATTACTTTGCATAATGTTCTTCAATACTTGCCTACGGTATCTCCCTTGTATTGTTCAATCTAGTGTGATTTCCAATTCAAGATAACAATTTATAATGGATTGGGGTTGAAAAGAATAAAATGAACAATGTATTTCTCAGTTCTTAAGAAGACATTGCCAAAACTTGGAATCTGTGAATGACATATATATTGGAGGAAAAAAAAATTATATTCTATGTGTTTCTTTATGCTGTTTTTCATTAGTGGAGTATTAGTACTTATACAAGATGGTCTGCACTTCTGGTACCGATTTCACTTAACTTGCTTTTGCAATGCCTTGCATAGGTTGCATGGGGAAAGAAGGTACTTCTAATTGGAGGAAAAACTGATCCTGCAAGTGACAGAATTTCAGGTTGGATCCATGTGTTTGTAATGCTTGCACTTCTATTGCTTGGCTTTCCTAGATGATTTTGAATTACTTGGATTCTCTTTCTGGCTTTGCAGTGTGGGCATTTGACACGGAAACAGAGTGTTGGTCTCTTTTGGAAGCAAAGGGAGATGTGCCGGTAATGCAAATTACATATCTGATATTGCTGTAACATTTTCTATTCAGTGTTTTTATCAAAAAATTTATCATTTGGAACATGTTGAAGTTATTATCAAACCACTTCCTTGCTCATTTCTTAAAATTACATGTCTCATTATTCTGCATGAAACTCTGAGCATAGTGTGTGGACTGTTGGACTTTCTAAATGGATGCATTCTTCCTATGAGAAATTATTTATTCATTACAGGTTGCTCGTAGTGGTCATACAGTAGTCACGGCAAGCTCTGCTTTGATTTTATTTGGAGGTGAAGATGCTAAAAGGAGAAAACTAAACGATCTGCATATGTTTGATCTGAAGTCATTAACATGGCTCCCTTTAAATTGCACGTAAGTCGTTTTTTTGCACTTTGAACTCTGATCTTTAAATGATAATGATGTGCCCTAATTTTCAGTCAGCATTAATTTGTACATGCAGAGGGACAGGACCATCTCCAAGATCCAACCACATTGCTGCACTTTATGATGATAAAATGCTACTTATATTTGGAGGGACTTCAAAGTCCCGGACTTTGAATGAGTTGTATTCACTTGACTTCGAAACGGTGCATAAAATTCATTCTAAATATTGGCATATTTGGTTATCTTCTGTCTCTATTAATATGAACTTCACTGAAGCTGTTGCAATTTTTTCATTTATCTACTTATTTTATTTCCTTAGATGGCATGGTCAAGGATAAAGATACGGGGTTTCCATCCTTCTCCTAGGGCTGGTTGCTGCGGAGTTTTATGTGGAACTAAATGGTACATTGCAGGGGGTGGTAGCAAGAAAAAAAGTATGCTGCATGATCTAAGATTCATATGCTTTGAACTTCTTTACTTGTTTTTGATAAGTTGCAAGTTATCTGAAAGAAAAAGATCTTTTTTAGCCTTTTTCTCTTATTTTACGTTATTTTCTTTGTCAGGTTCAAGTTGATGCATAAGTAATTGCTGGCTTTTACTCTATTACCCTTTAGCTGCAATCTATCTTAGGGATTTGAGACCTTCTACATGCCTTTGAGATTTTTAACTTTCTCATTATTAATTCATGGACACATTATCTCTATACTCCTTATTATGTTGTCACTTTCCCATATTACCACATCCTGTTCAAACTTTATTCATTATGCCTACAGGACACTCAGAAACTTTGATTTTTGATATTCTGAAAATGGAGTGGTATGTGGCCTTTGCAGCATCTCCATCTTCAATTACTATCAATAAGGTGAGCATTTTTGCTATCCTCCTGCATTTGTGGTAGAATAAGTGAAGAGACTAATTTCCATAGTAGCAAATGATGCACACATATTATTAGATTGCATATTATATGGGGAACTTGTTTGATCTCAATGGTTCTGTTGATTTAAACATGATTTTATGTTGCAAGTAACTTTTTCATAAAGAGCCTATTTATGCAGACTTATTCTGAAATTTTACCATACAAAATATTACAAACTTCATTTTTTTAGCCCTGGTAGTGTATTAAAAAAATTATTTCATCTTTTAATTCCCTTGAGGTAGTTATTTTATTAGTGTTCATAAAGAATGCTATGACCAAACTTAAAATGTTTTATTGATGCTGCTGCAAAATGTATAGGTTTTCCGGCTCTTAAAAAGTATAGTTAAGTATGCTATGATGTTCTTATTGTTGATACAAATGAACCACACATTTTTATCTACGCGACCTTTTCATAATGCATGTCTGTTTTAAAAATTCTTTTCACTCCCAGGGATTTAGCATGGTGCTTGTGCAGCACAAAGAAAAGGACTTTCTTGTTGCATTTGGAGGGTGCAAAAAGGAACCATTAAATCAGGTCAGAGACTGAAATCACATTTATACAACAGAGTTATATTCCTAAACTGCTAATGTTGAATTGCAGGTTGAAGTTATGGGCATGGATAGGCATGAATCATCTCTAAGTAGGCAATCTGCTGCTGGTAAAGGTCCTAGACATTCGTTATTTGGAAAGCGTTCATCGTCGGTGGAGTCTGCTGCACAACTTAATAGTGGCTCTTCCCAGCGTTCAATTAACTCCCTTGCAATGCAAAATTTGGCATCTGCAGTTGAGCAGCATGGTTCTGGTAGAAAATCTTTATCCGAAACACTTGTCAATCCAAATACTGCTGCTGGCAATGTCTCACTGCGTAAACAATTCCATGAGGAAGAGCATAGCACACTTATTAGGACAGCAAAGAATACAGAAGATGGAAACTTTTCATCAGTGGTAAGCTGATGGCAGTTTTCGCTATTTTACTTGTCTGTTCTTTGTTTGTTACAGTCTTATTTGGAATCAAGCATACTATATTAAACTTAGTTTTGAATTTATTCAAATGCAATTTGTTTGGTTTATAATGAGAAATCAAGAGATTGTTGTTGGAATGTGTGGCTTGAAAAAAGCATGAAACCTTAGTCAGATTTTGCCATTTGGAGTTGCACAATTTAAATTTTAAATTCAAATGAAGGATTACTTAAATTCTCCATGCTTTTATTAGTCTAATTTCAATATTTCTGCCATCATTGCCATACAATTTATTTGCTCTTATCTATTTAGCATGGTTATTGCTACTGAGTAGAAAAAGAACGAAAAGAAGTCACTCAGAAATTGCATTTTTAACCTCCCTTTAGAAAATAAATTCGTAGTAGTAGATGCTTATTTTTACTATTAAAGTGTCTGATTTGATTTCAGGCAATGGGACACCGCATGAATCAATCTGATTTGATGATTCAGAATAACATTTCTATAGGCAAAATAATTGCCGAGGACACTTCTTTTGCATTTGAATCTGAAAATTCAAACTCCCAGAACCAAGGAATTGGGAACTATCCAGTTGATAATGATGATGTGTCAGCACCAGAAACTGATGTAATGACTGCAGGAGCTCATTCAAGTCTATATCAGTTGTATGAAACTAAAATAGCTGCACTAATAAGAAAGAATGGAGTTCTAGAAGGGCAACTGGCAGCTGCATTAGCTAGTCGAGAAGCTGCAGAGAAAAATCTCTCGTCTGTTCAGAAGAGTAAACAAGAGATGGAGAAAAAATTGGCAGACACCCTGAGGGAGGTGGAAATGTTAAAAGAGAAGCTAGCTGGTGTAGAGTTAGCTCAAGAAGAGGCCAACAGCTTATCAAATATTGTCCATTCCGACAATGTAAGGCTTGAGCATGATGTGGCTTTCCTCAAGGCAGTTTTGGATGATACGCAGAAGGTATTTTGCATCTATGCAGTTTCATGTGTGCAATTCATTTTATTTTATCTTTTTTTCTCCTTCAACTGATCTCACGATCTTGTAGGAGCTACATTCTACTAGGGGAGTTCTCACGGGGGAAAGGGCTAGAGCATTCCAACTACAGGTAATGACTCCAGACAAATACTATGGGGAAGGGATATATTCATCTTATTTAAGTACCTATGCACATGCACAACAATTTAACAATCATGTGGAATTATTCTATGGTAGAAGCACTCTATTGAGAATTGATCCTCTTATTCAAGTTCTCAAAAGCGTTTGTGCCCTGAGTTCTGCTTGTACCGTTTCTAATGGAGGTCTAACTAGCCAATATTATCTCTAGCATACGTATGCTATTCTTTTTAATCTTGATACAACCCTTGGCCATTGGAATGCCAATGACATATCTAGCACCTTGAGACTGCTAGTCAATGGTCTGTTTTGATAGTGATAATTGTATCCTCTTTCACTATAGTTTTAACTTCTGCAGCAATTAATAATGTTACTCTGCAGGTTGAAGTTTTTCATCTCAAACAAAGATTGCAATCATTGGAAAATCGCGTCCCCACCCCCAGAAAACCATTTAATGTCTAGCATGGGAAAAAGGAAGCGGGGAATTTAAAGGCATTATATTATCATGCTGTCTGAATATATTTCAACTGTCATCCAGCCGATCAACCTTTACCAAACTGTTGAACACTTTAATGCTGGCATTTTAATACAAGCCACGAAATTGTATATGTGATGGAATCTTTTTCCTATATTATCTGATCAACCTTTACCAAACTGTTGAACACTTTAATGCTGTCATTTTGATACAAGCCGCAAAATTGTATATGTGATGGAATCTATTTCCTATATTATCATGTATATAAGTGAACCTGATATTGCATCTTTATGTTAGCTTGGTGAGTGGTTCTTACATTCTCTAAATCTGAATAAAGGCAGTTTCCAGTATTAATATCTTTAGACAGTATTTTCTCCAATTTATTTCAACAAGCATCATCCTAACTGTAGCAGCAGAGATTTCAGTAAACATACCAGCCCTCCGAGAAACACAATTCAAGTACAAGATGCTGCTTCTTTTGACTTGTGCACATTTCACTGGAGTAACAAATGAAAAATAGTAAAATACAAACAACAAATATGGCTGATTTTTACATCATCCAAAAGAGCTTCATGCTTCAATGGTACCCTCTGCAGTTACAATTCAAGTATACAAGAAAGACATCCAGTAGATAAATATTTATTTCCTTTCAACATATATTTTGTTACTCTTGAAAATTGAAACCGACCTCAAAAGTCCTGCACCAATTTGTATTAACTCAATTGAATTCTCCAAGTTTCTAGAGGTTGCTAGTTCTGTTGGCAGCAATTTTTTTTTGAGCATTTTCTCTGATTTACAATAGCAACGATCTAATTACTCATCAAACCTCAAATTTCCAAGGCCTTTTGGCTTTACTCTCACAAAAGGTCAGTCTCTTCTTGATCTGCATCAGCATCCTCTACCTCATTTTCTTCATCCTCTTCAGGTGCATCTGGATCCACCCCCTACAACAAGCCCATATTAAAATAAATACCGAACATTTTCCCATACCATTATAGACTGGTGATGTGAAAAGAAGTATACAAGCACAACAAACCTTCATCTGTTTTTCCAAGCGTTCTAATCCTTTCTTTGCAGCTTCATTCTGTGGGTTTATTCTGCAATCCAAAGTACATGTCAAAAGTGAAGGCAAAAAAACAACTAGGGTCTCCAAGAGAGTCAATAAAGCATCTTACAAAATGTTCAAGCAAAAGGCCTATGCTCTATTGCAGTATAGAATTCAAGAAATCATAGCTTTTCTTAATGAGTTTAACCTTAATGCAGACTGATAATGTGATAACGCTTCTTGCAGCGCATTAGTTGCAGCAAATACTTGAGCCAGTTTGACGTGAAGAGAGTCATCAGCCCAATCCTTGAGATACCGCTCAAGAAGAGATACAGCCTCACCATTTCGGCCCTCAATTACATGTAACTCGGCCAAGGCTAATGCAGCACCAAGATAACCAGGTTCCAGCCGCAGTGCTGACTCATAGAACTTCTTTGCCTGTTTCCAGACTAGGTTAAGATATCTTCGTAACAAATAAATGTTTAGATTGTCAGGAAATGATACAGAATGACCTCAAACAGAAAAAGGGTAAGGAAAATAGATGCTAGAACAATTTTTTCCAGATTTACCTTCTCTCTCCCACCAGGGTTACTCGCATGTACATCCCCAACTAATTTTAAAGCTCTTGCAGATTGAGGCATAGCCTTCATTGCCTCCCTGGAAGCATGCAATGCCTCTTTGATTTTGGTAAATGCCAAATAAGAATGAACAAGACCTGAAATTGTAATCCAATCCCATTATTCTAAGGATTGTTTTCCATTGCATCATTTCTTTGATTACAACAATGGATCAAACAAGCATGCTAACTCTATAAATAACTTAGATCATCTCCACTCATTGCACCTTGATATGAACGAAGATCAGGTCTCAGTTCTTGAGCTCCCCTGAAAGCAATTACAGCTGCTTCTGGCCGCTTCAATGACAATAGTAGATTTCCCTGAATGCGTATAAAAGATTGTGTGCATTAAGATTGCAGAGAATTTAACTCAGCTGAGGGCCATATCAATAGAAAGAACCTTTGTTCTGTCAGAAAAAAAATCATTAAATACCTTCATTATATATCCTGGAACGTGCCTCTCATCAATTCGGATGCTCTGGTTGCAAAATATTTGGAGTGAGATTATAAGTATAAAGAACAAGATCCATGCTACTAATAACAATCTGACCTTCTCAGCATAAGACAATGCTCCCCTTTCATCTTTCCTTTCCCACAGGACAGACAAGGCCACGAAAACTTCTGGCCTAGTAGGATCAATACTCAGCAAATCATGCACCAACTTATTCAGCTTTGAGTAATCGGACTTTATTTTTAGAAGCATCGCATACTCGTCCATATAAGTTACAACATTTGGATCAAGTGATCGAACCTGCAGATTGTAAATGTTAATATGCATGTCCCATGAAGTTTATTCACTGCATCAATATAACAAACAGAAGTTCTGATACCTTTTCAAAATTCATTATGGCCTCATCGTTTTTTCCAATGATGGTTTCAACCTTCACAATATTAAGTTATATTTTATTCAAAAATATTAAGCAAATTTTAGTCACTTGGGACGCATAATACAACAGCATTCCTAACCTTAGCGATCTCAAGTAATAAATGTAAATTATTTGGAAAATGTTGTAGAAGTTCTCCAAAGAGTTCCAAACCACCTGCCAAGAGTGGGCAGTGAGAGAGAGACAATTCATATTAGGAAGATTTATAAAAGACAGAAAATTATTTAACCTTGATAATATCTGTTTACAATTAAAATTTTCATAAACCAGCTTACCAGCAAAAGATATTTCCATTCAGAATACATCAAAACAAGCAATCACAATCAACTGTAATGCGTTTAAAATATCATGGGAATCTGAGGAGATCAACATTTAAAGCCGAGGATCATCACAAAGTCAGGCAACTAGATAAACTTTACAAGGATACTTAATATATCTGATCCATATGCAGTTTCACTTTTCTCATGCCACCAGAAGCATCACATGATTGAAATTAGCATGCTGCTACAGATCAGAACAAGAAGTTGTAAAGCAAAACAACCATGTCATCTGCGGCATAAGTATGATCGGTATGATCTACACACCTCTGCTTATATTAGGTTCGTTTTTAGCTACTGTTCTATGATCATAGATAGCAGATAGAAGTTAAGGGTTTAATTGTTGATGAGAAATGTACTATTACAAACACATGTCAAGGATTGAGTCAAGGGGTGGTTAACTGGAAAATCCAAAGCAATTGATTTCCCCTTCCCTGTGTTCTGATTCTTCGAGTGACCTGTTCTGATTCATTACTTAAGTTCATCAAAGGAAGCTCGAAACCTTGGACCTCATTAAGAGAGAGCTACAGATCTCTGTAGGTTTTGATAAAATCCAGCGTAGGGTTTTATAATTCATTCAGTCCTTTAAATTGGACTAGTCTTATTACAAGAATAGGAAACCTATATTTTAGGCTTCTCATAAAACTGAAATAACATAAACACCCTATCTAAGAAAGAAACCAACGGAAATTAAATAGCAAGTCAACAGCAACTAAACAAGAACCTAAGCCATAAAACAAAATACTGAAATCAATGGCCATGCCCACAAAGGCTTGCACAAATGTATGCTCAAAAGGAACAAATAGAAAGCCAAGGGTGAACACTTAACTTTTCCATGCTAATACATACATCAATATAAATTTAGAATTTAATGAAGGTTCACCTTTGTAATCATTTGAAGCAATGCAACACTGCGCCTCCACATACCACTGCAAAGAAATAAACAATGATAAGGCAGCAAAATGAGCCTAAATTGGATATATGAAGAGTTGTAGATGTGACATATAGGCTATTGAATAGTTCAGAGGCCAAGATTTGCCTCCAATTGCATGATGAGCAAAATTGAAACAATATTTGTTCAATTTGTGGTTGCATACAATTTTCTTTTTCTACCTCAGGATTAAAAAGTTATATTTGGATTTAAAACAATAAGATCTACTCATCAGAATTAAAAATAAAAAATATTTTTTCAGAAACAGTAAAGACATAAGGAATCTAAAACAATAAGTGATTTTAAGGATATTCCAACATTTGTTTACTCACTTGAAGCCAACGACTTGAATCGACATGATCAAATGGTGCCCTCCCATTTCTATTTGAAGCCTGTAATCGTAGGACAAAAGGCCTAAAAATCAGATGGAAATAACCCAAAGCTATTCACAATTAGATGGAAAATGAAGGTTCAAGCTAATAATATTTGTAAACATGTTATGCTCCCATGTGGTCAACAAATCTGCTGAACATTGCATCATTAACAGTGAAACAAGACTGTGACAATGGCAGAATGCCACAAATCAATAGCTAAATCATATGCTCATGCTTTCAGTATCCATCAATTTGACATACTAACCTAATAGAGCAGCATCAGTTTCATGGAAAACCATACTACTACTTTAGTTATGTTACCTTCACCATCTTCAATTAAATGACTTCTAGCACTATGCATAAGGAATTCCTAATATGTCCTAATAATCCCATTAAGTCAAGTTGAATAGAACTTGAAATTTGACATGTACAGAACAGGTCAAACTCTGCTCTGCAAAGTCTCAATAGTCCATGTAATGATTCTCATGGATAAAGCATGGTTGGAAATTACCGCCTCAATGAAACCTTTTCTTACTCACATAAGCAACAATATTTCTATTCATCAAGATAGAATAAGGAACTACAGAGAGAAGTAAAGCATGATTCTCCTATTTTTGTCCGAAGATGGCTTGAAGCTTCCATCAACAAACCTGTGAAGCAAATGAAATAATATCCTTGGCAGAAACTCCCAGCTCGGCTAAAGCTATGATGGCCTCTAAGACATAAGGGCAATGCCTGCAGAGATGTAGCAAGTGTGAGAGAGAGGAAATATAATTGAAAAAGAAAATATAACAAATTATGTTTATAATTTGATTTTTTTATATTATTTTTTTAGAATTGCCAGTAGTACATGATCAAGCGCACACTCAAAAGCAGAAAACTGCATGGTAAAGACAATTAATAGCAACTTCACATGTTCACTAGTCAAGATATGTAGAGGTAAATATGGCACCATTTTTAAAAGATGACCACAAGTTCATAATAGAAGATTTAAAATTTATTTGAATGAGAAGAAGAGATGCAACCTAGTTAGACAGCAGAAATAAGAAAATGAGAATGGGACCGTTGCATGTTCCCAAGGCAACAGGTTGTTTAAAAAGGTTACAATTTAGGCTCAATCATACCATTAACTGTAAGTATGCAGGAACCTCCACATGAAGATCGTGATGTAGGAAAAGCAACTTACATGTTTCAACATATTTGGATACAGCACAAAGAGCTCATGGACAACATTCCACAATGTTAATGAGATCAGTATGTGTGTGCCTATGATTATGCATAGTGCAATAATACATTCAGGGAGAAAATACAATAAAGCATCTCCTTTTCATTAACATGTTGAGAAGCTTAAGACAACCAACCTTAGACACTCTTTGTAACAGGCAATAGCATAGCGATTATGTTTAGAGTTTCGATAAATCTTTGCCATTAGTAGGCTCATTTGCAAAGTTCTTGCTTTACTAGGAATTGCCTCCATCTGCACTCACAGAATAACTGGCTTAGAAATATAACTAAAATGTTTAAAAGGGCAACGAAAAAGAATTCTATGGCAAGCAAAGACAAGAGAGGCAAAACCTCCACAAGTGCCGCTCTAGTTTCATTGAGGGCAGAATGACAAGATGCAATCTTGAACTTAACCTGCGACAAATTATTCAAAATTAAGCTTGCAATGCCACTATCAATAAATGTTCAACTTACGAAGACAAACAGAGCTACAATCAAACAAACCAAATGAACTACCTCATTTTCATTAACTGGCGAAATGTGAAAAGAATTCGGAGAAGAAGACCTGGTTGATAATGAACTCCTGGTAGATGTTGAATTTTGTTTGGGGTTGATCTTATAGTACTGCAAAGCCTGCTTATAAGTTTGCTGCCGACAACAGATTCATCAAAAACCATTCATTAATCCATATTCAAAGCAAAGAAAACACATAAAATCGCAATTAAGAACACTCACAATTGCTCTGCGAAACTCCCTATCTCGAAACAATGCATCTCCAAGAAAAATCTGTAACAGCACAATAAAAATCAACTAACGAACACAAAAAAAGGAGACAAATTTATAGAAAAAAGAACTAAAGGAATTTGATTAACCAAATTTTCGGCCTTGAGAAGAGGGCTGGTCTCTGGATTCACAGAAGACGATGAAACAAGAAAGCAACCCTTTTTATAGGTAAGAAAAGAGAAAATTTGAACTGCATAAGTTAAAATCAGATGGAACAAAAAGTACTACGACTGAAGGATGATTAACAAAATTGAAAAGGAAACAAAACTTACAAGCATTTGAGCAGAAGTGTAGAGCTCGTTATCGAGGAGAGTGGTGATTTGGTCTTTAGAAATTTCCATTTTTTGAGACACAGAGAGTAGAATGAGTAGTGAAAACTTAGATATGAGGCTAACTTTCTTCGAGGGTTACGTCTCAAAATGATTTTTGATTATTAGCAGCCAAAATTTGAATCAGAAAGTAATCCCTCTCCGATTTTTAACTTCAGTTTAGGGAACCTCTCTTTTCTTCTATTTCTCTCTCTCTCTCTCTCCAAGTTTAAAAGTTTTTTGAAATTATTATTATTTATTTTTTATTAGGCAAACAGCAAATATAAAAGCAACACGGCGGTGGTCGTTGCCGCATACGAAACAACCGCCTTTAAAACAGCTCTCCGATTTTCTCCACTGCGACACCGTTCTGATTCCTTTGCTCTTTCTATGGATTCGTCTTCTTCACGAAGTTCGAAAGAGCACGGCTTTAATCGCGAGAAGTTTCTACTGAGGGTGATTTCGCCGGCGATCCGAGGGCAATCCTGTCCAATATGTTTAAAAGATATCGTCGACCACCGCAGAATTGCGGTGATCACTGGTTGCCTTCACGCTTACTGTTATGGCTGCATTCATAGGTGGAGCGACTTGAATCGCAAATGTCCTCTCTGCAATGCTACCTTCGATTCATTGTTCTACAAGATTAGTTTCTCATCCCGGAACTTCCTCACTGAGAAATTACCGGCTCTCGAGAAGGGTAAAAGCGCAATTCATCTACCTCAGTTCAGCTCCACATTTCCTTGCCGGTGAGTATGAATTCTATTTCGCTTATTTAAGTAATTATGTTATTTTTCTACTTTGTGGATTTTGAAAGTTCAATTCTTTTTAAAAAATTTCAGACCGATACGTAGAAGTAGGTCACCGGTACGAAAAAGTAGGCCACTGCCGTGGCGGCGAACATTTGGGCGGCCGGGGTCTGTTCCTGATCATGTTATTGAAGCAAGGAAGCTTCAGTGGCGTGCTAGGTAATTTGCATAAAAGTTTCGCGATTCAAACTTTCGTTTGGAAATAATTTGTCAATCAGTGGCGTGTTGTTGGCAGCTAAACTTTATGGTTTTCGACCATGTGCAGTATGTACAAGAGAGGCTTGCAAGCTGTTCCTTTATCTCCCAGGAATTTTCTCGAGCAGGTGGTGTACTTCTAAGTTCTAAATCTTTGTGCCTGCAAAACATTTGTGAAACGTTGCAGACAGTTGTTTGTCTTTATGAAAGTTTGCACACGTCCACAAACATCAAAACCCTGATTAAAAATCTCGACACTTTTGCGTCTGCAGTTAAAATCAGTTATGCTTCTACAGGGGTTCTTTTCCCGTATAGGGAGAGTGATATTGATGCATTTCTTTAAGTGTTTGAAAATGTGGCACAAATTTATGTTGAAAGGGTTGAAATATACTTCTTATTGTTGGTATTACAGATGATTTGCATCAATTTAGTGAAAATACTGCTGAGTTCACTTTGATAATATTGTTAATCTGAACATTTTGTTTGCATTGTAGAATGCATCAAGAGGTGGCTATTCGAAAGAAAAAGTGCTGCAGAGAATAGAACCATGGATTAAGAGGGAGCTTCAGGCTTTACTTGAGGACCCAGATCCATCTATTATTGTTCATGTGGCCTCCTCACTTTTCATTGCAAGCCTTGAAGGAAAATCGGATGTTCGTACCAGAAAACTTAGTGCACAATGTGACTTTCTTTCACCTTTGCAACCTTTTCTGCGTGGATGGACCAGCATGTTTTGGCATGAATTGAGGTATGTAGTTGCATTGTGGTGAGCTTTTTTAACTTATTAAATCTAGAATGTTGGTCTGGCAGTTGTATCCAGGCAACATAGAAAGCATGATTTATAGATCATAACATAGAATCTTGGTTGACTGAGAAGCAGCAGATTTAATGACACAGCTTGTACTTATTTAGGGTTTATCAATGTTTGGATCCATTCAATTTCTCTTCCTCATGCTGTAATTATGTAAAATTTTGGCAATCTCCATTGATCATTCCTCAATTTTGTCTGTTACAAATACTTAGAGATTCTCTCCTTCAGATGTTTTGCGGAAACTTCGCTTAACATGGACACATATGATGCGGTGGTTGAATACAAACGGCCTGCTTAAGTCGATATCAATATCCAAACATCTTTAAGGGAATTTGCAGTCAACCAACACCAGCAACTCAGGTAATATAGTCTGGCCTTCATTTTATGGGTGTCTGTTAGTTGATATTCATCCTTTTGTATCGTGTTTCATCAGTGAAGATGATTTTGAGTGGTAAGTTCAATATATTCAATTGATTCTACCAACATAGCAGTATGCATTGGGGAGCAAGAGGTTCATAGACATGTCTTCAGTATGAGTTGACTGTGCAGAGAGTTGCCAGAAAATGTACCTACTATGCTGGACTTAAATGGAAAAATATTGAACTTACTTCTCAATACCATCCTTTCAAATGAAACATGATGCAAAATGATGAATAGTAACTAAAGGACATTGGCCCCTTGAATGAAAGTGTAGAGTATATTGCCAACTTCTCCCAAGCATACCACTATGAGATGACTTAAATTTTAGATCTGCCCAATCCAAGCTCGATCTGCAAGTTTGGTAGTAGAGGATCTTGCTGGTCTGTACAAGAGCAATCATTTTGACTTCTTAAAAATGCATGAGAATATTCAAGAAGCCAGCAAGGGAATGCAGGCTGTGCGGGACGAACAGCATCTCGTTCTACTTTCTGGTGTTAGAAACTTCAGTCTATAGCCTGGCATAACACCAAGTGAAAGAGTGACGATGATATGGTCGTATATCCTATGATCTCTCTCCTCTCTCTTGGATGCATGTTCAGCTTGTAAAGCCCATTATTCCCGGTGAGCATTGCACCACTTTCACAATCTTCGAAGGTGCCTTGTAGCATTGGGCTGGGCAATGTAAATTCGTTCTTGTCGCAAACCTACTGATGGAATTAGAGCAGCATCATCGGCAGCTGCCAATCTATTGATGAAGATGCAGTGCAAGCCTCTAACCACAGGAGTGGGATGCTAAGGCTGTGAACATTAGATTTTGTCAAGACGTGCGTGGCAACTTTCAATCTATCAGCTTATGAAAGATCACAGATTGCTGCTAAAAGAGGATTACATCACGTTGGTTTCTCATCAAATGCCTTGTTTGTGAATATTGACATTGATATCCTCGGCAAACTTGGTACATTTGATGGATTAAGTCCAATCTGTCCTTGTAGCAGTTTGTTTACCCATTTATGTCTTGCTTAAAAATAGAAAGAAAAGACCAGGACTTTCCTAGAACTCTCAGTTTAACGGCATCCCAAGTGTATTCGTAAATTATTCTCTTGTTACTTCCACAATGTCTTGCAAGTTACAGCTATATTAAAGCAGTCTATCTTTTCTTTTGAATTAGGTTCGATTTTCTTTTTATTTATTATTGTAATATTCCAACACGGAAGAGAATGAACGCAACGGTTGCTTCAGCACCACAGGAGTAAGCCGTCAGACACTTGCAAACACCAGTATCAATGAACCTGGGCATCGCTTTAATATCTCGCCTAAGGGTATTACTGAAATTATAGAAATCAATGCTGACTCGCAAACAGGTTCATAGGAAGAGACTTGTCATCAATTGCTACATTTTTTTTTACAATCACATTATAACAAGAGATTTATCATCAGATGTTACAGCTTTCTACAATCATATTATCTAATAATATACGGTGGACATGCCAAATCAAATAATACATCTTCTGGGAGCATAATGCAGAGAAGTTAGGAACCGTTGGGTGTTAGTAGTATTCGGCACACTTTAGATAGCATCCAGCAGTCATTCTTCTTCTGGTTCTTTCTCTTCTTGAAGGAGGTTTTCTCTATTGTCATGGGCCCAGAATCCACGCACATCAATAAGCATGCTGGCCACAGTCCCACCTTGTTTACAAGCTAAGAGATCAGCAAGGGTAATCTTGAGAGGATCACCTGGCTTAACCATATCCCAGATTTCATCCCTAACATCCTCAATACACAGCTCATAGTTTCCGCCTTCTATCCATTTCTGGTGCACATCTCTGTTAAACAAGGAAAAACTTCTTCATGTGGGCATTTACACTAAATACAGAAAAAAATTGCAAACACAAACAGTCATTATAAATCTTTTTAATAATGTCTAGCAGCGGACGCATTCCTGTCTCTGAAGGTATGAGACTCGCAGAACTTGCTCAAGTACTACAAGCAGGAAACTACAGAGTTTTTCTCTAGGAAGATTCTATCAGGTAGCATCTCAGCTTTCAAATGCTCCCCTTCTTTACTTCCACAAGACTTTTTAACTTCTCTAAATGGCTTGGAATGAAAAGGCTAATTTTTTTAAAAAAATTTGAACGTAGAAAATAAAGCAAATAAAAATTGAAAAATAAATCAAGAAAGGCTGATCTAAATATTAAAACTTCAAACACATGCCAACCTGAAAAGTGAGTGGATATCAGCTGTTGTTAGGAATCCGTGTGTCCATGAAGATCAAGTCAACGGAATAAATATGTTAAACCTTCTGGAGTATCCTTGTTCTCTAAGGCCAGAACAAAGTCAAGAAAACTTTCAAAATCCATCTCCCGAGCATTTCCTCCTCCAATTTTGCCATGCCGGACATGTTCATCAAAAACTACGAAAACAACAAACAGAGACTTGAGCAGTTACAATCTCAAGAACAAAATATATGTTAATATGTTATCAAGGGTAAGGCACCACCTTATCTTAGAAAAATCCAACAGACATACAGGAAAACAAATGATACTGAAATTTACTAGAAGACATGCATGGACAACCAACATAACTGAATATTTCAAGTTATAATTTTAAAAAGGGAACTTGTATGAGAAAACTTGTGCACAACTTCTAGGCTGCCTACAAAATTTAAAGGTAGCAACATGCAATGATTTTCAAATGAGTTACTTCGACAATACAGAACCTCAAAAACTTTACACAAAAGACATACTGAAACAACATGTGGCCTTGAACCTAGAGCATCGATCAAAACACCTTGAACATGATGGTAAAAGACTATATGTTTAATTGAAAACTGTAGCAAACAGATATATGCCTTTACATTTTGCCACAATTTTTACAATTTACATAATGGAAATTATAGCCTTGATTCTCCACTATATAGTGCATGAGAAAAATAGTTCGCCCATTGATGTCTATATGAAGGGAGACAATAAATAAAATTGGGAGTGACAGATTTTAAGCAAGCCAATGTGCAATAAACTACTGCGCCAATAAGTTTAGAAAGACTTGTGATCCGCACAGGACAAATATATCATAAAATAATTTTAAGAATATGTAATTTGGAATAACTTTTAAATCTACCTCTCTCAATGAAAATTTCAGTAAGTGTCCCATCTGCATATTCTCGAAGTTCTTGCTTGCTCAATGTCCCATTCATATCTTTATCAAGGGCAAGAAACATATCTACAAAAAAATGAAGATTACTAGATTAGAGGTTATGGAAACTTCTATGCTATTAGATCATCAAGTTTAAGCTTCACAAATCACATTCAGTTTCTCTAGCTAATAGAACAACTTCACAGATGAACAGCCCAGAAAGGTCTCCATTTACTTCGCTTTCCCTTTGCCATGGTCCCCCTAATAAAGGCTTATGTATGGAGGCAAAATAAACTGCTGGTCTCCATGTACTTCGCTATCCCTTTGCGATGGTCCCCCCCCCCCCCCCCCCAATAAAGGCTTCTGTATGGAGGCAAAATAAACTGCATTTTTTGCACATAATCTTTTTTCTTAAATGCATACTCAACCAACCAATAGTTTTATACCCCTATCAGGAAATTTTCAATGCATCATACTCTTCTTCTACTACCACAAAAACAAGGGTGTGGCTAATTGATAAAATATACACATGCAGTAAAAGAAGTATTCACTTAAGTAGGAGAGAAGGCGCTGGAGAGGAGATACAATTAAAAAAAATCACAAACCAGGGGCAGACATATATTTTATCCTGTAGCTAGTAAACTCACCACATATCCGCTGTGCAGAGGTCAAAGAAAACCAATTTTCAGCTTGTTCAGTTTCAGTAACTTCTTCCTCGCTTTCCTGCAGTAAAACAACAACGAAAATGTGGCTGGAGATTAAAATCGTTAAAAGCTCTTCACTACCAACAAACCGCCAGGAGCTTTTTATTTCTTGATTAATTAAACAAAATAGAAAAGGATAACAGCACACTGCATGCCATCCATTAAAACATGCATTCTGATTCAGCATTAGTGCTTACTAGTATCCAGCCGATGTCAAACGTCCAGTCTTTTATAACATTTGCAAGAAGTATTTTTCCCATGAAAATAATTGCTTCTTCTTATGGTCATCACCCTCTCATTGACAAAGTTTACATTTTGAAATCCAATAGAACCTTGGGTCCTAAATGACTGTAGAATTCTCAGCCATCTTATTCTACATCAGCACAAAATAAAAGAAACAAGATAAAACAGGATTCTAGTAAAAGATTTGTATGTCAAAAAAGGGACTATAACATTTGACAATTGACTTCGATGGATAATTTGCTCATGAATAAGAATCTTCAAGCACAATTTACCTGGTGTAATTCCATTAGCTCTTGAAGACAATTACTAAGAAACACCTTCTTTATGCAGGCCTTCCCTGCAAGCAAAACCAGAATTCAAGTATCAGATATTTTACTTACCATAGATAGGAATAAAAAATATTTCCAAGGCAACCTGGACCAGGTATTCTTTTCATTAACAATGGTTATATGGGCACCTTTGGTTTCTAATGAATAAAACATGCACCAGAATACAGAATGAAGTATAATTTGGCATCCCATACATTTCCTCCACTACCAAACTATATGCAAGCAATAAGGTTTTTTCTCTAGCTCCCCAACAGTCGAAGAGGCATTTCCTCACCCCTTGCACTCCCACCTCAAACTTTTGTCTTCCAAAGGCAGGTTAGGTGCATATAAGCATACATTACCCTGCAACTATCAACTTAAGTTTACCTATCTTTTGATCTAACACCACTCTCTATCTATCCTGACCAACCAGTAATGTGCATATGAGATCATCTACTAGGACAAAATCACAGTTCACATTGTAAAGAAGATGAGGAGAAACCATAGGTTCCAATGTAGTAGCACGATGAAACAGGTGATTACTGTTAACATGGACATTGGAAGAGAAATGAGAAAAAAATGGAAGGGCGAAAGAACAGAAATTAATGACTGAAATGATATTATAAAGCATCACTGCTCTAACTAAAATAAGCCATGCTGACCTCGTCTATTTGGATCGCAGAAGAAAAAGAATTTGTGAGAAGCTATGCGGCAGTACATTTGAACAAATTGGGCAGGCATATCACGCAACTGTGCTAAATTAGGAATAAGACCTCGTATATAGGCCTTCATTTCCTGATGAAGAACAAAAAGATTATGAATATGCATGTGAGGGTAAGTAATCTAACACCAAAAGAACATATGCTGCAAAGTTTAGAAGAAACAAAAAGTCAAAAAAGGAAAGAAGCTAACAAAAGGAAGACCAGATATGTAATTTGAATCTATAAATGCAAAAGATGCATAGGCTCCGTACATGAGGTTGAAGAAACCATCCGAGTCCTCATCAAGTTCACTCATATCTATTCTGGCCTGTGTTAGTGAAACCTAAAATGACAACCAACCATAAGCAGCAAAATAAGAACGAATCCTGACAAAAAGATAAATCATTTATACTTGCGTGCATGCTGATTATCAGAGCAAACCAAAGAATTCTGTAAAGAAAAGGTTCACATGATCATGTCATAAGGTTATATATACTCACCGTGCGCATCACATAAAGGTAAAATGGCAATCCTTCCAGATTCATCTTTCTCAAACTTCATGAAATTAGATGGGCTAAAAAATCGTCGACATTTGGGGCCTATTTGTTCCATACATACTGAGGCTATATGACAAAAATCTTCATAGTTCATCTATAATATGAAATAATAAACAAATTAGCAACATCAGAAGTTTAAATAAAATAAACAAATAAAGAGTTTTAAGCCAAATATTGCAACTCCAAGAAATGAGTTAATCTAAATATCTAGCAAGAATAAGAATTGTCAAATGCAAAATATATTAGTGTAGTTGATGCTTCTATGCTTTAATGAACCTAAGCAATATCTTCGACTCAAAGGTATCTGAAAAATATAAAACAAAATGCATTCAGGACACTTTTCATTGTAAACACTTTTATCTTAGTAGTTGTCACAATTTGCAAGCTGTGGGCTAGTATTATCAGAAAGGTAACTTAGGGAAAGGGTAACCTTCTCATGACATCAATTTGCAATTCCTATAGAACTAAGAATAAGTCACAGATAAGAATGACAACAAGAGTTAGAAAAAAAATAAAAAGCCGCAGAAACTAGAATTGCGTCAAAGCAACGGTTATTACTATTAAGCTTATGTTTTTTTTTTTTTTTTTGCTAATGCTTGCAACAATATTCTAAAATTTGCAGAACAAAACGAAATCCAATACATTATAATCGATATATAAGGAAACATATAGTACAGCAACTATCATATACCTTTTCTGCACCAGTGGCATCATCAATAACACAATTCTCTCTCAAGCAGACCCACATTGCATCCAGATCATCAGCATTACGCAAAAGATCTGATTGCTTCTGCAAATTTAAGCTGGTGATTTCAACAAGAAGACAGATGCCAAATAAAGGTATTGGGGACAAACAGACCATACAAGATAGCATTACCTTCAAGAACCGATATTTTGCCAACCTTTGTACCCTGTGGCTGATAGATCCTTCTTCAGGTTTCTAAACACAATAATTTAAAAAAAAAAAAAAAACACAAAATAAGTACATATTTGACGAATGTAAAAGACCCTGAAAGAATAAAGTCTGGAAAATGACAAATCTCCCATCAGCACATTCATGTTTGTCTAACAACCAGCTTTGCACTCAGGTCCGCTGCCCCTTGCCATGGATAACACATACTTTTATTTGCAGTAAAAGCAAACAGTAATTCTATCTCGTACCTTCTTATAGAAACTTGGTATTGTGCCAGCTTCAGCACTTTTTTGTTGCTTCTCTTTGAAAATATCAAGCAAGATGCTTTTTGTCTCGAGCTCTACAGGAAACCAAAAAAAAAAAATACAATGAAAATCAAATTTCTGGTCCCAATAAGTGAAACACGTATCTATTTCATGTAATGCCAGCTAAAACATCATAATAATGTAACTGCCTTCCACATTGATTCCGTCATCAGAATTGCGCAATCACTCTATGATTTTGCTCTCCCCAACCTATTATGCTACACATGACAATGGCACTCAAAAGAAACAGAGAAAATGGCAAGAAATGGAAGTAGATGAAAATGTAATGCGATATAGAGCAAAACGAGAGAATGAAGCAAAACAGACCCATTAGGGCTTCGGATCCAAGTCCAGCACCGGATCCAATGAACCTTCGGAGATTCCTGACCCATAACATGGAAGAAGCTGGCGGGATCTTCCTCTGCGCAGCCTCATGGCTCTCGCCATCGCTGGACCCGCTGTACACGGGGCAAGTCTTCTAATGCACGTTAAATGAGTTGAAGCGATGTATTGAGTTCGATTAAGGGTTCGAATCGACGATTAAAGCCCCAAAAGCAGTGGCATTACTAAGTGAAAACCCAAAACCCTAGCTCTACCGGTTTTGATCTGTTAGCTCCTCTGAAAAAAGGAAACAGAGGCAGAAAGAAAGGCGTTTTTGCCGTTCCTGTAACACTTTTTGCGTAATTTTGAGCTAGCCCCCACTTTGTTTCTGAAATAACAAATAGGCCACATTATTATTTTGAAATAATGCTAGAGCCCCAAAATTCTGAAATTTTATGCAAATAAACTTTATCAATCAAATCCACGTATTACTATTTTTTGGAAGTTAAGAAGCAAAGAAACTTTTTATTTAAATTGCATTTATGGAAAAAAATTATAGATCAAATTAATTATATTTAATAAGCATAAACAAAACAATATTTTACATACTTGTCAAAATATATAAGAGAGTGTTTTAAATAGATAATCGCACATTTCTTTTATTATTTGTATTCGTGAGCTTTTACATCCCAATTGGCAAGTTATGGTTCTCCATGTTTATGGAGAAGTTAATGTTGCTGCAGACTAGCTTCGGTTTGTCTGGCATTCTTATTATCCTGCCGGTTTGAATAACATCTTAGCTTTGGATGCCATGAAAACTTAGAGAATAAATTTCTTGGGCACAAATAATGCCATGATTTATGATCTCTTAACTTCATATGCATGGGAGCCCCACTTAGCATTGGAGGGGATTGAAAACTTAATTATTCTTTGGCACCACTATATATACATATATATTATGTGGTGATAGAATGATGAAACAATCAAGGGGTAAATCTGGGACAAAGATTTATCTTCATCATGAAGAGTAAGACTTAGATTTTTTATGATAAGCATATTACACAATTTCATAATTCTTAAGAAACATTACACTATTAATAATCTGTCATTATTAGATGTTAGTTGATATTAATGACCTAGCATATTTAATTCAATAATGTTGGTACTATAAAAAAAATTTTCTTATCATTGTTCTCCCGTTAATTTGACCCTCGAAAGAATTATTTTTTTTATCTTGTGACCGAAATTCTTCACATATATATAACTATTTATTCATAAGTCACCATTTGTTTCCTATATGTTAAAGAAAAAAAAAAGAGTGGGATGAAATTTAGTCTAGTAACCAAAGATTAGGTTAATTTCAATACACAAAGAGAATCACCTTTTCCTTAAAATTGTCCAAAACTTTGCCTGTTGTTGCATTGAACGTTGGTGGGGATGCGAATATATGCATAAAATATAGTGCAAAGGAATCAGAAAAGGCATCAAAATGGAATATTATGAATTTACGTCTCAATTCTAAGTAATAAAATGCTTGATTGGGAACTTGGGATACTATAAATGTTCAAGATAAAAACATGACATTGTTCTTTTTTGCAAAGGCTATAAATGTACAAGGTAAAAACGGGACATTGTTCTTTTTTCAAAGGCTACCTATCTTTTCAGCTATATCTTTCTAGCCTTTGGCAGCAGTATGGCACTCAACTTGGTACTTGGTTTGGAATTACTTCTTGTATGTGTAATCCATTGATCAAAGGGGTATAGAAAATCCCTCATATGCTATTCAATCATGCATCCCAAGGAGATGGAGAAAGCAACATGACTGATCCATTATGATTTTGAGAATTTTAATTTAATGATACTGATCTTGCAATTGAACCATCTTATTTAAATCTCCATTTTGAATAAAACTCTTTGTCAGCACTGAGTAATCTCTTCAAGCTTTGAATATACTCGAATTTCCTTTTCGCCATTTCTCTTTATTAATTTGACTATTGGAATCTTTTTTACTGAAAATTTACTGAATTATTTTCCCATGGCTGGAATTTTGCTAACAGTCATCCTGATCTATTTTAGAGCTGTCGAGCCTGGAGTTTAAACCCAATTGAACTACTTTAACAAAAAACAGAAAAAAAGTTTAGGAGTTACATAAATATAATAATCATTGGAAATGATACTCGCAGACTTTAAGGTAACAGCCTTATTATATGAAATACAGGCCCACTCAGCCAACTACATCAGAGGACAAGTATCCAATTGCTGGATGCCTACTTCACGGTATTGCATAATAAGTAAAAGAAACAGTTAAAATTATAATTTCAAGATGAATGATGTCAATATAACAAAGTAAAGAGTAAAAACCACTGAAATCATTTGATGGACCACAGAAGTCTTGTCTTTCTTTGGCCTTAAAGAAACTAATTATGAACCCATAATGTTTTTAACAATCATACACAAGATTCTCATATTCATTCTAATCAGACATATTAAATTGGAGACGGAAAAAAAATGAAGAAAACAAAAACAATCTTTTGCAATTAAGCCCATGCACAAACAACACAACTTGCCTGCTGCACGGTCCGAGGCAACAGATCCAAGCAACAAAATGTTTCAGCCTAGAGACCTGCCTACACAATATGACAACTTCCACTCTAGCATTCTCTTCTTCTTCACAAGCCAACTCAGAACACAACAAATTCAGTAAAGAAAACAACCTTAATAAATAAGAAAGAGAGAGAGACAGAGATTACAGTTCACTGATCTTCCATATCTTGGTCACAACTCAACCATATATTTCCAAGAAATAAATAAATGAATGTAGAAGAAGAGGGTGAACAGATGTTTATTTGGGAAAAGAGAAGCTAAATTTATTCGAAGTCGATAAAACAAGAACATGTAGCCATTGAAAGTTGGAAACCCAGTACCTGTTGAACTTGCAATGGTGGTGTCACGTTGGCGCAGTTGTCATAGACCCCATCTGAAGATGAGGAGTCATGTCTCTGTATACCAAAATAAGAATCCCACTGTCTTCTTTCCAGATCAGATGACAAAAAAAGGCAAAAAGGAAGATAAGACTGAATTCAGGGATGACGCTTGGGATTGCTTGAGTGATAACTACCTTTTCTTTTGATCCCCTTCAATAATTCTGTCTTCCAATTAATGTCCTTTTCATACATGTCCACATCTTAGGGGTAAAAATCGAAGTATTTTTTACTGTTGGTAAACAACAACCCACATGGGCCATTGATTTTTTTGGTAGAGAGATTCCAAATAAAGGAGCTACATGGATTAATGAACCTTGTGCATGTCCAAAGATGCCAACTTGACTTCACATATTGCTCAAATTTCTATTTACCAAATACAATCTCTTTCTCCTTGCTGAGTTGAGAGGCAGTTTCTGCAAGCAATGCTAAATATAAACCAGCATGAGATCTATCAACAGTAATAGATAGGGTAGTAACTTCAGCTTGTGTTTCCTATTTTTTCTCCAGTGTTGCAAATTTCCCACTTTTCCACGAAACCAAAAAAAAGAAGAAGGCTGATTTGAATCCTCAAGGAACAGAGTATAGTTCTTCAGATTTTTACCAGCACTGAACTTTGCCGGGTATCTTTTTCCCAAGTGGATGCTTTCGATCAACCTGTTGTTTTGCTGAATACTTGTCTGAAACTAAAGTTCTTAAAAGTCAAATTGCCAATTTAAACAAGAGGAACTTCAATTGAAATCCATAATTCAATGTGCACAATCTGGTCTCCAGTGGCCAAGAAAACTCTACTCTCTTATGCATAATTCTATAAAGATCAGTACCAAATTTCTGTAGTTCAAATGCTTCTGTTTATAACAGCTGGTCCTTCTGCATTTCAGTTTCAATGTTCAAGTTTGTAAAAGGAGACAAGAAAGTCTTTCCTCATGTCTAAGCCATACGCTGCAATAATTGGAGGAGCTACAGGGATGACACTTGTTGCAGTGTTCATCATATTGTGGTGCTGCAGATCACATTGTAAGAACCATTCAAACAGGAACTCTGAGACAGGTTCCTCGGAGCCATCTGCACTAGGTAATTTGCAGGGATGAGAATGGAGAAACTTTTTTATTGGTCTTGCAGTGACATATTGCCATTCACTGGTTCTCTTTTTAACGTATGACAGTAGAGTGGAATAGGGGAGGTCGATCCAGTTCAGCACCAAGCCGCACAATATGTAGATCCCAAGGAGCTAGGCAGTTCACAATGGATGAATTGGAGCAAGCTACCAAGCAGTTTAATGAAAGTAGCCTCATCGGATATGGGAGTTTTGGGCCAGTTTATAAAGGTCTGCTCCATGATACTGTTGTGGCAATTAAAAGGCGTCCAAGTCCTTCTAGAGAGGACTTTGTCACAGAGGTATAGGTAATTCTAAAGTGTACCTCTTATTTAGTTGATACTTATCATCTATGTTTTGCGCACTTTTGTAAGCTCTAAGGCAACAGTCCACACTGATGGAGCATGTCGAGTTCCTTGCAAGTGTTATCTTGAGTTTATGAGACCTCAACAACAATGAAGGAATATCCTTCTGAGTAGCACATACAATTTATGTTTTTAAAACTTTAATCTCAACAACCTGATAAGACAATAAGAATTCCATGTGGCATACAGGTAATCTCTTTGTCACAAATTCAACATCGAAATATAGTTTCTCTTCTGGGTTACTGCCAAGAAGGAGGGAAGCAAATGCTAGTCTATGAATATGTACCCAATGGCAGTATGTGCAATCACTTGTATGGTACGGTTCATTAAACAAAATCTATTTTGCGTTATCTTTTATGAGATAAATATCATGGCAGTTCTCAGTCAAACCTTTTGACAGATAGAGAAGTGAAATCATCAATTAAAATAGAGTTCAAGCAGAGGTTATCCATAGCTCTAGGAGCAGCTAAAGGTAAATCCAAAACAAAATGCTAGGATTCAGATAGAATCATAAACAAAAATTTAAAAGGACACGTTTCTAACTAGTGCAGGTTTATGCCATCTGCACAGCCTAAACCCTCCATTGGTACACAAGAACTTCAAAATGGCTAATGTCTTGGTTGACGAGAATTTTATTGTAAAGGTTGCAGATGCAGGGATCTCAAAACTTCTTGAAAAGATAGAAGAAGCAGGTCCATCTTACAAGTCTGGTGTGAATGCATTCCAAGATCCAGAGTAAATAAATTTCTTTTGCATTTAACATTTGATTTGGACTATTGCTTCTCATTACATTTCCTAAATTAAAATATCTCCAATGTTTAGGATAGGAGTGTCAGGTACCTTCACTGAAATGAGTGACGTTTACAGCTTTGGGGTATTTCTTCTGGAACTTATAACAGGACAGGAAGCAGTGCAACTTGGCTTTGTAGGATCTGAAAGAAGCTTAATTGAATGGGTAAGTAAGCTTAATTTTCATTTTCATTGTTATGCATATGGAATTGATGGGCAAAAAGTGGATCCAGATTAAACTTTGACCCAAAAAAATAAAATAAACTACATGCACTTTCAAGCTAGAAAACTACACTTCAGTGTTACTGTCAATCTTAGCAGTACAATTAACCAAATTATGAAATTCCACTCGTGTTCTGATCAAAGTTCAATTTAGTTGATAAATTTAGAACCTTTTGGGAGTTGCTTGCTTCAGAAAAGTTCAACTGAAGTTGTGTTTCACTTGAGGAAAGGTAGAGTTGTACTAAATTGGAGATTTGAATTGGTGAAGGTGGCTTCTAGACTGAACTCAAACAATTTCGTGGACCATCGACTCATGGGGCGTTTCACTACAGATGGAATAAGGGATTTGATCAGGCTGACATTGCGATGCATGAGTTTTCCAGGAATAGGGAGACCAAAGATGGAAATGGTTGTGGCTGAACTCGAACGGATTCATGAGAAAGAGATGGCACTAACAACTGTAATGGGTGAGGGTACTGCTACATTTATTAAAGGCAGTGAGCTATTTACTTCATAATGAAACCAGAGGAAAGCTTAGTAGAGCCAGCAGCAAAAAGCTTTTGGGAGGGAGAGAGAGAATGGTCTTAAACAACTGTAAAGAGAATCAGTGTGTGAATATGAATTTGTGTTTCTAATGATGTGAAGTGATAGTGTCGCAAAGAAGATTAGAATTAATGATTTTAGTATTTGCTTGACCAATTATCTTCCGAATTGGACATTTTTCAATGAGGAGATTCAAGATAGGTATTTCCATAATTCTTCAGAAGCTTATTGTATCATGAGGAGCTCCCTCCTCACACTTAACATATTTCCATAAATCTTCAGAAGCTTATTGTATCAAGAGGAGCTCTCTCCTCACACTTAATAATCACATATAATAAGAACTATGAACAAAAGCAAGCAGATCAGCAAAGAAGATTGAAGTCTTCAGACAAGTTTATAAAATCCAGCATAATTAACACATGCAGTAGCGAGAAAAGGCATTTTAACTCAAAATAAAATCTGATGCAGACAAATGCATCAGGTATATCATCTTGAACGAATATTTTTCATGTAAGTAGGGTAGCTAACATTGATAGGAATAAAAACCCAGAAATGAGGAAACCGTATCTAATATTAATTTCGTTTAGATACTAATTCCGTGGAGTCATCCTGTACTTGATTCAACGATTCACTTGTTTCAGATGAATGGAAGTTTCATCTATTTCTTACTGAGGCCCCTAACTACACTAGATTCTATTGTTTAGTTGACAATAAACTCCTAACTACATACATTGCTATTTTCCAAACTCCAAATCAGTGTACTAAAGTATCATGCTGACGCGAAAAGGTTCACTTTCCAGTTTGTTTACCACCTGAAAAGGTGCTCATTTCCCAGCCAAAAAGGTAAACGTAATCCAGCAAACAATGAATAAAAAAGATAAGAACAAGGTAATGAAGTGCTATTTATATGGCTTAATGGACATGCCTGTCTGATAATCCTAAGACTGACATTGATGAGTAAAGCTATCTAGTCTTTTCAGTGAAAAACAGGCCATAAAGTTGAAGATAATGACAAGCTTCTCCTATCACTTATGGGGACCAGGTGCACAAAATCCTGAAAATGTACTAAGAAAGTGTTATGTAACAATGACAAGACACCAACTACAAGGGAATCCTTCTCTGAAACTGCACAAATCGCTGAAATAGTATTGATTCTCCATAGATTTCATATATAATTATCATTATACACAACCTTTTTTTTTAACTGATTAAAAAAAAAGGAGTCAGATTCAACAAAATACGACTCAATTGGTTCTGGATCCATTCACCCAAAAGATCCTTTGTCCCCAAGTGGTCGAAATGAGATCCACAAGGATTCCAGCAGGAGGGTCCATAAAGATTTTTGCCAACAATAGACTAAATCGACTATCTTTACACTGTTTCAAGCAAAGGGTAATCGAGGGTATCTTCAAATTAAGATAAAAAAAAACATACATTTTTAAATAAAAATTGAAACTTTAACATAGCAGAAGTTCATCCAAAGATGAAAACTTTAACGCATTCGTGAGAAGTTCCAGCTGTTGGAATGGAAAGATCAAGTAAAAGTTAAAATCTTTACAAGATTTGGTCAAAATTATTGATACCTGAAGAGCAAACAGACGCTGCAGAATTAGGGACCGGAAGTGGGGTATTTTGCTTAGCTATATGTAATGAAATGCAATCACCGATCACAAAATAAGTACGGTTTGCTTTCCGGTGAGTGGCTTTGCATGGAAGGCGCCAATTTTGATGTATTTAAATTTTTGCCGCAATATTTTATGGTATTCCTTTCGTGGCTCATGGGCATATGAAACGTGGCACTAGAAGATTGCATATGAGAAAAATATCAGGCGGAACGATGTCGTATCTATTCTAATCCCAGATATTCGAGTTCCGCCTCGCTGTCTGCCGAGCAGAGGAATGGCTTCCATATCCATAACCTGCTTCTCTCCTCAAGCTTTAGCTCGCCCCAGAACTCGAAATCCTAACCCTAACCCTAAAAGATCATCTCCGGATAGGTTCTCTCAAAATCCAAACCAGAGACGCAATACCAATTTCAAGCCTCAAAAGAGCAAGAACAAGTCTTTGCCACAATCCCTCACCTTACCTGGCGGCGAAGCCACCACATACACTCGCCTTCCTCCGAGGGAAGATTTCACGGCCCCGTCTCTCAGGTTTAAAGTAGATGAAGTTAAGCTTTCCGATTCAAGCTTAGCAGAACTTGATAGCGAGAATGAGCTTCACTTTTCCAGCAGTGAAGAAGAACTAGAAGAAGAAGTAGAAGTTGGAATTAATAATTTGAGAGTTGATTATGGGAGATTTGAGGTTTACGAGGTTAATTCCGATGTTGAAGAAGACGAAGACAATGATGATTATGACCACGAATACGAGAAAGAAGAGGAAAAAGTTATAAATAGCGGTGGCTTTTTCGAAGTAGAAGATAATGACGAATTTGATTCTGAGAGTATAGAAGTGAAGGAGAAAGGAGTGCCAGCTGTAATGCGATGCTTTGATCGCGCCAAAATCTATGTGAAAGCAGGAGATGGTGGAAACGGCGTCGTAGCCTTTCGTCGCGAAAAGTTTGTGCCTTTGGGTGGGCCCTCTGGCGGAGACGGGGGTAGAGGGGGGAATGTGTATGTAGAAGTAGAAGGTTCAATGAATTCGTTATTACCGTTTAGAAACAAAGTGCATTTCAGGGCGGGAAGAGGGTCCCACGGACAGGGGATGATGCAGAATGGCGCGAAAGGAGAGGACGTGGTGGTGAAAGTGGCGCCGGGTACGGTGGTTAGAGAGGCGGGGAAAGAGGAGTTGTTGTTGGAGTTGTTGTATCCAGGACAACGGGCTTTGTTGTTGCCCGGTGGGAGAGGTGGCAGAGGAAACGCAGCGTTTAGGTGTGGGAGTAATAAGGCGCCTAGGATTGCCGAAAATGGTGAAGAGGGTCCCGAGATGTGAGTACTCTGTTATTATGATCAATCTGTTAATACCTGTGTTTCTTATTTTGATTATTTTTCAGATGATGTTATAATTAAATGCGAGTTAGTTGTTAGCTCTTGTTTCGTCTCCTGATATGGTTTATCTGATATTGCATCAGCTTTTTTGAGGGAATTGAATTGAAAAGACGAAGAAAAGAAAAGAACGTTCTTTCTTTTCTTTAATTTGGTTACTATATGGATAAGGGAAATCTGAATTTCAGTTTCCGTTCAAAGGCCACAGTCATCAGTTTGAGGAATATAATTTATTTTCTTTTTCCTTGCATCATTTATTTATCAGATAAGCTGCAATTCATACTTTTTAATCAGAGCACTCATCAGGAGTTATGAGCCTATGGTGGTTACACTTGGTAGAGTTCTTTTTGAATTGTGCATGTTTGGAATAATAGCATTCGTGACCAGGTGGTTGGAGCTCGAGTTAAAGCTTGTTGCTGATGTAGGAATCGTGGGTGCCCCAAATGCTGGAAAAAGCACACTCTTGAGTGCAATAAGTGCTGCAAAACCAACAATAGCAAATTACCCTTATACTACTTTACTTCCTAACCTTGGCGTAGTTTCTTTTGATTATGATTCTACAATGGTAGTGGCAGACCTGCCAGGTCTACTTGAGGGAGCACATCGAGGTTTTGGTTTGGGGCATGAGTTTCTACGACACACTGAAAGATGTTCTGCCCTGGTAAAGGATTCATATCATTTCTGCAACTCACTTTTATATTTAAAAGTGATTAGCTGTCCCGTATGGTTGTAGTAGATTTCCTCTTAGTTTCTTGCTGTTATAACTCACCACCTTGTCTTATGCTTTAAAACGATTGAACTTACTTTTCTGCCCTTTTCTCCCTCCTTTACTCTTGATCAGTTTTAACATGCTACAGCAAGTTGAATAATTTGCAGACATGTGAATAGTTGCTAAAGTACCTCTGTAATCCTTTTTGTGATCGAAAGTTATGAATGGGATTTGCTAATTTTTGAGTGATGTAATTTTTTGCTAAAAGATAAGGGCTTATGGTACTATTGATTGAAAATTATGAATGATGTGGAGCTCACAAGTGGTAATTAGATGGCAATGCTTACTATTTCAGTCTGGCTATTTCCTTAGTCCTTTTTTTTTTTTTTCAGCAAGTTCATCTGGATAGATATCATCCTTTACAATTAATTGGTGGCATTGGAGTAACGGAACATTCTGTCTATTGAATTTCTAGGTACATGTTGTTGATGGCTTCTCACAGCAGGCAGAATTTGAGTTCGATGCTGTTCGTCTTGAGCTGGAATTGTTCAGTCCAGAACTTGCTGAGAAGCCTTTTGTAGTTGCCTATAATAAAATGGACCTTCCAGAAGCATATGAAAATTGGTTATCATTCAAAGAAAGGCTACAAGCTCGTGGCATTGAGCCTTTCTGCATGAGTGCCATGAAAAGAGAAGGCACTCATGAAGTGATATGTGCTGCATATGAGCTTCAGCGAAAAAGTAAAGACTCTGATCAGGAATTTGAAGGTTAATTTTTTGTACTTATTCTCTTTATTTCTAATATCTTGAGCCTCAAAAACACATGTTACATTCTTTTAGCTTTGTTTTGTAATTAAAAGTTCCATCTGTTTCAGGTTCGACAGATCCAGTAGAATTAAATCATGTAGCTGATATGTTACGGAAGCAGCAAAGAGCCCCTATCAATGACTTTGAGATCTTTTATGAAAAGAGTTCCAATATTTGGCATGTAGTTGGTTCTGGTTTGCAACGTTTTGTCCAGATGACAAATTGGCGGTAGGTCTATTGGCCATAGTTGAATCTAGAACTATTGCTGTTTTTGCAAATCTTCATGGTGTCTGCATCCGTATTTATTTTAGTTGCCTGATGGTGGGCAATCTCCTGAATGTGACTCTGATTGGTCCGATCTTTTTCCTCAAGTAGCCGAGGGTTTGAATCCATATGAAAAGAGCAGTTTTATTATGATAATATTCCATGATGATGATACCTAGAGTCAGTTTTATTCAATCTTGCATATGGTTTATTGGTCTCAAACAATCCTCTTTCTTCTTTTTCTATATGTCTTTTGCACTTCTAATCGTTCAATGCACGTTTTTAAACAGATATGCAGATTCTGATCGAAGATTTCAGCATGTTTTGGAAGCTTGTGGTGTGAACAGGTCTCTGATAAAGCTGGGTGTCAAGGAAGGTGACACGGTGATTGTTGGAGAAGTATGTTTGTAAAATGCTTTATATTTTAGAATCTGCAATTCACCCCATATTCCCCGTGATGCCTAACTGCAGCTCTAAAGTAAACACACTAGCTTGCACCACAAAAATAGTAGCTCATACACCTGGATGCTAGGATAATAGACTGCGTGATAACTAAAACACAGCATTTGAAGTAAAATACAAACATTGACTTCACTTTTGATATTCAATTACACTGGCATAATCATTTTTGTGTATTTGCATTAAGTAAAATACAAAGATTCACAAATCCTCCATGTCTCGTGATGTTACTTTGTCCATCCTAAAGCTCTTTTATAGTATAATCATTGTCATAAGCACGATCATCATATAAATTTTCTTCTTGGCTTTGTGCCAGATGGAATTTGTGTGGCATGATTCTCCCAAGAGTTCTGGTCCATCAAATATGAGGAAAAGAAATGAGTCAATGAAATGGCCTCAATTGATGTGACGCTCTTGCTGTTCGTCTATTGATGCCAGCAGGTAAAACTTTTTCTTTGTTCTCAGGGTCAAAGTTTTCCAATGAGGACATTTTATAACCATGTGCTTGTCCATTACACAATAAAACAGGGATTATCTAGAACAAAACAGTAGACTGTTATGCTGAAGGCCTGCAACGAAGCTGCTACAACCTCCTTATGTACGGATGTATGCCCCAGCCTACACGCATGCACACAACTTGCTTGTTGAATCTATTACTATAAGGTACTGTTCCTTATAATAACAAGAGTCTATCTTTGCGAACAATTTTGTTTTCTGCAGGGTTGTTGAGAGGTCAGTAATCAGTGTTTGACTGCTTGAAGGGGCAAGACGAGGTAGCTACATGACGGCTGAAAGCATAGCAGATCAATGTATTCTTCTAGTCTGGCAAGGTGTAATAGTAGTACTTGATTGGAACATATTTTCATGTGCTCCATGATATCTGAAGTTGAAGACGCTCTTGTTCATTCAACATGAGAATGCAAGTTTCTGGCACAGGTAGAAGCCAAATGTGGAGTTCCAGGTTCATTATCTTAGCCCAAATATTTTTGGGCAGCCATTGTTGTTTACAAGAACTAGAAAGAGAGCATAATTAGAGTCCTGATCCCTAGATGAGCTAGAGATGATCATGTTATTTATTTTTTCATTCAAAATGTAGCTGCTTGTTCTAGCTGGAGATTATGAATTTATATTCTTCTGTATGATAGTTTTTTTCCAAAAAAATTTAATTTCCAATAGAGAAAAGGGTATGCAGAGGAACCTGCAATTTTGCCAAATAGTTTCATAAAACTGAGATTTTCACCTTAATCAGGCTCCCCTAGTTATTTTTACGCCTCCAGAGATCGTTTGGGCTTATATGCAGCCACTGCCATGTAATTGGGCTGCCACCAGTGAAACTGCATGGGCTTGATCTGGTCCAGCTTACCTTGTTGGACCCATGATTTGATGGGCCTCTAAGCCCGTTTTATTTAGCCTTATCTTTACGTTATATGTATGTATATATATTCTCTCATGATTTTCCTATCATAGATGTATCTCAAGCCGTCCATTCTAAATCAGATGAATCTTTGACCAATGCTATAGTTTCTCTTTCACTGTATGAACCATGTTGACGCCCATTTCCTCAAGAAATCCCCTACCGTACACTACACAACCGCGATTTACGTCCGCATCCACGACACGTGGCTGTAGATCACTCTCCACTCACTTATTGACACGTAAGAGAGTGAGCCCCACTGATGCAGTACAGTAAATCCTCCTGGCTTGAAACGTGTTCGAGTGGGTCCAGGAGTGACAGCTTGATGACGTGGCAACAGTGTCCAATTATGTAGCAGGCGATACTAGGTAAGGCTTGGTCTCCGTCAGGTTATGTGGCCACGCCTCATTGGACAGCCTGAAAGAGCAATCCAGGTACTGTTCACCATGAGATTTTTACTGTTCCCTTCAAGTTTTAGGTATTTAACTGTACTAAGACATATATTTTTTTAGGGCAATAATTAATTTTACGGAAAATTTCATAAATTAATTTAATTATAATATATCATGTATAAAAAAACACATTACTTTCACCAATATTGATTAATTTAAGTGGTTTAACACTTATTTTTCTTGAAAAATTTTTTGAATTCGAATTTTATAAATTGCAAAAATTAATATTGAAAGAGTTTTAATCTTATAGTGGGCCAATTTGATTGAAACAGGATAATACTTATAATTATACCAAAAAAGGACACATTGTTTTCTTTTATTTTGAAGTTCCATTTCTAGAATATTGTATTTATTTGATAGTGTCACGTTGTAATATGTTAATTTAAGTGATTTGATATTTATTTTCTTAAATAAAATTTCGATTTCAAGTTTTGTAAATGACGAAAATCAATATTAAGAGAGATTTACTCACATAATGAATCAAGCTGACTCGAACTGAATGATATTAGTAATTAATACAAAAAAAATATTTTAGTCTTTTTTTTTCTACATCGAATAATTAGCACTCAATGAAAAATATAAAAATTTTCAATCTTAATTTTTTTATTCTGATAATTGTAATTAGACTATATACACCCTTTGCTTTCCAACAAAAATAGAGCAAACACAAGGCGTTGTGAAATGGTACAACCTTAAAAGTCCAAATGAAAGTAATGCAATTTGAATATGAAGATTGTAAGAGATTGATTCAAAGTCCAAAAATGTAACACAAAGTAGAAGTTTTCCACCCCTAAAACCCGGGATAAGGGACATCTTTGTAAGAGAAATGTTTTTATTTGGGAGAATGTGCAAATTCTCCATCTGACCCAATAGTACTAAACAATCTTCCCTTCAGAGCCGGATTTCAGAACGAGACCCCTACATCCTCCTTACCATAAAGTTCCTTTCTTTGTTTTTTTTTGCAATTTTTTATACACTTAAAATTAAATCAAATCAAATCAAATCTTATATAAATAACTCACAACTTTGTAAAAACTGTACTCTTTCTTTGCATTCCAACTAGCTTAGCTCACACCTTTTTAGATTGGACTTGACTGTCTTTCTCCCACCTCGATCATATCTAAATTTCTTTCGATCTGTTTGATTTTCGATCACGGTTTGAATAAATTAAAAATAAAATACACTCTTTATATCATCGATTTTATATTGATTTTGAATGATATTGATTTTTAATCTAATGCGGTACTATTTTCGATACAAATTTTGAAATAGTGGCGATGAGTCACGGTTTGAATTTAATCATGGTTACTGAATAAATCTTAATAGTTATAAGTTATATGCAATAAAATAATAATTTCTTAACCGTAAATGGTATGAGCATATACAGTTGGATTATTTACCATTTTTCTAATTGCTCCTATGATTTGATTTGGTCCACATGCAAACATTGTTATGATACCATTCAACAAGATAGGTCAAATGGAGCCGATTAATCCAATTCCAATCAATCATAATATATTGGTTTCTTCAAATGTTTAGTGGAAGAGTCAAGGATCATAGATTCTATCACTATATGATGCTTAAAAAGAAACAGAAAATGATTGTTATTTTAGATTAATTACTATTATTTCATGATTACTTGGTTTTCATGCCATACATTTCACCATTTTCCCTAGTTTAAATGGGTTAGCTAGGTTCATGATATATAAATAACCTTATTTGGTTTGTTTAAATATTGCCGTCATTAAAAACTCGTTTATAGCAGTCAAATATTAAAAAGCAATAATAACAAATTATCACAAACTGTTATTCAATATTAATGACTCAACTCATTTAATATAATATGATATAAAAAAAATTCAGCTCCATTAAAAAATAAAGTTTAAGTTAAGCTCTAAATCAAACTATTTTTTTAATTTTTATCATTTTAGGTTATATATATATATATATATATATATATATATAAAGAATAGTTTAGAACGGACAACAATAATGGGCGGTGATTAAAAGCATAATGCAACATTATTTGGAGATGCTAAAAACAAGAAAAAGAAGTTGACCCAATTTTTTTTTTTAATTATGATTAGTTTATGTCATTCCCAATGCCAATATATTAGGGTGGTGTAAAATATAAATATATAAATATATATTTGTTTCTAAAATTTTCTTTTGGAACAAAAATAAATTACTTCTTTTTTTTTATCAATCACTTTTATTATTTTCATTAAAATTAAGAAATAATAAATATATTTAAATTTAATATTAAATTACGTGATTAAAATTAAATTATCAAATTTGATTGGTTCTGACTTTATTGTAAAAAAAATAAATTGAAAAAATAAATTAAATTATATTAAAAATTTAAAAGTGACAGATAAATAGAATTTGAATTTTACTCAAAAGTGACAGATAAAAAAAATGGAGTAGTAAGAGAAATGTCCCACTTACTAGGTTATGTTTGGGCAGTTTGATCGACCTTTACAAGTGTTCAATTCAAAAGCTTGTGATTAGGCTTTTGACTATAACTCTTTCTGCTTACTTTTAGAGATCAGAGACAAAACACTCTCCCCATCTTCTCTAAAACATTTGCAGTTTTTCAGGAATTCCTTCTAATTTATCTGCCGACTTTTGAACAAACTCAAAAAAGCTACAGACCATTAATTCTTTCTAATTTTCTATAAATGAGAGTGCGGGAAACATTTTATATGTATATATTTACAACTAAAATGACCACTGATAAAAGAAATTTGAGATTTATTAGTATTAGCCAGTTAAAATTTATTGATTTATCACTAAAATTTGGTCTGATAATTATTATTCAATAATTTATTTAATATCCGAAATCTATTAATTAAATTTATAAAAAAAATTAAGTGCTTTATTTTAAATATTTAAAAATATTTCATATTCAAAATTTAAGCTCGAATTTCTACATGGTTCAACAAATCAAACTAACACATGATACCATATCTATGTGTGTGTGTGGAGAGGACCTCAGTCAACTGCTATGTAGTGTTGCTTAGGCTTGAGGCATGACATACATTATAAAATGGTAATAACTAATAATTTATAAATGCAGTACTTTAGCAAATGAAATAATTTACAGATTCGATTTAGGTAAAAAAAATATTTTTAAGGTAATTATTTACAATAACGGACAAACAGAATAAAGCTAAAAAATTTGACTTATGGGCAACTTCTGTAAGAAGTGGGGTTTGTTTTGTTTCTATGAGAAGCTAAAGATCGATGTTTAAATTCATTAATTATCTAATTAAGTAGACAACTTAGTTTTATAATGGGATAAAATCTTAACCACTCCCTTTGAAAATTCATGAACCAGACAACAAGTTCAAGTGAAATTTCATTGTTTTATACATTTTGCATGAAACGCGGATTCACATATGCTTAATTATGTTTTTATGAAAACATATGATTAATAAATAAATAAATAAAAACATACATACCATATATATATATACTATTCAATTCAAAATATTTGAGACTATCTAGGCAGATCAAGTCTAAATTCACTCGTTTTTTTTAAATAAAATAAGGAAATTAGATTTTGAGCAGATGAATATATTTTAATTTTTTTTTATATGAAAGCTTTTTTTCTCAGAGAGGCGGTTTTTTCAATGGCATATCCTCCATGCGTGAGACAAATATTGAACCTATGACCTCATTTAAGGGAATTTAAGTTCCGTACCTCTCAGACCAACAACTATTGGCAATAAGTTTTAATTTAATAGTACTGATTTTATACTAGACTGTAAAATTTTGGAAATATATGTGTATTTCAATACATGTATTTATTTGTAAATTGAGCTATAATAATAAATTGCCATTTAAAAAATACATTTATATATATATATATATTGGATGAAACCACTATTGGTTTTATGTTTAGAAAAAAACTTGAGTGATTTAAATGAATACATGACTTTTATTAAACAATAAATATTCTCTTTATAAAATTTAATTTTGATGTTTTGTTTTTGGTGTGAAAGGTTTTTATTATAATTAATTGTTATTACTTTGAAATTCTTATAGAATTTATGAAATTATAACAAATGCAATTCATGTTCCGTAGCTCATATGTGATTTCCATAGATTGCCTAGCTACTTGGTTTGCACGTGAACTTATGTATTATATATACTTTATCTTATAATTAACAATTTGCTACTGCTTGCATTTACCTGATGTAATATCTACATCATTAATCAAGGCTTATTTTATAATATTTGTTTCAAATTTTAATTCATATATATGTAGTTTTATAAAACATATTTTTTTTTTGAGAAAATGTTAATAAGACACTTAAAATTTTAAACTATAAATGTTACTGAACTCGAAACAAGTTTCTATGGTTAAAATTTCAAACTTTTGATGTTGAATGTTCCTAATTAATTGCCTGAACCGTAGGGCAACAAAACTTAAAAAGCTGTGCTAAAAGGTTGAAATTCCTTTAAATTCAATTATTATTTCGTATTTTTATATGCCATTAGTAAAATTATTTTTAATTATAAGTTCGATAATGTTTGATTATGAATTAATAATATCTGTTTCTAATTATAAATTCGATAATATGTGATTCTAAATTAATCATTAAAAAGTTATAAAAAAAAATAAAAAGCAGATTTTAAAAAGTAGGTGGAAAGAAAGCATGGCGTTACCAAAGAATGACATGTACAGTGTCTTTTGTTTTTTTTTTGTCATGAATCAAATCACTGTCTTTAAAAGGACTTCTATTGCTTCGCTTTCTATGCCACAAAACAAAATCTTTGCATAATTTTTCATATTTCACTTTCTCTCTCTACCCATCTCTGAAATTCTATCATTTGTTTCACTAGGTATAGCAAAATGTCTACCTCAAAAACCTTAGATAAACCCTTATATGAACAAGTGAGCATTCAGGGTGGATTTGCACTTATTCAAAGAAACACATCTCCACAAACTGGGGAGAGAAGAGGAAGAAGAAAACAGCCAGAACCTGGGAGATTTCTTGGGGTTAGAAGAAGACCTTGGGGTAGATATGCAGCTGAAATTAGAGACCCGACTACCAAAGAAAGGCATTGGCTTGGTACTTTTGATACTGCTCAAGAAGCAGCTCTTGCTTATGATAGAGCTGCACTTTCCATGAAAGGAACTCAAGCAAGAACCAATTTTATTTACACTGATAATGGTACTTTCCACTCTCTTCTCACTCCTTTTGATGTTCAAGTTCAACCTTTTCTCCCACCTTCACAGTTTCTCACTGCCATTAATGGTGATCAAGCTGATAAACACCAGCCCACTAATGTTTTTCCTGTAAAGTTTCAAACTTTACATCAAAATCAAACTCCTAAGCAATCAAGTAGTGGTGAAAGTTCAACTGAATCTTCATTTGATAACAGTTTTTTCTTTTCTCAGAATGATTCTAATTCAGGCTACTTAGCCTGCATTGTTCCTGATAACTGTCTTAGACCACCTTCTAATCCTACAAATACTCAAAAAGATCAAACCTTTGGGTCCTTCACCACCACAGACCAATCACATTGTGACAGCTATGCAGATACTGTAAGCATAGCAAACCCAGATGGGAAAATTCCCTGCAGCTTTGATGAACTCAACAATGGAGTCAGGGGAGATCAACAGCAGCCATGGGATGAGCTCTCTGCAATCATTAATAACAATAATAATAACCCATTAATGGTGGAAGATATGTGCATGGAATCATTGTACCCTAACATCAATAATCCTAGTGATGGGTCAGTCAATTCTCAAGCTAGTTCATCATATCCTCCTTATGGAGATATAGTTGACTTTGGGTATCACTCTTTTAACTAGGGCCCGTTCAGGAAGCATGCATTTGCCCTAAATTCTATTAGTAGTATTTTCGTTTTCATGCACTTTTCTTTTTCTTTTGGGTTCTTTTGCAAAAGCTTCTACTGTAATTACACTGAAGGTTTCATTTCGACATGTGACCTTGAAAGATAAATGGAATATGTTTTTTGGAGTTCATAAAGTGAGATGAAAATATTGCTTTAGCTTATCTTGTTTTGTTGGCTAAAGTGCCTAATTAAAGTTAAAAATTTATTAGTTTAGCCAATTAATGGTTCTAATACACAGCCAAATTTTAGTTCAAAACTGATACTATTACGTTAAAAATTCATTAGTTTTAGCTAGCTTACATTGTACTGAAATTTAAAAACCATTAACCATTAGCTAGTTTGATGTTTAGATAAAAACGATTTAAAAAAAAGAGATTAGAACTTATTAGTTGAAGTATATTTTGTCTGGAAGGGAGAAAGCGACGCTTATCTTTGATCATTATTAGATATGGCAAATATTGACTACTTGGTGTCTGCCTTTACGGCTATCTGCCCTAATTTTTGTCGACAGTGTTAGCCTCACATATAGTGGATGACGCATGCTCTACTTATTTTCCATAATTTCATAATTCATTAATCACTAAAAGCTACCCAACCCAATACTCTTTTTACATCAATGCCTGCTTGCTACAGTTCAATTCCTTCATTTCATGTGTTATTTAGTTGCAATCAAGTATGGTAGATATATATGTTTGTGAAGGCTATTTTGATTTTGCATAGGTGCCCACTGCCTCATTCTTCCAACTTTCTGGCATTATCTTTCGGTCCTTATCCTTTTGAACTCTAAATACTAAGCAAGAGGACCAATGGACCATGGCTATATTATAACTTTAAAGTGCCACACACAGACACATAGATTACGTATCTGTTTTCCCCCTAACTCACGGATCTACTTAATTCCACATGCAATAATTGTCCTATCTTCTGAGATTTAATTCGAAGTTTTCTGATTAATTTGATACATTTACATGTATATTTTTCATCTTTCTTTTCATACATCAGATTAAGTATTCACCTTGCTTATGAGAATAGACCGAAAGTCACTAAGTTCAAGATCAACTTAGAGGATGTCACAAGGTTGATATGCAACCATTTGATGCATGGACTTTATGAGGCCTTGGCTAACCTCCTCAGGGTATAGGATCGAAAATTATAATTTGAATGTTTTTTATTGTTAAATTATAATTATTTATTTTTTATCATTAAATTATAATTCAAACAGTACCGTTAATTTATGTTTATTTTTTATAGTTAAATTATAATTCAGATAGTACCGTTAATTTATATAATGATCAAAAAGTAAAAATACTGTACACAAAATAGGATAGTAGGACAGTAGGTCAGTAGGTTTTCTTAAGGACAGTATAATCAATAATGAGGTCAAGCCTGGATTGACAAATTAGCCAACAGCTGCAAGTATAGGTAGAAGACCATAACTTTTCTGCTTGAAAAGGCCAAAAGGACGCCTAGAATAATAGCATCCACTTTTTCCAGCAATTCAAATCTTGCTTGGAATATTGGTCAAGTACTCATAAAGAAGTAGCTGATCTGCAACCCTTAGGCAAATGGAACCCTGCCTCACCGTCACCACAGAATTCTAACTTGCCTACTCATAAAGCAGAATGATTCTGAAACATCAATGGCTTCTAGCAAATATAAACAGAAGAGAATGCTGAAATCCCAAGAAATTCAATCATGATTAACAGCTTACCTACCTCGCTCAGGCCCCCCATTAAGGAAGTTTTCAATCACTATGCATGACCTTCAAGAACAGGTGTTTAACTTTTAACCCCAACAGATAATTATGACAAGGGCATTCAGGCAAAATTTCCCCGCACTAAAATTGCACAAGAGCATCAAATCAAGCTTTGCAAGTGATTGCAAGCATTTATTTATTTTTTACCACTTTCATTAAGCCGAGCCACGCCTTTAACTGCAGACAAATATACCTGATTTTGCCTATATAGAGCAGCTCATGCAAAGCTATTAAAAGATGAGTTGCAAGAAAGGAATGGTTACTACAGAGTCGAGAGATTCTTCATATATTTGTATTTGATAATAAATTTATCATTAACAATGTCAAGCATTTTCAATTGTCACAACATAACTATGTACCTAATGACATGTAATGTAAGCATTTGGATGCTTCCTTTGAGACTCTGTAATTACTCATCTTTTTCACAATAAACCCCAGACAAAAAAGAGGGGGAACAAGGAAACCTTCAATTTCCTTTCTAGACAAATTGGAAGCCTGTTCCCAACTATAAGGAAAATCATAAACTGATAAGACATGAAGGCGCAAGTTGATTTAGAAAAGAAGAATTTTATATGAATGTTCGTTTTTCATTTCAAAAAAGGGGCTGGAGCATAAATAAATACGACAGACTTCTGAAATTGGGCATATGGGTGCAGAAGAAGATATGCCTAAGGGAACTGCAGTTCTTCATTGTTATTCAGAAGGTGGAAGGCTATATGGGGTTTGCTGAATATTTTGATTTTGGCCATAGCTTATTCAAGGTAAAAGGGATGGCCACAAGATTATATGGAGACAAATTTATGAGACCTAACATGTTCTAGACCTGAATCCTGGAACCATCATTTTTGAGAAATGAAGCCTCCGGTTTGAAGGATTGCAAAAAGAAAAGGGAAAGGGGAAAAAAAAGTCGTTTTGATGAATTTGATCAAAAAGTTGTTTGGTATGTTTGTTTAGCTTGAGGTGCGAGTCTCAGTGCTGCTGCTGCCAGTTGAATGGTCAGACTTCTGGCTGGACTGTTGCACACCCGTATGCGGAATTGACCCACTCTTTGAAAATGTCGACCCCACCAATGCACTAGATGTACTTGTTGATGAAAACATCCTCGTTGAACTCAACTCCTTGTTTGACCCTGACATAAGTTCAGGCCGCGACTCTGTCGACAAGGATGATGGGGCTAGAGTGCCAATTGAAGAGCCGACAGGAAAAGGTGCAACAGGCATGTCAGAAAGGGAAGATGCAGATGGGCTGTAACTCAATGACCCCATTGGATGATCAAATTTGCAAGCTGGTCCAAACTTGCATTGTCCCCGTAGCGTATAGTGAGTACAATGAGGTGCACCCTGACAAGCATAAAGAAATATCAGATGCTTCATGACTAAAATAGGTGACTCAAGTTACAACAAAATGTGCATTTCAACTAACAAAATAGAGCACCAAATCGGACTGATATATTCAATAACTGATGACTACACTGACCACATTGTGAGAACCAAAATAAACAGGCACAGAAAGATATAAAATATAAGCATACCAATGATCTAATATCAACAGACAGGGCAAGACATTCTGAACACAGTATCAGGAGAGTAGTTTCAAGTGCAGCTTAAATGCTGTAGTCAGAAAATTTTGGCATACAGCATATAGATGAATACATGAACTTATCAACTACAGAAATAAGCCTTAGTCATCATATCATTCTTTAATTAATTGGGTAGAACATATATTTCATATGCATAGTGACAGGTCCTATGTACATACATATTTTTAATGATCTAACCAGAATAATCACAAGATCTTTTATATAAGGGACCATATCATCTCTCATTCTATCTTCCTGGGCTGATTATACAAGTTATAAAGAAATTTGCTCCAGTAACAATAGCATGCCTCTCAAGCCTGCAGTTTTAACATGCAATGATATTGCATGACTATGAAAGACTTGATGATGCACAAACTCAAGCCATCAATCAGTCTCAACAGTATTTTTAAGCCAAACTAGGTAAGATCAGTCAATAACAATAATAATAATCATAGGACAAAAAAGCATCATTAAGAAAACAAATCTCTATTACTATACATTCCCAAGAGTTGGCTTCCATGACCTTATAAATTAAGCTAAAGAATGCACATTGATCAAATGGATTAATGCACGTGAGAGATAAAGAGGTACCAAAGACTATCTGCCTGAGAAGTCCCATGCCAATTATAGCATTCAATCCCATGCCTTCATGCTATTATGGCTGTTTAATGTATAGTGTCAATTCTCAAAACATTTGAAGTTGCTTCCAAAACTCAAAGTGCAGGAAAATATGGCATCACCTCCTTTACCAAAGGCATAGCCCTTTTGAGGATAAAAATGAATAATGAAGATGAAATGCAATTACATCCAACTAAACAACAAATATACATAAAGAAGAAAAAGAAAAAAAAAATTAAAAAGAAATATGGCTTGCCATTATGAATTCTAGTTGTGACATCCTGACAGACATAGCTGACTGAAAGATGACCATAGATATTTTCATGCAAATCCCCTAAAACTATCAAAAACAATAACAAATTATTTTCCTTCAGTTAATAACAAAATATAGCAACAGCAGTGTCATGCAAATACAAATTTTCTTTCAGGAGATGTTGATCAAATCGGAAAGATAAATTCCTGCCTTAGTTATAATTAAAAATATGTGCATACCACACAATGTAAGTTATTAAAACAAACATGTGACACCCCTTGCATTAATCTAAGGAGGACAAATATCCCTTCCATTAAGTCAAAATATACAAGAGGAAAGCAGGTAGCAAGTGAGAATTTATAGGTTAAGAGAAAAGTGGAAAAGAAAAAGAAGGCATGATGAATAGAAGAAGTCTTTTCATTAGAATCAACAACCCAGCTTTAATTGATGAAAGTATCAGAATGTCCTTGTTCACCAAACCAAAATCTTTTCACTGCTTACAATTTACATGCTGCATACTATCACCAGAAAAACTACCATATAACAAATCAGTACAGAAATTATAACTACTGACACAGAATGATAGATCCATACATCTAACTATCATAGAAAGAAGAAGGAAAAAAATATTTTTTTTCTTTTTGCTCCTTTCTACAAGAGGAGAAAAATAGGTCACCTTCCATTCTAACGAAGAATACTTAAAGAGTTCTGAAGACAGATAACCATACAAGAAAAGATTCCATTCATGGTTTGTCCAGAAGAGAATAACAGCATATTATATATAGTAGCATCAAAACAATTGCTGCAAAAATAACAGAGGAATAGCAAATTCCCATTAAGGCATTGACCATAAGCTAGTGTTTTCAAATAACAAATTGACATGGTCTGTTACAAAAGGAGACATGTCCCTAGAATTTAAGTTGCAACTATTAAACATAAAGTTAAGATCAAATTCAGAAGCAAAATAGGTAAGAAATCAACACTTATGAAAATGTCATCAATCACAGAACATATAATCCCTTATGCATTCAGAAGAGATATGCGTAAAGTCTTGCACAAATTCTTTCTAAAAGAAAACTCACCATGCTAACAGACACTAGCACCATTGGGACCCTAACCAGAGAGTGAAGATCAAATAACACGTTGTTCAGAGAGTATCATGAGAAGGAAAGGAAAAATTTCCAAAGCTCATTTATATTGTGAAATCATGTAACCAATAAAACACAGAAGTGAACTAAAGGCTGCAATCCAGATTTAGATGTTCTATTACCTATATAGAGCAACAGTGCAGCCAATCAAGCTCAAATATGAAATAAAGTTGTAATCCAGATTTAGATGCTATCTCAAATAATCCAGGGCCAAAGAATTTCTATACTTAACATAGGAAGAGCATATAATTTGTCTGAGTATGAAGGAATATAATTTCTTAACTTGCTAAGCCATTAGGCATGAAGGAAAGAAACAAGACTATTGCAACTTTCATTTTTCAATGATAGCAGAGCTGAGAAAACATGACTCCAAATCCATTGGCATATTCTATAAGGCATGAAACAGACGTTTGCTTGAAAAGTTGAAATTGGAATTGACAGTTAACTTTCAAAGTAAAAATCCAATTCTAGCAATGAGAGAAATCATTCAAAAGGTTCAATAGGAAAACTTTCAAGAAAAACACAAAACACTAAAGGCAACTATCAAAAGATCACTTTCTCTGACAAAGAGTCAACATTCACACAGCAGGTGTGTGGTTGACCAAGTGCTACACAATTAAATTTGTAATTAATTGATTCACAGCCATGAGCAAGTGAAACAGCCTCAAGGTGCAGAAGAGTGGGAGAGGGGTGGGGTGTTGATGAAAGATAGCAAACAGATTGACATCAGTTGCTTGCAGTAATTGTGGCCCCTCACAAGAATCGATGACTGCATCTTTGATGCACTTGCTAGTACTAGTACACCTAAAAATTCTTGATTGGCTAGTTGTAAATAGCCCCAGACTACTATCTTTTTCAAAGGTATTACTGATACCTCGGATATGTAGTAATAACGTACACAAGATGTCAACAATTTCTTCAAAATTTCATAATAATGGAAATCACTATGTCAGAGAGTAACAATGTAAACGAATTTTGAGAAGATACTCACTGGACGTAGAGGAAGACCAATGGGGCTAAGAACGACATTCTCCTTTGGTGCAATCATTTCACGTGGATGATGATATCTACATGAGGATCCAAATTTACAATCACCAGTTTTCATGTAATACTGACATTCTGGTTGACCAGGCCTTTCAGGAAATGGGTTTTCCTTCTGGCTGCTGCTTGAAGGACCAATTGAAGTAGGCATAGGTTGATAAGCTCCTGTATAAGCAGGTGCTGAAGGAGATAGTTGTGCTATCCCATACAGACCTGATCCAACTGCTGGCTGAGTACCAGGAGATGCAACTGGACTTACAGGTGCCTGCACCAGAAGGATGAGAAATGCTGTAGCAGTTGAATTTCACTGATCTTTAGCAAATAAATAGAGCTCTTTGGACATACCGGATATGGACTCCAACTCGGATAGGGAACTACACCTGGGGAAAGCAGCATTGGACCATAAGGACCTTGTACATATGAGCTGGGCAGCAGAGGAGGCCTTGCAACTACTAATCCATACTGTTGAGTAGAAGGGGCAGACGGAGACTGAACTGCAGGATATAATGCAGAAGCAGGTACAGGAGCAGGAGAGGGTGCAACTTGTGGAGCCAGTGTTTGTGCTGGAACCTGTAAGCTAGCTGGCTGTGGGTGATGGAATTTACATGTGGCACCAAATTTACACTGCCCTGTTTTTACATAATATGTACATTCTTTTTCACCCTGTCAAACAAAACTCTGAGGTATAAGCAAACTTAACTCCTCAAGGAGGTCATAAAAAAATAATAAAAAAAAGACGCTATAAACTAAACAAATCGATGCAGAAATATACAGACCGGACGCAAGGGGTAACCAGAATAATTTAGTGGCACGGGATTAACAGAACCAGCTCCCTGTTTAGGATGGTGGTACTTGCAGGAAGCACCAAATTTGCATGTCCCTGTTCGCATGTAATACTGCAAAACAAGTAAGAAAAGCATAATCAGTAAAAATTTTCCCATTCTGGCAAACCATTGAACATGAAAAAAGGCATAAAAAAGTATTGCCCTGTAGAGAAACTACCAGCATCTGCATTATAAGCAAGAAGCAAATGTACATTGTTTTGATAAGCATAAATCCCAAGTTATATACTCAAAATGAAGACATCAAGCTTCAGTAAGTAAGTACCTGGCACACGGGTTGGCCCACTCGCTCCGGAAACTCTCCAGCACCAGCTCTTGCGGCTCCTAATACCTAAGCAATATTTACCAAAACAACATACCATAACAGATCTTACTGGATGTTCATCACACTAAATTCGAAATAAACCCAAACATCAAAAACAGACAAGCTTAAATTACTCAAACAGTTGTCAAATATCAATTGGAAAACCAGAAGATCAAAACTAATATGAAACCCAAGAAGGCATTCATTGATTACTTTTGAAAGAACGAAAACACAAAATTATAATCCAAACGCAATTCAAGACAAAAGTGAAACGAAACAGCTGAAATTACCGCGCCACGGTCACGCGGGTGATTGAACCGACACCTTGCCCCGTACCCACAAAACCCGGTCCTCAAGTAATACATACAATCGGCCTCGTCGGGTCTTTCCGGGTACTCGGATTCTCCTTCCCCTAATCCCAGTTGCCAAACACCCTCTACATTATACAAAACAAACAATCCCCAAAACCAAAATAAGAAGATCATACTTGGAAGAAGAATAAAAAAAAAAAATAAGAATACCCATTTCCATTTCCCTCCACATTGAAATGCAGGTGAAATGAAGTTACCTTCAAGCCCAGTTTCAGGTCCCGCCTCGGTCCATTCCGGTGACGGATCGGACTGCGAGCCATCATGGGTCCGACCGTACCGGTCCATCCCGAAACTCGCGGAACCGGACGGCAAATGGAGGAAATTTCTCGGAATGAGGCTCCGATCAAATGGGGAAAACTTGTGTCTGCGCTTCTAGAGAGAGAAAGTGGTGAGAGAAGCAAAGAAAAAATAAAAACTGAAAACTTTCTGTTTTGGGATTTTTGGTTTTGGGTATTTTTCTTCTTTTTCTTTAATTTTTCTTTTGGGTATTTCTTTCTTCTTCTTCTTTCACTCTCTCACACACACAGACAGATACACAGTATTTGGTTTTAATGGCGTTTCTCTCACTACTCTCTCCCTCCCTCTCTCTCGCTCCATAAGCTTTCGAAGTGATGGTTCCCTGATCTTTCTCCCTTTCTGCTTATGCTTTAGTGGTTTATATACGCGCCATACAGAGAACAAATCACCCAAATTAATGGTAATTACGAAATTAAAAAAATAAAAAGAAATTAAGAAAAATATAAAAAAGTGTATGTGTTAAGGAATCAGAACTAAACTCAGGGGACCAACTTTTATGGTCACTTCGTTTGGTTTGTCTTTGAGGTTACATGAAATGACAATAATATCCTTGTCCTTTTGACGGTGATTGGGAGATGGAGGCGTTGGTTGGCTTTTGACAAAATTGTCTTTTCAGGTGCTACTTCATTACAAGGGAGTTAATGTAAGTATTAAATTTAACTAATTAAACTAATCCTGTGTGAGTGAGTGCATGGAATGTAATGAAGCGAGAAAAAGGGTAACGTGGCATGAAAAGAGGATCATCCTTAAAATTGTAAAAAGAGTTCAAGAAAAAAGGGGACCATATTATACTTTTTATTTTATTTTCTTCTCATATTATTACTATTTTTTATATTTTTCTTTCAAAAAGAAAAATCAATTTCTCTTTTTCATTCTAATATTTGTTGGTGAGTTCAATTTTTTAAATTCAATTAGCAACATGTTCCCGATAGTGACCCACCTCAAAAATCGCGACTCTGCGAAAAAATCTCAACTCATTTAATACGGTTCATCTAAATATTAGATAAACGTTTTAAATTTTAAACCTTTAAAATAAACTATTAAAACCCAATTTATAAACCAGTTCTAACTTGATCATCGAAATCTTTTCAAATCGAAATTTCACTGTCATCATTTTTCATATAATTATCATTTGTACAATAATCAATATTTTTCTTCTTTTTGTATTTTCTTGCTTTTAATTAATTAATTTGTTTCAATATCTTGAATGAAAGCATCTCAAATGGTACTAACACACATGTTTAAATTATTAGTACTAGAACTATAATTGAATAAGAAAAACCATAAGTCCCCTTTCTTTTACTTCCACTCTCCTAAATATAGTGAAATAAACACCTAAAATTGATTCTATTTACCAACAAATAGACAAAGTGATTTGATTGGACCAACTTGCCCAAAATCCCACAGCTTGTAATAGAAATTAATTAATTAATTAATAATATCATTCCAGCATAACTATTTTAATATGTGGCTTTTTTTCTTTTTTATGATTTGGCTTTATGTGTAAGCCTTTACTCCATATAATTATGACCAAATAATGATTTTGGCTCTGTAATGATCTCTGATTTATCTTAAAAAGCCTTATTAAGCATTAGTTCTTACTTCCTATGAATCTTTAATTTAACCTGAAAAAAAAGAATTATATATATATTAAAAAAAAGAATAGAAAAAACACTATAAAGATTTGGGGTTTTAATACTTGTTTTCATTAGCCTATCGGCTATTGGCACGTGTCCGAAGAGTATTCTGCTCAAGCTTCTCCCGGACTCCCCACGCTCATCATTGCTCAGTATAAATGCGAATCGCCAAATTTCAAATCCAACGGAATTGATTTATCGATTTAGGAATTTTTTTTTTTTGACAAAAACGGAAGTACCAAATTATTTTAATTAAAAATGCAAATTCGTATCTAAAATTTAGTAAAAAAGAATAATTTAATTTTTAAAATTTTATTTGATATAATATCGCTTTTAATATTTAAAAATTAAAGTAATTTTATCCTTAAAATGATGGTTGATACTTAAAAATTTGACACGTATCACTCAAAATTTTGATAAATTTTTTTTATCAAATTGCTCTGATTTTGATATTTTAGAGATGATATTACACCAAATGAAATTTTAAAGATTATATTATCCTTTTTGCAAAATATTAGAAATTAAATTGCATATTTAGCCATTTATTTTTATTTTTTGAATATCTCAATAGGTTTAATTTATATTTTACAAAGGAAAAACATATATTCAAGCATTGGTAATTTTTGGATTCTTACTATTAAATTCATATATTTTTATTTTACTACTTATATCTATGTTTTTTAAATAGCACGTTAATACATTCTTGTAAGCTCTAAAAATTATATTTTTTTATCTTAATTATTTTATATAATTTTACATATCATTATCTTTAAGACTTCAATACTAATACACTTTAATTACGTAAATTTAAAAGAATTAATATGCAAAATAATCGTGATAAATAAAATAAATTTATCTCATGGATAAACTAAGAGCTACTTTAAACTGTTTCTTTTATATTATTAACAAATTGAAATTTTTATCCGTGTCAGCCTCCAATTTGACCGACTAATCAATATAAATCAATTTGAATTCAATTTTCGTCAAATTGTAAATTTTTACATAAATAATTTCCAAGACATTTAAAATAATTAACTATAATTAAAGCTCCCGTCACCCTTTCCCCTCTATCAAAAACAGACCAAACTTTTATCAAATTAAAAAGAATGACGATAACATATATAATTTTATAAATTCATATGTGTTAATTAAGGCATTTGGGGAGTGGAATAAGAAGCGCGTGTAGAAAGGGCGTGGGCCTAGTTTCTAAATTTGTTAAATAAAATTCAAAGCTTGTAAACATCATGAACAGGTTTGTTCAGCTTTCGGTATGTTTGCTATTCGACGGTTCAGATCCATCTCCTTTGAATTGACGGCTCAAGATATTCTTCATCTAATTAGAGATGGCAACCAATGACGTGCCATTTCTAATTTCTAAATATATATTTTAAACAGAAGATATTCTAAGTATATCGAGTAATGATTTGGTAAATATTGCTAACTGTGCGCATCAATATACACCGTCGGATTAAAAATTATAAGAATATTATTTTTTAATCGAATAGTGCGAGTTAAAATATATAATTAATGTTGTGAATTGTGTTGATATTTAGTAAAGGGCATATGGCTGCATAAGATAAAATAATCTATTGTGCAAATGTGACTATTTATTATAACTAATTTGTTCTTATATGTTAATTTAATATTTTTTATTAATTTTTTTTGATATATTTGGCGTGAATTCATATTATTTGGCCCAATGGACTTTGAATTTTTTTGCCAAATTTGATCATATAATAATTAAAAAACAGGAGCGCATTTAAAAAATACGAAAGAGGGGACTAAAAAATTAAATATCGTATAAAATATAAAATAAAAAAAAAAAACAAAAGGAGCCAACCTATAAGAAGTAAGAAAATGAAATGACGAATTTAAAAAAATAATTTAAAGTTAATATAAAAGCACAATGAGTTTTTTGAAAAAAACAATGGTGGTCCAGACCCCTCTCATGCACTTCATAGGTGTGCCTGCGAGGAGGAGAACCAGCGAATTATCAATGATGGAGACATCAAAGATTTAGATGGTATTTTGAGATAAATTATATTTAAAAATTTAAAAAATTCACATGGTATAATTGAGATAACTTATATAATATTTGATCGTGTTATATTAGATAAGTTTAGCCATGTTGAGTATATTTTGGATATTATTTTCGATAATAAAACTCAACAAATAGTTCGGAATAATTGAACAAATAAGTTAGTTCACCCAGTTAGTTCGAAATAAATCTATTTCGATGAAGTATTCGGTCACGCAGAACAATGTAGGTTTATTAGACTCGACCGAGATCCGAAAAAATTCAATATATCAGAAGAAAATAAATTTTCACCGGGATATATACATACATATTTCACGAATCAAATATATAAAGTATTTATATAGTCGAGTATGGTAATATAAAGTACAATCTACCCAATAGCGACGGGGGATGGTAGTAGGTATGACGTCTATAAATGCAGCGGAGAAAAGGCAAAAGCCGGGGGGGATAAGCATTGATTGATAGATAGAAGCGACAAAGACATGGATAGATCGGACGAGTAACCGGTAATCATGTGGAGGAATACTTATAACTTACTAGTTTTTGTTTGACCTGGACAAGCTTTGGCCACATGTGGGGCTTTTTAAGATTTGGTTGCATTTGCTAGGTTTTCTACTGTACTAACCATATCTTATCAACCAAAAATGTCGGCGATGCCACCCATTACATCACTTGCCCCTTTAATTTTTGTTTAGAGTTCAAGCCCAAAAAAATCAACAACAAAAATTCATGCATGTCGATAGTTTAATTTGCATCAATTGGAACCAAAAAAAAATGTTTAGATTTTTATTGATAAATGATGTACCGATATAAATTATGATTCAGTATTAATGGCTTAACTTATCTAAATTATAAATTTTTTTGGCCTCTACCAATAAGGTTATCAACTTACAATTTTTTTTTCCTTTTCCTTAATTTTTTATAATATAATACTAACTTGATCGCATGAGTATTTTTTGCCGATACTAATTTAATTGTATATGGATAATTGGTTATTAATTTGAGATGATTTTCTGTTTGAGAGCGGATTTTGATGGGATTCAAATCAGATTGAACTCGTTTCCTATTGAAATATAATAATTAAAAGTTGGAATATTTCAGAGAGTTAAATGGAATTTCTTAGATACGAGTTAGACATGAGACATTAATCAATAGTTGCTGAGCCTCTTATGTTGCAGTGTTTGCCTAGTGCTTTCTGCATATGACTTATATGTAGGAGGTACTTTGAGACAAATGGAGAACATTGCAAATCTGAGGTGGCTAAAGTTGGATTGACTTCATCAACTTGGACGGTTTCCAAGCAGTAAAAAGAGTGAAATTTCGCATTATCCACTTTTACCATTCACAGAACTTGAACTTGAAATCTTACTTAAAAAAACAAGTACCAAATTATTTAAACCAACCAATACTTGGTTGCATCCTTCACCATTTTAATTATTCTCTATAATTTTAATTCCATCTTTAAATACAAATTTGGTGGCTCTGCAACAGGGGATAACATCCCATAATTACCATTGAGCGTAATGCAACCAAAATGTTTTAAGAAAAAAATGGTAAAAAGTACACTCATTCAATAATAACTTGATGCTAATTAACACTAACCATTTTACTTTCTTCAAAGAACTTTATCACTAAATTAGAGCTAATTAGTTCCGTTGTTGGACATTCATGGTGCACAAACATATCTACTTCAGATTAGCAACTCAAGTTCAGCACCAATAAACAAAAGACCACTGGAAATTATATTTTCAAAACTGTAGATGAATTCAAGAAAGGAGGCTTTGCCAACATCAGTAGAATATGATCAACTACATAAGGCAACCAACATATCGAGCTCGAGGATACTTTCTCTGTAATTGTGGCCATTGAACATAAAACTCATCGGCTATATGCAAGTTATAGAGAAGCAAACCGCTTAAAGAGAGCCTCCTAACTCTTGCTATACTTTCAACATAAAAGACAGCTGACCACCTTATCCCTAACACCTGCAGGCATATAGCTGAAACGTAAGCGGGGTTTAATTCCACTGTCCATCGCTAAGGAAACAGCGCCATAGACTAGAGGCCAAAAGAAATGATATCTGACCTTGAATAGGAATGAGATCACACATAGAGGAACACATGTTCCTGGACCATTGCAAAGGATCTAAGGTTTTCAAAAGCAGAGCATAAGATGACTTCAAAAGCATTCTTCAGAAAATAACTACAAGAAAAATGCAAAAATTTACACATAAATCATACCACTTGGGGTCTGATTTTAACCATCAGCCACAGTGCATGTGCCATAGCAATTAAAGTAGTGCCAATAGAAGTTATATATGATTGGCCAACTTCCCTACTTCTGTAAATCTGCAAGAACTTTGCAGATACCCCAGGATGCTCAGTCTGCAACAGAAGAAACTGAAAATTCAACCCAAACTCCACCAGGAAAAAAAAGTGTTGCAAACCAAGATAAATCAGAAAAAGGGTAACACGACAAAAAAATGGTGCACCAATTTGATTCATGAGAATCAGATAACTTACGCTTGATATGGAGGTAAAGAAAGTAACTGTACCCTATTAAGGCCTATTTATTCAAAAGCTATATAGTAATCTTTTGGCCGGATGAATACCAACCCCTCAATAGATATGTTATTTGCAATATATTCCAAAGCTTCAAATAATATTGCAAACCTGATGGAACATGGAATGCGAAAGAAAAGCCCATGATTGATTGTCATTCGAAAACTAAAATTGCCCAGAAGCAAGCAGCAAGCAAGAAAGTTACTAGTGTCAATGTTTTAATGAATGCTAAGAGTGCAGTTTTGAATATCATCATGTTCTGCCATGTGATCTCTGCTGCTAAACGTGAAATTAGCATTATGCTCATATAAACCAAATCATGGCATGATATACAACGTTCCTAAACATTGCTGACTGCAGATTATCATTGGAATATATCTACTAACTGGAAACAAAGCCAACTTGCATCCTTACACATGAGATTGTTCTAATTTAGTTTTGTGAAGAGTACAAGTGCATGACTACCACTCACAAATCCCAAAATGATCCACTAATATCAGATTATATATTCACAGGAGAATTTAAGCATTTATATCAGCTCTTTAAAATAACCGAATGAAGATCAATAAATAAATACTACTAACAAATTACATAACCAGGCATTCAAAATTAGGCAAACATCAACCAGATAACGCGACGAGAGAATTTAGCCCTTTCTTTAGACAAAACACACATGCACACAAAAGAAAGTAAAATTTCATATACCGGATCAACTAAAGAGTCCTCCAAGACACGAGCTTTTTGCAGACTCATATTATCAGTGGCAGCTGCAACAATAGAATCTAGGCATAAACCTATCCTTCTTCAATGCAGACAACACATTAATCATCTCTGCAGTGTGTCCACCTAAAACAAGAACAAAAGTATCCTAAAAATTCCAAATAATGAGAACTTAAGCTTCCAACTCCACAGATTAATTTAAAAATCCGCGATGAACATGATCAGCTTACCTGAACCCAAGACAATTAAAGTGCTCATGGGGTTTGGTGATTTGGGAAGCAAAGGTTTGCCCGTTTGGTAAACAACATAGATAAAGCGAACACTTGCAATTAGAACAACGCTAATGATGGTGATTGCATAAATGGAGAAAAAGTTTTTCATCTTTCCTTCCATTAGCTAAAATGTACGACCTGCAACACAATTCCCCAGAATATTAGCTAAAATTAACAGCAAAACATAATCTCACAAAACACAGCTAATTCATCTAACTATAAACAAAATTAACAAAGAAGAAAAGCAAAAATACCAATCTGAGCTTGATCAAACTTCGATGCAAGAACTTTGATTAGCTTAAGATTGAATCACTTTAGGGATTGCATCAAAGAAAGAGCAGCAGGGAACTCCATACTTGGCTCACCGGAGATTTTTAAGTTTTTCATTCATTGCCGTTGTCAATCTACCAATAAAAGAAAAAACAAGGCTAAGGTATGAATCTATTGCAAAAAAATTGCAATTCAACCTCTAAAATTTATTTTAGTATAATATCACCCTCTAATGTTTCAAAATTAGGCAATTTAACTTCTAAAATGATGGCCGATACACAAAAATTAAACATGTATCACTCAAGAATTGAAGACGTATCCAAATTTGAAATATTATGAGTAATATTGTATCAAATTAAATTTTAAGGGTTGATTTGCATATTGAGGTAAGAAAAAAACGTAAAACCAGGGGGTGGGTTCGGGTCAATCCACTCCACAACCCGAAAATTTTCTTAAACCGCAACCCTATGAATAGTTCGGACCCCTACCTGAACAACCTGTAAAAATTCGAAACCTACCTGGACAACCCGAATTTATATTTTTTAATTAAAAATATTTTTTCTTTTTCAATTTACATGACAAAAATCAAATTAAAATCCAAATAAATATTAAAATAAAAATACTATTGTTCATTAATATAAAATATTTAAAAATTACAATAAATAAACAATTTAAAATTTTTTCAAATATACATTATATAATAATTAACCACTAACAAAAATAATTATCCGAACGCAAAAATAAATTTTGTCATAAAGGAAATGCCACCATCTTCGATCTTCAATTTCTTCACGTACCACCTAATATATAAATTATATGATATATAGGAATATAAAATATGAAATTAATAAATTATATATGAGAAATAATAAAATATAAAATTGAAATTAATTGTTTCAAAAAATGGTAACATTGATTGAAAATTTATTGATTATTAAAAAATTAAATAAAAGTGTTATACATAATTCACAAGTTAATTGACTATATTTTAAGATAATTTATAAAAAAAAATTAAAAAGAAATACGACAGAATACTTGACTAGCAGTTCTGTTGTTCACCAAAACCTACATAAAATGTAATTCAAGCCACGGTCACAAACACACCTATATTTATTCAGACAAATAATTCTCATGAACAAAAATGTTCTCATGTTAAGCAAAGGATTTACCAAGAAATCAATTGTAGATATGGTTTGTCATTTAGTAGATATGCCATTTACTTCAGTAGATATAGTTTGTCTTTTGTCAGTAACCTTATAGTTACTTTCTTGAAATACTGATTTCCTTATGGCATCAAATGTCGGGACAGATGTTGAGGGGTTACGCAAATATTGGCAAGGAGAATCCAATTCATATCAAATGATCATTTTGTGAATTGTACCTCATCATACTCTCCTTACGACAAGCAAACAAATCAATCTCTTCATAATTAATATAATACTGCTTAGTTAATTCAAAAAAGCTGCCCTCATGAATACAAAACCAATTGGCATTGAATATTCTGTTGTCATTGTTCGTTAACACAAAACTGAGAATAAGGCATGTTTCAGATTCACAAAATGCCTTCTAGTCATCTACACCTATTCTAACTAAATCACAGATCTTGCACCCTCTTCTGCATACAACCCGAAGCACCATAAGAACAGCATCTCTAAGCCCTGGTCTTACCGAGGACAAAAATTAATTTTGAAAGCCCAAGGAATCGCTGCACCCTTTTCAATTATGATAAATTGGTAAGCTTGCTTACATTCTTGCAATTATTAGCCACATGCATCCACTACTTAGTTTCAACGGCAAAAAGGCAAAAACGATTCCAACTATTTCTAATTAACTTACCGTGGTTGAAGAGCAGATTCCGGCGGCGACACAGGATTAAGAGAAGATGCCGGCGACGACAAGGAAGAGGGGTGGCGACAGGCAGAGGGGTGGCGACAGGCAGAGGTTGAAGACGAGGCGAGGGGGAGAGGAGAAGCGATTCGGTATTTTAGATCTATTAGGGATTTGAGTTACAGAAGCCAGGAGGGGATAGTAATAAGGGTTAAACGCAGCGTATTAGTGTAAAGTTAAAAAGATAGGAAACCGGCTGTCCCGACCAACCATGGTCACTTACGGTCTGACCGACCTTATATCTTCCCGGGACGGTTGGTTTGATTAGTCTTTTCTTCACCACATTCTTTTATTAGGGTTTTGCGTGAACAGCCCCAATTTTCTTTACCACATTCTCCACTATCTGTGGAATCTTTCTTCACTCTCTCTTCGATTCACTTAGCCTTAGTCTTTCCTCTTCTCGCCACAGTTTGAATAGGAAACGCAACGGTTTGATCTGTAAGTTTCAATTGACTGAAGCTAAATAGCTCCCTTTAAGTAAAATTTTAAATTTCCGAGATTGTGTATTGAATTTTAATCTCGTTTCTTCTTTATCTGATTTCTTAGCTGCCAAAGAGTAGCTAGGTTTTGATCCTTGAGCAGCTCTCATTTTGTTATTGTTTGTTTTGTATGCATTCTCTCTCAACTTATAAATGTCAGGAGTGCAGGAAATTAGGTGCATATACTTAACATTTATGGAACTAAGTAATGGTTTTCTGGCGTATTCCACCACTGATTTTTAGAAGACACCCAGAAAATATGGTTTCCAGAATGCTTCGGCTTCAAATAATTCTAATTCCTTAAAGTTAGTTGATTCTTTCCCTGTAGATTATTTGTTGTATCAGAAGAGGTATGGATAAAAGCGTCTTTTAGTGGCTTTTGGGAAAGTCAGAACTTGTTTTTCACTAGCCAAACAAATGTGTGTAAGCTTATCAAATTGAAGTGTTTGTTTCCTTTGCTTCCTTCGACTAAAAGTCAGATGACATTTGTTCTCTTTTTGTTCGGAAACTAAGTAGTAATATATGCAGTGTGGCAATATTTGCTTATGTTCTTCTGTGATTGTTCTTTCTATTGCTCGTATGTTTCTCCTTGCGCTGATCTGGTGTGAGAGTTGGCTGGATCCTAACTTCGTAGTTAGTGGAACTCATTTAATTTTTCTTGACTATATCCTTGTTCCAATACGGAGATAATAACTCTTTTCTCCCTGAAATATCAAATTTCTTCCAACCCTTTCTCTTTCGCAGCACTAGGGCCATATTGTGCATGTAATTGTAAAGAAAGTTGTAAAATAAACACCTTCTTTAATTTTACCTTTATTGTTGAAAACATTTTTTTGGTAATCTATTTTTCTCTTTCTATGTTTCAGAGTTTTGAGTGAGTTGATAATGGCTCCATCAAGAAGGCCTAGAAGGGCAAATCAGCAGTCAGCAGATGATAATGTGGTGACTTCGAATAGAAATGTGGAGAATGCTACCAAAAGCGGGCAGCAGGTGAGTTTTGTCTTTGTTCAGAGGATCTTCTCTTTTTTTATTTTTTATTTTTATTTTTTTTATACACTAAGATGATTTTCACATTTAGTATAGGTATCTTATTTTTAACAGTTTACATTAAGTTTGCTTCTAATAGTTAGTTAACAGTTTATTAAAAATTTTGATACGGGAACCATCTCTAATTTATGACCTTTGGCTTGAACAGAAGAGAAAGTTGTCTGACATGTTAGGGCCACAATGGAGCAAGGAAGAGCTCCAGCATTTCTACAGGGCATATTGTAAACATGGGAAAGATTGTGCAAAGGTCAGTTATGGGTATTTCGTATTGCAATACCAAATATAAGCTTCTTTTCATGGCAACCACAGGACGAGGTTGCTATGATCCTACTCCTTGTTGAGCATTTAATCTATTGTTAGGTTCAAGCCTATTGTTTTATTGGTCTCATAATGTTATTATCTTCTTATTTCCTTTCTTTATTCCTTTCTGTTTCTAGATTGCAGCTTCATTGCATGACCGATCTTTGGAAATGGTAGAAGCTCTTTATACTATGAATAAAGTAAGTACTGATTTTGACAATCCCAAGTACACCATGCAGTATATCTTGATTTGTGAAGCTTCTAGATTTTTCCTGGCCATTTTCATTTTTCTTAAGCTATTGGAATCATACATTTCACACTCCTTAAATCATTGTTTAATGACACATGGCAAGAAAAAACGATAATTATGCATTTATTTGTTGAGGTCATTAATATAACCTGTTTTCTCAGGCTTATTTATCTCTTCCAAAGGGCCATTCTTCTGCAGCTGGGCTAGTAGCAATGATGACAGATCACTACACCATTCTGGTAAGATCAAATATTTGTAGTTCATGTGGATAGTACTCAAGATTTGCCATTACTCCGCCCTCTTTCTAAAGTACATTTAGTTGTTGCTTGATTATGTATATGGCATGGAAATGATGAAATTGCTAATAATGAAGGATTGGTATTTCAAATATATGCACCTCCATGCACAGAGATGGATATATGAATGCAGTGACACCTACTTTGGATTATGTGTGTCGGGAAAGCTCATGGATTTTCGTGTTGCAGAGAGATAGCGATCATGAACAAGAAACTAATGAGCCCATGGTGGCACCTCAAAAGCCTCTAAAGCATGCTCGAAGAAGTAAAGAATTAGGTGAGCCACCGATTCCGGATCTTCTGCAGAGAGAGAGCGGTCATGAACAAGAAACTAATGAGCCCATGGTGGCACCTCAAAAGCTTCTAAAGTATGCTCGAAGAAGTAAGGATTTAGGTGAGCCACCAATTCCGGATTTTCTTCAGTTCCAGTTAGCTGCATCAACTAATGGGTGCTTGGCACTTTTAAAGAAGAAGCGCTCTGGTATCAAGATCTCTTTTTCTATCTATCTATGTGCATATAATGGATACATACATAGATTGATTACTTTGTCTATTTCCTTTATTCATGTGCTCTGCTATAATTCTGAATGTGATTTGGGAGGGAGGCAAGAATAACCAAGTCAGAGATTATACAGGTAGACAGTCTGCGGGTCGTTCTACCCCTTCTGGTAGCAATATGGTGGACATGACACGTAATATGCCATCATCAGCTACTACCCCTGATGTGCCACCAGGTCCCAGCACGCATACATCCCATCAACTAACACATATGAGGCACCAGTCTGTTGGTTCATCTTTTGTCCATCCACTCCCACCTGCTGCTGATACTCCACCTAGTATTCCCCAACACGAGCCATCTATTACTTATTCCATTCCTAATGCTGGACCTGGTCATGATAGTTCAGTCTATTCAGGGTCAGATATTGAGAGTGCTAATCGCACAGAGGTCACTTTACGTGGTGATGTGTAAGTATATTGTAATTTTGTTTTAGATACAATCAATATTTTTACTGGATTTATCAGGTTATTAAGTGTGTTTTCACTTGGATTATTTTTAGATCGTTGTCCCTGTATCCTTGTAGATTGACTTTAAAATCCTTTAAACATTTTTGGACAAACATGATTTGGTAATCTGTCTAGTTTTGTTATTCATCAAAATCAAAGGAATATAACTCGTCAAGTATACCTTGTCTTTATACCAACTCTTCTCAAGAAAGGACTGAGTTTATGGTCACTATAACTTAAGCTGTAGCTCTATATGCTTGTAGACAGACACACACATACAAACACACTCAACAAATGTCTAATATATGATAATTTGAACTTTTGTCTTCAATTATTTCTACTTTTATCTTCAATTATATTTAGGTTGCTCCCTTCTGGATCCTGTTCCCGACGGATTCGAAAGATATTTCAAAAGCGGCTTGATATCGGGGGATCGAGGTGGAAGACAGTCTCGCAAGAGACTAAAGATTTTTATTTTGAGCAATTCAAGGTAAATCAACTCGATCATTTTTCTGAAACTCTCTTATAGAATTCATTTTGAGAAACAATCCGTGCTTATTTAAATGAAAATTGAAAATTTCAAAAACAAAATGTTATATGGAATAATGGTTTGGGTAATATTTTTCCAATTTGGTTTCAGATTGATTTGGGTTTTCTTTTCAACGCCCCTATCAGAATTTGATGAAGAACTTGTTAATTTTGTTTCCTTTTTGTTATTGCAGAAATATTTTTACTGGGACCGAGCAATTGATATTTTTGTCAAGGCCGCATGGGAGAAGAAAGCAGCAAAACGTTACAGTGATTTGCTTAACTATGTGAAGAGCAGAGAAAGTAGGCCTGTCTTTGTTTCTGAAGCAGTTTGGATGGAGTGGCAGGAGTTTTGGAATCACCCAGATATGATTCGCATGTCAGCACGAAACTCCAAGAATCGCCGTGGCCGTGATGATCGCATTGGACCTTCCTGCCACACGGGAGGATCCGTCTCTTACGCTGAGCATGGAAGACGACTTGTAAGCATTTAATTAATAAATATTTAAGACTCCGATTGCTTGATTATATTCATATTCATATTGTTTAAAAATTTGAGAATTTCAATTGGCAAATTATATTTGTTAGGTTCTATATTACTGATGGTGGTTGGGATGTGAAATTGAGGGCTATACATAATTTCTTGTGAAAAGAAAAATATACTTTTGATTCGTTGGGTTTATCTAGGATATGCAGAATTTTTATGATTTATTTATTTTTTCTTTTGAGAGTGGAAACTCTCTCCAGTTTTACAAGGATAAATTAATTAATACCTCAAAGAACTCATTCTTTGCATTCGATTACTATACTTATGTAGGCTGCACAGCTGGGCCGAAAACCGACCCCGCGTGAGTTCTTCCTTTACACCCATACCAAAAATCATGATGGCAAGACTTTTGTGGATGATCGATCTCGAAGAGTTAATGTTAGTAATTCACTTTGTTCATCTTCAATTTTATTAAAAAATGCATCATTGGCAAATAATATGGTTATGCTGCTTGTGAATGAAATGTGTTTCAAATTTTCCAGAAGAACTTTCTCTCCCTTCTTCGGCAAGTATCACAAAGCTCGGACACCGTTGATGAGAATGAGATGTACCTCAAAGCTGTTGGTGGAGAGCAGAAGAAAAGAGTGTATGGGCTTGGATCCGAGGCTAGTCAGTACTATAAAGATGATGTCGCTGCATCTTTCTGTCTTGTGAACTCCAAATTAGAAGCATACACTACTGCAATAGAGCAGTTGGAGCAAAGACTTGCTAGCTTGCAGGAGTCATTTGACCAGGGCATCACGAATCGAGTACAGCAACAAATGGCCAGCCTCGAGCAAAGCATGGAGCTGCGTGCGGCGGAGCTTGCTCGCGGGACGAAACCGCTCCCTGGGGAGTCCCGGCGACATACAAGCAAAAAAAAAAAAGTGATTAGGAAGTTTTCAATTTAAATGTGTGAGTTTGACTTAGAAAGCTAATTATGGTACAATTTGCTTCCCAGAAGATTGTTCCTATCAATCTGTTTTTGTCACTTGCTAAGGAACATCTTTTTTCTTTTTGTTTTAAATCTCCAAATTAGTTCTGTTATACTATTATATCATGACTTAGGAACGGTTGGCGCACTGTATTTAAATATCAGCCATTTCTTTCAACTATCCATATTTTTGCACACCGGAATAATATTCGCACCACACTGGAGTAGTACTCTTAAATAATTTATAATTAGAACTATGAATAAGACCAAAACCAATTGGAGTGCTCATTTTCTTTTTTTTCTTTTTGTTTTTTTCATGAAACTACTTCGTACTATGTCTCAGGGTTACTTTTGATTCTTCATCCTCAAAAGAGTAAACAAAGTAGGAACTCCACTGCTCTAACTAAGTTGGTATCCGATGCTGTCTCTGCTTCACTTTAAAAACTCATTTTAAGTTCAACATTATGACTCTACATTTGCGAGTTTCAAACAATTTACAGAAAAAAAAAACAGCTGTTGTACATTTAATTTCAATTTTGTAGCCTAAATAAATTAAATTGAAAATAATTGTCGCTTTTCCTACTTAAATTGTCATTTTATAAAATAAAAAAATATTTATTACAACTATTTTTATTTTACCTCTAATTAATATCATAAATACATTAATATTCTTAATAATTTTTTTTTTATTTTCATTAAATATAAAAAAGTATTATAATTTTTTTTTTTAAATTGAGAGAGTAACATTTTTTTTTCTTTTTAATAAAATGAACATCCAAAAACAAACGATCAATATTCAATTTGATTGCCACGTGTACGGATGACGAATGGAGGCCCACGTGCATCAGGGGTTTCTACTCTGTCTTTACCTGAGTTTCCCCGAATAATAAAATAAAGTATAAGGTTTAAAAAGAAACCCACCAAAATTACACAAAATTGAAAACTCTCTTAGCCTTTTAATTTCTATTATTTTTAAAGTTTCGCGGTTAGACCCCCGAATTTCTCCTCCATTATTTCTCAAATCTTTCTTCTCTAATCGCTTCTTCGTCTTCTTGATCCATCGCTTGTCGCTTCTTCTTCTTTCTACCTATGCTTTGATTGCAAAACGCAACGCTTTCTGATCGGTAAGTTCGCCTTTTTCTTGTTTGTTAATCTATGGCTTTCTGGTTTTCCTCTGTCTCAATTAGGGCCATGCAATTTGACCAATTGGACCGTAGCTGTTCCTTTTTTCCTGTACTTTGCACCTTTGTTTTTTCCCCGATAAAAGAATGGGGGATATGAGGAATTTGTTGGTTTTCATTTCTGCTGTTCTATTCCCTTTTTTTGATGCGTGTTTCTTTGGTGAAATGATTAGAGAAGGGAAGCGAGTTAAATTGTGCCTTCTGGGATTCTGCTTGAGTCCTGAGTAGCCTGCCAATTTCAAAATCTAATATTGAATTTTTAAACGATTGGAGGGACTTCGCATTGACTGAGCTCAATAGCTCTTTCCGAGTGAGATTTTTAAATTTCCAAGTTTGTGTTTTGAAATTCGATTTTCTTTTCCATCTCGTTTCTCAGCTTCCAAACAGTAGCTACGCTTTTGATCCGTGAGCTCTTGTTCTTTTTTTTTTTTTCCTCCCCTTTCTCTCTTTAACTCCTAGTTGTGTAGCTGAAAATTCCTGAAGATGCGGAATCGATAGTTTTGTTCATAGTTTTTTTTTGGTTGTCCATACTTAGAAAATGAATCGCAGTTAATTCTGACATTTACAATGAATTCAAGAGGGCTCCAATTTCTTCTGTAGCTGACATTTAGTATTGGATGCATTATTTTGTTTTATATGGTAATAATTTTGTATTGGATGCATTATTTTGTTTCACAAACCAATCATGAGGTTCCTAAATTATATCTATTTTGGGGATGCAAAGTTGTGCGCTTTTATGGTTTGAAATGCACGTGTACTCGCTACTTTGTTTGAGGATTCCATGCTTCTTTGATGTGATAAATTCTGCTTCGTTATGCTTAGGTTCTAAGCATGAAGAAGGCATAGGAAAAGCTATTTTCACTTTGAATTGTCATGGCTGCTCCAAAGCTTCTCAAAGAATTGCATGCATTAGGTGCATATAGTTGTTGTTTATGATGTTTAAGTAATGATGGTCTCCATAATTTGCAGATAAAGAATATGGATTCTTCAATTCTTCAGCTTCAAAAAGTTTAATTCGCTAAAATTTGCTAAATTTTGGCGAATGCTCAGTTCAGTTGTTGTGTTGAAAAAAAGACGTGAACAGTGGGGCTTGAGATTGATTTTAGTGGCCTTAGGGTGCATCAGAATTTGCATTTCACTTACCAAGCAAATCGATGTAGGTGCAGCTTAACTGAAGTGTTTGTTTCCTTATGTACATATTAAAAATTTGGTGAAATTTATTTTTCTTTTATTCAGAAACAAGGTAATTACAGGTGCAGTGCAGCATTAATTGCTCACTTTCTCTTCTTCTGTCATTTTACTTATCATGCCTTGTTTATTTTTGCTCTAATTTGGTACCAGAGTTGGCTGGATTATATTTTCCTATTCAGCAAAATTCATAACTCTAGCAAATAGTATATTCTTATTCTAATAGACAGATAATAACTTTCTTATTTACCCTAAGGTATCAGATTTTCTCCGACCCTTTCTTGTTTGTCGCATTAGAGTACATATTTGGGCATGTATTAATGTAGAAAGTTCTAAAATAAATGTCTTTTGTATTATTACTTTATTGTTTAAAGCATTAGTTTCCTAGCTACCTTTATTGTTGTAAACTTTAATTTGGTAACTTATGTTTTACTTGCATGTTTCAGATATTTGAGCAAGTTAAACATGGCTCCATCAAGAAAGTCTAGAAGTGTGAATAAGCGGTTTCCATACATTAATGAGGTGAATTCTAATAAGAATGGGGAAAATGCTACCAAAAGCAGGCAGCGGGTGAGTATTTGTCTTTTTAGAGAGGATTCCTATGTTTTATAACAATATGTACTCAGTAAGATACTTTTCAGATCCATTTAAGTTACCTTATTTAAACTATATTGATTTAAGAAAACCTTTAAAAAATCAATGAATAGTTCATTAAAAGTTTGAGTTGGGAAACATTTCTAACTTATGACACCTTTTGGCATGTGCAGAAGAGAAAGTTGTCTGACATGTTAGGGCCACATTGGAGCAAGGATGAGCTTGAGCATTTCTATAGGGCATATCGTAAGCATGGGAATGATTGGGAGAAGGTCAGTACTGAGTTTTGCTTTTTTGCAGCACCAAAAATAACTAATAAGCCTTCTTTTCATGGCAATTACAGAACCAGCTTGCTACGATCTTATTTGTTGAGAATTTTATCTGTTGTTGGGTTCAAGCGTATTGTTATATCGACCTCTTTATCCTTTAATCTTCTCATTTTGTTTTTCTATTCCTTTCTATTTATAGGTTGTTGCAGCAGTGCCTGACCGATCTATTGAAATGGTAGAAGCCCTTTATACTATGAATAGGGTAAGTGTTCCTTTTGGCAAACCAAGGTATTATACAGCTTATCTTGGTTTATGAAGCTTCCAGAATATGTCTCATAATTTTCATTTTCTTAAGCCATCGAATGATAGATTTTCACACTTCTTATATTGTTATTTGTCTATTTATTCACAACATGTGTCAAAATAATTAGGTCGCTATGTGTTTATTTTGTTGACTTGATCAATGACTTGTCTTTTCAGGCTTATTTATCTCTTCCAAAGGGATATGCTTCTGCAGCTGGGCTAATAGCAATGATGACAGATCACTACACTAATCAGGTGAGAATCAATATCATCAGATTACTATCTAGATCTTACTTTGCAGTTCATGTGTTGAATACCCAAAATTGGTCATCATTTTATCCGCTCCATAGTAGATTTCATGTTACCATTTTGCCATATGGCATAAGGAAGGATGGCAAAATTTGTTGTGTGGAAAACGGTGAAACAGCTCATAATAAAGGATTTTTCGCATTTTAATCAACAATATCTGCATATGTGCGGAGAAAAAAATAAAGGGATATCGGCAAACCTACTTTGGTTATGTATCATTGAAGCTCTCGGATTATGATTTTGCAGGAAGATAGTGACAGTGAACAAGAAACTGTTGAACCCATAGCGGCACCTCGGAAACCTCAAAAGCGTGCTAGAGGAACTAGAGAATTGGATGAGTCACCAGTTCGGGATCGTTTGCAATCCCAGTCGACGGCTTCAGATTATGGGTGCTTGTCACTATTAAAGAAGAAGCGCTCTGGTATAAAGATTTCTATATATAGAGTTTGTATGTATTATCAGTTGATATTGTTGTTAATTGGATGGGTTTTGAGAGCTTGCATTTGTTGTTGTCCTTTAACATTCTGTTGCTTTGTGTTGAGTAACTTGGCTTTAATCATTAATAGTTAAGGACTTGCAATGGCGCTACCATAGTATATGAAATCTACTGGTTTACATACAGCACTAAATTTAGTTTTTACTCTTTATATCCTTCAGTTTCTCTCTTGTTTTCCCTTCAATCCTCTGTTATATCCATTATTAATTTGCAGTTAAGGGTCAACTTTGTTCATATTTGGAATTTCTTTTAGGAAGCAGGCCTTGGGCTGTTGGGAAAAGGACTCCTAGAGTCCCTGTTTCATTTGATAAAGATAGTGGAGAGAAGTATATTTCACCTCTTCGGCGTGGTTTGAAATCAAAGGCTGATGAACTGGATGATGATGTTGCTCACAAGATAGCACTAGTATTGACTGAGGGTTCACAGAGAGCAGGCTCTCCCCAATTCTCTCAAACACCAAAGAGGAAACCAGGGACAGCATCACCTGTTCAGAATGGTGAAAATATGGTAATTCATTTATTTGGTGGTCAACATCTTTTTATCTATTTATATAATTATAAACTAATTGGTCATGGTATTCAGCTTGCTGAATCGGAGATGGCCAGTACAAAGCTTCGTGGTAGTGAGATGGATGAAGGTGGTTGTGAATTAAGCTTGGGAAGCACAGAAGCTGATGTTGGACATTATGCAAGGGACAAACGTTTCTCAAAAGGGAAGGGATATGAACTAATGAAGCCAGAACTAGATGAAGATTTAGATAATCATTTGGATGACATAAAGGAAGCCTGTAGTGGGACAGAGGAAGGGCAGAATCTGGGTTCTAGCAAAAGGAAACTAGAACCAGAGGTTGTGGGCCCAAAACTTGCAAGGTCCTCAAGTAAGGTTCTGAGAAGAAGAAGCAAAAAAGCTCTCTTTGGAGAAGGTAAGCTATTGATTTATTTAATCTGTGGCTCAGCCTGCACCCCTCTTCTTTCATGACAATTTTAGATAACATTTTCATTGAGCTGATGTCCACATTAACTCTTCTCAATATATCTTAATGTAATTCCACCATTGATTTTTATTAGAGGACTTCAATGAATGCTACATCCATTTGTTATATACAGTAGAATTTGGGTGTCTTATCATCCAGATATTTAAAGTTTGTAGATAGAGGAACCAGAGTGAGTTTTAATTGGGAAGCATGTTAAACCAGAATGTTAGTGACCTTTGGGTTCCAACATATTAAGTCAACATTTATTTCTAAATGAAGATATCTTAATTCAGTAGTAGAAGAACAAACCACCTCAAATATTTATTGAGAGTAATGCCATTGAAATAAACCTCAAATATTTATTGAGAGTAATTCCATTGAAATAATGGGAACATGGGTGCATCTGAAAAAGGAAACAAGAAACATTTGAATTCTGTCCAACAGTTTGGAAAGCAAATTTAGTGGACTGTTCATGAAAATGCCCCTTCGGGTTGAATCCAATCTGCCAACTTCTTTATATTTCTATTCATGTAAATGGCAAGTTTGACATACCAATAATCTGCTGAAGTGTGCCAACTCTTGTATAACTCTTTTTGTCTTTCCTTCTGTGGATTCTCTGCATAGGTGAAGCTGATGCCTTTGATGCGCTGCAAGCCTTGGCAGATCTGTCATTGAGGTTGCCAGAAGCACCTGTTGATACTGGTAAGAAATAGACATTTGGTAAATAGGTTAGAGTTGGATATTTTTTTTCCTCATATATGGCATAATTCAATTCTGTTTTCAAAACATGTTTTTCTGATGTGCGTGTGCCTGTTATACATGAAACTTTCTTGTTTACTGTCTTGAAATGAAGTCCTAGATATCTCTTCTTTCTTATACTCAATTTATATGATCGTCTGTCTGTGGGGTAAAAATAAATTCAACAGGTTGCAATAATAGTTCTTGTAGTCAGTTTAGTGGTTATTTGCAATAATAATCTAACATATAAAGGTTTTATTAGTTCACGTGATGTTCTTAAGATTTCTCTTATCTCGGTGCTTTTCATCTTTCTCTTGAGTTTGAGGTGGCCTTGTTTTAATGTCTATTGACCGGTATCTAGCAAGTGTACTAAATTTGCTCGTAATACAAGGAAATATAGATTAAGACCCCAAATATCGTACTCAATGAAACATGAATTGCTAAAAATAATATCTATGTATTAATTAAATCAATCTGAGTTTGTTTCCCAAATATTTTTGATTTAAAGGTAAAAATTAAACTAAATAAACAATTAAACAAAACAAAAACTAAAATTAAACTAACATGAATTAAAAACAAGACATTAACTGAAATTCTCTTGCTAAATAAACTATCAACTTTAACTTTCATTGTAATGACTTAATTAAAAGAAAAACACAAGTGATTATGAAAAATTCAGATTAATAAAATCAGATAACTTTACTCAAGATTATCATTCCACGCATTAAAATTCTCTTATTCAGAACAATCCAACACTTAACATAAAGATCTGAATTAATCCTCCTAGATGTCTATTAAATCATTTCTCAAGTAATTCAATTTTCACTTATTCTTAGTTATACACTTCTTAATCTTAACTTACTTCAATTAACGCAAAACTATATCTTATTCATATTATAATCATGCATTAACCCAAATAATTTAACCTAAGAACATGTATATCAATGATCCAACCAAAAACCAATTACTAACCAATGTTTAATCAAGTTAACAACCAATTTTTAGTTAAATAATGATAAGACTGTATTTAAGAACTAAGAAATAATCAAACTTGCATTAAATTGAAACACAAGTTTAAGTCATAACAATAAAAGTTAAAGATTCAAGTATCCTCTAGCAAAAGTTAAAGAAAACTATTTACTAGACATGTTTAAAACTAAAACAAAGTTTTAAGAAAACAATAAAAATAGAGAAAACAACAAACAACGTAAAAAACTAAAAACTAATGAATTCTTGATAACTAATGGTTGATGCCTTCTCGTTGATGCTTCAGACTTCTATTTCTAGGCAAAACAAGCTGTGTAGAATCCTTCTAAACTTCTTGAATTAAAGTAGGAAGAGAAGTCTTCTTAATCGGGAAATCGGGAAATCCTTCGCAGCATGGGAGTCTATAATGCACTGCCAAGCAGATTTTTGCCTTCATGAAATGCATTGCTGTGCATTCTTCCCCAATGGAAGTGCACGGCCAAGCAAAGTTATTTGGCTTTCCATGCATTGCAGTGCATGATTTCTTCAAAGAGAGTACACGGCCAAGTAGTCTTCACAAGCTAGAAACACACGGCCACTTGTTCTTCACTTCTTCACTGCACGGTCACTCAAAACTTTAGACACAAATACACACGGCCAATTGATCTTCTACTGGACTCCACGCATCTTTTCTAGCATTAATTTTTTCTTTTCACAGTTTTGGCCCAAATCTTCTTGTCTTTTTACAATCAAGTCATTTTTCTTGCAAAATAATCCTGAAAAATACCAAAATTTACAATTAACTTCAAAAATATAAAATTAACTAATTAAACTCAAATTCAACCTAATTAATACAAAATTAACTCAATTAAATACCTAAAAACATATTAAAAACATCATATAAATCACCATTATCATCTGTAGTACAAGTCATAGAGGTTCATGCAATTTAGTTAAATCACCTGTTTAATTCTGAGCTATTGTGTGTCTGCTAGAGTCGTCTGTTCATGTTGAGGAGCAAACAAATGTTGTTGCTAAATCCAAGTTGAAAGGGAATCATTTGAGTCCTGGAGTTAAGGTCACCTCCTCAAAAACAGCTAAGCAAGGAAAAGTTATATCTCATGATGTTAATACTATTCCAGAAGTGAAGGATGGAGTCCATCAAAGTAATTCTGTGATGCGGAAAAGGAGAAAGAAGTCGTTGCCACCTAAGGTAAGGATAGATAAATAAAGATTCCGAATTATCTTATTTAGCAATGTATTTATTTTGTGAATTTATATCTATCAAAAGATCTTGATGAATTGCAGAATTTGGAAAATGAAGAGTGCATTGATTCTCATTTGGGTGAATCTCAGAGGGTTGAGGTGGGTATTTCCTTTCATCTTCAAAGTTTCTGACTGGTGTCTTTTGATTCTTAATGAAATATATGAATTTTAATTGCACTGGGTAAATTTTAATATATCCATGAATTGCATGCATTGTTGCAAAATCCAGTCTCATGTTTTGTATTGATTCTATATGTGAATGTATTTAGAAAATGAATTTTCTCGATGATGTCGGCTCATATTTTTGTTGTAAGTGAGCAAAAGCTATTTCATTTCATTATTAATTTATTTAATAAGATCCTCTAGTTAAAGCTTTGAATGGAACTTGTTATGTAGTTTTAACTCAGGCAATGATTTTTACGTGATGTATGGCAATTTGGGTTAAATTCCGAGCTCAGTATGCTGATTGTTATTTGGGAAAGTTCATTATCTATATATAGTAATAAACAAGTACTTCTACTTCTGGGTTCCATTATTTATTGTGTTCTTAAGTCTCAAATATTGTTTGTAGGCCACTGGCGATGTAAATGACATTATAAAAAAAGCTAAAGGCTCTCATGATCCTGCATACCAAAAACAAAGGAGACTGAAGAAATCTTCAGAATTTACTTCCAGTACTGATCATGTTAGGGAGTCAGATGATTCAGCTCCATCTACCATACAGGTTTTATCCTCTAACAAATTCAACCTACCTACCAAGGTGAGGAGCAGACGTAAGATGAGCACCCCAAAACCATCTATCGATAAAAATACTCCATCTTATGACAATGTTGTAAATGGCCAATACAACATTGCAATTCCTACATCCATTGACAGCACACTCAATCTTAAGGTTAGATGCTTGCTGGTATATTTATATTCCATATATTTTTCTTGAAATTCTGATTATTTCGATGCATTTCTGCTTCTTTGACAATTACAGAAATGGATCTCGAATTGCCTTTCTCGATATCAAGTTCGGAGATGGTGTGTTTTTGAGTGGTTCTATAGTGCAATTGATTACCCGTGGTTTGCAAAAAGGGAGTTTGTGGAATACTTGGATCATGTTGGATTAGGTCATATTCCGAGATTAACTCGTGTTGAATGGGGGGTCATAAGGAGGTATATAGATCTCTTGTTTGGAAATTCCATGTTGTGCTTTTGACAGATTACAAATGTCAGCCAAAACAATTTCGTTTACAAATTACAAATGTCATCCAAAAAAAAAAAATTCACACGTTTTCTCTTCAATACAGTTCCCTTGGTAAGCCACGAAGATTTTCGGAGCAATTTTTAAAGGAAGAGAAAGAGAAGCTTAATCAATACCGTGAATCTGTTAGAAAACATTATACAGAACTTCGAGCTGGTAGCAGGGATGGACTTCCAACTGATTTGGCTTGTCCTTTATCAGTTGGACAACGTATTATTGCTCTTCACCCAAAAACAAGGGAGATTCATGATGGGAGTGTACTAACTGTGGATCATAACAGGTGCCGGGTTCAGTTTGACCAACCGGAACTAGGGGTTGAATTTGTTATGGTAATTTAGTTTCTCTATGACATTTTTAATTTTAGCAGCTTAGAGTTGTTCAGAATCTCAGAATTTTACTAGTTGCTGTAGAGCACCTTTTAAGTACAATAGTGAGTAAATTTCTGTCTTGTATGTGCAGTTGAAGGTGACATTCGAGTAGCTAGAGATTGTAGAGAAATTTGTTGTTCATTTTTGTTTCTCCGTTGCCTTTTCAAAATTATATGCTGCTAATTTTCACATTGCATGAGAGGAGAGCATTGGTGCTGTGATATGGCTGTTCCATTATGACCTGGGTGTCGCCAGTTCTTATCAAACTGGCTGTTCCACAATGACTTGGCTGTCACCATTCGGACCTAAAAGTGCTCTACTTCTGAATCAAATGGATGTGAACATTGCACCCTGGGTGCTGATGCACACTGTTCACATGCGTTGCTCATCAAGTTGTTATATTATACTCTTATTTCAGTGTTGTCAGTTGATAAGTATTGTTCTCCCTATCAAGGTTTGGAATTGATAAGTATCATGGATTTAACACATTCTTTAAAGAATTGGACTTGCACATATCTCCAAATGGCTCAGCACCGCATTAACTTTGATTACTGGCATATTGAGTGCATATGCTGTTCCTTTCTCTTTTGTGGGTGTATGAAGATGTATATGATATCTTGTGATAAATTCTGACCATGCCTTCACCTTCAAGAGAAAGAACTCACCATTTTTATTTAATGGTACATCTTTCAACAACTGAGCAAGTAGTACTCAAAATGTCTCTCAAGATCTTGGTTATTTAGATATCTTAATACAGTGTTTATTTTGTCTAGTATGGATTTTACTTAGGCATTGTCGTTGGAAATTCAAACTAGTTTATGTTGCTACTTGTTTCTGATGTCCTTGAGGATTATGAGGGAGCTAGGGAAATGCTCCTAATGTACTTTTCTGAGAATATAATTAGCCCCTTTTTCTTTTCTGGAGCTAGGGAAAATGCTTCTAATGTACTTTAGTGAGAATATAGTTAGCTCCTTTTCTTTCTGCTTTGACATTTTTGTTTTTATCTTTCCAGTGTCATAATGTTATGCATTTGTTTCTGCAGGATGTTGATTGCATGCCTATCAATCCTTTGGAAAATATGCCTGCATCTCTCACCAGGCATAACGTTCTTTTCAGCAAATTCATTGAGAACTTAAATGAGCTCAAGATGAACGGACAACTGATAGAAAGGAAGTCAGAAGGATACATAAATTCTGCCCCATGTGAGAATGAGGAGAATGCCGATGGTCTTCAACATACATCCCCATCAACTACTCACATCAGCAATCTGTTACAGCATCCAAAGGTTAGCAGTTCGTGGAATCTGAATTTTATAGTATATCTGTGGTACAAGCAGTTGCAATATTTTAAGATTCATTATGGGAAGGATCATTTTTCATTATAAGATCAGGGCTATATTATTCAGGAAATCCTCACCATTCAGAGATGTCTGCTGTTTTTCTTTGTGAAGTGCCAGACTAACTGCCTGATGATAGTGTCTATTAGTTTGTGTGGTAAATGGGTCCATAACCCCATTGGCTTGGTATATTTCCCAGTGTAAGCTGTTCATAGGTTAGCTTAATAATATCTTTATGTTCTTGTTGCATCATTGCTGCATTGTCTTGCAAGCTTCCTCAGAGGATATCAGAGTTCAAATGGATTCATCCAAGAGACGCATTAGTTTTCACAAATAGGTTTTTGCTTTCGAATTGAGATTACCTTTGCTTGTTACAAAAACTGAATCTTCTCTATCAAGTGTTAATTGTGCTCTTCTGTATTGACTTATTTTGATATAACAGTTGTTCATAAAATCCATAGCCTTACAATTTTACTGCTGGAGCCTAGCATTTGATTGCAGTAGTCTAGCCTTCTCCTCTAAATAGGAAGTGTTTTTGGCACAGGGGGGCTCAGCAAATTCCAATACACAAACTAGGATCGAGTCAGGTGACATTGTTATTAACCAACAGGTAGTGAATGCTCAACCTTTCATTCTTGCACACGTCCAAGCGAAGGAAGCTGATATCCAAGCTCTTTCTGAATTTACTCGTGCTCTTGACAAGAAGGTTGTATTTCTTTTTTAGCTACCTATACGACAACTTTTGTTGCTCTCTGCTGTAGAATTTCTTCACCTCATTCTTTTTTCTTCTTAAGTGCTTAAACAGAAATTTTATCTCCATACCTATGCTTCTGATGGTTCATTGGATGTTTTTATTTGCTTAATGAATAAATCTATCCTGTGCATGTTTACAAATGTTATCACTAGCAATAATCTCTAATCTATACATGCTTTGAGCTTTGTCTTGTTCACTTTGGCTGCAGCGTTCATTTATTCTAAGTATTACTATTTGAATTAGCTTATGCACTATATATATGTAGTTCTGCAACATTTATGTCATAGAAACCCATTCTTGATGACATTGGTTTCAAGAAAGACCTGATGACCATTTAAACTTGCAGGAGGCTGTCTTGTCTGAGTTGAAGCGCATGAATGATGAGGTTGAAAATCAAAAGGATGGAGAGAACTCTCTAAAGGATTCTGAAACTTTTAAGAAGCATTATGCTGCGGTACTTTTGCAGTTAAATGAAGTCAATGAGCAGGCATGAGTAATCCATTGCACAAATTTTCAGATGTTTTCCTCTTTCATTTCATATGCTACCTTCAATTGCTTGACTTGATAACTTTTTTGTATAGGTTTCTTCTGCTCTGTTTTGCTTGAGGCAACGGAACACATATCAAGGGAATATCATGCATATGTGGTTGAAGCCCGTGAGTGCAGTTGGTAGCTCCTTTGACCATTCTACAGATGAGACCCAGGAATCTGGATGTCATGTGGCTGAAATTGTTGAAAGTTCAAGAGCAAAAGCCCAGAAGATGGTTGATGCAGCTGTGCAGGTATGGATGCATATATAATTCTTTGTTTTACACCAGTATTCAATCTACATTATTAAATTTGCTCAGAATTGTAAATGGTGGCATCAGAATTTTTTACAAGTGAACATATATTTGAAATTGTGGGGGAACATTGCCTTGTGAAGAAGAATAATACAACTGTTAGTACCTCTTATGTGGGGCAATGGCACGTATCAGTAATTTCGTGCTGCTTTTAATCCCTTAAGCAATGCACAAAATTGTTGGGATTATTCACTTGATTTCCTAAAAAAAGTGTTTGTTTGTGATACTCATGATAGTGTATTTTATTTTGTTTTTAATCCTTCTACCTCCTACCAATGGACTTGATCTGACTCTAACTGTTTTAGGCGATGTCTTCACTGAAGAAGGATGGAAGTAACATTGACAGTATCGAGGAGGCTATAGATTTTGTAAATAATCAGCTTTCAGTAGATGATTTAAGTACTCCAGCATTGCGATCTTCTACTTCCGCAAATACAGTTCAAACTGCTCTGCCTTCTCAGGATCAGTCAAGTGGCGGCCCATCAAATGTGGGAACAAGCAGTCATGCTCCTGATGTTGACTCAGACCATATGTCTGATCAAAATGAAGCAAAAATCCCGTCAGAACTCATTACACAATGTGTAGCTACTTTATTCATGATCCAGGTGAGTTTTAGTGTTTACAGAACATTTTATTTTTCTGCAAATTGTTACACAATGTCCTGATTATCTTCATAAAAAAAATGCAGAAATGCACAGAGCGACAGTTCCCACCGAGCGATGTTGCCCGGGTGCTGGATTCTGCAGTTACGAATTTGAAGCCATGTTGTTCGCAGAACCTTCCAATTTATGCAGATATCCAGAAATGCATGGGGATTATTAGGAATCAGATACTGGCTCTTATACCCACGTAGCTTATAATAATTCAAATTTTTTTTTCTTTTTTTCCCCCCTTGTAAAATGTACAATATCCAAGTGGAATCAGTCAGCTAAGGGCAATCAGATGTCTATTCCCTATATGATTCATTTCCTAAATCATGTTTGTCAAGGTTCAACAGGCACCTGTACATGTATCAACATAATTTCATACCACGAGATTGACATCAATACAAAAATCAACATTTCTTGCTCTTTGTGCCCTAAACTGGTGAATGTGGGTTCTGAAATCTCTTAAATGTAGATTTTCAGCAATGTCAATTTGGACTAGTTTGAAACAATTTGCCTATAATGAAATGGAATGATATATACGTGTTCAAATTTAATGGATTCGATGTTAATTTAGCCAAAAATTAATTATAATTTACAATCATTTTCCATGTGTATATATATATATTTTTTACAAACTCTTTATACAACACGAGTTCTTATTGCTATCATTCACTGACTGGTGCCAAAAAAACAAATTGTTATAATCAAACAGATGGGATTACTGTAATGCATACATGTTATAAATGTATAAAACAAATTAAAATGTTATCGTCAACCCCACGGAAATCGAATTCAGTTTGCATCGAGGGTTTATTGAATATTTGCATACATGTCATAATCCAAACAAATATAGGATAACACAAATTCTATGTAATGAATGAAATTTCTGCATGAACTAGATCATAATCCACAGTTCCTATAAATGTAAACGGAAAATGCTATGTTGGAGGGGATTCATAGAACCAATCCCAAAAAAGAATTAAAAATCAGTCCTTTTTGGGTAAAATTGGCAAGAAAATTGAATCAACATATAGGTTAGGAGCTCCCAATAAAAGATGCACCGCAGATAGTTGGATATTTAGTAGAGAAACAACAAATTCTGCACGGCTATCACCAAACTATGTTTTCTTGACACGATCAAAATGCACTACTGAACTCAGTTGTCATAATTTCAACTTCTTTTTAGGCTTTTTCAACCTTGCATCTTCACTACCATCTACTGTCTGCAACATGAACACTTGTTACTAACCAGGAGTTTCAGTCAATAACAATAACTAGCAAAACCATATCTGACTAACCTTTCGTTTTTTATTCTTCTTCCCCTTCTTATTCTTCTTCTTCTTCTTCTGTTTCTTCAGATAAAGATTTTCCACTTCAGCATCTTCAGCCGAGTCCTGCAAATTTGCAACCAATTAGAAATTACCCACAGAATGACAAGAATGCTGTTCAAGACAAATGACAATCATGCTGAATCCAAGTACCTCTGAATCTCCAAATGAAGTAACATGGTGAACAATTCTTCCAGAATTTGAAGCACCACCTGATAGATGAAAGAATTGAAGAAAATAAGTCTCAGTTTCCAATAATGGCTTCTCTATTATGACCTGAAAACTTGTGGACATATAGAGACGAATCAGACCATAAATTGTATATAAAAGGCATATAATAAGCACTTGTATAATGTAATTGAAACAAAAGTGAGCAGTTTTCCATGGAGAGGTAGCAAATTAACCAACAAAATGGCAGCATGACACACACAGAAAAACTACTCATCATAGACGCACAAATTTTCAAGATGACTAGCAATTCAATACTTGTAGATGTTACCATACAGAACTACTCCAAAGATTCAATGAAAGGAAAACAGGAAAAAAAAATGCGATGAACTCAACAAAAGGAAATTGAATAGCGGATAGGAACTATCTTACTAACTAAACCACCGGTAAGACCACACCAAAATCTCTTCCTCATTCAATTACTAGTCTTTTCACAACAGATTCTGATACATCAAAAGTGATGGATCACTTCCTAAAGGGCATATTTTAAATTTAAGAACATTTATTTGAATGAGAAGTTGTATGTTCTGTAGAGTGTTTCTAAACATAATCAAACAAAAAACAGAACAATAAAAAAATTGACTCCACATTGGATGAATTGACTTCTTGATACGAGAGAATAGTTAGAAAAAGCATTTTGTTTCTACCGTGAAACTTACTACTTGAAATTCAAAAGATCCCTTGTTTCCGTCATTTTCTTCTACCACACACGCACAAAGAATACATCACAAGAATCTGAAGAAATACCATCAAACAGTGTTTTCTAACTAAAAAAACACTTCTACCAAGAGTCTAAAAGTTCAAAGGTCTTGGCGGCCCTAACTTAATCAAAACTGAGATCACTGAAATAAAAACTGATAGTCAAACAATACATGACATAGTTGCAAAGAAGCAACTAAAAGAATAAGAATTATAGATTGTAGCATTAACTTTGAGCCTGCTGAGTTAAACCTTACAGTCAAACGAGAGAAACTAACAAGCAAAAGATTAAAGAAGCAAGCAAAAGAGTAAAATTACTGGAAGAGACTGTGTCCTTGGCGTTTTTTACGGCCAATTCAACAAGATGAGGATTAATGGATGATAACCCATTAGGATCCTGAAGCTTTCTCTCCAGAAACTTGGCCAAAGCGGCTGCCTTGTTGGTCTTTAACGGCCCACCGGGATGAGCCAACCTATAAAAATACGAAATTTTTCCATAAAAAGAACAGAAGGAAACCCTAAAGTGAAGAAAGAAAACGGATAGCGAACGAGAAAAACCTGGATTGTTGACGACGGGAAGAAGAGGGAGGAGGAAGAGGCGCGAATTTGCTTCCTCTTAGAGCTTTTCTTTCTTCTTCGCTTAACCCTTCCATCTCCATGATCTCTCTCTGGCATCAACGAACACCTTAATGGGAAACTATGTTGCGGAGTAAAACGACGTCGTTCAGGTTATACCTCTGCCGTTCTTTTCCCACGGAGTGGTATCAGAGAAGTTATTTTAACAACCTTTTTTCTTTTTTCTTTTTAATTTGTGGGAATACATTAGAAAATAAATTGTTTTAAAATTAAGTCTCAATTTGCTATTAGCCATTACTTGAATATTTTAGCAATTTTATGAACTAAATGCAGGCAAAAGATTATCCTACAAAATATTCATCTTATTCATTTTGTTTTTTCAAAATATAAATTGTTTTAAAAGGGTCCGCCAGTGCATACCATCCGATCAGTCGAACGCATCTGATACAGAATGCACACATACATGCACTCGCGCACCTAATCACATCCCTTTTGTTTAAGAAAAAAAAAAGAACAAGTCTTAGTTGACCATCATTGCATCGCCAACAAATGAAAATCACAACTAAATCATAAATGTCTCAAGTCCTGCAAGTCTATCAGCAGCATAATTAAAAACTTGCCTCAAACAATAATAAGTAATTCAATTTATAAGATTGAAGCAACTGATTAATTTACACCCAAAATCTGAAAAGAAAAGCCCTCTAAGAAACTGGAAACACAAACTTTATAATTGATCTATACCAGCTAGAAACTGGTATTTGACTATTGCTGGCCGATCCAATAATGCAGGCATAAACTTTCTCCTTCTACTATAAATTTAAGATAGCAAAACACCAATTTCATCCCTAAAATAAAGTATAAATGAAGGGCAAAAAAAAAAAGGTACAACTTGATCGAATTTCCTAAGAATCAATCATAGACTAGCACAGGAGTGGATGTTGCTCTTCCCCATCTCTTTCCAGTTTTATCAGTAGCACAAAACAGTCACACATCCCGTGCTTATCGCATACATGAAATTTACATTGATGGATTAGAGTAGTTTGTAATTAAGAGAGAAAAATGGGTGTTGTAGAACAAATCAGGAAACAGGAAGAGAATCAGCTCTGAAATTGCATGCCGTATTCTGGCCTAAAATTCTAAAATTAGGCAACCAAGCACAGGAGGCCACTCCAGTGGGTAGATTTCGGAGAATGCAAACAAAGTCACTGTGGCAAGTACTGGAACCTCCTTAAAAATGCTGCAAATAAGTATGCCAGGACTCCAAAAACTCCCAAAACCACCACTTAATCTCTTACAAGTAATAACCTTACTGATCAGTTAATGCTATCCGAGCAAGAACTTGAAAACGTCGCTCAGTGTAACAATGCCCTCTACACGTTTACTGCCAGCCTCCACAATAACAAGACGTCTAACACCTGAAAATGCAGGATGCAAAACTCTTAATTTAGAGCAGGGATTTGCACGAGGGTGTCACTTGAGATATTAGAAGAAATTTAAGTTACCTGGGTTTGCCAATCGCTCCATCACTTTAAGCAATGTATCAGATCGCAAACACATCTGACATCTTTGACTTCTCAACTCATATGAAGAATAGGAGTCTTGTCCCAATTGCAAAGCCTAATTAATTGGAAAACCGAAAATAGAAGACCAAATCGTAAGATCAGTAAAATGTCAAGCACTGCTACCAAATTTTGGAATTCATTTACAAAGATTGACAGTTCAATTCGTAAGGCCAGGGTCTGTGAAGAGAATAACTTAGATGGTCCCACCAGTAGGTACACAGGTTTTAAAGAAGTTTTCTGCATTTAAGTTCATGTTGTGAAATTTGAGAATTCTCTGATGTATGTTCTTCATACAACCTAAGGTTCTTACAGAAGCTCACTCAAATTCTGCAGACACTGATACAGGCTCTTAAATATCCTGACCTAAATTCTCCGAAATCCCGAGATTTTGAAGAGTATCACCATCGTTCAGCTCAGAAAAACTATGTCAAATCCCATGAGAAACAAGTTGAGAATAGAAAACTGGGACTAGGGTAAGGAGCAGTACCTGATGAATAGTCATTTCATTAATATTAATATGAGTATAAATTCTGTCCTTCGCCAAAGCAGTTATGTCACTGTTCAAACAACATCAATTATTCTCAAAATCAGATTAAAGTTGCAAATGAGAGCTCTGTACAAAGACAAATCACCCAGATAAACTAAATACCTCCGACAATATATATCTAGTAACGAGTCATTGTCATCAACCACCGGTATTGAACTTACTTGTGCTGCAAAGACATGAAGATAAACAGCATAAGCATTCACAAAAAAATGATGGCTGGCTCAAACATATTATCAAGCAATTGCAGGTCCAAATTCCTTGACGGAATGACACATCCTATCTACTAAACTTCTCATAAAATCCCATGGTTATATCATATCCCATACAGAATGAAGAGACTGCAAGATTAAGCTAATCTCATGCCCATTGCCAGCAACTGGTTGCCATGAAATGTGAATGAAAACATAAATGGCAGGTGAAATAAAGTTGAAAATCACCCTACAGTGACATACAAAAATCCCATCCAGCACATGAGTGTGATCTAGTAGGTTCAGCTTAGCAGAACAAAAAAAATTAGTCAACCCCTGATTTGCACTTGAGGTTAAAGTTACACAAGAGATATCAACCTAAGCCAAGAAACCGCAAATAAGACTGATAGCATATATTCCACTTGGCAGTTTAACAGGACAGAAAACAGTTTATAGCGCTTATTTGACCAACTTGATGAATATGCAATGTTTAATGAGAACAGCTGAACATGGGAGACGGATATTTTAGAAATTCACAACCCTTGATGCATGCACCATGAAAGTTTATTAACATAATTATCTAATATAGGTAAAATCACTCAAACATCAATTTTCTCTATCATTAAGGACTGTTTTCATCTAGATAATTAATCATTATACCTTACTATGTACTTTTTCTTCTTTTTGGACAAAGATCACACTATTCCATTGCATTCCATTTTCCTTTTTATGCACTTTACAGAAACCAGAGGCATACCTTGAATCAACAAGTTTAAAGCTGAACTAAGAGTAGCATTAGGTCTCAACATTGCCAAGGGACGCCTACTAGATTCTCCAATTATTGGAACCCATGTACCAATGGGAATCGAACAAATCGGCATTTGTAATATGGGCAAGGTGCCAGAACAATTTCTGAAATACCTGCAAATACCTGGATTTTAAGATCCTTGGTCAGTAATAATGGGCATACAGTTTCTAATAGAAATATTTAGATTGAAACAAAAGGCTAACATTTAAGTATTCCACTAAGTGAAGCAAGATGCAGTAGCTGGGGAAATGAACCATCTTCTGAAGACGAATGGATAATGGGAATCGCAGCCACCTCATGCTGCAATATTCTCAAAGCAACCTCTTTCAAGTTATCAAATGGCCCAGCCTAAAACAATCAACAATGCCCAACTGATCAGAGCTATTTGTGTAAAAGCTTTTTTATGGTTAATCACACAGATCATTACCATTAGTGCTGAATTCTACAAGTTACAGTACAGAAAACATAACTATTTTCTACGAAAACAAGTATGAATGAACTATTTCCATCAAGGAAACTTATGCACCAAATAAATCACTCACATGGATGAGACGTCTGGGCAAAGGCCGCCCTTGTCCATCAATTTGTCTATTCATGTACGCTTTTCCCTCTTTCCAGGCAGATATTGTATGCATATCAAGTTCTTCTTCTGTCAAATTTGAACCAAGATTTCCAAGCTGCAAGTAGAAGGTGGCTAGGTATTACAGAAAATACACGAGAAAGAACTAAGACTTTTCCATTATCCAACCGCCGAAACATTAAACAAGCAGATATCCAATATTCATGATTATGTTGGCCTTCATGAAAATTTTGATTCAATTCTCAAAAACACACACACAACTTCAGACAGAAACAACCTAGACAACCGAACAATATGGAGGAGACAGGAGAGGAAGAAAAACTCTAGATGTAATATTTTCCTTGTTACAGAAGCTTGAGAAGAGATGCTTATTTTAGCAATATGAATGAATAAGTGAAGCAAAGTACTCACCAGGCAAAAGATCTTATTTCTATAAGTACATACCCCTCTCAAAATTAAATTGAATCCAATGCACTAATTTTAGAACACTCACCAGGGAAAAGATCATATTTTAACAAGTACATACCTCTCTCAAAATTAAAATGAAATCCAATGCACTAAGCATTCCAACAAACTGGCCTTGGTTGAAATCCCAAAGAGGAGCCATAGGTATTCCCTGGAAACAGCTTAACTCAGAAGAAATGCATACTCAAATTCTCATCAGCAACATGTATATATGCATGAATGCATTTATTCGCCAAGAAGTGAAAGATGCTTAGTTGACAACATAGGTAAACCTCCTACAAGAAAAGTTTGAGTGCCAGCAAAGGACCATGTTAAATGCCAAATACTGGGAAAGGCAAAAGAGGCAAAAAAAAAAAAAAAAACAATAAGATATTTGACCAATTCATGGCAGCATTTAAGTAGAACTCAGAAGAATATTTCGCTTGCAATGCAGGAAGTTTGCTTTCAGAACTGCAAAACATAAAGTGTTCAAATTTGCAGAAAACAACTCTAGTCCTCCTGAATATATCATGTAGAACCAGTTTTATAACCAAAAATACGCAACAAGATTCTAATTTTACCAAATAAAAAAGGTAAATTGTGTACCTGCTCATGCAAAACATGAAATGCTTGCTTTACCGGTAATTCAACATCTAAGGCAACCACCTGTATAATTGATTTAATAGATCAAGAGAATAACAACTATTAAAGTTAAAAGCATTATGACAATATAACCCAAAAAAAAAAGTCTCATTACAAAGGCAATTGGAAAAAATTCCAAACCTTGCCTGACTTGGGAAGTAGCTCATATGCAGTGTGTGTAGACAAAAATACAGAAATGCGGTGACGGGAGACCTGCAAGTCAGCTTCTGATATCCTTGGCATTACATCACTTACTGTGCCATCTGATACATGAACCTGCATCACAAAATACAATCTCAGTGTAAATGGCAGAAATTTGAACCAGAAACTAACAAGCACAATCTAAGACATCAAAAAAAGACACAAACAACCAAAAAACTAGCAGCATAAAGAACAAATTCTGCCCTATCTGTACACATAGGTTCTTTATTTATGGATCAAAACGCCAGGCAGCAATACTACATACATAATCGGCAGTAGTTGGAAATTCCAATGCAGGAACCTTAATTCTTGAGCGGATAAAATAACACCATTAAAACATAAAGCAAATCCCTGCTATCACAAAGTTATTTAATGAGGACAAACAAATCTCACCACACGTCTAAAGGCCTCATTGTCCAATTCCATGCTGACCAATGACATCTCTGGACCTGTGACAGGATTGTAATTGGCTTCTCCAGTGAATAGGACAGTGTTGACAATCCCATATTCACTTGTTGTATAAGGTTGGCGGTCATCATGTCGCCATTCTCCATCAACTAAAAATTTGTACTGCATGCAAAGTATCTTGACATATCAATATGACATGAAACAATCATGTATACAATTTACTAAAAAGGACATAAAACGTATAACAGCATATATTATTGAAGTTGTTGAATGTTTTTGTGAAGTTTGAAAAATCATTGACCATGACAGTGATAACAGTTCTGAGTTACCAGTATCACAGCAAACCATACCCACCTGGTGATAACCGGGTGTTATACTGCAAACAGCCTGAAATACAGTAGGGCAACCTTCCATTGGTTGCATAGGCACGAGCCTAGTCCATCTTCACAATGAAAGGAAGAAACATCAATTAAAGCAGTAGCATATCATCAATCAAAATAAATTTATTGAAAAAAAGAAAAAAAAAAAAAAGCAAAATTCTGAAAATTGTACCACCTAACAAGATAACAAACTTTCTGTATATTTCAAAAAAAAAAAAGAATTCATAGAAAGAGTTACAAATTGACCATCACCTATCAAATGAACCGGTAAGAAACACACTTCGACCACCGTGAGGCCACACGAATCGCATTAGCACTGTGCCTGCCACGCCAACACCAGTTTCTCGTCCAGCATCCATACCGAGGCAAACATTATCTCCTCCCACGATTTAAAAAAAAAAATTTGAAAAATCCTCCCAAGCAATAAACCTTTTTCCCCTTCAATTCATTGACTGCAAAACAAATTAAAATTAACAATTCGACAAAACCCACTAAATGAATTCATTAAATTAAAAAGCAAACTTAAATTTCCAATGAAAAAAGAAAAAGTTCAATGAACGCATCACCAGTTATTTCCTACTCAAAGAGTGATTATACAAAATTCATAATGATAGCAATAAAAACCTAAACATGCAATAAAATAAGTGATACTCACCAAGAAGGGGAAGCTAAATCAAAGCTTCTAAATTTGGAATTAGTAAATGGGTATGAAGTTGGGGATAAGTACTTGAACCCTAAGGAGATGAAAAATGAATAAATATAAAATTGAAGCTAAAATCTTTATATAAGCATAATAAAAATAATGATAATGGTTAAGGGGTTAAGATCGAGAGGAGAAGCGATACGATCGAATCTAATTTTCAAACCCTAACAAAATATGAGACAAAACAAAGGACAGAAACTTTGATACAGATGTCCTTTGAATCATTTATATTCCATCTACTGGAATATTATATATATATATATATATATATATATATATTGATAAATTTTAATAAATTACAATATAAAATTAATTTTACACTTTATTTTTATTATAAATGAAAACCAATGTGTTTCATGACTAATGTAGGTAAAGATGTAAATTAATAAAAAATATATATTTAATAAAATTAGGTCGCGCAATAATTTCACGGAAGTTAATAATCAAATCGGACTAACATTTTAATTATCACATATATTCGAACTTTAAAATTAAAGAATCTATACTTAATTTAATTCGATATTTTTATAACCTTCTTTTGTTTAATTTAATAAATCGGCCTATTTTTAATTTTGTAGTTCAATTTTCATTTTATGTTTCAATTTTCGAAAGAAATTCGTAAGAGAAATAATTTCTAAAATTAAAATGTTTTGATTTTGGTATCTTTAACACGTGCGGCTGATGCAAAGTGTCGACAGGTGGGGACCCAGCCAAATTCTGTTGGCTTACTCTTTCTTTCTATTGTACTTTTTTTTTTTTTTCCTGAAGCTCTTATTTATGATTGGCTGTTTTTACATTAAAATGATTTTCTTTTTCTCATTTCAGTTATGGTTTTTCTGTCCCTTGTTTTTCCATGTTTTTTTATTTCATTTAGGATGTTACATTATAAATTCTATTATTTTATTTTCTAATCACCTTTTTTTAGGTCTAACATCTTATTTTTATTTAATTAATCTAATCCTCTTCCTCTCGGAACATGCATCCAAATTAAGAGCCAACGTTTTACACATTGCAACATCTTTACATTTGTTTGCCTGAAAACTCTCACAATTGCAATAAAAACTAAGTTCATTAAATATTGCTTTTAAAAAAAATCATTAAATATTTTTAATATTATTGAAGGAAATTAATAATTACAAGTAGCTTCTTTTTTCAACTTTCAAATTTTAAACTATCCACCACATGCACACTTAGATTATAAGTTATATTCATGCATTAATGCTTCATTGCGCAAAGAACTCACGGTGATTTAGCAGAAGTTTGCTCTTCGCACGAGTTTAAAAACGAGGTATTTTGTATTTATCAACGGGAAAAGTCCTTGCGTATTTGAAGATCCGTGTCATAATAAATGTGAATAAAGGAAATCTCAAAAATGTGGTGAATTCGTATACAACTAGGCATTTCGATTTCACAAAAATTAAAAAAATATAATTAGTATTTTTGAAATAATAGCGATAACAATTCGGAAAATTACAAGACTGCTTTCGGGTTATCTGTCTTAACTACATCAAAAATTTCTAAAAAATAAGAAGTTTCCGGCAAGAAAACTTTCCGACGGTTAAATTAGCAAATGACAAAATGATGATTTTAGTAAAAAATAGCTAAGAGAGCTCCATATCTAATAATCATGGCTATTTATAGAGATGAGTACCATATTTCGATTAGTAATCCTAATGGTTATGGGAGTCTTGCAGGAGGAGTAGTCATGCCGAGATAGGAAGTTTTCCTGTAGCAGGAAGTTAATATGAAATCCATGTCCTAAAAGGATTGTTGGAAACGGCGTCTTTGATCTAACACAAGTAGATGACCCAAATAACTAAGATCTGAGCTCTAAGCCTGATTTCAAAGCTCAAACCGGTTATCAAATATAATTTATTTTCATATTATTAAATGTATGTATGAAAAATATAAAAATAATATTTAATATTTTTTTATAATAGTGAATATCAAATAAAAGTAAATTAGAAAATTAAATAATTAATTATAATATAAGAAACAAAAAGTAGGCTATAATTTATGATAGATAAAGAAATAAATTATATCTATCTATCTATTTAGAAGGGAGAAAGTATCAAAGTTATAAAAAAAAAAAGTCTATTTATCTTATAAGGTGAACTCCATGAAAAAAAATATTTTATAATGGCAAAAGTCTTTTAAAACTAATGATAAACCAATTACCTAATGAATAAATCTTACAATCGATTTATATAAATTTTATATTATCAATTAACTTCATTGTAAACTGAAAATTGTATATAAATTAACAAATAAAATAGTTTTGGCATTTAAAAATCTTATCTATCTTTTGTTCTTTTTTCAATAGCTTCCCATAAAGTCAAATTTCATATTAACGGGACAAACAGACATTGACTCCATGTTAGATTTATGGTCTAAATAAAGAAAAAATTGACTCTACAGGGAGTTATTGAGGAAAAAGGCAATTATTATTCGTTCATTTAAACATGATAATTTGGAATATTAACTCGTATTTTAACAAGAAATTTTAAGAAGATTATACCATCCAAAGATGCCTAAAGGTGAAAACCGCCTTTTAAAATTTGATAAAATGTATAATTCAACCTTTAAATTTTAATTTGATACAATATTATTAAAAAATAAATTTACTGATCAAAGAATATTATTAAAGAATAAATTTTAATGTAATTTGGGTATGATCTAAAATAATACAATTACAATATGGTCATAAATTTAATTTCACACCCATGTTTTTATCATAGAAGTAAGAACGGAAATTATAGGACATCTGTTCTGGAATGTTCTATCTACCCACATTAATTAAAATTAAAATTACTTCCTTTTTTAAATTTTATTTATCTATTATTTTTAAATTTTTAATGTAATTTAATTTATTTTTTTAATTTATTTATTTTTTTTAATAAAATCAAAAACAATTAAATTTGATAATATAATTTTAATTATATAATTTAATATTAAATTTAAATTTATTTATTATTTTTTAATTTTAATAAAAATAATAAAAATAATCGATAAAAAAAGAGAAGTATTAAAAGACATTGTCAAATGCACAGTATTGTGCGGGACATGTTTCCCAAACACAAGAATCGCATTCAACCAGCTTAGCAAACAAACAAAACGCTGACGTTTCGGCTTTTTTTTCCATCTCCACGCGCCGCTGGCTTGCTCATGAGCCAAACGACGGCGGATTGACAAGGATTTCTACTTCCATTGCCTCCCTGCCCATTTCCAGGCGGGAATTTAAATCGCTACGCGCCGCCGGCCCGAGAACCTAACGGACCAGAAAACCAATAGTTATGCCCAGGGAAATACAAATTAATTAAATATAATTAATTCCTAAAAGGCAAAAAGAACCACAAAAGGGGAAAGATTAACACAATGAATTAATTTTAATTAATTAATTAATGATAATAACAAATAAAACCAAAAAAAGAGATTAAAAATAATTAAAGAAAACAAGAAAAATAATTAAATGAGCTTTGTTCTTTCTAATGCTGCATATCAATCGAAAAGAACCAGAGATAAACTTAATTTTTTTTTTTGGTAGAATCTAAGCGAACACGACACCGTGACCCGGCCGAGTGAAGCTCGAGTTGGTCTTGAATTAGTTCCCAGTCATTCTTTAACTTTCGGTCCTCGAACCCGATCGTGAGTTCTCATGGAGAATTAATCGTTAATTCACAAATTTTGCTTGGTTTTAACACCTTAATCAAATGAGGGTTTGTGATTTGCTCAGGTCAAAGTCGGTCTCACAGGATTTGGAGGGTCTTTTAAGAGCTTATTTGGGCTGAAGAGGATTGTGGTTTTTTTTTTAAATTAATTTTTTGGGGAGTCTAAGTGATGCTGGACTTCAGGGAAGGTATGGTTAGGGTTTTGGGGCTAGGGTTAGGTTTATAGGCTAGCTTTTTAATTTTTGCCCTCTTGGGGAGTTGTGGAGATGGAAGAAAATCCTGAGCTTGAGGAAGGTGAGGCTTTTCAGTTCACGGATGACGACGACGACGACAACAACGTAGACCCTGATATTGCTCTCTCTTACATTGTAAGGGTTGTTTTTGTGCTGTTTGAATAACCTTTTCAGGTTTTTCAATGGTGATTATGCTTAATTTTCTAACTTGAATGAACAAGTAACTATTCCATAACCTTTTCAGGTTTTTCAATGGTGATTATGCTTAATTTTCTAACTTGAATGAAGAAGTAACTATCTCCGGAACCTTGTTTAACTCAACTCTGGTGTTCCTTCAATTGGCATTTATGCTAATTTTAAATTTAATCAACAATCAATTGCTATTAGATTAAGGTTAGAGCTATGTAAATGCATTGGTTTGTAACAGCAATTTTGGGTTCTATTATTTGTACTTTTCATTTAGCTTAACCACTGAAATTGTTCATCTGCCTGATTTGCGAGAAACACAGAAAGCAAATAGGTTGATTATCAATTTATTTTTCTAGCATAGCTTCTGAGAAAAATTAAAAAGAAAAAAAAAAGAAAAAGAAAAATAGTGGGAAGAATTCAAAATTGCATATAATTATGGAAATTTGGAAATAAATTCACACAATAGTTATGCTGAAGATGCATCATTGTTGTTTACTTGTTTTATTATAACATTCATCTGAAGTGTAAAGGACTATATGTTGTAGAAATTGATTTTTAATTGATCTTTTACAATGGGAGATATTCTTTGGAAATTTGAATAAGGTCTTTATGTCTTTTCTTGTGGTATATTCCATGTTTCTTTTACAAGCAAATCAATGAAAGTTTCTTTATTTCCCTAAGGATGAGAAGATTCAAAATGTTTTGGGCCATTTTCAAAAGGATTTTGAGGGTGGGGTTTCTGCAGAGAATTTGGGTAAGTGAGTCCATATTGAAGTTGTTCATCATGCCCAACAGAAAGGGTAGGCTATTTGTACTGGTAATGATGAATGTGAAATTGTTTTGACAGGGGCAAAATATGGTGGTTACGGGTCATTTTTGCCTGCATATGAACGGTCTCCACAGAGAAACTTTGTTTTGTCTCATCCAAAAACTCCACAAAGAAATTCTAGCGCACCAAAATCTCCTAATAATTTTCCTGTGGAGGTATATGGACAATTTCTCTCCTATTTTCTTATGATTCGGTAAAAAAGTGATATATATATATATATATATATATATATATATATATATATATATATATATATATATATATATATATATATATATATATATATATGGCTCAGTTGATTTCAGCTTGGAAAATTCCATTTTACTTGAGCACTGTGGGTTATGTTGCCATACAGGGTGTCTCCCAGAATTTGAAAGTTCCTTCGTATGCTGCCCAATCTGTAAAGCTTGGAACTTCTTCCTGCGGTGCCAATGCATTACATAAGACAGGGCTGCCATCAGGTAATGATTCATTCAAGCAAGAGTTCGCCATGTCTTCTGCTCCAGTCTCCTGGAAGTCTAAGTTAGAGGATGAATATTTGAAAAAATCAGGCAATCTCTCTGATCAAAGAACACTGAAAGTTCGAATAAAAGTGGGTCCTGATAGTATGGCACGAAATAATGCTGCAATTTATAGTGGTCTTGGGCTTGATATCTCTCCATCTTCATCATTGGGAAACAGTCCTGAGGAAAGTGGTGGAATTCAATCAAACCAGACTGCAGATGAATCTCCCACTAGCATTCTTAAGGTAAATTGTTTTTGCTTGTTTGATGTTTTGTTCACAAGCAACTGCTGACAAAGCAGGTCAATTATTTGGTGAACTGTAAGTGATCTGGCCATGCTTATGTCTGTAAACAGGTTATGACTTCCTTTCCAGTCCCTGGGGGAGCCCTAATATCACCTCTTCATGACAATCTGCTATGCTTGATAAAGAAAGAGAGACTTCCCAGAGATGTCAAACCTGCCCCTCTTGTCAAGGGTAGTCAAACCAAGTTTTCATTGGTGGTGGACGAGCCTTCTTCTTTTATGGGTAATGAGAGATTTTCAAAGGGGAAAGAGGTGAAATTTCCAGTGAAAACTGATGGGTTAGTTCAAGTGAAACGTGAGAATGATAATGCTTGTGAGAATACTATAGCATCTTCAGCCAGGGTAAAATTAGAAAGTGATGACATAGAGGGCAAAAATGCCTTATCTAATAGCTTGAAAAGCATGCCTCCAGCAGACACAGCAAATGGTGATGGGATTCTGAGAGTAATTGGCAGGTCATCTGAAGTTCCCTTGGAGGATGATCATGATAGGGTGAGACAGAGATTATTTTCTTCTGACTTGATGAAGGAAGATTCTTTGGAATCCAGGTCTGGCCAGGATAGTGGCAAGAGTGAGAAGAATGCTCGGACTGAGAGTGGTTCAGTGGAAGAGGTTCCAGAACATAGAGCAGTAACTTGTGATAACGATGGCTTAGTTAAGCTGAGGGGCAATAAAAAATCCAAGAATCATAAAACTCGTGCTCCTACCAAAGGTTCTTTTGATGCAAATGGAAACAACGAAGGTCTTCAAGTGGGCTTACTAACTTCTTCAAAACCGAAGAACAGGCAGCAAGCTGCATTTCATGTAAAGAATGAAATCTTGATGTCTCCTAAGAAGGAAAGGCGACAATCAGGGGACAAGCTGTTCAGCAAAAAAGCAGCTGCTCTTTCAACTAATGAAAGCTTGGGGATTGGTGTCAGTGGAGCATATAAAGATTTGACAGGTACTACTCGTGGTGTTTCAAAAAGTAAAGATAAGATGCACAATCTGAAATTGCAAGACGGTAGTAAGTTCAGAGATAATCACAGAGATCATTTGGACTCTAAAATAGAGCAAAAGAATAGTCAAATGTGTTTGTTGGAGAGGCCTTCTGGTAGTAGATTGAAGCATGCCAATATTGATAATTTAGAGATGGTACACAATGTGTCATTTGACAACTCAAGGGACGGATTTTGTGGTAAAGGAGTTGATAGCCAGCTTCCTAGGCCATATGTCAAAGATGTTGCAAACATAGGAACTCCTGCAGCTGGAAATGCTCTTGCTCCTGAAGTCGCAGGACCTGCACTGAATCCTGTACTTATACAGGAACATTGGGTCGGCTGCGACAGCTGCCAGAAGTGGCGGTTGTTACCCTATGGCACAATGCCTGAGCAACTCCCTGATAATTGGCTGTGCAGTATGCTGAACTGGCTGTAAGTTTTTCTCTTATTATTTCTTTTTTCAATTTTGTGTGTGGGTGTGTGTGAGACTTTGGTTCACATATGGACATGAAAACTGTGGAATGTTTTCAGTGAAACTTTACTGACTGCACTCTGCAGCTTTTGGGGAAGATCATAAAAAAAAAATATATGTATAATTGAAATTATCCTCATAAGTTTGGATCCTTTCTTGAGTGGGTTAGCTATATAAATGTCAGTTTCTGGAATTCATGTCTTTTCCTGATATGATTATGAAAACATAGACCTCTGGGGGTTTGGATCTTTTAGTTTGAAGGTTAGTAATATTGTGTGGTCAAGCAGGATGCCGTCACATGGGTTCTTGTAAAAAGATTAAATGAGTGAGAAAAAAAAGAATTCAATCATTTGGATATTTTGAATCAGTTTGAAGAAAAGTCTCTGTATCTGCAATCTATGCAATGCAGATATCTGTATACTGATAATTATGCCTTTTGGAAATGTAATATAGGCCTGGAATGAACCGTTGCGACATTAGTGAAGAAGAGACAACAAAAGCCCTTCGTGCGTTGTATCAAGTTCCTCCTGCTGCGGGTCAAAATAATCTGCAAACTCATGCCAGTTCAGAAGTGCATGCTCAACTTATTAACCACAGCCACCTGACTCTCGATTCACTTTCTGGGCCTGCACAGGAGAAAAAGAAGCGTGGCCTGAAAGAAATAGCAAAGGCCAGTAGCAGCAGTGGCCTGATCCAGTCATCAAACTCTTCAAATAACCAATTGCAGGAATCTGTGAAAAGCAGAAGTGTAAACAACACGAACCAGCCTCCTGTGGAAGTAAATCTCGTGAACAAATCTAGATTTAATGCTTTGAGTAAATCACAACACTTGGTTGTAGAAGGAGAAGGGAATCCTGTTGATGGAGGTAAGCAATTTAACATAGAACTAACATTCTGTTTATTTGTTAGACTTAAAAGTGAGGTTATGCATTTGTATTGTGTATCAGCAGGAGACACCAAGCAAGTAAAGAGGAAAAACAAGAGGGAGGCTGATCGTCATGAATATGGGGCTTCTAAGAAAACTAACATAGATGTACCAGATGCTAATAAACATCGTAATTCTAATATGGACCTAGGGAGGATAGATCAAAATTCAAAAAGTGGTTTTCCATTCAAAGAAAGTGGAAAGGAAATGCTGAAACCAAATGAGTGCTCTTTTCCAGGGGATGTTAAATGTGATGCAAAGGGAAGAGTATTAGTATCTGTGAAGAAGCTGCACTGCCCTTCTCAGATTTCATCAGATGGGCGGTCCTTGGATGTGAGAACCAGTGATGACAGGACTATTTCTGTGAAGAAAAGAAAATTGAAGGAGTGGCAGGATGATCAGAATGGCCTTGAAAGCAGTGTAAATGTGGAGGAAGGTAGTGAGAGTGGATTAAAGAAAAAGAAATTCAGGTTTTCAAAAGGTGGGGCCTCCAGCATGGATAATAGCAATGGTAAATTAGGCGAAAAAGAGAATGTGGGTCACATTTTATCATCAGGAAGTCAAGATCATGCTAGGAATGGGGTAGTAGCTGAAAGACGTACACATAAGGATAAGCAACCATGGAAACATAAGAAACATTTTACATCCCGACACAATGTGGAAGGTGGAGATTTGGGACCTGGACAACTTTCAATGACAGCCACTTCAAGCTCTTCAAAGGTTTCAGGTTCTCTTAAAACACAAACAACCTTTGAGGATGTGAAAGGTTCACCAGTAGAATCAGTTTCCTCATCTCCTTTGAGGACCCCATTCTCGGAAAAGCTTGGTTCCCATGGATGTAACATTCTAGGAAAAGGTGATGCTACAAATGGTGGTTTTCCTGTAAATAAAGAATCAAGGAGATGCTGGGATGGGAAAGGAGATGATCAGATCAATCAATCCAGGGCAGTCAAGAAGAAGAAAGTTTATGCCAGTCCTCATCCTGAAGCACTTAAATCCGTTCCATTAGGTCACCAGGATGAAGCTGCTAAACACAAAAATAATCAAACTAAATTTTCCGATTTGCTTAATGGTGGGGGTGGGATCATGGAACATCATGAGTCCTCAGCTGACCAGCTTGCTATAAAAAATTGCCATGATGAGGTTAGAATAGAAAAGAACCTCAAGGAAAAGATGTTCTTGCAGAAGTCTGCTAATGGTTTGTCTTTGCAATTGAAAGAAAATGACAGAAGTTCTACACCTGATTTTGATAGAGATGAGATCAAGGTTTCTGAATCAGTGCATGACCAAGGCAATATCTTAAATAAGAGAATAGGACATGAGTCAGAGATTGACCTAAGATCTCATGCATTTCCACCTAGAAGTATGGATGATGTTAAACACCATGTCAGTGATAAGTCCAGCAGTAAATTAAATAAAGATAAGAAGGTTAATGCTAGTAGGAGCGGTTCTACAGGACAATTCTCAAAAGGCAGCAGGATGGAGAACCCTGTAAAACTACGAGACCATGATGATGCAAATGCAAAATTCGATGCTCTGCACAGCGGGAAATTAAATGTGGCCCCTCAGGGAAACCTGAACCAGGATTCTGTCCACAAAATTAAAGTGGACTCAATGCAAAATGAGTCAAATGAGACTCTGAAATTGGTTCCACATGCTGAATGGGAAGCTAAACGTGAGGGTCAGATTCAGCAGTCAGCGCAAAGCTCTCAGCAGGTGGGAGCATCTGATGGGCATTGGATTCATGCCTCTTGCAATGGTGATGTGTCAAAGGCATCAAGACACCCTGGAAATCAGGGTACCAAGAATGGGGTGCAACGTGTGCTTGATATGAGAAGTGTAAGCAATCTTAAGGCACCTGTTCCTGGGAGAACAAATTCCTCCAGCCAAACTGCTATAAATGTCCTCAAAGAAGCCAAAGATTTGAGAGATTATGCTGACCGTCTTAAGGTTTCTCATGATTTCTTTATTGATTTTGTGCATTTCGTTTTTAGGTTCTTCTTTTTGTTTTGCATCAAGTTACGATCTTCTTATCTTCACCCTTGCTATGGCTTTGTCATTTTTAGATCTCTGGGTTTGGGTTTGAAAGTAATGAAATAAACTTCCAAGCTGCTCTAAAATTTCTTCATGGAGGTTCTCTTCTAGAAACACGCAATGAGGCTGGCAGACAAGGGGAGATGACTCAAATGCAAGCATATAGTGTGACAGCTAAACTTTGTGAGTAAGTGAATATTACAAACTGTATGAATGAATTGCCGTTCTTATAGAATTTTTTGTTTTCTTGTATTGTTTATGAGGATTATCATGGACATAGTTCTGACCTTAGAAATCTCTCTGTATTATTCAATATTTTTTTTTAAATTGGTAATGCCTAATATGAACAAGTTTTAGCAAATAAGAAAATGGAAAAGGAAAAATCAAAAGCATAAGTATTTTCTTTTATAGGCTTGTAGCAGTCCTGCCACAGTTCTGTTTTTCATTTTTCAGGTGTTAAGAATTATTCTTCTTACCAATTGATTGTTGGTAGCATATTGTTTTCATTATTCTATCTCTTAAAAAGTCTCACCAATTGTGATTCAATTTTTATGCACTTTAGATTTTCTATAACGGGTATTTGTAGATGCTTCCCCACTGGTGTATAAACTATATGTATGATGCATGCAAATGCAGCTGGTGTTTTGTCCTTTTGTTTTGAACCACATTGCTGTTTTCCTTTTCAATACTGTTAATTCGGGCATGGTGTACAGTGAATTCAGTCTTAGTTTTGCTGTGGCAGTGTAAGAACTTTATCCTGAAATAATCATAGTTAATTTGTCATGTTTTAAGGTGTGCGGATTGTATTATCATTTGAAAGTTAATGCAAATTATGTAAAAATCTTGGATAGCTGCAATGCTTGGGGCAATAGGGTATAATTTATAATTCGGTGGGTTGTGTGAACTTTATGCACAAGACTTTATGAAAGCTTTGTTTATTGTAACCCTGTTTTGAGTCTTATTCAACCTCTGTAATTGGAAGATGCTGCGCTGTGGAATATGAGAGGCGGAAAGAAATGGCTACTGCTGCTTTGGCATATAAATGCATGGAAGTTGCACATTGGAGGGTAGTTTACTGTAAAAATTTCAGCTTAAGCCGAGATCGAAATGAGTTGCAAGCATGTTTACAAGCTTTTTCTCAAGGTATTAAAATGATTGCCATCATACATGCATGTGATTATGGGGGCTCATCTCTAATTCTGTTGGTCCTAAATTTATTTTTATATTGATTTCTCAAGATCACTGGAGGAACCTTTTTTATCAGGCTTTCAATTTAAAATGTGCTTCATCGAGTTTACTACTTAGTTCTTGCCCAATTTTATAATCAAAACTTGAGTTGATATGCAGTCAAAAGTTTTTGCTCATAATTTCTATCGTGGCTTGGGCCTTAGGGAAATGATAACTTCGAACTATTGGCTAACGTTTACAGCACCCTGTCCTGACCTTTTTCATTGTATAATGAAATGCTCTTCTAATGAAATAGTATACAAAACATTCCTTTTATTTCATAATATATTTGCTTATTGTGGCTCATGATTTTGAATTAACAGTGAGTGATAGTAAAAATTTCTATCTATTCCTGCATGTTCATTTTTATGTTTTTTCTGCTAACTAAATCTGTGAATTCTTATCTGAGATAATTGTTTGTGATCGGTACTTGCACACAAAAAAGAATCCAGGTTAGAGTGTCAGCTGTGTGACAATTTCTTGGATTATTATACAGGTGAATCACCATCATCATCTGCATCAGACATTGACAACTTAAATAATCAGGCAACTGTTGATAAGGCTACTTCCAAGGGTACCATATCTCAAGTTGCTGGAAACCCTGTCATTGTCGCACGAAACCATTCAAATTTTCTTCAGCTACTCGACTTTGTAAGTTTATTTATTCTAATGTGCAATTCTCTTTCCTTTCTCTTGATTTTGACAAGGTATTTTTACTGCCCCATTCTTGCATATTTGTTCAGAAGTCATTTATTATAAATGCTTTGACATAATGCCGTATCCAATCCAATCAGAAGTATGATAGGCTATAATTTTTTGGTTGTATGTTCACATATGCTAGTTAATAGTTCTTGTTCTGTTTGTGAGCGGTAGCTACTTGTTGGATCTTAGAATAGTCTTGCCTTTAGCAATTTGAGCTGGTATTTGCAATACTGTCCAAACCTCTGTGGATCTTCTTCATGCTTAATATTTGCATTCATTGATGTGCCATAGGATATAATTTATGATTTGGTGGGTCGTGTGGACTTAGTAGTGGTAAAGCTTATTTGGACTTCATTCTCTAGAATATTGGTAATCAAAGCTTTCAATTTTAGTAATCTTCCTAGGCCCCTGGAGTTATGAGCCATTGCTGGCTAGATGTACACATGTTCTAAGGGTGAAATTATGAGTGTTTGATTTTCTTGCAGACACAGGTTGTAAATTTTGCAGTGGAGGCCTCAAGAAAATCCCAGAATGCTTATTCAGCTGCTAATGTAGATTTGGAAGAGGCACAAAATAGAGATTGTATTATATCTGTTAAGAAAGTTGTTGATTTTAGCTTCCAGGATGTAGAGGAACTCTTACATCTGGTTCAGCAGGCAATGGAGGCCATAACCCGTGTGGGATTGGTTGATGCTAGAGATTAAGTCAACTCTATATATACTGAGCGATTGTTGGTTTCTTTTGCACAGTGGATGGCATAGGGGAAAAGAGCTAAAAGAAGTGCCACTTAGAGATGCAACTAGACCTGCAAAAATGCAGGTTGCCAACAGCATGTGCCTCTGTACATGTGTACAAAGTGAGATTGATTTGCAGATTTATAATGTATTTTAAAAGTATTGAGCTTGTTTCCAAGGATGGATCAGGGCAAAGCATACTCGTCCTCAAGATTTTACAATAACCCTATTTGGCAATACAGTTTGGATGATATGCAACAAGTTGGCTCTATTTGTTTTTCTTTTTCTTTTTCTTTTTCTTATTTTTTTCTTTATTTCTTTCTTTGTTTTCTTTTGCTCCATCAATTTGGAGCCTGAGTTAAAGAAAACATCTGTAGAGATTGGAAGTCATTAGGCAATCATTTTGAGGAGGTTGAATACTGATGCTGTGACGACTGATTTTATCAAGAGCATACCATTTTTACCATTTATGTAAAACACTGATGGAATAGAAAATGAAATTCTTTGGCAAGGATCTTTAAAAATTTCTTGAAATGTCAAGCTTGGTATTTCCCTTTAACTTATTGAGCCAGTACAGATTATTTTTCAATTGAATCTGCAGGTATGTTAGATATCATGTTGCCATTTTTGCTCATCATTATCCTTTTTACTTGTCTTTGACTTTGAAATTATAATGCAATTTACCCCTCTGTATTTTTTTTTCCAGATTATTTCTCATTCTGTGTGAAGTCTTGGTATTCGTTATCATCAATGAAGAATAAAGGATTGTGGATTCATTTTCTTGGAGAACTTTGGTCTCTTCTTAGTCCACAAGGTATGCAGTATCTTATTTATGCAAGGATATTGGAGCCTTTGCTATGTGCCCACTCATGTTAGACATCACTTTATTGATTTTTTGTTCAACATTCAGCAGGGGGTCTCACTTCATTGTATTTGGTAGGCTCTGAGTTTTGGAACTGGCAGCCGAACTTATTGTGCACAAGCAGCTGTTGCTGTATATAGATGTCTGAGGTAATTTAGTCTACTGCTCATTTATCTTGCTGTTTTTTAGTTCTTATGTAAACTGTTTAAAAAGAAAAAAAGAAAAAAAATGTTAATGTATAATCAATTTTCCCTGCAGAATAAAGTTAGACAATTAGTGCACATCTATTATTATAAATTTAACTGAATCCATATTTTGAATGCGACTGGATGGATGTGTGAGCATCCCCCTTTCTTTGACCTAGACGGAAACGAACGTACGGCTTGTGGCAAGTTCTACCAAAACCAATACTTTTGACAGCTCTATTAATGTATCAATTAGTGCCAAATCTGCCATTAAGAGAATGACCATGCGATGATTACTGTGCAATAATAAGCTCTGAAGTTGCTTTTGCCATAGGGATTTGCACTTCTACATACTGTGCCCTAGGAGAGAAATATGAATTTGTTGTTTTTCTGGAGGTTAATGAACGAGGCATACCTTCAATTTGTAGCTTGAAACAATTAGTGAAACTGAGGTGGAGCCTTGTATGATGATTGAATCTGATGTTCACCTTTTTCGATGAGATACTAAACCTGGATAAAATAACTCGCCTGAAGAGGAAGTTAATGTGGTTTACCCTTTTTTTTGTTGTTTGATTGCCCTTGTGTATCATTGCAATATATTTTAAGATATTGCTACTCTGTGTTTAAAATGTGCAAATTTTTAGAGCTGTGGTAGAGGTCTCTCGTCTTTTCTTTATTGTTATTGTTGCAGGTACAAGTAGCCTGGGGGAGTAGGTGCTGAATCTGGCAAAAACCGAAGGCTGTGCTAATTATTTATTTTTTGTCTTAGATCAAATGTTCATTGTCATGTGCTAGCAAAGAATGCAATAATATTCCATTTGGCTCTTGCCTCTTACAATAATTTTTGGTCTGTAACTTTCATGACGGCTCCCAAATTCTGAGCTGCATGTATCTTTACCATTTTACTTATCATAATGAGGGTAATGCTTGATTGTTTCATAATCAATGGCATCTCGAAAGTTTGTGAGCTTTATTTGACTGTATAATTATTAATTTGCGGTTTAGATTGCACTCGAAGCAACTTGTTCTCTAGAGGATTTAGTGTTTTTATTTAAATTTTTGATAAAATATTCACATGTTGAGTTGAACCCACCTTGTCCACTTGTGGGGATGGCAACTCAAATTATTTAAATATGTGCTAGTCTAGTGAATTTCAGAATATTCGATTTATTGAAGTTATTTTACAAATTTGGCAAGTCAGATTTATATTGAAATCTGTTATGCTGTGTTAATAAAATATTTTTTGGGGGTGACTCTTTAAATTGGAAACGGCACTCCATTACCATTCTTGGAACGTTTAATATTGTGCCTATTTCTTCTGAATTCCCTACAATTTACTATAAAATACAATCTACATAAATAGAAATATGATCCCTTGACTTTGGATTCTGTAATATATTTTGTCTTGTGATTGCCTTTGGTTAAGAGTAAACTCTGAATGATGAGCTACTCTTAACTGTCATTAGGATGAACAAAAAAAAATAATAAAACATGTCTTAATAAATACTAACAATAAGTAATTTTTATACCATTATCATTACCAAAAATCCTTTGCAGGAGCAAAGGCCATCCTTAAAATGATGAAATCTATTAACATCTCTCACTACAAAATCTCTCTCTACAATCTCACTGATCAGCTTGAAAGCCTCATGACAGTCCTTGCACATTCTCAAATTCTTCATCACTCTAATTGATTCCCTTAGGTATGCTTATCAACCCAAAGGCCAAGGCGAATCTCTCACTATGCAAACTCGCCATTTCCTCTTTAGCTTCTTGCTCCACATCAATAAGAGCTAACTCCGTGCTTCCCCCTACATAACCCCTCTCTTTCATTCTCCTTTCCAACTTCTTTAGAAAACTCAAGACCTCGTGCCCTCTTTTGCATGATAAATCACTAGCATAGAATACGTATGTTGAATCCTTAATGTCCAACCAGCTGCAACCAGGTTCTTTATAAACTCCGATTTGCGCTTCATTTCAGATCGTAGACTTCGAACATTCTCCCATTCTCCAACCAATGCATAGGTGTTCAACAATGTGACATATGCACCTGCTACTTGTTGCTTAGATTCAATTAGCCACTTGCTAGCTTGAACAGCTATATTGAGTCGTCCTTGAAGCCTACTAGCTGAGAGTAATGTGCTCCACAAGAGAGCCCCTTCATTAGGGTTCACACTAATAGATTTTGCTAACTGGTAAGCCTCATCTAGCTGACCAATTCGACCAAGCATGTCAACAACACAAGTGCCTTGCGTCAGGCATTACTCCATGTTTACAGTGCATTGTATTTAAGTGTTCCATCCCTTCATCGACAAGTCCTGAGTGGCTACATGCGTGCAAAACTCCAACAAAAGTGACATGGTTTGGTTTTATTCTTTTATCAATCATATCGTCAAATAGTTGGAGAGATAGTTGTCCAAGTCCATACTTTGCAGCACCCACAATCATTGATGTATATGGAATGACGGAAGGGTTTGGAATTCTCCTAAACACCTTATCTGAGTAACCAAAACACCCGCATTTAGCATACATATCAACAAGAGCACTAGCAACAATAATGTTTAACTCATGGCCACCGCGAATCACTGCCCCGTGTGCAACTTTCCCAGAAATCAGCTTCCCCAAGCTTGAACAAGCATTGATCACACTAGACAACATAAAATGATTAGGCCTTCCTCCCGTAAAACAACTGAATTCTCTAAAAAGTTCAAGCACTTCGCGTCCTCTTGCATTCTGTGCATAAGCTGTGATCAATGAAGTCCAAGAAACAACATTCCTATAATCCATAAAATCAAAAACCCGTCTAGCTCCATCAACCTCATTGCATTTCCCATACATATCAACCAATGAAGAACACACCACGAAATTGTCTTGAAACCCCAAAATCTCAACATCGGTATGGATTTTCCTGCCAGTTTCGAGGTCTGCAAGCGCCGAACATGCATTGATCAACGTTGCAAAAGTGAATTCATTGGGCGAGACAAAAATCTTAGGCATCTTTCCATAAAGCCAAATAGCAATATTGGGTTTACCGGAGCGAACATAGCCAGCCATGAGCGAAGTCCATGACACGACGTTCGGTTCAGGCATTTCATCGAGTAGCTGGTGCGCATGGTTGTTGTTTTGGAGTTTTATGTAGCTATTAATGAGACAATTGGTGGTGAAAGTATCCAGTAAAAGGCCAGATTTCAATACATAGCTATGGGTTAACGTTGCCGAAATGAAATTGCTGCACTTGCCAAGGTTTTCTACGATATGAGATATGGAATGATAATTCGGCCGTTTACTTTGGCGGGAAAGATGAAAGGTACTCGAGGAGGAAAGAAACTTCCCGATCAAGGGCAGCTTCATCAGTTAAACGACCACGTTTTCAAGAAAATCAGGGACAATATACGGTGACCTAATTTTAATTTTAATATTTTTTTTTTCAGTTTCTTTGAAGAAATTACTTTTGAAATTAAAAAAGAAAAATAAACTATTTTTGGGCCTTACATTCGGGTCAAGTTGTAGAAGAGCCCATAAGAGTTCCCTAAGGGAAAAAGGTGTAGAAATTATTGGATACACTTTAAGGTCCTTGAAAAACCGTACCTAGTATCAACCAATAATTTATTGACATTACAATAAATATACTTTACAATTATTTTTATATTTATAAAGTGAGAATTGAATATATATAACCATTTTATCATACTTTGAGCACAATACAATAATTACAGGTTCAAACAAGTTTAGGTCCAATCATTAGCTATCAATTCATTAGTTACTTAATTGTGCTGACACGTGTCAGGATAATTTGATGGGATTTAATGTTCGATCTATTTGTACCACTCTATCTATCACATCATGCAGCTTATATCTAGCAAGCATTTATATCATGCACTTAAATTTACCAATTATAGATACTCAAGTACTCTAATTTTATAAACTCTAATTTACCTAATATATATATATATATATATATATATATATATATATATATATATATATATACACACTTTAAAAATAAGATATTGCTCATATTATTACTTTTTCACTACGTTTTTTCTCTTTAAATCCTCTTACTTAGATATCGAAGTGCTAATTTTCAATATTTTAGAGATTAATTTTTATTTATTTTGTAAATTGGCTTGCCTCGACCAGCAGATTGGTACAACTGACTTGTAGTTCTTCTTCCTCTACTTGTAAGTTCTAACAATTCAAGATATATATATATATATATGCGCTCGTGTGGTGAAATAACTTTTTGAAGCCAAATCTAACAATATTGAATGCTTAATGATGCTTATGGTGAAATAACTTTTGAAGCTGATTCTAACAATATTTATGCCTAAATCTAACGACATTTTTTAAAAAATTAGTAAATGCTTAATGATGCTTATGGTGAAATAACTTTTTGAAGCTGAATCGAACAATATTTATGCCTAAATCTAACGACATTTTAAAAAAAATTAGTAAATGCTAAATGATGCTTATGGTGAAATAACTATTTGAAGCCGAATCTAACAATATTTATGTCTAAATCTAACGACATTTTCAAAACGATTAGTAAATGCTCAATGATGCTAAAAAGCGCACTAAACATAAATTAAAAGAATCATTAAATGCTTTTATTTATATATTTATTTTAGTGTTTGATCTATAAATTAATGTAGACACGTTTTACATGATAATCTTAAATAATTATGGTAGTTGTAATTGGTATTAGTAGTGTCCAATACAATGAATTGGAAACAAACAAAACAATGAGATTGAGAGTGATAGAGCATTATTACCACAATAAATAATAATGCCATAAAAGAAGGAATTCATAAAAGAAAAACAAAGGCCATTGCTATAATTTGTCAACTTTAAATACACATGTCAATTAAGGATTTCCATGTTATTGGACCACCCCTCCCTACCTTATTTCCTCATCAACTCAAGTCAATATTTAGGGTCAGTTCTTTGTTATCTTTAAAAAAAAAATTGGCTCAACATAGTATGATAGATTTCTTCAAGATAATGATAACCATATATTATTTTTTAAATTTATTTGACTCTACCAATTTTATCTAATAACTTTCTCAATTTGCAAACTAATTTGAAATAAATGCAAACAAAAGATTTAAGGGATTAATCATAGTCTATTAAACTTGTATATGTGATAATCAAATTAAATTGAATAAGGACTTTAGAAATAGAAAAAAATTAAAAAAAAATTTCAATGCTATTTTTTTAAGGATAAAAGTTAAAAATCTGGCCAATTTAATTATCACATAATAAAAGCTTAATGGGCATATATAATCTTTTTTCTTATTATCCATATATATATATATATTGACTTAAAAGTCATATATTGGAACAAATTAAGTCCTTTTTTTTTTCTCTTTTTTCCTCATTGTATGATATGTATCATATTCTCCATTGCTTTTACTTTTTGAATCCTTATCTAAAATTTCCTTGTCGGATATGAAAATGTTCTTGAAAATATCCACACCTATATGTGAATTTTTTTTATTTAAATTTAATTCATAAAATTGCACATAAATCAAGTAAGTTGTCACAAAAAAAAAATAGAAAATTTGCATTTAAATTGTATAATTTTGTTTATTTTGCATGTCTGCATGGTATTGGTTGGGTTTATAAGCAATTTCATAAACCCGATTTGGGACGAAATTTCCATTTGTACATATAGTTTTGCGTCTAATCCTAAAAAGAAAACAATTTCTTGAGGACCTGAAAAACTATTATTGTGTTTGGCCAGCTAGAAAATTCGATCTCCTTTGTCTAATCTTTTTCCAAGATATTTTTACTTTGCTTCATAATTAAATTAAATTAATTAGTCATATGTTGAATTTAGTTAAGAATTAGTGAAACTAAGAGCCATTCGTGTATGATTATGAACTTTACTTAAATAAGAAAGTTATAGTGTTTTTGGAACCTCCATAAAATTGATTTTGATACATTTCATATTTAAATTTTATTTTTTCGAATCATGATTTGGTATATTACATGATGCATACTGATAAGTCTCAAATTATCGTAGAGACAGGTGTCTCTGCCTTATACTGGATGGCAGACAAGTTTGAGAAATAAGGGATCAGCCCCGATCGGATCCTTTGACTAGGAAACCTGCAATGATACTTAGCCCGGTGGATCCAGGCTTCAGCAGTTCGATGCTCAAGTTAGCTATCGAGATAAGAGAAGATAAAAGTAGTTAATTTACTAAGAGAGAGAGCTAGAAGAGTTGTCTTTCTTAGAAAGGAACCTGTTATTTATAGTTCCGGGACAGCTTGGAGCAGTGTGGACAACAGTGTCCCTATTTTATGACATGCATTGTCTATTTATGTAGGTAGCGGTAATTGGACAGCGGCGTGTATCAGTCTTTGTCAGTGAGACGTCCAATCCAATCAGACAACCTCGATTATTGGACCTTTCATCTCAACTGGGGAATTTTTAATGGGCTTTTTCTTGGGTCTCTTCTGTGATATTGGCCTGTTGGTTTTATTTTTTCAGGTATTATTATATATTCCCCACCGAACAGTTCGATGGGAGATTGAAGTAGCAGTTATGTGGCCAGCTTGCTTGTGGGATTTTGTTGTTGACGGTATTCCTAACTAGGGTTGTGCAAATGGTCGGTTTAATTTTGGACCGAATTGAATAGATCGAAAATCGAATTTCATAAATTAAAAGAATCGAACCAAAAACCGAACTTTTAGAACTAAAAATCGAATAAATCGAATTAATTTCAGTCGGTTTGGTTCAATCGGTTCTAGGTCAATATGAACTTATTTTTTATTGGGCTTTTAATCTATATAGGTTCATAAATTAAATTAATTTATATTGAACAAAATAAATTCATTTAAAATAACTAAAATTAAAATAATATACATAAATTTATTATATTAATAAGTTAGAGAAAAAACTCAACTCAACAATTTTGAGAAATTTATTTTGCTAATTACATGCATAGGAATTAAACTGTTATTTTTTCAATCTAACAAATTAAATGCATGCGCACTATATACCAACTGAATTACTGTTCAATTATTAATAATAAAAAGATATTGAATTTTTTTATTATTTTTTGTGAAGTGATGTATTAAAAAAGAAAAAAGCTAATTGATAATTTATTAATTTAATATACATCTTAATTATCGTATTAACTTTGCACTCTGTGGTACTTTCTTCCGAAATGAGTTGTTTATCATTTTAAATATTAGAATAATGTCTAACTTTGTATAATTGTGACTTGTATAATAATATTTTTTGACAGCATAATGCATTCATGATTTGGACTACAAGTATTTAAATTGTAAATTATTGGTTGCTGATGGACACACTTCAAAGGATATTTTAACATTAAGAAAAGTGCACTAACGTAACAAAAATAAATTCAAAGGGTTAGAAAGCAATTTGTAAAAATAATGGATTTTTGGTCAACTTTTGTTTGCTAAAATACAATAATATTTTAAATTTCATGTTAAAATAAAGTTTATTAATTTTGGCTTTTCTTGTCTTGAGGAGCAACTGGTAGTTATAGTTTTATTGGTTATAGATACTTCAAATATAAGTAATCAGAATATATTATATTATTTATTTAATCAAAAAATACTTTAAATTAATGAATGTTGCTGATTAAAATCAAAATTAAAATTTAGTTTGATTAAATATTTATTACATTTACAATAATTTTTTTATAGATACCTTTATAATATTTGATAAGTTATTTTACTGTAATTTTCTTTATTGCAAAGAATTCGATTTAGAGATAAGCATGGACCGGTTAACCAGTCTATTAACAATTTTCTTAAATCAGTTCATTACTATCGGTTAACCGCTATATCGATTTCGGTTTTTAACTCGATTTTTCGGATCGATTTATCGGTTAACCATTAAAAAATTTTAATATATAAATTTAATAAATTATACAATTTATAATACAATTTTTAATAATTAAAAATGCTTTAAAAATAAAAAAATACAAATTAAATATAATACCCAGTAAAATAATCAAAATAAAAATAAAATTTTCATAATTAATTATAAAAATTAAAAATATTCAATATAAAACTAACGACAGAATGCTAATTATGCACATAATTTTAATGTTTATTTACTAAAAATATATATTTTACAAAATTATATATCATAATATTTATAAATTACACAAAAATTGAAAAATATAAGTGTAAAGTTTAAAATATAATTCATAATATATATATATATATTCGGTTTTGGTTTCGATTTCGGATCGGTTAACCACCGATTTTTAAAATAAAAACCATAAACCTAAAATTTCGATTCGATTAACCTAAAAATTGATTCGATTTCGGATCGGTTTTTCGGTTAACCTAAATTTCGGTTAACCATGCTCATCTCTAATTCGATTTATATTGGAATCTGAAATCTGACCATTATTAATATAAAATAAGGTTTTATATTATATTTATATTTAATTACAGTTATATACTATTGGAAACCAACACATTTCTTTATTTGCATGAAAAAAATACAAAAAAACTATTTGCTTAATATACGGAATTACATGACTCTCTTTATATATGGTCATCATAATGAATTATCGTCTGTCTTAAAATAAATAATTGATTGAATATATATGATCCTGAGAGGAATATTTTGGGCATTCCCACACTACTGCACAATATGCATAATTCAACTAGAAAAGTAAAAAATAAAAAAATAATTATATTTTTCAGCGAATCAAATTAACACCTGAATATATTTCATAATAGTTAATTCGAGCATATAACTTTTGTTTTGTTATGCATTCATTCAATTTTTATTAGTGAATTAGATTTTTGTAGAGTCAAAAAAATATTAAAACAAAACTTTTAAAGTAAAAAAATTGAGAAAACAAAAAAAAAGATTAAAGTAAAAAAAGTTAGTGAATTAATTTTTTTTAGTGTAAAAAAATATTAAAACAAAAATTTTAAAGTAAAAAAATTGAGAAAATAAAAAATAAAAAATATTAAAGTAAAAAAATTAGTGAATTAGATTTTTGTAGATTAAAAAAAAGATAAGAAAACTGCAAATTTACCTTTTTTAGGATTTGAATACAGGACCTGCAAGTTTCTTTCATGTGCTACACGCCACCCATCCAAATTGTATTTTCTGAAATCTTAATACTATATATATATATATATATATATAAACTTCAGTTGGTTCGATTTTTTTGGTTTTTCAATTTTAAAAACCAAACTGAACCAATCAAATCGATTTTTTATTTCGGTCCAGAACAAAATAAATCAAAAATCAAAATAATTGAACCGAATAGACCAAAATTTATTCAGTTCGATTTGATTTTCAATTTCGATTCGATTCTGCACACCCCTATTCCTAACGTTCTGTCTTTAAACGTTGAGTGAGCCAATCAAGATGGTTTGTTAACTGTAAGAGGGCATGTTTTTTCCAAAAATTGGTGAAGTGCGAGCCGTGGTGATCTGAATACTGAAAAGACATCCGACGGGATTAATCATCCTTGGGAGGCACCAGCCTTAGACTGGAATTGATTAGCCTTGAGAGGCATTTTTGTAACATCAATTGGGATTAGAGAGACATCAGTCTTGGGCTGGAATTGATTAACCTTGAGAGGCATTTTTGGAATATCGATTGGGATGGTTCATCGATCGGGATTATAAAGACATCAGCCTTAGGCTGGAATTAATTAGCCTTGAGAGGTATTTTTGGAACATCGATCGAGATTAAAGAAACATTAGCCTTGGGCTAGAATTAATTAACCTTGAGAGGCATTTTTGAAACATTGATCGGGATGGTTTATTGATCGGGATTAGAGAGACATCAGCCTTGGACCGAAATTAATTAGCCTTGAGAGACATTTTTGGAATATCGATCAGTATGGTTCATCGATCGAGATTAGAGAGACATCAACCTTAGGCTGAAATTGATTAGCCTTGAGAGGCATTTTTGGAACATTGATTGGGATGGTTCATCGAACGGGATTAGAAAAATATCAGCCTTGGGCTGAAATTGATTCTGTAAAATGCCTTTTATTTATCATAAATTTTATATTTTATTTTTTAACCTATTTAAGGAGCTTTATTGGCTTCCCTTTGCTAATGACCCTTTGGATTTCGGCCAATATGTCTTTCCTTTCCTCGGGGGGCTCAGCGACTGATGAGTTAAGAGCTTTAGCTTTTCTGGCTGTTCTCCCTGTATCTGCTATAGGCATAGATTTGTAAACATCAATATTTTTAGGAGGAGGCGGAGTTACCTGGCGAGGTCGTTGCCTGCCTCGTATTTGCCTGGCGCGCTTTTTTAAGGGGTGTGGGTGCAACTAACGAGCTTTCGATTAAGTGTGCCAACTGACTCATCCCCTATTTTGTCTCCTTCGGGCCAGCCTTACGGTTGGTTAGTCATCCAAGGGTCATTTGTCAAGCATCATTTTGTTTCCTTGACTTGATGACGAACGCTTCGTTTTTCGCATTTTGACGCCTGATTTTCCTTTTGACGCTTTGGTTTCTGTACGTGTATTAATGAGCTCTTAACGCTTGACATCCTCATTAATGCCCATAAAGCAAATTTAGAGTTGCCTATAAAATGGGTTTCTTTCTGTTTTTTCATGCTATCTCCTTCTTTTTCTTCTTATAAATCTGTTTCCTCATGTCTATTGCGTCTTGGCTATTAAGTTTGACTATGAGGCCTCCAAACTTTCTGAGTGTTGTCATCAAATTCATCATTTTAGGAAGATGAATGAAGAAAAGATCCCTTGTCTTGTCTGGATGTGGCTTGTGTTAACAAGCCTTATGATCTGCTGCTCCAACAGCTCTTCTTTCCTAGCATAGGGCTTTCACTTGATCATGGTTGTGAATACAGATCCGTACTTTTCTCTCCATTTATCCTGGTATTAATTTGTTGTCAGAGAACTGCTATAAGAGGTGGTCTCGTTGTGGAGGCAATGGTCGAGGCGGCGGTGAGGTTCTTTTCCTCATTTTTTCCTGTTGTCTTTCTTTTTCATTTCTTCGCTTCTTGTAATTAGTGTAACACCCTTACTGAACCAATAACTATTCATTCAAGTTGTAAGCCAAAAACTTTTTTGGTCTTTTATACCTCTCTTTGGTGGGTTTGGGCTTGGGCTAAACGATGGGCCTAAACCAAATTAATCAAGGCCCACTAATTACCCAATAAGCAATTTTAATTAATATCTCTCCCTTTCTAACTCCAAATCATTTCAAATTTGATTCCATCATTCTTATCACACCAAAAATTTTAACTCCTGACTACCCGTGACCCACACTTTTCGATGGTAAAATAAAATATTTTTCACTTCTGGATGTATTTTTCAGCCCAAAAAATACTATTCACTATCCAAAAATACTATTCACAATTGATCCGACATTTAGGCCATTACAATTAGCCTTATTCTTCTCTTATTCTACCCTCTCTTTTCCTTTCTTTTATCTTTATTTTTTGTTTTGTGGGAGGGAAAGCAGGAAGTTTCAGCCATGTGCCTTTTCAGACAATAAGAACGAAATCTGATCGATAAGAATGCCATTTATGTAGATCATAAGAAGAGCATTATCTATGTACTTTGTACTTTTTGAATGAATATAATTTTTTTATTACCATATATCTATTCATTTTTCATTCTTCTTTTTTATGTGTCTTGGCATTTTGTGATGGCAATAAAAGGGAATGTTAAAACTAGTGAGAATGTGATAACTTATACCGAAATAATGCTGATTAAGAAGCACTTATCTTTTTCCAAAAGATGTTGCATCATTCCAAACGGTTTGTCGCCCCCTTTTGCTCGTCTTTAATCATGCTTTGTAGTTTAGATTTTCTCTGGGACGGCGGCCGTGATCAGATTTTTATTGAGGGAGTCTCTTGATTTTTTGATCGGATATAATGGATGTTTTATTTGATGGCAATCTTCTTTTACTCTGTATTGGCCATTGTGGCGAGACTAGTGGGCTGGCTTTAGATTTTGTTACCAATGGATCAGGTCAGGGATATGCTTGCCGATTAATCCTTAGTTTTTAGGGAAGTAGGAGAGGATGACATCTTGACCGTTTGGTTATTTGATTCCTTTATCCTCATTCATATTTTCTTTTCCTTTTTCTTTTTTTTTTTGGTTTTTCCTTTGAGTTTTAGTCTTTCTTTGTCTTTTGCTTTCTGTACCTCCTTTTCAGGTCTTAACTTGGGAAGGAGGGATCCCTCTAAAGATACTTATTGAAATATGGCTCAAACTCTTTTATGGAAAGGAGAAACTTTTTTGCTACCACAGTTTTTATTTCGAATAAATGTGACTCTTTTAATAGAACAAGCTGTTCTATTATTTTTGACTCATTACATATATGCATAATGATGATTTTGTCGATCTTTCAATCGGGACAACATATTTTTTCATCGATCTTTTTTGGTCTGGATAGCATATCTTGATCTTTCGATCGGGATAGCATATGTTTTCGTTGATCTTTTGATCAGGATAGCACATATTTTTATCGATCTTTCGATCGGGATAACACATATTTTCATCGATTTTTAGCTCGACTCTCCTCTAATTGTCTTCGTCCATAGGGCATGATGCCGACGTTGCTTTTTCTTCAGGATCTCCCTTCTTTAATTCGATTTCCTCTTCTCAGTACCTTTCGTATTGGGTGGGCCTGTGAAAGGAAGGGTTATTCCCGATACAGTCTTTTGGCTCTGGTGTCAGGCTTTACCTGATTTGCTTGGAGACATAGAGGGGGGATCACTTTTTTCTCCCCAAAATATTTTTCAGTACGCTGGTTCGGAGAGTCTCGCATTCTCTTTGCGCGTTAGACCGAAGGAGGGATGATTCACCTCCTTTTAGCCTTAGCGCTTGGTTTTTTTGCCTTTCTTTAGTCTTAGAACTCCATTCTTACTTATCCAAGTGTCCGTGCATTCTATGAGACCTCCATAGAGTCTGCACATATTTTTCTTTTCTTCATGGCATTTTATACTTGCCACTTGACGATATCTCATGTAGTCTCGAAGACTTTCATGAAAATCTTGCGTCCTTGTGATGTGACGACGAGTTTGTATGTTACTTGCGAGTTGCAAAACTAAGGCCTTTCTGCTCATCCGTCGACTCTCAACGAAAGCACCAGATGATAAGTCTCAAATTATCATGGAGGCGGGTGTCTCTGCCTTATACTGAGTGGCAGACAGGTTTGAGAAATAAAGGGTCAGCCCCAATCAGATCCTTTGGCTGGGAAACCTGCAATGATACTTAGCACGGTAGACCCAGGCTTCAGTACATGACGCTCAAGTTAGCTATTGGGATAAGAGAAGATAAAAGGAGTTAATTTACTAAGAGAGAGATCTAGAAGGGTTGTCTTTTTTAGAGAAAAACCTGTTATTTATAGTTCCGGGAGAGTTTGAAGTAGTGTGCATAATATTGTTCCTATTATGTGACAGGCATGATCTATTTCTGTAGGCAACAATAATTGAACAGTGGCGTGTATAAGTTTTTATCAGTGAAATGACCAATCCGATTGGATAGTCTTGATTATTAGACTTTTTCTTTCAACTGGGGAAATCTTTAATGAGCTTTTCTTGAGCCTTTTTCTGTGATATTGGCCTATTGATTTTATTTTTCGGTTGCAATCACATATCATATAATTGAATGCATATATATATTTTTTTATAATTGAACAATGTGTATTTTAGGATGTATCATTAGCCAAATTAACACTCCCTTCCATAAAATAAAATAAAATAAAAAGAAGTTATAAATGATAAGACTATCTCCATCAGCCGTCTCCCATGCGTCTCCATTTGAACAACCGGAGTGAGGGAGAGTCAGTCTTCAAATGACACGTGAAGTCCATTTTTTTAAAAATACATAAAGCAAAATTTTTTAATTATTATTTATTTAATTAATATTCATTATTATTAATATATAATATTAATTAATTAATTTTAGTAGTGTGTGGGATATTATGAGAAAATTTAAAAAAAATAATTATTAGAGTGGAAAGTTTCTTTTTTCGGTCTTTAATAACATGGTGTTTATGTAATTTATATAAATTTACGTTAAAGAGTTGAATGAATGAATCTCTTTGGCTAAAAACAGGGTGAAAAGGTGAAGGAGAAATAAATGGAAGATGACAACTAACACTAAAAATGGTCTGCAAGACTTACAATTTATATATTATCTGTTAGTACAAGTTGAGAATTGAATGAATGCATGGCCCCTACCCCATACTCAATCTGCCTTTCCCAACATATTATACGTGTCATCTTCCACTACTTGGTTGGACCAAAATTATTTTTTATTTTGATGGATTCACTTACATAATATTTGTCATTGTAATTAGCAAATACATCTAATTATTAAGTCATAAATTATCTTTGTCATTGTGTGTATTTCTTTTCAGTGACTAGTCCTATTCTTCCAAACACAAAGGGAAAAGACAATAGCATTTAATTTGAAATTTCCTTGTGTAGACTCCATTTATGTTCTTATTGGATTTAGGAAAATAATGATTGAAAACTTAGGCTCAAAATTATTAAGAGCGTACAATTTTTCATATTGTATTGAAAAATTATTTTTTAAATATATTTCATTTGGCTTGTCACGAGAACCAAATATTTATTATAAAAAAGTGAACAATTTTTGCTTTATAATATAATTTAATGATCGAGTGAAATTCAAATTTATTTTTTTATATGATATCAAAACTATTAGTTTACCACGCTATAGGTTTTTAGTACATGTTCGGCTTTAAATGTGATAAAATGTATTAAGTATTTCATGTTAACTGGTTATAAGAACTAAAATCTTTTTTTATAAAAGTTAATTTGAATAATTTTTATCTTATAAATTAATTTTTAAGTTTTCATTTTTTCTCACTATTTTTAGGGTTGGAGAGAGTGAATAAATTTCAAATGAAAAGATGGATTAATGTAAAAGAAATTGATGAATAAAGTGCAAATAATAGGGTCTTGCTCCCTAAATGCTATGCACAAAATAATATTAACAAATTCAAACTGAAAACTATATTTTTTCTCTCCCTATAAATATACATATTCTTGTAAGCTTTCCAACTAAAAGAATATATAGCACTTGTTTTACCTTTTCTTTCACAATTAATATATTTTACTAGTCTCCAAATGGCTCCTGTGCCAAGTTTTCCAATCAAAATTGGTCATATTGATGATGTTCAAGAACTGAGAAAGGCAAAGCCAACTTCAATTCCTGAAAGATTTGTTCGAGATGTCACTGAAAGGCCAACAGCTGGCACACCAATTGATGATATTCCTGTCATTGATTTCTCCAGTCTTGCCAATGGCTATGGAAGGTTTCAGCTTGCGAAGGCCTGTGAAGATTGGGGCTTTTTTCAGGTTTTTTTCCTGTCGAATATCGAGTACTTTAACGCTGATCTTATTTCAGTTTTATCAGGTCTGTTCTCGTCTGATCACACCCTGGTTTTGTTTTGCTAGGTGATTAACCATGGAATTGATCCGGAACTGCTTAAAAGCATAGAGGAAGTTGGGAATGAATTTTTCATGTTGCCATTGGAGGAGAAGCAGAAGTATCCAATGGCACCGGGAACTGTTCAGGGATATGGCCAGGCTTTTGTTTTCTCTGAGGATCAAAAGCTGGATTGGTGCAATATGTTTGCTCTTGGAATTCAGCCTCACTCTATCAGAAACCCAGAACTATGGCCATTAAAGCCACCCAAATTTGGGTAATTTTCCCATTACTTGCTGATAATTTATTTTCTGATGAGTTTTTTCAAGGCTTAGAGGAGTAAAATGGTTTTGGTGATGGTGAATTTGACTAATAATTAATTTTTTTTTTCTATTTTTCATCTGAAGCTTAAAAAAAAAATAAAGGTTTTGTAACGATTTTGTTTCTGAATTTTTTTTAATTGATTTTTATTCCTAAACTATTCAAAATTTGACTTTTTATTTGTATTTTTCTGTAATTAATCACGTAATATCATGTTCCGATAAAATATATCTATCACAATAAGTTTATAAAAAAAAATTTATTTATTTTAAAAAATATAAAAACAAAAATCTCTATATCAAATGTTTCGGGACAAAAATCAATAAAAAAAATAAAGATAAAATTGCTCTATTTTAAATATCTTCGAAGAAAAAAAATTATTTTTAAAGACTATTATGTGGTTATTATTAATTGGTATTTGTGCAGTGAAACTGTGGAGATTTATTCAAGAGAAGTAAGGAAACTGTGCCAGAATCTATTGAAGTACATAGCCATGAATCTTGGGTTGAAAGCTGAGACTTTTGAAGAGACGTTCGGCGTTGGTGTCCAAGCCATAAGAATGAACTATTATCCACCATGTCCAAGACCTGACCTTGTTTTAGGGCTAAGTCCCCACTCTGATGGAAGTGCCTTAACTGTGTTGCAGTGCAACTCTGTGGGACTCCAAATCCTTAAAGACAACAAATGGGTGTCTGTTCATCCAATTCCAAATGCATTAGTCATCAACATTGGTGACACTCTTGAAGTAAGATTCCTCAACTCCCATAACAATGTTATTCAAACCGAATAGCCTTTTGATCCGGTCTGATCTAATAAAAAAATTAAATAATAATATAAAAAATGAATTTTGATGAGTTCAGTCTTATAAAAAGCGAATTGTAAGAAAAAGTACGCAATTATATATATTTTAATTCAGTTAAATTGGTCGAATAAGGACTCAATTATTAATTTGATTCAATTTCAACAGTTATCATTGCTAGTAGTACAATAAAAGTCAGAATGGTGGCCTTTATATGATTATTTATGTAATTCTTGAATGTTGAACAGGTTCTAACAAATGGAAAATACAAGAGTGTGGAGCATAGGGCGGTAACTCACAAGGAAAAAGAGAGACTCTCAATTGTCACTTTCTATGCACCAAGCTATGAAGTAGAAATTGGACCAATGCCAGAGCTGGTGGACCACAAAAACACATGCAATTATAGGACATATTCTCATGGAGACTACAATAAGCACTATATTTCCAACAAATTGCAAGGCAAGAAAACCCTAGAATTTGCCAAGATTGAAACCATCGCTTCTACATAATCAATTTAATTAAATAATTAGCTCCCACATATATATTTTGGTAGTGTTTCTGTTTTCATGTATTTTTTATAAACTAATGTATCGCTGGAACGTTTTCTTGAAGCAATTTCTCACGTATTAATTATATTTGAAAATATAATTAAGACCAAATCACAAATTGGGTACTGTACATTACCAATGAACGATAGATTTATAAACTAGTGTATCGCTGAAATGTTTGCTTAAAATAATTTCTCATATATTAATTATATTTGGAAATATATTTAAGGCCAAATCACAAGTTGGGTACTATACATTACCAATGAATGATGAAATTATGTATAGCTGCATTCAGTGATGTAGGGTCTTATGCTTCTGCGCATATATGTTTGATTTGAGGAGTTTGTTGAATAAGACACAAAGTACAGGAACGAGAATCTAATCAGAAGATATCTATTCACTATTTCTTTTTTGACTGGTTATTAATTTGTCTAGTTTTTGATATGCGTAGTTAGGTCGAAACGATAAGATGTTTTTTTTCTGTTCTTTACTATTAAGTTGTATTTTAAATGATATTATTAACTGATTTAACAATTAAAAAATTAAAAGTATTATAGACGGGAGAAAAATTTTGAAACTTTTTTCTTGTTATATTATTCTTTTTTCTGAAACTAGCAATCCTGTGGGCAGTTGAAAAATCAATCATCCCAAACTTTGGACAAGATTATAGAAGTTCCGTTGTTTAAGGGAAAAGAGAGGTCTCTTTTTTCTTTTGTTTAGTGGTGGTGAGGGAGAGATGAAGAGCCCACATCTCGTACCTTGTTTATATACAAAGAATCCAAGCACTAGGCAACTTGACCACTGCCATACCCATAATGCCAGAATTCTTACATATATATTGGATCAACTTAATGACAAATGCTCACATAAATATTATTATTATTATTGATTGGAAAAAGAGATGGAGAAATTCATACTCGAGATTTCTTTTTTCTTTTTTTAATTTATCATACTACTAGAAAAAAAAATATATCTGAAACTTCTTATTGGCTTAGTGTATATGTAATGACTATACTAGATAATGCCGAATACTGTTACTAATTACATTCCATTAATCCTGTGAGTCATCTGATAATGATGCATATAAGTATATACATACATATATACTTTACAAATCATATAAGATTAAGTTTGATACATTAACATGCTGTTGGTTATTAATTACAAAACTTTATAATTGCATGATTTTAATATAAAATACATCATCATATAACCAAAAAGATACAAAATTGAATCTCATACTTCAAAATGATTCTTCCTAATCTGATGTTGGCTTTTGAGATTGTTGGCTTTGTCCTTGAAAAAAAGGTTTAACCTGCGAACCTACACGGATAAACATCCATGCTAAGTTATAAAGCTTAGTGGGAAACAAACTAACATGTTGATAACCACTCACAGTGGTTATCACCAAGCATACAACAATAATACAAAATAAAATGCATTTACTTCATTAATAAATAATATGAAACGTATTATTGGAAGGAATAATTAGATCATTTAATCATAAAATAAACGATTGCAAACTGTGTATGCATATCATTCATCTTATAAACTGCCTGCTTAAATTTCTGTGGGTGTGGATAACGGGTGCTGTGGATACCATAAAGTATCAAATCTGTAAATACCCGAAGGTATTAAATCTATGGACCCAATTGGGGTCAGAACTGTGGTCTCATTTAGAGACATACTGTGGACTCGTAAGAGTCAGACTATAGCAGCTGTGACTGTAACCCTATAGGCATGCCTATCTATCCACCACCAAGTCTTTATATGCAGGCAAAACAAATTATATCCCATATGTTATGAAATTGTACTTATATGATCCAATATAGCATAGATGAATGCAAAGTACCAGAATGTTATACATTGTTAATTTCATAACATAGTATAGTAATCATTTTATTGTAATTATATTGAAGTAACCACATGTATATTATACTTTGAATAATAAAACCTTAACTTCCTATTTGTAAACAATCCTTATGATTAAAGGGATATATTTATTATACACTTGTAATTTAAAATGATTTATAAGCGTAGGAAGGGTTTAGATAAGTTTAGACATTAAATGGGGTCATAAAATTTCAAACATTAAAAATACAAGGGAGGGTCACGGTTACTACCAAATTCATGGTAATCGTGAACCCAAACATGCAATAGGGGTCATGGTTACAACCAATTTCATAATAACCGTGACATATATTGCACCATGGTTCTGGACTAAAAGCTAACTACCTCATGGTTTGTAACACCCTTAACGGAACAGTTTACTCCGATATGAACTTATACGATTTGGCTGAAATTTTTTTTTTACACTGATAACCAAACTTATGCAAACACAAGTCATTGAAAATTCGGTAGCATAACGGCTACTCACTTAACGATCCCCTGAAAATCAAACAATACACAACCTTCAAGAGGCACAATAATTTATCATATTCAACAGATACATAACATTTCATAAATTGCATACCAATCATAAACATTTACTAATATAACAAAAATTACCATTAATAAAATAATAATCCAAAATACAGTCGAGTCTTATTATCCTTAGCTGAGTATATACATGCCAAAAGTACTTAAAAGTCTAGACAATACTTTTTTTCAAGCTTCACTCCGCTGTGTACTATGCTCCAGCTTATCTTCAGAACCTGCATGTAGTAAAAACTACGTGCTGAGCACTAGATATGCTCAGTGGTGACTACCAATCCTAGAATTTTCAAATTAAGCATAATTATCATATTTATGCCAATTATTACACTGTCTTATCAAAAGTTACTTTTAACCATTTTCACAGACTTTTCAGATCATTACCAACACTTTGATAAATTTTTTACTTTGATTTAAACTTTTCACTTAATTCAGAATATTTTTTTTTGCCGTTCAATGGTAAAAATTGATATTTTTGTTTTCTTATTTTTACTTTTACTTAACTTTTACGTATGACTTGACTTTTCAAGTAAAATTCTCTATTTAATTACTTTAGTATAATTTTATTTTGATGAAATGATTTACATAATTAATTGCCATGAAAATGACATATTTTTAATGCAGTGCTTTACATCTTCATTAATTGCAACATTATTCTTTTCATAGTAAAAATTTCATTTTCGTTATTTATTCTTTTATTTCACTTGGACTTTTTAACTACTTGTCAGATTTCAATTATTAAAGTTTTTAACATTTAATGCAAAGTGATGTACTTAATTAAAAACACTTTGCAAATAAGTCTTTAATTCCTTCCTTTTTTCTATACAAAAGTTCTTTTACCTACTTATAGTAAACTTGACACTTTTCAATTCTAATTATATAATTGTCATCTATTTACTTATTTTTACCTTCAGTTAACTTTTGGCTTACAAAAGTTTAGATCAAATTTTGTTTGATTTTTTTTCATATAACATATTATTAATTTAATCCATAATTTTTAATTATGAACTGATCACTTTTCTTTTAACAGAAGCATATTTTTGGGCTATTTAATCATTAAATTATTATTTTACCTTGTAAAATAATCTCTTTCCATCATTGCTTATTAGTTTCAATTTTTGTAAAAACTTATATTTTTACCCTGAAACTTTTTAATTCCTTCAAGTAAATTTTTTTATTCAAAACTTTTACATTCAGTTTACTTTTACAAATTCTGATTTATTTTTTTTAATATACCCCTAATGCAATATGACAGGACTCTCAGTAAGGATACGCGAGATATGGACCCCACAGGGCCACAACAGAGAGAGAAATGATCTCCAAGAGACCATTTCTCACAGAGCAGAGAACAGAGACAGAGAATGCCATGGTGATCAGAGATCTAGTCCATAGCATAGCAAGTCGCAATGACTTACACCTTGATATAAGGTGTCCCTATGACTAGCTATTTATATCCTATATAAGACTATTAATACCTGACTATTGTTAAGGGTAAAATCAATCAATTATTTTCAGAATACTTTTCAGACTATCAGAGCCTTTTTCTTTCTTTCTTTTAAACAATATATTTTTGTCAATTGTACTCGTTTTAGTACTTTTGACTATTTAGTTACTTTCTAATCTTTTGACAGGACTTTTAAAATACTTTTCAAGTATAGACAGTTGCAAATTCAGTGAATTATAATTTACAATCACTTGAGACTGTACAAATTATCGGTCACTTGAGACTTTTTAATCTTTTATACTTTTTATGAATTATAGCATTATAATTTACAATTTCTTTTATTCTTTTTATGTAATCTTCTGTACATTATCTCTTAATAATTTAGTGATTAACTTTTTGACGATTTTTCTTTTTCCGTCCGAAATATTTGTCATTCAGATATGCCAACTGTTGTTAAATTATTTTATAATATTTAACTCTTTTAATACTTTTTATTGACTAATTTATTTTGATAAATTAGCCAAACATTTATTTTACAACTTTTTGAATAATTATGAATTATATTGATATAATTCATTGTTTTATTTTTCAAAAATGCATAAATTGATTTTTTTATTTCTTTTTATACTGAAGTAATTTACTTCACATTAGTTTGTCATCATGTACTTATTTATTGAATTAATTCTTAATAATTCAATATTTTTAATTAAAAATAATCAATATTTTATTTCAAAAATATTCTAGTAAAGCATATAAATTTCACGAAAATTCGTATACACATTATTTTATGATTTTTATCATTTTCACTCATTTTATGAATTATTTACCAATAATTCATTATTCTTATTACTTTCATAGCTTAATAACCATTTCGAAAAATTCATCGGTTGACTTTTTTTCGTTAACTGTGAATTAATTTCATAGTAATTCACTTTCTTTCACATTTTATGCAATTATTCATTACTACTTCAATATTTTCTTTTATACATATTCATATTTATTCTTTAATAAAATTTTAATAATTTCAATAAATTCCAATAAAATTTATTTATGCATTATTTATTATTTACTATCATTTTCTACTAAAATCATCAATTATTTCACAATATTTCACAACTTTCACTATATACATACATGTTACATAGGCTTGAAAATTCCAAAATAGATTTCAATTATTCAATAAAAATTCATGGTCACAAATGATCATTTCTATAATTAATTTAGGCTAACATATATTAATTTCATGCAAAATTTCCATCATTTTCCCTTAGTAAGTGTTTCGGCCACCATAATAAACCCTCCTAAAAATTTTCTTTCTTCCATTTAAGCTTTCATTTCATCATCTCTAATATCCAATTTCATTTACCCTAAACCAATTTCATCAATTAGCAACTTTAACAATTTTTAACCTAGTTACATAAATGGAATTAATTCACAATAAAAGAGAAATCAAAAGATTTTGTGGTCACTTACTATTTTTCCTTATTCAAGGGTGCTTAAAACCTCTTTTTTCTTGCTCTTTCCTTTGCAAACTTGCCTTTCTTTTCCTCAAATAATTTGATTGAGGCCACTAGGTGACCTAGAGAGATAGAAATTCATCTTTTATGTTGGAAATTATGAGATATTTGAAGTGAATTAAAGAGAAATCAAAGGAAGAGAATGGAGAAGGGAGGTTCGGCCACTTAGAGAACAAGAGAAGAGCTGGTGAATTCTGGAAAAATCTCCAAATTTTTAGCCCTTATATAGCCTCTCAATGGTTCCAAAATTGGGCTTAACTAATGGGCTTAGCCCAATTTATCTCTAAGGCCTAATTTAGGCCTTATAAAGCCCAATCCAATTTTTTTCTCTTCCTCATTTCAAATCACTTCAAAAATAATTTCATCACTTTTATCACATCAAAAATAGGTAGTACGTAAATTTTTGGCTCAATCGGAGTCCATTATTGATCCGATTCAAATTTATCGGTCCAATTCGACAACTGCCAATATCTCCGAAAAATTTAATTCTCATCACCAAAATATTATACATAAAAATTCGTATAGGCATGCAAAAATTAAAAATTTTTGGAGTTCGTTTACTATTTTTAATTATTTATGCAAAATCAAGTCTCCATCCTTATAAAGGAAATTGACTCGCTGCCTTTTTCGTATTTTTAACCTTTAGTGGCCCATTTAATCTCAATTTCACTTCAAATTTCAACTTTGGGCTTACCATGACCATTACTTTTCAACGGTCCAATAAAATATTTTTGACTTTCGGGTGTCCTTTCGGCCTCGAAAAATACTATTTACTGTCGAAAAGTACAGTTCACGGCTGACCCGGTGTTGAGGTCATTACACGGTTACTAAGCCTAGGGTGATAACCGTGAAGTAAAGCTACGAAAAGGGGTCACGAATACTACCAAATTCATAGTAACCGTGAGCTAAGATGAATTTTGGATCTGAATTGAAAACTGGAATGGCTCACGATTACTATCAAAATCCTAATAACCGTGCTGCCCTAATCTGCCCAACTGTAGATTTTCAGTTCCGTATTCTAAGCCAATTTTGACCCATAAAACAGCATTTCCAGCAAATATGTCCTTCTACAAAGTTGTAGGCCTATGTCTCTAGTTTCTAAAACACCAAAAATCATCTAAATCAAACCTATAAATCTTCAGATATGCAAGAAAAACCATAGAATGCTCATAAAAACGAGGTAACAGCCATAACCAGATTTTAACATAAATTTTCACTATCAAGCAGTGAAAATCAGTTCTCGGTTTCTTCTAACAAAATCAAGATATATGTGTCTAGTTTTTATACCAACTAGAATTTCTCCATTTGAATAAATATGACTCAATATATGACAAAAAGAGTACATAATGGTCCATTAGTCTTAAAACAAATTTTCCTATATTTCAACAAAGCTTGCTTATTTCCTTTCTAAACCATTTCCAAGCTCAAGATCAACACATGAAACATATAATAGCAATAATAAAGACATCTCTCATGTCAAAACATAAAAAATACATACACAATCATGCAAGTTCCCATACATTTTTAAAAGCTCCAAATCTCTTCAACCTTAAATAGCTTCCTTTCCTTTCTTCTTACTTGTTTCTCCTTCTATAACATAAGAACTCAACCATGAACACCCATCTCTCTAATCAATAAACAACACATAACAAAAGAAAATACAAGAATACCTTATAAGCAAAACTATCCAAATCTTTTCTTTCTTACCAAAAATCCAAGAAATCTAGAGAGAGGTTTAGAGAGAGAGTTTAGGGTTTGAGAGAGGATGAGGATGAAGAATGAAGACCACTTGTTTGGCCAGCCATCTCTCTCAAAATATTTCTCTCTCTCTCTTCCTATTGGTCCAAATATCATGTAAATGCAAAACTTGTTATTTGGTCCTCCAATTTCTTTTATTTCTAATTATGCCCCAAAACTTACCCTTTCACTTTTCAATTAGGTCCCTCTATATATATTTACACTTAATTTAACATAGAACCTAGTAATTAATTAATGAAAATTTTCTTAGGGTATAATAAGGGACATTACAGTATATATACTAAGCAGTAGTGTAAAAAAAAATTCTTGCATAATATAAGAAGAAAAAGAAATTATTGAATTTTTGAATGATGTGTTGTTTTTTATAGGGTTAAAAGCATTCCTTTCATGTAATTTTTGAAATGATTAAAAATATGACAAAACTATTTTTTATTGTATTTATTTTAAAATTTTCAAAATAAAGAAACTTTGAAGCTATATTTTTTAAAATAGGTAATTTTTTTTTTCTTTTAATTTATCAATATAGACATAATAGAGATCACGTGATATTATTTGATTAATCACCGTATAAAATTTTATTAAAAATTTTATCTTTTTAAGAAGTGGGATGATTAAAAATCAACCTTTTAAGTTTCTTTTTTATATTATTTTTGTGGACGAGTATAGGAATCTCATAGGCAAAGAAAATGATGATGCAATATGAGGAATAGAAAAATTTGGGACAATAATCATTTAATTCATTTCAAGAAATTAAGCTAACCTTTTCTGAGTGAAATATGTCTTACCAAAAAAAAAGATTATGATGCAATCAAGCAATTAATTGTCATTTAAAGAAAAAAAAAGGTGTTGAGTGGAACTAAATAAATAGAAGAAAATGATGATGAAATCTACTTAGTGGTCAAAAGAATTTCCCTAACCACATGAACAGGTGACAAGTGACATATGTAGCCATGGAACATACCACAGTAAATAAAATCATTACTTCCATTTCCATCAATCCCCAACCCCATGGGAAATAAAAAAAATAAAATAAAGTTTTAAAATCAAGTTTCATTATTTTCTAATTCAACTTGTTGATGTAATAATTTATTTTTCAATTTATTATATGATATTATTGCAACTCATAATACTTTGAAACATCAGAAGTAATAAGTAAGTCTGAATTGCTTCATCACATCAAGGTAAAACAATTAACATTAGGTTCATGACTTGAAATTTGGATCTTTTTTATTTTTAACCATCCATATTTCATATTTAAAATTTACTTGTTCGATTAATATGAATTCGCAGTTAAAATTCGAATTTGAAGGATTTAATTAAAAAAATGAGCATTACTATTCTGTCATTTCTCGATCATGCTTTGGTACTAATTTCACGTATACACAAGTATGAAAAGTGCTCGAGTGTGAACGAAAATTTAAATATAATTATTACTTTTAATTTTTTTATATGAAAATTATGTACTTTTAATTAAAAAATAACATAAATGATTATTCAGTTCAAAAGAATTATAATAAGTGTACTAAAATATTATAAAAACAAACATATTTAATTCTATTCTATTATTTTACGCAAGCATTAAGAATGCTTAATCATTTTTATGGGCAATTTGTGCATCTAATCATTTTTCTTTCTCGAAGAACTATCATGCAAAATTAGTGGAAGCAGGAACATAAAATCTAAGGTTTCATAATTCAGAAAAGAATAAATTTATAAATTTGTATTGAATTTAGTAATAAAATAAAAGTGCAATTTAGAGCAACAAACATTATCGATGGCTAAAAAATAATTTGTTATAAGGTTGTTGATACGAGTGATAAGAAGCTTATATTTCATTAAATAAAGTTTCAAATTCAATTATTGCTCTGTACGTGAAGCGTAACTGTAATGGCCTCAACGTTGAGCTAATCATGAACAGTATTTTCCGACAGTAAATAGTATTTTCAGGCTGAAAATTACCCCTGAAAGTGAAAAATATTTTATTGAACTATCGGAAAATATTAGTCACGGGTAGTCCGGGGTTGAAATTTGAAGTGAATTTGAGATCAAATAGGCCTCCAAAAGCCAAAAAATATGAAAACCGAGATAATTAGGGTTTAGGATTTTTAATTGATTTTTTTTTATCGTTCTGACTGTTAAAAATAGCAAATGAAGCCGAAAAATTATCAAAAATTACATATGTGCTTAAAATAATATGTATATTATTTTGATAACAAAACGTGAATTTTTCGGTAACACCAGTAATATTGAATCGGACCGATAGAATTGAATCGGATCCGAAATGAACTTTGATTAGGCTGAAATTTTAAGTATAGCCTTTTTTAATGTGATATGAATAATGAAATCAAATTTGAAGTGATTTGGAGTTGGAAAGTTGGAGAAATTAATTAGGACCGTTTATTGGGTAATTAGTGGGCTTAAACTAAAAATAGTTCAAGCCCACTTAGGAACCCAGCCCATGGCCCAATAAAAGGCCATATAAAATGCTGAATCTCTAGATAAATCTAGCAGCTTCATCTCCCTCCTTCAGCTCTCCTTGTGGCTGAACCAACTCCATCAACATTTTCCTCTCTTTCTCTTTCAATTTTCTCCTAAATTCCACCAAATCAAAGCTCAAGGAAGTGATTTCAGCCTCTCTAGAGCACCCTAGCAACCTCTGATCTTTGATTCAAGGAAGAGAATCAAAGTAAATCAAGGGTTAAAGTTTAGGTGTCAATTTTAGGTAAGTTAAATAATTTATTTTAATTTAGTTTTTAGGTGCCTACTATTAGTTTTGGGTGCCTAAAGTTCATTTTTGCTATTAATTTTAGCATTTGAAGTCAAACTATTAGAGTTTATATTGATATTGAATTCCGCCTATGAAGGATTTCAAGAGGAACTTGTTTCAAAGGCCAGGCAAAGAAAGGAAGCCTAGGCAAGGATAAGCATAAGAAAAAGATTTTTGACTAAATAATCCTTTTATTTTCCTATTATTTATGTGAATTTCCTTTAGGTTTATTAAAGAATTTTTTTTAATGAGGTATAATTGCAATTAATGTTATATTTATGTAAATGGACCTTAATTATGCTTATTAGGACTTTTAAATGAATTTAAAATGAATGATATGGTGGACTTATAATTATGGCCGAATGGAAAGTTATAGAAAAATTATGAAATCTTAAACTATTTTAATGTATTCAAGCTTTATAATGATAGTACAAATGAAGATCGATGTCCATAAATTTATATAGAATTTATGGGAATTAAATGAATATTTTTGGAATAAATTTTAGTTAGGTATTAATGGAAAATGTGAAATTATGATGAATTATTACATAATTTATTGATTAAATGGTGAATTATTACAAAATAATTCACAAACTGTGTAAAGAAGACAGACTGCAAATATAATGTACTGGTACAATATTGACAAGTATTATAAAGTATTATAAAGAATGAATAATTGAATAATAAAATGAAAATTAAGTAAATTTGTGCCCTTAGAAAGAGTCAGGCAGTAAAATTTAGCTCAGGATATAATTGGCTGGCCATAGGGATATCTGTACCACGGTGCAAATCATGTTGACTTGCTTTATTATGGTTGGATTGTTGATCTCCATAGTACCTATCATACGTACTGTCATATGTTCATATATTTTATGAGGACTGATCTTTGGAGGTCTTTTCTCATTCTATTGTGGTTCTGTAGGGTTCACGTCCCGCATATCTGGTCTGAGAGTTTCTGCCGGATCTGTACTAGGGGCATAATGACAAAAAAATGTTAAAAGTATAAAAAGAAAGTTAAAATTGAAGTTTAAAATGAAAAAGGACTAAAATGAAAAGAATTAAAAATTTTAGAGGCAAAACAGTAATTTTTTCAAAAGATGAATTTAATAAGTGAAAGTGAGAAGGAAAGAAGTAATAAGGGTAAAATGGTAATTTGGTCAACTAATTGTGTAAGAAGTCAACTTTTGTAAATTTAAAGGACTAAAGTATAATTTTACAAGAAAAAGTCAAAATAAAGTTTAATTGATAATTTATAAGCCAATTAAAAGATTAAACTGAGAAAATAAGAAAGTAAAGCGCATTTTGGTAATTAAAGGTAATAAAAGGGTAATTGTGGAATAAATGATAAGTTAAAGGATTAAATTGAAAAATTAAGTAAAGATTCAAGTTAAATTGAAAAATTGGTTTTTTAATAGTATACTATTTTTTTTTAAATGAGAAAAACTATTAAGATTAACTTAATTGAATATAATTAGGAAAATATGCTTATAGGGAAGTACTATGATTTTTAGTCACCACTGAATATGTTTAATGCTCAGCACGTAGGATTTACTGCGTGCAGATACTAGTGGTTTGGAGCATGAGTACACAAAGGACAACGGATGTTAAAGAAATAGAATGATTATTTTTGTGGCATGTATATATTCGCTTTGTAATATGAGAACAAAGTTATAATGATAATAGTATTGTATTGTATATAGAAGTGGGTGGATAAGAATTTCAAGAAGTGGATTATATGTATATGTTATATGATAGAGTATATGAATGTGTTATGTGAATGGATATAAACTATTGTGCCTCTGAGAGGCTGTGATATTGTCTATTTTTCAGGAGGTTAGTTAAGAATATAGCCATTATATTGCCAAATTTTTGTAAATGCATAGTAAACTGGACAGTTATAGGTTAGTGATCAATAGAAGTTTTATATGAAAGGAGTTTATTATGTTAACATGGAAAAGCTAATTTGAAAAAAAAAATTTCCGACCAATTGCTTAAGCCGATAAGACTGTTACAGTAAGGGTCTTACATTTTATGGTATCAGAGCATTGGTTTAGCCGGTTCTAAGATCGGAGTGAGAATAAGTATGATTTATCTGTATATATATACATGCCAATTGTAAGTAATAAGGTGTTATGAAAATATAATGTGTACTTGCTCCTTTCTATTTTATAGTGTGAAGATGTCTTTCGAACGAGATAGACAGGTGGGGGACGGTGAAAGCGAAGCATCTATAGGTACTGGATAGTAGAATGCCCCGTAGCAACAAACTTCCTCTCCAACAGTGCCACCTCAGCCCCCATAGCCAGACTTCCTTAATCTTGTGGTCGATTATATCCAGCAATGACTACAAGCAGGTCAGGCTTAGTCCTCCCATACAATTATTCAGGTTCAACCAGCTCCACCTAGAAGGAAGCCTATTTTGGAACAGTTAAAAAGGCTGGGAGCTGAAGATTTTTCTGAAAAAGATCCTTTGGCACCATTACAGGATGAAGATTGGTTGTTCAAAATAAAGAGATTTTTTGAAATCACAAATAGTTCAGCAGAAGAAAAGCTAGAGGGCATAGTTGCTTTGTTACAAAGACCAGCTTTTATTTAGTGGGACTCGGTTAGGAGGCACATCCCAGTGGATCAGTTGACTTGAAATTTCTTTGTGTCTCAGTTTGAGCTTAAATATATTTGATCTGAGTATACATTGGCTATACATGATGCCTTTTGAAGGCTTAGACAGGGTAATAAATCTGTGGCAGAGTATGAGCGTGAGTTTGAGGGTCTCTGTGCCTACCTTGATGAGAGCCAGTCTACAGATATTAAGCTGCGATAGAGGTTCGAAAAGGGACTGCATACTGAGCTCAGACAGATTATAGGGACCCAGCAGTACCTTACTTTAAGAGCTATGGTGGAGGCAGCCATTAAATTAGAGACTATTCAGGCTGAGCAGGCTGAGAGACAATTTCGATTCCAGCAAAAGAGAAGGCAGGGACAGTCTAGTGGAAATGGAGATTAGGGTAAGAAGTCAAAGGGATCTTCTACACCCCGGAGTCGTCCTCCAGTTCCAGCAGGCTGAGGTTGGGGTAGTGCTACTCGTGGCAGAGCTTCAGCTACTCCAGCAGCTAGTACCCCTCGGGATAGAGGCAGTGGCATAGCTGTAGCCTGTAATTATTGTGGTAAATTTCATTATGGGGAGTGCAGATTTCAGACTAGAGCATGCTTCAGATGTAGGTTCAGAGATCATCAGATTAAAGATTGTCTAGCATCACAGACTGCTTTAGCTGCATCTCCAGCATCAAGCACTAGGTCTTCTGCATCGAGAGGGTGTGGTAGGGAAGCTGCCCCTATCACATTAGCTTCTAGACCAGTTAGGCAGTCATCTAAGAGTCAGAGGCGATCTGCAGGCCAAACATATGCTGTTAGAGTCAAAGAGGAGGAGGATGCTCCAGATGTCATAGTAGGTACATTTCTCCTATTATCTGATTCAGTTCATGCATTGATTGATCCTGGTTCGACCCATTCCTATATTAATACTGCATTAGCTCGGGGATAAAGGGATGAAAGAGGTATGCTTGGACCAAGATATCTCGGTGAGTAATCCTCTGGGGCATAGTATAGTGGTAAATAAGATGTACAGACAGTGTCCTATTAGTGTCCAGGGATATGTATTCCTGGAAAATCTTATTAAGTTACCTTTCTACGAGTTCGATGTGATACTGGGGATGGATTGGTTATTCGCCTATCAAGCGACTGTTGATTGTAAAGAAAAAGAGTCATTTTAAAGCTTGAAGATGATCGAGAAATTATAGTGGTAGGTGTGAGAACTGATTTTCTGTCCGATGTGATATCTGCTACTGCAGCTAAGAGGTTGATCAAGAAAGGGTGTGTAGCTTATATGTGTTATGCAGTGGGGGCAAAGAAAAACAGCCCAAAGGTGTCAAAAGTACCTACTATCAGAAAATTTCCAGATGTGTTCCCTGATGACTTATCAGGTTTACCACCTGTCAGGGATGTAGAATTTTCCATTGATGTTGCACCAGGTACTGCATCTATTTCCATTGCTACTTACAAAATGTCACATGCAGAGTTAAAAGAATCGAAGATTTAGCTACAGGAACTGCTTGACAAAGGATTCATCAGACCCAGTGTTTCTCCCTGGGGAGCACCGGTCCTGTTTGTTAAAAAGAAGGATGGGACACTCAGGCTATGCATCGATTATAGACAGCTGAATAAAGTGATCATAAAGAATAAATATCCCATTCCTTGCATTGAAGATTTGCTTGATCAACTGAAGGGAGCGGGTGTATTTTCAAAGATTAATTAAAGATCAGGTTATTACCAGATGGGATTAAAAGCTACAGATGTGCCTAAAACTGCTTTCCATATTAGGTATGGCCATTATGAGTTTTTGGTCATGCCTTTTTGGACTCACAAATGCACCAGCTGCCTTTATGGATCTGATGAACAGAGTCTTTCATCCTTATCTAGATCAGTTCGTGGTAGTTTTCATCGATGACATTCGGGTATACTCCAAGACACCAGAGGAACATGATAAGCATCTACGAATTATTTTGCAGACTCTGAGAGAAAAGCAATTGTATGCCAAATTCAGTAAATGTGATTTTTGGCTGAATAAAGTATCTTTCTTAGGTTATGTGATTTCTGCAAAAGGTATTAAGGTGGATCCTTCAAAGATCGATGCAATTTTTCAATGGAAGTCACCTAAGAATGTGACTGAAGTGAGGAGTTTTCTAGGTTTAGTCGGGTATTATAGGAGATTCATAAAAGGTTTCTCCACTATTGTAGTTCCACTGACTCGACTGTTACAGAAGAATACCAAGTTTGTGTGGACTGACAGATGTCAAGAATGTTTTGAGAAACTTAAAAGTATGCTGATAGAAGCTCCTATCCTCACTCAACCTGAGCCAGACAAGGATTTTATGATCTACAATGATGCCTCTCGAAATGGGCTAGGCTGCATTTTGATGTAGGAAGGCAAGGTGATTGCTTATACCTCCCGACAGCTCAAGACTCATGAGAAGAATTATCCTACTCATGATCTAGAGCTAGCAGTTATTGTTTTTGCACTAAAGATTGGGAGGCACTATCTGTATGGAGAGAGATGTTATATTTATTCTGATCACAAAAGTTTGAAGTATTTGCTTACTCAGAGAGAGATTAATCTCAGACAGAGGCGCTGGTTGGAGTTGATTAAAGATTATGATTGCTTTATCGACTACCATCCGGGCAAATCTAATGTAGTAGTTGATGCACTTAGCAGAAAATTCATGACAAGTAATGTAAATATTTTCAAATGAATTTGTATAAGTGATTGATAAGTATGATTGACTAATAATAATGTTTGCATCTCTTCAAGCTTTGAATGTTAATTTGAGTCTAACATCAGATGGAGCTTTATTAGCTGAAATGCAGTTAAAATCAGACTTTGTGTATCAAGTGAAAATGGCTCAGCAAGAGGATGATCGACTGAAAACTATCATGAATAAGTTAAAAGATGGCAACGAAGGAGACTACTCTTTGAATGAAGATGGAAGCCTTTGCTACAAAAAAAGACTTTGTGTTCCAGATCAAGAAGAATTGAAGAAGAACATCCTTATAGAGGCACACCATAGTAGTTATGCTATGCATCCCGGAAGTAACAAAATGTACTAGGATTTGAAATCTTATTATTGGTGGCTAGGAATAAAGCGGGATGTGGCAGAGTTTGTGAGTAAATATCTGATATGTCAGCAAGTAAAGGTTGAGCACCAGGTTCCTTTAAGATTACTTCATCCTATTTTGATAATAAAGTGGAAATGGGACATGGTCACTATGGATTTTGTTATAGGATTACCTGTTACTCAGAAGAAGAATGGTGCTATTTGGGTGATTATTGATAGACTCACCAAATCTGCTCATTTCTTGCCAGTCCGAATGGATTATCCTTTGACCAGATTGGCAGAAATTTACATTAATGAGATAGTGAAACTTCATGGAGTACCATCATCCATCATTTTCGACAGGGATCCCAGGTTTACTTCCCATTTCTGGAAAAGTCTACAAGAAGCTCTTGGTATAAGACTCCATTTCATCACAACATTTCACCCCCAGACAGATGGTCAGTCAGAGCGGATGATTCAGATTCTGGAAGATATGCTACGATGTTGTATACTAGAGTTTGGTAGCAGTTGGGAAAAGTATTTGTTTCTTACGGAATTTACCTATAACAACAGCTATCAATCCAGTATTAAGATGGCTCCTTTGAGGCTTTATATGGAAGAAAATGTAGGACTCCCCTATGTTGGACTAAATTAAATGAAAAGAAATTGATAGGATCTGACTTAATTTGTGATTCGAAAGAAAAAGTGTGAATTATCAAAGGCAAATTGAAAGAAGCCATGGATCAACAAAAATTATATGCAGATTTAAAGAGGAAAGATATAGAGTTTCAGGTCGGAGACAGAGTTTTTCTGAAAGTATCTCTATGAAAGAAAATTTTGAGATTTGGCAAGAAAGAAAAGTTAAGTCCGAGATTTATTGGCCCCTATGAAGTACTTCAGCGAGTGGATCCAGTAGCTTATCGATTAAAGCTACCTTCAGAGTTAGAGAAGATCCACGATGTGTTCCATGTATCGATGCTCAGAAGGTACAAATCTGACCCTAGCCAAGTAATCACACCAGTAGAAATTCAAGTACAAATTGATATGACTTATGAAGAAAGACCGGTAAGAATTTTGGCTAGGGAGATTAAACAACTTAGGAATAAACAGGTTCCACTAGTGAAGGTTTTATGGCACCATCACAATGTGGAAGAAGCTAATTAGGAACCAGAAGCGACCAGAGATAGCAATATCCTCTATTTTTTGAATCAGATAAATTTTGAAGACAAAATTTATTTTTAGTAGGGGAGAATTGTAATGGCCTCAACGTCGGGCTAATCGTGAACAGTACTTTCCAACAGTGAAAAGTATTTTCGGGTTGGAAATTACCCCCGGAAGTGAAAAATATTTTATTGGACTATCAGAAAGTATTAGTCACTGGTAGTTCGGAGTTGAAATTTGAAGTGAATTTGAGGTCAAATGGGCCTCCAAAAGTCAAAAACACGAAAGTCGAGATTATAAAGGTTTGGGATTTTTAATTGATTTTTTTTATCGTTCTAACTGTTAAAAATAGTAAATTAAGCCTAAAAATTATCAAAAATTACATATGTACTTAAAATAATATGTAGATTATTTTGGTAACAAAAAGTGAATTTTTCGGTAACACCGGTAATGTTGAATCGGATCGATAAAATTGAATTGGACCCGAAATGAACTTCGATTTGGCTGAAATTTTAAGTATAACCTTTTTTAATGTGATATGAATAATGGAATCAAATTTAAAATGATTTGGAGTTGAAAAGTGTGAGAAATTAATTAAGATTGTTTATCGGGTAATTAACGAGCTTAAACTAAAAATAGTTCAAGCCCACTTAGAAACCCAGTCCATGGCTCATTAAAAGGCCATATAAAATGCTGAATCTCCAGATAAATCCAGCAGCTTCATCTCCCTCCTTCAGCTCTCTTTGTGGCTGAACCAACTCCATCAACATTTTCCTCTCTTTTTCTTTCAATTTTCTCCCAAATCCCACCAAATCAAAGCTCAAGAAAGTGATTTCAGCCTCTCTAGAGCACCCTAGCCACCTCTGATCTTTGATTCAAGGAAGAGAATCAAAGAAAATTAAGGGTTAAAGTTTAGGTGTCAATTTTAGGTAAGTTAAATAATTGATTTTAATTTGGTTTTTAGGTGCCTACTACTAGTTTTGGGTGCCTAGAGTTCATTTTTCCTGTTAATTTTAGCATTTGAACTCAAAATATTAGAGTTTATATTGATATTGAATTCGGCCTATGAAGGATTTCAAGAGGAGGAACTTGTTTCAAAGGCCAAAGGCAAATAAAAGGAAGCCTAAGCAGGGATAAGCACAAGAAAAAGGTTTGTGACTAAATAATCCTTTTATTTCCCTATTATTTATGTGAATTTCCTTTAGGTTTATTAAAGAAAAATTTTTTTAATGAGGTATAATTGCAATTAATGTTATATTTATGTAAATGGACCTTAATTATGCTTATTAGGACTTTTAAATGAATTTAAAATGAATGATATGGTGGACTTATAATTATGGCCGAATGGAAAGTTATAGGAAAATTATGAAATCTTAAGCTATTTTAATGTATTCAAGCTTTATAATGATAGTACAAATGAAGATCAATGTCCATAAATTTATATAGAATTTATGAAAATTAAATGAATAATTTTGAAATAAATTTTACTTAGGTATTAATGGAAAAATGTGAAATTACGATGAATTATTGCATAATTTATTGATTAAATGGTGAATTATTATGAAATAATTCACATATTGTGTAAAGAAGACATACTGCAAATATAATGTACTGGTACAGTATTGACAAGTATTGAAAAGTATTGTAAAGAATGAATATTTGAATAATAAAATGAAAATTAAGTAAATTTGTGCCCTTAGAAAGAGTCATGCAGTAAAACTTAGCTCAGGATATAATTAGCTGGTCATAGAAATATCTGTACCATGGTGCAAGTCATGGCGACTTGTTTTACTATGATTGGATCGTTGATCTCCATAGTACCTATCATACGTACTGTTATATGTTCATATATTTTATGAGGACTGATCTTTGGAGGTCTTTTCTCATTTTATTGTGGTCCTATGAGGTCCACGTCCTGCATATCCAGTCTGAGAGTTTTTGCTGGGTCTGTGTTAGGGGCATAATGACAAAAAAATGTTAAAAGTGTAAAAAGAAAGTTAAAATTGAAGTTTAAAATGAAAAAGGACTAAAATAAAAAGAATTAAAAAGTTTAGAGGTAAAACGGTAATTTTTGAAAAGATGAATTTAATAAGTGAAAGTGAGAAGGAAAGAAATAATAAGGGTAAAATGGTAATTTGGTCAACTAATTGTGTAAGAAGTCAATTTTTGTAAATTTAAAGGACTAAAGTGTAATTTTACATGAAAAAGTCAAAACAAAATTTAATTGATAATTTATAAGCCAATTAAAAGATTAAACTGAGAAAATAAGAAAGTAAAGGGTATTTTGGTAATTAAAGGTAATAAAAGGGTAATTGTGGAATAAATAAAAAGTTAAAGGATTAAATTGAAAAATTAAGTAAAGATTCAAGTTAAATAGAAAAATTGGTTTTTTAATAGTATACTATATTTTTTTTAAATGAGAAAAACTAATAAGATTAACCTAATTGAATATAATTAGGAAAGTATGCTTATAGGGAAATACTATAATTTTTAATCACCACTAGGCACGTTTAATGCTCAGCACGTAGGATTTACTGCATGCAGGTACTGGTGGTTTGAAGTATGAGTACACAGAGGACAACGGATGTTGAAGAAATAGAATGATTATTTTTGTGGCATATATATATTCGTTTTGTAATATGAGAGCAAAGTTTTAATGATAATAGTATTGTATTGTATATAGAAGTGGGAGGATGAGAATTTTAGAAAGTGGATTGTATGTATATGTTATATGATAGAGTATATGAATGTGTTATGTGAACGGATATAAACTGTTATGTATCTGAGAGACTGTGATATTATCTGTTTTTCAGAAGGTTAGTTAAGAATATAGCCGTTATATTGTCAAATTTTTGTAAATGTATAGTAAATTGAACAGTTATAGGTTAGTGATCAATAGAAATTTTATATGAAAGGAATTTATTATGTTAACATGAAAAAGCTAATTTGAAAAAAAAAAAAGTTTCCGACCAATTGCTTAAGCCGATAAGATTGTTATAGTAAGGGTGTTACAGTAACCGTTAAAAGGATCATCTTTAAATATGAATTTAATAACATCAAATTCCGAATTAATCAGTTTCGTAAATTAAAAAACCATGATCAAATATCAAAAAAGGCAAGGAAAAAAAACAAGATTTGTTGGTGAATCTGACAACCCACTACAGAAAAACAAAAGCTCACGCAAGTATTTGCCAAATTCAAACGTGGTTTGAGCAATTGAGCGTCGATGATTGTGGGATTGCACTCTTTTTTAGTTCATGAGTTGAATCTTGAAAAGCTATCGCTGTCAACAATTTGTTTTATTGGTGGTAGAATGGCGCCTTAAAATCTAAACTTGAAAAACTCTACAAAATGGTCGGTATTTGCCTAATTAATTATAATTGTTGTTGTTGTTGTTGTTATAAGAAGGATGCAAGTAGTAGGGCACCAATGGCCAATCCTAGGTGTTTACTTCGGATTTGGGAATGCTAAGATAGCCGTTAATTTTGCTTTATTCGCTTCCATTTTCTCCCACTCTTTATTTTTTTTGCTCAATTTGCAAACATTAGGCTGTCCTTGGATCTAATTGTAACCCTACATTTCTGCTTCACAACTTGTACTTCTTTTTTTTTTTTGTCTTATTTTTTTCAAAAAGACAAGAAAAAAAATTGATATGTGATGTAAGCGCATATTGAATGTTTGCACCGCAGCTGAACTGTTAGATAAAAAATGAGTTTTTAATCTAATAATTTAGATAAGATAAGATGTACGCTTAAAATACATATGTACCGCATTAACATTCGTTAGCCATACATATGTACCGCATTAACACTCGCTAGCCATAAAATACGGATGTGAAGTATAATATAATTAGGTTACAATGAAATCAAGGCAAAGCCAAAGTGGAATTAGGCAAGTGTGATTTGTATCATTGTCAAGTACTAGGGCTGACGAAATCATGTTTCACGTTTGTCTGGATCAAAATTGACCGTGCTGAATCAAAGTGGCGGAAGGCTGAACACCCACTTCCAATAACTCGTCAGAAACACCACAAACATCTAAAGATCCCTCTCATACACTGCTGCAACAAGTTCGTTTTTTTCTTTGCTGTGTATCGGGTCTGCGTTATCTTCTCTTTTGATAGAAGAAAGAGAGTGAAGATTTAATACGAAACCATTCTGTTGAGACCAATTTTACAATTGAAATGTCTCCGAGAATCCTTAAAACCAGAAAAAGATTAGTTGTACAATGTTAAAACCAAAATTGAGAGAAGAAAAATCTAATGACAATTGAAAATTAACTTGTCCGCAGCATTAACTAAAAGGAATACATTGCCCCTGTTGAAGAAGAATATACAGGAATACATGAACAATGATGTCCGAGCCATAAATCAAGCCATTCAACTGATAGTTTCTAAAACTGGCAACCGAAACATAACGCAACCGAAATCAAATTACATTCTCTTCCACTGGGGCATTAAAAAAACAAAAAGAAGTAAATTAGCAAACAGGCACCAATAGTCACTCGATGGACTTGTAATAAGATAAGATACAGGATTAGTCCTATTGGTGCATCGGACCACATCACCGAATCAATTACAATTCTTGAACATGGGCGCACAAGCTATAGAAGTTGTTCGTGCCTGGCTCTTAAGGCAAAATGTACAAGCAGCCTCAGCTCCTGCTTCTAAGATATCACCAAGAGATGACACGGTCAAATCCCATTTTATGTTCATATTCTGCCTCTGCTACTTCAAGCATGTACAGTCTCTCTCTTGGTGGCCAATGTCACCACTTCCATTATTCATGAACAATCAATCAACCAGGCCACATTACGCCAAGTATCTGAACAAATTGGGGTTATCTTTGTCCCTCTCAAGGTAGTCTCGCGTGATTAGATCTTCAATCCTCTTTTTAATTGCTTTGAAATCAGGCTGTAAAATTTTAAGTCTGGTTAAGTTGGAAAGATGGAAAGTATGAAACACAAATCATAGAAGAATATAAAATCTGATATAAACCTTAAACATGCGTCCCAACTGCTCAACGCACTCCATAACAAGTTGTTGGTGACCTAAAACTTTCCGACTCTTCATGATGCGTACAATTGAGGCGTCAATAGCATACCGTCTGTCCTTGTCAACATCTTCAATTACTTTCTTCTTCTCATCCACAGGAGGAAGAGGAATCTGAATTTAAACAAAGCAAATAACTCCTTTTTAAAACTCACAACAAGGGTAGTTTGAAGGAAGAATTCCTTGCAGAAGTTCAGAGTACCTTGATCCTTCTCATCTTATCAGTGAACTTGGAGTTGAATTCAAAGTAATCTGTGGGAGATATTGATTTTGTGTTCGGCTCTTTGTTTAGAATCTTGTACTTTGCACATGACAAAGAATGAAGCAGTCTAACAACATCATCATCAGTCAAGTTTAATTGAGTCATGATCTCTGAATAACTCAATCTATCAGAAGAATTGAAAAGCAACAGTGCAGAAGCCTGTTGGAAGAAATAAAAATCGATATATCGTTCAGCAACAAAGAAATTCATCAACAGACAAATGTAAGGCATTAACTCTATTATAGAATTACCTGATAGGTAGTCACAATAAGCTCCATGGTTTTTGGTTCAAACTTGCCAATAAGGTTACAAGTACCCAATGAGTATATCCAGGTAAGCTTTCTGTGTTTAGTTTTTGTTTGATAGAATTCCCGGAAAACTTTCACACACTTGAGCTAAAACAGCAGTAGATAACAAAAGATTTAGTAGCTCTAACAAAAACTAACAATCTGACTTAGAGAAATAGAAAACAAGCATAAATGCATTGAAAACTATAGCACATTAGAAGGCTAGCCCAAACATACCATTTCCCCTGGAAGGTTCAAATCAAAAGACTTGTAACTTGGCCAGAAGCCAGTGGTCAAAACGGTAACTGTCAAGTCAATTCCTGGATTGGCATTTGAGTTATTGCTAAGATACTCCTCAAAGCTTGTTTGGTTCTCCCTTGCTAATGTCAAATCCGTTACCTAGAAGAAAGTTAAATTGGAGCAATAATATCAAGTTAGATAACTAGAATTCCAGATCAATAGAGGAGAATCAATATGGAGTTACCATTCCCTCCATCTTTGAGGTGAACTGACCACCACATTGCTGCTTCAACTTGGTCAAAATGCTTCTCTCATGGTCGTCATTAGCACTCTTATCAAAAAGAAGCCGTCGAGCAAGCTTCTTTCTGTAAGTAACCAGGCAACAATGAAAATTACATATAAGCCAAAATTTTCTCTAAAACATCCAATTAAGATATATTCATCAATAATCAAAGCCCCTTACCTATAAAATTCAGCAAACAAGTCTTTGTCACTAATATAAGCAAGAAGCTTTACTACCTGTTCATCAACAGTGAATGGAATTAAAAAGATAATACAAGATCAAGAATATAGAAATAATCAAATCTAATGATGCGAAAGCAAACCTTTTCTAGTGTTTCCTCAATGGCCTCATCACTCAATTTCTCACTCCCGCCTTTCTTAAGGATATTGTCACAGAAAGTGGCTAATAGTTCTGCACTAGAACTTCCGGCAACGCCCTTGTTGCAGAACACTTCAAAAGCTTCTTTCAAAGCCTGAAGAAGAAGAATAGGAAATTCAAACACAATAAACCATGAACAATGAAATACAAAAAAAGTTCATAAAGTATACCTTGTGGAAGAGAGTGTGGTTCTGAAAACAATCGCTGACATATGCCAAGTACTTGTCATGCAGCTCAATAACCTTCCTAACAAAAACCTGAAGACCAACAGATTCAATACCATTTTAACAGTAAATTCAACTTTCTTTCGAAGAAATTGATATACGTACCTGTTCTTGTAAACCAACAATGTCTTTTTTCTCTGCCTGCAATAAATGAGAAATTTCTAGCATCAGAATCACACGAAAAATGAACTCTACTTAAAATGGCATTATGCACATAAACAGTTATATTTGTAATGAAACAAGGAGTACATGAAACCACATGGATTCACTGCCACCTAACTGATGAGCACTACAAAACTAGAAGCAGCAGTAAGATTAAAAGAAACATCAAGAGCATTTCACATAAGTATCACATACATAGGTGTCAAATTGATAAATAAAATCCGCAGAATCAACTAGTAGTCCATTTGAAGCAAACAAAGGACCAAAACTATGAAATTCTGATAAACAACTAATGAGTGTGCGGCCATTAAAAACGCAATTGACAATGAAGCAAGAATTACATGTTCCCATGACACTAGCAGCAAAGGCTATTGTACACACAGTCACAGTAGCTGTAGCAAACAGAGAAGAAAAGAACAAAAAAACAATGAGAAGAAATAAGGAGGGAGAGAGTGCAGTGGAACAAAATAACTTTTTTAAAACCAGAAGTCAAATTTTGGCCAAAGAATCAAGTATAAATGCAGGGACTTGGGGCATGAATAGGCTAGAATTATAGCATGCGCCATTTGGAGTTCTTTTGGTGTGGAAGTCCTTTTCTTCTTCAATTTTAATTTCATATCACACAGAGAGGGTGGCAGGGAGGAGGAGGGTTGACAGGACACTGGTCACCGTAACACTACTTGAGTTTACTCAGTAAGCAAAGAAATATAAATGCTGAACTTTATCAATTCGACATTTTCACAATCAGTTCACTCGATCTATAAATAATTGCCACCGTCCACATAAATTAATGTTTTAGTACCAATAGGAAAAATCTACCAGCATATCAAATCTAAAAAATGTATAATATGTTGCACTTAATAAGTTACTGCAAGCCATCCCAATGACTTCACAATGCAATGAGAAGCCATGACACATACCTTCTTGTTGCTTGCTGCATCTTCAGCTTGCTTGACCAAAGCTGTGCCTTCAGCAGTAACGTGCTACATCATGGAACAGAAAATGTTTCAGGATAAGTAGATTGAATTATCATTGTATGAAGCTAAAAACAACCATGCTAAAGATATAATATTTGATCCAACCTGCTTAAATATGCTGGAAACCGGATCTAAGCCTCGAGGAATCTTGGAAAATAGCCTGAACATCCGTGATAAATCTTCCACCTAAAAGAAAATTTTGTAATTGATGCCTAGTCTAGAATTATCTAAGGGAAAAAAATGATGACATAACAAAAGAATTATATACCTTGTCATCTCTAAGCAGCGCATGGCATCCAGAGTGCTCCTTTTCAAGCAATTGGTTTGCATATACAGACAATAATTCATGCTGAACTTTCTGCAAAAGGGGGAAAGAAGTTGTAGTAACAATAAGGGAAAAAAAAAAAGGCTTGTAAAGACCTACATTAGGTAATAACTTGTCTTTCAGGATGGAAGTATCCTTGACTTACAGAATTAAGTGGCAAATATATCAGAAACTGAATTTGCAAAATCACTAACCTCCAGCAACTTTGGCTCACTGCTCGAATGCAAGTAATGGGCAACCCTATCTTTCTCCCGTTTTAGGCACTCCTCAGCCTAGGATCACCAAGAATACACATTTAAGACTCAATTAAGACGGGCAAATGATTTTATTCTAGTCAACCGAAAAATTGTATTCTGCTTACTTTTAACATATAGTCTGGACATGAATCTTCCAGAATCCAGTTTGATGCCTTCCGAGAATAATAAGCTGCTGTATCTTTCAGCATGGCTGCTTCAAAGTCATTTTCATAGGAGTCCATCTGCCCCATTCCAATTTCAACGAATATATCCAAAACATTCTTTAATAAAGCTCTATCAATCTGCTCTCCCTCACGCTCCTGGTCAATCTGAATTAAACAATGACATCAATCAATCAAATTCAGGAACTAAGAGAAGACGGTACATATAGCTAAAACAATGAGACCATACCAGAGAAATTACTGCATCCCTAACTTTACCATTTAACTCCTGGTAGACCTGAAAAGAGAAAATGTACACAGTACCTTAAAATGTGATTTTCAAAAAAGCGTCATCATGGAAAATTAGAGATAAGAAAGAGTTATAGAGAGGATTATGATTCAAGAAACAGGGAAATTAGAACATCATTACAAAATAAACAGAAAATAATAACACAAATGTTAAAGGGTTGAACTGTCAGATACCAGATCACGGAAGCAAGTGAGTCCAACTTCGTTAAGGGCTGGAAGTGACCTTCGAGCAATAAAGTAGCGATCAAGGTAATGAAAGAAACGAGAAAGCCACCTAACCATAACTTTATGGTTTGCCCATCTTTTCACAAGTTCTCTCAACATAAACTCGTCATGTTTCTCCCTTAAGGATGGCAATACCTGAACTTGGAAACTTACATCAAAAACTATAAAGATATACTTATCAAAACCATAACAAACTGAAGAAACTAGAAACCAGAAAAAAACAAAAGTTAAACAGAAGCCATTGCTCTATAAAAGGATTTACTTAAAATCTATCATCAGTGACAAAACACAAAAAACAAAAGACATAAACACATAGAAAAACAACCTCAGAGCCTACAGGTGATGGGCTTAAAAAATTGGAAAAATGGATTTTCTCATAAAAATGGAAGTACTACAATATTCCTTCTATGGAGAATCCTCATGTTGAAAATCTCTCAGAGAATATTTAAAGTGCAAACGGTAAGAAGTTCTGGTATTGGAAATTCTTGCCTTGTTTAGCTAAATCGATAGTCAATCCATGAGCATATAAAGAAACAGCAAGACTTCAGTACATGTTATGTGCCGAACGGAAAGATTTTATCCTCCTCTTCTAGTGCAAAATCCTTTCTATTTATTTCCCTAGCAGGCTGGGACCAACTATGCAATCAGTAAATGCCTAATGGTTAACGACCAGGAAAATATTGCAGTTAATTCAGGACAGGTTGGGAATTAGGGAGTAAGAAAATTGGATCCCAATACTGTACCAAAGCCAAATTGACATGATACTGGAGGGAAAAGAGAGAGAGAATGGGAGAAGAAGAAGAAGAAAAAATAGAATACTGTCACGCAGTATATAGAGGCAAAAAAGAAATAAGCTTTGACGAAGTTAATTAATGTATCTAGGAAGCTCAAACTAAACAAAACAGCAAGCCTCCATCAAGAGCACCAATTTCTCAGTGAAGTGTTTCACTCAAGAGGATGATGGAAATGTCGCAGAGATGTTGGAAAATGCTACCATATCCTTCAATTGCATATGCTACAGGCATAGGAGTAGGATGTAATTTGTGCATTTTTATAAACAGATGCCAACAACATTCTAACAAAGAAATGCAAACATAAATGCCTTAAATAAATATATTGAAATTTCGACAAACAAGGAAACAGTTTAAAAAATTATGAAGTATAAAAAAGCCTACAACTCAATTTACATATTCCTCACCATTGAAGTAATGTATTCTTCAAAAGACTCACGGTACTTGTCATACAATTGTTGGGAGTAATCATGAGGAGGCTTCTGCGTACACATGTTGTAGATGGTTCTGTAAAGAAACCAAGGAAAATAAAACCCACAAGCCGCATTAGCAGAACAAGTGTCATCAGCAATCTATATCAAAGTATCGATCACTAACACAAGTATACAGAGGCATAAACGAGAAATGAAGAGGAAACGCATACGTGTAGAGCATCATATAGTCTTCAGAGCTGAATTGTGGTTCGGGCAACCCTTCTAGGATGTTCTTTAGCTTTGTTATCCCTTTTTGCATGAACTCCCATCCTTGCTCGAGGTCAATGGTCTTCCGCTCATTCATCGTCATTATGCCAAAACCCTAATCCCCCAATCTCAATCCCAAAATCTGCAAAATGTTAAATGCAAATTTTCATTACATCAGCAATTCATAAACAAATCAGCATTGCAAAATGTGATCAACTCATATTAAGAGCTTAAAACATAAACAGCTAACTCGAACTCAAGTGAAGATAATTTCAACAACAAATAAGCAATCTCCACTCGTAAAGAGCTAGAACTAATCATCAGCCTAGTAAAACCCTAACCACAATTCAAATACAAAAGGAAAACGATTGCCCCTAAATCAAATGTCAGATACAAATCACAAAACCTCAAGCTCTAAGACCTTATTCATCCAATTGAAAAACGAAAAACCAATTGCAGAAAACATAAAATCAAGTTTCAGGTGGTGATAAGAATTGACACCCTAAATTCTGCAAAAAAAAAAAACTTGCTTACCTTCCGTTATCAGCAATTTATCAGTAAGCAACCAGAGAAACTGGTTGAATCGGTGATGAGATTGAAGCAAATAAGGAAAAACTGGAAAAGGAAGAAGAAAGGATCAAGCAAAAGAGATAGAATGAAAAAACGAAAAGCATAAAGAGAAACAGATAGAGAGATAGAGAGTAAAGACCTGATTTGAAGAAAGGAAGAAGCAAGTGTGGATGGGAAGGAGGGAGAAGAGGTCCGACAATGCATTGATGACGAAGAGGCTGTTGAGGAGTCGAAAGGAGATGTGGCCACTTTCGGGTCTCGGATCCTCTATTATTCATTTCTCTTTCTCTCTCTCTCTTTTTTTTTTATTTTAAATTTTTTTTGTATAATTGAAAAAAATTCAAAATTTATGCAAAAATGTATTAAAAAATAATATTATATTACTCCCTCCATCTCGTATTAATAGTATATTTTCTATTTGTATTTGCATAAATTTTCATTCGTTTCCTTTTCTTATGCTACCTATAATTAATTAGTTAATTTTTTTAATTTCTCTTTAGTTAATATTAATTATTATCAAGCTTTCAAAAATATTAATTATTAATAATAAATATTAAATATTATCCCATTATATATTTAAATTAAATATATTTAATAAACATATGAATAAATTAGTAAACGTATAAGTAAATTATATAATTTTAAGAAAATTAATAACATTTTTAATATATATGTGAAATTAATAGTCTATTATCAATATAGAACGAAGAAAGTATCATTAAAATGTAAATATTTTTTTTACAAATGCGAAAGGTAATTTTTTTGACAATATTTATCTTAAAATTTTATTGCCTTTGAATTATTTCTTAAAAATTTATTTTTGTAATTATTGAAAGTGTTGTTAAACTATTCTTACAAAACATATATATAAATATTAAAAAAAAGTACTAAAATGACTTATTTCAACTCTAAAAACAATTTGAGTAGAAATATAGCCAAAAGCAAAATATTGCATAATGACATTTGAAAATTTTTATTTACTAAACAAAATAGAACCTAAATAAATAAATATACATAAACTTTTCTAAAATTGGAATTCAGCCCATTAATATGGGTTTGCCTTTGCCATGTTATGACAAATTGAACAAGTGCTAATTGTTCTTGATAGAAAATAATAATAATAATAATAATAATAATTCAAAGGTTATATTCAAATGTGAATTTCATATTTATATTCAATTCAGTCCTAAAGATTTAATATAAAACATTAATCAAATCAAAGCATTAAAAAAAAACCACCAACTAAATAATAAAATGCACTGAAATAAATAATAAAATCAAACGTACCATTTGAATTAAATTGAATTCCAAATATAACTTTACTCCAATCCAATAAGATTTTTAGGAAATTATTTTTTTTATGCGAATTGGGGTTTTTCAAGTTAGGTCAAGATGGAATCAATTGCACAAAACATTAAGTTCAACTTTATCGTTATGGGCACCATTCATCATTTACATTTGAGTTTCCAATCATAAGTTTATATATATATATATATATATATCACAATTTAATTTCTTTTTCCTTTCGCATACTAATTAAATGAAAACTGCTTATTTTTTAGATTGATCCTAAAACTCTTAGTAGTAATTAGTGAATATAATTTGATGGATTTTTTTCCAAAGTGAAAATTACTTAAATTTAATTATCTAAATTCACTACTGGATAAGAAAAAAAAAATATTGGGTAGTAAATTATTAAGTATAGTGTTGGGATGGATTGTTCGAAAAATAACTATTTTAATAATTTAATGTTAAAGAAATATGATTTGGTTTGAGGCCTGGGCTTGATCCGGGCCTATGTTGCTTTGTAAGCTTTTTGTCCAAGCCCGGTCCACTAGAGTGATATATATGGATGAATATGACAAAACTTACTGTAACAACAATACGTCACAGCCAATTGTTGACTGCAACGGATATTACCCACGCTTATACACACACACACTTCACAATGTAGCAATGTGGGATCCCGAAGGACCAGTTCCACCCCAGCCCAAATCCCCACCCAAGTCCATACGAGAAGACTCACACATCATTACGGCATCAATTGTTTTTATATGGATGAATATGACAAGATTTACTATAGTAGCGACACGTTATAGGCAATTACTGACTGCAACGGATACTGCCCACGCTTACACACACTCCACAATCTAGAGTGATATGATTGGCATAATTTGAAAACTAATTTGGAAATAATTGAATCATTTTATAAATATTTTTTTCACACAAGAAGAAAATATTTTTTTTTCACACAAGAAGTATTTATATGGTTCTAAAATTAGAACTATAACAGGAATTAATTTACAATAAAGTAAGAAATTCTAATACAAAAATAAATTTTAAATGAAAATATTTACAAATAACAGGAGAATAATAAATATAAATAAAATTAACTTTATATTCAAATCAAGTTATAACAAAATTAACTTTATAATTAAATAAATTCAATTTTAAACAATTGTCCTATTATCAATAAATGCTCGTTTCTATGTATTCGAAGGTTCGGAGATCGAATTTACACTTCACCTCCTTTCTATATAAAAAAAAAGTGCAATTCTTGCAGGAATCAAAAGTAAAAATTTTAGTAGATAGAAATCACATCAAAACTTTTTTCGAGGAATCGACGAGACCCAGTCATTTCTCAGCTATATTAATTTTAAATTACTAATTCAATTTAAAATTACTATCAATTAATATGAAAAATTGACGATATTTTGTTTCTTTGGCCATAAGATTTATTCAGAGGTAAACTGAACTTCCCTAGCAAGTCTAAAGATTTTTTTTTTCTTTTTAAAATATTTCTTCTCAAAGTCTAATTAGTAGGAAGAAGTAATGGCCAAGGAGAAATGGTTGTTTATTTCCAAAAATAGGAAAAATTAAAACCACAATATTGGAAAGAAAGAAATAAGTTTTAAACTCGGGTTGACTCGGGCGGTCGCCGCTAAACCATATAAATATAGAATTATAGCTGTAAGTAAGTATATTAGTTATATATTTTTTAATTTGCAAAATTGTATTATTATCTGAAACATATTCTTGCAGAACAAAAAGAAATTGCTGGGGATACAGTGCAGTGGTAACATAAAATTAAAATAAAATAAATAATTATAATGGCTGATGAAGTAGAAAAAGGGGAAGAAGAACAGCAAGTGGAAGAACAATATGTTGAATATGAAAATAAAAAAGGCCTTGTTAAAAAAGATTTATTCGATTTGGAGGTTGGTGGATCAACTCTTCCTAATACTTCTGAGGTATATATAATTTCTTCTTCTGATTTATAATTGCTTTATATAATCAAACATCAGAAAATTTCTTCATATTTCTCGCATTATTTTAAGGATTAACGTCATTTTTCTCTATCGAAACTTTTTGAAATGTTTAAAAAATGTTTTATTTTTGCTTTTACCCTTAAATTTCAAAAAATGAGAAATTTTTTGCAATATACTTTTCAAAATAGATAATTTGTGCCTTTAAACGTATTAAAGTTGGCAAATTTTATTTTTGCACTGAAGAACACATAATATTGTATGATTGAATATTATATGAAAAGATCTTTTTTTTTTTTTTTTGCTATTTGGAAACTCTAAGAGAAGCGATATTTTTTAACCATTTCCAGCAATTAATGGGTAAAAAGACGACCACAATTAGCCCTTATTTCACCTTTAATAAATTAATACTCAATCCATTTACAAATAAGTATATATTTTTTTTATCTTATACAAAATTAAAGGATCTTGTTTATTACTCTATTGTTTGTACTAGTTTGTCCTTCTTAAAAAAAAGACAATTAATTATTAATTGTATTTTAAAAATTTAACTAATATTTATGATATATAAAGTATATTTAAAAAATTACATTTAAATATACCATATTTTTTTAAAAATATACATTTATTTATAAATAAATCAAAATGGAAAAATCGATATATTTTTTTTCAACTGTGAAAATATCTAATTAGCACTCTCTAAATCGAAAAATTAAGTAATAAAATATAAATAATTGCAGGTAAAAGAATGGGGAACCATATTGAAGCTAGCATTTAAATATTGCGTCCAATAATATCATCAATCAAATCGTTTCTTGAGAATAGCATCATAAGCAAGTATGTCTTGTTGTTCACTACCATGATTGGTGTCTCCATGGTTCTTGGAGATGGCATTCTCACCCCTTGCATTTCAGGTAAAATTTCAAGTTAGAAAGGCAGAATTCTACCTGGCCGAGATTTTCAAGTGTTTTCTCGGGTCAAATCATTTTAGATTTTATGCAGACTTTTAAGTCAACAGTCTTTAAAAAATCAATATTGCGTTACTTGTATATTCACGTCAAAATCATAAATTTTGAATTTAAAGCAATTTCATGAATTAATATAAAATATAGAGGAATATAAATGATATAATCTTGTTGGTCCGATTCAAATTAATTTACAAATAGGGCGTGATTCGGTGTGTCGTGTAATAATGCATGCTGCTATTGTGAATTGATGAATTAAAAGTAAAATAATATTAAATTTTGATTTAACGGTGTATAATTGATGAAACCAAACTACACTCATATACTAAATGAATACTCTTCGCAAGTTGATATGATTTGACTTGTATTTAAATCAAATTTTGGTGCAAATTATCTCCCTCAATCACAAGTAAGTACAAAAATGGAAAACTACTACAGTCCTCACAACAAAGACAGTACCACACACCGATCTAAATATCATTATAGAGAATCAAGTCCTATTTTGACTGATTTGAACCTTTTAATTCAATGAACGCCAAATACGTCACGGCAACCTTATCCATAATCTAAAATTGCCAACTCTAACTTTATTTTTTTTAATTTTTTTGCAGTATTATCTGCAGTAGGAGGTATCAAGGTGGCTGCTGCTGACCTTACAGAAAATGTAATAATGTGGATTTTGGTTGTGATTTTGATAGTATTATTCCAAGTTCAAAGATTTGGAACAGATAAAGTTGGATATACTTTTGCTCCTATTCTTGTGCTATGGTTTGTCTTTATTGCAGCAATTGGCATTTTCAACTTTTTCAAGCATGATCCTAGTGTCATCAAGGCCCTCAATCCATGGTATATTATTAAATATTTCCATACCAGCAAAAAGGATGCTTGGATTTCTCTTGGTGGAGTAGTTTTATGCCTGACAGGTACTATTATATTTTCTAATTATCTTTAATTCTGTTCTATTAAATCCTATTTAATAATCAACCAACATTGATTGATTCAAGTGATTCTACATTTATTTTTTTCAAATAAGTCTCGAGTTTGAATCTTGTAAATGTCAAATATTAATGCTATGAGAATTTTATCTATAGTGGACTGATCTAATTCGAATTGAATAATCCCAACAATTAGATAAAAAAAACCTATTTAGTGGAAAAAGATAAAATACTAATTTCCTTTGGTACTTAAAAAATTTCAGGTTCTGAGGCCTTGTTTGCTGATTTGGGTCACTTTAATATTCGTTCTATGCAAATAAGTAGTTGTGCTGTGCTCGTTCCTTCAGTGTTGCTAGCATATATTGGTCAGTGGGCCTATCTAAGCAAAACATCCTGAAGATGTTGCTTCTGCTTTCTACAAGTCAATTCCAAGTAAGTATAACACTTATTTAGATTAAATTCATACGCAATCATACTTCATATTATATAAAATTTTCCATACATGGCAAATTATGATTGAATTGATCGATAAATACGTGATCTAGGCTGCGTGTACTTACCCATATGTTTGTTTTCTGCAGCGGCTTTGTATTGGCCACAGTTTATTGTAGCAGTATTAGCAGCCATAATTGCTAGTCAATCATTAATATCAGCTTCCTTCTCTATAATCCAACAATCTGTAGCACTTGGGTGTTTTCCTCGAGTTAAGGTTATTCATACTTCTCCAAAATATGAGGGACAGGTTTATGTTCCTGAAATCAATACTATTCTGATGATAGCTTGTGTAGGAGTCACTCTTGGCTTCAACAACACATTGCAAATTGGCAATGCATACGGTAAGAGGATTTTAATGAATTTTATGAATAGTGCAGTGGTGTTATTTTATCTCTTGAATTCTTGGCTTGTTCCTCATTGACATAATTTTAATTCTTGACGTGATTCTTGCTGGAATTGCCGTGACATTTGTTTTTGTAATTACATCTTCATTTCTAATTCTAATTATGGTAATGATATGGAAGACAAAAATAATCCTGATAATCATCTATGCGCTAACAATTGGTGTTATAGAATTAATGTTCTTGAGCTTTACGCTCTACAAGTTCACCGATGGAGGCTACCTTCCTCTATTCTTTGCCCTGGTTCTCGTAGTGATCATGTTCATATGGAATTACGGGTACAGAAAGAAATACTTTTATGAACTTGAACACAAAATTCCAGTAGAAAGACTCACAGAAGTGATCTCCAACGACAAAATTATTTGAGTTGAAGGACTCGGTTTGTTCTATACTCAGTTGGTTCAAGGCATAACTCCTGTATTTAATCATTATATTTCAAGAATCCCTGCACTGCATGCAGTTCTCTTATTTGTTGCAATCAAGTCCTTGCCCATCAGCAAAGTCCCCTCCGAGGAACGGTTCTCGTTTCAGCGAGTCAAGCCTGGCGAGCCAATTTTTTGATGCGTAGTCAGGTATTGTTGGAATTCTTGAGATGGACAAAATGAATTCATCGTTGCAAAGTGCTAAGTATATATACGTACCTATTTATAGACTTACAATTGACACATCAATCAGATAATTGAGTATTGATTTTGAATCAATTCTCAACAGGTATGGATACGTGGATGCGAGGCAGGATCAAGGGTCTTTCGAGCGAGTATTGGCAGATGAATTGAAGGACTTCATAAGAGAAGATGGGGGGGAAGATGTGCAAAGAGAACTGGAAATGGTTGATAGAGCATTGGGTGAAAATGTTGTTTATTTGATGGGTGAAGGTGAGGTTGTAGCTGCGAAAGGATCGAGCTGGGTGAAGATATTGACTATAGATTATCTTTACAATTGGTTAAGTAGATGCACTAGCAGCCTGATGAATATTTCTTGGTTCCGCGGAGGCATTTACTCAAAGTAGGGATGAATTAGGATGTTTAAGCAGCACAAATTTCTGAAGTAGATGAACTCGAAAAAAGATGTTAGCGTTGACGAATAATGATCTTCCAAAGTGTTGTGATTTATTTGATGTCTTAGTTTTCTATTTTTCAAAGCTCAAAATGGTTCTTTTACACAATGGTATATTTGCTTAATATATCGCCATTGCCAATAGTACTGCCTTAGCTGTTGAGCTAAATGTATGCACATATTTTTCACTTTCTGTGCTACTAGTTTTTTTTTTTTTTTGGTACAAGATGGTGAGCTCTGCTCAAAAACTAACTCACAAAAGCAACTTCCATAGAGTCATGGGTGAGCCACTGCCCTATTCCAGCAGGAGAAGCTGACAAGGGATAATAGCCTGGAGGAAAGCCATGCCCAATATGCGCGATCCAGTCAGCTGCACAGTTTGCTTCACGATAAATATGCTAGAAAGAAATGATTTGGAAATTTTGTGAGAGGATCCGGATGCTGTTAATGAGAGGAAGATAAGAAGGATGAATTTGGCCCCTTCCACAAATCATGTCTATGGCTTCTTTGTTATCACCTTCTATGATCACCTTATTAATTCCTTCATTCTTTGCTGTGAGCAACCCATAATAAATACCCCAGATTTCAGCCATGAGGATCGGACAAGCTCCAATATTAGCCACATAACCTGAATACCACTTACCCCATTGATTCCTCAGAAGGCCTCCACAGGCAGTACTTCCATTCCCAACAACCGAAGCATCTGAATTGATTTTTATGAAACCAGAGGGAGGACATGCCCAGATGGCGCATTTGTCATCATTTTTATTGTCCCCAAGAGAGTTCATTTGAGTAAAAGTTCTATGACAGTGAGTAGCATAACTCATAACATCTTTAACCAATAGGGCAATAGGCTTATGCTTACCCTTGAAAATAAAGTCATTTCTATGTCTCCAAATATTCCAACAAGCAATAGCAAAGAACTCTGGCCATCTGGTCCCCTCAATTAGCAACTGGTGCTGTTGAACATTAAATTTTATCCAGCTCTTCAAATCTTCCGACTCCCAAAAAACATGGGGAAGGTTGGCAGGGGCACAGAGGTTCCAGAAGCAAAAAGCAACACAACAGTCCCTAAGGATATGAAATCCATTCTCATTTGTATGCCCACAGATAGAACAAGCAACAGAATCAGTAAAATGTCTGCGTTTTCTCTCCGAGTTCGTCATGACTCCGTTGTTAAGAAGCAGCCAAAGGAACGTCTTAATCTGCTGAGACACCTTAAGCTTCCAGATGGCATCCCAAACAGTGTCCTTGACTGTTAGCAAATTCTCACAAAGAGAATAGTAGGCGGACTTGATGGTGAAGTCACCGGAGGAAGATAAATCCCAAAAGACTGAGTCCTCGTCAGCCATGGTTCTGGGTGGGCAAACAGCTGCCACCTTAAGCAGGATATTAAGAGGAAGATAATCAGCAAACTTATGCCATAGCCATCCATCATTATTCGCAGCACATTCAGCCACTTTGCTGTCAATCAAATCAGTAGGGATAGGGTGAGAGGCCGGATGAAAGAGAGGAGAATCAATCCCAGGAACCCATCTATGAAACCCGAATTTGGTTTTCTGACCATTATCAATAATCCAAAAGGCATGACTAGTAATATTGCTCCAATTTTTGCAGATACCTTTCCACAAAGGAGTAGAGTTCCGATGGGCAAAGGGATGGTTATTAGCAAAATGCTGAAATTTGTACTTGGAGGCGAGAACTTCAACCCAGAGTTGGTGAGGCTGAGTAAGCAGTTGCCAAGCAATTTTCATTATGAAGGCTGCATTCAGCTTATTTGAATCCCTAAACTCCAAGCCTCCACTATTCTTCAATTAAGAAACTTGGCTCCAAGGCACAAGAGCAGGCTTTCGAATATCCTCCGTTCCTCCCCAAACAAAGTTACGAGAAAGCTTATCAAAGTCCGCGCACAGAGAAGAAGGAATTACTGAAGTTTGCATGATATAGGTGGGCATGGATGAAAGAACTGATTTAGAAAGAGTAATTCTTCCTGCCACCGAAATGTGAGAAGAGTTCCAACTAGTCAGCTTACTTTTCATGCGATCCAAAACATAGGAGTACTGTTTCCGAGAGACTCTCGAATGTAACAAGGGCATACCAAGATATTTCCCCAAATCAGCTACTTCTTTGAATCCCAAGTAAAGATTCAACTCCCTGCGAAGTGAAGAGTTCACATTTTTGGAGTAGAAAATATTAGTTTTCTGAGCATCGACCTTTTGTCCTGAGCTTGAACAGAAACAGTTAAGAACATCAGTAATTTGCTGCGCCTGCATGACATTGGCTTTGGCAAAAAGAATAAGATCATCAGCGAAAAAAAGGTGACTGAGCAAGGGACCACCCTTATTTAATTGAATAGGCTTCCATAAACCACTGCTAACAGCATCATAGATTCCATGGCTCAAGCGCTCCATACAGAGAACAAACAAATAAGGAGAGAGAGGGCAGCCTTGTCTGAGACCTCTATTGGGAACGAAGGAAGCAGACAAGTCCCCATTCCAAATTAACTGCATAGAAGAAGTAGTCACACAATGCATGATAACCGAAATAAGAGTATTAGGAATGCCAGCATCATCCAAAGTTTCCTTAAGGAATTCCCAGTTGAATCGGTCATAGGCTTTTTCCAAGTCCACTTTAATGGCCATGAGACCTTCTTTTCCTTTCTTGTTCTGCATAGTGTGAATGACCTCCTGGGCTATGACAATATTTTCTGTAATATGACGCCCCGGAACAAAGCTCGTTTGAGTTGGTCCAATCAAAGAGGGCATGTAATATTTCAGCCTATTAGCAATTGTTTTAGTAATGACCTTGTAAATAACCATGCAGAGAGCAATAGGACAAAATTGAGATAAGTTCTTGGGCACCTCTACCTTAGGAATGAGGCAAATAAGGGTCTTATTCATGGAGGGATCCATATAACCACCATTCAGAATGCCTTTTACTTCCCTGCAAACATCCGTTCCAACCACATTCCAATGAGACTGGTAAAACCCTGCATGAATCCCATCATGGCCAGGAGATTTCCAAGGTTTCATTCCATGAAGAGCTTCCCAAATCTCATCATTAGAGTAGTCCTTTACAAGAGAATCAGTTATATCTCTTATAGAAGGGTACCGACCACTAATATGATAAGGGGAATGATCCTTACAATCATCAGTGTACAGCTGAGAGAAGAAGCTAACTGCCATATAACACAGGTGAATGGGGTCATCCTGCCAAACTCCTGCAAGAAACCAATTCTATTGCGTCTTCTTCGTCGCATAGTTCTTTGGTGGAAGAAAGAGGTATTTTTGTCACCCCATAGAATACCCTCACTTCTAGATTTCTGGTGCCAAAGCATCTCCTCATGAAGAAGGGTGTGATCAAGATCCATCTTCAGCTCAAGTTCCAGTTTTTCAAGCTTAGGAGAAGTTCTATGAGCAAGAATTTTCTGAACCCCAGCAATGCGAGCTAGGAGAGTCCTCTTTTTATGAAAAATGTTACCAAAGACAGAATAATTCCATTGCTTCAATTTTCCAGCAAAGTTGCTGACCTTGTTCATAAAACTGCCATCAGCGTTCCAATTATTTCTCACAAAATCAGGGAAATCTGAATGTGTGAGCCACGCTTGGAGAAAGCGAAAAGGCCTAGTGCCTTTGGAGGGAGAGGCCCTGTTGAGCTTAAGCAACAGAGGTCTGTGGTCTGAGGAAATACGGGCTAGATGCAAGATATTAGCTTCAGGGAATTGGTGGATAAAATCATTGTTGCAAATACCTCTATCAAGTCTTTCTTGCAAGGTGCCTCTCTTCCAAGTAAAATTCGGCCCTTTATAACCCATATCAATCAGCTTAGCATTATTGAACCAGTTTGAAAAACCTTTGCAGATACTAGACCTATTAGGAGAGCCACCTTGTCGCTCATTAGCATAAAGAAGGGAGTTGAAGTCCCCTATGAGAAGCCAAGGACCTTTAGTGTTGAGGTTGATATGATGCAACCGTGGCCAGAGTCTATTGCGTGCAGAGATTGCCGGATGACCGTATATGGCAGTGAAGAGCAGCTTCAGATTGTCATTAGCTGAAATTCTCATGTGAATGAATTGCATATCATTACATAAAATCTCCACTTGCCACTCTTCTTTCCAGAGCACCCAGATCCCGCCACTAAAACCGGTAGCTTCAATTCTGTGTGATAGAGGGAGACCAATTTTGGAGATACATCTGTCCGCTTGTAAACCGCTAATACGAGGTTCCAAAAGCACAATCATATTCGGGGTATGATTTTGGATAAGGCATTTAAAGGTTTTCAAAAAAGAAGAGCTCTTAGCTCCTTGGCAATTCCAAGTTAAGATCATCATCAAGAACAAGGAAAACAGAGAGAGAAAGACTAATCTCGTAAGTAAGGGTCAAGTGGCCCTTCATCCTCAGATAAATCATCTGATCTCACACTAGAAGCAGCATTTCCTTTTTTAGAAGCAAAGCTATCAAAATTCATAGTAGTCGTACCTGTGTTAGCTTCCAGCATGCTTAAATCAGGTGGTCGACTCTCAAATTGTCCAATTGGGCGGCTGTCATTTGGGGCTGCCTCCAGAGTTTTCATCGAGGAAGCAGTCCCAGATGGAGATTTCTCCATTCCAGTTTTTCCCATCATAGAATGTTGCTCCGGATTAAGGGTTGAAGGTAAGCTTACCAGGCTATCTTCACTCTGGTATCTACTTTTGAATTCAAAAAAATCCCCAAACACCATTTTATTTTTTTCTAGGTGGGACTCCTTTGGCTTGTTAAGTTTACCACGTGATAATTTACCTTTGCCAAAATCCCCTCTCTCATGTGATAATTGACTTCTGGTCCCACGTGCCTTAAAGAGCCCCTCCTTTTCCTTATAATGGCTAACTGCCAAGATATTTCCCCGATTTGGCTGATTCTCTTTATCTGCGTTATGCTCTCCTATAATCTCGCCATTATCCTCATCTAATATGGCAAATCTAGATCCTTGATTCTTGGCTCCTAAAATCGTGCCTGTACTGGTGGAGTTGTTTCTGACATTCCTTTTCCGCTTCTCCACCACCATCCAGGTGCCATACTGCCCTGAATTTTTCGAAGGAGCTTCCTCAGTCGCCGCTGCATTGCTATCCGTATGGTTGTCCATTGTTTTCTTATGGGGACAGAAGGTATCTATGTGACCCACTCTACCACAATGGAAGCAGACTTCCGGGAGGTTCTCATATTCCACCCTTTGAATCTCTCCATCTATCTCAATCATGGACACCAGAGGACTTCTCAGATCAACCGAAACTGCCACTCTAGCAAATTTCTCCCTATGCAGCTCGCTAGTATTATAATCAATTTTAGCTACTGGACCAATAGCTTCCACAATAGCAGTCAGGACGTTACCTGAATAGTACTGAAGAGGCAATTCAGGAAGGCGAATCCAGACAGTGGTTTGCTCCACTCCATTGTTAGCCACTCTGAAACGTGGACTCCATTTTTGCACTAAAAGGTAGGCTCCATTCACCACCCAGGGTCCCTCATATAAGGCTCGTTTATACTCATTCTCATTTGAAAATTGCACTAGAAAGAAGCCTCTTCCTATATCGAGAATTTTAACAGCAGAGAGCTTCCATAAACTCTGGAGCCTGGAACTCAATGCTTTATAGCCAATCGTTCTCCCAAGCAGGCTTACAACCACCGCATTTCCAAGAGTAGAGGCTAGTTTTGTTTTTAACCCATCAGAGAAGTGCACGACAGGAATATTACCAGTCCTATCAATGTTAACATCTCCTGCATCTAGGTTGATATCCATCGAATCAAAAACCTCTTCCATTGAGGTTTCCATAAACGCCCCGTTCACTAGGCTATCCTTGTAACCAGCGTCGCCAGAAGACTCAGCTCTACGCTTTACCTTCTTTGTGGCTCTATCCGCGTCTGAAGGAGGAACAAAACGCTCTTGATTAGAGAGAGTCTCCATTTTTCTCTTGTGCTACTAGTTTATTAGTGTGGCCATCAGACCAATTTTTGATGGTTAAATATATACCGATATCTTCATTTATGCATATATAATTCTAAATTCAATCTGAGTTTGAAAAATGTAATCAACAAATAAATTAATTATATTAAGTGAAAAAGGATTTCGGCCCTATTTTCTAATTAAATATCCAAAGGACCAAAGGCAGTCTGCCAACAAATACACATAGAGCCGACTACGTTGAAAAAATACCCTAAAGGCAATCTGCAAAGAAATACATGAGGCTAGACTAAGTTGAAAATGAGTTATCATATTATTATCCGAAAATGATATGTAATATGAATTTATTATCCAACAATTGCAGTCTCATTTCATATATTGATAATTACAATTTTGGCTTGCTTTTCTTTTATTAATTATTATAAGATCCTTTCATGTCTTGGATTTATATGGATATATGTCTAATTATTGAAGTTGAATTAATTATGGTCTAGATAAACCCAATAAATATCAATTATAAAATAATATATTGTCTGATTTAGATATATACAATGTAATTCCACCAATGAAATTTTGAGTAAGTTACGTTAGATTAATAATCTAGGTTGAATTTTATATTGCAAGTTGCATGAGAGCTTTATCATATCAAAGAGATGGCCATTAATAAATCTCTTTACACCGTTTTCTTTCAAGAGCGAATTTAAAGAACAAATTAGTGAAAGAGAAAAAGGTATAATTCATGGAGATGGAGTCATCAAGAGAAGCATTTAACTTTGGAAAACCTATAATAGTTCCAAGTGTTCAGGAGCTGGCTAAAGAGTCACTTGTTAAGATCCCACCTCGTTATGTAAGATCAGATCAGGACCCTCCGATTATTCCCAGCGATGGGTCTTTATCAGTTCCTGCCATCGATCTTCAAAGATTGATTCTTGGCAATGGAGACTCCATGGATTCTGAGCTTCAAAAGTTGCATTCTGCTTGCAAAAACTGGGGCTTCTTTCAGGTATTTATACACAAAAGCATCTTTCAGGGTCTGACTGTGATACGAACTGAAGAACTCACAGTCCTGACCCAACACTTTAAACCACTAAGCTGAAACTTAGGATTTGACTCTTTTCATCGCTATTTTGCTAGGAAAGTTGTTTGTTGCAGATTGCTGTTGCTATTTAGTGTATTTTCTTGCAGTGCTTATTGGTTCAATTTTGCAACCTTTGCATGTGATTCTTGCATTAATGCAATTGAATTTTGATTAAAACTGTAGGTTGTTAACCATGGAGTAAGCAGTAGTTTCCTAGAAGAATTCAAATCGGAAGTAGAAAATCTCTTCAAACTTCCTTATGAAGAGAAGAAGAAGCTTTGGCAGAAGCCAGATGATGCTGAAGGTTTTGGGCAACTTTTTGTGGTATCGGAGGAGCAGAAGCTAGATTGGTCAGATTTGTTCTGCATGAAAACATTTCCTCTCAGTGTCAGGAACAATGCTCTTCTTGACAAGCTCCCTCTAAAGCTTAGGTTTGCTTTACTATTGTCACTTTACACACTTGAAATTGGCACCTAAACTTATATAATAGGTATTCTTTTATTAAGATCACATGAATTAAATAAAGAAAATGCATGTGCTAAAGAATTTCAGGGAAACAGTAGGTATACTTTTGTCAACGTGATGAAGTAATGAATGTACATTACCAAGTTCAAGTTTAATGGACTCAAACGAATAATTTTAACAAGTTTAGAGCAAAAATTGAATTTATCCTTATTAAGACCCAAAGTTTTGTTACAGAGAAAGTTTGAAACTTTACTGCGAGGAAACAAAAAAGCTAGCAATTCAAATATTGGAGCAAATGGCAAAAGCTTTAAAGATGGATAGTGTGGAAATGAAAGAGCTAGTTTGTGATGGATTGCAATCAAAAAGAATAAATTACTATCCTCCATGTCCAGAACCAGAAAAGGCCATTGGTCTTGCTTCTCATTCTGATGCTGATGCTTTAACAATTCTGCTTCAAATTAACGAAACTGAAGGACTCCAAGTTAGACAACATGGCAATTGGCTTCCCATTAAACCACTTCCAAATGCTTTCATTGTCAATCTTGGGGACACTATGGAGGTATATATTAGTGTTTCATCCCATACTTTTATTACAAATCAAGCCGATTCACCAATTTTATATTCAGTCTGCAGCAGTGAGAACAGTAGTATATTGATTAAAATATCAATATTATTCAGTATTAGTATGCATAAGGCCCATGATTTCGCAAAATGAAACCTATTTTTAACTTAGCCATCAGATTCAACAAGTGCAATACTTGTTGCAAGACTTTTAGCCAAAAATTAAATCTGGTCGAAATTCATTACATTTGCACGTAGAAATTTATTTGTTTGGAGTGACCATGAACAACATTTAATTTATTTTTTGCAGATTGTGAGCAATGGTGTTTATAAGAGCATCGAGCATAGGGCAACAGTAAATTCAAGGAAAGAGAGGCTTTCAGTGGCAACATTTTACTGTTCAAATCTAGACTCTGTGGTAGGCCCTGCAATTAGCCTCACTGGGCCTCATAATCCTCCAATTTTTCACCAACTCCCATTGCACGACTACCTCAACGAATTTTTTGTTCGGAAATTGAATGGCAAGTCATTTCTTGACTTCATGAGAATAACAAATTCTCAAAAATAATATATCTATTGATATATAGTTGCCCTATGGAGGCAATCTGATCACTATAAAACTTAATAAGGTTTCAATGTACTTTTATCTTTAATGAATAGTCCAGTCTTTAATGAATGGTGGCTATTGGCAAAACGAAGATTGACTTTTTTGAGCAGAACTTAAGTTTATTTGACTATTGACTTCTAAGGATTAGCATTTGTAATCATACATACGAAAGCTCTTTTATGTTTTGAAGACTGTTGTATATGCAGAAATTCTCAAGTGGATATTTTTTGGTATAACTACTGGTATTATTTAGTTCGAATCAGGCTAAACCACTATAAGAGTAAAACTTTTTTAATATTAATTTTCACTATTTACAAGACTTGAAACAAATATCAAACCATTTAAATTAATCAATATTGGTTTGTTTCTGATATTTTATTATTTTCTATGAAAAATTAAAAAAAAAAAACAATGTTTTCATTCAAAAGAGAATTACCAAGTTTATTAGGAAAGTCTGAAAAATAAAAAGAGCAAGTAAAAACGCGTTCTGAACTATTAATTGAAAGCAGATTACTAGATTAGCATCACTAACAGTGCTTAATTATCCAACCAAATGGGGATTAATTATATCTTTTTAAATTTGATAAAATAACAAAAAATTATATTAATCATCCTCAATTATACGGTTAAGTTCGTAACCGTGTCAAAAGATTGGCATTAACAATTTTCTCTTGTATAAAAATAAATTTTAAATCAAATATAAATATTTTTGGAGATATTTTATTTATATGGTAATTAAATGCCTCAAAAAAAGAAATATATTTGAAGTGCCTCTTCGGTCTATTAATTCTTCCCTTCATCTTTCTTACTAATTGGCTTCTTTTCATTAAGAAAAAGATCAGTGGTTCTCATACATTAATTTCTGATTAAGGAAGATCAAGCAAGATTAAAGAAAATCAAAATTCCATCCTTAAAGCGGTATTTTATTCGTTTCTTTAGTTATATATATGCATATTCTTTTTATTCTTGATTTATTGTTAAATCGATACTTGTAGAGATATTTTGAACTTAAATATAGTTCAAACCTGTATATATAAAAAACAAAAAAAATAAAGCTGGTCAAATTGGAATATAATTTTCTTTCCAATTTCTTTAAGATTTATGAACTATTGTTTTTTTTTAATTCTAATTTGTAATAAAACCAATTTTTTTTGTGCGTGATTTAATTTTCCAAGTTTTTTTAAGAGTTTAATCAAATCTGAAATTTCGAAATAAAAATCAAAACAATATCTAAGTTTGATTTATATTTAAAAAAAAAATTGGATAAGCTCCTAAAACTAATTTTGCTAGTAGGATAAAACCAGAGCACAACAATGGAGAAAGAAGCGCTAGAAGAAGTGGAGATGGAAGAAGAAATTAACCATCAAAATCAAAATGGAAATGGAAGAAATCTCATGAAAAAGGATTTATTTGATTTGGAGGCAAGTAGGGTTCCCACTCTTGGCCATGATACTACTAATAAGGTACGTACTATCATAAATCTATTTATTTATTTATTATAATTCATATATAATAACTATGTTTAATTGATCTTAATTAATGCAGAAAAATTACATATCCATCTTGAAGCTTGCATTTCAATGCATTGGAGTTGTTTATGGAGATTTAGGAACTTCTCCATTGTACGTATTGCCTGGAATTTTTCCTGATGGAGTAACTCACACAGATGATTTACTTGGTGTTTTATCCATGATTTTTTACTCAATTGTTATAATCACCTTGATAAAGTATGTTTATGTGGTCTTGGCTGCCAATGATAATGGTGAAGGTAATTCAATTTCGAGCATCGTACGCATGTATATGATTTTATTAATGGACCGAGCTGATAATAAAATGGCTGCAGGAGGGACATTCGCCATATATTCCTTAATATGTAGGCACTCGAAGGTGAGCATGATACCGAATCAACAATTGGAGGACATACACGTATCGAATTACGAGTTGGAGACCCCAAATCGGAGGATGAAGATGGCTTCAGCTGTCAAATCCCTTCTTGAGAATAGCTATGTAATTAAGTTTGGACTTCTAATTTCGAGCATGCTTGGAGTTTCCATGGTCCTTGGAGATGGCATTCTCACTCCATGCATATCAGGTACAAATACCAAAAAGTCTTGGCTGGTTTGAATTGTTGATTATTTTTCGACTCCAAAGTACACAGTCTTGACTGATCGAATTCATGGGTGCAGTTTTATCAGCAGTTGGAGGTATAAGGGAGGCAAATGACAAGCTAACAGATACAGCTATAATGTGGATATCAGTGGTGATTTTGATATTTTTGTTCCAAATTCAGAGGTTTGGAACACACAAAGTTGGGTACAGTTTTGCTCCAATCCTAACACTATGGTTTGCTTTTATTGCCTTAATTGGAATTTTCAACATCTTTAAGCATGAGCCCGGTGTATTAAAGGCTGTGAATCCATGGTACATCCTCAAATATTTTATCACAAATGGAAAGAGTGCTTGGATTTCTCTTGGAGGTGTAATTCTATGCCTAACAGGTTCTGAAGCTTTGTTTGCTGATTTGGGCCATTTCAATGTTCTTTCAATTCGATTAAGCTCTTGCTCTATTGTCATCCCTTCTATAATTATAGCCTATTTTGGCCAATGTTCTTATCTTTACCATCATCATCATGATACTCTCCAAGCCTTCTACAAGTCAATTCCCAGTAAGTTTGTTCTGCGTACCTTTAACTCAATTTTTTACTCTGTTTATGAATAGAAGTATGAATTAGGCATGGCCGATAAATGTTTTCAACTTGGTTTGTTCGGTGACAGAAACAATGTACTGGCCACAATTTGTTGTGGCTGTTTTGGCAGCCATCATTGCTAGCCAATCATTAATTTCAGCTTCCTTCTCCATCATCCAACAAGCTGTGGCTCTGGGGTGTTTCCCTCGTGTTAAGGTTGTGCATACATCCTCGGAGTACGAGGGACAGATTTATGTTCCTGAGATCAACACTATCTTGATGTTGGCTTGTGTAGGAGTCACTCTTGGCTTCAAGAACACTTTGCAAATTGGCAATGCTTATGGTAATTAATTAGCAAACAATCTTAATTTGTCTTATAGTTTTTCGTTAATTAGATGATTAACTTTGGATAATCTTGCAGGAATTGCTGTTGCATTTGTGTTCGTAATCACATCTTCATTTCTGGTTCTGATTATGATCATGGTATGGAAGACAAACATCATCCTCATCGTACTCTATATCTTAACAATTGGAGTTATAGAGCTATCATTTTTGAGCTCCACACTTTATAAGTTTGTTGATGGAGGGTTCCTTCCTCTACTCTTTGGCTTTGTGATGGTATCCATAACGTTCATGTGGAACTATGGCTATAGAAAGAAGTACACATACGAGTTGGAAAACAAGGTTGCAGTAGCAAAGCTGACCGATATAATCTCCGATCTGAAGATTCACCGAGTTGGAGGATTCGGGTTGTTCTACACTCCATTAGTCCATGGGATAAGCCCTATATTCACTCACTACGTGTCGAGTGTCTCTACTCTTCATTCGGTTGTTGTCTTCGTATCGATCAAGTCCTTGCCGATCAACAAAATTCCTATCGAGGAACGTTTCTTGTTTCAGCGGGTAATACCCCAAGAGATGATGTTCCATTGCATTGTGAGGTACGGATACAAAGACTCGAGAAAGGATCAGGAATCATTCGAAGTTCTGATGGCCGAGCAATTGAAGGCATTCATTCGAGACGAAGTTGGGGATGCGTATGAGGTGGAGAAAGAGTTGGGGTTGATTGATGAAGCATTGAGAGATGGTGCTGTTTATCTAATGGGAGAAGGTGTTGCGATGGCTTCGAATGGATCTTCATTAGTGAAAAGATTAGCAATTGATTATCTTTATAATTGGCTAAGTAGGTGTGTGAGACAGCCTGATGAAGTGTTTTTGGTTCCTCGTAAGCATTTGCTCAAAGTAGGCATGACTTATGAGGTTTAGTTAAGGATTATGCAAAGGTTATTTGTTTCCTTCTCTGCTTGTTTTCTGACTTATTTTAAACGAAATTTTGTTGGGATTAAATGATTGAGTATTGTCTGTTCATATTTTTTTAATTTCCTTGTTTCGGTTCTAAATATATATACATATGAAAATATTTAGAACCAAAATAAGGAACACACTTGATAAATTAATCGAATATCATATTATTCTCAAATTTATAAAATATAAAAATATCATATTATTGGCTTGAGTTTTTTTTTTTCATATATATGTACATTGTTTTGGATTATTAGGTTAATTTGACAAAAAAAAAAAGAACCAAATTATGGCAGATTTTTTTTTTAATTTAAATCAAATCCTTAAATTATTCATGAGATAATCCAATAATAAGCAAAATACTAGTGATTATTTTACCTACACTTAATAATAACAGTTTGGATTTATGATATTCGATTAATTTCTTAAATTGAACATAGATAGAAATTGGACATTAGTAAATTTGTAGAACATTAGAAATATTCTAATTCCCAAGAAACACAATTATATTATGCCGTACGGCAAAGAAGGATATGATTGGCTTATGTTTACAATGTAATATCTTTGTGTCTCCCACCTTGTCTGTCTGTCATTTTCTCATCTTGATGCATCTTTCCATGTGTGACCACAAATACTTTGATGGAAATTTCTTTAACATTGTAAATCAATTTTTAGGTGTATGTAAAGTTGGATTGCCTTTAGAAACCCTAATCTAAAAAGCTTCAAACTTTTTACAACTCCAAGAAACCCTAACCCCAGTTACATAGGTCGACTCCCTATCCAAGAAAATACAGTAATTCTCAACGTGCTCAACGTTTGAAATTGTCTTTTATATATGTTTAATTTGTAATTAATTACAACGTCTAGTTTCTTAATCATTTAAAATTACTGGTGAACCTCCAATTCTCAAATTTTTTGTTGAGAAAAATTCTAACTATAAAGTATTCTAACGTTTTTGTCAACATCAACTCATATGGATGCTAAATGGATGTCTTCCCATATAAAATAATACTTGAATAAAAGGAATTTGTTCTTTTTCTTTTGGTAATTAAAGGGGACTAATTAAAACTCAAACCAAATATAATTCAATTTTTTTTAATTAAAACTCGAACCGAATATGATTCAGTCATTTTTTATTAAAACTCGAACCAAATATGACTCAGTTATTTATATTGTCTTCAAAAAAAAAAGTTAGATGAAAATGAAGAGAGAAAATAACACTATATCGCATTGGAACCGAACTCAAGCTTATATGTTGAAAAATAAGTAAAGAAAATCTCAAGATTAATTTCTCACCATTATTGTCTAGCTTTTAATTATTTAAAATTAATGATGAACTCCCAATTTTCAAATCTGTAATTAAAAGAAACCCTAACCATAGTTGAAGTACTTTTAACATTTTGGTCAACATATACTCATATAGATGCTAAATGGATGTTGTCTCGTATAAAATAATAATTGGATAAAATGAATTTGTTCATCTTTCATATTCAAATTCGAGACGACTCAATTTTTGTATGTTTGTGGTGTTGTACTGAAAAAGCTTAAATGAAATTAAAAAAAAAAAAGATAGAGATTGGAATCCAAATGATGAACTCGAGATGAAATAATATGTTGAAAATAAAGTAAAAATCATATGGAGAAACTAAATGCAAGACAAATCTCAAGATTAATTTCTTAGACAAAATTAGAGTGATAATTAAATTAAACTGACCTCGTTTGTTCCTCTCCATCAAAATCCCCATCTCCAAAATTGACTAAAAAGGTCTAGAACTGGAGCTATTCATCTTCTCGAATGAAGATGGAGATGGATCTTCCCTTTCTTGATCAATAATATTATTACTAGAACTTGCCCTAATTTCTTGATTTGATCTATCTCCTTCGATTTCTCTGTATCTCTGTAAATAACTTCTCAAAGGAGCTGCACAATCATCAAACCCTAGAGTTGACATAGCCCAACAAACATCATCACCATTAACAGTCTTTCTTCTCTCTTTTCTGCACCTATCTGATGCTTCACTGGTTACAAAGCTTATGAACTCTGATACACATTCTTGCATTGTTTCTTTGGCTTCTTTCGAGATTTTTGCATTTGGTGGCAAAATTTGCTTCATAATTCTGCCAACATTGGCTATTGGTAACAACCGATCTTGCTCTTTCATTCCTGAACCTTCTTCACCTTCCATTTCTTTATGATTCCAATTCTATGCCTTTCTCTTAATTTCTTCCCAACATACTGTTCTTTCAAGTCAAACTCTCCTTTGCTTTATATATATATATATATATATATTAGATCCATTTGAAGTTATTAAAATATATCAAGCTCTTATATTTGACATTATTTACAAATTATAAGTCGTTATGTTAAATTAATTGATGTTTGTACGAAGATTTTCTAAATATGTATTTTTCAATATTTTAATATCTAGGGTAACTAAATTTTCTCTCACTTTTCAATTTAATATGACTAAACTAAAAGTTTTTACAATTTAATATCCAATTTTTAATTATATTTCAAATCAATAACTCTATTCTGTCAAAAACTAACAAAATATTCCAAAATATTATATGAATCTTAAGGAATATTCTGCTAATTTTGGATAAATATTTTAAAATATTCCATTAGTTTTGGATAAAATTTTCAATAAAGTGATCATTAATTTAAAATATAATTAAAGATCCTGTACTGTTATGTAAAAATTTTAATTTGAAAAATAAATTTAAAAATAAGCTAAAGTTTGAGAATTGATTTCTATATACTAATCATCCTTTTTATATATTGAAACAATCATGTAATAAAAAAAAATTACTAATTAGTGATTAATTTGTGAATTATTTATGATCGGTTGAACTTGAAACAGTGCTTGAATACCTTATAAGTCATTGGATTAATCCTTAGAAATCCTTAATAAAAAAAAAACTATTAATCTAAATACATAGAATTTGATTATATATTGAATTAATCTATAATTTATTTTTAACTCGGTTTAGAAAAATTAAATTATACAGAGATGTGACATATGTCTTGTTGTGCAATAGATAGCATGTGATTAGCTGACCAGGTTTGCATCAACAGCCATGAATTCGATTTGGTGATTATAATAATTTAATGTTTATTTTCCATTAATTATAAGAAAGATGGGGACCAAGTCCACTTATATGGCGACAAATGACAAACGATAATGTTAATGTCTAGTCATACTGTCAACTGTCAAGAAAATCAAGATTCATCTACACATACAAACAGTGGAATCAGAGATGCCTAATTTTTTTTTTTATTTTGTAAATATTGTTTCGGCCAATAGAATTATGGATTTTTTTATTTAAAATTTAAAATGTGGATCGCACAACATCGAACCAATTGATGATGGGTGAGTTATTCGATTCAATCCAATTTAGGCTAGTTAATTAAATTTGCTTTTTCACTATTTCAGTTGTTTATTTTTTAAATTTTTAATTAAAATAGAAAAAACAAGGAATTGATTCTCTATTGTTTAATTGGTTCTTTTGGGTAAAGATGTGATTTTGTCCCTAAACTATTAAAAATGTACTGATTTTACTTTTCAATTTTTTGTGAGTCCATTATGCCTCTAAATTCAGTTTTATTGTGCAATTTTACTCCTCAACTAAATGTGACAAATGAAGTTAACGGTGCCCAAATGAGAATGTGGCATATGTAAAAAAAAATGAAAAAGGAAAAACTCTCTGCCATCTCTCCTTTTCTCTCCCCTCTCCTCTCTTCCGATGAGTCCAAAAACTCCTGCTTTGGTGATTGACGGCATTTTTCGGTGAGTTCGCAATAGTTGTGTTGTTGGAGTTAACGTACTCACCCATATTAAGAAAGAAGTTAGAAAGGTTGTTGGCAAAAACGATGCCATTCTTGGTGAAGCATTCTTAGATATGGATGATATAACGATGACAAGCCTAGAACTGAAGCGGAGAGATTCTTTGAATCAAGAATGTTGTACCAAGGACAAGCAACAAAGTGCTCGCCATATTTATTCTTAAAATCTTAATTGGGTGTTTAATTATTAAATCTAACAATTCTCTCTAATTCTACTCTTCCTCTTCCCATTTTGTCTCTTTAATTTCTTCACAAAAATCAATTTTTTTATACTTGAATTGAAGATGCAATTTTCATAAAGGATCAAAAAATTCAGGCGGAGGAGGAAAAGGAGAGAGAGGAGAGAGAGATTTTTTTTTTTTTTTGTATTTTTGCCATATCATCAAAATATTCATCACGTATATATTGGTATATCGCATTCTTATTGGATGCCGATAACTCTGTTTATCACATATACATTTCATCCACTTGGAAGATAAAATCGCACCGTAAAATTGGATTCAAAAGTACAATGGACTTAAAAAAAAAAAAAAGGTAATAAATAATGTTGTATATTTGCTTTTAATTTGAAAAGTGAGGTCGAATTTTTCAATTAATATAAACATGGAATAAAGGTTAAGTAATGATGGGAGTCACACCCATTTTACTGTTTAATCTCTTTAATGTTCACCAATGAGCTTAGAGCACACAGGCATCTTTTCAAGTTCAAAGTTGGGATTATTTAAATGCGTTATGGATTACTCCAAACCCTTCCTCAGTAAAATAAAATATAATTTCTAATTAAAATTTTACTTAAAAAAATGCGTCATCCAATACGACAGCAAAGCAACCCATTAATTATTTGATTAGTTATGAAAATTATAAGATTTATATTATTTATAAGAAAAATGAGGACAAACAATTTATCAATTTTACAAGAAAAAGGAGATAATTAATTAATTAAGGGGTTATATTAATCAATTAATATAAATTTTAGTTTCAAAAACTGGGCTTGTAATTAAGGGTTTTGAAGGAATCTAAATTAACCTAATTAGTAGGAACAAATTAATCAATTAACCATGTTTTAGTTCAGCTTATCCGTTGACTGTTTAACAGAACATTTGGCCGACATTTAATGGATTCTCAAAAGATACCTCCGTTTAAGAATTCTTAATAGCTAGTGGGGTAACAGTGCACGCATGCTTTTATATATTTATATATTCTAAGATTTTGGGAATTAAATTTAATTTGAAAAAGAAAAAATACTAATAATTAACATTGTACTAAACTTGTTCGTAGGTCGAAGTGGATGAGGGTTTCGTCTTGCTTAAATATGTTTCGAATTTAATTTGCGAGTTCGACATGTATATAGAAATTACGGTATTAGAAGGATCATTTTTAGCAATAAACTTCTGTAATATCTGGTTTAGATTAATAAGGACAACCTAATTTGAATATTAGGCGAACGTAGCCTTCAAAAAAAACATTGTACTACTGTAAATTTAAATAATATTATTTATTAAAGTTTTAGGCTCCTTAGAGATTTCAGATTAATTTCATTAATGATAACTGAATTTAAACCTTATTACTCAAAAGTAACTGACTTATTTTTTCTAACGGAAATATCACTGAACTTAATATATTTTTTAATAAAAATTATGTTCACCGGTTTCAGGTGATGATCTTGGCCGGAATGATGACATGGCATGCCACGTTAGCAACCTTTGCCGGAATGATGATGTAGCACGCCACGTCACGTGAAGATGCCACATCAATCGCTACCTGTTGAAATAAACAAATAAGAAAAAAAACACATATCAACCCATTTGCCTTAACCAAATTCAAATTGAATCTTGCTAAGGTGATGGGCTTCTAAGTTTATAAACTCATGTCATTTCCTTTATCTTTTCAATGCGGGATATGAAAAACTTGAAAACATAATATTTTCATGATTTTTCTAGCTTTTTTAACCATTGAATGCATCACATTTTAATGATTTTTTTTTTTGCTTTAACCATTTCTAATTCTTTCATAGAATGTGTATGTGATGGTTAAAGCAAAAAAAACATAAAAATGTAATGTATTCAATAGTTAAGAAAGTAAGAAAAATCATGAAAAAAATAATCTTCTCAAACTTTATTAGTTCATGATTTTTCTTGCTTTCTTAACTATTGAATGCATCAAATTTTCATGATTTTTTTGGCTTTAACCATCACATACACATCCCATGAAAGAATTAGAAATGGTTAAAGCAAAAAAAACCATGAAAATGTGATGGATTCAATGGTTTAAAAAGCTAGGAAAACCATGAAAATGTCATGTTCTTAACCTTCTCATATCCCACATTGGAAAGAGAAAGGGAATGGCATGGGTTTATATGGTTGGAAGCCCATCACCTTTGCAAGATTCAATTTGGATGAATGACCCAATTTGAATTTGGTTAAGGAAAATGGGTTGATATGTGTTTTTTTTCTTATTTGTTTATTTTAACAGGTGATGTGGTGGTTGACGTGGCATCTTCATGTGACGGTTGACGTGGCATGCCATATCATCATTCCGGTCAATATTATCACCGAAAACCGGTAAACGTGACTTTTATGAAAAAAGGTATTAAGTTCAATGATATTTCCGTTAGAAAAAATAAGTTAGTTACTTTTGGGTAATAAGGCCTAAATTCGATAATTATGAATGAAATTGACTCTAAAGATTCCAGATGAATACACTATAGCCCCAATCCATTTTAAGAGAATATTTGTTCTTGTCTTTTTTTTAATTAAAAAAGAAATAAAATAAAATAAAATAAAAGATAGTTACAGAGCATAGGACATAATTTGTTGTTCATTATTTAGTCAAAGTACTCCATATATTTAATTTTCTTTCTCGTATTTATAGAAAAAAAACATATAATCCTATTTATTTATTTATTCATCATAGCTCACATTGCCATACTTAGCTTTGTCTTATTATATGATCGATCTAATGTTCTTTTATGTTAATTTGTAAACAACTCCTTTCTCAAAAATAAAAAAATTATAAATTCCAATAAGATACATTTATTTTATAAACGGACAGAAAGAAGGGGCCAAAAACTAGAAATCAGAGTCTACTCTTTAAAAAAAAAGAACAAAAATTAGGAGACCAACAGAAGAAAAATGGTAAAGTTGAGGGCTTTAATAAACAATTTCTTGTCTTAATTATAATGAATTTACTTTTAAATAATGTCAAAGAAACAAATGTTTAAAAAGCTCACCATTAGCTAATGGGCCCAGAAGCCCAATTTTTGGGCTAAGTCTTATAGGTATGATCAAATTTATTAATTTGTAAAAGTTTCTAAAGCCCATTGGGCCGCACGAGCCCAAATATAAACTGGACAATTAGCCCAATGTTTTGCAGGTTATCAATAACGGCCCATCATGATTAGCCCAGAGGAATAAATTAACCGGGGGTCTTATGTCAATGGATTAATCTTATCATTTTCTTTGGTTTATTTGTTGCATTTATGGCGGCAAGCAGGAGGAAGTTGACTAAAGTGTTTTTAAGAATTAATGGGGACTTATGCTAAAGCTTTTTATATTTGTAAATTTTATTGTTAGACCAAGCTCAGATGGAAACATACAGGGGTTCATTGAATTAAAAAAAAAAAAATATATATATATAAAGGGTAACGTGCGATTAATTAATTAATAATAAAAAAAATTCAGTTAGTATTTGCAATTTAAACAGTTAAGAGTCTGATCATTTTTCTATTATTTTATGACCCCAAATATATATTATCAAAAAGAAGATAACATTGGTTGAAAATTATTTTTTTCGATTGGTATAATATTAATTCAATTTAATTGAATCAATAAATTTCGAATACTAAATGAATTATAAAAAAAAATATAAACATTTTTTTTGGTATATATATAGAGAGAGAGAAAAATGTAGCCTATACCTATTATAGGTGAATTTTTAATTAATGATGGTAATTTTCAAGTAAAGTTGGTGTCCTTCGTGCTTGACTATGAGGCTATGATGCATCAATTAAATTTAATAAATTTCTTATCGTTCCATTTTTATTATTTAGCCTTTTTTTTGTTTTGGATATATATATATATATAACAATCGGGTCACCACAACCGGATTTAGATTGTTATTTTCAAATCATATATTATGTTATTGTTCACATTATTTTAATTTTCTTTTTTATTTTAAGTAGCTTAATTTCCAGATGGATCAAATAAAAATATACCAAATGTAAAATTATTTGAGATGGTTGGAAAATAAATTAAATCTTTATTACTTTTATTCTTACTTTATATATATAAAAATAATGACACCGATATTCGAAATCATTAGCACGACAAAAATTTTTAAAATAACTTATGTTTCATATTCTTTAATATTTATACGATATATATTAATTTTATAAATTATGTGCTGTGAATAAAAAAAGTAATAAATAAAAATATTCTAATGCATTTTAAGTAAATCTTCTAGTTGTTTCCTTTAATTAATTAGACAAAAATCATATTATATAATATTTACAACACATAATCTAATGCACACCGTATTTGAAAAAGGTCGTCCAATACACCGTATAATTAACTCTTTGACATATTAATTTAATGACATTATTTTCTGCTGTAAATTCAGAAAAATTATTGAAGCATCGTTACATTGAGCATAATTAATTGATAACTACCCAAAAAACATTCTCTAAGGCCCAGTCGGTCCGGTTCGGACGACACTTAAAACGGCTCAGAGATATAACATATAGATTGAAAAGTAGCATTGAAAGTCACGACGCCCGACTGGACTGACGGGACAGCTCATCCTATCAGCCCACTGACACAAGTAAGCGTCCATGCTTTCCCATCCTCTCCCTGTTACATCGCTGCTCATCTACTCAAATTGCCAGCTATATCCTCCAAGGCACTCAAGTGTCCCTCCGAAGCTCTCCTATAAATAATCAAAAGTACAATGGCACCAGGTACTGAATATCTGAAACTTTTTCTCCAAACATCCTTTATTTAAAAGGTTACTGACTTAAGCTTCGGAGTGCTAAGACCCGGTTTCGATCGGGCCCTCATTTTCTTTTGCAGGCTTGATCCATTGAACCAATCGGCTTATTCTTATAATAACTTCAACTGCTTGAGTGAAATTTCCTAATCTCAGTTGGTACCTCCTCACTTTACAAGATAAAATCATTTTGAGCTTTATCATTAATCAATTAACTAAAGCAAATATTTAATGATATTGAATTAACTTAATTAAGAAGACTACTTCAGCCATGAATTTTATAGTCATTTATGATTTTGATTTGGAACAAGTCAAGGACAAAATATTTTGTATAAAAATATGATCTTTTGGTCTACATAAATCAAGCTAATAAATGAAAATATTATATAAAAATTATTTTCTTTTATTATATTTTATCACTAGCTAAATTTAAATAAAAATATAAGAATAATAATGACAGTTTCAATTACCTTAAAAAAATAAATTCGATAGACTTTCATTAAAAGAATTTTTAGCAGGTAAATAGTATTTATAAGGAAAAGCATGAAAATTTAATTTGAGTATATAAAAATTTAGAAAATATTTTTACAATTAATAACAGACGGTTAGTGACAACCGTTATTTTCTTTTTTTGAAATTAATATCTATCAATTATAATTTAACTTTTAAATATTAATAAGATTCACATAACTTAAATTCTATCCGAAATTAAAGAATTGAATTTATATAATTTGGTTATCAAGTAAAAGCTACATGGTTGGATTATCAAATAAAATTATGAATTAGATATTGGTAATTTTTTTATTTTCTTTTGACAAAAGTTAATAATAAGTAATTGGGAGGTTAAATTCCCAAACTTTTATATTCACGTAGAGTATAATTTTCTCCGACGAGACCATGGAATACTTTTATTTCATATGGATTACTCAAAAACATGTTTTTTTATAAATAAAAAATAAATAAAAAAACTGATGCTTAATTTGTTTAAATAATGTTAAAAAATCAGAGGAGGGTACTTTAGTCATTTTCACAAACAAATCCATTGAAAAAGCGCACTTACAATCTTACTCTCATCACCGCGAGTGACCGCGCATCGAAAATTATTTTCCAGGCAGCCATTTTGGCTCTTAGAAAACTACGGTATAATGCTCCTATTTTAACCTCCATGCAACCCACCTTTAGGGCTGAAAAAAATTAAAAAAAAATCATTAAGCAGATAGTTAAAATCGAATTCAAATCGATCTACGGGATTAATAGTTTGTGATAACTATGAAAAATACACTTCTAAAGGCCCAATTAAGGTGGTCCAATAATGTTTGATAAGGCCTAAACCCAATAGTAAAAGACAAATAGTAATTTGAAAGACAGCTTAGGGAATCGTGATGTCCGATCGGACTGATCTCACTGATGGCTCGGACCCCCCCCGGAAGGGGACCTTCTTTGCCTTCCACCTAAGCTGCGCAGGAAAGGCCCAAAGCCAATCCCAGGGAACAGTGAAGCTTCATAGGGTCTTTCTGTCCAGGTGCAGGTAGTTCGCATCTTCACAGACATGTCTATTTCACCGAGCCTCTCTCCGAGATACAAATCAACGTCCATACTCTCCATCTATTTCTTGTCACATCGTCGCTCACCTACTCTGACTACCGGTTATCACTTCTTAAGGTACTCAAGTACCCTCAAAAGAACTCCTATAAATAGCCTAAAACACAATGGTTCCAGGTATTAAATATTTAAAACTCTATCTCTTCTTAAAATTCATACTTTCTATAAATCTATTTACTTAAGTTTCGGAGTGCTAAAATCTAGTTCCGACTGGACACTCCCTTTTACAGGTCCAACCGATCGACTCGACTATCTCTGCTGTCAGCTCTCCTTTTATGGATAAAATGTTTTAGGTTTTATCAGTTTGATTGGACTTAGATAGAGGTTTTAACTTTTAAAAAATATAATTAATAAATTTGAAGTTGAATTTGGACTTTAATGTTTGTTTAAAAGGTTGGTTAAATATTAACATGTCATTATTATATGTACAATTATAATTAGTGATACTGTGGTTTGGCTAGAATGTAGACGGAATATTTCAGCTTTTTCACTTTTAATCTCTTTATTGCTTGTGAATGAGAGGAAACTAAGGATACATTTGTCAGTTGTGTTTATTTTAAATCCAATTATATAAATTGTGTAATTTAAAAATTTAATATGTTTATTTTAAAATTTAAAAATATAATGCAAAAAAGAAAAAAACTAATAGCTCATAAAATTCAAGGTTACATTTTACCTTGAATTAAGGGGTAAAAGCATGCGGGAAACGGAGATGCGGGTACCGGTGTCCATGCTGTAGCTAATTAAATTCCACAGAGCGGAATGCGTGTCAAGTTATGATTGGGCTGTTAGAAACTAGGCCGTTTGATATCATAAAAGAGAATATTGATTAAAGAGCCAGGTGGCAAGAACTGTAGGAACTGAAAATCACGCTCCATGAAGGCGCGTATTGGTACGAATATAATAATATCATATTCATCCTTGTAAACGGACCAGACACCCTCTCTTTCTCTCTCTATAAAAACAAAATAAATCAAAAAAATAAAAATAAAAACCCATCTCTCTCTCTCCAACTCGTAAAATATTTGTCTCTCTATTTTTTCTCTCAAAGGCCCAAGCTGCGACTAGCCAAGGACCTCTCTTTGCTCTCATATATAAATATTTTTCAAAAATCTAAGCTGAAAATTGAATCTTTATAGCCATGAAAGCCCAGCTCTGTTAATAAAGGTAATTCTCTCTTTGTTTCTTGCTCGCAATCTTCTCTTTTGTGCTTCATGTTTATTATTATTTATAGAGAGAGTTTTTTTCTGAATATAAGGATGCGTTTCTCTCTCTTTAGAATATAAAAGGTCACGTTTTGTTTACTTCTAATCTAAAACTTGTCAATCGGTGCGTAACTAAGTATACCCATTTGGCTCCTGGCACTTGGGTTTTGACGGGTTTTGTGCTTTATCAATGGAGGTTTAGTAAATTTTCCATCTTTGCTTTATATTATTTAATTATTGTTTGTGTTATGCTTTGCTTGTTATTACGGATTTAATGCTGTTTACTCTATGTTAAGTTGTTAACCGTCTTTACCATTTTAATATTTTATAGAAGTTTAATTTCTTTGGATCATTTTTGGAATTCTCAACTTCGAGTAATAACTGTATCGCACTCTATTTCTCTCTCTCTCTCCTTTTTTTTTTTTTTTGGGTTTTAAGTTGAGGTGTTAATGATTAATAGCTTTTGAATGTTCTTGTTTGGTTGGGATTGGTTCAGGAGATTAATGTGGTTAATGGGTTGTTATATATTTCAAGTTTTGATTGTTTTGTGGTTTGCAAATGGGATCTGGGGTTGGTTTTGGTTGCTTGAGTTTCGATAGCTACCAATTGGTACTCTTTGCCTTTGCTTTTGTGGGGTTGGTGATTTTGCTTGATACTGTTGCTATTTTTTTCTTCTCTTCTTTTTTGTATACTAACACATGTGTTTTTATATGAGTTATGATTTTCAGCATGTATATGTAATTTGCTGAAAAATATATATTTTTTTCAATTCCGGATTACTGTTTGATTTGGATAATTAATTTTAAATTTCTTATAAATATTTTTTCATTAATTTTTTCCTGATTAATTCTTAGAATTTTTTGCTGTATCTTTCCTTTGTGAGTTTGAACCTGTAATTATTTATTTTCTGCTTCAAAACCATATGCTCATCAGATTTGTTTTTAATTTCTATGGTATAACTGGAGTTTAGCTTTTTATATTCTAATGTATTTCCATCAATGGTGTTTTACAGATGGACTATCCAGAAAATATATTACTTTGTTCCTTACGGAAAAAAGTACTTTTGGTAAGAAAAATGGAAGAGATAATTTTCGGTAATAAAAAAGAAAAGAACTACTTTTGGTAAGAAAAATGAGAAGAAAATTTTGGTAGTTAATAAAGTATTCAATTTTGCAGAAAGATTTCAGGAAGATTTTTTTTTTATTTTTTTTTATTGGGTTTCTCTTTGCTTGGGTAGCAGGTTTAAAATCTCAATCAGCCTTCCTATTCATTTAAGTGATAAAATTGTAATTCAGAACAAAACAAAGAAGAAATTATCAAACGCTCATAATATTTGTATAGCTCTTTTTTAAAATTATCCTTGGGTAGCTTTGCAAATGAGATATTTGCTTGGTTTATTATCTTTGAAATGTGATTAACCATGTTCATTTTATGTGACTTTCTTTGCAGATGGATGTTGTTAAAATAAATCATGATTGGAATTGCATTGAAGATGAAGTTTCTTATCCGGAGGCCCTTGGGATAAGTGATGCCTACAGAGATCCTGAACTGCTTCCTCGAATTGGAGATGAGTACCAGGTTGACATTCCTCCTCTTATATCTAGATCTGCATACCTTTCTCTCACAGATAGCGCAAGTGATCCAACACTCTTGCCTGGTGCTTCCCATGGTTTTGTACTTGGATTGCCCATATCACTAATGTGGATCAAGGATAAAATTGAGGACATTAAACGTGAACCACATGAATTTTATGGTCATTTAAATGGCTTGTCAAATAGAAATGAACCAATAAAATCTGATAGCACTGAAGGGACACAGATTTTTCCAGAAAATGACTTGCAAGTTAAGACTGAGCCAATGGACAGTATGGTGCATTGTGGGATAGAAGTCAGAGAAACTGCAAAGTCAGATTTGCACAAAGAAGAAATGAAGCAAATGCATTCGCAGCATGGAATCAAAGGCTACCGTTTGGTTCCTGGTTCTTTGGGTGGCATATGGAATGATTTAGAGGAGGCCAGTTTTCTTCTTGGTTTATATATTTTTGGAAAGAATCTTGTTCAAGTACAGAAATTTGTGGAGATAAAAAATATGGGAGATATACTTTCATTTTATTATGGGAGGTTTTATAGGTCTGACAAATACCAAAGGTGGTCAGGATGCCGTAAAATAAGAAGCAGAAGGTGTATATATGGACAAAGGATTTTTTCGGGATCCACTCAGCAAGAATTGCTTTCCCGTTTGCTCTTACGTGCATCAGAGGATTGCCAAAACACTTTGAATGAGGTATTTTATTAAGTATTTGATGATGTTAATCTTTTTGAAGCTATGATCACCAAATGAGGTTGAATATTTCAGTATAAAACACAAAGGCATGCCAGAACTACAATATTTTTGTTCTGAACAGGTGGTTGGTCATTTTGCTATATGTGCTATTTTGCTTTCTTGAATTAGTATGATTAAGCTTTAGATTTTATTCAGAAATATTTTATGTTCACAATAGAATGTCCATTTGATTAACAAATTATGTGGAAATCGATTCTGGGTCTGATTTGTTTTCCTCCAATGTGGTTTTTCCTTTTTTAATGAAGGATTTTGGAGTCACTAAAATTGATATGGATTCTCCTTTCTATGTAGACTAATGAGTTCTTAACCTAATCACACAATGTTGCTTTTGAAACTGAGAAAACCCAAATGGTTCTTTTCTCTTTGTTCGGCACTTCTTTGGAAAATATATGGCGAGGTTTGTGGTGATACTCTTCATTTGTCCTTTGCTGATAAGCCTGTCCTATCTCTATTAGGTTTTTTTATTTTTTTCCTTGTGATAAAAATTATGACTATATATAAAAGTAAATTCTCTGCCTTGATCATTTGTTCCAGAAGATTCTTTTTTTTTATTTTTTTTCTTGGCCATTTTACTGTAATAGAATTTTGTGCCCGCCACTGCTACACCTAAAATCATCTGCTAATCAGTTCAAATTGAAGTTATTGTCTGCTAAACATTAATGTGGTCTGTTGGTAGGTTGGGAAGAATTTTGGAGAGGGAAAAATGTCACTAGAAGAGTATGTATTTACTCTGAAGGCTACAGTTGGATTGAATGCCCTTGTTGAGGCTGTTGGAATTGGCACGGGGAAACAAGACCTCACAGGCATGGCCATGGAACATCTGAAGTCCAGTCAAGTTGCTCCTGTCCACCCAGAAATACCAGTCGGCAAAGCTTGCTCTAGCCTAACGCCCTTGGAAATTATCAACTTCCTGACCGGAGGTTATCGGTTAAGCAAAGCTCGATCCAATGACCTTTTTTGGGAAGCTGTTTGGCCTCGTTTGCTTGCAAGAGGGTGGCACTCGGAGCAACCCAGTGACCATGGTTTTGCTGCTGCATCCAGGCATTCTCTTGTCTTTCTGCTGCCAGGAATCAAGAAGTTTTCACGAAGGAAGCTAGTAAAAGGTAACCACTATTTTGACTCAGTGAGTGATGTCCTGAATAAAGTTGCTTCAGATCCAGCACTTATTGAGCTTGATGTGGGAGTAGACAATGGTTGTGGTGACAAGGAAGAAAATGGGTGGGCCAGTGAGAAAATTGTTGACCAAGGAGATTTTCCTGATCAGCAACGGCATTGGTATCTCAAGCCGCGAACTCCAAGCCGCAATACAGAACTCATGAAGTTTACTGTGGTTGATACAAGTCTGGCTAACAGAGAAGCAAGCAAAGTGAGAGAATCAAGAGGCTTCCCATTTGAAATAATGAACATTTCCACCTTTACAAATGATTTTTCAGAAAGTGATGAAGATTCTTCAAATGATTCAGAAAATGAATCTGATTCATCAGATGACTTGTGTTTTGATCAGAACAGGACTGATACTACAAAATCCACAAAGATTAATGGTAGTAAGGAACTCTCATCTGACAAGGACACTGTTGGAAATAATGCTTTAAAGCTGAGTTCCCCTATAATTGGCTCAGGTTTCACCAAGGTTCCCAAAAAAATCACAAAGGAACAGAAAGCTAGCAAGTGTTATGACATGCAACCAGGAAAGCCTCCCAGAGGTCAAGCGCCCAAGAGAACAAGAACTAGGGATAGGAAACTCTTGGCCCCTGTTACAAAACGAAGACGAAAATTAGCTGCATGTGATCATAGATTGACAAGCTGTAGTACAACCGATGCCTCCGTTGATGTGAGGTTAAAACAAGACGAGCTTCGTTGCACTGCATCTAATCCTGAGCAAGAAAATCTTTTCTCTGAGTTGGAACTACATCAGGTGAAGTTATCATCCATCGATTCTTCATGCAAGAGCATCCCGAATATTACTGATGAATGCACTCCCAGCAGTAACTCGCCTGTTGCTGAACATCACAATGAGAATTCTCAATACCGCGGATTGATTGACCTGAACATTCCCGTCTCTGCAGAGACTGAATCCTCAGTATTGGAAATGACCGAAAGAATGGATGATGAAGCAAGTGGATTGCCAGAGGATTTTGGTATGCTGAAGACTTCCACCTCAGCATGCAATCCTATTTCTGAGCAACCTTCGAGCATGAATTCCCGCAGACAAAGCACAAGGAATAGACCACTGACCACTAAAGCACTAGAAGCTCTTGCTTGTGGATTTTTAAGCTTAAAACCGAAGAAGCATAGTAGGGATGATTTTCCACTGGAAAACTCAATATCAAAGCCTTCGCGACGTTCTCGTAGTCGGATGAGGATCGCTGAGAACTTTGGTGCTGGAGTCATGGATTTCAAAGGAGATGAAATGGATTTCAAAGGAGATGAAAGAGCGAATAGTGTGTGCAAGGGTAATGGTGACATGTTCAGCGAGCTTCAAGTGAGGGGAGGGGCTTGCAATCTCGGCCTTTGAGATTGTTCAGGTTCTGATTAGCCAACAAAAGTGATAGGAGTTGCAGTATCATTCATCTCTCGATCATCAACAAAGGAACATGCACTTCATAGCAATGTCGGCCTCCTAGTGATTTAGCCAAAAAAAAGGGATAGGACTCATAGGAGTTTCAGTATCATTCATCTCTCGATCAGCAACGAAGGAACATGCACTTCACAGCTGCTGAAGCATCTGTAATTGTAACATGAATAGTGTAGTAATCTTTTCCTTAATTTTCTTTCTTCCAGTTGGGGCAGCATACGGGCTTCAGATGCCTAAGTTGTGGCATAGGACTTTCCACGAGTCTTTCGATATTGCCATGTGAAGTGGTTGGCAGTCAGCATCAGTAAAACAAGATGGGGAGAATCTGATAATGTTTTGTTTTTCGGTTAAATTTTTTTGTTCAACAACCTTAGACAGGGCAATAAGTTGTCTCTTTGTTGATGTAGATATTAATAATGGGAGGCTGAGTGATTGGAGTTTTGTCTGTAAAATGAGTCTCATCTAAGAGATTTCCTGATAAAGTTACCTGTTAGCATTAAGTAGCTTGATAGAAATTAGTACATCATTCTCCAATCTGACCGATACTGATGTTTATCTTCGTCATGTCAAAATATAATTATTTCTAGCTTCTGGCCTTGTTATTTCACATTATCAGTAAGGTTGGGGTAGAGCACATCAAATTTATGTCCATAGTTAATTAACTATTCATAGTTTGGCTTCATCCCTAAAAATAGAAACTAAACGTGAAATAAAATATTTTATCTATTTTTGTTATATTAATATGTTTATGTTACGATTTTTTAAACTAATATTTATTGTATATATTAAAAAATTATTTTTAAATATATTTTATTTTGTAAAAGTAAATTCTTATTTATAATTTGTTAACGGGGTGAGTGATACGCAGCTCCTAACATAGAAAGCCAGGTGGCGGCTGATTCCAAGCTCTTTTCTCCAGAAAGTTCGAAACCGACGTGTGTTCTCCACAAACACAACCATAGCAACCTCCTCTTTCTTCTTCTTCTTCTTCTTCTTCTTCTCCAGTTTCTAAGACCACAAAAAGATTGCAACTTACCCTACAATTATATTCACAGTGGTACACTCTAACGGCTAACTAAGAAAGCATTTTATGTTCAGACTGCGACAATTTGAAGATATAACATTGACATAGAAGGCATGGGTCAGGCATTTCGTCGAGCATCTGGTAGATTTCGAGCTTCCGATCCCTCTCCCCCGCCTAAAACCGTCGTTGATCGAAGAACGATGGCAGCCAACGAAAAGGCGGATATCCCGAGGAAAACCACCCAATACAAGAATCAGGACAGTCTTGGTTCTGGTTAGTTCTATTCATTTATGGATTTTTCCGTGTAATATACATTTGACAAATGGATTGTTTTCAAGTTTTGATTTCAATTGATTTGGGAACTTACCATTTACCGTTATTCTATTTTTGGGGAAAACCCAGAAGCGAAAATGCTTACAAGTTTGAATCTTTCTACTGTCATCAGTGAATTTCATCTGGAATCAGTATGGGACTGTTTGGTTTGTGAAAAAAAAAAAACCGTTGAAGGAAATTAAACATCCAGCATAGGCATTCGTTTTCGTGGTGATTTGTGTTTATAATATTTTCTCTTGCATTTTGATTTGAGTTATAGTTGATGATTATAGGCTTGTGCGACAGAGTTTATAATTATGTTACAAGCAGACATTTTTATGCTTCCAATCAATAGAGGGATAGGATTTATAAGGACACAAATACTAATGTTATAGAAAAACCAGTAAATGCTGCTGTCCTTTTGATTAAAATTAAGTGTTTATAGACAAAATATTGTTGGTGGCAGTGTAGGAACACTTGAATTATGCTGCCTTTCAAAATCTTTCCTTACTTGGTTTTGATAACTCCCTGCCAAAACCTATGAACAATCTTGTGGATCGAAGTCAACATAGCCTTACTTGTGCTTGTTCATAAATCAGAAGCTTTTTCTCTTATTCTTCCTCTTTGAAAATAGTGATTGATGTTTGTGACTAACACCAGTAAAGAAATTATTGCTTTCGAGAAGCTGATGCTGAATTCTTCGTTTGCTTTTGCTGTTTATTTTAATTACTATACATTTTGGGGATTTTGGAATAATAAAATTAAGGCATTTTTTCCACTTATTTACATAAGTGAGTCCTATGAAGAAGGGGATTGCTAACTTCATGTTAGTACATTGTTGTTTTGTATATGCTTTGGGTAAGATGGCTCTCTGCGACTTAATTCTGAAAATGTCCTTGAAGAGCGCGATCCGCAGTATGATGTGATGCTTAGTCAAATGGTGGGCAGAATTAGATCAAAGCCAGGAGGAAAACTTGAGATTGATGAGGTAAGTTAATGCAGTTTGTTATTTTTGTTTGCTTCACCTCCATTAACCTGTTGCTTAAAATTTCTAATATAACGTTATTCATTATGCAACTTGATGGGCATTGTATATGTCATGTAATAAGATACATGTGTGTGCATTCATTACAACAAAAGAATCAATTACTAGACCTAGCCAATGATTGATGGTTAAGCTTTAAGTCAATCTCTAGGTCTTACTTGCCTTGATTCGACCTGGTATGCACTTGGAATCTATATGGTTGCTTGTTCATTTGAGACTTTATCCAAGTGAATTGGTCCCTTGTTTATCTCTCTTCAATTTCAGCTTCTGAAAATGGTAATGGATTATAGTAACAGGCTGCAGTGGTAGAAAGATATGACCGGCCCCTGCCAAAGTTGCGGGACACAAAACCTGATTCTGGCAGGTATGAAGAAAGGCCAACTGCTTCAGGAACTCTAAATGTCACGCAGCTGCGTCACATAATGCTTCTTCACCGAGGTAAAGCTGAAGATCACAATGGACCTATGGATATCCACCAGATCGCTGAGAAGTTTCGTCTTGAAACTGCACAGGTCCAGCAGATCTTGCTGTTCATATCACTGCCTCCAGAAGACAGCCAGAAACAGAAAAGTTCACAGTGATTATAGGGTTTCTTTTTCTGCAATTTACTAACATGATATTATGCTCAATAAAGGAGAATCCATTCCACCAATTCAAAATTTTCTGAGCTGAGAATATATGATAAGTTGTCCTCCGCGGAGAATCAAATATGTTGACCATACATCATGTATCAGACTTTTGTATAATAACATTTCCTGTGTTTGGGATTACAGTCTTGAGGATGGCTGGCAAACAGAGTTAACTGTTTAGAGGAATATTTTGGATAAACATATTCTTTTAATCACAGAAAACGACAGGTTGAGAATATTTTTGCCTTGGCCGTTAACATTCCATACTTTTTGAAGCTTCGCAGTTGTGAAATTTCACTTCATTTCCATATTCTGTATTTGCTGTGCTCATTTTTATGGCTAAAATAAGAGATTTGACCATGTTGAATTTAAGGACTTGGATACTCTTACAACAGCAGATATAGTTCAGGAATTCTGGGGATCAAAAATTTAAAATTGGGGCAACAATAATGCTAAAGAGACTATCATGTGTTTATTTCAGCTTTAAGAAAATGAAAAATGCTGCTTATTTGATAAGCAACTACAAAATTGTTTTCGGCTCTACAATCAAATTTTACTCTACAGACATGCACTCAAATTCCTATAATGATGACAAACTAAGGGAAACACCTATTTCCACTTCTGAAATTATAGCAAAATGAATGGGACAACCCAATGATTAACGAAGCAAATATTAATAGCAAAAAGAATTTGTTAGCTTCAAGTCAAAACAGACTCTAGCCAGTCTGATGTGAATTCATAAACTACAAACGTTACAGCACCAGCTGGTGCAGCCTTGACAGTTGATGGGACAATACCCTTGTAGAGACCAGCCCATCCCTCTGCCTGCACGATACGGCGAAGAGCATCAAGCATATTTCTGTATGCGCGGTGTTCAACTCGAGCACCATATTTAGGGTGCCTCTGTAGTCCTTCAATCTGCAAAAGCAGAAACACTAAAAAAAATTTAAAAAAAAAAGTGCGCGAGAACTGAGAAAAAGAGAAGTCCCCAAGCTAATATTCTTCGAAAATATCCTGGCCACATAAATCAGCTAGAAGAGAACACTTGTTGGCTTTTGAATAATCTAAAATTGCATTTTCAACTGTTTGAATTTAACATCAGAGCATCAGGAGATTTCAGGAACCTTGCCACCCTTAGTGAGATACCACTTTAAGGCAAAATCGCCTCTTTGTTGATCAATATGGGGTTTTTATTTTGACTTTCACTCAGACCACATGCAATAATAACTAATAAGGTTAAATCCATTTAACATTCCTATCGTCATATTATTCCAGAGACCCAAATCAAGGAAGATGCCCAATCTATGTTGCAGTTAAAACAAAAATAATCAACAAATTCTGACTTGCCAAATTCATCATTAAGCAACTCATTTTGTAGAGGCAAAGGTACAAATAGCCAGAATGTTATGACTGATAGCACCACATTCAGTTTGACTAGCAAACATGAAATCTTCATGACTATTCTAACAACACAGCATACTGAGATGAAAAAATTTCTAACATTTAAATCAACAACGATTTAATGAGAAAGACTTCAATTATACCTGGAACCTTTTCTTGACAACATCAAGAGGATGACAGACAAGTTTAGCACATGTCCCAGCAGCAAGTCCACAGATAAAAAGCTGAACGCTTGAAAGCTTGTTCTCAGTGCTGGTTGAGCTTGAATTGGAAGACATGCGGCGGTTCCAGGCCTAGAGTTGATGCAGCAAAATGACCCGGTCCAAAATAACTCAGTATGCATAAGGAGAAAGCAAAGGGAACATCCACGAACAATCATGCATGGTATCCGCAACACTACCTAACCTTTAGAAAGTTTCTTAGAAGAAAACAAATTTTCTTGCCAGAAGAAGACCATTACACAGAATGCAATGCTTAAAGTTGCACTATTCATAAAATCTTAATATTTATGGCAAGCTAATGAAATTTTAAGTACGGCAAGGCTTATTTAGTGTCATTTGTCTGAGATTCCAGCTACAACTTATTAAAATTAAAGTTTGCCTCTGAAGTAAAGCCCCTTGCATCAAAGGACTTATATAGAAAAATTTATGAATAATTCTCATTTTCCACGGAATTAAAAAAGAGCTAAAAGCAGGGCTTAAATTCCAGTGCCAATCAACTACTAGCATGATCCAGAATATGCACATAAGACTTTCAGGACGATCCAAACACTATTATTTGATGCATTATGATGTTGCCCTATCATTTCAAAAGCTTGATGGCTAAAATTCTTGTTCTTTTGCTTCCTTATCCCAAATAACACTATACACACTTCGAAAACGTGACTAGAAAGAGAGACAAACGGTACCATAGTCCAGCGCTTAAATGTATCATAGGTGCCAAACTGGAGGCCAGCATAAGGAATAATCTCAATCAGGGTTGGCGTTAATCCAGCATATAAACCTCTGAGGCCACGAGTTCTAACAATATCAAGAAATGCAGACCTCATTGTTGGATACACCTGAACAACAGCACTTATTAGTCAAGCAACAAATATGCTGTGAGAGTCCATAGACAGCTTCAGAAACACTGGTTTTGTAGAAGAAAGAAAACGAAAACAAAAAATGAAACTTGCACTGGAACATGGGAACTTAATGGTGAATAAAATATTTACATAACATGAATAAAAGACCCAACTGGGCCAGCAAGGACAACAGCCAAAGCATAATAGAGCTAGACTATTTTACCAAAGCTGATCCCTGCCTGGGGCAAAAGTGACTATGAGTATGTGGAGCGAAACAATTTGAAGGCAAGCTAAGCTACAATAATAATAATAATCTTTTAAGCAATTGCGAGTGAAGTGTTCATAATTTCCAGACTTTGCTTCATTAAGACTCATCAAAGTGCAAGCAGACACTTAAAGAAAAAATCAAGACAAGCTAACTTATATGAAGCCAGGGAAGCTGTTAACAGATGGAATTCACCAAAACATGAAGGAAAACATAAGCTGTCAAACACAAAATTGGAACGCCAAATGTCCAATGTGGAGTACTATTGCGTAGACATGAAAAGAAGGTAGCAAATTCTCATTTTTACTAGACCTTGCAATAATTGATATGTAGGTTTTGAAGCCTTAGAAAAGATAACTCATAATCATAAATGCATAATTTCATAAGTGTAACAGTTAAAAGAGAAACTGAGAGCAGAAAATGATTCAGGAAAATGCAGATCAAAAGACATTGTAACATAAAATTGTTTGAGAAAAAAATAAACATATTGTTTTACATACACATATTCTGTACCTTAGGTTCACCCTGTGAGGCCAATATGGTTCTCAAAAGATCAAAAGGGTACGATCCCAATGTAGCGGCACACCCTGCTAAGGCTCCACTAACATAAGAGAGGTAAGCACTTAATTGAATGTGATTTTCTGCATCATCAAAGGCAAAAAGCACATGAAAAATAAGAACTGCAAGACAGCATAGTATGAAAGTCTAACTAGTAAAGGAAGTTTTAAAATCTCTAAATGGGCCAAAGATATAACAATTCATGTTACATGAAACAATACCAACCCAAACACATGAAATCAGAGTTGTTTATAGCCTACCTCTATATAATGCTCACAAAAACCTATATTCCCACTTGTTTTAAAGCAATCACCAAATTCACAGTAGTTCTAGTCCATATGACTCCAAGAAGGATCAGATAATAGTGAGATTTTGCCAGAAAATATTCATGTAAGGCTTTGCCAAGTTAAAAATGCATTATTTCATGCTATTGAATGGCATTTCATACATATATATGAATATTAATTGAAAAAAAATAAGAAGAAGAAGCTAAAAGTCATTTTTATTTCATACAGTCTTCATTTCATTTATCCAAAAATTATAATTTCTTCTCATTGTATAAAAAAATAGCCCATTGTTGACATATTGATTCAAGATAATACCTGACTTTGAAGAGCCAGCTGCAAAAGTTTTCAATTTGTGTAACACTGTAAATTGTATGGCAGTATATGGCATAACCATGAGCAAAGCTGGGACATTGCCACGCCAGAAACCCTACATCAACCAGCAGTTCTCCAGTGAAAGCAGAATATGATACAAGGGTATTCATAAAATTAAATATGCGAATAACAAGAAGGAACTCATTAAAACAGAATTAGAATGACATAAATAGTAAGCAAAAGGACACAAACCGGTAACCCTTCCTCTCTAAATATATCCTTTGCTGCTTGTAACGTTCCAGTGTACTTAGATGGCGCACTCAAATTTCCGCGAATTAAAGCCCATGAAGAAGTGGGCTCCAATTGAACCTGCCAACAAGCATCAAAATTTCTTTTCAGTATCACCACCAGCGCCTGTAGCAACATTTCAACAATTTTTTGTGGGTGCATTGATGCAAATTGTACATCATATTCATTCGCACAAAAATGGAAACTTAAAAGTATGTTGCCTAGAGCACAGCAACTTGGCATTACATTTTCACGAACGCGAAAGCTCTAAAACATATAAGAAACTAACTTTGATTCAGCACATAATTTAGTAATACCAGAATTAATCGAAGGACTGAGAAATAAAGCTAATGCAATTTAGAAAAGTCTCACTTTTTAGCCCAAGTTATTTGTTTATTTTTCTTTTTCTACACAATTCAACATCAGAACAAAAGATCACCTGGAATCTAATCTTAATGACATCAAGAGGGGAGGTGACGGTGCGAGATATTCCACCGGCGATAGCTCCAGCACTGGTATCAATTAACGCCCGTTTGAGTTGGCAAGTCTCTTCCATTGCCAGAGAAACCCCTCCTCCCTATGCAGTCTACGCCGATTAAGATATAAACCAACCCTCCAAATCCAAAAAAAGAAAAAAAAAGGGTTTGGAAATAAAATTAATGGATAATTATTAATTAGACTTCTGTGATAAGACGAAGTGGAAATAGGGATTGAAGAAGAGAATACCAGAAAAGCGAGAGAGAAAGAGAGCTAAGAAAAAGAAAGGCCGCCATTGACCGTTAAAAAGATTAACTTTTTGCGGCCGCCTTATTGATTCGGAGCGGCGAACTGGACACCGACGCCGCTTTTCTGGTGGTTATTAGGAGCTGAGGGGAAGATTGAAGAATAAATAAAACGGAAATTTATTAACGATTCTTTGGGTCAATGATCCGTTACGGCGTTACCCTGTAAGAATCCTCAGCCGTTGAACGTGAATGTCCTTTGTTTCGTCATTTCTTTTTCTCACTTTTATTAAAAGACAAACAAATTAGAAATATGATATGCTTGTGCTTATTGTTTGTGGTAACTCTATAAATATTTTGGCAAATTAATTGCATATGTTCTCTTCATATGAAGATCTATTTAACTAATTTATTGGAATAAATTTAAAAATTTTCCAAATTTGTAAATTCATAATTAAAAAAATAAAAAAAAAAATATTTAGATTAAAATACAGGTTATGATAAATTGGACTGAAACATAACTGATGCGTACGCATTTATATAGTTCGATCTTTAATTAAGCAAAAATCTTGTTTGGTTGAGTTGGCATAGTCATCTTTTTTAACAGTAAAGCTTTAATTTTGTTCACACAGATTATGCTATGAATGTTTTTCCCACTTTGGCTTTGAACTTCATTAATGGATGATACCCTTTGGACATTTTCTTATCTTATGCATTTTTTTTGCTGCTCCTCAGGGTTCAGCAAACATGTTCTTAATCTGTTTATTACATGTCTAGATAGGCATTTGATGTTCAAGTTGCCAACTTGAGCCTAATTTGTGCATACGTCTACCTTTAGGAAAAAGGGGGCCTGAGGATATTGTGTACAAGGGTAGCAGATGTGTTATGATTCTTAGTGCTAGTTTTTGGTTCTAAAGATGGACGTAGTGACAGAGTCGAACTGGGGAATTTGAGATACAAAAGCACTGAAGTTTCTTGTTTAACAAAAATCAACATGGGGGAACAAACTGAAAGAAATGGGGGCAAATTTGATAGATATGAGAATGTGGCAACGAATATGACGGGATATGAATATACGTTTGAAGATATGGTACGGGGAAAGGTTAAATCTTGCCCATGGGGCCAGGACAGGTATTCAATGAGGCATTTTCTGTGCCTGATTTGCATAAAACAAAGATAGATGGTCACATTTTGGTTGCATTCTTTGGGGATGGTAGCTATGGATGGCTTGATCCTCTGGACCTTGTCCCATTTGATTCTCATTATGCTGAGAAATCAAGGCAAACAAATGAAAGGGCCTTTCTGGATGCTGTTGAAGAGGCAGAGTGCGAGGTCAGTAGGAGGGCTGCCCTTGGTTTGTTGCGCTATTGCAGAAATCCTTCTAATTTTAAGAAATTGGAGATTGAAGGGTTCTTCCATGTTGATGTTTCTGGCTATGAACCTGATTTGGTTGTATTCAATTGAGCAAATTGAGAGCACTATATCTGAGTTTCACTCAGATGAGATGCTTAATTAACATGGCAGGATAAAGTATCAACTCTAGGTATATTTGCATTTGAAGTTAAATTTACAGAATTACTCAATTTATTTCTGTCCTTCACCGTCAATCCATTATTCCATAACACAATCCGGATCAATGTTGTCTTTTGGTAGACTTGTCTTTAACTTAAAAACAATTATATTTGCTTTTGCTGCCAAATATGTGATAGAAAGAAAAAAACTTCTGCATCCTAGTCATTTACATTATGCTATGTGTGCGAGTTTGCAAGGAGTAGAAAGATGCCTGTTTCTTGAGTAATTCTTTGATTCATCTAGACACTAAAAGATTCTACCTTTAGCCAAACTTACACTTCAATCTGGATTTTTTTTTTGTACAAAATACTACTATTCATGATGTTTTAGCGTTAATTGCATGATCAAATATAGCAAATTTAAGTTGCACGGCTATTGCTTCTTTTTTTTTTCTTTTTCTTGCTAGGAGTTGACAGTCCATGAAAAAAAGTCTACATATGCATCAGAAAGCCCTTTGATTGGTGATTTTTTGATACAATATGCCTATAGGATGTTTAGCTCTGGTCAATCACTTCTTACCTTTGTTGTTCCGTGGCATAGACAATACTACATTTACACTCATCTCTTGGTCGTGTAAAGTTTTTTTCTCTTATCCCCTGCAGCTTCCTTTAGTGCTCCAGTATGCAAAAGCAAGATCCACGCTCATCACGCAATGGTCAAGTACCAATACAAAGTAGAAAAAATTATTTGTAAAGAAAAAGATGAGATGGATGTTTCGAGACGCCATTGTGGTAGTATATGCCAAAAAGAAAGAAAGTATACCTCTAGTTGTGCAAATGCTTCTCTTAATTCATTTCTTTCTGGTAAAGAAGCTTCAAGCATGCAGAAGGGAACAATGCCTAGAAAAAGTGGCCAAGTTGATGTTGGAATGAATTGGGAACTAAATGATGCCAAACTAGCTAAGGGAAGGGATCAAGAAGTTTTAAACAAGCTCGACCTGTATTGCCAAAAGAAGCAGAAAATCACCTTGAGCCACATAACATCCAAGCAGCTGGCAGGACCACAACTCTCTTGCAAGCCAAACTTCGTGGAAAGGTTCTTGTAACTGGTAGTGATATGCTATTGCTAGAAGTTCCAAAATAGAACTTCTTGAAATATTTAATTATCTATTGGTTCTTGCGCTTAATCTTCTTATTGGTTTGGAACATGATGTCCTTGAAATTGTGCTACGGTTATTCCTGCAATTTAGATCCTATGTTTATAAGGAAAGATTAATTATGGCCCCTTTAACTGTTGCTGGCATTTATCATCCTACCTCTAGTCAGTTTGATGAGAGTGTGTATGACTCAAATTCTTGAATAAGCATGCTTTGCCTTCCATTTCTAAACCACCGAAAAACCGTTCAGAGGTGATATTCATGCGAAGGTTAGTCGGGAAAGTTGTCCAGCTGATGGAGCAATGTCTTTTAAGAAAATGAAAATTTTGAATAAGCTGAAGTATTTAGCTAGACAATGTATTGCGTATAAAGCCTTTGGAGTTCTCAGGGATAGGTGGAGAAGATATAATTACAAAAGTTGAAAAGAAGCTGACTGAAAACTCGCTTAAGAAGATTGCGGCTCAGAGAACAGTGGCACCTACAATGCTAGTGATGCAGTTTTCTTTCCAATCAAAGTTGGCCTCAATTTCAGAATTGCAAGCAAGATTTGCAAGCTTTGGAGCCTTCGAGCACTCCCCTTGTGTGCTTTGGAAATCCTAAACTTGTCAAGTGTTCAAATATGAAGTAGATACTCAGAGAGCACGAAGATTCTAGCTCCAAACTGGATCCTTTTTCGGCAAATGTAAATCTGCTCAACGATGTACAAGTCCTGCAAGCTGCAATTGCCAACCTCATTCTTATCAGAACCAAGCAAGCAGTCTCTGGAGGCAAGCAGCAGGAAGAATTCACAATTAGCACCCATGAACACGGGTTATTCTACTGAGCCAGGCTTGAAAGAACCAGGGCAGCATCACTTTCCAATGGACCTTCCAAAATCATGTCTAAAGAAGCCATCAGGAACTAAACAACAGGGTATAAGGGATGGTGGCATCTCATCATCTTCGAACGATGGTGATAATGCAGATAACTTGAAGAATGAAGAGGTTTACAAATCTGTCAAAGCTTGTAATAAGAAAGATCTTCAAGAAGAGAAAAAGAACAACCAGCGTACTAGTACTGCCCACAATGTGGACGCCTCTAATGCAATGTTAGGCCTTCTTGTAAGATGCAACAACATTTTGGCTGACTTGAAGAGTTTCTTAGGGTCTGTGCCTTACAATCTCTGATAAACACTGCAAATACAGGACAAGAAAAAATTATGATAGGATATGGCGTGAAACTGGCTAAGACCCTTACCTTTTATTTTATTTTTGTTTAACACAGATAGATATATATTTACATGGAGATTGTTACAAAATAAATAGCTAGATTTTGGTTTTTCTATGTATCCTACTTTTTAATGTAGCCTTTTTCTCTCCTGTACATAGCCTTTTCCACCTAGTATAGATATACTTTTTACTTTTCTTCTATTTATTGTATAAATAGATAGTGTAAACACACAAGAAAATTTGAACAAGAGAAATATATTTGTATCCTATTTGTATTTTGTTACATGGTATCAAAGCCTTAGACTCTTTTGAAATTCTGAATTTTGTATTTTTTAATTTTAAATTTTGAAATTTGCATATTCCATTACTGTTCTTTCCGGATCATATTTTCTTATGATCATTTTATCTCACCGCTGGTGGAGGGAGGTGTATGAGTTTTGGGATTTGCATATCCCATCACTGTTCTTCTTGGGTCACATTTTTTGGTGATTGTTTTGTCTCACCGCCGGTGGAAGGAGGTGCATGAGTTTTGGGATTGGCATATCCCATCATTGTTCTTCTTGGATCACATTTTTTGGTGACCGTTTTGTCTCAACGCCAATGGAGGGAGATGTACGATGCCCCGATCGGTCATTCCTCAGCTACGGTGATTGGCTCACACGCCGATTGAAATTTTTGGGCATTTTTCACGTGCTAGCACGTGGAGGCACATATGGAGGCAGTTGGAGTTCCGATCTTGTATCTGGCATCGCTTGGCTATTTTCGGCACTGGTACGATGTTTATTTGGCCATCGAATTTGGGTACTCCTCCTATTTTGGTATTTTGGTGTTTTTCTGTGAGGTGTTTTGTTTTTGGTGGTTGGGCGACTTCAAATTTGGAGGACTTCCTCTTGTTTTGGCCATCCTCCGATGTCACTTTGGTGTGCGTTTGTTGTTTTAAACTCTGGTCTAGTTCGGGTAGGTCTAGTTTGGTTCGGTCAGCTCAGGTCCAATTTAGGTAGCATGGGTTTAATTTGGACAGCTTAGGTTTGACTCGATCAACTTTGATGTGGCTGTTGGGATTTGTTCACAAAAACTTTAAATAGGCTTTGAATTGAATATTAATATAATAAATTGGGTATGATTAATATCTATACTTTATTTTGAGGGATAATATTACAAAATAAATAGTTAGATTTAGCCTTTTTATGTAGTTTTCTTTTTAATGTAGCCTTTTCTCCCTAGTACATAATATTTTTTACTTATAGGTATACTTTTTACTTTTTTTTTTGTATAAATAGATAGTGTAAACTCATAAGAGAATTCGACCAAGAGAAACATATTTGTATGCCATTTTGTGTTTTGCTACAGAGATTGAAGTAAAGATTTTTGGTTTTAGGAACTTATTGATTAAATAGCATGAAGACAGCATAGATACAAGGTTTTTGTGGGTAGTTTTTCCTACTGCACTTATAACTACTCTGACAGCTTGTAAATGCTTCAGAAATTTCCTGACTTTAATTCATTACCGTGTGTGGATTCTGAATTTTCTTGCTCTGTGTTTTGGAGATTATGAATGTTGAAAATTGTTATGTTTTTATCAGACAAATTAGAGTGTGAATTCTAGAACATGTTATTTTAATTTTCAGTATTAGATTTTTATAGTAATAATATCATATTATTATTGTCAGCTTGTTTCATATTTTCAATGGACTTTCTTATATGACTTCATCTTGATTAGGCAGAATTTGTTTACATGATTTTGACAAAATTTTTCCGATAAGTTCCATATTTAGTTTTAATAAAATAATAAAAATTATTTTCTTACACGACAATTTAATTATTGTCTGTTTAATACATAAATATAACACTTCGTTCACGGTTCCCATATTTGTTGCATTGTCGGTAATTTATTTGCATGGTAGAAAATACTAGTAATTTTTACAATAAATTTTGAATTTAATTTGAAAAAAAGTAAACAAGTGATAAGAAAATTATCTTTTTGTGTTGCACTTTTTTTCCACCAATAAGAAATTCTCGTAGCCGTGGACTTGAGATATTTCCAACGACTGTTTCATATTTATTGACATAGTTGTCATTGTCCTTGTCAACTCGTTTCCTACCTGTCGTTTCGATTCCATTGATATTTCCAATGGAAAATTCTTATCCATTATTTATTACTATAAGTTTATCAAAATTTTATTTTCGTGATATAAAATAATTTTGAAAAAATACATTTTAGGTTTTTTAATTGCAATTAGTCATAATATGTCTTGAAATTATATATATTTCAAACAATTAAAAGTCTAACTATTTTTCAAAATAATTATATTTAAATTCCACCGCTCCAGCTTAATAATATAATTATATAAAAAAATATCTAACTACAAATATAAATGAACAACAAAAAAAAATATATTTAGTTAATTAATTTTATTACAATTTGGTTTGCCATTGAAAGCATATGTCTTTTAAAAAAATCAAATTCTAATTATAAATCTGATAATATCAAATTATATATTAATTTCGTAAATTTAAAAAAATCAGATCTAATAATCAAGCAGAAAAATGAATTATGACATCATATAAATCTAATTTATTTATAGAACATTCATATTGAAGTTGAACAACCCTTTATTATCCACCCAACTATTATTTATAAATTATACTAATATTTTGATAATAACAATTCATCTAACCCATTTGTTAATTAATAGACTTGACTTTTGAGTTTTATTTGGTCCCTACAAAATTAAATTACTAATAACCCAAATATTTCTTTTTTCTTTTTTTAAATCAAACTAAACTCTCTCTCTCTCTCAGTCTCTACAATGGAGCAGAGGACTCTTGAGATCAACGTCATCTCCGCAAAAGATCTCAAAGATGTCAATCTCGTCACCAAGATGGACGTCTACGTCGTCGTTTCACTCTTCGCCGGCGATTCAGAACACTCTCACCAAAAGGCAAAGTCTCCCGTAGACCACGACTGCGGCACAAACCCGAACTGGAACTTCCAGGCCAAGTTCACAATCTACGATTCTCTGGCGCAGCAGAACCGCCTGAATCTCGTGTTCAAGCTCCGGTGCGACCGTGTCTTAGGCGACAAGGACATCGGCGAAGTCAACGTCCCGGTCAAGGAATTGTTAGACGCCATGGGAGATGGGGAATCGATGCGATTTGTTAGTTATCAGGTGAGAAAACCCTCAGGAAAACCAAAAGGCGAATTGAACTTTTCTTATAAAATCAGTGACAAGACTGTAGTTGATAAGGTCAAGGATTCGGTCAAACCATTCGCTGCTTATCCTCCTCCGCCTGCTACGGTGGTTGGCCCTAGTACGGCTCCGCCTTATAGTGTGGCAGCTGATCCTTATCCACCTCCACCAACTGTGGCGGCAGATCCTTATCCACCTCCACCACCTGTGGCGGCAGGTTATGGTTATCCGCCACCACCATATGGTGGATATCCTCCACCAGGTTATGGATATCCGCCGCCGCCTCCACCACCATCAGTACCTGGCGGTTACGGGTATCCACCAGTGGCTCAGCCCGGATATGGATATCCACCACCACCACCAGCAGCGGTGCAACAGCCGGCAAAGAAGAATAAATTCGGGTTGGGATTGGGAGCCGGGTTGCTTGGCGGAGCTATTGGCGGGCTGTTGATCGGAGATATGGTGTCTGATGCTGCTTCGTATGATGCTGGTTATGATGCCGGGTTTGGTGACGCCGGTGCATTCTGATTTTTTTTTTCCCCTTAATTTGTAATTTTTAATATTAAGTGTTTATTTTACTGTTTTTGGCTTCGAATTTTTCCTTGTGGAAAGTAATTAGTGTATAACAATGGTGGATTTTAACTTTTCAATGTATGATCTCATAGTGCGAGATGCTCGTACTTAAATAAAAAATGTTTTTTCTTAATTAGTTCCTTGTTTCAGTCGGAATATTCTGTATATAAAAAACAAAATAAGTATAAAAATATCCGTATATTAAAAACAAAATAATTATAAAAATATCACTTAATATTAGCAACGTAAAAAAATTAAGTTATAAAAATAAAAATATATTTTAAAGTATTATTTTATGTAAATTTGAGAGAAATAGAAAAAAATTAAAATATATATATATAAATCGGTAATTGTAAACTAACGGTTAACTGGTATTTAAAAACTTAAATCGTAATTAAAAACAGTAACAGAATTCTTCACATCGATTAACTATAAAAATCGGTTCGATTTCGTATCGATTTTACTATTAAACATATTTTCGATTTTTTTTGTTCACTGCTACTTAATTTTTAGATAAAAAAAAATATGGCTTTTTGAACATTTTCCATCGTATTGTTTGGTCTATTATTATTTTTTATTCGGTTTGTATTTTTTAATTTTGCGGAACCCGTTTATTTAAAGTCGGATATCATTAGATTTATAATTAGAGTGAATCTTTTTGATATGGTACATTTTGTGTATGACATAAGAATTGAACTCAAAATTTCATTTAAGTAACATTGATTTTATGTATATTTTTTTTATTTTACCTTATTTATGCACAAAAAAAAATAATAGGATGAAAATAAATATATGATTATGGAAAAATAGTAAAAGAATATTTTAGTAAATTACTAATGAATATTTTAAAGAATCTATGTTAATTAATAATTTTTTTTTTCTAAATAACGAGTTAAAAGTAGTCATATCGAACTAATAGTTTTTTTTTCTTCCATAATTGATAACTACAGAAAATATATTTTCAAAGGCCCAATTAGTATGGCCCAACGATACTTTGGGAAGCCCAAGGACACAAAGCGTAAGCTGGAAGATAACGCTGGGAAGTGTGATGTCCGACCGGACTGATGGGACAGAGGTACTCAAGTATCCCTCCAAAGATCTCCTATAAGTAGCCAAAATACAATAGCACCAGGTATGGAATATCTGAGACTCTCTCTCTAAACACTCTTTCTCTAAAAGCCACTGACTTAAGCTTCGGAGTGCTAAAGCCCGGTTCCAACGGGGCGCTCCCTCTTCTTGCAGGTTTAACCCAACTGTCCAACCGACCAAGTCATCTGCCTGCTTTTTGTAGACAATCTATCCGATCTTGTGGTTGCTGGCTCTTCTCCTTGCAGGATAAAGTTATTTTTAGCTTTATCATTTGGTGCTCTAGTTGAGAGGCATGGCAAATTCAAGATCTTACAAACATGCAGCTCCTAGAAGAGCATAGTCACCATAATCGAGACAGATCTGAACCTTCGAAGGAAGAAGAAAGGTTTCTCGGATCACCACTTGAAGACAGCCTCCTCTTGAGTCTCGACGATACCGTCGCATGGTGGTGAGGTAGCACCCCCTTCACAATAACTGGCATACGCACCATGCCGGGCCTCCCCATCGAGAGCAGGGTTCAAACCCTGAAATAAGGAAACACACCAGGAACCTTAGAAGGCGAACAAGAAATGGACTTGATGACGAAAAATCTAGGAAGAAGAAGGTCAAGGAACGTGCACCCATGTCAACGGCATGTCGGTGCCATAAATATGATCACTGGGGGCGCATTTCATGAAACAGATCTCGCTAATCTAACAAAGGGCAAAGGCGTTTATATCACCTAGACACCTAAACGGCTAACCTCAATCAGCATATCCGACGATGATACGCAAGATGTGCTGTTACTTCATGAGGACGCCATCGTCATCAAGGCACGAATCAACAGCTTCGACAAGAGAAGGATATGGGTGAACGATGAAAGCGCGATAAACGCATTTACTCCACGAGCTTATGAAGCCATGAGTCCTTCGTGCGGAGAACATAAATCAAACGCCTTACCGTTCATAAGACTCGGCAGTACCGCCATTTCAGAAGCAGGATCAGTCGAGTTCCTAGTCGAACCTGGCCATAAGGCTTTAGTCTATGCCTATAAGGTAACTTTCATAACTATTATTATGACTCTCGTCTATAGCACCTTTTTGGCGGGCCTCTACTGTAATACCCTTACTGTAACAGTCTTATCAGACAAGCAGAAGGTCGGAAATTTTTTTTTTTCTAATTCCCTTAAAAATCAGTATGCATAAGTAACTTTCATTATTCAATGACCTATAACTGTTCAGAATTCACTATGCATTTAATAAAATTTTGGCAATATAACGGCTATATTCTTAGCTAGCCCCTTGAAAAATAAACATTTACACAGCCTCTCAGAGGCACAACAGTTTAAATCAAATCATTTAACACATCCACAGATATTATCAAGCAACACCTGTATATCATATATTCCCTGCACTTCCTTATCCTCATACTACCATAATTAACACAAAAATACGATCATAGCTACACTAATATCTTCATATACAAAACATGACAAATATATATATATCTGTATATACATGCCACAAACAATCCTTTTAACTCTTTAGCTTCAAATTTTTCTCCTTTGTGTACCCATGCTCCAGACTAGCTGTACCTGCACGCAGTAAATTCTACGTGCTGAGCATTAAACATGCCCAGCGGTGACTAAAAATCATAGTATTTTCCTATAATATAAATGTATTAATAATTTAAGCTTAAGTAACTTATTCTCGATTTTTCCTATCTAAAAGCAATATTTTTTTTTGAATGACTAACTTTTCGTTCAATTCATAAATTCTCTTATATTTCAAATTAGTCCTTGAACTTTTCATTTATTACAAAAATGCCCTTTTTACTCTATTAATTACTACTTTACCCTTTTTAGTCCTTAATTTCTTATCTTACCTTATTAGTTAACTTATAATTTACCGTTTAATCCTTAATTTCACCTTTTTTATGTAAAATTATATTTTTGTCCTTTAACTTTATACAGTTGACTTTTTACCCAATTAATTGACTAAATTACCATTTTATCCTTATTACTTATTTCTTTTATTACTTTTATCAATTAATTTCACCTGTAGGGCAAATTACCATTTTACCCCTAACTTTTAAATTCTTTTCATTTTAGTCCTTTTTCATATAAAACTTTTATTTTAACTTCTCTTTCACACTTTTATCATTTTCTTATCAATATGCCCCTAGTACAGACCCGGCAGAAAACTCTCAGACCGGATATGCGGGACGTGGACCCCACAGGGCCACAACAGAATGAGAAATGACCTCCAAGAATCATTCCTCATATAACATATGACATGTGACAGTACGTATGATAAATATACTATGGAGATCAGTGATCCATCCATAGTAAAGCAAGTCGCCATGACCTGCACCGCGGTATATGTATTCCTATGGCCAGCCAATTATATCCTGAACTAGGTTTTACTGCCTGACTCTTTCTAAGGGCACATATTTTCTTAATTTCTTACTTTCATTACTTGTCAATACCGTATCAATACTTTATCATTACAGTCAATCTTATTTACACATATTACAAAATATTTTACAGTCATTCATCATGAAATCAATAAATTATGTCATAATTCATTCAATTGTCATATTTTTCAACTAATACCTAATTAATATTAATTTCGAAAATATTCATTTAATTTCCATAAATTCTATAAAAATTCATAATCATTAATTTACATTAGTATTAACATTAGGAAGCTTTAAATCACTAAAATCATCAAATTTTACACTAGTTTCTTAGGATATACCATTCGGCCAACCCTATAACTCTCTCATCTCATTGGTTTTTATTTCATTTAAAGTTTTTAATAGGCTTATGTGACTCCTAAATGCATGAATATAACAATAATTTCAATTATATCACAATACATAAAAATTTTCTTAAGAAACCTAAAGGAATTTCATTAATTTAATTGGGAAATAAAAGGATTTATTAGTCACACACCTTTTTCTATGGATTACCCTTGCCTAGGCTTCCTTTCCCTTTCCTTTGGCTTGAGAACTTTGCTCCTCTTCTTGAATTCCTTAACAAACCGAAATTTCCATCAATGTTATCTCAATTATTTTGGCTTCAAATGCTAAATTTAACAGCAAAAATGAACTCTAGGCACCCAAAATTAGTAGTAGGCACCTAGAAACCAAATAAAAACCAATAAACTCACATACCTAATTTAGACACCTAAACTTTAACTCTAAACTTCTCTTGATTTTCTTCTTTGAATCAAGGATTGGAGCTGATGAAAGCAATCTAGAGAGGCTGAAATCACTTTAGGAGGCTTTGATTTGGTGAGAATTGGTGAAGAAATGAAAGAAAAAGAGAGGAATTAGAGAGATATACAATTCGGCCACCAAGAGGGAAGAAGAAGAGAGGAGTTGCCGCTGGAGATTTCTGGAGAAATTCACCTTATATAGGTCTTCTAATTGGGCTATGGGCTGGGCTTTAAGTGGGCCTTACACTATTTATTAGTTTAGGCCCAAAAATTACCTATTTTAAGCCCTAATTAATTTCTCTCACTTACCAACTTCAATTTTCTTCAAATTTGATTCCATTATTCATATCATATCAAAAATATGCTACCCATAAAATTTCAGCCCAATCGGAGTTCTTTTTGGGTCCGATTCAATTTTATCGGTCCAATTAAATCATATCGATCTGATTCCAAAAATACCAGTGTGGCCAAAAAAATTTACTTTTTGCCACCAAAATAATCTACATATTATTTTATACATACATATAATTTTTGGTAATTTTTAGACTTCATTTGATATTTTTAGTAATTAAAACGATCAAAAATTCAATTAAAAACCCTAATTCCTATCTTTTTTTTCGGTTTTCGTTCTTTTGAATTTCGGAGGCCTATTTGACCTCAATTTTACTTCAAATTTCAACCCCGAACTACTCGTGACTAGTACTTTCCAATAGTCCAATAAAAATTTTTCCACTTCCGGGTGTCATTTTCAGCCCGGAGATACTATTCACTATCGGAAAGCACTATTCAAAATCAGTCCGACGTTGAGGCCATTACATCTACTCTGTCAAACTAGATCTACCACCAACGTGCGACACATGGCAATGAAGATCCCAATTAAGGAAGGAATCGTTATTCCAAAGGGAGATCAAAAGGCATCTAGAGAAGTATATGTTCTTGCAATTGAGCACCAAGAGAAAGCCATGATGGTAGGACGGTCCGTACCGGACATCTGACACGGCTTAAGGGGAGATTCACTAGGCTTCCATTCAAGCTTTGGCGGCTCGTCGGGTATTCTCTATCCAAGCGACAGAGTACGCCACCTTACTCAACCCTAATATAAGGATCCGGCTTACATGTCGATCCGACAGATGCCAGTATCCGAACGCAAAAGAAGAGGAGGGGAAAGGCGCTTACGCCACGATCGCTGCCAGTTAATAAAAAGGTCGCTTAAAGACTCAAATCAAAAAGAGCCCTAGATGTGACCACTCTTATGTTTAAAGAAAGCTCGCACCAACTTTGATACTCGTGCAGAACCAGGCCCCTTGAGGGGACGGATATTACTAGAAGCTGACATACTCAAGAAGCACCATGTATAATCATGTATCATATTCACCTTCAATAAAGAATATTTTCTCCACTTTCTCCATTTGATCCACTCTTCTTTGTCTTCACAAAAGGTATGTTTTCTTTTCTTTGTTTGTTAGGATTAAATGTATGTTTGTAGGATATCTATTCGGCCCATTCAACGAAATACCCTACTTCCAATCTGAATAAACTCGATGAGAATGTAATAACGATCACTTGTCAAATTCAACGTCTATTTTGAGGCAAAAGTATAATTGTTCGTTCTTGTGTTATTCGCTAGGCTTGATGATTCATCCCAAGCACATGAAAACGTTCCTCTTTGTTAAGTTCGTCTGCTAGGTTTGATGTAATTTCCGAACCAAAGATGCAAGACGCCTATCTGACTAGTTTACTCGTTAGGCTCGATGTCTATCCCGAGCCCAAATTGCGAAGAACAACAAATGGATTGATTGCCTCCCTCAAAGTACGAAATCACCAATTCTCCAAAATGAGTTTAAAGGCCATGAGCCTTCTCTATTAAGAAAAGCTCCATAAAACCAATCAATGAAGGGTGCTCTACCACTGAGTTGCTAAAATACTCAATTGGGAGTGAGAATGGAGTTTTATCTCCCACCATAAGATCAAAAAGATCACTCGCCACGGATGACTTCTTAATAGACGATCAATGAAGGGTGCTCTACCACTGAGTTGCTAAAGTACTCAGTTGGGAGTGAGAATGGAGTTTTGTCTCCCACCATAAGATAAAAAAGATCACTCGCCACGGATGACTTCTTAATAGCCGATTAATGAAGGGTGCTCTACCACTGAGTTGCTAAAGTACTCAGTTAGGAGTGAGAATGGAGTTTTGTCTCCCACCATAAAATCAAAAAGATCACTCGCCACGGATGACTTCTTAATAGCCGATCAATGAAGGGTGCTCTACCATTGAGTTGCTAAAGTACTCAGTTGGGAGTGAGAATGGAGTTTTGTCTCCCATCATAAGATCAAAAAAGATCATTCGCCACAGATGACCTCTTTAATAGCCAATCGGCTGATATGATAGTCGAAAATCAGCAAAATTATCTATTACGTTCGGCATAATAATTTTGAGCAATAATTCGTGCTCGACTGACAAATTTGATCCGATCGGATTAAACACTCTCAAGGAGTTACGACTCGTAAATAACTGGAAAAGTATACCCGCATTCAGAAAGTACTCTCCTTATTCAAATTTATGTGTTCTCCATGCTTAAGTCCCCAAAATTTACGTGATTGATAACTATTATTCTCCACTAACAATTTTCTATGATAGATTACGTCTGAATTAAAATCGCAGCATGAAGATAATACAAGGAGCGTATTTTGACGCTCTAAATTTTGCACATATAAGGATTTCTTCATAAAAACACCATCAATATAAAAAAGAAGAAGAAAGATCAAACATCTATGTCTACGATCTCCACAACTGTAGGAGGTATATTTATATCGGCCATAGGTCGTGAAGACTCTGGAACATCTGCAGGAATAGGGTTTGCTGGTGCCGGAATAATCGCACTAGGATCGATCGCCTCTGATGAAATAGCTGGCAGTGATTCAGGATCATGGGAGTTTTCCTCTTCACTATCGCTAGAAGGGGGATCGGGCAAAATCCCTGGGTCCTCCATCCAGCTAAGGTCAGCTTTAGGAAAGCGTTGCTCGGCTGCATAAATCAACCGAGTTAATAATCGCCCCTGCGCCTCTCCCAGTTGGTCCATCAGCTCCTCTTTTTGGGCAGCAAGATCGTCATCGAGCTTTTTACCCCACATTGTTTCTTTTTCAGCCAAGAGGGTTTTTAGCGATTCATGTTCACCCCACAGAAGTTCATGCTCCTCTCTGACCTTTGAGCAATCGGCAGACAGCCGTATGCACTCCTCCCTCACTCTGATTGCCTCCTCTTTGAATTTCTGCATTAAAGCATTCTCAGCAGTCAGGCAGGCTACGTCCCCCTTAAGGTGATCAACCTTCCTCTGTCGAGCCCGCATGTCCTGGGAAAGATGAACGACCTCCTTCTTCAGTCTTTCGAGCTCCGACCGGGTGCGAGAGGACTCCTTTTTGACAGCTTCACACTTATCCTCCGCCTCTTTTCTTGTCCGCTCGAAATCTTTGAATTTTGCTTTGCAGAGGTTAGCCATACTGTGCAAGCGCAAACCCCTTTTATTAACTAAAAGAAAAAAAGGGGGGAGTAGAAGGTTCGGTCAGTTGAAAAAATAACAGCCGGATGAAGCGAAATTAATAAATATTATTCAAAGTGAAGATATGGTAAAAATACCTTCAGACTTTGTTGCTGAAAAAGGCTGCACTCTCGGGATAGTATATCAGGGTTTCCCATTGCCTTGAAATCACCCTCTTGAAGCATGCCTCGGCATAAATAATTCGATACGGCCTTATCATCGATAGACTAGCTGGGGCCGAATCGACTTTTCAAAACCTCTCCTAGTGAGGAGGCCCGGTCTTCGGTGATCCTCGCGACTACATCTTGGCCACCTCCCTTGTTTCTGGCAGTAACTCTTGCATCTACTGTAGCTATCAACTCGTCAACCTTCTTCCTGGCCGCATCTTGAATTCTCCTTTGGGCGCCTTTGCCCATCTCAGCCGCGTTCGACCGAACTGACTTTCCTCGCTCATGAGCTATTCGCTCCCTCTCAGAGTCAGGATCATCCCTGAAAAGTAAGCATGCCGGGGAATGGCTCGCAGGTAATGGCCGGTCGGAAGAGGACCCTAGGGGGATTCGAAAAGGGCAGGCAACAATAGCTGCACCATCTCCAGGCGTAGCACCGGGAGCGTTTGTAGAAGGAGTAAAAGCTTGAACTTCCAAAGAAGGTACGAGCTTCCTCTTTTTAGTTTTCTTCTTTTCCTTGGCGGCACAATCGGCTTTAATTCTCGCCTTAGCCCGATTGGCTAGCTGCTTGGCAACATCATCTCCTTTAGCCATCACGACTGCAGCTGTATTATGAAGACAGAAGATAAGTATTTCTCTATTTAAATATGTTTCATGAACTCGAAATACATGATTATATATATGTGTGTATATGATCTTCCTACGTTTTTACTACAATGATCCCACTCTACACCAATAATAGTGTTGAGATTCAGGCTAGTAACCAGAATGCCCACAAGCAGGCCGACCGGCCATTCAACCTTTCAAGCCTCTCTTAAGATTTTTCAGAAAATGGCGGCACAATGAATTGTTCTCCACTTGTCCGGACGAATCTAATTGATGGATCGCTCGCTCACCGATCGGGAGAAGGTGTCCATGGCTTTACAAGGACCATTTCTAACTCATCTCCAGCCAATGTGGGATATGAGATAACGTCATGTGTTATCACTAAGCAAGAGCAATTTTGTAATTTCTGGAAATGGCAACCCTAAAAGTGTTAAAGGGAAATCTCACCTCGATGCCCAAGCTCCACAAATGACTAGTGAGCCACTCATCATTCTCACAACTAAAAGCTAAAGCCATCACAAAGGTTCCTACGAGAAGATTATTTTGGAAAAGATAAATCTTAGCCAATGTCTCTCCTATTGGTTTGGAAATCGAAGCCATGATCTCATAACCTTTATAGGCTTCAAGAAGGCTCTCATCTATGGGCTAGTAGTCACTCAAAGCCAGTTCAATGCAAGAGGAGAGGTAGATACGACATTGCGAAAAAAAAAGAAGAAGAAGAGGAAGAAAAGAAAAGAATCAAAGACAAGTTTCGGTTACTTACCCGAGCACCCTTGCAAAATTTCTAAAATTGATAAAAGAACAAAGTCCAAATTGCTGAGATAGCAGAATCCACACAGAAAATTCGACAGAGGTTCGCTGAGAATCACAAAAAGGTGAGGAAAAACTGTCATAAAGATGCCTATTTATAAGCAAAACGATTCTAGAATGCTCCAGGGTTATTCGTTGGATGATCGCCACGTGTCTCCAATTTACTAATGGCGATTACAGAGAACGAAGCGGCACCCCCAACATGCGCATCGTCAATGAATGCATAACGGCCGCCCAATATAATATATATATACAAGACACGGCTTATCAAATTCGAAAGGCCATTTAAAAATCCTGCCAAAATTTGGAAATTCACCGGCTCGGACTCTTCAAAGGGGGGACAAGTGATAACTATAGAAAATACATTTTCAAAGGCCCAATTAGTATGGCCCAAAAATCGGACAGCTCGTCCCATCAGTCCTCTAATACAAGCAAGCACCCCTATTCTCCATCTATCCCTTGTCACATCACCATTCACCTACTCTGACTATTGGTTATCACCCTCTAAGGTACTCAAGTATCCCTGCAAAGATCTCCTATAAGTAGCCAAAACACAATGGCACCAGGTATGGAATATTTGAGACCCTCCCTTTAAGCACTCTTTCTCTAAAAGCCACTGACTTAAGCTTCGGAGTGCTAAAGCCCGGTTCCGACCGGACGCTCCCTCTTCTTGCAGGTTTAACCCAACTGTCCGACCGGTCAAGTCATCTACCTGCTCTTTGTAGACAATTTATCCGATCTTGTGACCGCTGGCTCTTTTCCTTGCAGGATAAAGTTATTTTTAGCTTTATCAATAATAATTTGGAGTTCAAAGTTCACATTTACAGTTAATTTGAATTCACAGTTAACAACTCACAAATACATCAACTTGCTACCTCCCAAATAGTTCAGTCATTTTTTATTGCAACACGTAAAGTAATAGTTTAGACATTAATTTGTGTAATTATACAATCCTAAGTTTAGAAATTTTCTTATAAATTAAAAAATTATTAATTAACATCAATCCTATAAAATATTTATATTTTAATTTATTAAAATATTCTTTCACTAACTCTGTATAATTTTATTTCTGCATCCTGTTAATTATCTCTTTTTTCATACATAAAAGTAAAATAAAAAATATGTAATTAATATTTTTAAAATTTTAAAATTATCACTTTAAAATTGAAAGGGAGTAATTGCTTTGTATATTGAAAGAGTTAAGGATACACACATGATTCATGAGATGAAAAATTAACCTCGATATAAACGTGATAATATCGGAACAAGAAATAATGTTTATATGGAATTAGTTGCATATTAAGATTCCTCTTAATTAGGAATTTATCATAATTGTAGGATATTAATATGGTCAGTTACCTAATTTAAATCGGATAACTGACATATTAATTATTAATATTATTTCTTATATTTAATTTGAGTAACTACCAAATTTAATTCTCTATTTTAAGGAAAAGAACCCTATACATAGGGCTACGAATTTTATTCTTGGTAAGTAAGAAAAGAATTTCATATCGAAATTCTGTCAAAATTGTTCCCAACTTTTTCTCTCTATTCGTTTAGGGTTTTTAGTTCGTGAAATCAAGTTTTCATCTCGAGGCGTAATGAAACGTGAGTGAAAATAATACTGGTGATACAAAAAGGTAGATGATCTCGGCAATTGTGATTCTGTGCTACAAGAGATGTTTATAATTATCATTTTATGATATTTATGGCTTATTTTCTTTCATATATAAACACAAGCAAATGTACGTAGATAAAGACTAATTTTGGTAGATGACTTTAGTGCTTAATTTCCATACATTTTGATTCATCAAAAGCTCAGTGTGTGGAGCTGATATTGTTAGATTAATGGCGATCACAGAAAAACATTCCTAATATTCGTTCACCGATACTTAGATATTCCTAATATTCCTTTGACTGATAGATATATATTCCTAATATTATTATTGTTGTTGGGTTACATTTATATTTAATTAATGTGCCTCTTATTCTGATCCATTCATATACATGATTATTACATATAAAGATAAAATTCGATAACACTATTGAATTACTTAAAAGAAAAATATAAGTGTGGAACCAATTGAATCAATGTGAGATATTGAAATATTTAAACATAATGATTTTTTTTTTTATCTCACATAATAAGCTACACGTAGATAGTCTCATCCACAATATTGATATTGTGATATTATTAGAAAGTTAATTATCCTTCTTATACATATAAAGTCATGCGATAAGTCACTTAAAAAATAATTTAGTTCATGCAACAAATGTGATAAAAATTTCTAAATATTAAACATAATCCAAGAATTTAATTATTAGATAAAAATTTTACTAATTTATTTCTTAGCCAAATAAACTTATTTAAAAACTGTAATCGATAAACTATGATTTACTCCAAAAGACAACTTACGATAAAATATAATTTTTAAATTGTTCTAAAAATATTTATTTAAATCAAATATACGTTTATTTATCCATCAAGTAAATAATTAATCACCAGGTAAGAATTTGAAATTTTATTTATAAATATGTGATTAACTGTATAAATTACTTTATATATATATATATGAACTGATTTTTCAGGTTATTTATTTATTTATTTATTTTAATTGGGCTTAAGAACATGGTAATGGGCTTAAAGTAAAATAGAGCCCTTGTGGCCCATAAAGACTGCTCCTTTCCCTCTCTTAAAATTAGGGTTTTATCACAATCAAAAGGCTAATCTATTTGGCGAAATTGTTATTTGCCCAGTTCTTCTCTTGTAAAATCGATATGAGAGCTTTAGATGAAGCTGAAACGGAGGCGGTTTTCAAAAAGCTACACTCTTTCACCGGAAATAATCTGAAAAACATAGTCGAGAATCCTTCTCATGAAGGACCTGACCCGAATCCAGGTCGATATTGCTTCAGACTCCACAAGAACAGGGTATACTATGTAAGTGAGTCCTTAGTGAAGAGAGCCACGAATATTAGCCGCAAGAATTTGGCCTCCCTCGGCACTTGCTTAGGCAAATTCACGCATGGGGGCAGCTTTCATTTGACCATTCAGGCCCTGAATTTATTGGCTGCCAATGCCAAGCACAAAGTCTGGCTAAAACCCACATCGGAGATGTCTTTTCTGTACGGAAATCATGTCTTGAAAGGTGGATTGGGGAGAATTACCGATAGTATTTCGAAGAATGATGGGGTGGTTGTGTTTTCAATGTCTGATGTGCCGTTGGGGTTTGGGTCCGCCGCGAAATCGACCCAGGATTGCAGGAAACTGGATCCTAATGGAATTGTGGTGCACCATCAGGCTGACATTGGTGAATATTTGAGGATGGAGGATGAGCTTTGAGAGAATTGAGAGTCAGGGTTTTAGTAGGGTTTTTGGATATGGGTTGGTGTTTGGTTGTAGGGACATGCAAATTATTGTAAGTGTCTCTTATCTATTTTTGATTAATATGAATCGGTGTTATGGTCCGATTTTCACTTGTCTTATTTATGTTCTTCAATTTTATGCAGAGATAAAGTCGTTTGCCTAATTGCTAAATAGTTAAATTGCATCAATTTCTTGTCTTTGGTATTTGTGATTGGTTTGGTTGTAGAAACATCCTAATTACGCTTTTCTGCTTATCCAATGAACCAGATTTTCAATTATTATGTTGTTCAATTTGTGTAGTTTGATCTTGGCATATATTAAGTTGTCTGCCGAATTGCTAAATAGTTAAATTGGATCAAGTTCTTGTCCTTTGCATTTGTAATTGGTGTTGGTTGTTGAGACATCCTAATTATGCTTTGTTGCTTATCTGATGAACCAGCTTTTCACTTAGTATGCTCTTCAATTTGTGTTCAGTTTGATCTTAGCAGATACTTAGTTATTTGCCTAATTGCTGAGTACTTAAATTGGATCAAGTTATTGTCTTTGGCATTTGTGATTAGTGTTGGCTGTAGAGACATCTTGTTACTGTGTCTTGTACAGTCTTTTCTCAGCAAACATAAAGTTGTAATTGGATATCTATGTTTGTGTAATGTTGTACGAGGTGATTGAATATCTATGTTAGTATCTTGTATATTCTGATGTGGATGAGCAATAAGTTGACATTGGTTATAGTACATAACTCTCTCTCTCTACATCCGAATTCAGCATTAGTTATTATGCTACCTGGTTGAATCTCCCTGTAGACACAGGTTAGGCATTAGTTAGAAGCTTCTGTACTATGGTGCCTGGTTGAATCCTATGTATGAAGTTTCCAACTATGTCATGGTAGCCTAGTTTCATAATCCACCTAGTATCTTCTCTATAAGTTTCCACGTTTTTCTCCAATACTCTATTAGTTTTGTTTTGTTTCGATTCCCTGTTCTGTTCCATCTGTTAAGCTGGGAAAAGTAAAAGAAGAAGAAAGGAAAACATAAATTGCATCTCAGCCTCAACCTTAATTAATATAACTATTGTTTTTGTTAATAGCATAGACTTATTGTTTTGTTTTCCATTTTCAGTTTTATTAAAACAAAACACTATCTTATAAAAAGAAAACTGTATATCTACCAATTTATTGCCTTATTACAAGTCAATTCAATAGAATCAATATATAGGAGCTTAGTAATACAAATGCATAATTCTGTTGGAATGCTTTTCTTATCCTGGCAAAGACAACTGGTGAATAGCAATTACCTAAAAATAAAAAAGGAGATTTGCAGTATAAACCTCAAAGCATATAATCACCAATCTAACTAATCTTTAAAAGGGAAAATAAAAAGAAAAAAAAGAGGAGCAGTGTGCATCTGGGGAATCGAACCCTTCAAGCACTCCCCTTGTGTGCTTTGGAAATCCTCAACTTGTCAAGTTGTGTTCAAATGTGAAGCAGATGCTCAGAGAGCGCGAGGATTTGCAGTCCGAACTGGATCCTTTTTCGGCAATGTAAATGTGCTCTATGATGTACAAGTCCTGCAAGTGCTAACCTCATTCTTATCAGAATCAAGCAAGCAGTCTCCGCAGGCAAGCAGCAGGAAGAATTCATAATTGAATATCTTGTGATTGGTAAGTACATTAATTAGAATGTGAATTTATACTTTAATATTAGAGACAATGCCAATTTCCATAATGTTTGATAATTGATATGGTGATTTGAGTGCACTAAAATTATGTTTATTAGGATGGAAATTCATTTTAAAATCTTTGATTGAAAATGCATCTCTAGATGTAGATGATGGTTATGAGAAATGATGTTTTGTATCCTTTTAAAAGCTTGCCAGGATTATGAAAGTTAAAACAGATTGCATGTTGAGTTTGGAGTAGACATCACAAAATTAGAAGGTTCTTAGGAAATTACTGCAAATTCTTTTGTCCTTGAGGGACGATGGATGTCTGCACTTGAAGTCTGATGTGTATATCTTTTGGGTTTCAATGAAGTGCTGGATTTTGAGTAGCAGGTACTTGCATGGTGCTCTTTATATTTATGTTAGGAGATATGTTGGAAAAGGTTTTTCTTATATCGCAAGTGCTTGGCCGTGTTTCTACTGCCAAGGCAAAAGAACGATGCATGTTGAGTTTGGAAGTGGAGGAGCAGGGAAGATTACGATTTGCAATTGCATGTTTGATTGATTTGTTTGCTGTGCTGGATTCTGTTTTTTTCTCTCTTCTCTTGATCTGTTGATTGTATTTGATTAATGGTAAGCTGCTTTTGGAAGGGATGTCTGCTTTTGTAGCATCCATGTTGAGCATACTGTCTTGACTGAAGTGGTTGTTTGCACTTGCCCAGGAGAATTCTCTGTCTAAAACGCCCCCATTTCCCATCTTGGCAATCTGCAGCTCGCTGGACGGTCATGATCTTTTTCCTTGCTGGTTTTTTGGTGTTTAGTCACCTTGCCTGATGTATGAGGAGCAGTGTTGTTTTGTTCATGGTTTTGGTCTTTTTATTTATTTTTCTGGGTTGGAAATTCTGGATTGTTTAGCTATGTTGCTGTTGCTTTTATTGGTTCTGCTGTCCTCCTTGCAATTGTGATACAGGAGTCCAGTGTGTACTTTTTTCTTGATAATTAATATTTGGCTTCTAAAAAAAAAGAAATTAGCTTCTGTTGCACATAATATGGGAGGAGGAGGAGATGGATCGGCCACCTTTAATTCCCGAGGCCTACCTATACATACACACTATAAATTATAATAGGAAGACTTATGTGGCAGATCGTAACAAGGAGGTGCATGTAAGTGACATGGAATTTAGTTGATTCAGTTTTCACAGTTATTTATATGGTAAATGATTGTAAATTATTAGTTGTTCTTATGTTTATTCTTATTAAAAATTGTTATGATTTTATTGTTAAGGCATAAGCAACTCCGAACTTAGTGAGTGGAAGATGAGTCATTTGTGGATGAGTTTGAGTTTGTTTTATAAGGCTGCATGATGCAATAAAAGGAAAAAAAATAATGGACTTGGCTCATATGTGCCTTATGTTGTTTATCCATCAGGTGCTACTTGTACAAACAATGCCTCCTATTCTAGTGTGATATGCTTGACAAAGAAAGATGTCGAGGAGATTGTCACATGGACTATTCATTCATTGTTTACTCACCTGGGTGCTCAACAACCGGCTGATCAGCCTAATATTATTACTGCAGCACCATACGTAATGTTGTTGTTTTCCTTTTAGGTGCACAAGGTTTTCATCCACATGCTGATTGTCCATCTAATAATGGTAATTCTACCTCAAAGTCACATTGCTACTGGCCTTAGTATTTTATTTAAACTTTATTTTTAATGTTATTTTGGATGATATTATTCCTAGTATGGTTTATTATTTAGGGTGATAAACTAATTGAGTATTTCAAGTAATTTTAACTATATATACTATATGTAATGAAAACTTTATTATAAATAAAAGTAAAATCAGAACAAAATACAGAAAAAAATGAAAAATATGATTTCTGTATTATATTATTATGTGTCTAAAATAATAATAATGCTAGTATTTATAGACACAAAATTTGGTCCATATAGGAAACAAATGAACCTAGAAAATAAATCAAGTAATAAAGGAAATAACCAATATAAGAAGTCATTTAAATAGATATATTTCACAACACTTTCCCTTAAATGATTATATATTATGAATATATCTCGTTAAAATCTTGCAAAGAAAAATCAAGTTGGATAAAAATTTAGCGAAAGAAAAAGAGTACAATATTTATATGTATTTTTCCTCAACAATAGAATGAATCATACTAAATTTTTTAATTGGCGCATTCCAATATTGTGATCATACTTTTTGAAAATTGAACTTGGTAGGGTTTTTGTGAACAAATCTGCTGGATTATTACTTGAGCGGACCTTGCAAACATCAATCTGTTCTTTTTTCGTAAATTCATGAGTATAGAAGAAATTTGATGAGATATGTTTGGTTCTATCTCCTTTGATATAGCCACCTTTGAGCTGTGAAATACATGCTGCATTATCCTTGTATAATTTTGTTGGATTTTTATCCACCACCAATCCATATGTTCCCTTAATATGTCGAGTCATGGTTCTCATCCACACACTTTCACTACTTGCTTCATGAATGGCTAATATTTCTGAATGATTTAAGGAAGTAGCAGTGATTGTTTGCTTAACAGATCGCCAAGAAATAGCAGTGTCACCATATGTGAAGACATAACCTGTTTGTAACCGAGTTTTATAAGGATTTGATAGGTATCCAGCATCAGCATACCCTGTTAATTCTGAATTTACTCATTTTAAAAAAACAAACACATATCAGAAGTGTTACGAAGATAACGTAGAACATGTTTTATACCATTCAAGTGCCTTCGAGTTGGTGCAGAACTAAATCTTGCTAGCAAATTAACTGCAAAAGTTATATATGATCTAGTGCTATTTGCAAGATATAAAAGTGTACCTATTGCACTAAGATATGGTACTTCAGGACCAAGAATCTTTTCGTTATCTTGTGGACGAAAAAGATTTTTTTTGACATCAAAAGAGCGAATAACCATTGAAATGCTTAATGGATAAGATTTATTTATATAAAATTGTTTCAAGATTTTATCTATATAAGATGACTTATGTACAAGAATTCTTTTTGGCAAATATTCAACTTAAAACCTAAGACAAAATTTTATTTTTTCAAGATCTTTCATTTCAAATTTCTTTTTCAAATATTTTGCAGTAATAGAGATCTCTTCTGGAGTTCTTACTATATTTAAATCATCAACATAAATTGCAAATATAACAAATCATAAATTTATCTTCTTGATAAAAAAGCATGGACAAATTAAATTATTCTCATACCCATTTTTCACTAAGTATTCACTTAGACGATTGTACCACATGCATTCAGATTGCTTTAATCCATACAAAGATTTTTGGAGTTTAATCGAGTACATTTGTCAGGGTTTTGAATTATATGCTTCAAGCATTTTAAATTCTTGTAGGATTTTCATATATATGTTATTATCTAATGATCTATATAAGTAAGCTATCACCACATCCATTAGATGTATATCAAACCTTTCAGAGGCTATCAAACCAATCAAAAATCTAAATGTGATTGCATCTATAATTGAAGAATGCGTTTCTTCATAATCTATACCGGGTTTTTGTGAGAAACCTTGTGTAACAGGTCGTGCTTTGTATCTTATAATTTCATTTAACTCATTTATCTTATGGACAAAAACCCATTTATATCCAATAAGTTTGACATTTTCTGGTGTTTGAACTACTGGTCCAAATACTTTACGCTTAGCTAATGAACCTAGCTCAGCTTGAATTGTTTCTTTCCATTTGAGCCAATCACTTCGATGTCGACATTCTTCCATAGTTTGAGGCTCATGCTCATTATCATTAATTATCTCATAAGCAACTGTATATGCAAACACATTATCAATAATTATGTCTTCTCTATTTCACATATTTTCAGATTTTAATGAGAATTCATAATTTTTTGGTACTAGAATCACTTTTGGGGTTGCTTTTTTGGAAATATAAAGTTGTTGATCTGTGTTATTTTTAACCCCTTCTTGAGCATCATTTTGAATATTCTTCAATCCCCTTTTCTGTTAGTGGATATGCCTTAGGCCAAATATTTGGTCCTTTATGTAATGTCACATTTCATTATATAAAATTGAATTTTCTTCATGTTATTATATTGTTGGCATGTTGCATTATAATAATGCTTGTAAATAACAATCCAATGTTATTTTGACTATCTTTAGTCATTTATCATTAAATGAATAATGATAAATAAAAACTAGTATAAATTTGATTGATAATAATGAGATGATTATATATGGTGATATGAATTAAACTTACAAGTTCTTTTTAGAGAACAAAGTACTAGATAGACTTGCAATGAGATACTACATGGGTTAATGTTATTAGTGATCTCATAATAGTTATATTATCAATCCTTAGACCTGTGATTATTACAGTATCTTACATGATAATTAAACATTATGTTTTAATATAATCAAATATTATCTTTAATCGGATAATCATAAAGGATATGATTGGACATGATGAAAATGATGCAGATGATAGTGAATAATCAAGAAGGAATTTATCCCTCTCTTATGAGAAATATATCTATTGGACCTCCTAATAAATAAGACTGAGAAATGTATTGTCGTGGTCAAATGAATTGATGGAACAATCAATATCATTTGATATTTTCAGTTTATTTAGTGATCGAGAAATTATATATTTGGACTATATAAGTTTGACATGAACCATGACTTATGTTCAAATAAGATATCATGTGACAAAGGGATTATAACATGTGTTATTAGGTTAAAATTAAATTATCAACATTTATATTATTTGAATAGTCATAATGTCTTGCTAGAGGCCGCTTATGACTTGTGGGCCCATGATGGGATTGGAGCCCACTGCCAATATAATATGAACCTATTGGGTTACACACATAGAATGTGATGAATAGACTAAGGATTAATTCAGGCATTTCAAATTTTATTTTATGACAAACAAAAATTTGAAATAAAAAATATATTAATTAAGATTAATATTATAATTCTTATTTTAAATAAGAAGTAAAGTATTTTTTATTTTAATAAGAAATGTGAGCCCGAAATTTTTTCTCTCTAAATTAGGTTGAGGTTATATATATATATATATATATATATATATATATATATATATATATATAGTGATATGTGTAGTTCAACCTAATTAAGTATAATACATTGAGTGGCAGCCGTCACTTTGAGAGAGAGAAAAAATCATTTTTCTTCGGTAACTTTGAAAAAGTGAGAAAATAAACCCTAGCCGCCAAGAAAGGAAGCTAGCATCCCGAGCGATTTTGTTCATTGCATTCGCGTATAGATACCGATAAAGGGTGTCGTTTCGTGTGAGGTAGCACTTGCAAATTTGATTTGTCTGCGCTTCAAGAGGTTGGTAATTGTTGCACTATTCTATTGAATCAATTGGATCGATTGGATCCGTGGTGGATTTCTATTTTTTGCTATGATTTTTTTAATTTTATTTTGAAACCCAACATTTTCTTTCGATGAACAATATCTTTTGGACCAATAGGTCTACCACGCTTCTGGCGTATGTTAGATTCATTGGCTACCATACCTATTGGAAATCCTTTAGGGATAGTCAATCTTACAGGTACATTAGCAGCTGAAACATGGGATTTAGTGATCTTTTGGATGTTTATGGAGATATCTGGCAATTGATTTGTAGCATTCTGCAAATTTATTATTCTTTGAACTTTAAGTTCATATTGATTTGCGCATGTATCATAACTGGACAAGGTTGGAGTGTTCCAACCAATTTCTTGTCCTTTTAGCCCTTTACCTTTATCTTTCCCTAACCGAGGGAAAACTGATTCATCAAATTGAAAATCTAAAAATCTTGCTCTAAAAGGATCACCGGTTAAAGGTTCTAGATACCTAATGATAGAAGGAGAATCAAAACCAACATATATACCAAGATGTCATTGGGGACCTATTTTGGTTTGTTGAGAAAGGACAATAGGAATATAAACAGCACAACCAAAAATCCTAAGATGAGATATATTAGGTTGTTGATAAAAAATAAGTTGCAAAGATGAAAATTTCTGATATTTGGATGGTCGTATACGAACTAAAGATGCAGCATAAACAATTGCACGTTCCCAAGCAGATGCAGGAAGTTATGACTTCATAAGCATAGGTCTAGCAATAAATTGTAATTGCTTAATAAAAGATTCAACTAAACCATTTTGAGTATGAACATGTGTAATAGAATGCTCGACACTAATTCCAATTAACATGCAAAAGTCGTAAAATGCTTTTGAAGAAAACTCATATGCATTATCTAAACGAGCTTTCTTGATGGGATGATCAGGAAAACTAGATCTTAGCTTTATAATTTGAGCAAGAAGTTTAGCAAAAGCAATATTATGAGTAGAAAGTAAACATATATGTGACCATCGAGTTAAGGCATCAATCAAAAACATGAAATATCGAAATTGTCCACAAGATGGATGAATTGGGCCACAAATATCTTTATGTATCCTTTGAAGAAAAACATAAGACTCCAAATGTAATTTGGATGGTGAAGGTCTTGTAATCAATTTACCTTATGCATAAGAACTACAAAAAAAATCATTAGATAAAAGAATTTTTTGATCCTTTAATTCATGTCCATTTGTATTTTCAACAATAAATCGCATCATGGTTGAACCTAGATGACCAGGACGATCATGCCAAAGTATAAAATTTTTAGGATCTGAGCACTTTCGGTGTATATAATTAGATTCAACCATCTTTATTTTGGTAAAATATAATCCAGTTGAAAGACTTGGAAACTTCTCTAATATAAACTTCTGGTTCAATTTTATAGAAGTTATATATAAATATTCGACAGTTCCTTTATTTGTGGTTTCAATATGATAACTATTGTGACGCATATTTTTAAAACTTAGTAGATTTCTTTGATATCTACTAGAATATAATGCATCATCAATTTATAACGGTGTTCCATTTGGGAACATAAGATGGACTCTGCTAAAGCCAATATAATATTTGTTGAACCAAATATTATATTAACATTAATTTTAGCTAATGTTAATTGTAAGAAATACTTTTTGTTACGAAGAATAGTGTGAGTTGTGCCACTATCCACTAAACATATGTCATCCTCCATAACATTAACTTTTTATGATTATCTAGTAACAAAAAAATATTTATTTAATAATAAGAAAAAAATGATAACAAATAAGAAATACTTTAAGAATTACTTATTGAAATAATAGACTTTTATTGAAATTGTAAAATCGCATAACAAGAATAAACTTATTCTAATTATTTCCATCGCCAATCAAATGATCAATTCTACCACTATTATAGTCGAAAAAATCCGAAACATCAAAATCAATATCTAAAGGAAATTTTTTATCATTAGCAGGATCAACAGGCTCGGAAAAATTCACTTCAACATTTTTTTTCTTTGCCCTTTAAAGATGCCTTGTAAAGATCAACTAAATGTTTGGGAGTGCGACATATACGAGACCAATGACCTTTAGTTCCACATCTAAAGCAAACATTGTCATTTTTATGCATTTTCTTTTCAGTATTTACCTCACTTTGACCAATTTCTTATTAGTACCTTTGTTTTTAGCATTTGAAGAAGAATCAGAACCATTTCTTCTTCCACGACCACGACCCTTTCTATCACGACCTCGTCCACGGCCTTAAGAAAATGCCACATTAACTTCAGGTAAAATGGGGATAAACCAATTGGATGAGATTTGTGGTTCTTCATCAAAAGCTCATTATTTTGTTCAGCCACAAGTAAATAAGAGATTACCTCAGAATATTTTTTGAATCTATGCTCTCAATATTGTTGTTGCAGGAGCACATTCGAGGGATAAAAAGTTGACTATGTTTTTTCTAACATGTCCTCATCAGTAATATTTTCTCCACATAATTTTAATTGAGAGCTAATCTTAAATAAGGCTGAATTGTATTCGCTTATAGTTTTATAATCTTGCAAACATAAGTGTATCCATTCATATCAAGTTTTAGGGAGAATCACCGTTCTTTGGTGTTCATATCTCTCCTTTAAATTATTCCAAAAGACTAATGGATTTTTAATTGTGAGATATTCAGTTTTCAATTTTTCGTGTAAATGGTATCGAAGAAAAATCATTACCTTAGCATGATCTTGCAGGGACGTGGTATTTCCTTCTTTTATTGAATCTCCAAGATTTATAGCATTAAGGTGAATCTCAGCATCAAGTACCCATGAAAGATAATTTTTTTCAAAAATATTAAGGACAATAAAATCAAGCTTCCCAAGATTTGACATTGTAAATACACTACACTTAAAAAAATTAAAAATTAGTTTATAAATAAATTGTTAAAAATAAATATATAAAATTAAATCATACATATATAGTCATTTAAATACACATGACTTTATGCAGATATCATTGATTTGATATAGGCATAATTATGGCCAACCATTTATAATTCTTATTAAAATTGATGGCAAATATGATTTCTCTTATATATGACTTTATGAACTTGATATAGTCATGCTATACATAAGAAATTGTTACTTTACATGAACAACCAAAAAAAATATTGAAAGCATCTGATTACAAAAAACAAACATGTAAGATTGATAGCATGATTATGATATAATGCATTATATATATATATATATATATATATATATATATATATATATATATATATATATATATTGATAGCATGTTTTTTGCATTGTGCCTAAGTCCCAAAAAAATAAATTTCATAAATGTTTACGGTAAAAGTATTGTTTACCAAAAAATAAACAACTAAAATCAAGACATATAATAAATAATTAAGATCAAGACATACAATATATATTATCTCAAACATATATAAGCCTTTTAATAAATAACAATTGGCATTATAAATTTACAAAATAATATGAAAATAATTTTGCGATTATTTACTATTAAATCTTGTAAATTAGAATTCTTGATTCTTTCGAGTCAGTTTGTCATAAACTGCCAACTTTCAACAATTAATAGAGATTATCGTGCTGATGACGTGTTATAAATAAAAGTAAAATCAGAACAAAATATAAAAAAAAATGAGAAATATAATTTCACTATTATATTATTATGTGTCTAAAACAATAACAATGTGAGTATTTATAGACACAAAACTTGGTCAATATAGAAAACAAATAAATTCAGAAAATAAATGAACTTAGAAAATAAATCAAATAATAAAGGAAATAACTAATATGAGAAGTTTACTACAAAAAAATGCCAATTAGAGACGGCAATTTTCGTTGCTAATCATCAAAATTTCGCGACGAACAGTTGCTAAAAGCTTAGTCGCGAAAATATTAGCAATGGAATCCTAAATGAGTTGCCAATTTAGCGACGGAATTTAATAATCGGATTCCGTCGCTAATTTATTTTAATAATTAGTTGCCGATATTATAATAATTTTAGCGACTATTTTTTCGTCGCTAATTATTATTGTATCAATAACGACAATTGGTCGCAAAAAAATCCCATCTCTAAATGTTAGCGACGAAAGAATAGTCGCTAATTATTTAAAAAATTCTTATTTTTACATATTAGTGACAGATAGGTTGTCACGAATCCGTCGCTAAATTATAGCCTAATGAAATTTTTTTTTGCTGTATTTATTAATTTTCATCCTGTATATAATAATGAAAGAGCGCGCGCGCGCGTGCACACACACACACACACACACACACACACATATATATATATATATATTCCAAAGCATAATATATTCCAAAACACACACATATATATATAAGTAATTGAAATCGTACATAATGTTATCAATCTCTCTTAAGAGTACAAAAAATACTAATAAGATCATCCTAAATAACACCAACAATGTCTTCTAAATAAAATAATAAACCCGAATAAGAAAGTCATCTAAATAAAATAATGGCATGAAGGGCCTTCGGGATCTAAATCCGAAAGCATTAGGTTGCCTTCCTTGATATTGCTTCATTCCAGTTATGTTGGTTCGTTGGGCCCTCTCTCTCTCTGTGTATATATATATAGAGAGAGAGAGAGACAGAGAGAGAAGGAATATACTTGCATAAGTAGAGCACCTACCCAATAAGTTCATTTGGGGAATAAAGATCAAGAGTCTGTAAAATACTAGATGTTAGAATCGTTTGAGGGCCACGACCATCAACTGCCCTTGTTATTGATGTTAAAGCCTGAGCGGCTATTCCATATCCACTGCAAATAAAAGCACCAACTATTGAGTAAAACTAGTGCAAGTCATTCAATGACCAGTTATCCTACAAACCATACTCGATAGCTTCTTCAACTTCTCGACTCATCAAAAACACACTTTTATGTGCACATATAATCTAAAATAATTGAGTGTCAAGCTTTAAATCCCAAGAAAAAAGACAACATATATATATATATATATATATATATATATATATATATATATATATATATATATATATATATATATTATGAATTCACTAAAAATTAGCCACTTGGTGGAAGAGTGAACCAGGAAAAGATAAAAAAATTGGCTAAATTTGTCCTTGGATTTCTGACTCCCATATACCTGCTGGCTCAAGGGTTTCCATTAGTTCTATAGCTTTGGCTAGGGCTTTTGGTGTTCTTTGTTTAGGTGGCACTGTTGATAGCTGACCAATCTGCATAGAAACGATGTCCAAATTAACTAAAAGCCCTCAGTGTATATAATTCTCTACATTGATAAATGATTTGTGTGTAACATTTATTAAATTAGTTTGGTCTATGAATAAATTCACAAATAGATAGATTCTGTAACACCCTTATACCGCCGTACAATGTACGCGGTAATCGGATGTCAAACCCTACATGAAACAGTAAATTTTTTTTCTTTTTTTTTAACAGTACTAATAAACATACTTGTATAAAGATACTTTAAAATATAATCATTAATCGCATATTGCCTCTCAATAATAACAAACAGATTTCTTATACTATGAACATATACTTGCACAGTAATTATATTTTTCCGTACCTACATATACATGCCAAAATTAATTCCTATCTTGTTCCTTTTTCTTGAACTTGACTACTCCTGTAATGCCAGCCAGTGAAATCCTATCATCTTCATAACCTGCGCGCAGTCAACAAATTACGCGCTGAGCATCGAAACGCTCAGTGGTGGATACGTATCCCAAACTTTCCATAATAAAGTGCAGAAATACACATTCACACTTGCATGAATTTACTCATACGTACATTCATTCAATGTACATACATACATAGCATATAAATGCGTTCACCTACCTATACAAACATACAACCACATACTTTACATACATGCACATACCGTACATACATACTTAGCATATCATACCTGCATACATATACATATCATACATGCATACATATAACATACATATATATGCATACATATACATACAAATATATACATACATATACATATCATATATACATACATATATATATTATACTTTTTCACTCTTTTCATTTTAGGTTTTTTTTTTAATCTTAAATTTAAATTTAAATTTTCATTTTACACTTTTAACATTTTTTTTATCATTATGCCCATAGTACAGACCCGGCAGAAAACTCTCAGACCGGATATGCGGGACGTAGACCCCACAGGGCCACAACAGAATGAGAAATGACCCCCAAAAATCATTCCTCATATAACATATGAACATATGACAGTACGTATGATATATATACTATGGAGATCAATGATTCAACCATAGTAAAGCAAGTCGCCATGACTTGCACCGCAGTACAGGTATCCCTATGGCCAGCCAATTATATCCTGAACTAGGTTTTACTGCCTGACTCTTTCTAAGGGCACACGTTCACTTACTTTTCATGTTCTTATTCAATTATTTATTCTTTACAATACTTTTCAATACTTGTCATTTCTGTAACAGTACATTACATTTACAATCTATCTTCTTTACACAATTAGTGAATTATTTCACAATAATTTACCATTTAATCAATAAATTATGCAGTAGTTCATCATAATTTCATATTTTTCAAATACATACCTAACTAAAATTTATTCCAACAATATTCGTTTAATTCCCATAAATTCTATAAAAATTTATGGACATCCATACTCACTTGTACTATTATTGTACAACTTAATTACATTAAAATAATTAAAGATTTCATAGTCTTCCTTTTGCCTTCCATTCGGTCATAACTAAAAGTTCACCATATACATACGTAAAACACACATTATTAAACATATATTACATTGTACACTAATTTCATTTAATACTATCTTTCGTGTAATATCATTATTTACAGTTTTATTTGCTTATATGCTTCTCATCTATAATTTACTAACTTGTATTATAAATATTATAATCCCAAATGCTCATTTTACCAAATCTATCACATTATTTCTATATTACTTTTAATGTTATTATTATTAATTATTCACGTTTTAATTCATTTATTATTTATTATTTATCATACAAGTCTTTCACGTTTCCATATATACCCATTTGTCTTATTCCATATAATTTATGCCATAAACAAATTTATATTATTTATCCTTGAAATTTGCATTTCCTTAAGTATTAAATTAACATTACTATGGTTCTTATCTTTGTCCTTTACATATAATTTATTAAAATAATCATGTATATTCTGTACGTACATATTTAGTTTATTATTGTCATATTTATTACATGCTCATACATTCATATATATACATACATATTTACATGCATTTATAATCATATACGTACATATTTGTCTACCTATATCTATACACATATACGTATATACACGTCTACGTATACATATACGCATAATTTTATACATACTCAATAATTATTTTCATTTTGCTTATTACTAATTATTTTACATAGTAATTCTTACATTAACTAAATTATCATTTAGTCTTACAATTTTTATTAAATTACGATTACACCCTTTTTCTATTAATTTATTTACCAAGATGTCATTATTTATCTAATTATCATTAATTTAATATTTACTTGAAAAATTATCATTTAATCCCTAAGCTTGCTAAATTACCATTTCATCCTTAAAATGGCTAATTTACTGTTTAGTCATTCAATTTCTCATAAATTACAAAAATATCATTTTATTTTATTTTATTTACAAAATTAACACTAATCATACATTTTACACTACTAATTCCATCTTTATTGAAAAATTCTAATTTGTTCCCTAAACTTATTTTCATACCTAAATTCTTATTTTAATTATCATTTTCTTTCCCAATTTAATTATAATTCATTTAAACTCATTTGTTCTTCAATATTTGACAATGTTTTACTTTTGCCCCTAAACTTATAATTCTTTTCACTTAAGTCCTTTTTCCACTCTACTATTTTACCTTTCATTCTTTTTATTTTCTTTTTATTCCAATTAATTACTTGGCTTATTTTATTACTATATATATATATAATAATTTCAATTTCATTAAAATTTCATATTTTCTACTATAACATAATATGACATTTAATTTAAAAATATTCTAATTAATCCCAAAAATTTCAACTAAATTAGTATAGCACTAAAATTTCATTTGCATTTATTTTATGCCATTTTTCTCACAATTTAGCCAACATAAACTCACACACACACCCACGGCCAAACCATCCTTTGGGTATTCTAAATTTATTTATTCCAAATAAATATTCCATTCATCACATTAAACTCTCAATTTCACATATATAACCATATTTCCAATTCATCATACAAAATCACATAAATTTACAAATAAATATAAGCAAATACTCACACAAAATTTATGGAAATTGAGGGATAGAGTATCCACTAACCTTAATTACTTATTTTCCACCACTTAATCTTCATTTCCTTGCCTTTAATCATCAAAACACCATCATCTCTCTCAAGCTCTCTAAATAGCCAAAATTTCCAAGCCAAAAATTCATCAATTCATACTTCATAAATTCAATTAAACTACATAAATGAGACCTACACATCCTAACACATCTCTTAGAACCTTTAAATTAAATTAAAACTTCATTTTCCACTTACCTCAATTTTGAGACACCAACTTTCTCTCTCTCTCTCTTGCACTTCCAGCAGCTCAAATGACATCTTGAAGCTTCCATGAGCTAGTAGAGAGACTGGATTTAACTTGAGAAAGGTTGATTTGGTGGAAATGGAAGAAAAGTGGCCGGCCAAGAAGGAGGACAGAAGCAACGTGAAGGCTGGAGATAAATCTGGAAAATGACTGTTTTTTAAGGTATTTATAGGCTGGTTTTGGGCTGAACCTGGTCCAACCAAATGGTCCACCCAATTTAGGCCAATTTAGGCCATTTAAGCCCAATAAGCTTCCACAATTTATTTCTCTCACTTCCAAAGCTCAATTTTACTCAAAATTAATTCTATAATTCTTAAAATAATATATTGAGCCTTCAGAAAAAATTTTGGCTCAATCGAAGGCCGTTTTCAGTCCGGTTCAGTCCAACCAGTCAGATTAATAAATTTTTGATGTTACCGAAAAATTAATTTTTTTTCACCAAATGACTTTTCATCTCATAAAAGGCTTAACTGGAAATTTTTGCAATTTTTGAAGATCATTTACTATTTTTAAAGCCCTGGTGAAATTATAGTTGACCGGTTACTATTTAAACCGAAATCATTATTTTTCTCTTACTTCTTGAAGTCAAATATCATTAAAAATACTTCTAAAATTCTTAAAATATATTTAATAGGCTTCATGAATATTTTCGAGTCATTTGGAGACTATTTTTCGGTCTGGTTCATTTTTACCAGTCCGATATTCCAATTTCCAAAGTTACCGTAAAATTAATTTTTTATTATCATATGATTCTAAATCACATTTAATGTAGATCTGAAAAATATGGTAATTTTTGAATATCATTTGTTATTTTTAAAGTCCCAGATAAGCTCTTAGTTGACACAAGCTTCCTTTTAATTAGAACCGTGACTTTTTCCTTATTTTTTGACTTTTAATGATCCGTTTGGCCTCATTTTCAATCCATATTATATCTTTGGGCTCTAGCTAACTTGTTCTTTCCAATGATTAAATAAAATATTTTTCGATTCAGGCAGGTACTATTCACCCCGGTATCACTATTCACTCCTGGTGTCACTATTTACTTTCGAAAAGTACTATTTTCGACTAGCCTGGTATTTGGGCCATTACAGATTCTATCTAAAAGAAATATAAAGAAACGTTGAAAGTGATTTTTACCTTAGGGGAGAACATGCCAAAGTAAGAGGTTATATAGAGAAACACACTTTACAGTTGAAGAAATTCTGCTTATAACTCTCTTTCTATTTATAGTTTCATGTTGCAAAATACTCAGATTTCTCTTTTGCCAAATTCAATAGATTGTTGCCATTAACACCTAATCTTTTTGTTAATATAATAAATTGAATACACATGATGATATTAGCAACATAATGAAGAAAAAGAGAAAAAAAAAATATATGAGGAACAGAAGTAGCCAATAGGATTAGAACAAGGAAAAGGTAATGTGACATGGAGCAAAAATGAGGATAGCTATCTAAATGAAAATAAGGCCATGTGAAGCGCAGAGTCATTCAAACACTAAACAATACAGAACAAGAAAGAGGCAAAGTATAATACATCCTTAAACAATACAGAATAGGAAAGAGGCAAAGCATAATCACAGAATCTAAATAATGATTTTTTTGACTAACATTTGATAGATACAAAACTGAAAGAAGCTATTACTTACATAGATAATTAAGATATAGCTGAACAGGTTATTACTTACATAGAAATGGAAACAAATTGCATGAAAATTGGTTTAAAATATAGAAGTAAACAAAAGATTGAATGATAATAAAGGGTGGTGGAAGCAGGCTTGAGTACATAAAATGAAATGATTATCTAATAATTTTGAGTTCTGTAAGAGCACAAACCCTTCTATACACTACAGGTTCTGCTAAAATTTCAAAGGTAGCCACGTTCGGACGGAAGTCCAAGTAAAGCATATAAAGTGTAAACCTAAGAAATGCATTCAGCTCTCCAACAGCTTTACACGATAATCAAAGCTTAATCAACAGACCTCCCATATATCAATGAATTATGGGAAAAATGACAAGCTACTGTAACCCAATAATTATTTGACTCTTAAAAATTTCAGAGAACAAAAAGAGTTTCCACCAAATCAAATTGTTGTTTCAAGATTACAAGTTGGCATAAATTAAATTGTTGTTTCAAGATTACAAGGTAGCATAAATTACAAAAAGCAAGAAACAGATATGAACTCAACTACATATTCTTATTTGCACCATGTAATTAGATACAAGATTAGAATTTCTCAAGATGACAGATATCTTAAAACAAAAAAAAAATTGTAAAATGACAAATATTGTGAGATTGATGGAGTAAATTTTCTTGCCTCTTATTAGTGAAATCGTTGGTGATAATTATATATTTTTTTTATTTCACTCAAGTTGAAATCGGTGATTTTCCAACATAGAAAGGCTCGACTAAACAAACCCTAGATTACTATCTTCTCGATCAAAACTTGAGATGGCAGTTGGAGACTGTTCACCGAAAAATTAAGCAGATTCACAGTGAGGTGAGGGAATTTTTCGGTGGAAGGAAGATTTGTGACATAGGCAGTGCACTTGGCATTGGGGCTGTCGGAGGAGGGAGGGAGTTGAGAATGAAAACGACGAAGAGGGGTGATAAGGGGAGAGAAAATGTTGATTTTATATTTTTCATAATCATTTTAAATGAAATAATAAATTTTATATTATTATTTTATAAAAAATTATTTTTATTATTTTTCATAATGTGACTATATAATAACTATAATAATTACTTTATTATTATTATTATTATTATTAAAAATGTAAAATTTTTCAATTAATAAGTTTAGATTTGGGGATCATTGATAAAAAATCATTACAATTTCTAATAATTTAATATTTGATTTAAATTTTATAAAATAAAAATAAATTACATATTTTTTTTATTATTATTTTAAATAAAATAATAAATTTTATATTACTATTTTATAAATATTTATTTTTATTAATCTTTATCATGCAATTATATAATAATCGTAACAATTAGTTTATTATTATTATTAAAAATGTCAATTTTCTAAATAAATAACTTTAAATTTTGGTATAATTGATAAGAGATTATTATCAAATTATAAAATAATTTATAAATTTTTGTTACAAAATAAAATACCCATTTAATATGGTATATATTAAAATTACTTAAAATTATGCATAAATCACGTGATTGAAATTAAAAATAAAACTTTATTTTTTTATTTTATTTGCGACGGCTTAGCGACTAAAAAATTCCGTCGCTAATTGTTTTACTGTAGTAAAATACTATTAGCGACAGAAAGTTCCATCGCTATAACGTCGCAAAAAAGGCGCCATATTTTCCCTCCAAAATTAGCGATTAAGAAATTCGTCGCTAAATTTTCTGGAACTGATTTTATAAATTAAAAATTATAAAAATTAGCGACGGAAATTTGTCATAATTCCGTCGCAAAATATTTCCTCCAATAATTTGCGACTGATATTAATTACGTCGCTATGTTGTCGCAAAAAAATAGAAAAATAACCTTCCCACGACTGATGGTTAGACAGTCGCGAAACCGTCGCTAAATTGGCGACTAAAATTCTGCTGGCGCTATTTTACAAGTTTTTTGTAGTGGTTATCAAAATAGAAAAATTTCACAACAGATATTATTTTTTAGAATATAAATTTATAAATTAAATTATGATTTGTATTTATATACATATGCACTACTATTATAGAGTGAATATACCGTCACTAATTCCCTGTTTTTTTAGAGATATATGACTTTGGTTATATGAATATTTATTGATATTTTCAACTTCATCATACAATTTAGCAAGAACAATAGAACTATGGTGAAGTTGAATTCTGCCGTTGTTCACCACACAAGACAACAATGTTCGGAAAATATAAATGGCGATTTCAAAGTATTAATAATAACGTTCATGGAATTAAGGGGCATTTTTAAAAAAAAATTAAAAAATTAGGATATATCAGAAAGTATATATTAAATTTGAATAAATCTCAATCTCGCAGCAATTTTTTACAGGATCAAATTTGGGATCTACAGCCAATTATAATTAATATCTTGAATATTTATTTCAAATTAAATACTGCGAGTTCGAATTCTCTCAATAATTTTTTTGCTTTATATATATATATATTGAATGCATATCTCAAATATATATATATATATTGAATGCATATTTCAAATGCCAAGTTGTGGTTCAGGTGTAAAAGTGAACTCTAATATCCACTAGCCATGTGGGTTCGAGTTTTAAGCCAATCGTTTTCTGCTTTATTTAATTTTTTTCATTATTTTTCATATTATAATTTTGTAACTAAACCTACTTATGCGCCAGAAGAACTGCCTACTCGGTTTATCGTCCACCTTCAACTTATATTTGACTGTTTGTTGGCGAAGAAGTATGACGAAGTCAAGTGAACTTCCAAAATTTGAGGAAGTTCTCAGCAACACTACGTAAACGTAATGGCGAAGTAAACTTTCTTATGAATTCAGTGCCCACTGAAGTCGATAAAGCCAACGACTCGATCAAAGCAGCCAATGCTTATCTTCCTCCGCTTGCTATGATGGTTGGCCCTTTTGATTATATGCCTTAGGATTTATTAAGAATTAACTTTTTTTCTAAATATCACGGTAGAGAGTATAACACCATAAGAATGGAATGGAATTCGAAATTTTTCAGCATAATAATCTTAAATATGTTGTCCCAAGTTACATACCGAGTACTTTCGTTATTATCTATTGAACTTTATTTATGAAATCATCATACATATAGAGAAAGATATCCATTATGATAACTAATTAGTGGATCTCAGTCCCATTTTCTTTGATGTAACAAGCATCTGTTGTCACGCCAAATCATTAGTGAGCATATCCGCTATATTATTTTCAAACTTGACAAAATCTGAAAATATTACATCATAATAATTGACTATAGATTTATATCTAACTATCAATTGCTTTCTTTTACATTAAAATTTTGATTAATGAAATACATAATATTAATAAAGTAATATGAATTGAAATTCATAAAGTCCTATTTGCAGTAAAATTCAATGTGTTTATCTCAATATCATAAATCATAAAGTAGTATATTTAATAAAGAAATAAATAAAGTGATTAATAAGAACTATCAAGAAACTTACTAATTAATAAGAGTTAATTAAAATAGATAGATTCTTTACTACCACTATTTTGTTTTTCAAATAACAATATGTACCTATTTATCATATTTTCTTTTTATCAGACATTAAATAGGAATATTTTGTTAGTTTACAATATGATATATGACTTTTGTTATATGAATATTTATTGATATTTTCAACTTCATCAATTAAATAATTTAGCAAGAAAAATAGAACTCTAGTGAAGTTGAATTCTGCTGTTCTTCACCACACAAGACAACAATGCTGGAAAAATATAAATGGTGATTTCAAAATAATAATTATAATATTAATAATGTTAAGGGGATTGAGGAGCATTTAAAAAAAAAATTAGAAAATTAGAATGTATCACAAAGTATTTAGCAAATTAGAATAAATTTCAATCCCGCAATAATTTTTTGCGGGATCAGATATGAAATTCATATTCAATTTTCTGAATTATAATTAATATCCTAAATATATATTTCAAATTGAATGCCACGAGTTCGAAATCTATCAATTTATTGCTTATTTTATATTGAATATATATATTTCAAATGTGAAGTCGTGGCTTAAGTGCAAAAGTAAACTACTAAACTCTACTGCCCTCTAGCCACTTGGGTTCAAATCCTAACTAAGCCAATTATTTTCGTTTTTTTTTTAATTTTTCATATTATAATTTATAACTAATTTCTTATATTATTTTTCTTATATCAATTAATTAAAATTTATAATTAATTTTTTTAAAAAATATGAGCAAAGATGATATTAAATAATTTATTTTATTTTTTAATTAAAAAATTAATTATAAATTTAATTAATTAAAGTATGAAAATTAATGTGTCCTAACAGCGTGATTCCAAAAGGCCCCCGTAACCTACATATACGGCAGAAGATCTACTTACTTGGTCAACTTATATTTGACTGTTTCTTGCAAGACTTAATGGTGTTTGCCGCAAGACCTATGCTATGCCTATAAACTTCACCCAGCGACAAGACTGAAGTTAATAAGGCCAACAATTGGATCAAATCAGTCCCTGCTGGTCCTCCTCACCCTGCTACGATGGTTGGCCCTGTGACGACTTCGCCTTATAGTGCTGCTCCTTATCAACATCCACCACCTATGGCGGCAGGTTATGGTTATCCGCCACCACCCTATCCTCCACCGGGTTATGGATATCCGACGCCACCACCCTATCCTCCACCGGGTTATGGATATCCGCCGCCGCCGCCCTATCCTCCACCGGGTTATGGATATCCGGCGCCGCCACCAGCTTACTGGTATCCACCAGTGGCTCAGCTGGGATATGGATATCCACCACCACCAGCGGTGCAACAGCCGGCGCAGACGAGTACATTCGGATCGGGAGTGGGAGCCGGGTTGCTTCGTGCGGCTATTACCGGGCTGTTTATGGGGTTTGGTGGCTTTGATGGATTTTGATGTTTTTTTTTTTTTCCAGGCGGGAATGAAACGTTAATCTATACTATTTATATTGTAATGTGATGATAAATACAAGGCTATTTTTGATGTTTCCCCAAGGAGCTGTTTTTAACCCAGGATAGTAAGGGATTAAGTGCTCCAATGTTTTTCTTGGATGTAACCTGTTGTTTCTTTCCTTCTGTTTTTTTCCTTCCTTATATAAAAAAACTAAAAAGGTATTATATTACGGTTTGTCCTTCGCCTCCACTGCGGCCGCCGCCACCGTTACTTCCGTCCACACCGTCCTCCGCCTCTTCTTACTTCAGATCCCATTTCTCTACTCAGATTTTCTCTCTGTTCTAAATTAAATTCGGTCAGTTTCTCCTCTACCTTCACCATTTATTCATATTCTTCATGTACAATTAATTTTTTTTTTCAAATTTTTTCCTATTATTGTCGATGTTTCATGCCGATTTGATTTTTTTTCAGAAATTTATGCATTTTTTTTTAAATTTATCTGTTGAATGGCCTCGATGAGTTAGCTAATGGCCTTATTCTTAAATCTATACATGTTTAAATTAAAATTTGCCGGAGTTTCCGAAATTATCAATTCACTTTTGTTCGTTTCTATTCACAATTCATTATTGTTGCAAAATATATATAAGTTTAGGTTTCAGATTAAATTGACTTTGTAAGATTAGTTTACAATGTCAGATCTGGAATGATTTGGGTTTTGTTGTTTGTTGGCAATGATTTATGCATAACTGTGCAGTTGAGGATATCTAACAATATGGGTTATGGAAGTAGTATCAGTATTATAGCAGCAGTAAAAATTTCAAAAAAAAATTGCTGCTGATACAGTCCACGCAGAGGAATGATTTGTTGATTTAAAATTTGCTGTTGTGTTCAAATTGTTGGGGGTACTTATATGATAGGTCCATGATGGAGAATGTGTCTATCTATGATTTTATGCATTTTTTCTTTGATAATGAATTAATTAATCTGCTTCTTAAGGTTTGGCTGTATGTTTTCGATCTCATTTAATTTTTTGTTAAATGTTATGATCCAGTCATGATAGACAAAAACTCATTTTTCTTAAATTTTCCATTAGCCATAATAGTACAATAAAGCATCAATATTTGTTACTTGTTGCTAAGATAATTTTTTCATGTCAGGCATTCAAATTGCAAATTCAATACTATTTAAGCCATTTTTGAATGAAATTAAAGCATTATAGTTTTACTAACAATATTAGCAATATTATAGTTTTTTCTTTGTTTTAAAATGTAATTTCGCATATAAATGTCAAAATAAATATATAAGAATATAAAACGCTTCAATTATTAGTTTAAAGATCATAAATAAGCTTTTAATGGCAAAATTGTAATTATGTGATTGAAAGGAGTAATTTTATATAAAAGGTTAAATTAATGTTTTAATAAGAAATTTAAATGATTTTATAAATATTGAGGTATTTCTTGTTACCTAAGAATAATGATAAAAGTGTTAGGAAATGTATCGATTATTAGTTACCACTGAGCATTTGGAGTGTTCAGCGTATAGTTTTACTGCGCGCAGGTCAGCATGAGCAGGAGCAAGAATACAGTTTGCAGAACTTCTTTTAAGAATTTTTATTGTATGAATTTGGTATGTATATATGTATCTAAGCTTTACTTTTGATTATGTAATTGATAAAAATGAGGTATTTTAGTAAACCTTGTTGGAGGTGTATGAGATGAAATGAATATTTATGTTTGGATATTATTGAATGTTGTGCATCTGAGAGGCTATGTGATTGTCTGTGTGTCAAGGGACTAGTCCTATGTATAGCCGTTATATTGTAAAAATTTTATTAAATGCATAGTGATTTGGGACAGTTATAGATCATTGATGATTTATTTTAAAATTAGTTATAGCATGCTAATAAGATATTGAAATATAAAAATTAAGTTAAAAAAAATTTTTTTTTTGATTTTCGGTACACCGATATAGTGTTAGGAAGGATAAATGTATTACAAAGTGAGCTTCCAAAAGTCGAGAGAGTTTCTCACCAAGACGTAAACGTAATGGCAAAGTGAACTTTCTCATAAATTCAGTGATAATTGAAGTCGATTGAGCCAACGACTCGATGATAGCAGCCACTGCTTATCCTCCTCCGCCTGCTACGATGGTTGGCCCTTTTACGGCTCCGCCTTATCCACCTACACCTCCTGTGGTGGCAGGATATAATAAATATATTGAATGCATATTTCAAATGCCAAGTTGTGACTTAACTGTAAAAGTGAAGTCTAACATCCACTAGCCATGTGGGTTCGAATTTTAAGCCAATCATTTTCGGCTTTATTTAATTTTTTCATTATTTTTCATATTATAATTTATAACTAAACCTACCTATACGCCAGAAGACCTGCCTACTTGGTTTGTCGTCGACGGTCAACATATATTTGTCTGTTTGTTGGCGAAGAATTAAGTATGACGAAGTCAAGTGAAGCACTATGACGAAGTCAAGGGAACTTCCAAAATATGAAGAAGCAACACGTAAACACAATGACAAAGTGAACTTTCTAATAAATTCTGTGACCACTGAAGTCGATAAAGCCGACGGCTCGATCAAAGCAGCCACTGCTTATCCTCCTCCGCCTGCTACGATGGTTGGCCCTTTTTATTATATCCCTTTGGATTCATTAAGAATTAACTTTTTTCTAAATATCACAGTAGAGAGCATAACACCGTTAAAATGGAATGGAATTAGAAATTTTCCAGCATAATAATAATAACTATGTTGTTCCAAATTACAATATGTAACTATTTATTATGTTTTCTTCTTATCAGACATTAAACAGGAATATTTTGTTAGTTTACAATATGATATATGACTTTGTTTGTATGAACATTTATTGATATTTTCAACTTCATCAATTAAATAATTTAGTAAGAAAAATAGAACTGTGGTGAAGTTGAATTCTGCTGTTGTTCACCGCACAAGACGACAATGCTGGGAAAATATAAATGGTGATTTCAAAATAATAATAATAATAATGTTCAGGGGATTGTGGGGCATTTTTAAAAAAAATTAGAATGTATTAAAAAGTATTTAGCAAATTAGAATAAATTTCAATCCCGTAATAATTTTTTGCGGGATCAGATATTTTTCTGAATTATAATTAATATCTTAAATATGTATTTCAAATTGAATGCCGCATGTTCGAATTCTATCGACTATTTTATTGTTTTTTTTTTTATCTTGAATATATGTAAAGTTATAATAAACATATTGAATTATATATATATTTCAAATGTCAAGTTGTGGCTTAAGTGACTGCCCTCTAGCCACTTGGGTTCAAATCCTAAGCCAATCATTTTCTCTTTTTTTTCATATTATAATTTATAAATAATTTTTTATATTATTTTTCTTATTTCAATTAATTAAAATTTATAATTAATTTTTTAAAAAAATATAAGTAAAGATGATATTAAATAATTTAAGTTATAACTTCACTCAGTGACAAGGCTGAAGTTAATATGGCCAACGATTGGATCAAATCAGTCACTGCTTATCCTCCTCAGCCTGCTACGATGGTTGGCCCTAGCATGGCTTGGCCTTATAGTGTGGCAACTGCTCCTTATCCACATCCACCACCTATGGCGGCAGTTTATGGTTATCCGCCACCACCATATGGTGGATATCCTCCACCGGGTTATGGATATCCACCGCCGCCACCAGCTTACTGGTATCCACCAGTGGCTCAGCTGGGATATGGACATCCACCACCTCAGACGAGTACATTCGGATCGGGATCGGCAGGCGGATTGCTTCGCGCAGGCGCAGCTATTACCCAGCTGCTGATGGCGTTTGGTGGATTTTGATGTTATTTTTTTCTTTCCAGGCTGGAATGATATAAAATTCTACACTGTTTATCTTGTAATGTGACAAGGGTATTTTTAATGTTCCTCCAAGGAGCTGTTAGCCCAGGATAGTAGGGGATTAAGTGCTCCAAGATTTTCTTCTACGTAACTTGTTGTTTCTTTTCTTCTGTTTCTTTTCTTCCTTATATATATGTATATAAAAAAAAGAAAGATATTTTTAAATACATTTATGAATATATTCTCTAATTCATACATTATATTACGGTTTCTCCTTATTCTTCTTTCTCTTTAATTAGCAGTCTAGTCTACCATCTCTCATTAATCTTCTCCTTTGCCTCCACTGCCGCTGCCGCTGCGGCCACTTCTTTCGACACCGTTCTCCACCTGTCGACGCCATTCTCTGTTAATCGCCGCCGTCTCTTCTTATTTCAGATTCCACTTCTCTACTTAGATTTTCTCTCTATTCTGAATTCAATTCGGTCAGTTTCTCCTCTCCTTTCATTATTTATTCATTCTTCATCTACAATTAGTTTTTTAAAAATTTTTTCTATTATTGTCGTTGTTTGATGTCGATTTGATTATTTTTCTTTTCAGAAATTTATGCATTTGTTTTTCAAATTTATCTGTTGAATGGACTTGATGAGTTGCCTAATGGCCTTATTGTTAAATCCATACATGTTTAAATTAAAATTTGCCTGAGTTTCTGAAATTATCAATTCACTTTTGTTCGTTTCTATTCACAATTCATTATTTGTTGCAATATTTAAGTTTAGGTTTCAGATTAAATTGACTTTGTAAGATTAGTTTACAATGTCAGATCTGGAATGATTTGGGTTTTGTTGTTTGTTGGCAATGATTTATGCATAACTGTGCAGTAAAGCATCAATATTTATGTTACTTGTTGCTGGGATAATTTTTTCATGTTAGGCATTCAAATTGCAGACTCAATATTATTTAAGTCATTTTTGAATGAAATTAAAGCATTATAGCCGGAAACTTTCAAATTTTGAAGCTAATACTAATCAAGGTTCACCATCTTCCGAAAGTAAATAACACACTAAGGTTGATAATAAACTTCTGGTGGTATCATATAAAACAATAAAAATATTGCATTTGAGCTAGGATGCTTGCCAATAGCTAGTTATATGTAAGAGAGACAGAGAGGCTGGCACTGATCTAGGACACATTATGACACATCGCTAGCACAAATTGCTCACCAATCACCGATTACTTTTCTTGAACTTCAAACCGCGCTACTTCATCTGCCTCCGGTAAATTGGCCATTACTCTTTCTCTTGCCTCTGTTTCTCCTACTCTCCTCTTACTGAAGTAGCAATGTTTTGGCTGGTAATTTTGTTGCTAAGTGAATATACTTTGCTGATATGATAGTTTTTGTGAATTCTGGTGCCTAGCAAGACAAAAGTATGGTCAAGAGGCTCTTGTATACATACATTATCCTTTTTGATGTTTATATGATAGTTAGAATTATTCTTGGAATATTCATCCAACAATTGATTGCCATTGTCCTTAATAAGAAATTCGCCACTGTTTGGTCTTGTAAGGAGAGAAACGTCAACTCCAGGATCATCTCTAGTGCAGGTAGAATTTTAGATGATTGAATGCACTCACTCTAGGCCTCCCCATTTTCTTTCCTTTCTGGCTCTTCTCCTTCTTGATAACCCCTTTTTCTCCGTTACTGCGGTTCATAGTCTTGTAGCTTAACCAGTTGTTGTGACCATCAGTTTCATATTTTTTCATGGGAAAGTCAACTATTTGCTTGACTGCGCCTATGTTTTCAACTTACTACTTATAATTTTATTTATTTAAGTCATACCAATTCTGAAATGCAGCATCAAATCACTTGCCACAAATTAAAAAGATTTTGCCTTTTCATATTTATATATATTTCTTGTTGTTTGATTTTTGAGGTTACATACAAAGTTTCTATGTTTTTGAGCAAAAATCATTAGCCTTACTTTCTTCTTGCTGTAGACAAATGTGTTTAGTCAAAGATTTTGTAATATTTTCTTTTTTATGTATAGATTAAAGAAAAATAAGTTGCCTAAGTTTGGCAGAAAAGGAAGATGATAAAAAGGAGGAAAAAATTAGTAATATTATCACAATAATTAGACTTTCTAAATGTAATAAATTTATTTTTTTAATTATATTGTATGGTAGCAGCGTATATTAGTTCTTATTATTTTTAAAAAAATTATATCAATGATTTTTTCTTAAGAAGAAAAATGTTGAATGAAATGGCATATGGGAGTAAATTAAACAATAAAAATGAAAATAATTTTTAAATTTTAAAAATAAAAAAATAAAAAATTTACAATTTTACTAATGGCATCCTAAATAGTCAAGCGGTTTTGTTTTGAAGAAATGAATTTTCAATTTTTTTTTTCATTTTTATATCAAATATTTGGAAACGTGCACGAAAACAACATTCGTTACTTTTCGTTATTTTTAGTATGTAGTACTTTATGTGAACAAATTTTATATTACAAGGATCTAATGTAAAGTGTTTGAAGTATGAGGATTTAATGAAGAAAAAAAGTAAAATTTAGGGTTCTAAAGATAGAATTTGCTAAAATAATAGGATGAAAACTTTGTTAAATTTAAATAACTTTCAATTTTCTTAGTATTAGGTTAAATTGATCTTTATATTCCAACTTTAATTTTGTAATACGAAAATCTTTATTAAATATTCTTTTTTGAAATTTTCAGGCCGTGTTCATATTCATGTTTTTTTTATTTGTTAAAATTTGTTTATTTTGCTGTTTTCGGGCTTGGATTTTTCCCTGTGGAAAGTAATTAGCGTATAACAATGGTGGATTTTAACTTTTCAATGTATGATCTCATACTTACTAAAAAATTTAGACTTTTCTTAATTAGTTCCACGTTACGTATCACAATATTCTGTATAAAGAAAACAAAATAAAAATAAAAATGTCACTTATTAGATTAAAAAAAATATCGCCTTTCCAACATTTTCCATCCTGTTGTTTGGTCTATTATTGTTCTTTATTCGGTTTGCATTCTTTAATTTCAGTTAATTCATTTATTAACAGCAATTAAATACGATTAATTTGACACGTTATCACTAAAATTACGTCTAATTGCAAAAAATCGATCAAAATGACTTTTGCCAAAAATAGTGCAAAGTTCAGCGACAATTTCGTTATAAAAAATAATTTAGTTACTTTTTGAATTATTAGGCGTAATTTCAATAATCATGCGTGATATTAACCCCCTATTAAATAGTCTAATTTTTTCAATAAAATAAAAGTATTTTATTGATATAATTAATGAGGATAAATGTGAATTTAATTGAAAATGCACTGTGGATAGTTTCACTACAAGAAAAATTTACTTTACCGACGGAATTGAGTGAATTTCAGTAGGAAAATAAAATTGCCGACGGAATTTAGCGACGGAAAAATGGCGAAGGAGATCCGGTCCCGGTACTTTTGCCGACGAAAATCTTTCCGTCGGTAAAATTACCGACGGAATTATATTGACCGTCGGTAATTTTTACTGACGGAAATAATTATTCCGTAGGCAAATTTCCGACGGAATTATAAAGAAAATATTATAGAGCTAGCATTTTAATAATTCGGTTTTTGCTAAATATAAAGTAAATCATGCATAAAATATGAATTGACAATTTAGTTATTATTTTGTTAGAAATGTATACCATGTATATTGTACGCTCGAGTACTTTTATAGAATAAATAAATGGAGTAAATTTAATTATACAACAATGCTAGATGAACATAAAAAGTTTAGTATTAGTTGGAGTTGAATATAATCATTCTTTTTCGATTCACAACAATACAATATTACTCTGTTGATAATCGATAGTTACTAGTTATCGTGGAATGCTAACGACTATTATATAGTTAATAACTCTCGAATTTTAGGATTTTATGTACTAATATCACATTTTACATTTTCTCTTTCAATGCGTTAAATTTATTGTCTGAATTTCTTTTATTGAAAACTTATTAATTTTCTTGATTTTATATAAAATTTATATGTATTTTTAAATTTTATGCCATTATGATTTGATATGCATGCAGTATTTATAAAATTAAAATTAATGCTTTATATTTAAAATTAAATAAATATGAATAATTTATAATTTATATGCTTACAATATAATATGAAAAATTAACATAATCCATATAAACCAACCAAACTAACATAAAAAATTTCAGTCATAATTCAGCTGGTTTGGATTGGATTCAATCCATTTAAAAATTTAGATGTGTTAAAAGGAAAAATCAGTTATAATCAACCCAACCCACATTTGAACATCCCTAATTGAGGCAATTTTATTGACGGAAATAATTATTCCGTAGGCAAATTTCCGACAGAATTATAAAACCGTAGGCAAATTTAACGACGGTAAGTATATTTCCGTCGGTAAATTTGCCTATTGCTAAAACAATTACGACGGAATTAACCGTCACTATTCCGTCACTAATAATATTATATATTTTTAAGAAAATATTCTAATTAGCAGGTAATCGGAATTTATAAAGAAATTAAGCAAAACCAAATAAACCTATAATTAACAAACATATAATTCCAGCCAAACAAAATAAATTTTAATTTCTTTCACAGAGTTCATAAAACATTTAGAGGAAAATAAAAAAAACCCATGAACCATAATAGAAACTAGAACAGAACCCATTAACAAGTAATGAGTATTTGAAATAAAAAAAATAAAGAGAAGAACGAATGACTAACGTTGAATCCAAAGCAGTAGATGACTCCTTGCCTCTTCTCCATAAAAATCTTGATCTTCTTTTGACTTCATTACCCTGATGTCCATTTTCAAACCCCACCATCACAATAGAAAAGAAATACATGGAACTCTTGCTAAAGAAATGGAATCATATTCAAGGTGCAAACTAAATAAACAAACTCACCATTGCTCCACTGAAATCAAACTTGGAATATCTTTTGTTGAGAGAATATGCAGCATCATCTACTTGCCCGGCCAGCCCATTATCTAAGCAAGTCATGTATTGGAAAACCTCCCAACAAGTCTTTAAACAATTTAAAAGGTTTAAGTAGCTTAGATAGATTCATCTACATGAGTGTCATATGTATTAGAACGATAATTTTCAATAAAAAAAATTCAATAACTACAATCCAACAATAAACCTACTTTCTATTATAAATAACAATAAATACTAAATGCTCAATAATAATTATCAAAGGCAATAATCGACATATCATTTTTTATCTATTTAATTTCATTCTCTATCTATTTAATTTCACAACTCAAATAACTGCTCGGTTCATATCTATTTAATTTCAAAACTCAATTAACTAATTATAGCTCATATCTACTTAAAGTCCCTTACAACAGAACCTGCTGCAAAAGATCAACAAAAGAACAGAAGCCCAAGCACATTGTTTCAATTATAAATAGCAGACATGAGTATAGAAAGAAAATCAAAGACCCCTGCCTATCTTACCTAACCCATAAAACTACAACAATTTTAACAATTAGCCACTCTAAGCCCAAACATATTGTTTCAATTATAAATAGCTAACAATTCTTGTTTTCATTCTAAACAAATACCTATGAGTAAGCTAGTTTCATTTAAAAAGTTAAAATACACGCCATACGCTATTCATGATTGCACTGCTCCTATGAGTAAGTTGGTTTCATTCTAAACAAATACCTATGAGTAAGTTGTTATGACTTATTAATTGTATTAACAATGCATAGAGTAGTAGCATGCATTTGAAAATAATTAAACCAAAATTACTCTTATCTGATGTTCTATAGTTTAATTAATATTTAGTTTAAGTTATTTTTCTATGTTACCATTCAATTCCTACAAGCAATGTACTGCTCCCACCATTATTTATGCATTTATCTAACTCAGTTTAAACTCAAATTTCCAGATTCTCAAATTACAAACTCATCATATTTGTTCAACTAATCAAGCAAGCTTAATAACTTATTAAGCTAGTCAAGTAACTATGCAACCAGGAGGAGGACATTTCAACTTTCTTCATAGACTCCTAAACCTAACTAAATTAAGAATTAGAACTACCAAAATTAAAGGTAATAATTCTGCCAACACACAAATCACCATTTATACAACTTAGTTCACTCTTTCAAATGCACAAGTAATCCTTTTATTGAGTATATTTCTAGTCTTATGATTAACAAATTGTCACTATATTATTATTGGATATCGACGGCAGGGCTCTTATGATCCACAAATGTATTCTAATGCTACCCATTCAAAGGTGATGATGATGATGATGTTATAATATTATAACTGATTTTTTTTTCTTTTGTCCAAAAATAATAATTATTCGACATACACAAGGATTTGTTATAAAATTCATTGAAGCAATTAGTATGGATTTTTTTTTTCTTTTTAACTTACATTCTGTTGAAAGTATACTTTTCCTTTTTGAAATTATAGCATGCATTACTTATGTAATTTCCCGAGTTGGGGGCCAAGGACCCCTCTGCCGCTGGTGGTAGTGAACAATGCAACCTCGACATTTCATCACAAGTACAAATACAGCCATAAATCGCAGTAACGAAGACAACAAAACAAATGTAAAAAGTGGCTAAATTGGGAAAAAAATCAAACAAAGAAATGAAATTCTACTGTGAAAGTGAAGCAAACCTTCGAAGTACATATAGACACTATCCTTTCTGCGCCAGGGTTTGCGCTGCCTAACAATGACAGCAGGCATAACCTTTTTCCTGAGATCTGGCTTTCCCTTCTTCACGGTGGCCATCACCATATCTCCGACGCAAGCTGACGGCAAGCGGTTGAGACGGCCCTTGATTCCCTTCACCGAAATGACGTACAGATTCTTCGCTCCTGTGTTGTCAGCGCAGTTCACAGTCGCTGCCACTGGCAGACCCAGTGACATCCTGAACTTGTTCCCAGCAGATCCACCCCTTCCTAAACAACGACATGACCAACATCAAAGGATCACCAATAGAACTATAGACCGATAAATTCTTGTTTGGTAGATGAGAGAGTAGAGGAAAATCAAATGAGAAATTAGCTTTACCCCGCTTCGACATTTTTTATCGGCTCTGAGTGCCTTCTCCCATTCTTCTCTAGGGAAGCAGAAGCATTTATAGGTCCCCCAGCATGCTTCCACTAGGGTTTTTGAAGGCACTTAACGGTGACGTATTGTGGCATGAATATACGGTGTCGTTTTTCACTGTTTACTTAGTATTTAAAAAATAAAGATGAAAATCATATAAAAATGGTCATAATTAATTAGCTAATTTTTGCCATTGGCAACTATTGTAGCTAGTGTTGCTATGATTGTTTTCATTAAAGTTGGATTCCACCATTCTTTTCTATATATTTGTTCTAAATTATTAGTATTATATTTTACTTTTTTTATTTTCAGAATATGTAGTTAATTTGCTAATTTCTTATTTTTTTATTATTTTTTTCTTTTTTGATAATGCTTGTCTTATTTCAATATAATATGATTTTAATTTTTTTAATAATATACTCTAGTTAATGTAGGGCTTTTTTAGGGGAATTTTTAGAAAATCAAGAAAAATCCGGAGTTCCAATTTATGATATTATAATAATTTTTCATGATATTAATTGCCACCTACCAAAAAATTAACTAATCACTTTCTCTCCACTTAAAAGTCTTGTGAAAGAAGCACCAATCTCGTGCATGCTATACAAAAATAAAAATATAGATACTATTATAATTTTAACAAAAATAGCTTATTAGAAAGCTTATTTGTTGGAGGTAAAAATTACATGACCACATCATATTAATTAGATGAATTAATTGTCTTTAATATTGGATAATGACTAATAATGATATGTGATTTTTTTAAGGCAAACAAGCCACTTTATTACTGAGAAACAAAATCAGCGGAAAGAGTTGAAACAATACAAGAGAGGAGATTTATGTCTCAAAACATAATGACATAGGAATGGAGGTTCTATTATATAAATACTAAATATATTTATTAATACACGTTGCAATTCGAAATGCTAAATATTATAAAATTATTTTCTATTTTACAATAAATGATAGGATAACTTATTTAGATATAAATTTATTATTAATATAGTCACTAATTAAAAATTTACATGAATTTAGTTTAGATTAACTTATATAATTCAATTTTTTCAATTTCCCTACAGAATGAAATTTCCGTAGGTAAATTACTGACGGAAAGTTATTCCGTCGGTAATTTACCGACGAAAAGTATTTCCTTCGGTAATTTCCCTTCGGAAACATAATTCCGAAGGTAATTTACCTACGGAATCCTATATTCGTCAGGAATTTTCCGACGGAATAATTTTTCGTTGGTAATTTAACTACGGCAAATTATTTCCGTAGGGAATTTCCCGACGAAAATAGGATTCCGTCGGTAATTTACCTACGGAAATGAATTCTCTCGGTAAATTTCGTGAGAAATTTTAGCCGCGAAAAACTGGCGCCAATTTTACAACGGATTTTTACAAATCCGTCGCTAATTTCCGTCGGTAAATTTGGGTGACAAATTTCCCTCCATTAATTACAACGGAATTATTTTTTCGTCGCAAAATACATATTTTCAAACATTTTTTCCTACGAAAAACATTTTTTCGTCGGTATTTGAGAATTTTCTTGTAGTATTTGAAATAATGTAAAGTTAATGCTTGTGCTGTAAGTAAATAAGTGTACTGCTAACTATGGAGATTATCATCTAAGTAAATAGATGTGCTGCTAACTATGGAGATTATCATCCACTGTCAACTTATATTTGACTATTTGTCTTTCTTTTTTCCAATATTTGACTGTTTGTTGGCGAAGCAGTATGACGAAGTCAAGTGTGTAATGCCCTCAACACCAGGTCAGCCGTGAACAGTACTTTCCGATGGTAAATAGTACTTTTCGAACCCGAAAGAACACTCGGAAGTCAAAAATATTTTATTGGATCATCAAAAATTATGGGTTATGGTGAGTTTGGGGTTGAAATTTGAAGTGAATTTGAGGTAAAATGGGCCTCCAAATGTCAAAAATACGAAAAATGCAACGAGTCAATTTCCCTAATAGGAAATGTGATTTGATTTTGTATAAATAATTAAAAATAGTAAACGAACTCCGAAAATTGCCATATTTTGAATACCTACATGAATTTTTATGTAGAATATTTTAGTGATGAGAATAAAATTTTTCGGTGACACCGGCAGTTGTCGAATCGGACCAATAACGGACTCCGATTGAGCCAAAAATTTGCGTGCTAGCTATTTTTGATGTGATAAGAGTGATGAAATTATTTTTGAAGAGATTTTATGGCTGAAAGAGAGAAATTTGATTGAGCTTTAAAAAGGCTTAAATGGGCCTTAAGAAAAAAATTGGATAAACCCAATGGTTTGGCCCAATTTTGGGCCCATTTGAGAGATATATAAGAGCCAGAAATTTGGAGAAATCTCCAAAATTTGGCTCATCTCCTACCTTCCCTCTCTTAGCCGAATTCCCTCTCCATTTCTTCTCTCTCTCTCTTGCTTCATAACCACTCAAAATCTCTCATAAATTCCAACTTAGGAATTGTAGTTCCATCTCTCTAGAGCATTAAAATAGCTTCTCTTGATTGATTTGGGCAAAGGAAGTGGAGAAAACAAGTTGAGAAAGAAAAAGGGGTAAGTTAGATCTTGAAAAATTTAATGATTTAAATTGATTTCTTAGTATTTTTCCATAGATTTTGAAGTGTAGATTATGATTATGAGCTTGTATTTTGCATTTGAGAACAAAAAAAAATAGAGAAATCTAAACTTGAATGGCCAGCCCTATGTAGGTGAACAAGAAGAGGAAGATTTTTCAAGGAGTAAAGGCAAAGGAAAGGAAGCTTAGGCTTCCTAATTCAAGAAAAAATTATAAGTGGCTAATTAATCTATACATTTTCTAACTTTATAAATTTATTTCCTTTATGTAATTAGGGTAAAAATTATTAAAATTGTTAAATGATGAAATTAGTTTAGGAAAAATGAAATTCAATCATAGGAGAGATTAATTGAATGTTAAAATGAAAGAAAGAAATTTTGTTTGAAGGAATTCTATAGGTGACCAAATTGGTTACTAAAGGAAAAATATGAAATTTTGCATGTAATTAACATATAATAGCCTAAATTAATTATGGAGATAATATTTAGTGTCTATGAATTTTTAAAGAATATTTGAAATTAATTTTAGAATTTTCAAGCTTATGTAATGTGTATGTATATAGTGAAAATTGTGAAATGTTGTAAAATAATTGATTATTTTAGTGAAAAATGATAGTAAATAATAAATAATGCATAAATAAATTTTATTGGGATTTATTGGAATTATTAGAAATTTATTAAAATTTTAATGTTAATATGTGTATTGAAAATAATTGAATTATTAGTGAATAATTGCATAAAAATGTTGAAAAAAGGTGAATTATTATGAAATTAAATTATAGTCAATGAAAAAGAAATAAAAAGTCAACTGTTGAATTTTTTGAAATTAAAAAGGTAAATAAAGTAATTAATATTATATCCTTAGAATTAGTCTGACAGTAAAAACTAGTTCTGGATATAGTTGGCTAGCCATAGGAACACCCTTTACCGCGATGCAAGTCATGGCGACTTGCTTTGCTATGGGTAGGATCTTTGATCTCCATAGTTTCAGTGTAAAATGAAAGTGAAAAGTACAGTGTTATGAGAATGGTTTCTTTGAAATCATTTCTCTTTTTAGTGGGGCCCGTGCGGTCCATGTTCCGTGTATCCGGTCTGAGATTTTCTGCCGGTTCTGTATTAGGGGCATAATGAAAATAATATAATAAAGAAGTGATAAAAACAATGAAAAGTATGAATAAAAAGTGAAAAAGGACTAAAATGAAAAGAAAAGAAAGTTTAAGGGCAATGTAGTAATTTTTTTCCAAAAGTGAGAAAAGTGAGTAAATTAAGTAAGAATTGATTAATTAACAATAAAACAGTCAGATAATAGTTAAATTGTTCAAAAAGTAAATTTTATTGTTAACAAGGATTAAAATGTAATTTCGCATATAAATGTCAAAATAAATATATAAGAATATAAAACGCTTCAATTATTAGTTTAAAGATCATAAATAAGCTTTTAATGGCAAAATTGTACTTATGTGATTGAAAGGAGTAATTTTATATAAAAGGTTAAATTAATGTTTTAATAAGAAATTTAAATGATTTTATAAATATTGAGGTATTTCTTGTTACCTGAGAATAATGATAAAAGTGTTAGAAAATGTATCGATTATTAGTTACCACTGAGCATTTGGAGTGTTCAGCGTATAGTTTTACTGCGCGTAGGTCAGCATGAGCAGGAGCAAGAATACAGTTTGCAGAACTTCTTTTAAGAATTTTTATTGTATGAATTTGGTATGTATATATGTATCTAAGCTTTACTTTTGATTATGTAATTGATAAAAATGAGGTATTTTAGTAAACCTTGTTGGAGGTGTATGAGATGAAATGAATATTTATGTTTGGATATTATTGAATGTTGTGCATCTGAGAGGCTATGTGATTGTCTGTGTGTCAAGGGACTAGTCCTATGTATAGCCGTTATATTGTAAAAATTTTATTAAATGCATAGTGATTTGGGACAGTTATAGATCATTGATGATTTATTTTAAAATTAGTTATAGCATGCTAATAAGATATTGAAATATAAAAATTAAGTTAAAAAAATTTTTTTTTTTGATTTTCGGTACACCGATATAGTGTTAGGAAGGATAAATGTATTACAAAGTGAGCTTCCAAAAGTCGAGAGAGTTTCTCACCAAGACGTAAACGTAATGGCAAAGTGAACTTTCTCATAAATTCAGTGATAATTGAAGTCGATTGAGCCAACGACTCGATGATAGCAGCCACTGCTTATCCTCCTCCGCCTGCTACGATGGTTGGCCCTTTTACGGCTCCGCCTTATCCACCTACACCTCCTGTGGTGGCAGGATATAATAAATATATTGAATGCATATTTCAAATGCCAAGTTGTGACTTAACTGTAAAAGTGAAGTCTAACAACCACTAGCCATGTGGGTTCGAATTTTAAGCCAATCATTTTCGGCTTTATTTAATTTTTTCATTATTTTTCATATTATAATTTATAACTAAACCTACCTATACGCCAGAAGACCTGCCTACTTGGTTTGTCGTCGACGGTCAACATATATTTGTCTGTTTGTTGGCGAAGAATTAAGTATGACGAAGTCAAGTGAAGCACTATGACGAAGTCAAGGGAACTTCCAAAATATGAAGAAGCAACACGTAAACACAATGACAAAGTGAACTTTCTAATAAATTCTGTGACCACTGAAGTCGATAAAGCCGACGGCTCGATCAAAGCAGCCACTGCTTATCCTCCTCCGCCTGCTACGATGGTTGGCCCTTTTTATTATATCCCTTTGGATTCATTAAGAATTAACTTTTTTCTAAATATCACAGTAGAGAGCATAACACCGTTAAAATGGAATGGAATTAGAAATTTTCCAGCATAATAATAATAACTATGTTGTTCCAAATTACAATATGTAACTATTTATTATGTTTTCTTCTTATCAGACATTAAACAGGAATATTTTGTTAGTTTACAATATGATATATGACTTTGTTTGTATGAACATTTATTGATATTTTCAACTTCATCAATTAAATAATTTAGTAAGAAAAATAGAACTGTGGTGAAGTTGAATTCTGCTGTTGTTCACCGCACAAGACGACAATGCTGGGAAAATATAAATGGTGATTTCAAAATAATAATAATAATAATGTTCAGGGGATTGTGGGGCATTTTTAAAAAAAATTAGAATGTATTAAAAAGTATTTAGCAAATTAGAATAAATTTCAATCCCGTAATAATTTTTTGCGGGATCAGATATTTTTCTGAATTATAATTAATATCTTAAATATGTATTTCAAATTGAATGCCGCATGTTCGAATTCTATCGACTATTTTATTGTTTTTTTTTTTATCTTGAATATATGTAAAGTTATAATAAACATATTGAATTATATATATATTTCAAATGTCAAGTTGTGGCTTAAGTGACTGCCCTCTAGCCACTTGGGTTCAAATCCTAAGCCAATCATTTTCTCTTTTTTTTCATATTATAATTTATAAATAATTTTTTATATTATTTTTCTTATTTCAATTAATTAAAATTTATAATTAATTTTTTAAAAAAATATAAGTAAAGATGATATTAAATAATTTAAGTTATAACTTCACTCAGTGACAAGGCTGAAGTTAATATGGCCAACGATTGGATCAAATCAGTCACTGCTTATCCTCCTCAGCCTGCTACGATGGTTGGCCCTAGCATGGCTTGGCCTTATAGTGTGGCAACTGCTCCTTATCCACATCCACCACCTATGGCGGCAGTTTATGGTTATCCGCCACCACCATATGGTGGATATCCTCCACCGGGTTATGGATATCCACCGCCGCCACCAGCTTACTGGTATCCACCAGTGGCTCAGCTGGGATATGGACATCCACCACCTCAGACGAGTACATTCGGATCGGGATCGGCAGGCGGATTGCTTCGCGCAGGCGCAGCTATTACCCAGCTGCTGATGGCGTTTGGTGGATTTTGATGTTATTTTTTTCTTTCCAGGCTGGAATGATATAAAATTCTACACTGTTTATCTTGTAATGTGACAAGGGTATTTTTAATGTTCCTCCAAGGAGCTGTTAGCCCAGGATAGTAGGGGATTAAGTGCTCCAAGATTTTCTTCTACGTAACTTGTTGTTTCTTTTCTTCTGTTTCTTTTCTTCCTTATATATATGTATATAAAAAAAAGAAAGATATTTTTAAATACATTTATGAATATATTCTCTAATTCATACATTATATTACGGTTTCTCCTTATTCTTCTTTCTCTTTAATTAGCAGTCTAGTCTACCATCTCTCATTAATCTTCTCCTTTGCCTCCACTGCCGCTGCCGCTGCGGCCACTTCTTTCGACACCGTTCTCCACCTGTCGACGCCATTCTCTGTTAATCGCCGCCGTCTCTTCTTATTTCAGATTCCACTTCTCTACTTAGATTTTCTCTCTATTCTGAATTCAATTCGGTCAGTTTCTCCTCTCCTTTCATTATTTATTCATTCTTCATCTACAATTAGTTTTTTAAAAATTTTTTCTATTATTGTCGTTGTTTGATGTCGATTTGATTATTTTTCTTTTCAGAAATTTATGCATTTGTTTTTCAAATTTATCTGTTGAATGGACTTGATGAGTTGCCTAATGGCCTTATTGTTAAATCCATACATGTTTAAATTAAAATTTGCCTGAGTTTCTGAAATTATCAATTCACTTTTGTTCGTTTCTATTCACAATTCATTATTTGTTGCAATATTTAAGTTTAGGTTTCAGATTAAATTGACTTTGTAAGATTAGTTTACAATGTCAGATCTGGAATGATTTGGGTTTTGTTGTTTGTTGGCAATGATTTATGCATAACTGTGCAGTAAAGCATCAATATTTATGTTACTTGTTGCTGGGATAATTTTTTCATGTTAGGCATTCAAATTGCAGACTCAATATTATTTAAGTCATTTTTGAATGAAATTAAAGCATTATAGCCGGAAACTTTCAAATTTTGAAGCTAATACTAATCAAGGTTCACCATCTTCCGAAAGTAAATAACACACTAAGGTTGATAATAAACTTCTGGTGGTATCATATAAAACAATAAAAATATTGCATTTGAGCTAGGATGCTTGCCAATAGCTAGTTATATGTAAGAGAGACAGAGAGGCTGGCACTGATCTAGGACACATTATGACACATCGCTAGCACAAATTGCTCACCAATCACCGATTACTTTTCTTGAACTTCAAACCGCGCTACTTCATCTGCCTCCGGTAAATTGGCCATTACTCTTTCTCTTGCCTCTGTTTCTCCTACTCTCCTCTTACTGAAGTAGCAATGTTTTGGCTGGTAATTTTGTTGCTAAGTGAATATACTTTGCTGATATGATAGTTTTTGTGAATTCTGGTGCCTAGCAAGACAAAAGTATGGTCAAGAGGCTCTTGTATACATACATTATCCTTTTTGATGTTTATATGATAGTTAGAATTATTCTTGGAATATTCATCCAACAATTGATTGCCATTGTCCTTAATAAGAAATTCGCCACTGTTTGGTCTTGTAAGGAGAGAAACGTCAACTCCAGGATCATCTCTAGTGCAGGTAGAATTTTAGATGATTGAATGCACTCACTCTAGGCCTCCCCATTTTCTTTCCTTTCTGGCTCTTCTCCTTCTTGATAACCCCTTTTTCTCCGTTACTGCGGTTCATAGTCTTGTAGCTTAACCAGTTGTTGTGACCATCAGTTTCATATTTTTTCATGGGAAAGTCAACTATTTGCTTGACTGCGCCTATGTTTTCAACTTACTACTTATAATTTTATTTATTTAAGTCATACCAATTCTGAAATGCAGCATCAAATCACTTGCCACAAATTAAAAAGATTTTGCCTTTTCATATTTATATATATTTCTTGTTGTTTGATTTTTGAGGTTACATACAAAGTTTCTATGTTTTTGAGCAAAAATCATTAGCCTTACTTTCTTCTTGCTGTAGACAAATGTGTTTAGTCAAAGATTTTGTAATATTTTCTTTTTTATGTATAGATTAAAGAAAAATAAGTTGCCTAAGTTTGGCAGAAAAGGAAGATGATAAAAAGGAGGAAAAAATTAGTAATATTATCACAATAATTAGACTTTCTAAATGTAATAAATTTATTTTTTTAATTATATTGTATGGTAGCAGCGTATATTAGTTCTTATTATTTTTAAAAAAATTATATCAATGATTTTTTCTTAAGAAGAAAAATGTTGAATGAAATGGCATATGGGAGTAAATTAAACAATAAAAATGAAAATAATTTTTAAATTTTAAAAATAAAAAAATAAAAAATTTACAATTTTACTAATGGCATCCTAAATAGTCAAGCGGTTTTGTTTTGAAGAAATGAATTTTCAATTTTTTTTTTCATTTTTATATCAAATATTTGGAAACGTGCACGAAAACAACATTCGTTACTTTTCGTTATTTTTAGTATGTAGTACTTTATGTGAACAAATTTTATATTACAAGGATCTAATGTAAAGTGTTTGAAGTATGAGGATTTAATGAAGAAAAAAAGTAAAATTTAGGGTTCTAAAGATAGAATTTGCTAAAATAATAGGATGAAAACTTTGTTAAATTTAAATAACTTTCAATTTTCTTAGTATTAGGTTAAATTGATCTTTATATTCCAACTTTAATTTTGTAATACGAAAATCTTTATTAAATATTCTTTTTTGAAATTTTCAGGCCGTGTTCATATTCATGTTTTTTTTATTTGTTAAAATTTGTTTATTTTGCTGTTTTCGGGCTTGGATTTTTCCCTGTGGAAAGTAATTAGCGTATAACAATGGTGGATTTTAACTTTTCAATGTATGATCTCATACTTACTAAAAAATTTAGACTTTTCTTAATTAGTTCCACGTTACGTATCACAATATTCTGTATAAAGAAAACAAAATAAAAATAAAAATGTCACTTATTAGATTAAAAAAAATATCGCCTTTCCAACATTTTCCATCCTGTTGTTTGGTCTATTATTGTTCTTTATTCGGTTTGCATTCTTTAATTTCAGTTAATTCATTTATTAACAGCAATTAAATACGATTAATTTGACACGTTATCACTAAAATTACGTCTAATAATTTAAAAGTAACTGAATTATTTTTCGTAACAAAATAATTACTGAATTTTGCATAAAAGTCATTATAATTGGTTTTCGGTAATGACCCTTGCCGGAGTGTTGACGTGGCACACCACGTGTGCACAAATAAACTAGCTTGGCACGCCACTTGTGCAAAAGTAGCTAACGTGGCACGCCACGTGTACAAATTACCTAACATCAACTGATGACGTGGCGCGCCACACTTGCAAAAGTAGATGATGTGGCGTGTCATGTCAGCACTCCTGCAATGGTTTTTATCAAAAATCGATCAAGATAACTTTTGCCAAAAATAGTGCAAAGTTCAGCGATAATTTCGTTATAAAAAATAATTCAGTTACTTTTTGAATTGTTAGGCGTAATTTCAATAATCATGCGTGATATTAACCCCCTATTAAATAGTCTAATTGTTTCAATAAAATAAAAGTATTTGGTTGATATAATTAATGAGGATAAATGTGAATTTAATTGAAAATGCACTGTAGATAGTTTGAAATAATGTAAAGTTAATGCTTGTGCTGTAAGTAAATAGATGTGTTGCTAACTATGGAGATTATCATCCACTGTCAACTTATATTTGACTGTTTGTTGGCGAAGCAGTATGATGAAGTCAAGTGAGCTTCCAAAAGTCAAGAGAGTTTTTCACCAAGATGTAAACGTAATGGCGAAGTGAACTGTCTCATAAATTCAGTGACCATTGAAGTCGATTAAGCCAACGACTCGATGAAAGCAGCCACTGCTTATCCTCCTCCGCTTGCTATGAAGGTTGGCCCTTTTACGGCTCCGCCTTATCCACCTACACCTCCTGTGGTGGCAAGTTATGGTTATCCGCCACCACCAGATGGTGTTTATCCTACTCTGCCTTATAGTGTGGCAGTTGCTCCTTATCCACCTCCACCACCTGTAGCACCAGGTTATGGTTATCCGCCACCACCATATGGTGGATATCCTCCACCGGGTTATGGATATTATCCTCCACCACCACCAGCAGTACCTGGCGGTTACGTGTATCCACCAGTGGCTCAGCCATGATATCAATATCCACCACCACTAGCGGTGCAACTGTAGATCCCGAAAGACACTTAAGAGGGGGGATGAATTGGGTGTCTTAAATTTTTCTGGCTGAATTTCTAATGGAACATAAATAAATGCAAGTAGAATTGTGATAGACTTTCTAATTGAAAATCTATGTATGCAAGGCAATATGAACAATAAAATTTTTCAAGCCTTTTTCTTAAAAAGAAAATATTTTTACTTTTTCAGAAAATGCGCGTTGACTGCTTTGTGAAAATATTCTGAATTGTTCTTTACAGAATTTTGAACATGTAATATTCAAGAATATATGATAGAAAATTAGAAGATAAGAGAATGAGCAGAAAATCAAGGCACAAATAGAATTTATCGTGGTTCGGCTTCTTTGCCTACATCCACTCCCCAAGAATTACTCTTGAAATTTTTTCTCCACTCTTAACTCTTTTAAGGGCAAGAGTCAAAGCCAATATACAGCCCTATGTATATCTACCCAAAATTTTTTTCCAAAGTAAAAGATTTAAAAACACTTAATAGATTTTTACCTTAGGTTCTAGCTAACCCAACTCACAATCTTTCACAATTGAAATTCCTCACTAGAAATTACAATAGAAACTATAATCAATTGAGGATAATATCTTAATATGAAGTGTAAAGATGGAAAGCGAGATTTAAAAGATGTAAGCTTTCTCTTAAGAGCAGAAATTCTTTCCAAAATGATATCTAACCTTAAAATGAGGTCTAACACTTGTAGTTATAGCCAAAAACTTAGTTTTAAGTGTAAAATCTTAAATATAGCTGTTTATGACCGTTGGGGATCAGAATAGACAATTCTGCCCTCAACTAGCCGTTACTAGCTGTTATTTTATCTTGTAGTATTTGACAGAAATTTGATAAAAAATATGTTCAGATTTCTAATCCAATTTCTAATGACATGAAATTCTAAAGACCAATTTCTAAAACAATTTCTAACTGAACTAGTTTTGATATAAAAACTTATTTTAATGTTTGGAAAATATTTTTTATGTAATTTTAAAACTTAGATGATGTATGAGCAGTAATTTGATCCTAAGATTGATCTTACAATTTTAATAATTCAAAATCCTATATACTAAGGTCTTCTTCACTTGAGTTTTCTTGAAGTCTTTATCATCTTCAACTTTGGCATATACATCAAAATGATGTATAGAAATTTCCTGCATAGAAAAGACTTAGAATAGGATTTTTAATAGAGTTTATATAAGGTTTGATTATCATCAAAATCTGGATGTAGCCTTGGACTAACAATCTCCCCATTTTTGATGATAACAAAACCTTAATAAACTCCACTTATAAGTCTATCTTGGTTAGTTTTTCTAAAAGCTCCCCCTGAATATATGCATGGGGTATATATAATACTTATCATATAAATATCCTATAGTGTTTTTAATAATACCTGCATAGAGTGTTACAAAAATTTTCAAGAAAAATAACCACTGATTAGTAAAACAAACTATGAGACTGTTCTCCCCCTTTTTGTCAGCAATAAAAAAGGATAAGGAAACATCTAAAATAGTCAAGAGAACAACAACATAACCAACAACATAGAGTACTGAAACATGTTCCAAAAAAAATACCCAACAACAGTGTCCAAAAAAAATAAAGTACAAATTAAGAAATGGGAACAACAACCAGCAGGAGTTATGAATCAACGTCAATAGGAAGAGATCTACTGCCTAGTTAGGCTGGTTTAGATGGATGCTCAGTTTTGGCTCAAGTTGCAGGGGTCTCAAGAGCAGAATCATACGAAGTAGGGACAGAGACACTAAACAGAGTAGGAAGAATGTTAGCAATATCAGCAAAGGTGGCACTCAACTTACCAATGAGAAATTGTAATTCAGATAGCTTGGATTTGTCAACAGTATAGTGGATGTCAGGTGCTGGAGCGGCGGATGTTGGTGCAGGGAGTCCTTCAGATGGACTAGAAGCTTTGGCAGTAGACTTGGAACTAAAAGCATGCTCAATTGAGGGAGCAGAAGGATGCACAGACAGAGAAGTTGCAATGTTGTTCCCAAATTTTGGAGCAAAATCTGTACTAGAGGAACTATTAGAAGCTTTGTAGTGGCCTCAACAGCGGGTCAGTTGTGAATAGTACTTTCCGGCAGTGAATAGTATTTTCCGGGCCAGAATGGTCACCCGAAAGTCGAAAATATTTTATTGGACCATTTGAAAGGAATAGTCATGGTGAGCTTATGGTTGAAATTTGAAGTAAATTTGAGGTCAAATGGACTTCCAAAAGTCAAAAATACGAAAAAGATAGCGAATTAATTTCTCTGGTAGGGAAGTGGACTTGATTTTGCTTAAATAATTAAAAATAGTAAACGAACTCCGAATATTGCCAGATTTTGCGTGCCTACATGAATTTTTATGTAGAATATTTTGGTGATGAGAATGGAATTTTTTGGTGACACCGGCAGTTGTCGAATCGGACCGATAAGTTTGAATCAAACCAATAATGGACTTTCATTGAGCCAAAAATTTATGTACTACCTATTTTCGATGTTTTAAGAATAATGGAATTAAAATTGAAGTGATTTGAAGTGAGGAAGATAGAGATTTTGGTTTGGGCCCAAAATGACTTAAAATGGGCTTAATTTTATATTTGGGTTAAGCCCATTAATTAACCCCATAATTAGGCTCATTTGAGAGGTATAAATAGAGGCAAAATCTGTAGAAATCTCCAGATTTCGCTGGCTCTATCTTCTCCTCCTAAGGTGGCCGAACCACCTCTTCTCCATCTCTCCCTATGATTCTTCTTTTTCTACCCCAAATCTCTCTTAAACCTCAACATAAAAGATGAAGTTCTATCTCCCTAGATCCTCCTAGTAGTCTCAATCAAGTGGCTTGAGCAAAGGAAGGCAAGAAATCAAGTGAAGAAAGAAAAAGAGGTAAGATGGAACTTAAAAATTTGAGTGGTTTTAATTGGTTTTTTGATGTATTCTTATAGTTTTTGAGGTGTATAAGCTAATTATGAGCTTGAACTTTTCATTTGAGGATAAGAAATTAAGGTTAAGAAGGCTAAAGAATTCGACCAAGGTTGATAATGGTGAAGAACAAAGTTTTGTTTTGTGTTAAGAGAAGAATAATGAAGCTTAAGGAAGCTAAAGCTTGGAAAAAGGTAAGTGACTACAAAATCCCTTAATTTCCCATTTAATATGAATTTTTCTTGATTATGTAACTAAAATAAAAATATGTAAAATTGTTAATTAATGAAATTATGTTAGGGTAAATGAAATTAAGCATGAGAAGAATTGAAATGAAGGCTTTAATGAAAGAAAGAAAATTTTTAAGGTGAAAAAATGTTGATGGACGAATTACTTGGGTAAAGAAATAATGAGAAAAATACATGAAAATAATGTATGGTAGCTTAAATTAATAATAGGCATGATAATTGATGTCTATTAATTTTTAGAGAATATTTGAGGATTATTTGGGAATTTTTAAGATTATGTATAGTGTATGTATTGAATGAAAATTGTGATTTATTGTGAATTAAATGATTATTTTGATGAAAAATGACAATGACTAATAAATAATGCATAAATAAATTTTATTAGAATTTATTAAAGTTATTGAAATTTTATTGAAAATTTTATGTGAATATGTATAATGAAAATAATTGAATTTTTAATGTATAATTGTATAAAAATGACAAAAGTGATGAATTAATGTGAAAATAAATTAAGGTCAATGACAAGAAATAATAAGGTCAACTAACGAATTCTTTGAAATAATTATTGGGTCATGAAAATAATAAGAACAATGAATTATTGGTAAATAATTCATAAATAAATGAAAATGATGAAAATAAATTAATATGTAAATAAAGGAAAGATAAAATGAGTTTTGAATAGAAAAAGGATTTAATTGAAAAGAAATAAAAGTTTTGGGGCAAATGGTAATTTTTGCCAAAATGGGTGACTAATGAGTAAAAATAAGTAAGAAATAGTAATAGGGCAAAATGGTAATTTTGAAGACCTATCTGTGTCAAAAGATAAAATTTTTATGGTTTAAGGATCAAAATGTAATTTTATCCGAACATGATAAAATAAAAAATAAAAGATGAATAATGGAAGAAATTATAAAATAAAAACGAAAATAAATGGTTATAATGGCAAAATCATAATTATGTATTTGAAATGAACAGTCCAATAGAAAAAGTCAAATTATGCTTGTTCGAGGCATAAGATAATAATTGATATTCATAGAATTTCTAATTACATAAAAAGTAGAAAAATAAAGATGTGACTAATTTATCAAAATAAATTAGTCAACAAAAAGTATTAAGAGAATAAATGATTATAAAATTAATTCGCCGATGAAATAAAAGCCGGCATATCAAATAATTGAAAAATTGGACTGAAAAAGGAAAAATTATAAAAACGTCAAGCCTAGAAGTATTGAAAATGATTCGTAAAGAATTATACAAGAAAAATAAAAGAAAATTCAGAATTTGTATAAAAAATTGAAAAGTCCAAGTGTTTGAGTAAATTATTAAAGAATAATTCACAATAGTGACTTGAAAAGACAAAGTGAAATAAAAGACGGAAGTTACTGAAAAGCCTAATTATCTGTGCGAATTATCGAAGGATAATTCATAAAAATGATCTGAAAAGATAAAGTCAAAGAAATAACAAAAAGTTATTAAATAGTCAAAAACACTAAAAGAGTGTATTTGATCATAATAAAATATATAAAAGAAAGAAATTAAGAATTTTTAAATGTTTAAAAGTAATTGCAATTGTGATTGATTATTTTGCCCTTAGCAATAAACAGGTGTTGTTATTCTTGTTTGGATATAATTGGCTAGCCATAGGGACATCTGAATTGCGGTGCAAGTCATGGCGACTTGCTTTGCTATGGTAGAATCACTGATCTCCATGACTTTTGTTTGTATCTGATATCTGTTATGTGAAAAAATGATCTTTGAGATCATTTTTCAGTCTGTCTGGGACCTTTGGGTCCAGTCTCGAGTATCCTTTTGAGAATTCTGTTATATTGCACTAGGGGCGCATCGAAATGAGTAAACAAGTACTGCCTAATTGAATTGAATATAAAAAGTTATAACGAAAATGATTCATTTGAAAGAAAATACAAAATTAAAATAAATCTGTAAAGATTTCTGAAAAGTGTAATTAGTAAGAAAAATAAAAGAAAGGTTTTATAAGATTAAAATATTAAATCAATGTTTAGTTAAGCTTTTATAAGAATTTAAAGAAATGTGTTTTGTTTTTCGTGGAAAGATAAATTTAATTAATTGGTTTTTCTCGTACCAATTGCTATTGTAGAAAGTAACAAGTTTGAAAAACAATATTAATTTCCTGCTTAAAGTTAAAAAGTGATGATTTTGACATAAAGTGAACTTATTGCTTATGTAACATTTTTCTGAAAGAAAAGTTAATTAAAAAGTAAAACAATAGAAAGACACATAATTGACCAATGATGAAGAAGTAAAAGACATATGTCTTAATAAATATTTGAACCAAAGTAATATGTATATATAAATGAAGGAAAGAGAATTTGACTGCAAAGTGTCCCGAAATATTTATATCACTTTGCAATAAAGCTTAAAAGCCTTTAATTAGTAATGTATTTATTAGTTAAAAGTCAAAGCAAAAGTAAAAGAATAAATAGCAAGAAGTGAAATTAGAATACAGATTGAATAATTGACCAGTAAAATAAGTTTTAAAACTAGTTTACTTTGGTACTAGTAAAGACACGAGTACCAATTCACATCGTTAAATGATATGATAATTAAATTGCTATGGCTAGAAGATAAAGTGAAAGTACTAATAAAAGTAAAAGTAAATCCGATATTGATCCACCTAAAGAAAATACTGCAAAATAAAATTGAAAGTTTAGAAACATAAGACCAATAGTTATCAGAATACGAATTAATAACAAGATTAGTAATAGCTGAAATAAAAGGAAATCCTTAATGAAATAAGAATAGTAGAAGCATAAATTACGAAATTATGTTTATTCGTGAGAAATTCTTAGATTAGTAGTCACCACTGAGCATATTTAATACTCAGCACGTAGTGTTTACTGCGTGCAGGTTTTGGAGTATTGCGGGAGCACTTTTCATTGAAGATCCAGAGCAAAAAAGAAGATTTTTGTGTCAGTTGATATAAGCTTTTGGCATGTATATACTTAAACTATTAAGGTAAAAGTTTGAATGATATTTTGGTTATATGTTTATTTATCTTGAATGTATGGATTAGTATAAGTTTTGATTTGATGATTAATGTTTGTTTTTAATTGTTTATAAGACTGTTATTTGATTCTGAAATTTTTGTAAAAGTATTTTCAAGTGGTTTGAATTGTTCAGAGAGAAAAAAAACTTACCGTCATCAGCTAATTCTCATTTCGATAAGGACTGTTCCGAGAAGGGTGTTACAAGCTTCCTCAGAGTCTGCATCAGATTCCTTCTTAGATTTGTTCCCAGAGTCACCTTTAGATTCAGCATCTGATTTTTCAGCAAATAAGTCATCAGAATTTCCATAAGATTTCTTCTCAGATACCTCATCAAATGCAGTAGCAGAAGATTCATCAGATTTCTTATCAGATGGCTTTATAGAAATTTGTTCAATCAATTTTTGTTCATCAATCTTCATGCCTTGAGCCGACTTGAGTATGGCAACTAAGTGAGCAATCTACGCCTTAAAATTTTTGTCAGTAGATGATGAATCAACAGTAACCAGTTCTTTACCTTTGGACAAATCCTTTGTAGGAGATTGCTTCGACTTCAAGGCATGAACTTCAACATATTTCCTTTTCCGTGTTTGAACCTTTTTTCCAGCCTCTTTGTAGAATACAAAATTTATCTTTTCAACTTTGTAGGACTCAGATTCAGTATCATCAGTGATCAAATTAAAACGGGTTAGGAGCAAGCAATAATGTTTCTTTTCATCAGCAGATCTTGTGGCCATATAGTTAAAAATAAGGAAAGGCAAGTTAAAGTCTTTTTCAGTATGAAAATGCCACAGGAAAATAATGTCTAAATCTGATAAATATGATGAACTTCCAAACCTAGGGGTGACATATAAACACATGTATTTGGTCAAAATATGGTATTGAACCAACAGATTTGAAGCCAATGGATTTTTTGCGGTACCACTGCCACTACTAGAAATAAGGCTCAAAAATATATTTTTGTTTAGATCTTCAAACTCAAAGATTTTACTATTTGTGCGAGTGCATTCAGAACCTTTTAAGGGCATAGAGAATAATTTTGCAATAAGAGCAAGACTTACAGAATACGTGGACCCTTAGATTACCACCTTGAATTTTTTGTCTTCCTCGGCAAAGCGGGAGGAATAGAACTCATAAACCAACTGAGGACAAATTTTCTTTCACCGAAAAGTGAAGAACTTTGTCCATTGTTGCTGCTCGACATACTTACCCACATCTGGAGCGGCGGCCAATAACTTGCTCCAATCAATGATTTTTTAAGGAAGAAGAGTTTTGCAATAAGGAGTCAAATACACAACAGTAGTGGATTTTGGGGGAACGACTTTGGATTTTGTACATTTTGAAGGGGCTGCTTGTTTGGTTTGAGTTTTCGGTGGCGATGACGGAACCCAATGCGGATTTCATTTGGCCATCATTTTTTAGCAACCCATTTTGAGAGAGTGAAGGAGAGGTTAAGGCAAATGAAAGAATGATTTTTTTGTGAAGGGAGGAATTAGGGTTTGAGATATGAAGAGAGAATAATATTCACTTAAATGCAGAAACACAAAGAGGTTAATAAAAAACTTGAAATAAATTAAGAGAGAGGACTGATTTGACAAAAATTAAGTGCATGTACAAGCAATTATGGAAAGTATAGGAAACTGCAATATTGCAGTTACCTAGGCGCGAGAAGAAGAAAAAAGAACAAAATGACAGGGCTGCCCCTATCACAATTAAAAGTACTCACATGTTAAAATAGGGTTAATATAGTCTTCATGTATATTATGACTTTTTCAACTTGTTTAACCCACTACTACACGAAACCATCAACTCACAAATAAATCAGATTTTGAATTTTAAACAAAAAAAATTAGAAACACACAAAAAAATATAAATTTGATCATTTTAAGACATACATGAGTAATCTTTTATGACTAGAGAGAGAAGCTTAAATTTTTCTTATAAGCCCAATTTTTAGTTAGCTGCATTTTGAAGAGCTACGAAATTCTTTGAGAAACAAAGGCTAATATTTCTAAAAATAGTAAAGGAAGCTTACTCATAGATACCCATTCCAAGCTTTCTTCTTAGCTCACAGAAACAATCTTCTTTTAGAGGCTTAGTAAAGATTTCTGCCAGCTAATTTTTTGTAGAGATAAATTCTAGCAAGATATCTCCTCTTTGCACATTGTCTCTAATAAAGTGATGATGAATTTCTATATGCTTTGTTCTTGAGTGTAAGATCGAATTTTTGGTAAGATTTATGGCACTTGTATTATCACAGAAGATTGGAATTTTACTAAATTCTATTCTATAATCTTTTAACTGTTGTCTAATCCACAGAACTTGAGCAACACACCCACCGGCAGCAATATATTCTGCTTTAACAGTAGATAAAGCTATAGAGTTTTGTTTTCTACTTGACTGCGTGATTAGAGAGTTGTCCAGAAAATGATATGCACCTGATGTGCTTTTTCTGTCTATTCTACATCTAGCATAATCAGCATCAGAATATCCAACTAGGTTGAAAGAAGTTTTATTTGGATACCATAATCCTAAATTATGTGTTCCTTGAAGATATCTCATAATTTTTTTTACTACAGACAAATGAGATTCCTTTGGAGCTGACTGAAATCGGGCACACAAACACACACTGAAGTGAATGTCTGGCCTACTTGTAGTTAGGTATAGCAAAAGATCCAATCATTCCTTTATATATTTTTTCTTCAACATTTTTGCCTTTTTCATTTTTTTCCAACTTGATAGATACACTCATAGGGGTACTAGCAGATTTTGCATCACTCATTTTATATTTCTTTAAGAGTTCCTTCGTATATTTAATTTGACTGATAAAAATTTTATCTACACATTGCTTGATTTGAAGTCCAAAAAAGAATGTCAATTCACCCATCATGCTCATTTCAAACTTCTTTTTCATAATGACTTTAGATTCCTTACACATAGAAACATTAGTAGAATCAAAAACAATATCATCAACATATATTTGAACAATTAAAATATGAAATGATTTTTGCTTAACAAAGAGAGTATTGTCCACTCTTCCTCTATTAAAATCATGATTCAGTAGAAAATAGCTTAGTCTTTCATACCAAGCTCTAGAAGTTTGCTTTAAATCATATAAAGCCTTTTTAAGTTTGTAAATAAAATCGGGGTTCTCAAAATTTTCAAAACCGGGGGGTTGTTCTACATAAACATCTTCAGTAAGAAAACCATTTAGAAAAGCACTTTTAACATCCATTTGATATAATTTAAAATTTTGAAAACATACATATGCACAAAGAATTCTAATTGCTTCTAATCTAGCCACGGGTGTAAAGGTTTCACCAAAATCTATACATTTTTTTTATTGTAGTCTTAGGCCACTAATCTGGCTTTGTTTCTGAAAACATTATCTTATTCATTTACCTTATTTCTGAACACCCATTTTGTTCCAATGATAGAATAATTTGAGGGTCTAGGTACCAAATTTCATACTTTATTTCTTTCAAACTGATTGAGCTCTTCTTGTATTGTAAGAATCCAACTATCATCATTTTTAGAATCATTAAAATTTTTAGGTTCAAATTGAGAGACAAAGGCAATATTACCACAATATTCTCTTAATGCTCTTCTTGTCATCATTCTTTCAGATGGATCTGTTAGCAAATCGTCTTTAGGATGATACTTATGGAATTTCCAGTCTTTTGGCAAGTCTGGTGTTCTCTGTTCTTTTTGAATTTCTAGTATTTGTGAATGAATTTCTGGCTTCTTTTCTAATTGATTTTCTGGATCCTTTTCTGCAATGTCTTAATGTTCCAAAATATTATTATCTAGATCTGGTTGCTGATCTGATGATCTTTCTTTTTTATCAATATTTCGATTTTTGTTATTTCCAAACTCAAGACATGTCTCATCATCAGAATAATTCCTTTCTCTAGAATTTTCGTTAGAAAAATCAAATTTAACATTCATAGATTCTTCTACTTTATGTGTTCTTTTATTGAAAACTCTATATGCTTTAGAATTTAAGGAATAGCCTAAAAATATACCTTCATCAGATTTTGCATCAAATTTAGCTAAATTACTTTTATCATTAAAAATAAAACACTTACAACCAAATGGTTGAAAATAGTTGATATTTGGTTTCCTTCCTTTCCATAATTCATATGGTATCTTTTCTAGCACTGTTCTGATCAAAATTCTGTTTATGATGTAGCATGTTGTGTTGATCACTTCAGTCCAAAAATACTGTGGCAAATTATTTTCATTCAGCATTGTCCTCGCCATTTCTTGAAGAGTTTTGTTCTTTCATTCTACCATGCCATTCTGCTACAGTGTTCTTCGAGCAGAAAAGGTATGACTTATACTATATTTGTTACAGAATTCTTGAAATTTTTGATTCTTAAATTCTCTTCCATTATCACTTTTAATGTTGTAATTTTGTATCCCTTCTCATTCTTTTCTTGTTTTTGGAATCATAACAGTTTCTGATGCACCTTCTTCATCAGATTTCTTTTGTGGATGCTCATATCTATCCTCAATAATATCCCAGCAATTCATATCTTGAGATTGGACAAAGTATCTCATGACAACCTTCCAGAATGGATAGTTTTTACCAATAAACATTAGAGAACGATGTACAGAATGTCCCTCTTTGAATAGAGTAGCAATAGTAGAATTACTGGATTCAGCCATTTGTAAGATCACTCAAGGTTATTACACCTTAAGGAATAGAGAACCGCTCTGATACCAAATGTTGGTCTCGAAAGACACTCAAGAGGGGGGGTGAATTGTGTGTCTTAAACTTTTCAGGCCGAATTTCTAATAAAACAAAAATGAATGCAAGTAGAATTCTGATAGACTTTCTAATTGAAAATCTAAGCATGCAAGGCAATATGAACAATAAAATTTTTCAAGTCTTTTTCTTAAAAAGGAAATCTTTTTACTTTTTCAGAAAACTTTTTACTTTTTTAGAAAATGCACGTTGACTGCTTTGTGAAAATATTCTAAATTGTTCTTTATAGAATTTTGAAGATGTAATATTCCAAAATATATAATAGAAAAATAGAAGATAAGAGAATGAGCAGAAAATCAAGGCACAAACAGAATTTATCGTGGTTCGGCTTCTTTGCCTACATCCACTCCCCAAGAATTACTCTTGAGATTTTCTTTTCACTCTTAAATCTTTTAAGGACAAGAGTCAAAACCAATATACAATCATATGTATATCTACCCAAAATATTTTTTCAAAGTAAAAAATTTAAAAACACTTATTAGAATTTTACCTTAAGTTCTAGCCAATCCAACTCACAATCTTTCACAATCGATCAAATTCCTCACTAAAGATTACAACATAAACTATAATCAATTGAGGATAATATGTAAAGATGAAGTGCAAAAATAAAAAGTGAGATTTAAAAGATGTTAGCTTTCTCTTAAGAGTAGAAATTATTTCCAAAATGATATATAACCTTAAAATGAGGTCTAACACTTGTATTTATAGCAAAAAAAAACTTAGTTTTAAGGGTAAAATCTTAAATATAGCCATTTATGACCGTTAGGGATCAGAATAGACGATTATGCCCTTAACTAACCGTTATTTTGTTTTGTAGTGTTCGACAGAAATTTGATAAGAAATATGTCCAGATTTCTAATTCAATTTCTAATGACATGAAATTCTAAAGATCAATTTCTGAAACAATTTCTAACTGAACTAGTTTTGATATAAAAACTTATTTTAATGTTTGGAAAATATTTTTTATGCAATTTTAAAACTTAGATGATGTATGAACAGTAATTTGATCATCAGATTGATTTTACAATTTTAATAACTTAAAATCCTATATACTATAGTCTTCTTCACTTGAGTTTTCTTGAAGTCTTTACCATCTTCAACTTTGGCATATACATCAGAATGATGTATAGAAATTTTCTGCATAGAAAAGACTTAAAATAGAATTTTTAATAGAGTTTATAAAAGATTTGATTATCATCAAAATTTGAATATAGTCTTGGGCTAACAACAACATCCGGTGGAAATGAGTGCATTCGGGTTGGGATCGGACGGGTTGCTTGCGCAGCTATTGCCGGGCTGTTGATCGAAGAAGGTATGGTGTGTAATGCTGCTTCGCATGATGACGCTGGGTTTGGTGTTGACGTTGGATTTTGATTTTTTTTCCTTAATTTGTAATTTTTAATAGTGTTTATTTTACTGTTTATGGGTTTGGATTTTTCCTTGCGGAAAGTAATTAGTGTACAACAATGGTGGATTTTAACTTTTCAACGTATGATCTCATTATGTGAGATTCTACTCCTTGAATAAAAATATTATACTTTTCTTAATTAGTTCCATGTTTCTATTAGAATATTCTGTATAAAGAGAATAAAAATGCCACTTATTAGATGAAAAATATGGCCTTTTGAACATTTTCCATCCTATTGTTTGGTCTATTATTATTTTTATTAGATAAATTGAAATTTGAGAAGACATTATCAATAAGAGGCAATAAAACTATAAAAGTAAATTACTTATAATAATTAATCATGCAAAAAATCGATATTAAATGATTTATTTAATATTCCATTTATTTCATTCAACGTGACAACTTTTTTTTTAACTTTTTACATAAATTAAAAAAAATCATTAACTAACATTAATTCTATAAAATATTCATTATAATTTACTAAAATATTATTTTACTAACTTTATATAATTATATATTTTCATCCTATTAATTATCTTTTTCTTCTTCTTTTTTCACACATAAAGATAAAATAAAAAAAATTGTAATTAATATTTCTTAAAATTTGAAAATTATCGATCACTTTAAAATTCAACAAAAAATACTCTTAAAAACTGTCGCTTAAGGATTAATTACTTGGTATAAAATGCAAGCAAATGAATGTAGATAAAGACTAATTTTGGTAGATGACTTTATTAAATGCAGTGCTTAATTTTCACACATGTTGAGCCATCAAAAGCTCAGAGTGTAGAACTATGATATTGATAGATTAATGAATCAAGTTCTTGTCTTTGGCATTTGTGATTAGTGTTGGCTGTAGAGACATGTTGTTACTGTGTCTTGTCACCAAACATAAAGTTGTAATTGGATATCTATGTTTGCGTAATGTTGTATGAGATGATTGAATATCTACGTTAGTATCTTAATTGTATATTCTGATGTGGATGAGCTATAAGTTGACATTGGTTATTGTCCATTCATCTCTCTCTACATCCGAGTTCAGCACTAGTTATTATGCTGACTGGTTGAATCTCCCTGTAGACACGGGTTAGGCATTAGTTAGAGGCTTGTGTACTATGGTGCCTGGTTGAATCCTATGTATGAAGTTTCCAACTATGTCATGGTAGCCTAGTTTAATAATCCAATACTCAATAACAGTTTGTCCAGCAGGGAGATAGAGACCCATATAAGGGAAACTATATCCGATTTTTTTGTAAAAAATATGAGAAACATACGTTGATATAAATTAAAAGTTTACAATAAAATTTGAATTTCATATGTGATTCTAAGATTATAAATTATGTAACATTCAAAATCCTGTCCCTATAACAATTTGGGCATTGTGTTGTGTGTTACAAAAACAGCTGGTGGATGGCAATTAGCTAAAGCGTAAGAGGAGCGTAATGTGGTGGATCAGTAACAATTTGGGTGTTGTGTGTTACTGATCTTAATTTTTTTTTGGTTGAAAAAAATGAAAAAATCAAAATCCAGTGCGCATCCGGGGAATCGAACCCCGGTCAGTACCGTGGGAGGGTACTATGATACCACTACACCAGATGCGCTTGCTGAAAAGATTCAAAACAACATGTTTAAATAATAATTAATTAAAAATGGGCACAAAAATTATAAAAACCCGGCCCATATTGTGACCAAAAAAAAAGTAGACATGTTTAAAATCCAGGCTTGGCGGCATTTTGACTGGGTTTATATGGGCTCTCTAATTTTTGTTTTTGGTCCAAATTTAGCCCATGACAGGATCTAGCTGTAAATCTTGTGATTGTTATGATGAAAATGGCGAAGATGAACGATAATAAAGGGTTCTTTTTATGCGGTAATTTACTATTAACTTGTTCTGTATACGCACAGTCTAAGCAAGTCATACTCATAATAGAGAGATGGTGACCGGATCTAGTTGTAAGCCTTGTAATTGTTATGATGAAAAGGGTGAAGATGAATGATACATACAGTTTTTTTATGTGGTAATTTACTGTTGTCTTGTTCTGTATACGCATAGCGTAGGCAAGAGAAGGTATAAAAATTAAAAAAAAAAATTAAATTTGATAAATTATCTTAAATATAGCATATATGTGATTTTACTTTTTATAATATGCTAAAGCTTGATATTCACTATTTACAAAATTATGATGAAACCATGGGTTAGATCATGCGATTCCCTGAGCAGTTGAAAAGAAAACAAATTCCGGAAGATTACGTAATGATTCAAAAACAAAAATGATTGATGATTGAGGTATTAATTAAGAGTAGAATCATGATTAGAAAATATTAATTATGCCATTTTCATGGCATTGTGGAATGGGAATATGAACAGGAAAAAAAATTAAGGCTCCTCCAGTACTAATTTGTTCTTAATTAAGAAGGAATTTATCCTTTAAGCACTTTATTCTTTGTATGGATGTAGATGGCCTCTTTTTTTAATTGAAAGTTAGGCATAAAATTTAATGGTAGATAAGAAATTTCATTCTTTAATTATATTCCCTATATCCCCATATATTTGATTTCTCAATCTCTTCCTCTTCAAGAATTTCTGCATAAGTACCATTAAAAAGAAAAGTAAATAAATAAATAAATAAATAAATAAATAAAATTGAACCAAATTGATTTTTCTTGTAATATTTTAAAGCGGCATTGGTGGAGGAGAATAAGTTCATGTAAGTGAGACTTAATTAATTTAGCTTAAAGATACTTTGTAGGTGCTTAACATGGATACTTAGTTATCTAGAACCCCACTTTTAGAAAAGAATTTTTTCATTAATTCTGATCTTTTGCTCTACCTAGTGCCATCCAGTTGCCCCTATATAAAAAGAGGAAGAAATTAATTAGTAGTGCACCTCATTATAATTAAAATATAGGATGTTACAACTTGCTTTTAATTCTATAGTTAATTATGAACTGAATTTAATTTATATTTATGTTTAATAAAATTTAATTACTTATTTACAACACGTGTTTATCAAACGTTCAAAATAATGGACAATTGATAACCATTACCTAATAATACTAGCCTTTTATTATATGAAAATTTTAAAATATTTATTAAGTATTTCACATGAACTGGTTATAAAAATATGTAACACTTTTCGTAATCATTTTAACAATTATATTTGTGCTTTTATGAAAAATGAAGGAAAGGAATGAGATGTGGACAAGCTAGTTGAATATTACAGTGTGGAGGACATTCATGATATCTTGAGGATACCCTTGCCTCTTTTTAATAAAAGAGACAGGATGATCTGGCATTATGATAAAAGAGGGTGTTATTCGGTAAAAAGTAGTTACCAGGTGGCAATTAAAACTCGTTGGACTGAACCAATCTTGCCTAGTAATAACTAGAAAATTATGTGAAAGTTAAAACTACTGCCTAAAGTTCAAAATTTCTTATGGAGGACTCTTAAAAATTTTTTTCCAGTTAAGACCAAATTAATTCAAAAAGGCATCGCAGTAAATCTCTCTTGTTTGCTTTGTACTAATGAGGAAGATGCAAATCATTTCTTTTTTGGGTGTTTGTTTGCCAAGGGGGTCTGGTCTATTTTTGGCTTACCTGACTTTGATTCCAATGCACAGTTACAGGATATATTCTCTTCTTTATCTAGGTTGCTTTGTACGAAGAGGCTAGAATAAATGTGTACAGTTTTGTGGAAAATATGGAATGTTAGAAACAATCTTTTATGGAATAATGTTTTAATGGCTCTTCACATTGTGGTTAACTTTGCTTTAAATTTTCTAGGAGAATGGAGGGTAGCAAAAGAGGCTTTAAACATAGTTTCTGTGACTAGGATAAATAATATTTCAGTTATGTCTTCCTCCGTGCATACAGTGAAAAGGTTATAAACTTGTAATATTGATGATGCAATATTTGCTTATCAGGAAAGGAGTGGTTTTGGTGCTATCTTTAAGGATGTTGATGGTCAATTTCTTAAAGTTCTTTCAGGTTACTGCCTAGGCGTTCTTTCTTCTTGTGTTGCAGAAGGGGTGGCGCTACATTCGGTTCTTTCATGGATAGAAACTAACCTTCCTCCAAATGGTATTATATATATATACCGATTCCTAGGAACTTTACTTTGCTATTTGTAATAATTTAGAAGATTTTTCTGATTTCGGTATAGTTGTTTTGGATTGTAATTTTTTTTTTTTTGGTCTTATTCACCTCTTATTGAATTGTCTTGGATAAAGAGGTCTACTAACTTTGAAGCTCCGAAATTAGCTAGAGTATCAGTGTTGTATGAACAAAACTGTGTTTAGGATGAATGGCCCCCTTATCTTGGATCTTTTCATCTATAAAGATCTATGATTTTTCCTTCAAAAAAAAAAAAAGATTTAGGGTTAAGTTAGTTAAAAGTGTCATTAGTTCTGCCATGTTAGATCACCCACAAATATTTAATTGCGAATTAAATTTTATACCTTCTGTATGCGTTCATACTCAATACAAATAATAATAAAAGATATATTAAATATCCCATATTCGCCTTTTCTTCAACGACAACGGTTTAAAATATTATTTTGCATCCATGCTATACTTTTTTAGGTAAGAATATTTTTCTTTTTCATTGATATGGGTGTAATTAAGACTTAATTAAGTTTACATAGACCATTTTCCTATATATATATATATATATATATCTATATAATTATTTTTAATCCACCGTTTCATTCTTTTTGTAAAAAGAGAAAAGTTAGGTTGAAAGATCTTTACTCTGCATTTACGCAGTCTTTTCATAATTAATATACTAATTTTATTTATTTAATCTCACCAATCACAATCAAATTAAAAGCCTCACGTATTCTCCATATTCCTAAACAAAATTAGTAGTATTTGTTTTTCTTGGCAAGGAGAACAAATAAAAGGAATATATATATGTATATACATCTTCGTTTTAAATAGATTATCGAACATCTATAGGCGATTATAAAATAATATTCATATCATATTATAATGAAATATTCACTGATAGTAGTTTAAGTTGATATTATAATATATTGTGCGTGCTTTGTAAAAATTCTTTATTCTTAACATAATATCAATCATTGAGATTCACGTAAATCACATATAAAAAATTGAAAAAAGAGTTGCTAAGTTAATACTTTTTATAATGTTTTATATTTTTGACAATTTTGATATGAATAACTAGTATTTCGAGTTGAGTTTGATTTTAATTTATTTTTTTAACATGTTATTAGAATTAGTTACCAATTCTGCATGTATTAAGTGCTGAATATGAGAAAATGTATTAAATGTTACATACCGGTTAATTATAAAAATATAATATTTATTATAATGATCGAATAATTTCTAATCTTGCCAACTAGTTTTTTACATTGAATTAAATATAAATCTATTTTCTTTAACAATATGAATAAAAAAAATAATTTTGTTTTCTTTAAAGAAACATAAAAGTCATGAATTATTGTAGGAACCATATTCATATGTAATCCCTTGCTAGAATTTACCATTCACGAGGAACAAAAAAATGTGCTTTACTGATCAAGAGATATATGGGTGCTTTAAAATAGATATAAAAGAATAGATATGTGGGTTGTTTGGTTAAAAATAGAACTTCTATCAGTTTCGGACATTCTATGGGCCAATTTCACATGTGAATGTAACTTAGAATTTTGAGGAAATTACCCCAAATGCCATCTTTTTTAGAATTTTTGTATTATTATTAGGATTTTGAAAGAGAAACAACTTTTACCTTCCTTCCATGTGGAGCCAGCTAGGGATGATCACGGGACGGAGGCGAAAAATGGCTCCCCACCTACTGCTCCACCTCTGGTAGGATTATGGAGGGAAAATTTTCATTCGTCCCTGCCCTGCAGGGATTTTCGTCCCCTACAGAAATCTTCGTTCTCGGTCAAAAATAATTTTAAAAAAATTAATTATAACTAAAATATAATATTTTATAATTAATTATAATTGAAATATAATATTTAATAATTAAAAAAAAATCTAAATTCTATAAAAAATTAAATTAATATGAATTTTATAAACTAACAAAATTAAAATTAAATACAATTTAAAACTGAATTATATAAATATAATTACTAAATTTTGGAGCGTAAAAAATTTGGGATCCACCTTGAACTCTAAATCGAGGAATATTTTTTTCCCATCTCCACCTTTACGGGAGAAATTTTTGGAGATTTCTCGTTCCATTCGTAGTGATTTTCGCAGAAATTTTTCGTCCTATGATCATTCCTAGAGTCAGCTAGGAAAATTATATATAACCGAAAATCAAATGATAATTAGTCAGAAATTTTGGATTTAACATACAATATCTTTAAATATTTGAAAAAATATTTTATCTCTTTATATATATATTTGGTGTAAATTTAAATTAATCAAATCAATAAATTTTTTATACCGTATAGTTTATAAAAGAATATATATATATTTATTTTATATGTATAAAAAGAGCTGATGTAGCATGTAGAAGGACCTTAAAGGAGATTGGTGGATGTAGAAAATGATTGCTATTTATCCCAGTTGGAAAATATTGGTCTTTGCCACCTCATTTCCGTGTTAAATCATTTACATCACCAAAGAACCAACTATTCCTATACATATTCTTTCCGTGCCTAATCCATATACTTATTTTCATACGATGGAGTATATTTTCCGACAACCATTTTTTTTCATTAACCAATTTTAATAACATAAAAGCTTGTCAATAATATAATTTAAAAAATACAACTTTGAAAATTTATAAATTAAACTAATAATAAAAACTAATAATAAATTATCATATATAAAAGCAGTTATTTATCGTTTGTGACTGGTTTAATTTATAAAAAAATTGATAAATCTATTTCAAATGAGAAACGTTCCTAAATTTTAATGAAATTTACAAATTTTTATGGTGATAGTTATAGTTAAGAATGGAAGAAAATTAAATAGTTACGTACCCTATTTATTTAGGTCAGATGGTATCCTACGTAAATGAAATATGACCATAATCATTTAACTTATCAATAAATGTCCCTATATATAGAGAGGATCATATTCTCCAGAATTCAGTATGTTGTGCATGTCATTGTCTTTGGAAACTAATTTCATTTCCGAGCTTAAAGGAAGTTGGAAAAAGAAAAAGTAGAAAAGAACAGCTTGAGAAAAAAATAATGATGATCCAATAAGTACTGAAAATATAATCGGATTAGTCATCAGTGATAATCGAGCTGTCGTACCGTGATTCTTTAAGCTCGAATAACCAAACTTATTAGGTGTCATGAACATTAAATGATAGTTAAAGATGGATGTTAACAGATGTTACAAAATTAACAACTCTGCTGTTACAGCCGTTGTCGGCCTTCAATAGCTTATTTCATTAATGATGGCCAGAACAGACTATAAAACCTTTAACTCCTCAAAGTATGATCCCTAATTTTCAATGGAATTGTTAGATTTCAGTTTTTTTAGGTGATTAAGGAGTTTGAAATAGTTAGACTGTCAAATTAGTAATGAATTATTAAAAAGAAATAATAATGGAATGGCAAAGGTTGAGACCCATGTGCTGAATAAAGAAAGAATGTGTCCTAAAATCCTACATTATTTGCATCAAACTTTGATTTTGTTGGGTCCATTTTGGGTGCCAGATTCTTATACACTGCTTTTACGAAATTTCAAGTTGTTGTTTGCTCTTCCATGGACACTTTCCTATTTTTCTGCTTCTTATTTAAGGAAAAAAAAAAAGACAAAATGTTTATTCTATTCGTAGTTCCATAGCAACTAGCTTTACACGTTAGAAATTTTACTAACTTGAACATTGAAGCAGAAATATTGATAGTATTTCATTAACTTTCATGAATTAGGTTTATCATAAATATTCATTTACATTAGTGCTTCTGATGAGCTATAATATCTTAAATTAAGTTCTCCTTAAACCATCAAAAAGTGAGGCAGATATCTTTAGATAGAAGATTAAACAATAAATCAACAAATTAAATAATTTTTGAAATCGCATCATGCAGAAAATACTAATGCTTTTTAGACAGGAGTTTTCCTATGATTAGTATGATGTCTGAATGCTTTATGGGAGGAAATCTCTCTCTTACTAAATTGATATGACCCAAATTGTTTAGGCTTTAGAAAAATTTAGGAATTAATAAATGTTACGACTAGATTAGTACTAACTGTTATATCTAATTTATAATAATAGTTCGAGTCACTTAATACAGTATAATTACAGTATAATTAGACATTCTGTAAGAACCTTTATTATTATTCCATGTATACTCTCTAATCTTTAATATTCAAGAATTTTTTTTTCTTGCTGACAGTCTTCACAAACATTGCACTTGCTAGGTTAAATGCATGCGCATCATTCACATGAAGATCGGGAAACATGTAAAGAATATATTAGTATTCGTAGGATAAGCATATGTAAATTATAAAAACATAAAGCAAAGTGGAGGTAGAAAAATAGTCAAACAATAGTTAGGCAAGAGGGCTGAATTGAAAGGAGGAAAAACATATCCAATTTCCAACAAATTACCAATTGAAATTGAGAATCCCTTTGAGCTTTTACAAACTTTTTATGATTTGGCCCCACTCTCGCTGTTCTTGGTCTCTGTTTCACCGCCATGTACCATTCCCAGTTCTTACAAAAACAAAAAGACATTATACCAATTCTCTATCTTTGCGTTCCCATCAGAATCCTCCTTCCTACTTATGGAAATTCTCTTCTACACCATTCAAACCTACATTTTTTCTACATGATTTCTTCTAACTTATTCATCTTCTAGATATTCTTCTATGAAATTAACTTAGGCATTCGTCATTTAGACAAAATAATAGGCAATCATTATTGTATGAAATCACCCTTTGAAAGCTAGAAAACAAAATTATCCATGTCATTGTAGATTGATCATTATTGAAAAAATAAATGACTCAGGTTTAATGCAATATATGTCTGAAAGTAAAATTTTTGCTTAGATCGGATCTAAACAAAATTCACGAACCAAGTTAATAGTGAATTGTCATTTATACATATTAATTTTTCTAATATTCATTTTGGATTTGTGAAAAGTTATGCGAATTTAGCTGTTTATTGTCTTGGTAAAGCAGCTAATTCTATGCTAAGTCTTATTTTTTGAGATTTATCCTTTTTTAATTGTATTGTTTCAGTTTTGTTAGTTGATTATATATATATATATATATATATATATATTAAAGAAAATAAATTTAAATCTAATTTAATTTTTCATATGGTGAGAATTGTAAAAAATATTTAGGTGATGATATGAAATGCTTAATAATTATGAGATTCTAAAGACAAGAATAGAAATAGCACATAAGCTTGATTTGTTTATTTTAATTTACAAAATTAATAGTGGTGTAAAGAATACTATGCAATATTTTATATTTTATATTTTATCTCATTCAAAACAAAACAAAGATTCCCATAGTGTGAAAGGCTAATTAATTAATGACTTCAAAAAACAAAAAAAAAAACGAAGGATTCTCTTTAGTGGCTGAAGCTATAATTTAAAATTAAGGAAAATAAAAATATAAATTATATTTAAAATTAAAATATAAATTTAAGAGAAGTCGATCAAAATAAAATTTTAAGTAAGTAAAATTATTTATTTAATATATATATATATACATGTAAAATAAAAAATTTTTAAAAAATAAGGGAGCCCCTTCCTTTCCACCTGGCGTCGCCGAGTGATTCTCCTCAATCCGATAATGCCCACGTAGGAATGACCTTGCATGTGTCCCAAGCAACCCTAGCCTGGCCTCAATTTATTTTAATTTTTTAATTTTTTTCATCTTCTTCCTCAATTGGGTCCCAGCTAAGCTCCACCCACACCCAAACAATCCCCATATATCCATCTTCCAAACACGACTCTCCTCTGTATAAATACCCTACAAAACCATTCCATCGCCAACTCGAAAACCCCAATTATATCTTCCTTTATCTCCTTTGATAATGTCTGGTGTCTGGGTTTTCAAAAACGGCGTCGTCCGGCTCGTTGAGAACCCAGGAGCTGAGGCTCTAGAGGGCAGCAGAACCCGCCGGAAAGTTCTAGTTCATATACCAACAAATGAAGTAATAACTTCCTACTCAGTGCTTGAACACAAACTCAGTTCACTCGGTTGGGAAAGGTACTATGACGACCCAGACCTTCTCCAATTCCATAAAAGATCCACTGTTCATCTCATCTCTCTGCCTAAAGATTTCAGCAAGTTCAGATCCATGCACATGTACGATATTGTTGTCAAGAATCGTAACATGTTTGAAGTAAGAGACATGTAATTTGGTTTTCTATATTGCTGATTGTTGTGTTTGTTCTTGTCTGTGTAATGTATTATAATGTGGTTTCTTGAATTTGGGATCGATGTGGGTTTACATGCCTAAGTTGTTTTGTGGGCTTAGGTTTAAAGATTATTGGGTAATAATGCAGTTTGTTGAGTACGTGGTTTTGGTGAGCTTTTGGGTGTCAAAATCTTGTAAATTTTCGATGTTTCTCTTGTGGTTGTAATGAAAATTCTGCTCTTTTATGTGTGTATTTTCTTTTAGATTTTCGTAATATTTCATGTCGTTTTCGGACATCTATCAAGATTTTTCGATATTTACCTCTTCAAAAATATACAACACTAAAATTATTTTAATATATTGGATGGTTCTATATTCAGACTTGATCTACTCTCTATTTCTTCAATATTTTTATAGATACGAACTCATCAACCCAATAATTAACTAACATATATAGTGTTGAATTGAGTTAATATTGAATATTTAGCAACATATATCATTTGCATTCATCATGGTAAGACATGACAGTGTTATTGCTATAGATATAAGCATTTATAGGTTGCCTAATATGGAAGTGAAATTAAAAAAAAAAAAAGAATAGAGAAATTGGTGTTTGCAATTGGCATGAAGTTATAAGTATATGTTTAATTTATAAAATTAAAATACATAGTTTATTGATGATGAAAGTGATGCAAAGATCTTGATATATTTTTGGGAGGGGAGGAGAGGAGAGGGGTCACGTGAAGCCAACAATTTGATTTGCTTACCAACAATGGAGTGTAGCGATGCCATTCTCTTTATGAGCAAGTGGACAATGACTATCCAATTTGCATGGAGCCCTGCTCACTCGCCATTTCTCACTCCATTTTCACTTTAATCTAATTACTGCCCACACTAAATAATTGGGTTAAATTTCATTATCTACCATTAGACTCTTTGTTTTTTTTATCATTATACCGTCTCATGTAGCAATTAATCAGAAGTAAACTGCCTATTTTGACCAGTAGAAAAAGTATAAAGGCAAAAGCTACTATTTTGAAATTTTAAGAATAAATACTAAATCGAGTGACAAGCAATATTAATGGTTCGATAATTATTCTTTATAAAAGCAATTAAGGTTTTAATTAGTTATATTCTCATAATGAAAATCGATACTTGGACAAAAAAGAGCATAATTTCTCAAGTGTAGACAAAAAGTAAATTTATTCTACGTTGATGACACAAATATAATGTGTGGGTTGAAGAGAAAAGTGATTCTTTTTAATCTAGGTATATATTATCATGTTGTATATAAGGCCAATAATGTCTAATTAATTTTACCTGACAAAGGGAAATGAAATGAAATAAAATTGCTGGAAATGGAAAAGGACAGTTTACATGGCACAAAGAATAGGTGATATTGGCTGCCCATTCCCCAAAAAGAGAGGAGACATTTTAACATTTTATCATAATTCATAAGGTGAAGGTTCCACTTAATATTGGACCACCACCACTCTGATCCTATGGACCACCTCATGCCACATCTATATTCTTATTTGCTGCCAAATCTCAGCCGTAAATTTCATTTTCATAACAAATTGATATTAGTATTTTTAAGGTTTGGGCTATCCTCATCTTTATGCACGCAAATGTAAAGATCACGGGTCTTTCATATTTTTATTCGCTAATTATTAAGTAAAATACACTTTCTACTACAACTAAAAAAAAACATTGTTTTTTTTGTTGCTAATTATAACATTTAACGACAATTTTTAGCAATGAAGAAAATGAAAGCTGTCGTAAATATTAGTGGTGAGATCACGAGAAAAGGATTTACGACACCATATCAAAAACTAAGTTATTTTGTTGCAAACTTTGCAAGCTAATCTTCCGGCGCCAACAAACAACGCGTACTTTGCAAAGAAATAAGTCTTTACAAACGAGTGCTTTGCTAACAAATAAGTCTTTCTAATTGTTATTTCAGTGACAGAATAAGAGTTCTCCGTATATTTTGTTACATTATCGAAGGTAATAATTCTTACCGATAGTTATTGGTTCAAGTGATAAAAATATAAATTTTCTAAAGCAAGCTTATAGGTCTAATTCCTGCCTTATAAGTGGAGTTTAAGCCATTGAAAGACAATATTCAACTCTAGATTAATCAATTTTGTAAATTTATAAGTGAATCTTTTTAGGAAAAAAATTGGTAAATATTCAATTCATTTAGACATTATTTTATAAAATTTCTTATCTAAACTTGGTTTCTGATTTCATTCATAGACCGGGATAGGATTAACCTTAAACTTATTAGTGTTATATTTGGTATCTTAATTTATATATGTGTATCTTATATGTTGGGGTACAACCCAACTCCCACATCCCACATTGAAAAATTAAGGGAGAAACACCTTAAATATAAATGTGTTCACCTAACTCTATTAGTATGAGCCTTTTTGGGAGGAGCCAAAAAAAAAATTCGTGCGGGTTTGGCACAAAACGGACAATATCATACTAATGTGGAGTTGAGATGATGTTTGGCGGTCCCAACAAGTAGTATCAGAGCCAGGCTCGCAGATGAAGCAAACGGTGGACTGCGTTGTGTGGGAGGATCCTCGATATGTTCGTGTGATTAGAGATTCATGTTTGGTGTCTTGTATCGAAAGTTTTCCTGGTATTGTGATGATCAGACAGCGTGTCCCGTTGGTTGATAGCGGCAGTACAAGATGATTCAACGAATCAGTAAATTATTACTGAAGGAGAGGCCACGTGTTGTGTGGTCCTTGGTTTGAGGAAATGATTGTTGGAGTACAACCCAAATCCCACATTGAAAAATTAAGGGAGAAATACCTTGAATATAAGTGTGTCCACCTAACTTCATTAATATATATGAGGCCTTTTGGGAGGAGTCCAAAAACAAATTCGTACGGACTTGATCCAAAACGGACAATATCATACTAATGTGGAGTTAAGAGGATGTTTGCCGGTCCCAACATTATAAACTTTCATGCTTTTGCTATTGATGTTGTTGCTATTCTATTTTAGGATTGTAACTCTATTGGGATACATGCTATCTATTCCGATTCATGATTAATTTATTCATAATCCAAAAAAGTAATAGAATATCATGGGAAAAAAAAAAGAAATAAAAATCACCTTTTATACAAGGCATTTTATCCTCAGATTTTCTCATAAATGAAATCACAAAATGAAAAATATGTAGTCAGGATGATCTTCAATATTTGTCAATTTCCCTCTATAAACTATCGCTCCAACCATAATATGAGCCAAAATTGTACTGAACTGACAAAAAAAGTTAGCAGAAGAACCCATTCTCTAATTCACTTGCAAGTTATAAATAAATAAATAAAATCTTGTGTACTTGCATGAGACCAAACCCTTTTAGCGAAGCCATCTACGACTACTATCCAAACGACATGTGCTATAACTAATTAGTGTATGCATTTATATGTGGAAATCTTTGAATCCAAATTCACTGCAACCTTATATATAAATCAACATATATTGGATTCATATAAACGATAACACACGATAAATAATTATCTTTACGTGTCCAATAAGACTTGATATTAGGGGATCCACATGAAAAATCAATCATATATGGACATTATTATTCTAAACCTAAGTGACTGTTTATTTACTATGTTTTGCACTTATCATTTTGTAAAATGAATCGACCGTCTACACTTTAATATTTAAAAAAAAAATATTCACATCGCTTATCTACAATGACATAAGTATAATAAAATTCATTGGCTATATAAAGAATAAAAAATCTTAATAGTAATACTTTTGAACCTTCAATACTTCTTTCTCTAAAAATTTCTTTCACTAATTATTTAAGTATCGGAATGATTTCGGTCCAATTGAATCTTATTATTTCATCTTCAAGTTAGTTTTGACCACACATATTATTCAACTAACCGAAGGGTTATCAATAAAAAAAGAATTTATTACCACTTGAAATGAGATGATATAAGTTTTTTTAATCAAATATTTCGAATTTATGTTCTAGACAAATTTAATAGCGAATAATTTCTTTTTTTTTATGAAACTATTTGGATAGAATTCAAATTATCTACGAAACTTTCTGATCCAAATTCAGATATAAAGCGATTATATGTATATATACACATTATCTAATGTGGATAAGGCTGTATATATCAACACGCTGCTAAAAGTGGAAAAGTTAATGTAAGTAAGGTGTACGTAGCTTGAGGCAACAAGTCCCATTCCTTGTTTGAATGGGCTGCAATGAACTTTTTCCAGTGAGTAGTCAGTTTCTTTTAGTTTAGTTTTTCTTCTCCTTCCTTTGTTGAAGAGAGAAATGAAGAAGTTAAGAGCAATTAATTATTTGGTTTTCTTTTTTATCCAAATTATAATGAGTCCAAAAGAAAAAAAAAAAAATTGAATCCTATCCAATACCGAAGGATGGGGCAAGAGATCCTATTTTGTCTTCTCATGAGTTTGATTTTGATGGCCAGAGCCTTTGTCTTGTCATGTGCCATCCACATTCATTCCTTAGATATTATTAATATTTATTTATTGACCTCAATGTATGCAAGTAATGAGTATGTTAATTAAAAAAACCTATCAGTTGTTTTCGTATCTAAATTTTATTAAAGACATGTTCGACACGTGAAATTTTATTATTTTTAAATTTTTTAATGCGTACTGCTTCTAAAACTTTTTGACAAATACATAAAGCAAATAATAATTACCATCAAAATAATTCCACGATTGATGCCATTTGCCAAACTTTTTTCCCCTTTCTATTCTAACAAGAAATGGTATTATTTATATTTATATAGACTTGAGGGACAAGCAATTGAACTTAAGAAGTGAACTTAGGTAGTGAACCCTGAGTTATATGATGATCCACAAGCCCTGGAGTCTAGAACCATTAACCAGATTATTAGCAGTGGTCCGGTTAATCGGAAAGCTCTTTTGTAGAGTTAAGAGACTCTACTTCAAATTCCGCCAGTCCCTTTCTCTCTAAGTCCTTAATTGATGGCAAAGAAGATCTCATCGTTAATATTAGAATATTGAGAATTATAAAAATAAAAGCACATGAAGAAATACACGTACCCTAGCTTGGAATTTAAGTCAATAAATACAAGTAATTTATGGGGTGCCGTTGCCGACCTACCCTATAAGCTTTCCCAATCTTTTTTTTTTTTTAATGTTTGCAAGTATTTATTATCAACTACCACTATATATAACAATGGATTTATGACTTGGAAAGTAATATATCGGAACTTGGAGCCGCAATTAACAGGGAATCATGTTGACATTAGAACAATAAAACGAATTAAGCTCTAACTAATACTACAATATTAAGAAATTTAAATTCAATTTAAAATTGAGATACATGATAGAATATATTTGAATTGGTTTCTGAAGATGGAAAATAAGTATCCAATATAGCAGGATATATTGTCATAATATACTATTCACTTTATTTATAAATAAGTATTCAATTTTTTAAAAATATTTATTTACGCATTCATTTTTCAAAAATATGATATATTTAAATGTGATATTTTAATTATATATCTTCTTTCACAATAAATTCTTATAATAATGGAGCAAATTAATTTGAAGCACAAATTAATAAGTTTTTTTTAATTTTAGTGAAAAAAGAAAGTGAACGTTTATTTGTGAATAAAGTAATTATTATCTTCCATTTTATCAGATTTTGTCGATATTTCAGTTAATTAATATTTGCTAGAATGAAGAACTTAATTGGGTAAAAAAAAAACTCAGATTTTCAGAAGCAAAACATAACTTAATAAGGGGCCAATCTCAGTCCAATTTGTGGGAGGTGATTGGTCCCATATGAGCGTATAGCTTGCAAGTTGGGCTCACTTTGCCACATTTAAAGCATAGCCGATAGAACTATCAATCATGCTTGAAAATGATCACGTCTTAATTAACGAACGAAGTAGAAATTTACCTACTCTCATTTTGCAACTTAGGGTGTGTTTGTTTGGTGGTAGGATTTGATTCATTAATGTATTATTTTCAGTAGAACAGTATTTGGTAGCATTATTCTTTTTATGGTACTGTATTCTACAATTTTGATTCATGATTTAAGAATCATAAATTTACCTAATTTTGAAAATCATCAATTTAGTGATCTTCCATAATTCTCTGAATTTATTTTTACAATTTTAACCTTATAACTTTTACTTTTTATTATAATTAATTTTTATAATTACCCACTTACCTAATAATTTATTTTTATTTTGTATATATATATATATATTTTAATAATTTTTTAATTTTTATATACTATTATTAAGTTTTTCTAAATATCATATCGTTAAAACCATATTGCACTATATTGTAGCATACTATATTGTACATTAATGAATCACAAGCTATTCCCATCCAAACGGATCCTTAGAGAATAACATTGCTCCATTTAAAAATATAGTCTGAAAATGATGACTATATGTCTTAATTAACATACAGAATATAATCAAACTTTGAGATTTTGAAACTTAAGGTATAACATTGCTTCAACTGAAATTATACCTTGAGGCTTTTTCAATAATTTATGAAAAATCCAATTGAAGCTTGAAATCGATACCTCATAAATCTTAAACAAGAATAAGGAAAGAAAAAGATTGCTTCGCATTAACATTGTTTAACAAATGTTATTTCTATATGAGAAGAAAGAAAAATTTAAAAAATGTTGTATAATATTTGACAATAGAACGTATAACACATGATACACTACTCTCAGTTTCTGATAACTGCCCTGCCAAAACTCCTCTGCTTAAAAGCTTTCTTGCATACCAGAGCACCAACTGAAGTTCTACGTTTGCTCAAGAATCACTAGTTCGTGCAATCAAATCCATGGCAAACGGAAAGCCATATTATAAGAACAAGAAGCAATAAGATTCCAAGAACAACCATCTTAATCTTCATGTTCTGGTACCACATTTTACGTTGGATTTGTGTACCTTGTTTCTTATATGCTTTAGCCTGAATATTATAACACAGAGATCGTCAGGTTCTGGATAAGTGAATGTTTCAACATATTCTTGTCAGATAACTAGCTGAACTTACCTGATCGCGCAAGTTCTCTGTCTTGTCTGCAAGATTTGTTATCGTCTCGCCCCTGTCAATAACCTGAGATGCGCAAATGGATCAACTAAACTTGAAACATGCCATTTTTCAGCTTGATTTATCACTCAATGCAGCACAAAACAATCCAAAGGTATAAAAAAGTCTATACGCATTTTTACAGTCACTCATGTATCTCAATTTTGATCACTCATTTTTACATGCATTTTTACATGTTCAGATTTTTAAACATATATAACCGAGCAAACATAAGATATCTCACTAGGAGAATGGTCTAAATAGAACAATAATTTGACCATCAAATGACTTGACTATGGCCATCAGATTTTGTTTTTTTGGCTCAAATAATACTTTTAACAACTGGCCTTTAGTTACCACATAAAGAAGATCCAATTGCATACTTATAATGTTCTAAGGAGTATCTGAAATATTGAAAAAAAGCAAGTTTTTTTTCCTATAAAATTGTTGAATTGGCCTCATGTGGTTCCAGTACAAGTCACTCACCTTGTCAATGTTCCCTAACATTATACTTTTAACTTCTGAAACTTGAGCCTTCACTTTAATTAACTTCTCAATTTCTTCAGCATGGTCGATGATATATTTCATGTGCTCTTTCATAATTGGCCTAAAAAAATGAACACACCAGATATAAACAAAAGAATACGTAATTCTTTGTAGAGTTTTTTTTTTCCTCCTATGTTTGTTTTACTGTCTTTTTTGGGTGCAGATAGTCAACAGATCTAGATAGACAGACATACCCAAACTCCTTGTTGAGACTCTTGGCAACAGCTGTGTCTGCTTTACCACCCCCATATCTCTTCTTGAAGTCTGCTTTCATGCGTTCCAAAAACGCAATAGAGATCTGCTTGCTAACAGATTCTTTGGCAACAACACAATAAGCTGCAAATAGCAGATTGCACAATGTCAAGAAGGCAAAGGATTAAAACTTTCCTCACTATGTTACTGATGCGAACTCATACACAAAAAAGGGGGTAGACAGCATCAGAATCAAGCATTCTATATAAGCATATCAGAATATGCGTGTGCAAATAACTTAGCAAGTATTATGCCCTCATCAAATCATACACAAAAAAGGGGGTAGACCGCATCAGAATCAAGCATTCTATATAAGCATATCAGAATATGCGTGTGCGTATAACTTAGCAAGTATTATGCCCTCATCAAATCCTTCAAACCAATGCCTAGAACTATATGCCAACTCAAGCATCAAAACCATATCAATGAGAACGTTTCCGGCAGAGATATTGTTGATAAAATTTCTAAACCTGAAATGTGTAGGATAAAAGTTTATAGTGCAGCAATGCCACAACCACCATGGTAAAGATGATAAAATTGACAGTACTCAGACTAGGTCTATCAAGGATCAACCTGATGATAATCAGCCAAGTATACGTAGTACTATTACTTTGCATACATTGTCAATTTATCATTGCATTGGTCTACAAAGCCCAGGATTAGGCAAGGAAAAACAACATTAATGTTGGGCTTTACCTGTTTAACTAATGATAAGGGATCCAAGACTCGAACTTTCATTTCCAAAACCCAAGAATCTTGAGTCTGGAAAGATTTACTCACTTAGGCAAATTTGAGCAAAAAATAATCTTTAAAACAACCAATCAAGCAACCAATACCAATCCAAGACTTTAATTGCAATTTCTACTTTAAATTTCCTCAAGAAACAATAACAAATCAATTCTCCATCTCATGCATGAATAGCAAACTTAAGTTTATTTAAACGAAGTTCACCCCTTGATTTACTAGGTCTAGAAATTTGACAGGTTTTGTTGCATAAATTTAAACTCTTTCACAGCTTGAACCATCTCTAGTTACTTTAAACAATTAGTTTCTCTTTGCTCAATTTTCTCGGAAACTAAACAGTAAACCAGCAAATCCAAAACTAAAAACATATTTTCCTGCTAGATCCATTCACTTTCACGGGGAATTCAGCTCTCCAATCTGTTTTACTCATTTCCCTAAAAAATATGCAAACTTTTCACAAAATAGAAGAAAAATGGCAGAGCAAAATTAAATTACCATAACCATCTTCAACGAGAAAATTGAAGGTGTGGTGGTCACAATTGTAGGTAAACTTGTCGTTAGAGGAAGGCAATCTTTGAAGGCACTGAGCTGCGATCGCCGGAAAGTTGCCGGTGAACTCAGTGTACTCTGCCAAAATCATGGTGCCTCTTGCAACAAAGCTGTATATGAAGGATTCTTGACTCATTTTTATTGAGCTCAGCTAAGTCGGGTCGGACCGAGCTGGAAGACAAAAATTTTTGCGAAACAGAACTCAGACAAGATAAGACAAGAGAGAGAGAAGAGGAAGAGTAGCGAGTTGCGAGCTTTGGTCTGGTTCTACGTATGGGAAATTAAGGCCGTGTTTGGGCCTTAAATTATTATTTTCTTTAGCTCGAAGAAAGAAATATTAGTCTTTGAATCATTATTTTTCGGCTGTTAAAAGTAAACGACCGCGTTTCGTCCTAAAATGTATCATGTTATATCTAGAAGAAATAGACTATAAATCAATAGACTTTTTCTTAATAGTTTTATGGACTAAATAGTTTATGTAAAAGGAAAATTATTTTGATAGATTATTATTAAAAAAATGTAATTGCATAATTGATATTTTAATTTACTAATTTATTTTTCTATATTTGTGAGCTTTCTATTGTGCAATCTTTTAAATTAATCATTGCTAGCGAAAGCTTTATTAAAAAAATTTTATTTCTGCAAAAAAAAAGGGCCTTTAATATAAATAATGAATTTTGATTGTGGATTTAAAATTTTAGGGTTGACTTATTTGACCGAGTTTTATCAAAGAAAATGAAACAGACAGGATTCTAATATGGCGGCAGTTGATTAATATTTATGTTATTAATAAATAATTCCAAAGTTGGACAAGAAATGACTAATTTCATAGCACAAAGATGAGGGTATATTCGTAATTATGAAAATAAAAAATGAAAAGTCACAAAATTAGCCGGAATCCCCGGCATGAAGGTTTTGCTTTAGTTGTTTAGTTTGAGCAAAGAATTGATTTTGTGAGTTTTAGATTGAAAGTAGCAAGTTGCAATTAAAGCATTTTATAATCTTCTAATTGAAGTATTTATATCCAATTAGAGACAACAAAGGTCAAAGACACTCCATTTATGTCTATCTTAATACCAACTCAAGTTGCTATTTGTTTGACTAATTTAGAGTATATTTAGTTATTTTCCTTCCAAATGCAGCTATAATAATAACATCAAAATAGTTATTTTTTGAAATGCAACCTTTTATAATTTTTTTTAAAAAGTTGCTGCTGATTTATTAACAATAAATCACAAATTTCCATAGGGAAGGAAAAGGTTTCCGTACAAAAAAGAGGAAGGATTCCGATGGTTAGGAGATCGGATTTCATTCGGACCGAAGAGAATAAACCCTGCAAAAGATGCATGTCCGGTTGTTTCGGATGTTAGCATTTCAATACTTAAATTAGTAATAAAAAAACTCTTAAAGAGATAATATAAATTTAGCTTAGAGAAAGATGGAGTGAGTGTTTTACAAAATGAACATGCTATTATAGAGCTCGAGGAAGCTTGAACAGTGCTCTTAAATAGTTGGTATACTTTGAAGCATGTATAGCCTATTGTATAAGTAATTGTGATTTGACGGAGGTGTGTGAGGTCCTAAAGCATATCATAATAGGATTAGTGTATAGTGAACAGAGATATTGAAAAGGGTTCAGTGTAAAAGGATTATTAATCATGTAATCGGGACGTAATTGGTATTAATGTAAAAGTGAAGAGCAATTTCGTAAATTATGACTTTAGGGGTAAATGTGCAATATTATTAAAGAAGTGGGGATCAATGTGCTAGAAAGAGTTATTAGGATGTGTAATTAGTAATTAAGAGTAATTTAAGGGAGTGAATGTGTAAATTAAGTTAGTCAAACTATAAACAAATGAAAGTAAGACACATAGCATCTCTAGAAAAATGTAGAGATAATATGAAAAAGAAAAAATCTGATGGTCTTTTTGAGTGAGTTGGTCGGCCACTTTTGGCCAAAGAGTTTCAGTAATTTTCTCTTCCTTTTTATGTCATTCTTTTGCCCATAGCCTAGCTTAGAAAGGGGTTTATGTATATTAGCAAATATAAGGTAAGTTTTTATGGGATTTTGACTCAAGTTTGATTCTTTATTTGTTCTAAACATGAAGAGTTGAAATCTTATATGGGATTTGGATAGTGATGTGTGTTTATAACATGTTTTAGTTGGAGAATCTAGTAAGGGAAAAGAGAAGGAATCCAAAGAAAGGGTTAGAGCTTGTGAAGAGGTTTAGGAGTTTTCATTTCCTTGTTATGTGTATTATTTAATTTAAGTTGATTCATGTGCTATAATTGTTGTATTATTGATGGTATAACTAGGTAATGATGTTGTTATTGTATGAAAATGACAATTGTGCATGAAAAAGTAACTTAGTGAAAATTCCGCCCTAAGGTTCACTTGAACGTATTTTTGTATAAAGGGTATAACTTTTTTTGTAGATGCCCAAATGGGATGAATCTAGTTGAAAATGAAACCCAAGACATATATCTACAACTTTATAGAGATATGAAAAATTGAATATGTCTTCAAAGTCCTCGAAATTTAGCTTGAATTGGAGTGATGCTTGCTGCCTTGTCATCCAAAATAGTCCGCACTATTTTAGTAATATCCTGAGATTTAGACATCAAAATTGAATGATTTTTAATGTTTTATAAACTAGAGACATAGAGAAACAACTTTATAAAAGAATATTTTTCCTAAAAATGTCATTTAGTGTGTCTAAATTGGCGTGCAAATTAGATATTAAAAGCAGTCGGTAGGATTTCATGAGCAAGGTGATAAGCCCTCTGTCGCAATTGGGACCCCTTTCGCGCTTGCAACAGAACACGCCCACCTCCACCAAGTAATGCCCTATTTGATGCAAATGTAATATTTAAGTGTTCCAAACATTACCACAACCCCTATGAATACTTTTGAGCCTAATGAGACCACATTAAGCATGGAATTGAAAGAATAGATACATATATGATCTTTAAGTGTATAATGATACAATGTGATGACTATGATCAATGATATGCCTAGTATTACATATTTTATGAAGTGGTAACTATATTTAAAGTACATTTTTAAATGAATTAATACCTTGTGATATCCAGTGATTGGCACCTTTTGGTGTCTAGTGAATTGATATCTTGTGATATCCAGTGATTAACACCTTTTGGTGTCTAGTGAATTGATATCTTGTGGTATCCAATGATTGGCGCCTTTTGGTGTCTAGTGATACAATACCTATGTGGTATCTAGTATTTTCAAATGTTCACGCCTATACCGAGTATAAGCTGCAAAAGTGATTATGATAGAATGGAAGTAGTGCTAGCGACGAATATAATATAAAAGATTATTGATTTATTCATGTTTATTATTGTTAAAACTAATAATTTATACGTTTTGCATATATATATATATATAAGGTAGTTAATACATATGCAAGATTAAGTGTACAATGACGGTAATGAGATGTGCTCGAGTAATGAATGAGTTGTGAAATATATGGTTGATGTGTTATCTATTAGTTAATACTAGGGGTGAGCATTTGGTCGGTTCGGTTCGATTTTGGACCGAACCGATTAAACCGAAAATTGAATTTCAGGAATTATAGGAACCGAACTCTGTAGAATCGAGAACCGAATAAACCGAAATAATTTCGATCGATTCGGTTCGGTTCAACTGATTCTGGATCAACATATATTTTTTTTAAATTGGACTTTTAATCTATATGGGTCCATAAATTAAATTAATTTATATTCAATAAAATAAATTTATTTAAAATAACTAAAATTAAAATAATATACATAAATTTATTATATTATGTCTATAATAAATACTAATCAAAATTATATTAAAAAATATACTACTAAAATAATATTTTAAAAAATATCTTTTTTTTTAAATTGGTTATTAAGAATAATTGAAAGGCTGGAAAGACCCATTGCCAACTGATATAGACTTTGGAGCTAAAGCAAATAAATTGTTGAATAGGTATTTTTAAAATTTAGAATTGATATGCAAGATTTTTTTTTTGGGGCCTGAAATTAAAACTCATATGTAATTTAGGTCCGATTTTGTAATTAATCCTAAAAAGTAAGAAAAAATCTTTTAAAAATCTGAAATTGTGTAAAAGTAGATAAAAATGAATTCATGCTTAGATAAACATCCATGTTCGATAGACATGTTTTTAACAAATTTAGAACAATAATTAAACAAAAGTGCTAATTATAAACTAACTGTTTGCTACAATGAGTCTCATGACATTTTTTTTTCAATCCAATTCCATTCCCTGTAATATTTATTAGAAATTATTAAATTCTTTGTATTTTTCTAAAATTAAAATAAAGGTATAATATTTGAAATAAAATATTACTATATTTAAAAATTTATATATTTAATATACAGATAGTTATAGTATTACTCTCTATAATTATTTTCATAAAAAAAAATTACACTAAGATTGCAAAATAAAAGTTGCAGTGCTAATTTGTATAAAATAATTTCCCTTTTTGTTTTCGGTAAATTAAATAATCATAGCAAATAATGCAAATTATTATATTCACAACAAAAATAATCAATTGTGCACCATTAATGATATAAAAATAAAAAATAGTAAATTATAATAAAAATTTGAAAATTATATATTTCAAATTTTGAATATATCCATATTTTTAAATTATCATATTCCCATATATAATTTCTATTATTTATGTATATCCTTCAAACATAGTTAATATACAACATATATATTAGAATTTATAATAACATCTACTTCTGCTATATTAATTTAAAAATCATGATGCTATTTTACAAGAATATATGTCACGCACAGTAAATGCTAGGGAATTAGTTTCAGGACCCATTCCCCCACAAAAAGCACATTGAAAAAAAAATTGAAGTAAAAAAAATAAATAGGAAACCCCACAGAAAGCACATCGAAAAAAATTGAAGTAAAAAAAATAAAAGAAAACACCATATATATCATTTGTGAGAATTGAACACAGAACCTTGGGAATTTTGTTTCTTTTTGCACCATCAATCACCATCAATCCAACTTATCATCTCTAAAACATTTAAACTAAAAAACTATATATGTATAAAACTTCGGTCAGTTCAGTTCCTTCGGTTTTTCAATTTTAAGAACCGAAGCAAATAGACCAAATTCATTTCGATTCAGTTTGGTTTTTTATTTCGGTTCGGTTCTGCACACCCCTAGTTAATACAGAGTATAAATAAACGTTTAGAACTACGTGGTTCTGATTCTCAATTTTAAGATACGTAGGAAACTTGAAATATAAATTATGAGTTCGAACCAAATGTTAGATGTAAATGTTAAGTATACTAGTGTTAGTGGTCTTATAAAGAAGTGACGTGTATGAGTAGTTTGAGTGTTATTAGCAAAGTCAAGGTACTAACTCAATATGACAGTTAATGTGATTATGTTCTGAATAGAGTGGAATGAATGACTAGTGGAGGAAGTTAAACTGAAATAAATAGTCAAATTGTTTGTGAGCTTAAGGTCGATTATAGCAAAGAATTAGATATGTCCTTAATTACTTGAATTAAATTACTATTATCTTTGTAAATGATTAGTCGTATGTATTGCATGAGTAGGTTTGAGTTAAAGATGTCCTAGTGGCTAGATCGTTGGCATTCACGAAGAATTCCTCGAAGATGTAATGTAGACTCTAGAAAGTAGTACATTTTGTACATCTTTTATTGTATAGCTAACTAAGACTTAAAGAAAATTATGTATGTAACTAAAATTTTGTAATTGTTATAAAGATTTGAATTTTTCTTTATGTGTCTAGTATTAAGTTTGAACATCTCTAATTACTCCTGAGAGGTGAAAGGATGTTACAAGGTGTGTGTCAGACGTTCTCGCTATAGCAGGTCCCATCCGATCGAACGGCCTCGTTTTTTGCATTTAGCCAACTGATTTAGAGAAGTTTTTATGGGCCTCTTGATGATGGGCCTTATGGTTTTAATTTTTCAGAGTATTATCAATTAATATAATGATAAAATTTTTTCATTATTTTTATACATATATTATCTTTTTTATACCTAATTACGTGCTCTTTTAAATTTATACATACATTTAAGTAAAATATTAATATATTTTTTATTATAATTGTTTGTAAACTCATAATAAATTTATATTACATACATTTATGAACATTTATATTTATTGATTAACATATTTTTTTCTACACTAATTGTTTGAGCAATTTATAAATTTTTATATTATATTATTATTTAATTAATTTATTAATATGATCAAAAAGTATACTTTTAAATTAAAAAAAATATCTATTTTGGTAATTTTACAATTAATGGTAATAATTATATATAATTTTAAACATTAATCACCGATCAATTACTAGGAATAAATACCCGCTACTAATAACAGCTATTCATTATTAGCTGTATTTATTGGTTAAACCAAACGGAGCTTGAATTGTTGCTTAATATAATTTATTCACATGGTATTACATTGCTCCTTTTGAAACAGGTTTTTATTGATAGATCACAAAATTTCATAAAGACAAGATGTCTTTATATTGAAGTGAACAAGAAAAATGATGGCTAAGGAGGAGACCGATCCTAATTGAAATGTCGTGGATAGACCTGTAAAAAAAGGTGTTGATTTGTTTGATCCGAGAGCAGACACTTTGATGCTTAAATTAGCAAAGGTTAAGAAAGCTATTAGAGAGAGAATTTACATTATTTAGAGAGAGAAGGTGTATCATTTTTAGAAAGAAATTTGCTATTTATAGAGCTGAAGAAACTTTAAGCAATGTGTCAAATAGTGGTTCTACTATGTGGCAAGCATGACGTACTCTTGTAAATAATGACGATTAGATAGTGACATGTGTTAGATAACTTTTGCCTGTCAAAAAAATATTAAATTCGATTGAATAGCCTCGATCCTTGTGTTTGGTCACTTAATTGATGGGACCTTCATAGGCCTTCATCTTGGGATCTCTTTAGAGTTTTTAGGCCTTTAGCCTTTGCATTTTTTGGTGTTATCACTTATTATTTATTTAAGAGAAACATATTCTATTTTAATGTAGCATTTTTGTTGTTTTTGCTTCTCTTATATATATATATATATATATATATTCAAAATATTTATTAATAACTTCAAGTGTTTGAAGGTTTTAGTTTTAACAATGAATTTAATTAATGAAAATAAAAGTTTAGTTTATAATATTTAAAATTATATTATTGAAAACTATTTATAGTTAAGATAATTAAAAAATTATTAATTTTTTTAATTGATCATATTCCATTCGCACTCAAATTTTAAAGACATAATTATATAATTTTCAACGGTTGACAACCATTCTTATAAAAAAAATTAATTTTTTTAAAAATAAGCGTTTAATTGTCAATTTTGCAATAAAATAACTTGCGGATATTGTTTGGGCCAATAAAAGGACCGGGAGCAGATCGGATCGGATCTATCTGTGGACCAACATGAAACTAACAGGGCCCACTCACGCGCCCCTTGTGTTCATCAAAGGCTATTATTATTACTTTTTGTTTTATTTTAGATTTTAAATTAATTGTTTGGCGACAAAATTTAATTTAATTTAATTTTGGTAAATCATAAAAAGTCCCCAAGCTGAGCTATGACAGCACCAACCCTGCGGAGATAAATTGCAGTCAACTCTAAGCTTTGCCCGCCCAAACGCACCCTTCAAATTCAAATTTCGAGTTTTTCTTCCGTATTTCTCTCTCTCACAGTCTCACTCTCTTCGATCTTCATTTCAAAAATTGAAGCTTTTAATAAAGTTAAAGACTTTATTAATCCCATCAAACTCCAATTATTTCTTCGCTTTAATCTATCAAAGAAATGGCAAATTCTGATTCCACAGTTCCACCTGTTCCTGCTCCGGCGCCTCTCGCTCCCGTACTCTTTCTCTCCCTCTCCCTCTCTCTCTCTCTCTCTCTCTCTCTCTCTCTCTATATATATATATATATATATATATATATATATATTAGTAGATCTAACCGTTGATTTGAAACTTTTCTTATGTTCACTTGAAATTAAATTATGGGTATGGCTTTTTGTTGCAGAAGAAGGAGAACATAACTCCGATTGGTTCGAAGATTGCGGTATTTTCATTTCGATTTAACTATTTAATTTAATTTAATTTTTTTTAAGTTGTTTTTGTTTCTTACTCAGAAATTTATGTTTTTTTTTTTTTTCAAATTTGGGTTCTCGTAAAAATGATTATTTTTCTTCCATGTTCGGCTTTTCTCTGATAGAAAACATGTGGGGTTGATATTGTTTATTGCCCTTGTTGTATTTAGGAACTGAATGAATCAAGGACAGAGCTTCTCGGTAGAATTCAGGGCTTGAAACAGGTAAGTGCGTTTATCTGTTCGATTTTATAAGAATCGTTTTTTTTTTCGATTCTTTTTAGAATTTGATCATGGAGAGTACAATTTGTATTTGCTTATTAGGATCTGCAAAATTGGAGATCCAAGCTGGACACTCAAGTAAAAATCTATCGTGATGTAAGTACTGCTTCTCTATCTGTCCGACTGATGTTTTCCCAACTGTTGTAACATGCCATACTCTCTAAAAAATATTGTGGCCATATACAATTTATGAACATATAAATTATCTTGATGTGGCTTGAAGGGAAAAGAATACATTTTGTGAGTTGCCCAATGTTGATAAATTGCCAATTTTAACTATTTGACTCCACAACTTCATCTAAATCTCTAAATAAGACATGATTTTTCAATCTAGGAATTTAGCACTCTTCATTATTTAGCAGAGGTACTTTGTGCTAGGTTGAGTTTTTTAGGTGTTCTTCTGGCATCTTCAATGTGGGTTCAGAAGTTGGGTCATCAGTTATGTGCTCATCTTTTCATTGCTATCTCAGTCTGATGATAGTAGGAACCTTTTAACCATGTAGAATAACTTTTGTAAGGAGTCTTTTACCAACAAAGATTAAATGACTGAACTTTGTATTTTGATGCAAAGTTTTTTATGTGCTTCTTTCTTCCAACGATACCTTTGAATCAGAATTGTACAACTGCTGGATTTGGGTTCTTGTTACTGGAATTCTTGGCTGAACCAATACCTATAACTATGGCAAGTTTTCAATTCAACCACCAACTTGCCTCCAATTTTTCAAGCAGGCAGTGGAAAAAAAAGTGAAAGCTTGAGAATTTTTACATGTTGGAGATAAACACCAATATCTACAATGTTCTAGCATGTTCAAGCCTTAATATCCATTCTTCTTGGATGAGAATTTGGCCCACCAGCTTTTCCCTTGTTGTTTGTGCTTTCGTCGTCACCAATATCTACAGACTTTGACAATTAGTTCCAAGTAAAAAATGATCATGTTCCTGCGAGTCTGGTTTGATTACCCACCACAATCTCAAGATGAGTTAATTTGATTGGATTGGGCCTGTCTTTGATTGTTTTCTGTATTGAATATTTTTGAATTGTTCCTTTTCTTGTGCAGGAGTTGTCGGAATTGAAGAAATCATTAAATGTTGAGGTGGAGCAACTTCGCTCGGTGAGTATTGATCCCAGGAATATGATCCCAAGTTCTTTTAGGAATCATTTATTAGTATATCCATGTTAATACAAACAAAATATAGGATTTCAAGAGCTTAGGAGCACGCTCCAGCAGCAACAAGAAGATGTCTCTGCCAGCCTGAAAAGTTTAGGGGTAATTCGAGTTGTCCTCCGTCTTCTCTAATAATTTCTGTAGCAGAAATTCTACAAGCATATCGGTTGATCCTTTTATGAATGCATGCAGCTTCAGGATACTGAAGGAGACGCTAAAGAAGTTTCAGAGAACAAGGTTGAAGTAAAAGATGAAGAAATACATGCTTCATCCGAGGATACTGATAAGAGAACTGAAAACTAAGCGATTACTATGTTAAAGCACGCATTGCTTGTACTAATGCTCATATTTGGAGATGAGCTTCTCGTCTTCGTATTCAATTTCCTGTTGCAACTTAAAAACATGCACCTATTTATGCAATGTCTAGCACGGCATATCGAGGGAGATTTGTGGAGTAGTTTCATTCTTATTATATATATATATATATGGCATAATTTTGTGATTCTCTGAAGTGTCAATGAACGAGTTAATTAACTCCATTCTATTCGCCTGTCGGCTGCGATTTTGGTTTTTGTTGCTCCGACGATGGCTTGGTTTGCATTTCCTTAAACGAAACCGATGATTTGACGAAATGAAATCGTTTATTATCATACAATGCATCTGAAATTATGATTCCGAAAATTTTAATTTTTAAAAATTTAAAATATACGTTATTTAATTGTGCTGATATGATATTTAAACTGTGGTACGAAAAAAAAAAATATTTCACTTGCATAGTCCATAAATTAAATGCCAAAATCGAAAAGAGAGGGAGAGAATTAATTCTGAACCTCCAAAAATGAATGTGATTGTGAAAAATGATGTGTTTTGTCCATTCCACATTAATATTGACATATTTCCAAGAAACATTATTAATTTACGTGTTGAAACACACCAAATCAAATAGTACTATAAATTAAGTTTTGTGTACCACTTCTTGTTGGAGTTGTTGCCATTATCGTGAATCTTACATTAAAGAGAGAGTGAAAACCTTTTGCTCTTCATATACCCTTTTACAAAGGTATGTATATGTGCATTAATTGTGCAACGTTTCATCTTTTTTACTTCACTGCTGATTCTGTGTCAAATAGCCTCAAAACTTTAACAAATTGACCCTGCTCGCCATGCTTATGGTTCCAATCAAAACCAAATCAATCAGACCGGAATAAATGATTCATGATTTTAAACTATAATGAAAATCGTAAAAAAATCCGTTCTATTTTGATTTTAAATTTTAAAAATAAAAATTGATATATATTATATATATATATATATATTGCGCTGTTACATGATCCAATCTAATTCAATGCAATAACATGAATGAGTATTTATTTTTAATGTTAAAGAGAAAATATAAAAAAAAATGTTAACTGTTTATATAATAATTTTATTAAAAAATAAAATAAACTAAACGTTACTTTAAAGTTAAAAGTCCAATCAAAAAGGATTTTATTTTTGATTTTTGATTTTTTTAAAAAAATAAAATCAAAATATTTTTGATAAATTTATTTTCGTTTTGATTTTTACAAAAATTTAAAAAGTAATTTTTACATACAAAAATAGGAATTAAAAGTTTTCAAAATGTATTTTTTAGAATTTTATTTTTATTAACAATTTAATTACTTTATCTTTATTATCACATCCGCTATCATCACCACGCTGCTCCTGTCATTGCTGCTGTCGTCACCACACTATCACCAGCCGCCGCCATCGAATTATTGCCGCCATCATCACTACCACACCGTCGTCGCTGTCGTCACCACCACCACACCACCGTTGTCACTGTCAGCACTACCGTCATTGCTACTGTCACTACCGTTACTACCATCACACTATTGCCGCCGCCTCTGTCGTCGCAATTATTATCATAATATACATGAATAATTAAAAAATATATGATATAGTTTTTAAATATATAAAATAATTTTTTTAAAAATAGGTAATAAAAACATAAAATAATTTTTGAATTTTAAAAACTGAAAACATACCATCTTACCAGACTCACTCTAAATGTTTTTAATTGAGTTACTATTTTTTTTCCATTTGTTTTAATTAAATAATATTAAAATCAAACAAAAAATAATTTTCTATACCAAACTAAAACCGAAACTGAGTAGCAAGTGTTGTAAACCGAAATCGTTTATAAACGATTTTTATTCCAATCCTACCATTACTAAAATCAAAATCGGCGGTTTCAAGGTGGTCAGTTCAGCTTCTCTGTCTTGCACAATTTATTACCATTTGCTTTCTTTAACGCTGAAGTGACTACTTGCTTTAAACTGGTTAAAAGCTTTAAGCAAAGGCAGGTAGCTAGCTGTATCTCTCTCTCGCTCTCTCTCTCTTTCTTACATCGCAACCCTCAAGGCTTGATAATCAGTTCCTCAGAGGCTCTCTAATGGCTACAACCACATTTGTTCAAGAACCAAGCTCAAAGGTTCTGAAATGCCAGGTTGGTCACTGCTCCTATCTGCTTTAAAAGTTCCGTTTCAGTAGCTTCAATACCCTTTTTCTGTATTTAAAATCCTTTTTTTCTTTGATTTTCAGACGTGGGTTCTGAAAGTTTCTATCCACTGCCAAGGTTGCAGAAGAAAGGTCAAGAAAGTTCTACTGGGCATTGATGGTATTCAACAAAAGAGATTCCTTTTCTTGTTCCTCTATTTTTCTCCACTACTAGTAGTAGAATCTGGTTCATATTTTATATTTTATATTTGTTTCTCTATGTTTTCAACTCCTTTAGTCCTTGGTTTTAGGTGTTTATACTGCAATAGTTGATTCACAGCAACAAAGAGTCGCAGTTACAGGCAACATCCAAGTAGAGACCTTGATCAAAAAACTCCTCAAAAAAGGCAAGCGTGCAGAAATTTGGACAGAAAAACTACCTTCAGAGGAAAGAGAATCAGGCAAACCAAAGAACATTCACAAGAAAAAAGACCCAAAGAGCAGCCAAGACTCGAGTGATAACGAGAAGAAAATATCTGTTCAATTTACTGATGAGACAAAGGATGTTGAGAAGTCACCAGAAAATGCAAATTCCACGGTTGGTGTGGAGTTGCCCACAGTGGAGAACAAGGGACGTGAAAGTGAGAGTGGTAATGGTGTCAAAGTTGGAGGTAAAAAGAAGAAAAAGAAAGGGCAAAAGAGAGACAATGGTAGTAGCAGTGAAGCCTCGCCATCATCTGGTGCAGCTGCAGGTGCTGGATATCAAACTCAAGGGATAGGCACGACTCAAGTTGTGGGACCAGGTAATCTCAGCCCTACACGTCAACTATCAGTGCCCTTTTCACATGGGTCCCACTTCCCTTCAGTGCATGCATCGATTTATAACGTGGCATACCCTTGGGAATATCCTGGTCCTTTCTTTTATCTCGCACCATCACAACACCCCAGAGTTACCCACCCATTGGACTCTTTCTTTTATTTTAGTGATGAAAATGCTCTTGGATGTTCCGTAATGTGATTAATGAGATGCTGAAGAAGGGACAAGAGAATCAATTTTGCACTTAAAAGTGATGGAAAGGGAAGAGGTCAAAGTATGGGGGTAATATTTTAATTATTTTGTTATATACAGTAAAGGGAAAAATTTTGGGGTTGCGACATGGGGGAATATCCTTTTCCTTCTGAGGTCCAAATGGCTGGCTTGCAGTTGTTTTTGATGCACCTATAGGATATAACCAATGGTGCATATGTGGTACATATGCTTTTCCTTTTGAGGTCCAAGCGGTTGGCTTGCAGTTGTTTTTAATGCCCTATAGGATAACCAATGGTGCATATGTGGTGTCCATGTACTAAAAGATATAATGGTAAGGCTTCATGTATTATGTGCTTTATATCCTTGGTCCCATTCTAAAGAAAATGGTCAATACACTACACTTAATTACATAGTCATAGACCCAATGTTAGCATGACAAAATTGAATAAATGAAACAGGCAACTAAAGATGCCTCTATTAATTATGATTTCAACAGACTTGGTATGCAATCCAGCGTTGTGGGGTAACCAAAGCCAAAGACAGACAACAGACAAGCTCGTACAAGCAGAAAAGTTATGTTGTAGTTTTAGGAATTCAGAACCTGTTGTAGTTTTAGGAATTCAGAACTATTTTTTGATGAATGGCCAAGCACATTTTTAATACATAGACAAATCCAAGGAGATTAATATCACTGCTTGAACACAATATAATAGCCTATACAAGTATGCTTATATACTTGGCCTTACTCATCCAGAACCAATTCAGTTCCTGGCCATGCTAGACTGTAATATTTCTTAAGAATAAAGTTCGAGACGTATACATGTTAGAATATGTCATCCTAGATTGTTCTTTACTATATGAGAGAGTGCAAAAGTGTGTTTAGGAGAGAAAATATGTAGTTTCTTTTATTTCTTGTCAGAAGAAGGGAAGAAAAAAAGCATAAAACAAATTAGTACTGAATGGTCATTTGGCCTGACTAAAATATTATCCAAGGATTAATAAAGCCTAAGAAAGATAATAAACAACTGTTTTTTGGTGCCAATCCTTAGTTTTAAATAAAGGCCGCTCTCCATCACTTGTTTTAATTAAAGGGTGAAAGATTCCGAAAGGAGAAAGACAATCCCATCCAGTGGGAACTTGTTCTGATCCTTAAGATGGTAAAGTACACTTTAAAAGCTCATGTTCATTGGTTGAGGTTCTCACAATCATTGGCATCATATAAGTTCAACCACAATTAGCTATTCGCTCATAAAGAGCATCATATGCTTGTGGGGCCTGAAAGATTGTGGAATCCAGTCAAATGAACGATGCACAAACAGAAAAGTATTAGCATGTTTTAATAGTAGCTCCACCTTCACTGAGAGAGATTAATGGTACCAGATTGCATAAAAAGATGGGGAGGAATCAATAGAGTTCAGATTATTAAGAAATAATTCCATCTGCAATGTTTAATCTTTTGGACAGAAAAATTAATTCTTGGATTTCAATAATAAGGAAAAATGAAGTTTCATGTGCTTATGTACAAAGCTCTTAAGAATAAAAGTGGATGCCATACCAAAATTCACAGGTTTTGCGATACAGATCAACACCCTGACATCGTTATATATACAAGCTGGATATTTTACTGTAGAGAATACCCAGATGAAAACTTACATGCAAGTAGATGCCTTTGATGTGCGATGGTTTGTTCCAAGGACAATCACAATTACAGTTACATCATCATGATACTTCCTCCTCCTGCCAGCTGGTATACTCATCAATTCTTCCATTGGGAAACCTGCATAAAGAATCAAAGCTACATTGGTGAATTATGAAAAACTAAACAGACTCATTTATCTTGGAAAACAAGAAGGAAAAGAAACGAACAGGTTTCTGAAAATAAAAATCTCTCTACAAATATGGACATAAAAAAAGATATAGACCTTGCCAACACCAAGGAATTTACCTGCACATTCTGCAGCTCTTAGCACAAGTTGCTCCAATAGAAACTTGGCTGGATCACCAGTTGGATTGCTCAAAATATAAGAACTGACAAGCTTTACCACCTCATCATTGTTGAAGAAATCAAACAGTCCATCACTCGCAACTATGACAAATTGATCAGACTTTGATATTCTGTGCACATTCACTGAAGGTTGCGTGGATATATATGGAGGGCTTAGAAGATTCTGAACTCGAAGGATACCCATCAGTGCATCATTTAGTTTTTTCTGCATAAGAATTCTCCATGGTCACTGTGAACCTTGAGATAAATACCATGAATAATTCAAAAATAAATATATATGATAAATAATACAAACCTTTTTTAAGTAACCAACTCCAAAGGCTCGGGTGACCTTTAACTTTCCTTTCACTTTTCCTCCTGTTATTGTCGCAGGATCATCAGGATGCTCTCTCAGCACTCGAGTTCTCTCAAGTTCATTGTCAACAGTGTGACAATCAGTGAGCTGAACAGCTTTTGGTTGCTCAAGCCCATTTACCTCATTGTCTCCGTTATATGTTGCCAACACAGCCCTACTATCACCTAAATTCAGAACATACAAATCTGTTCTGTGAAAGAAAACAACCAGCACACAAGAACCCACAGAAACAAGATCAGGACGGTCCTCCATTTCCTGCTCAACCATGTTCAAGAAATCATTCTCAGCCTGACTAAGAGCTCTCTGGAGGCTATCAAGTACTTCAGTTTTAAACGAATTGGAGGAAATCTGATTAGTACCAGACTCAAAATCATACTGAATAGAACTGTCCAAAGACAGTCCATCAGAAGCTATAGCACCATCCTGATTTGATCCCCAGTCTAAAGAGTTGGTGTGAAATACAATGGTCTCATATAATGTCCCTGCCAGAAAATCAGCTGCATCTCTTCCATTAAAGCCATCATAGATCCCACAGAAAAGCCACCCATTTTCTTCAGAACAGACAGCTTGAACCCTATCTTCACCAGCAGCTCCACCTGCCACTTGAACTTCAATGGCATTAAGAAAGCCTTCAGTTCTTGGAGAATCAATTGTACTTTTTAATGAGTAAGAATCATATTCTGGCGGGCTTGGAGTGGATGGACTGCAACTTAAGTATGACGTACTGCTTTGGAGAGATAAGGATAATATATCTAGCCTAGAAAGATTTGGTGATGAGGAGACTTTTCTGAATGAAGTAGGAGAGTCCAAACCGGGAAGAATTTCTGCTCCTATAACACCATTGCAGATATTGGTATTGGCCAATGTGGCATTTGCACTTATGGCAGCACCAGACAAGCAAGAAAAGCTGCTATTCCGGGGAATTTTAGTGCTGCACAGCGAGTTATACCCGTTGGGAAGCATACCAGAGTTGTCACTTTGGCCATTGCAATGATAACCAAAACTTACTTTGATCTCCCCTTGCGATTCAATTGAATTTGCTCCTTGCATGTTTATTGCTAAAATAACAGAAACAAATGCAACCGTCAGTCTCCTTCAGAAAGGAAATAATGCCGTGGATTTTATGAATTATGTATGATACGCATAATTCAGTGACTCTAAAGCTGCAGTAATAAACAAATCAGTGATGAGCATAACCAAACTTCGAAAGGAGAGTAAAGACCATAGACAACAGTTATTAGAAAGGAGACTAGAGACCGCAGACAACAATTATTAGCATCTCTTTTAATACATGTAAATCATTAAGAACATCTTGAGTCAATCAAAGTTGAGTTATTCCCTAAGAAATAAATTTACAATGAAAACTGAAATATAGAAATTATTTGCAGTTAGGAATGAGGATGCATATTATAAGAACTTGAAGCTCAAAGACACATCAACAAACGTAAAACTTGCGCAAACACTTCTGCCTTGTGATTTTTGTAATCTCCATTAACCAGGCTTCATAATCAAGTTTGACCTGTACTTTTCTACAAATTAAACAAAAACACTTTCCATTTCGTTTTTCACAAAAATCTCAAAAAAAAAAAAAACTCTGAACAAAATTAACTAATTATGCTGAGTTGAAACATGAGAAACTATGTTAAAAGCTATCAAGTAAGATATATAGGCCAATATATATACATATATAAAACAACATAAAGATTCAATCTAAGGCAATCAAGTAATACATAGGCGCCAAGAATACAAGTTTTCGAGCCTGCAATTTTCGTCTCCATAAATCTAATCCAAAATACAAATTCAAAGTTTTCACACAACACACATATTCGATATGATGAAAAAGCACCATTGTGTGAAAGGTGTGAAATTTAATATAAATCTATACAAAATACACTAAAATACAATTTTAGGAGAAGACCCACCTCAGCTTTTGGATCCTCCAAGCTACCCAGATGAAGAAAACCGTTGTATACTAAAGACGTACAAAGAAATTGGAGAATGGTGAAAGAGAAGAACCAAAGAGAAGAAAGAGAAGGCACGGGAACATGAAGAAATAGAGAGAACAATATGAGATTAGAAGCAGTGGAGAATCTACAGAGGATTTGTAAATTCTAAAGCGTTGGTTTTTGAAAGAGGCAGATTTGGGTGGCGGAGAAAGAGAGCTTTTTATTTTTAAGACTTGAAAGTTCAATCTAGCATCGCTACCGCAAATGCTTATAAGAGGTCAATAATAAGAAAATAATTTAAATATTGAGATAAATATCAAATTTAATTTCTAAATAAATTTTTCACCGGGAAAAAATTCTCTCCTAAATCAAATTCATGATTAAAATTAATAATTTATTTATACCTATGCATATTAACTATTATTTCATTTTTTTAATCAACTTTGTATATGTATTATTTTACTATTAGTTTAATTTATAAAATTTCGATGGATCCGATCTGGGAAAAACATACTCTTTAATTTTAATTAATTTATACTTCTAAATTTCTATTTATTCCATACGTATAATTGATGTAATTTTCAATTATTTTATTCCAATTTTTAAATATAATTGATGTAATTTTCAATTATTTTATTCCAATTTTTAAAATCTTTTTTCAATCTTATATTATATTATACAATTATTTACAAAAAAAATATATCAAAAAGGGATAAGCACAGAACTGTACTGACTAACTATAAAAAAGGAATTGTCAATATATTTTAGCAGGGTTTGAATTTGAATTACCTTTATGTTGATAAATAAACAAATAACCTTTCGTATTTTGAGGGGTTATATCTAAATATAATATCCCAAGATAGCATATGAGATGTCACTAGTATTATGTCATATTATATTTACTATAATTAGTTAAGTAAAAAATAGGATTATGAAAATAAAATATATTTAAATAATTAAGAAAATACTTCATTTTTATCGGTGATCGTATTTGGCAACCATTCAAATTAATTAAATTAGCAAATTTCAAATATTATATGTTTATTTTTTTTAACCAGATTGAGTGATTTCCCAAATTTAAGAAAACATTTCGGTTGTTGGATGAAGAAAAAGAAATTCATTTTCAAATTTGAAAATTTAGATTTGAATATTCTACTAATAAAACAAAAATTGCAGTGGTTGAGGCTCTATATATATATAGGAATAGAACATTTAATTAGAGCAGAGCCCCATATTAGATTTTCCAATTGCTGGGCCATGACAGTACCCAACAGGACAACTTGCTGTCCTATATGCAGCTGTATAATCACCCAATTCACAGCTCTCATTTTAACAAAAATCACAACCACTATTATTATTGCCAATTATTCTTTAGGGATAATTACTTCTTCTTCTTATTATTATTATATTTATGGTCCACAAGGACCAGTCTGACTTACAGCTGAGAATATTGAGAGATTTTCTACCATTCACAATAAATTTCTTTCATAAATAGTATCTGCAAGAAAAAAAAAAAAAAAAAAAAAGAGAGAGGTGAACTTAACTCTGGCTGTAAAGAGCCTACATGTTCCTTATTAGGATACTAACCTCAAGCAAGTGGGCAAGGTCAAGCTGAATCGAATATTGAATTCTCACTGTCATTGATAAGGTACAGTTCCACTTGCAATGCCAACTGCCTGTTGCATACCCATATTACATAGCATAACATAATAGAAATTACTGAAAGTTTTTAGACTGTTGACTGCCCGAAGCTCCCCTCCAACTATTGAAAATCAAGCCATTTTAGCTCCATACTCAATTTTTGCCCCTCAACTAAATGAAAATGTCTAATTTTGCCCCATTTCCAATTGTTTAGTGGCAAAATTACCGCTTACCCCATAAATAAATGTGGAGGCATCCTTGATTGCTATCGTTATATTAGCGTACAAGAGATTCAAATAGAATTCCATCAGCTGCAGCAAGAAACTGAATCGCTAACTCACAAGCATACATCAAAGAAACTTCTTTGCATAATAACAGCTAAATAGTACAGAAATGCCATATCTTCACATCATAGCACCGAGGCCTGGACTCGATGCATCAAGATCCAACAGTGTAATAGACTTTAGTCACTCCTTTCTTCGTCCGAATTTGAGTGACCTTAACAATATTCAATTCTCATCAGAAAAAGCTGAGCACTCAAACCCAAAGTTTTAATCAAAATTTTTATGCAGAAAACATGCATTGCACCATTCAGGTATTAGCATCTCAGTACAGTTTCGCTATGACTGGTGATGATCAAGTTAGAATGTCATAATGTAACATCAAAGTTATTTTATATTCCTCCTTCTTTTGTACTTTATTTGGCAACAAAATATTCTTCTTAGGCAGCAGCGCAAATTTCCACCCATCGCATTTAAGGACCAAATTTTGATTAAAATTTGACAGAATCAAACTTAACCCATTGAAAGTTTGAAGAAATGAAATTATATGTAGCATTCTCTAGATGAGAAAGAAACAATTGAAAAAACATATGCAAAATCTTTATCTTTTACACAATGTCAATCCCAAATGGTGTGAAAGAGGGACTCAAAGCTTTCTCTGTAGTACACTATAACTAAATATGCAGATGTTGAAAAGTTAAAGTAACCGGCAGTTACCTTCATACTTGTAATCTCCGAAATGTCAGAAACATGAGTACCACCACAAGGACATCTACGAAGGTTTCCTAACTTCAATATACGAGGCATGCTTCCCTGAAAGAGATACAAAAGGAAGGCTAAAGAAAACTGTGAAACTTGATCTGACTGATTTTCATGTTATATTTGTGTTTCACTCATTTTTAAATAGGTGAAGATCATCAACTTGAACCGTATCATCATGCCAAATAATTGAATAACAACAACAGCAGACGAGAAGTTTCCGAATTTGAACCTTAGGAATATAATCAGGGAGAGAACCGCCACACATGGCAGAAGCTTCTTCATATGGCAATACAGCAGCCGTAACATTTATGAAATAAATAAAGAAATGACTTTCATCAATAAAATAATACGGTGCTAGTACAGATTTACATAGAAGAGTAAGAAAGGGAAGGAACTTACTTTGCCTCCTGCAGCTATTAACCCATTAGCTTCCACCTCTATTTCTTTTTGTTTGCTTTCCAATTCATGTGGAGGAACTGTCCCTTTGTATTCAACAAATGGCCTGCCAAAATGGACAATGCAAACTAACTAACTATGCCTCTTTTGGGAAGTTAACCTACAGAATGACCTCTGATCAATACTCTGAATAGCATCTGGTGTGATTACTAGCCTAAACTAATTAAAGCAGATACAAAATACGACATTGATCGAAATTTCGACACTAAAAAGGCCAAAGAAAAACAGGAAAAGAGAGTTAAAATATACCCATCAGGGAAATGGTAGCCTTTTCCTGCTTCCAAATGTCCTAATCCCACAATCTGCATACACTCATCCAGCAAATGCCCAGCTGAATGCAACCTAAACAATGAAAGAAAAGCCAAACAAAGGAAGAACAGAAAACAATTTATATACAATTTTTAATTCCGATCCAGTTCACAATTCATAGCTAACAAATATCTATGATTCTTCTCCAATGAGACATTCGAGCGGTAAAACTGATCGAGTTTTCGAGTTTCCACTCCCTGTTCCCCTATAAAAAGAAAAAATATCTGCACTTCACCTGGAGTTTAGCTTGCTTTTGTGCTCATCAACATGTAGCAGAACGTCCCTTCCTCTCTCAAGTTCTACATCAGAACCAGAATTATCCTCCATAGCTCCATAATGATAAACCTAAAAAATGCCCGAATTAACAACTAAACAAAATAAATCATACAAAAATTCGAAAATCGTACCACTCCGTCCTTGGATCGAACATCTTGAACGATGAATTTGAAGCTCAAATCAACAGTAGTGATGAACCCTGTGTCTGCCCGCTGGCCTCCTCCTTGGGGGTGAAAGATCGTCGAGTCTAATATCAAAGCATTTTTACCATCATCTCCCTTTCAAATTTCGATTCCCAAAATAAAGGGTAGATTTTTAATCTATAGTCAAGGGTTTTGAAGTGAAAATCAATAATGGGGTTGGAGTAAACCTTGGAGACGGAGATGATAGTGGCATTTGATTGAAGCTTCCACATATGATCATAGTACTCGAGCTTTGTTCTGGTGAGCGTTGAATCCATGGAATGTGGAGTTCGAATTAAAATTGCAGAGCTGAAATGAAGCTAGTTGGAGCTTGGATATGGCCTCTTTTTGATTAAGATCAAAATTATATAGGTGGACTTTGTATTTACGTCTGTAATTGGATATTTAAGGAGTAAAAAAATCATCGCTTACTGTTACTAAGTTTCTCTCATATATATTTTTTTAAATAATTTATTCTTCTTTTTCTTGCTAATCTGTAATCATTAGGACATGATCGAACGAAGAAAATTTCACGTCTAAATACTGTCTTGTAAGAAATTTAGAACATTCCTATATCAGTCTGTATTTTAAGGAAGACGAGTCAATGCAACCAAAAAAACAAAGTGTTCATGGTAATTCTGAATACAACTCATATAAAATCCCTACGTAACACAAATCATCCCTATTATAAGGGAAGCATCTGCTATATAGTGAATTACGACTTCTTTCTTAAGCCGATCCCCTGTGTTACCCCAAGGTTACATTCGAATTTTGATGATAATCAAACCTTATATAAATTCTATTTTAAATTCTACTCTAAATTTATTTCTGCAGATATTTCTATAAATCATTCTAATGTATATGTGAAAAGTTATAAAGAATGTAAGAAAACTCAAGAGGAGAACATCTTAGTATATAGGATTTTAAGCTATTAAAATTGTAAGATCAAATTGAGGATCAATTTGTCATTCATGTATGCATCTTATAAGTTTAAATTTGCATAAAAGTGTTTTAAAACTATGAAATAAGTTTTTAAGTCAAAACTGGGTTCTGTTAGAAATTTTATTAAAAACTGAATTAGAAATTCAATTAGAATATGAATTAAAAATTGGATTAGAAATTTGAATACTTTTTCTAATAAAAAATCTGTCTGACGCTACAAAATAAAATAACAGCTAATGAAAGTAGAATTGCTTATCAATTAGAAATAATTTTATTATTGAAATGTATATTAGAATACTTAATTTTATTATTAAAATATATTTCAGAATATACATTATAATTTTTAATTCTAGCCTGAACATAGATCTGACTAAATTGACCCAAACCATGGGTCGATCCAAATTTACCTAAAAAATTGATCCAAATCCAACCCAATTCATATAAATATCTATTAAGTTAACCCAAAATTGACCTTTTTTATTTTTCAACTCAACCCAACCTAACCCAATATTCATTGGATCAACCCAAAATTAACTCATCTCACTTTCCAACCCATTAGGTATTAATCTAATGGATATTTTTAAGATTCAAAGATCTTGACCCAATGGATATTTTCAACATTCAAATATCTTTGCACATGTGAGATGATTATTTCTAATTCCTAGCATCCTCTGTACCATATCTACTTTGTGAAATGATTATCAATAACCATCGTGCACCTCAACATATATATTTATTTAAAATTAGAAGCCTATTCGATTGTTTAAATATATAATGTCGTTTTGAATTTTCATAAATGAGCCAATTATAAACTGCTTTGACTTGTATTATTAATGTTTAAAACTGATGCTTTGATCACCATTCATTCGGTCATTGATGATGATTGGCGTTTTAATGAAATATTAATTAAGTTTTTGAGAATAAAAATAATACATATTACTATCTTCAATCATATATATATATATATATATATGAACTTATAAAAACAAGTCAATTAGAGATACAGAGGTTGGTATATATGTTGAGGTGTACTATGGTTATTGATAATCATTTCACAAAGTAGATATGATACAGAGGATGCTAGGGATTAGAAATAATTATTTGTTTATTCAGAAACAAAGAGAAATAAAATAAATATAATATTATCCGACTGGGAGGTTTGCACATTCATGGGTCGATCTAAATCAATCCAACCTATTAATGATCTATATTTTTTGACCCATTAATAACTCAACCCATTAATGATCCATCCATTAATAACCCAACCCAAATTCATTCAATCCGCCTATTTGCCACCTCTAGCTAAACATGTAATGCCCCTCAGTGTACCCTAGAAGAATTAACACTAATTAATTATTAGTGTCCATGTTTAATTGTGTGTATGTATGTATTGAAGGACTTAATTGAAAAGCAAAAGAGTAAGTTTTGGGGCATTATTAGAAATAAAGGAAAGTTGAGACAACTTTGACTTAAACTTGACATTTGGACCAATTGGTTGTAATGCCCCTCAGTGTACCCTAGAAGAATTAACACTAATTAATTATTAGTGTCCATGTTTAATTGTGTGTATGTATGTATTGAAGGACTTAATTGAAAAGCAAAAGAGTAAGTTTTGGGGCATTATTAGAAATAAAGGAAAGTTGAGACAACTTTGACTTAAACTTGACATTTGGACCAATTGGAAATTAAAGTGAGGTAGATATTTGTGATGAAGGAGGGCCGGCCAACTCATGGTCTTCACTCTCCATCTTCATCTTCTCTATCTCCTAAGCCCTAAACTCTCTCTCATCCTCTCTCTCTCTAGATTTCTTGGAATTTTTGAGAAAGAAGTAAAGGTTTACTTGGTTTTTGGGGGTTAAGGTAACTTGCTTCTCCTTTAATGTAAGTGATTCTTTGTATAGCATGTTAGATTTTCATAGAAGTGTTTTATGTGTTTTAGAAGGAGAAACAAGTAAAAGAAAGGGGAAGGAGACTCTTCAAGGTTGAAGAGAAAGGAAGAGTTATAACAAGGTATGGGAACTTAGAATTTTGTATGTGTATTTATATATATATTGATTTGTCATGAGAGAGATTTTGAGTGCCTCTCTCATGTGTGTTATGGATGATTTAAAGCTTAGAAAGGGTTTAAAGTTGGAAGTATGTGAGTTTTGGTTGGAAGCATGAAAATCTATTTTTAAAGATCATTTGACTAGTCTGTACACTTTTGCTCATATCTTGAGATATAGTTGCTCAAATGATGAAATTCCAGTTGCTATAGAAATTAGACTTGCATGTCTTGATTTTGTTAGAAGAAACTGAAATCTGATTTTCACTGCATGATAGTGAAAATCGGTATTGAAATCTGATTGTGGTTGTGATTTCTGCCTTTGTGAACAGTCTGTGGTTTTTATTGAATAACTGGAGATTTACAGGTCCTATTGAGGTGATTTTTAGTGTTTTGAAAACTAGAATTGTAAACCTAAAACTTTGTAGAAGATAGTGTTTTCTGAAAAATCCATTTGGTATGTCGAAATTGAGATGCAATCTGAGTTTTTACATTAATTTACAGGATTTTTGAACAACAATCACTATAAGGCGGTTGCCCCGTCGTTTTATGTCGCGAGCGCGACATCAAACGGAAGCCTTGTGTCGCGAGCGCGACTTATGCCGCGAGCGCGACATCAAGAAATGCTTATTTAGGCCATTGCCTTCTGTCGCGAGCGCGACTTATGTCGCGAGCGCGACATTAAAGAGTGGTGCCAGGCCATTGTTCTCTGTCTCGAGCGCGATTGTCGCCGCGGCCGCGACATTCGTCGCGAGCGCAACAATATGCCTTTATGTTTGTTTGTTTTTTTCGACTTCAATTGGGATTTAAACTTTGCCTAAACCCTTCTAAGCTTATAAATCATCCTAAATTATAGATATATGGCAAATGTGTTCTCTATATGTATATAGCGATGCAAGTTTGCTTAAGGAATAACAAGGTAAGTTTCTATTTCTCAAATAGAAACATACAGAAATGTATTTCAATAAATTACAATATGTGATATGTTATGCCTGCACATAGAGACTTGGTTGTGGATAGATAGGCATGCCTATAGGGTTATCGCAGCTGCTTCTGTTTGACTCTTATGAGTCTTCTGTTTGTCTCTACATGAGACTTCTGTTCGGATACCTACGGGTATCCTTCTGTTTAGATACCTACGGATATCCTTCTGTTTTGATACCTTCGGGTATCCATTGCACCCGTTATCCACACCCACAGGGAATTGTAAGCAGGCTATTTGTGCAAATACATTATAAAGTATGTTATTGTTCTGATTATATGATACTGTTATATCTTGATTAATCTTGTAAGGCTTTGTATTTCTATCATTATTGAATGATTGGAAATAGCTACTGTAAGTAGTTATCTGCATGTTATTAGTTGTTCCCCACTAAGCTTTATAGCTTAGCACGGGTGTTTATCCGTGTAGGTTTGCAAGGTAGATCGTGTGTTCAGGGACAAAGCCAACAATCTCACAAGTCAACACAAGATTAGAAGTAGCATAAATGTTTGAGATTGATTTTTGTATCTCTTTTGGTTACATCTAAGGCATTTGTATATGTATAAAGGCATGTAATTATAAAGTTATGTTAAGAATACTCTACAGCAAGTGAAAATATAAGTACATGATCATGCATGATGTACATAGAATGTATGTATGTATGTTTATATATGCATCATTAACAGATAAGTCATAGCATTGATAGAATTAACGAATGTAATTAGTAACAGTAATTAGGATTATCTAGTATAGTCATTACATTTTTGGTATCAGAGCGCCTTGGTTTAGGCGGTTCTGGCCAATAGGAATTTCAAGTGTCTTAGATATAGAATTTTGTTGTTGTTGGCTGATTGTGGCTGTCCCTGTGTTTCTTTGTTATAGTTATAGATGGAAAGGTATCGTGAAGTTGTAGATGAGTCGGCTGAAAGTAATCTACCGGGTCAATCGAACCCTTCTCAGCCAGAATCTTCTGCATCTACTAGAGGTGGTGCAACTGCTGTTGAGTCTGGGGAAGCTTTGTTGAAGATTTCCCAGGATATGGCTCAGATTTTACATAGGATGACTGCACCAAAGGCTCCAATTTCTGAGATTAGAAAGCATGGTGCAGAAGAGTTTCTAGGCTCTACTTGGGAAGAGTCTGAGAAAGCTGAGCTGTGGCTTGAAAGAGTAGAAAGGGTTTTTACCGAAGTTCAGTGCCCCGCCAATCAAAAGGTGACTTGTGCTGTGTCCTTACTTCAGGGAGCAGCTTATGACTGGTGGAAACTGGTTCTGACTCAACCTCAGCTACCTGATTCCCTCTCTTGGGAATTCTTTGTAGCTGAGTTTAAAAGGAGATATGTGACAGAAGCTTATAAAGATGAAAAGTTGAAGCAGTTTCTGAATCTTAAGCAAAGAGGTATGTCCGTGGCTGAATATGAAGCCGAATTCAATCGCTTGAGCAAGTATGCACCAAAACCAATGTTAACTGGGACTTTCAAGTGTCGCCAGTTCGAAGATGGATTAAATGATCAGATTCGGGATCATTTGATAGGGCCTATTTCTCTCCATCCTGTGGATTATCATCAGCTGGTTCAAGCAGCTATCCGGGTTGAGAAGGAAGAAAATGTGAAAAGAGAAAGAGAGCAAAGAAGAAGAAGTTTTTCTCGGGGTGGTTCCACATCCGGGAAAAGATCGAGGTTGACTCAAGGAGATCAACTATTACCGTTTGGCAATTACCCTGCATCTAGAGGGAGACAGCAGGGGACTTTTTCTACAGCTGGCTCAGGTAGAGGTGTTGTATCAGGACAAGGCAGAGGCCAAGCTCCAGAATGCACCTATTGTTTTAGGCGACATTGGGGCACTTGTAGAATGCTCACCGGTGGTTGCTTCAGATGTGGCAGCACGGAGCATTTTATAGCTAATTGTCCTATGCCGCAGGATCAAGTTTCAAGTCAACAGAGTAACCGAGGAGCTTCTAATGCACCCTCTTTTGGTAGAGGTCGTGCTAGAGGCAGAGGTGGATCGGGCCAGTTTAGAGCCCAGTCCAGGAATGTTTCTGAGTCGGTAGATCGACCTTTTGCTCCTACACCTCCTATTCGAGCTTATGCTATGAAAGGTCAAGAAGATGCTGATGCTCCTGAGGTTATAGCTGGTACATTCTCCCTCTTTGATATTGATGTGCATGTGCTTATAGACCCGGGATCTACACATTCTTATATTTGTAATGGGGAGCTGGGTAGAAATGTGTCTGTTGTTGATCATATGACTTATGATATATGTGTAATTAGTCCTTTGGGCTATAGTATTCATGTGAATGAAGTTTATAAAAATTGCCCTATTAGAATTCATGAGAGAGAGTTTCCAGCTGACCTAATTGTTTTGCCTTTTCATGAGTTTGATGTAATCCTGGGTATGGATTGGCTGTCTAGATATCATGCCATAGTGGACTGTAAAGCTAAAACAGTAGTGATTAAGAGTGATGGGGAAGTAGAGACATTGATTCAGGGTATTAAGTCAAAACCCTTAACCAATGTTATCTCTGCTATGAAAGCAAAAAGATTTCTTAGAAAAGGATGCGAAGCGTATCTAGCTTTGGTTCTTGATTCTAAGAGAGAGACAGTCGATCTTCAAAATGTTCCTGTGATTAATGAGTTTTCTGATGTATTTCCTGAGGAACTTCCGGGTTTGCCGCCCGAGAGAGAAGTTGAGCTATCTATTGAGACTTTGCCTGGAACTGCTCCTATCTCTAGAGCACCCTACAGAATGGCACCAACAGAATTGAAAGAATTAAAAGTTCAGCTGCAAGAATTGTTAGATAAAGGCTTCATTAAGCCTAGTGTGTCACCCTGGGGCGCACCTGTGTTATTTGTTAAAAAGAAGGATGGTACCTTGAGAATGTGTATTGACTACAGATAACTTAACAAAGTGACAGTGAAGAACAAGTATCCTTTACCTCGGATTGAGGATCTCTTTGATCAGTTAAGGGGTGCAGGAGTGTTTTCTAAAATTGACCTGAGGTTGGGATACTATCAACTTCGGGTCAAAGATATGGATGTGCAAAAGACTGCTTTTAGAACTCGATATGGTCATTACGAATTCTTAGTAATGCCTTTCGGGTTGACTAATGCACCTGCAGCTTTCATGGATTTGATGAATAGGGTGTTCAGACCCTATTTAGATCAATTTGTCGTGGTGTTTATAGATGACATTTTAGTCTATTCTCGTGATGAAGCGGAGCATGCTGAGCATTTGAGAATAGTGTTACAGACCCTGAGAGAGCAACAGTTTTATGCCAAGTTAAGCAAATGTGAATTCTGGCTTAAAGAAGTTTCTTTCCTTGGGCACGTGGTGTCTTCAGAAGGCATCAGGGTGGACCCTAGGAAGATTGAGGCTATTGTAAACTGGAGACCGCCTAAAAATGTACCAGAAGTCCGAAGTTTCTTGGGCTTAGCTGGCTATTATAGGCGATTTGTGGAAGGTTTTTCAGTTATTGCCTCTCCGCTCACTAAGTTACTTCGGAAAGAAGCTAGATTTGAGTGGACAGATCGTTGTCAAGCCAGTTTTGATCAGTTAAAAAGGATGTTAACGGAAGCTCCAGTTCTTACCCAACCAATAATGGGTAGAGAATATGCTATGTATAGTGATGCATCAAGTAATGGTTTGGGATGTGTGTTGATGCAAGAAGGTAAAGTAGTGGCTTATGCATCCAGACAGTTGAAGCCTCATGAACAGAATTATCCGACTCATGATTTGGAATTGGCCGCAGTTGTGTTTGCTTTAAAGATTTGGCGGCATTACCTGTATGGTGAAAAGTGCAGAATCTATACGGATCAAAAGAGTCTTAAATACTTGCTTTCTCAGCGAGATCTCAATTTAAGACAGCGCAGATGGTTAGAATTGTTCAAGGACTATGATTGTATCATTGATTACCACTCCGGAAAGGCTAATGTGGTAGCTGATGCTTTGAGCCGAAAGATGGTGGCAGCTATGCTATTACAAGGTTATAGATGGAAATTTGCATCTGATGAGGCTTTGTTAGCTCAATTGCGAGCTCGCCCTAATCTCAGGCAGACAGTTCTTGATGCACAATCAGATGATGTTAAGTTATAGCAGTTGGCTCAAACAGTTCATGCAGGAGGTCCGATAGAATATTCTATTGGACTAGATGGTGGTTTATATTTTTGAAATCGGTTATGTGTACCAAATGTTAAAGAATTGAAGGAAGCATTATTGCAAGAAGCCCATAGCACTGTATTTACCATGCATCCTGGTAACAACAAGATGTATAGAGATTTGAAACAATTCTATTGGTGGCCAGGAATGAAAAGAAATGTGACTGAGTATGTTTCTAAGTGCCTAACATGTCAGCAAGTAAAAGCAGAGCATCAACTTCCTTCGGGATTACTGAACCCTCTTCCCATTCCTCAATGGAAGTGGGACAATGTTACTATGGATTTTGTTACAGGTCTACCCACTACTCAAAGGAAACATGATGCAGTGTGGGTCATAGTAGATAGATTAACAAAGGTGGCTCATTTTGTACCGGTTCGAACCAATTACTCAATGGACAAGTTAGCTGAGTTGTATATTGATCAGATTGTTAGATTGCATGGGGTACCAATCTCAATTGTTTCAGATTGGGATCCGAGGTTCACATCCAGATTTTGGAAAAGTCTACAGCAAGCTTTAGGTACAAAGCTTCTTCTTAGTACTGCTTTTCATCCTCAGACTGATGGGCAGTCAGAGAGAATCATTCAGGTGTTAGAGGATATGTTAAGAGGCTGTGTTTTAGATTTTCCAGGAAGTTGGGACAAATATGTGACTTTGATGGAGTTTGCATATAACAATGGCTATCAAACTAGCATTGGTATGCCACCATATGAAGCTCTCTATGGTAGAAAATGCAGAACTCCTTCCTGTTGGATGGAATTAGCTGAAAATAAGTTGACGGGTCCTGACATTGTTAAAGATACTGAAGAAAAGATCCAACTTGTTAAGCAACGATTGAAAGAAGCCAGTGATAGACAGAAATCATATGCAGATCTGAAAAGAAAAGATATTGAGTATCAGGTTGATGATAAAGTGTTTCTAAAAGTGTCCCCATGGAGAAAAGTACTACGGTTCGGAAAGAAAGGAAAACTCAGTCCCCGGTTTATTGGTCCTTACAGAATCCTAGAAAGGATTGGACCGGTAGCATATCGATTAGATCTTCCTAATGATCTATCAAAGTTGCATAATTTTTTTCACGTTTCGATGCTCCGGCGATATCGATCTGATGAGTCACATATCATACCAGTGCAAGATATCAGTGTCAGAACTGATTATACGTATGATGAAGAGCCTAAACAGATTTTAGCCAGGGAAGTTAAACAGTTAAGGAACAAAGAAATCCCTCTAGTCAAAGTGTTATGGCAACATCATGGAATACAAGAAGCGACTTGGGAACCTGAAGCAGCTATGCAGGCTCAATACCCTCAGCTCTTCAGTACAGGTATAATTTCGATGACGAAATTCTTTTAGGGGGAGAGAGTTGTAATGCCCCTCAGTGTACCCTAGAAGAATTAACACTAATTAATTATTAGTGTCCATGTTTAATTGTGTGTATGTATGTATTGAAGGACTTAATTGAAAAGCAAAAGAGTAAGTTTTAGGGCATTATTAGAAATAAAGGAAAGTTGAGACAACTTTGACTTAAACTTGACATTTGGACCAATTGAAAATTAAAGTGAGGTAGATATTTGTGATGAAGGAGGGCCGGCCAACTCATGGTCTTCACTCTCCATCTTCATCTTCTCTATCTCCTAAACCCTAAACTCTCTCTCATCCTCTCTCTCTCTAGATTTCTTGGAATTTTTGAGAAAGAAGTAAAGGTTTACTTGGTTTTTGGGGGTTAAGGTAACTTACTTCTCCTTTAATGTAAGTGATTCTTTGTATAGCATGTTAGATTTTCATAGAAGTGTTTTATGTGTTTTAGAAGGAGAAACAAGTAAAAGAAAGGGGAAGGAGACTCTTCAAGGTTGAAGAGAAAGGAAGAGTTATAACAAGGTATGGGAACTTAGAATTTTGTATGTGTATTTATATATATATTGATTTGTCATGAGAGAGATTTTGAGTGCCTCTCTCATGTGTGTTATGGATGATTTAAAGCTTAGAAAGGGTTTAAAGTTGGAAGTATGTGAGTTTTGGTTGGAAGCATGAAAATCTGTTTTTAAAGATCATTTGACTAGTCTGTACACTTTTGCTCATATCTTGAGATATAGTTGCTCAAATGATGAAATTCCAGTTGCTATAGAAATTAGACTTGCATGTCTTGATTTTGTTAGAAGAAACTGAAATCTGATTTTCACTGCATGATAGTAAAAATCGGTATTGAAATCTGATTGTGGTTGTGATTTCTGCCTTTGTGAACAGTCTGTGGTTTTTATTGAATAACTGGAGATTTACAGGTCCTATTGAGGAGATTTTTAGTGTTTTGAAAACTAGAATTGTAAACCTAAAACTTTGTAGAAGATAGTGTTTTCTGAAAAATCCATTTGGTATGTCGAAATTGAGATGCAATCTGAGTTTTTACATTAATTTACAGGATTTTTGAACAACAATCACTATAAGGCGGTTGCCCCGTCGTTTTATGTCGCGAGCGCGACATATGTCGCGAGCGCGACATCAAACGGAAGCCTTGTGTCGCGAGCGCGACTTATGCCGCGAGCGCGACATCAAGAAATGCTTATTTAGGCCATTGCCTTCTGTCGCGAGCGCGACTTATGTCGCGAGCGCGACATTAAAGAGTGGTGCCAGGCCATTGTTCTCTGTCGCGAGCGCGATTGTCGCCGCGGCCACGACATTCGTCGCGAGCGCGACTAGTGTCGCGAGCGCGACAATATGCCTTTATGTTTGTTTGTTTTTTTTCGACTTCAATTGGGATTTAAACTTTGCCTAAACCCTTCTAAGGTTATAAATCATCCTAAATTATAGATATATGGCAAATGTGTTCTCTATATGTATATAGCGATGCAAGTTTGCTTAAGGAATAACAAGGTAAGTTTCTATTTCTCAAATAGAAACATACAGAAATGTATTTCAATAAATTACAATATGTGATATGTTATGCCTGCACATAGAGACTTGGTTGTGGATAGATAGGCATGCCTATAGGGTTATCGCAGCTGCTTCTGTTTGACTCTTATGAGTCTTCTGTTTGTCTCTACATGAGACTTCTGTTCGGATACCTACGGGTATCCTTCTATTTAGATACCTACGGGTATCCTTCTGTTTTGATACCTTCGGGTATCCATTGCACCCGTTATCCACACCCACAGGGAATTGTAAGCAGGCCATTTGTGCAAATACATTATAAAGTATGTTATTGTTCTGATTATATGATACTGTTATATCTTGATTAATCTTGTAAGGCTTTGTATTTCTATCATTATTGAATGATTGGAAATAGCTACTGTAAGTAGTTATCTGCATGTTATTAGTTGTTCCCCACTAAGCTTTATAGCTTAGCACGGGTGTTTATCCGTGTAGGTTTGCAAGGTAGATCGTGTGTTCAGGGACAAAGCCAACAATCTCACAAATCAACACAAGATTAGAAGTAGCATAAATGTTTGAGATTGATTTTTGTATCTCTTTTGGTTACATCTAAGGCATTTGTATATGTATAAAGGCATGTAATTATAAAGTTATGTTAAGAATACTCTACAGCAAGTGAAAATATAAGTACATGATCATGCATGATGTGCATAGAATGTATGTATGTATGTATGTTTATATATGCATCATTAACAGATAAGTCATAGCATTGATAGAATTAACGAATGTAATTAGTAACAGTAATTAGGATTATCTAGTATAGTCATTACAAAACATATATAATATGACACAACATGCATATTAGAAATTCAAATAATAAGTTGAAAAGTGAGATATATAAAAAAAAAAAAGAAAAATAGTATAAAATTGGAAACATGTATATATGTATTGGCTGTAAGTCACTTGTAATTGCTACACCTAACACCGAGTGGGAAGTATTATAGATTTGATGGTGTCAATGTAACAATTAATTAATAAAATATTTTTAGTTTTCTTTTATCGAAAGAAGATCAAGTCAAGAGTGTATAATAATTCTTTGATCTCTAGATGCTAATTATGTATGCTTTTGCAAACCGTGGAAATCTAACCGCGTTGGTTCTCAATTGATAGTACAAGTTATTATGTATCATGTTGTATTAATTCGCAATGACCGGTGATGATCAAATTAGAATGTCATAATGTAACATCTTTATATTCTTCTTTCTTTTGTACTTTATTTGGCAACAAAATATTCTTCTTAGGCCGTAGGGCAAATTTCCACCCATCACATTTAAGAACCAAATTTTGATTGAAAAGTGACAAAATCAAACTTAACCCATTGAAAGTTTGAAGAAATGAAATGATATATAGCGTTCTCTATATGTGAAAGAAACAATAAAAAAAATTATGCAAAAGCTTTATCTTTTACACAATGTCAATCCCACATGGTGTGAAAGAGCGACTCAAAGCTTTCCCTGGAGAACATTATAACTAAATATGCAGATGTTGACAAGTTGAAGTAACCGGCGGTTACCTTCATACTTGTAATCTCCGAAATGTCAGAAACATGAGTACCACCACAAGGACATCAACAGTAGTGATGAACCCTGTGTCTGCCGGCTGGCCTCCTCCTTGGGGGTGAAAGATCGTCGATTCTAATATCAAAGCATTTTTACCTTAATCTCCCTTTCAAATTTCGATTCCCAAAATAAAGGGTAGATTTTTAATCTATAGTCAAGGGTTTTGAAGTGAAAATCAATAATGGGGTTGGAGTAAACCTTGGAGACGGAGATGATAGTGGCTCTTGATTGCAGCTTCCACATATGATCATAGTACTCGAGTTTTGTTCTAGTGAGCGTTGAATCCGTAGAATTTTGAGTTCGAATGGAAATTGCAGAGCTGAAATGAAGCTAGTTGGAGCTTGGCTATGGCCGCTTTTTTATTAAGACGCCAACAAATCAAAATTATACGGGTGGACTATGGATTTACGTCTCTAATTGGATATTTAAGTAGTAGAAAAATCATCGCTTACTCTTACTAGTTTTCCCTCATTTTTTTTTTAATAATTTATTCTTCTTTTTCTTGATAATCTGTGATCATTAGGACATGATCGAACGATGAAGATTTCATGTCTAACTACTGTCTAGTAAGGAATCTAGAACATTCCTATATCAGTCTGTATTTTTAGGAAGACAAGTCAATGCAACCAAAAAACCATAAAAAGTGTTCATGGTAATTCTAATACAACTCATATAAAATTCCAAAGTAACACAAATCATCCCTATTATAAGGGAAGCATCTCATTTCTACTGAATTTCGACTTTCTTCTTCTGCCAAATTAGCCGATCCCTGTAACAGAAATTAGGAACATTATATTAAACAAATGAGACAGTTTGATGAATTTGAAACAGCACAAGATTTATGAATATTTTGTTCGCTTGTGTGGTGCAAGAACACGAAAAATAGCAGAGATGGGACATTGGAATATGCATGAAATGATAAATTAGTAGCCATGCATGACTATAAAGAAATTCAAGAAATTAAACTGATGCAAAGCCAGAGCACAAAGAACTCAGTTGTAAGCTAGTTAACTGAAATGGAATTTCCAAACCCATGTATAAGCAGCCTTTATAATCTGTAATACCCAGCTAAAATTTTTAAAAGCCAAGTGTTCTCAATCTCTTCAAACACATCCAAATCATTATATTAGAAGCAGTTGTCACAATAACATTCCGCATAACATCATTTCATTTCCCAAAAGGAAACAAATGTTATTGAATCTAAATAACAATCAAAAAACATCCAAAATGCAAAGAACATAACAAAACTAATTCACAACCCTACAATTCTTCCTGATTTGCCCCTGTGAACCAGTGAGAATCTCAATATAACCCATATGCACCATAGCAGAAGCAAACTTGGAAGCCCAAGCAGAAGGGTGATCAAGATTGTCCTTCACCATCTTCTTCGTCAAAAAACTATCCCAGAGAATCTGATCTGAGAACAACAGACCCTTCTTAGCCTTCAAATTCCTATAATAATTATTGTCAAGCTTGGTTGGAGTTGTAGGATCAAATGGCACAATAGGATCACCAGTCCCAATTTCAGGGCACTTAGATTTCAAGAAATCTGCATAAGCAGAATCAAGAGAAGGATCTTGTGCAGAAGTTGAATTGAAAGAATATAATCGCTTGGAGAAAGAAGAGCAATGAGAATCGCCAATGGAGTGAGCACCAGACAGTGTCACCATTTCTTCTACTGATAAGCCTTTCTTTCCAAAATTTTTCTTCAGTTGGTCTACATTGAAAAATGAATCTGGTAGATTTTTAGCTGCTTCGTTCATTAGCGAAGCGGTCCCATCGCGACGGCCGCCTGGAACGTCGTAGTATTTGCCGGCGGCGAGGAGTACACTGTCGCGAGCTGCAAAGGCTAAAATGTCTGCACATGAAACAGTGTTAGGGCATTGAGATTCAATCTTGGATTTTGCTTCATCTATTATCTCAAAACCTCCAATTCCTCTGTTCATCGTGCTATCTTTCTCGGCCTTGTTCGCCGGCGTGGAGTCAAGAAGAATTGAAGCATCGCAACCCTGGATATTTAAACCAGAATTAGTTATATTTATATATGCTACTCTCATATAGTATAGTAGACTATCCTGTACAACTTTTTTTTTAAGCACAATTAATCTCATTAAAAAAATTTATATAAATTCAATTTAATTTTTCAATAATTTATTTACTATTTGATCCATTCAATATTCTATAAAATAATTGGATTCATTTATTACGTAATGTATATGATCTAACTATTTTATAACTTTTTTTTTATATAACATGAATATAAAAACAAAATTTTACACGTTATATATATATAATTAATTTAAAAATATAAAAAATAAATAATATTATAAATTGTAAATCATTTATGGTTCTATACGTTTGTGACCTATTTACCAATAAGATATATTTAGTTCAATCCAATTATTTATAATCGATCTAGTTATTATTCAACTTATAACAATCTGATACAACCTATATTTATCACCTTTCTATATATATATGGATAATTTTTGAAATTCATTTTATAATTTTAAAATAAAAATCAATTTTTTTTCGAAAGAAAATGAGAAACAATTATCATATGTCACTTCATATTATAAGTTATGTTTTGTTAACAGAAAACGATAAAAAGAATTATGTTTTTAATATATAGAATTAAATAGAAAAAGAAAATTTGTTTTTTTAGAAAAAATAACTCATATTAATTTGAAAAGGAAGGAAGAGCATGAAAATGTTTAAAGAGCATTACCCTTACGAAACAATCATGGAAATGAAGCCTAATGAGGGCAGCAGGAATTCCAGTATCACTAGCAACGGCATTTTTAACAACGCTTCTCACAATTCTCTCCGCCATAGGACATGTTTTTCGATAGAACCCTTTCCTTAGAGGAGCAGAGATAGCCGAAGAAATCAAGACTGTGATTACAAACAAACCCAAATGAGCGATAAACTTTGCCATATCAACCAAACCTCAAATTAAACTAAAACTGAGTAGAAAAGAAAAACTGAATGTATATGTGTAGTAAAGAAGGGTTCAGTGTCCTGCTATTTATAGAAGTTGTAAACTAGTTTGATACTTACTCGATTATATTTCAAAGCCAGTACTATCTATCATTGGGCATTAAATAATTAAATTAGAATGCTATGGGCGTTCTAAAACAGGCAATTGCTTCGAAGTTTCACACTGTTTTTTTCTTTATGGGGGAAATAATGAGTAAAGACCAGTCTAATTGAAGAAATGTCAAGGAAATTAGTTAAAAATTGCAGTGGCGTGTGCCGCCCACATACCTTTCCATTAAAAAACAAACATTTTGCAGACAATGTGTGAATAAAGACTTATATGGCGTGTGCTGCCCACGTGCCTCTAGTATTTAATTCTATACTAACTAGGTTCAACATATTACATGAGACAACATGCAAATAAAAATTGGAAGGTGGCATTTAAAAAAAGGAAAAAAAAAGATATAGATTAAGAAAAATAGTATAAAATTGGAAACATGTATATATGCATTGGCTGTAAGCCACTTGTAATTGCTACCCCTAAAATGACAGCTTGCACTCAAATATTTGACACGTGTAACTCAATAATCGGACACATATTATTTTTGGGGTCAAATTACTTCAATTTTAAAATTTCAAGGGTGACATTACACCAATTAAAATTTTAGAATTTAAATTATACTTTTTGCCAAATTTTAAAAAATGATTTGCACATTCGGACTTTCAATTACTTCTAATAATGTTTTGTACTTCTAATTACATATTATAACAAAATTTTAATTTTTTAATAAAAAAATTAAATTTAAGTTAAAAATTTTGCCCCTGATTTAAAATTCTAGATCCGTTTTCAATTAGAATTAATGTTATTATTGAAATGTATATTAGAATAATTAATTTTATTATTAAAATATATTTTAGAAGATGCGTTATAATTTTTAATTCTAGCCTGAACATATATAATATGAGACAACATGCAGATTAGAAATTCAAATAATAAGTTGAAAAGTGGCATATAAAAAAAAAGAAATAGATTGAGAAAAATAGTATAAAATTGGGAACATGTACATATGCATTGGCTGTAAGTCACTTGTAATTGCTTCACCTAACACCGAGTGGGAAGTATTTTAGATTTGATGGTGTCAATGTAACAATTAATTAAAAAAATGTTTGCAGTTTTCTTTTATCGAAAGAAGATTAAGTCAAGACTGTATATTAATTCTTTGATCTGGAGATGCTAATTATGTATTGTTTTTGCAAACCATGGAAATCTAACCGCGTTGGATTGATAGTACAAGTTATTATATATCATGTTGTATTAATTCGAGTACGTAAATTGCATACTCCAACTCAATTTTGATTTGAGTTTTCATTTGCAAAATTCCTAAACAATACAAATAAATATTACTGTCCTTGTCATGAATAAACCTCTTTATTATTAATTAATTAATTAATTAATTAATACAAGGGAGTGGAACAAACAAAAATATAAAACTCCTCAAATTTCATTATAATTTTGTGAGAACAGATACTATTATTAACTATTAATTATATCCCATTTCTAAACTGATAAAGCTTGGATTATCAAATCTCTCAACGAGTTGAAGGAAAGGAGATCCGATCGTCACATGAAGACCTCTAAAAGCCTTACCTTGTCGGTCCGGACGGACGGACGGATTTCGAAACTTAAGTCAATGACTTAGAGTTAGGAAAATCATAAGGAGAGATTGAGTTCTCACCATAAGTATACATGGATCCACTGTTCATTGGGCTATTTATAGAGGGTATAAGAGCACACTTGAATGTCTAGGAAGGGCTACAGAGGTGTCAGAGTAGGAGAGCGGCAAAGTGACAAGAAGCAGGTGAAAGATGAATGGTGAAATTCTACGAAAAATTTTCTCGCTTTTTTCTGATTTTGCGACATCGAGAACCTTTTAGGCTTCAGAGTCATTTCTCCAAGTGAATTTAACTTTCGCGTCTTGCATTACCTTTCCATCTTTCGCATTTCGCTCGTGTTTGTTCCCCTTTTGAGTCCTTTAGTTTAGGCTTTTGACTTTGATCAAAGCTAGGAACTGTCTTACTTCTCCCTTCTTGGAGATATGATGTCTAGCGGTGGTCAATCGTTTGACAGAAGCTTTATAGAGCAGTATGAAGGTAAACCTGCTATGGCGACACATTCCGTCTTATTCGAGGGCAAGGTGTTAAGAATAAAGGCGAAGTATGGGTTGTCGAAAGACGTGCAAGTGATGAAATGTCCCGACTCAATGGCGGTGACATATGGTCCTTTTGGTGCGGACCATAACGAAATAGTTAATTTGCCATTTGTAGAGTTTGGATGGAGGGGCTCAGATTCCTGCTCGGTGCTTTTGAGATTAGCATTCTCAAGGGTTATAAGCTCGCGCCAAATCAGTTGAACCCTAATGGATGGCAAGTGATAACTTGCTTTAAGATAATTTACAATAGTGAAGGGTTGGTCGTGGCCCTTGATCTATTCACACACTTTTTCTACCTGTCTAGCCCCTTAGAGGGAACAAAATATTATTTTACCAGCAGGTCAAAGAAAAATTTGATCGGGCTCCCCTCCTCAATGAAGGATTACAAGGATAAGTTTTTTCTCATAGGAAGAACGAGGGATTTTGGTGTATCGATCGCTTGATCATATAGTGCAATATCCCTGGGAGACCGAGCGGGTGGTGTACCTCTGTATGCCCTTGATATCAAGAAGCTGAATGTTGCATTGAACATACCAGAATGTTCATACGACTCTGACTGGTTGGTGCACGCTAGCGATATGCCAGAGAGCATTTTAGAGGGAGAAGGTGGAGAATGTGAGCAGTAGTGATCACCGTGAAGAGCCTGTAGTGTTATTTGTTCGCTATGTATTGTAGTTGTAGCAAGTAGAGCACTGACCCTTTTCTTCTTTCTCTCTTCTCTCTTTTTTACAGCTACAATGGTCAGTGAGAGAGCTGCGAGAAATGAATTAGCCGGAGCCGTGACACAGCAATTACAATAAAAAAAACTGCATCGGGGAAGAAAGACAGTGAAAAGAGGAAGAGAAAGTTACTGTCTTCCACGGTGGTTGAGCAGACGAAAAAATTGAGGCGTGGTCCGAGCAAGTCTCCTTGACGTGAAGGCTCTTCAAGAGGTGTAGAGTCTCCCATCATAGAGCCATCAGCAAGCCCTGCAGGTGTCCGTGGAGCGTCGAATCCCCCTATCGCTTCAGCTTTGGCGGGTCGTTCTTTTTTGCAAAAGAGGAGGCTCAGACTTGAGGATGAGTTGCCATCGCCCGAAGAAACCTTCCCTATTTCTGATCCTCCTGCTATCCTTATTTTGAGTGGATCTATTAAGGAGGTGCCGGCAGAGGTAGGCAGAAAGGCAAAAGGCAAAAAGGTGGCTCTGAGCGGTATGGTAGTGAGGAGCCTAAGGTGAGACCTAAGCGTGGGCCTACCTCTATAAAGGATGCACTAAAGGAGTGCTTCGGGGAGAAGTATTATATTTCCAATTCCATTATGGCATCCTTCATTTGCTGGGGTCTCCTTGAACAGGATGATTTCCAAGCAATGTGAGCTGATAATACTTTAAAGATTGAGTTTGGGGGGTTACAAATCGCAGGCTTAGATGTTTGTACCATCATTTTCATTCTCAGATTTTAATGAGCCAGACCTTGCTTTCTTTGCTTTATTGCTTATTTCAGGTTTTGTTTGTGTTCAAGTGCTCAGGCGAGGTGTGCGCCTTGAGGGTCAAGCCAATTATTCCAAAGCAAAGTGGAAGGACAACGTTCAGGAGAAAGAGGGGCTAAAGAATAAGCTTATGGTGGCTGCCCAGGAAAGTTCAGATATGAAGGCAAATATGCTTCGTCTGATCAAGGCAACCGTGGAGTTGAGCGCTATGCGGAAGAAAGTTGTCAAGCTAGAGGAGCAACTTGAAAGGGATGGCGCTCATTTGCAGTGGCTCGAAGAGGATAACAGTAAATTGGCAGCGAATTGCTATTGCGCTTCTACCGAGCGTGACAGAGCTGTTGTCGAACTAAATGACTTAAGGAGTACCTCGAAGGCCAAGGAGCGCACCCTTGTTAGCAAGCATGCTGAGGAGCTAGTGTCCCAGAGGCATAGCCTCACTGATGCTCAGGTTGGCATCATCACGCGCCTTAAACACGAGGTCGATAGGCGCTTTCCTGGTGCTACTTTTAATTGGATAAAAAACCCTGGTGCACTGCCTAACCCGCCATCTAGCAACGAAAAAAAGGATTTACCTGAGGACGAGGTGGGTGATGAGCCCAAAGGTGCGGCTAATCCTGGGGGTGCAGGCACGATGGATGGCGAGGCTGCTCAAGAATCTCTTGCAGAGCTTGCAATCATGCCTATTTCGACCACTGCCTCTTTTCCCGCTCCTCCTTTTGAGCTTTCGACTGAGGTATTCTCTATTTCTACTAGTGTGGATCCTTCTCCTGTATTGACTGCAGACCCTCCTACGGCTTTGATCGCTGACCTAGCTGCTTCTCCATCTGCTGAATCAAAAGCTGAGATGGTTCCTTAATGTTTTCCTGTGTATAGGCAATTTGTAATTATCAAAATTTGTGTGATTGTAATGGAGTTATTTTTGTTCGAATGGGATTTGGAACATTGATTCTGTGCATTTTTATTTTGCTTTATTCATGCTATGATAGCTTGACTGAACTGAATGAACAAATAATTGGGATATACTTCCAGAATAATCAAGGAGATCCGAGGTCGCTTGATTGCTCACTTTCCGACGTTTGCATAACATGCATATGTTAGGCTCTTTCTAATGTCTGTAAGCACATGATCTAATCGGCTAGTGCAATCAGTCGGCTAGTCGGTTATGGTTGAGCTATTAAGCCGAGCGGATCTTGCATTTGCTTTCAGTATGTCGGGCGGGCTTCGTACATCGAGTTAAATAGACATGCATTTCGATTGAAGTCATGGCATCATTTTTAACTCAGGAGAAGCGAGAGCGAGGCGTTTGCGCATTTGGACCCTCTTACAAGTCTTTTATGCATGAAGTAAATTCATTATTTTTGACAATTCAAATTACAGTGCTACATCATTTACTTCTTAAGTACTTATAGGCGCTTACACTGAGGACTTTGGTGACTTCGTAGGGTCCTTCCCAGTTAGGAATTAGTTTTCCTACTCCAGCATTGTCTATTCCAATCTTAGCCTTTCTTAAGACTAAATTGCCAACGTTGAAGGCTATGGGCCTTACTTTTTTGTTATGATATCTGGCGACTCTTTGCTTATAGACAGTAATTTTTGCATAGGCATCTTTTCTTTTTTTTTCCTACTAGATCCAAGTCCTGGCGCCTCTCTAGTGCGTTATTCTGGTCGACATAAAATGTCTATCGGTAAGAAAGGAGCCCGATCCCTACCGGTATGACTGCCTCTGATCCATACACTAGCAAGAACGACGTCTGAAGTTCCTACTCTTGGCAAAGTTCGATAAGACCATAAGACGCTTTGCAGCTCTTCCGTCTAATTGGCCTTCACTTCACCCAATCGCTTTTTTATCCCCATCAATATGGTTCAATTGGAGACCTCTGTCATCCCGTTACTTTATGGGTGCGTGAGCGAAGTAAACTTCAAGTCGATTTTTAAGCTAGAGCAGAAATTTTGAAATGTCAAGCTGTATAATTGCTTGCCTTTATCAGTCGCAAAGAATTTTGGGAGACCATATCTGCAAATGATCTCTCTCCAGGAAAAGTTTTTGATTTTTTCAGCAGTTATTATAGCTAAGTGCTCCGCCTCGATCCATTTGGAAAAGTGGTCAACGACAACAACAAGGAATTTCATTTGCCATTTGTCTTGAGGGAAAGGCCCCAAGATGTCCATCCCCCATTGTTCGAATGGCCAAGACACTCTAATCGGCTATTGGTTTGCCGCATACTGTCTGATAACTCTGCCATGAATTTGATATTGTGGGCACTTTCTGACTCTATTTTGGGCATCCTTGAAAATACTCAACCAGTAATGGCCGGTCTGGAGCACTTTTCTCGCAATTGCCCTGCTAGCTTCATGAGCTTCGCAAATGCCCTCGTGGATCTCTTTAAGTATGTAGTCATCCTTCGTTATGCATTTAAGCTAGGGATGGCTGAACGACTTCCTGAACAATTCATTATCAATTATAGAATAATTGAGGGATTTTCGATATATCTTTCGGGCTTCATCTTTGTTCGCGGGCAATTCTCCCATTCGGAGGAACCTTTCAATAGGGGTCATTCAAGTGTCGCCTTATCGCTCGATGTCTATCAATTTTGACTCATCAAGGGAAGGGGAGAGCTGTTCGATAATAGTTATAGCTTCATTGATTTCGTGCTTGTCGGAGGTGGATAGCTTGGCTAGTCGATCGGCCATAGTCGTTTCTTCTCTAGATACTTTCTCCAGGGTCTAGGTACATTCGACCTCTTCCAGCTCCTTTAAAGCAGCTTTAACTTTCTTCAAGTATCTTTTCATTGTATCTTCTTTGGTTTCGAAGGCTCCCGACACTTGGTTGGTCACCAGTTGGGAATAACTTTTGATTTTGAGGGTTTCTAGTCGTATTGCCTTTGCCAGCCTTAAGCCATGCATTAACACCTCATACTCTGCTACATTGTTAGATGTTTTAAAGCTGAGTTGAATTACGTACCTAATTGTGATGCCAAATGGACCCTTCATGACTATGCCGACTCCACTTCACGCACTGTTGAAAGCCCCGTTTCCCACATATTTGTATGGGCTGTGCTGTCGGCTCTCCATTTGTGGTGAACTCAGCAACGAAATCGGCTAGGGCATGGGCTTTTATAGTGTTCCTAGGTTTGTACCTGACGTCCTATGATTGCAATTTTATGGTCCAGCTCACCATCTTACCCTTTAAGTCAGGTACCTGTAGAATCTTTCTGAGCGGCTGATCTAAATGGACAACGATCATGAGTGCTTCGAAATATCGTGTCAATTTGTGAGTGTACATCATTAATGCCATGATCATCTGTTCAGTCAGATTTTTCCTTAGCTCTGGACCCCTAAGCACTTGGTTGACATAATAAATGGAGAGCTGTTGCAACCTTTTCTCTCTGACCAGGATGTCCACAATTGCCTCACTGGATGTTGATAGGTACAAAAAGAGGTTTTCTCCTAAGATCGGTCTGCTCAACAAAGCAGGTGCCACAAGAAATTTTTTTAACTCACAAGAAATTTTTTTCGATCTGACCTTTGAATATCTTATTCATTAGTCACTGATACGTAACTCCAGCATTTTTGAGACCAAACAGCATTAGCTTGTAGCAGAAGGGTCCTTCATCCATGATGAAGCTTATTTTTTCCTTGTCTAAGAATCACATTAAGATCTGGTGGTATCCGACATAAGCATCGAGCAACGAATAGATTATGTGACACTCTGTCGCATTGACCAGCTGATTGATACCGGGCAAGGGGTAATGTCTTTCGGGTAGGTTTTGTTGAGGTCTATGAAATCAATACACATCCTATATTTTTTTAACTTCTTCTTTACAAGTACCACATTTGCCAGCCACTCTGGGTAGGCCACCTTCTAAATTGTTCCCGCCTTTAGGAGTCAATCGACCTCCTCTGAGATAAACTTCCTTCGATTGAGAGCGTGTATGTGGAGTCTTTACTTTATCGGTTGATAGTTGGGGTCGATATTCAATCGATGCGTGATGATTTCTAGGTTTATTCGCAGTATGTCCTCCGGCTTCCAGGCAAAGAAGGCCTAGTTTATCATCAATACTTCCATCACTGATTCTTCGACCTCCGCATCCATGCCCACTCCTATCTGGATTCCTTTATTTCTTGAGAGTTGCCTGATTTTCACCTCTCCGGTTGGATTTATTTTGGGATGTTTATCTTTTTTACTTCTTTTGGACTCTTGCTCCACTACGTAGGTTTCTTTATTTGGTCTAATCATAGAGACATATGCTTCCTGAGATGCCTTTTGATCTCCCCCTAGGATGGCAACACCTCGTTCCGTGGGTATTTTCATGACCATATACCTTATACTAGTAATGGCTTATGTTTGGAAAAGCAATGGCCTACCAAATATCGCATTGTAGGCAAAACTCATGTCAATTATCATGAATATTACCTTACACACATGGGTGATTGCTTCTTGGCCTACCTTGACAAACATTTCTGTAGACTCTACGACGGGGATTATGGCATTGCCCAATCCTATCAGTGGGATGGCATTTGGTCGCAATTCTCCAATTGGCAGCCCCATTGCTTAGTAAGCTTCGAGTGTCAGGATATTCACAGTGCTTCCATTGTCAACGAGGATCCTTTTTATGAGCAAGTTATTGACCTTGGCACTAATGACTAGGGCATCTTCGTGAGAAAATTTCAAATCTCCTACATCTTCGTGTGAAATAGAGATTGGATAGAGTGTTTCAGATAGGTGTGAGAGGTAGACACCTTTCCCTTTCTTCTTTCGAGAAATGTTTTCTCCCTATAACGATTCTCCTGTAATCATGTTAATCACCCCAGCATACGATTTGTGATGACCCATGCTGCCAAGCTTCCTATGTCCGTTATCATCATTGGAGCTTGAGTCATCTCCTTTTTTCATGGTGTGGCCTACAAGGGCTACCTTTCTTCATGGGGCCTACGAATTTTTTCAACAACCCTCTTTGTATAAGCCGTTCAATTTCCTCTTTCAGTGAATGACACTCACCGGTCGTATGACCAATGTCTCAGTGAAATTCACAATACTTATTAGGATCTCTTCTGCTCCGCGATCGCTCAGAAAGCCTCTTAGGAAAACATACCTTCTTATGCTTTTCTTTGATCCACATAAGAACTTATGCGGACTAAAATTGAGTGGGGTAAAGGTTTGTGGTGGTTGGGCGACGGGCCGGTTGAGCCTAGTTTGCTCGATATCATTGCGTTTGCCTAGATTGCTTGATGTAGATGGTTTGTCCGGGCTTCTTCCCATTTTTCCAGGCTCCCAGTTCTCTTGGACCGATCGTCTATCTGGGTATTGCAACCTATCCATTATGCTCGTTCTTCGTCCTCTGTTGGATCGCAAAGCGCCATCCAGCTGAATATGTTGCCTAGCTTTTTCATAAGATCAGTGAAGTTCGTAAACTAACTTATTGTGAGCGACTTGAATAGAGGCCAGTCGTGGATTCCTCCGGCCAGGGCATTGGTCACTGTTTCAACGCTCACATTCCTGACTTTGGACATGATGGCCAGAAACCTGTCGATGTAGTCTCTAAGATTTTTATGGGATCCTTGATAGAGATTACATAAGTCACTCACCGATTTTGACGCTCGTGTCTGTACAATAAACCTCATCGTAAATAGGTCCTTTAGCTGCCTAAATGATGTGATTGACTCTGGAGGTAGCTCATGGAACCAGTTCAACGCATCTCTACCTAATGTGGTAGGGAATATCCTACAGGCGATCCTTTCGTCATAAGTGTACACTTATACCTTCATGAGATATTCCATTATATGAGTGGTTGGATCAATTTTACCTGTATATCTATCCATAACCACATCCTTCCACCTGGGGGATAGCTCAAAATCCGTTATTTCCCAGCAGAAAGGGGAAGTTATGTTTTCGCAAGTATTGTGCTCGAATGTGCCTCTTTCCAGGTTTTCCAAGCTAAATTGTTTAAGCTTTCGCTTAAACCATTTGTCTTCTTTGCTTTCTGACAGCGACCCGCTTTCGCCTCTGACTTTTTTCGAGTGGCACCTGGCGGGAGTCCACATGTACGATAAGTCATCTCCTATAGACGTAGTGGATGAGCGGCTCAGCTGGTATGTGGGATCTTTGTTTAAAGAAGCAGTCCCACCAGTTTTATCACACCTCCCGGCGGCTAGCATGTTTGAATACGCGCTTGTTTTGTGGGTGTAATGTTCCGGTAGTTTATTGATAAAAAGACCTATGTTCCTTCATCTTTTCAATTCCTCGTTCGCAGCTTCGTATCCACAACTTCGAGCCGAGTCCTACGGCATCTTGCCTTTGCGGATAGTCTGGATAATGTTTTTTGTGAAATCATCAAGGAGTATCCTTATATCTCTTACTGTGACAGGAGTATTGTCAGCTTGTCGTAACATTACATTGTCAAATTTAGGCGAGAGGTCAGCCCTCATGGGGGACCTGTGAGCTTCACTTTGCCTTCCTGCAAGCCTAAAATTCTCCTGAGCTTCTCCGATTTCGTCGCTTCTTTCCAGCATCCTATGACCAGGCGATCTCGACCTTATCATGACTCTTAACGAAAGCACCATTTGATAAAGCTTGGATTATCAAACCTCTCAACGAGTTGGAGGAAAGGAGATCCGATCGTCACTTAGAGACCTGCAAAAGCCTTGCTCGGTCGGTCCGAACGGAAGGACTTCGAAGCTTAAGTCGGTGACTTAGAGTTACGAGAATTCTAGGGAGAGATTGAGTTCCCACCATAAGTGTACCTGGATCCATTGTTCATTAGGCCATTTATAGAGGGTATGAGAGCACACTTAAGTGCCTAGGAAAGGCTACAGAGGTATCAGAATAGGAGAGCGGTAAAGTAACAAGAAGTAGGTGAAAGGCATGGGCTTGGCTGTACAATGCCGAATTGACAAGACAGCAGGTCCCATCAATCTAATCGGTTGAAATCAGTCAGCTCTCCCATGCCGTTAGCCACGCGTCAGACATCTCTGGAACTAGGGTATCTGAGCTTCGGCCCAAGCCTCTTTTGAGCGTAGAGGGTAAGAGGAGTATTATCGTAAACATTTAAATCTAAATAATATGAAAAATAAAAATTTAATGTTATTTATATTGACAATGCATATTGAAAGTTTTCCCAAAGAAATTTGATTTTTTTTCTATGCTATAAGAAAAATATAATATGTAATTATAATTATAAATTTCACTAAAATAAATTAAATTCGAAATCTTTTACATAACCGTGTCTACTAATATATGCAAGGCCTTTTTATCAAGCAGTGGCAATATATATCTGCTTAAATTTCACTCTTTCATTTGCATGAACTAAGAGATGCATGTGAAACTTTACATAGTGGAAAGATAAATTGTTTTTATAATATAATATTCTATAGAAAAAAATAATAATATTCTTTCGAAACAAAACTTGCGGAGTTCTATGTAATTTTTTAGACAAAAAAGGCCGAGTAATGTGGTTAGCCCATGATAATTTGGGCCTATTTTTTGCTTGAACCCTAGTTGACAAGGCCTTGTTTCCACAATTTCATATGGGCTGGCCCTTGTAGTAGAGTAGTGTTTTGGGTGAGTTCAGGCCCATTTGAAGTTAAAATTGGGTTGGACGATATACAATACAATCATTTATCTTCTTCATTTGCAAAGATAATAACCAAAATGACACGTGTCAATTATATGAAGCAGGATTTGCATAATTTATTTGAATTATAATTTAGTAATAGTAGAGGACAAAGACTCTGATCCAAGTCCACAAAAAGACCACATGACGTGACCATCCACGAGGATGAGTGTTCTGTGGTAGTTGGCGATTGGGGCTTTTACGCTAATAATTTTAGCACCGAAAAAATATAATAATACACATCCTTACTCGTTTTCTTTTGACAATTTCTTAATCAATCAATATGTTTTTTCTTTTCTCAGTTCAATTTTTACTTTTTATATTAAAATTAGAGCTGCTTTATCAACCCAAAAAAAATTAAGAAAAAAAAAAGAAAATTCATCCCTAGTTGAGTAAATCTTGTATTGAAATTGTTAATAATTACTCCCTTTTTTTAATATGTTATTTGGGTTATTTTCACTGAAATTAAAGAATAATAATTGCATAATTAAAACTAAATTATCACATTTAATTGTTTTAATTTTATTGGAAAAAGTTTTGAATTGAAAAAGAGAATTAAATTATATTGAAAGTCTAAAAGTGATAGATAAATAAAATTTAAATTTACTCAAAAGTAATGAATAAAAAAAAGAATATTTTTTTTGTTTGGTTATTTATTATAGTGGGAGTTGTTCTTTTGTGTACGAAGCCTTGCAATAATAGCAATATTTATAGACACTAACAAGAGTATGAACAAATGTGCATGTCATAATCAAATTCAATTACAGCGAATAAACCGCTAATTGCTTACATTTAAACGTCAACTTGCTAGTGTTCAGGTAAGGAACAACATCAGCTGGAGTCAGTTATTTGGGTTCAGTTGCTGGTACGTGTGGAAGTGAAAGAATGAGTTTGTTTTTAATGGTGTGAGTAAGCCATGGAACGTGAAGAAGGAGATCATTTTGGCAGCTGCAGTGGCTTATATGGAGGCTAAAGAGGTTGTCAGAGATGTGGGCAGGAACAACGGAGATAGATGTGTGTTGCAGGTGGGGTGAAAGTCTGCTTCAACGGAGTGGATGACTATTAATACTGATAGAGCTTTTAGACATAGCTCCTTAAAATCGGCTTCTGGGGGAGTAGTGCGGGATGAGCTAGGGAGATGGTTGGGGGGTTTTTCAGCTGTTGTTAGAGGGGGGCATGCCTTCTTTACTGAGCTTTAGGGAGCCTTCTAGGGTCTACATGAAACTTGGGAATGAGGATGGAAGAATATTCAGTTGCAAATAGACAATTGTAGCGTGGTTCATCTTCTAAAGCATCATGTGGAGAGCCAACCTACTTATAAACCGCTTTTGTCACGTATCAGGGAATTTATGGATCGGGAGTGGAGAGTCCATGTTGTTCATGTGTATCGAAAAGCAAATGCAGCAGCAGATTTTGTAGCTAACTGGACCTTTGAGCAGGACATGACTTTTATTTGGCATAATGTGACTTTAGTTGGTATGAATAGTATTCTGGATGCAGATATTAGGAGAGTAGTTTTCAATAGAGTTTTTTCTATGTAAAATATTGTGTTTCTTCTTCTAAAAAAACGTCAACTTGCATTGAGTATGACCATGAAAGTGAAAATAGAATCATGAATTAAATTGAATACCATAATTTTCTTAGCATTAATTTAGATTGGACCGTAAAAATATAATTGAATCGAAGTTTTAAGGCATTTGGCAACCCACTAAGTTATTTAGTGGCAAATATCATAAAAGCCATGATTTTAATTTCTGAATGAAGAAATCAAATTCAAACACAAAGTCAAAAGAATGATTAGTGGATGTCCATGATCTTACTGAAATTCTTAGGGTCTGTTTGTATGGTAGTATTATATAATTCATTAATGTACAGTATAATATAATATAATATTATATATTATGATTTTAACGATATGATATTTAAAAAAACTATATAATAATATATAAAAATTAAAAAATATTAAAAAAATAACGTATATACAAAATAAAAATACATTATTAGGTAGACGGATGGTTATAAAACTTAATTATAATAAAAAGTAAAAATTATAAGATTAAAATAGTAAAGTAAATTCAAAGAATCATAAAATATGAATAATTTGGTGATTCTCAAAATTTGATAAATTCATAATTCTTAAATTATAAAGTACAATATCATAAAAAAAAATTATGCTCTCAAACATTATTTTATAAAAAATAATACATTAATAAATAAAACTATACTACCAAACAAACACAACATTAATAAATCAAACTACACTACCAAACAAACACACCCTTAGATTTGTAAGTAAAGTTGAAGTCATCTGTAAGTCCCAGTGGCATTCTCCGTGAATATACCCTTATCCCAATGGCATTTTCAATTCTACCCTTACTTTATATTCTCGTATCTTCCTCAATCTTTTTCTCCCCTTGCAATTTCGAGTGTTCAAACAAACAAAATGGGAAGCTCACAGCTGCTGCTGATCTGCGCAATCTTGGCCGTCAACGTGTGTCTATCCTCCTCATCAACATCCGCCATCGATTTCATTCCTATGGACTCCGGCTGCCGTGGATCAATCGCCGAGTGCTTAATGATGGGCGAAGACGACGAGGAGTTCGCCATGGACAGTGAGATCAACCGGCGCATCTTGGCAGGCAGGAGGTACATTAGCTACGGTGCTCTGAGGAGGAACACTGTGCCATGCTCAAGGCGCGGCGCGTCGTATTACAATTGCCGACCCGGAGCTCAGGCCAATCCTTACTCTCGAGGTTGCAATCGCATTACTCGCTGCAGAAACTAAATTTATTTTTATATATTTAAAAAAAAATTAATTTGCCATTATTAGAATTTTCTCGTATTTTTCTCCCCTTTTGTTCACTATAATTGGGGTGCTTATATTATATTATATGGTTTCTAAGTTTTTATTATATGTGTGATTTTGATGTTAATTGTGTGTTTTTACGCATATTTTTATGATGGATTTGTGCAATGAAATAAAATCTAGAAAATATTAATAGCATTATTACTATTGTAATTTCATCTACTGTGAAACAATGTATTATTATTGTCAATCTTGTAATAGCTTCTAAGATAGCATGTGGTGGATTTTCTTTGTCTTTTTTTTTTCCCTCTATTTTTATTGATTCGAATGTGTGAAAAATTATATATTATTATTGATTTCAATGCTTTTTTCTGCTGGATTTCATGTTGGAAATCTTGAGTGGAGATTTATTTCCTAATTTCTAGATGGGTCTCCTGAATTTTGACCAAAAAAAGAAAAGGTCGTCTGATTTTCTTTTTTTTTTTTTTTCTATGTTATCCACGAATAAATGTGGGAATCTAATGTTAAAAGAATATCTCAATTTATATATGAATATAATATTAAAAATAGTAAATAATTATAAAATTTGTGGTGAATTTGAAGAGTCAAATTTAATAGTTTTAAGTTTATAATTACTTTAAAATGATGTAAATTTTCTCTAAAATTAATTTTGTCATATTATTATTATTATTTTGAGAAAGAGAGCTTCTATTAAACCAAATCAGAATCCAAAGTTGCATACAACCAAGCTGGGGTGGACGATCCAATCAGGCAAGATCTGACCCAACGGGAGACTTTGAGATAAGGTGCTGAATGACAATCTGACAGCCATAATTTGAATTGGCATAGTGGTATTAAAACTCATAATTTGATATCTATTAAAATATTTTAACGGTAAATAATAGTTTTAATGTGAATATTAATGTGCAGAAAGGTTTATAAGTTAGATTTTTATTATTTAAAAAATAAAGTAAAAGCATAAAAATTGGTAGGTAAATATAAAAATTGACGTGGTGTTGGGGCACATACAGAAAAAGTTGTTTTTGTTGGAAAAATAAAGATTAAAAAGAATAGCTTAAATGATGAAAGCGAGTGGAAAGCAAATGAGAGAATCTGAAAATAGTGAAAAACCTGACTCTTTTTATTAGATGTATATAGATTGGATTGGTTGGGCTGCCAGTTTTATAATACTTTTTTAAAAATCCATCATTATCAGCCTACTCATAACACAAACTTTTTGTGGTTCTCATCTTATTTCTTTAATTTAATACAATTGCCCAACTCTCTCTTGTTAACATCATATTTACCTCACAATCCGCATCTCTACCACCAACATTTAACCCACCAATATTTCCTTTTCACTTCAAAAATATCATATTGTTATTCAGAGATTACTCCTCAGTAAAAAAATGTAAAATATCTTGAATTCGATTTCTCATTCTTTATAATAATAAAAAAAAGGAAAAAATCATGCTCTCAGAAGATGATCAGGGTATGAAACAATTGTCTTGTCACACGAAGATTGTCGTTGAAATGTATAATAAATACTATATATTTTGACCTCTAACTTTTTACCAACTTCTAATTTTTATTTTATTGAGTACCACTTGATGAAAAACATTAGAATCCAAAAAAAAAAAAGAAAAAAGATGCATGGTTTTAGAAACTTACCAAAGCAAAATTAAAAGAATTTTATAGGACTCAATTCAGCAAATTTAAAAAATTTGCTCAAAAACTAAGTCCATAAAAGAATCAAAATTGGAGGTTAGATGGCTTTACAAAGAAGATTCATTTTGTTAATTCAAATGCCGGGAAGTTAGATGGCTTAACAAAAGGAAGGTTCAGTTAAAAAAACTCAGATACAACCATTTTGACAAATTCAAATGCTGGGAAATGCATTCTTCCAAAAGAATATAACAAAATAGGACAAACACAATGACTTGTGTTCATTTCCATGCTCTGCAAACATTTCTAAATAAACTAGTAATCCATAGCTTTAAAAAGCATAATCGATTGAAAATTGAGATTAACAGATGCACACAGCTAAATCTCACTGTAGAACCATGTCTGATCCACCACAGCATATGTTCAGGTTGAATCATCTGCTGACTTGGGTTCCTCTTTTGCCTTGGCAGGGGCTGAAGGAGAAGGAGAACCTTCTACCCCCATTTCAGCTTTGAGATCATTGATGCTCTGCTCCAATTCATTTATCCTGCCTCCCATTTCATCAAGTGCATTGCAGTCAAAGAAAACAAGATTCCATTTCATAAACATCTGGTGTGCTAGCAAAAACAGCAATTTAATTTAGACCCGAACACCAAACATAATTACAACTTTGCAGCAGTCCCTCAGAAGCCACAATACCACACGAAAACCCAAAACTTGAAAACCAATCAGCAAATTGCATATATCCAACCAGTGTAGCAGTCTTATTTATCCAGTCAGTGTAGTTTTTCTGTTACCATCGCACAAGCCACATTAACACATGAAAACTCAACGTTTGACAATGGTTACACCAATTATGTTGATACTACCTTCCAAGTGATTTTTAACAGAGGGTGATCGTTGTGCAAAATAGACCATACAGCAAAGAACAAATGAACTCCCAGCTAATGTGTAGAATAGAAAATGGAATCATTTCATTTCCCTAATGTCAGAATATGATCACTCCCGGTTTACACAATCTAGCAAGTAGCAAGGTTAAGCAACTTTCATAATGACAGAACCCTCATTGACATAATCTGGAAACAACAAATAAAAAAAGAGAAGGATATTCTTTGTAATGATGGAATCTGACATTGTCTGGAACCTGGTTTGCTGCAAAGTGCAGTGAGCGCATATCGGTTAAACAATAAATGTTGTCTTTGTTTTGGTAACTTCAGATATAAACTGTATTAGATATATTTAACCACAAACTCACCATTTGCTGAAGTAGATTCTGCACCTGCATAAAAGTAAAAACCAATCAGCAAATTGCATATATCCAACCATTTGAGCCATAAAAGTGAACTGCTGCAGCAAATAGGTATGGCGCAACCTTTATTGGAAATATTGTTAAATGGGAAGCATTTATTATACAGCTGTGGTTTGGGTCTACTCGGTCAAAAAAAAAAAAGTACTCAAAACAATGAAAAGGAATGAAGGTTCAACTGTAAATACATCACAACAGGCAGTCAGTCCGTGTTACAGAAAACCAAAAAGTTTCATTAAAACTGTATCAAGTCAAAACAAAAACCAAGTTGGAAAGATGTCAACAGGTAACAACCTAAATGCTCAAGCCAAATATGATCCATATAAGAATTTAAGAGCTCATCTGTTACCAAAATCATCCTTGCGACAGAATGGAAACATCTTGAAATGGTTTTAAATAAATTACATAAAAATAATGAAATAACCTTGGGTGAATGTTCAGGAACTTACAAAAGCTGTCATATCAGCAGTACTCTGCTTTGGATCTTCACCATCATACCCATCCTGCCAAGTAGCAGCCAATATAATTTCACATGAATTGATAACATTAACAAAAAACAATAGAAGTTGTTACAGAATAAGAAGCCAACATGCACAAACGATGCAGAGGAAAGGAAACCATTCACAGTTGTTGATTAGATGAGCTATCAAGAAATTTGTATTTTCTAATCGAATTCCAAAAGGGATCTATCGGTTAGTTAGCATCCTCTCCACAATTTTGATAATCAGCAAAACAGAACCCTAGCCACAGTAACTAAAGCTCAAAAGCTTTAGCAGTTGGCTAGGTAAAATTAATCTGGGACCAGACGCTCGGGAGTTGATATTATGTAAAACAATCTAACTTAAGTTCCACTTCATTTACCACTATACCATTCTCCCTTTAGTATTGACATGAACTCTCAATAAAATCACAAGAACAAAATATGTCTACCATGAAAACTCCCAGAAAGTAACAATCTAGGTGTTCATATTTGTATTGGCCATTCCATTTAGCCGATCTTTCTCACAAATAGAAGGAAGGAACTCAAACACATTTACATGTCAGACGTTCAAGATATGGATACTGTTTGAAAAATTCCCACAAACCCCAACGTTATTTTCATCCTGCAACACCAGTTTGCCTCCTGGGTTTTGCATTATCTAAAAATATAATTACAAAAGCAGTTTAAAAGCATTTGATTTACATCAAAACACACCCACATAAATTTTCAAATTAGCTCAACTCAATGGATACACCTGTACGTAATTTGCAAATAGGGATTGCGAGCTTAAAAACCAGATCAGACAATTTCCATCCAACTAACTGATTGCTTGGAATAACATGCCAATCTAGGGGGCAAACCGCAACCGTTCGCTTTAAATCTTAACCAATTTCAACGACTTAAGACATGGCAATCACAAATAATCACATCATTGCTGAGCAGGGGAGAAATTCAAGTCAATTCACACAAACCAAACATTGCCCACTGAAGCATTAAATACTGGATATTAGCATTCCCAATCCATCAACATTCAACAGATCTCAAGCAACTCAAGTTGAACCCCATTTCTATTCAACTATGCCGCAAATATTCGATAAAGAAGAGAAGAAAATCGACGGCATTCTTGAATTATATGTTAAATAAGTTGAAGACATAAAATTTGAAAATTATGTCATTCAATTTGATAACGAATTTCAAAAAAAATAATGAGCAAATAAAAACAGTGTTGATTCTTTTCGTTCCTTTTCTTTTTTATAATTCGCTAAGGATATAGAAAATGTTAAGAGCAGTTACCATTTTGAAGCTTTCGACTGGTGAATTGCTTTGAATAGCTCGATTAGCACAGCGCAGCAGCAGAAAGCGAGGAGTTTGGTTAATTTCCGGAGAGGAGAGAAATGGGGATGTTTGTGCAGTTTGAAGATTACCTAATTACAGATTTCTCCCTCCCTGGTTTTTATATTTGCAGATGAGAAACATGCGTAAATCCTCAATTCAAGGGTATATTTGGCATCAAGTTTTTTATGCAGATCTAACCAACCAGTTCCTTTTCGATTCGGCCCAGTTTCATCGTGCATGCATATTAATACACAGTCAAATATCACAAGACAATACAAAAATGTTTTTTTTTTCATAGATCATTATAATGATAATTAAATAAATTATAAAATTAACTTTTAATGTCTATATAATATTTAAATAAATTATAAAAATTCTGATAAGATGCGTTTCGAATTCTAGTAACAATTTGGCTATAATTTAAATTTTATAGAGCCGAGAGTCCAATTATATATAATAATTAAAGTATTATCAATGATAAAATATCGTAATAAATTATAGTCTCACAATATTAGAATTCGATTAGAATTCAACACAGCATGACCTTAATCTTATTTTATTTTAATGTTTTTTTTATAAAATATTAACAAACATTATAAATATGCTAATTATCATAAAAACTACATTTCTCTATAGTTGCATGATCAGGTACTGGAAAAAATGCATGTCTGACCAATAATAGAAGAAATTCAATTTGCTAAATTGGCCAAGAATTTAGCATATTTTTGAACAGGTCCTGGATTTTTACGTTTCTATCATCAAAACGACTTGTCGTTCCTTGTTCAGTGTGGGCAGGGTATCTCTCTTTTATTACTTTCATGCTTTATGCATATTTTTGAATTTCTCTTAGGGTCTTTTAATTTTTGTTTTATAGTTATCAAATTATATTTTTTTTTATTGGTTCATCAATTTTGGGGTTGGACATGAATTCATTAACTAACAAAACAGGTGAAAGCCTCATTATCATAAATATTTAGGAATTTTGATTTTTAAGTACTTTGGCTTTTTTTAGATTTAAAACAATTAAAAATTTACAACCACACCATCTTTGGAAAAATTAGAATCCGTGACAGTAATACTAATATGACATTACAGTGTTTGCAATGAAAAATATGTGTCCATATACACATAAAGATATGAGTTAGTTTCTTTTTTAATTTTAATGTGCTTTTTTTCTTAATTTTGATATTATTATATGCCAGGTGTTTATTATTTGCAAAATGGACAAATAAAGATATTCCATGTTAAAATTTAAATATTTAAATGAATTCAACTTAAAATACATATATGGAAAATTTTTTGTTAAATTCGATCTATCCAAGTTTTATATATCGAGCTGTATTGCCATATAATATTTTATTATTTTGGTTTAGACATTAATTGTAGTTACTATAATATTTTTTATTTTTTTAATAAAAAAACTTCATTAAGATAAATCAGTCAAAGGGATAGGAATAATATGATATTTTCAATAAGTTTAGAAATATAATTTAATATGCAATTAGTTCAGAAAAAAATTTAATAAATGGTGATAGTTTAGAGGGTAATTTATATATTGATTAAATATAAAAATATGTATTTTTTGGATTCCATTCAGCATAATAATTTTTAAGATTTTAAACAGATGAATGAAATAATTAACTAGCCTTAATTGTAAATATTAATTGTAGTCTAATAGAAATAAAATGCTGTATTTATTTATTTTTTTAAATATAGTTGTTTTTGGACGTGTTTGTTTGGTGGTATGATTTGATTAATTACTGTATTATTATCTGTAAAACAAAGTTTTGAAGCATGATTTTTTTTTAATGATATTGTACTCTATAATTTTGATCCATAATTTAAAAATCATAGATTTATCTAATTTTGAGAATCACAGTGATTCTCTGAATTTATTTTTACTATTATAACCTTATAATTTTTACTTTTTATTATAATTAATTTTTAAAACTATCCGCCTACTTGACAATATAATTTTATTTTTTATGTGTTAATTTTTTAATATTTTCTAAATTGTAAATATTATTATATAATATTTTTAAATATTATATTGTTAAAATTATACTGTACTATATATTAATAAATTACGGATCCTACCATCAAAATGGACCTTATAAAATATTCATTGTAGTCCACTGATTAGCATCAACTCGTATTTTTGAAGCGTGAAACAGGGAGCGTTGATTTTATGATCCCATCCGTCACGGACAGACAAGTGTATCAATTAAGACAAGTTAGGACTGGGGGTATACAAGTCAATATCATGAATAATCTGATCACATTACCGCAAATTGAATAAAAGAGTAATTAGGAAAATTAAGAAAAATAATATGAAAACAAAACCCGTGGGACAGGAGGGCTTAACATCACATCACGTATGATTTTTAATTTAAAAATAAAAAATAATTATTATTGTTATTCGGCATAATTTTGACATTTTCAGCACAAAATGGTATGGTCAGTGTCATCAACCATTGCTTAAATTGAAGAATAATCGGGAAAAATAAAAGAGAAATTATTAAAATAAATCCAGCAGTTAAGATCGCGTAATATTTTGAATAAATACTCGCATTCTATCAAACCGGCACTAGCACATGTGCTGGTTGGCTCTTTCTTTCTTTTTTCCCCTAATAATACGACATTTCTTTTTCTTTTTCCTCCCATAGAAAGGAGCATTTTTTTGTTTTTTGTTTTTTATTTTTTTTAATGGTTGGCACTATTAAATTGATATAAAATAATTTTTTATTTTTCATCTGATTAAATAATATGTACATAAAACTAATAAAATAAAGCAATATAATCTGCTACACGAATATATATGGTGCATCAATTTTTAACCGTCAAATTCAAAATAAAATCTTAATTTAGTGGTATAAAATTACATGTACTGAAATGCAAATAATTCGTATGGAACAAAAGAACTACGACTCATTCATATAAATGAGGATCCGGGAATACATTAACATGATGTTTTATTATTTTAACCATTTTTATATGTTTATAACTATTATTAATATAATGAGAAGTTTTTGAAAAAATATTTTAACAATAGATACTGATTTTAATATAATAAAAGCTCTCTAATTTTTTAAATATATATAAAAAAACAAAGTAATGAAGAATTTCAAGTTAGAACTCCCACTTCTATTTTCTTCTATAAAAAAAAAATTGGAGTTGAGTAAATAAGTAAAAAATTAATTAAAATATTACAATAAATCTTCATGATAATTCAATTCAATGTAAAAGTTGCATTTTTATTTATTACAGAAAATTAATAAAATATATATAGTAATATTTTGTTTTTCTATATTATTTTTTCAATGAGAAATGCCTTCGTACTAGTATAAAATGGTAATCTAGAATTTAGTGGTAAGTATCTACATTTATTTACTTCTATTTTGTTTTTTAATTCTGCCAGTTGACAAAAAAAAAAAAAAGAAAGAATATATTAAAAAAAAAATATCGTAATGTTATTTATTACATAAAAATCAATTGTCTGAAAACCTGGATTTGGTTTCTATTTTCTCTTTCTAATTTGGAAAATCAGAGATAATATAACCTTAAGCTTGGCTGGTTCTACTTGCCAGCTCAGCGCGATTAACAGTCAATTAGTCCATCATCAACGTGCTTACGTGCAATTTGCAGACAATTTTATTTCCTTAATTAAAATATTACAAATCTTATTTAAATAACAAAATAAAAAAAATAAATAAATTAGCTATAATCTGTCTCATTTCTTTTCATCTTCTCTTCTTCCTGGATCTTCCATATTCCAGCTCTCACTTCTCTTCTTCCCACTAAATCCACCGACTCTTCGTTTCTGCTCTTATTTACCATTTTACCCTTTCAGGCGCCCCCCGCGTTTTCATTCCAATTATAATTCCTTGCAGTTTGTCACCAGCCAAGCTGAATCGGCGGTTTTTCGTCAATTTTGCACAGGGGTTAGCTCGGCCTAGTCATGATGCTGGAGCGGTGTCTCGGGACCCAGCGAGTCCTTCGGATTCAGAAAGCGATTCGTCATGGTAAAGTTACCATCTTTTGTCTTCTTATGACCTTCATTGTCTTACGTGGCACCATTGGCGCCGGCAAGTTTGGTACTCCTGAGCAGGACTTTAATGACCTCCGTGAGCGGTTCTACGCCTCCCGTAAGCACGCTGAGCCTCATCGAGTCCTCGTCGAAGCCCAAGAATCAGCTCAAAACAACAACGACAACAACAACAATAATAACGACCCCAACAATTATGCTACATTTGATCTCAATAAGATCTTGGTGGATGAAGGAGAAGATGAGAAGCCGGATCCGAATAAACCGTATAGTTTGGGCCCGAAGATTTCGGATTGGGACGAGCAGAGAGCTGAATGGTTGAAAAGAAACCCTAATTTCCCAAATTTTATTGGACCCAATAAGCCTAGAGTGCTCTTGGTGACGGGATCTTCGCCGAAACCGTGTGAGAATCCCGTCGGAGATCATTACTTGTTGAAGTCGATTAAGAACAAGATCGATTACTGTAGGCTCCACGGGATTGAGATTTTCTATAACATGGCATTGCTTGATGCGGAAATGGCTGGTTTCTGGGCAAAGCTTCCTTTGATAAGAAAGCTATTGCTTTCGCATCCGGAGATCGAGTTCTTGTGGTGGATGGATAGTGATGCGATGTTTACAGATATGGCATTCGAGGTACCTTGGGAGAGGTATAAAGATTCAAACTTTGTGATGCACGGATGGAATGAAATGGTTTATGATCAGAAAAACTGGATTGGATTAAATACTGGAAGTTTCCTGTTGAGGAACTGCCAATGGGCTTTGGATATTTTGGATGCCTGGGCGCCAATGGGTCCTAAAGGGAAGATTAGAGATGAAGCTGGGAAAATATTGACTAGGGAGCTCAAGGATAGACCCGTCTTTGAAGCTGATGATCAGTCTGCAATGGTTTATATATTGGCTACACAGAGGGATAAGTGGGGTGATAAGGTTTATCTTGAAAGTGCTTATTATTTGCATGGTTATTGGGGGATTTTGGTTGATCGATATGAGGAAATGATTGAGAATTACCATCCTGGTCTTGGCGATCACCGCTGGCCACTTGTTACCCACTTTGTGGGTTGCAAGCCATGTGGGAAGTTTGGTGATTATCCAGTGGAGAGATGCTTGAAGCAGATGGATCGTGCTTTCAATTTTGGGGATAATCAGATTTTGCAAATGTATGGCTTTACTCATAAATCACTTGCTAGTCGAAAAGTCAAAAGAGTTAGGAATGAGACTAGCAATCCACTAGAAGTGAAAGATGAGCTTGGATTGCTTCATCCCGCGTTTAAAGCTGTCAAGTTATCAACATCATCATAAGAGCTAAGGTACCAACATCATCTTGAGATCTTCGATACTGCGATGCACTACTCACTGTTGTTGCTTGTTTATTTAAAGTTATAGTACATGTCAAATTGCCGGTAATTGCTATTTATTGCTTGTTGTAGCAATGGATATTGTATTCTCTTTTCACTTCTACTAATTTTTGTATTATTAGTGCTTAAATTATATTGATTCATGAAAGTTAGAAAAATCTCAGATTGGTACTATTTGTATATTTAGTCTTGTACTAACTTAAATCTTTACGGTTTGTGGTTTAAAATTCAACTTAATTGCATTATATAATGTTGCTAGACAAGATTTTCCTGGTAGTAATTGCTTCTGCTGTTTGCACTGCATGTTCTTGAGTCTGGAGGAATGATAGTGAATTCAGGGCCGGTCCATTGGTCTGGTGACCACTAATTTGATGTTCAAGTTCGGGGTGGGTATGGAAGGTGATTTTGGCATAGAATAGGACATTTATTTGGTCATACTTTAAGTACTGCCGACAGTGGATTTTTATACATGAAACTATGGGGTTTGTGGTTTTTGGTCCCCCAATAGAGGTACCTGCCAAGGTGTGCTTGCTTGGTTGCCAATTAATTTAATGAGGGTTATGCATCATTAGCTGTGGGTGTCTATGTGGGAAGATGGGAGATTCATGAAGTCCACAGACGGGAATTGTTATCTAGCCAGGTGGTGTGATTTTTGTCTCATGATTGTGGGATACCAAACTGAACTCTTATTATATATGATTTTCTGGTTGGAATGGGAACTGTTGTATAGACAAAGTTAGGCGATGAGCATCTGATCATCTTTTGATTATCTAAGCAATCTTCTATTTTCAAGATTAGCTTTAACCGGATCATGATAAAATTTTTAACTTTGAGAAGCCTTGTTGAAATTGCTGATTCAATTCACTACAAGTTATCAGTCTGTTAGTTATGCTAGTACTGTCAGTTGGCGGGCTGTCCTTGTTCTCATTAGTCTGGTAGACCATTTTGTTAGAAGGGGCTTGGGAGTTTTGGGGTTGGCAGCTGATTGGTTATAGAGTAAGGTTGAGTCAAATGTTTCAGTAACTGTATTTTCCATATTCCAGCTGCATTGCTCATTGGCTCCTAAAAGTTTACTCTTCTTTTTGAAAACAAAAAATGGTTTTTTTTTTGGCTAACAAGTGCAATGCAATAACAACTAATTAGCATGTAATATAGCAATAAATAATTTTTTTTTTGAATTTCTGTAAAGTACAACTTTATTGCTTTTTGTTGCGTAACCAAAATTAATTTTGTTCTTCTATAAAAGCTAAATTGGAAGGAATAAGCTAACTAACATTACTATATGTTTTTTCTTTACCTATTTTTGTCTTGGTTGATTGAATATAAGGTTAATAGTGTTGATGTACCCACAATTCAAGAGAGAATAGAAAAAGTAGTAACTAACAAGGAAGTTGGGGCCATGAAAAGGACCTGTTTCTTGTTAACATGGCAATGCTTGGCTGTTTTTGCATAAAAAAAATTGCTGTCAATCCAGTGTGTAATATTCTCTTAAGCGGCCTGGCATTTTGCAAGCAACCTAAATCTACTGGCCATTGCCATCTATACCAGGTATTGGTGATTTACCCCCAAAGACTACAAATATTATCATCTCTTGGCAATTATGGTATAGCTATAACTTCCATGTTGATAATTACTAGTTTAAATCAGAGTTTCTGGCAGTGAAGCTGATCAAGTACCGGTGACTATGAACTCAATATTCATTATACTTGCCGTGAGATTCTCAAATTTCGACTTTAAGGTCAAGCACTGTTTTGGCCGAATAAAAGGAGCAGAACTGTTTGTTGGGGAAACATAGGAACATACAGCAGACGCATTTGAACACATATAACAAGGGTGATTAAAAAGATAACATCTCTTTGTTGCTTTCAACTCATTTTTAATACAATTTTCGGTGACACATCAAGGATGATTAAAAAGCCTTCTTTTTCTTTTTTCAAGAATTATTGAGAATTTTGTACAAATTAGTGAACAAGATTCCATGAATCTCTAATTAAAACCCTCCTTTATGCAAACACTTCATGTGCTCAAAAGCATGCTGAATGTATCCATTCTCCCCACTCCAAGCAAACTGCCCACCCATCCACCGGCACCGGATTCTCGTTTCTAAGACTACTCTGAAAAATAAGCATAAAAATTTTATTCGTAGGCAATTTATTGTCGGTGTAAAGTTTGGCAACCATAAATGTAATTAATTCAGAAATATTTTGCTTGAAATCATGCTCGTGTGATAATATTTTATTGATGAAATATTGAAAATACCCTTCTATACTAATGGATAATAGGCGACAATTATATTACTTTGGAACAGATTCTAATCTTACTTTCCCGTAAAATGAATCGAATCTACCCAATTCTGATTCAATGTTAGTTTAAATTAATATTAGCAATCACATGGTTAATAATAAAAAAGGAAAATTTACAGATAAAAACACTGAAACTCACCACTTATGGAAACACCTGGAGTATAAAAGGCCAAAGTTGAAGTCTTTTTCGTTCTCTGTTTGACGGCCCTAAGCTCCTTCCCTTCGCACTTCTCCTAAAACCCTAATTTCACCCTCTGTCTGTATACACTTTTACCTCTTGCTGTACGTATCTCTCTGTCTATTCTAATATACATCCCGGGGATTGAGGAGCTTCCTGGAGACGATAATGGAGGCTTCTGTAGGGCAGAAACAGAGCAAACCACATCAAGAACAACAGTTCGTTTTGGCATCCGTAGCCGAACTTTCTTCTTCTTCTTCTTCGTCTTCCTCTTTATGTCCAGCTGTTGCCAGGTTTAGCGCCGATAACAGAGTCGTGGAGCTTCGATTTCTTCACAATTCTGAGGCTACTGATTCTATCAATGTCGATCTTAGTATTGCTCAGGTTAGGTTATTTATTTATTTGTTTACCTTTCTCTCTTTGGTTTGGGAAGATTATAGTCCTGTTATTTGGTGGCGGAATTGTTTATATTCGAGGACTGGGGAGTTTGGAGTAAATGCGCTCCATTATGTTATTAAGCTGGCTTGGGATGAACTACTTCAATATCGAGTGCACATTACATGGATTATTGATTTTCTTTTTTGAAGAAAGGGTGATGTTAATGGCCTCTGTTTAGTCATTAGTTCTTGTTGCTGATAATGAAAATAGAATATAGAAAACAGGGTTCCTTAAATCCCTGTTTGATTAAAAAATGTGATTGTCTTCTTGTCAAGCGAACTTTCTTACTGATCAAACGTAGGCAAATTTGTTTTATGCACCCCGTTGTTTATTATTATTTTTTTTCAATTTGTAAAGATTGGTTATTAGGGGTTATAAATGTAGTTTACTGTGGTTAAAGAATCCAACTTGACCTTCCTACCTTTTATGTTTAATTTTATTGTTCAGTTATTCAAGCTGGGACCTGATCAATCGGTTTGCATATCAGAAGGTGTAGGATCTGATAACAGTAAAGAGGTATACGAATCTATTTTAACTTGATCTCTCATTTTTTTTAACTTATTATGTGCTGAAAGTCGACTTAATATTCTGTACTCATACATTGTTTAAGAAATATCGTTTGCATTTTCATCTCATTTTGCATAGAGAATGTGAGGCATCAGGAAGCTATAGCTCATAGATGGATTGTAGACTGTTTAAAGGACATAGCAAATTGAAATATAGCAATCTATCCTTTCAACAAGTTAGTTTTTTTTATAGATCTGGATGGTGTATTCCTGCTACGTGGACAGTATGGTACGATGGTCATATGATTGTTGAAGTGTTTACGAGATGTTTGTGTCTTAACCATATTACTTTTGACCAGAAATATTCAAGAGGAGTCTCTATCCACTTTAGAAGTGAGGAGGAGAGCAGGGCCTTCCATTGTGCGTTTGACCAATGGAAGAAGGAAGTCATTGCTGAAGGTGCTGCTTTGGAAATTTTGTCATAGTTTATTTCAGATATTACCAAAAAAAAAAAGTTGCAAACTAGAGAAACAGTATCACATTCTCTCTCTCTCTCTTTGTTCCTAGAATAATTTTACTCTTGTTTTATTTACATTTTTTTTATTTAGGTTGAAATCTGCATTCAAATGGTTTAAAATTGTGGTAATTGGATCCCTTAGATGCATTTAAATTTATGACAGCCAACAGAAGCATGCAACTCTTATGTAAAATTATTTAAGCTTAATACCAAAGATCTAAGCATTACTCAATTGTATGGCACTTGGAAAGCAAGTTTTCAGAAAAATTTACATCTAAACAGACAAAATACTGCCTGTTGATCAAAGTAACAGTGTGTGATTTTTTTTTTTCATTTTATTATCAACTCAAGCAATCTAAAACTTTAGAAGGAACATTGTTTGCATTACAAATTCTTAATTGCGGTGCTGCATACTGTAACAGTGCTCACAGAGCTAAGTAATAGAAGTTCTTTTTCCAATAAGTCAGGCTGGATTGTTCTAACTTACTATCGCTATATTTAATTTGCATGTGATGCAATTTCCACGATCAGAGGAAGTAACCATGATGTATGGGCAAAGTAGATAGGTGATTTTATTTTAATGTTGATCTCATAGATTGGATGTATCTTGTATGTATAGATTGTCTCCAATCCATAAATTTACCTTGATTATGATAAATTTCATTTATCTTCTTCCAGAATATATTTTTGCTTTTACTATCATGTATTAGTGGATGCTTACTTCTCTTCTTATTATTTATTGTTTGTCTTTCAGAAACAACTTTACAAAATGGAGAAATAACAGCTGCTAAAAGCAAGTTTGATAATAAAATAGAGCCATCATCTGCTAAAATGTATTTCCACTATTACGGACAACTGCTACATCAGCAAAATATGCTACAGGATTATGTGAGGACAGGTTAAATATCTAACTGCAATTATCTCTCTCCATTTGATCTTCTGCTGCAATTTCAATTTCAATTTTGTTGTTCAGAAGTTTGATTAAGTTGTATAATTATCATGAGATGCTGCACATGCTTTAAATGCCTATGAGAATGCTGCTATACTGTTTCAGGAACCTATTATGCTGCTGTTATGGAGAACCGTGCAGATTTTTTTGGTCGTGTTGTCGTTGATGTTGGTGCTGGAAGTGGTATTTTGTCCTTATTTGCAGCTCAGGTAGATTTGATAATATGACTTGCTTTTATGCTTTTTATTAATTCATTTATTTATTGGCTGGTGCTGGATGTTTCTGTAGGCTGGTAATTTTTGTTTTCTTTTTATAATTTAATTAGGCTGGTGCAAAGCATGTTTATGCTGTGGAAGCATCTGAAATGGCAGAATATGCACGCAAGCTAATTGCTGGAAACCCATCGCTGGGTGAGAGGATTACAGTAAGACTCTGTTGTATAATATGGTTTTTTTTTTGTCAGTTCTGTTGTTTCCTCTTTCATTTTCCTTAGGGGCACATGTCTTCTGTATATAGGTTATAAAAGGCAAAGTTGAAGAAGTTGAATTGCCAGAGAAAGCAGATATTTTGATTTCTGAACCAATGGGTAAGCTTAAGCATCATTTCTCTCTGTGCAATTCTAGGATGGTAAAGATTTCATATTGCTATTTGACATATGTTTCACACTTGTTCATCGCTTTTTACTTAATTTTTCCTTCTCTATATATGTTGTGCCTCAATCCATCCGTTCATTTGGATCTGGATGAATTATGTTTACTAGCAGTGCACTCATTTGGGAGAAGTGAAATTAGCATAAAATCGTGAGCTTCATTGCATAGTGTACTTGAAACAAGTTCAAGGTAATATGTTTTCCAAATTCTTTTGGAATTGTGGCATGTAGGAACCTTATTGATCAACGAAAGAATGTTAGAGTCCTATGTAATTGCAAGAGACCGATTTCTTCTCCCTAATGGACGAATGTTCCCTACCGTTGGAAGGTGAGGTTTATTCGCTGCTTCTTCTTTGAATTCTTGCTTTCCCTGATATCATTTGCATTTCATCTTAATAACATTGGAGTTCTGTGTGACCATATTTGTTGTGATATTGTGTCAATGTTGCTCTGTTCTATTGCAGTCAATAGATGTTTTCTTATTAGGGATAAATGTGATCATGGTGGTTATTCCTCATTTAAATCTGTTCGTCTTATGTGCAGTTTGCATAAATGGTTTCTGGTTTCATTGTTAAGTCAACCACTTATTCTTGGAATTTTTATTTCATTACTTGATTTACATCATGGGTTTTGCTAGTCAGCAGTCTCTGCAATTCCTTAATAGATACTTTGGGCTTAAATTCTTTGCTTGTGTTTTGCCAATTTCATGACGTGTATGTGGCCACCCAGTTATAGTTCATCATATCAGCCCTACTATGCATGAATAGACGGATATATTCCTTGCTTGTCTATTTCCCAATGATTGTGCGGACAGTTGGCATGTGAATCCATCAACAAAGCTTTTAATCAATTCCGACTGGGTTCATCTTGGTCCATTTATAATTGGATATGTTAATGTTCTTTTCTTTTTTTCCCCTTATTTTGCATCCATTTCCTGACAAGTATGATATCATAGATTCTATTGAGTTGAAATTGCTTACTCTTGCAGAATACATATGGCACCTTTTAGCGATGAATATTTGTTTGTTGAAATTGCTAATAAGGTATGTATTGGAAGCAATTGTGTTCAGGATCTTCTTAACTGATTTTTATTGTTGCACCTTTTACTTTGAAAATGCAATGGTATTAAGAAGTCGAGCGATTTATTAGTGCAACTTCTTATAGTTGCTGTATTCAAGTTGCAGTGATTCTGTCTTGCAAATGTCATGACGTACCTTAATTACACCAGTCCAAATATATAATAGGCTTTTGTTTGCTTATTATTTAGTTCCTTTTTTTTTCTATTTTTTTTCCAGGCCCTGTTTTGGCAGCAGCAAAACTATTATGGAGTTGATCTAACAGCTCTTTATGGATCTGCATTCCAGGGATATTTTTCACAGGTTTATGTTAATTTTATCTGTCTTCTACATATTGAAGTAACTTCTTTTTTTTCTGGTTCCATTGAAAAATGTAAAATGGCTATTTCATTCTTTACATGTCATACAAGCATATTTATGGGGAAGAAAACTAAGTTTGCTATGTCTTTTTGTTAATGCTTGTAATCTTTTTTCTTGATATTTTTTCTGTGTCTTGTACTTTCTATTCAGCCTGTGGTTGATGCTTTTGATCCAAGATTATTGGTGGCTCCTTCAATGTTTCACTTGATAGACTTTACTTCAGTAAAGGTACATGTTCACCCTTCAGACCTGTTTTTATACTTCTTGACCATTGTATGATACTTTTTATTTTATTTTATTTTATTTTTTAATTTTTATTTTGGGTCTTGAAATGTTCCAGGCTTTATTTTTGCTCTAGCAATGCTTCGGTTTTTCTTGATTTTATTCATAACTAGCTTTGTTCATCTCCTTTGTTCAGGAAGAGGGCTTGTACGAAATTGATATTCCATTAAAATTTGTGGCTTCTGTGGGCACCAGAGTGCATGGCCTTGCTTGTTGGTTTGATGTGTTGTTTAATGGAAGGTGAATAATATCACATTTATTTGTAATGAGACTTTTCTTAGGCATTTGCAACAGGCTAATGCTTTACATTTTCTTTATTTTGTCGATTTATGGGCTTCTCATGTAAACTATATTTGCCTACAGTACCGTACAAAGGTGGCTTACAACTGCACCTGGAGCTCCAACAACTCACTGGTATCAATTACGCTGCGTTCTGTCTCAGCCACTCTATGTAATGGCAGGACAAGAAATTACTGGCCGGCTGCACATGGTTGCCCACAATGCTCAGAGTTATACCATATACTTGACACTGTCAGGTGGTTCCTCTTTTTGCTGTTCCATATTTTTTCTTGCTGATTGTTACATCAGTTTATAATATGTTCTGCTCAACTTAAATAGCTAAAATGTGGGGCCCTGGGGCTGAACAAGGAGGAATACTTCAGACGTCATCATGCAAACTCGATCTAAAAGAGCCATATTATAGAATGTCTCAACCACAAGCATATGCAATAGCACAGGATCAGCCACCACACCAAATGATTCATGCCCAGGTAACCACTAATCATTTCCTTTTGTCAGCTTTCATCTGCACGATTTTATCTAATCAGACGAACAATCTCCCATTATTGGATTGATCAGTGGCTCAAGAGCCCATGCTCTGAATCTTTTCAACATTCAAATCTTTTATGTGCCTCCTTTCGAGTGAGTGGCTCAAATTTGCATTTGCAAAAGTTTAGGCAATTTCATGGAAAAGATTCAACTTTTGAGTAAATGCCTGAATTTGCATGCGACTATCCTCGACAACAGGTTTGTCTTAACGTTGTTGTTGTGATTGCAGGACATACAAATTCAATCGGAGGACTTGGAGGAACCGGAGTTGATACAGCCAATTTCTCAAAATTTGGATGCTCAATCCCACTAAGTTTGAAGGGAGCACGATTAAATTAAGTCGGCATATGTTTAAATATTAAGGGGTCTGCATTCTCGAATAGACGGCACTGCTTCAGTTCCCTTGTAAATTAGATGAAATTGATTCAACTATTTTTTTTCTTCTAAATTATTATTTTTTTTTTATGAACGGGTGCAATTATTAGTCCTTCACTTAAAAGCTTAAATGAGTATAACTTATTATTAAACCTCGTATATTCTCCATTAGTCGATGTGCTGTGGCCTCGACAATAAATCTGTGACGTCATAAAGAAAAGGGTTTAGATGCTTAAAGGAAATAGTAATCTCATAGGATATTAGGCGGACGGTGAAATTACGTGTTCTTTTAAACGAGAACAAAGTCAAAAGTGAAAAATATAATCATTAGGGAGCTGCGACGGGATGCATCACATGCTTGAGGAGCATGTTTGGGTCCAGCAGTGTTTGACAATATTTTATGCAGTCTATTCATTTGCAGCGCAAATGTCATTTACCATAGATAAGTTGGCACTGGCACTGAGCTATAGTTTTTGCCGACCTGGGCCCTACCTTTAACACAAATCTCCGCAAATATCTCAGTCTAACACTGAAGAATCTTATAACAAAAAGTCCAAAATTCAGCCACGAAGGTTACAAAAAAGCTACAAAAAGAAATCATTCAAAACGAGCCAAATGACAAATAGTAGAAGGTTACTTATATTTACCAAGTAATCATGAAAGCTTTGCTTTTTTATTCATCTGCCCTTGCAGAATCAAAAAACATGTCTAAATTTTACAATACTACTGCTTCATTGTGCGGCCAAAGATATTTTTAAACTATAATTTGCAACATCCTGCGCAAGCTATAATTCTTTCCACTGTCTAGTAACAATGTTAAGACTCGCTTCTACCCTCAAATTTTATCTGCAACCAACCTTACGCTCACAATCTATGGATACAAATGTGAAGTTACCAAAATTGAACTCATCAAATAGAAAGTTGGGATAGTTGCAGATTGACGACTCTGTAAATTAAACTGGTAAGAGTAGAATTTTGTGATCGTCTTAGCGTCACTCAGTTTCAGTCTTTAAGGTATCAACTTACTGCTGCTACTGCAGGTTCAGGTTCAGGCTGCGCCGCAACTACGTTGAAACAGCGGCTGCAAAGCGCAGGGTATTCCACAAAAGAACCAACTTGAGCCGTGTAATTCCAACATCTCTCACATTTCATACCCTCTGCACGCAATACACCAATCCAAACTTTATTGCTTCCCTGGATGAGAAACTCTCCAGTATATGGTATCGTCTCCATCAGATTGTTATCTAAATGCGCAAGCACCTCTGCCTGTACATTTTTCATTATATTAATTAGGAGGAAAGATGGTCAGAAGTAGAAAAGTGAAATAAAAAGAAGAAAGGTAGGACAGTATATGTAAAAGATTAATTCTTTCTCTAAATATGAATAAACCTCTCTGCCTTGTGCCTACAATATATTAGGAAAAATAGACTTTATACATAAGCTAGTTGTTTTACATTTAGCTCAAGTGGTAAGCGGTGTGTTCAAGATCTTTCAAGGCCTTAGAGGGAAAGGAAGGTTGAGAGAAGCATTTGCTGCATATTATCACTACCTTAACATGCAGCACATCATAATGCTTGAAAGTAAAGTAGAAAAAATTTCCTTATGCAAATTAATGTCATTGTTTTGTTGTTAATTACGTCAAATTTGGCATTCTTCCCAGTTGCGATAATATAATTACAATCTTGTAATTAAAAGAATTATGTGACTCAACCACAAAATTAGCACAAATTTAAAATTACCTGAGACGTTATAAATAAGCGATGGAGTGCATCTGCATCATTGCTGGCTGCACACATTTCCTGTAATCTTGAAGCTATGTTGTCATCAGAAGTATATACATAAACCTTGGCTTCTAAACTGGAACCAATTAACTTCCCCATGCGGGCAGCTTCGAGTACTTTGTTCACCTCAGTCCTTAGCTGTCCAAATGTATTCAATTCAGGGGCAAGTATGCTATGTTCAGAAAAATTAAACTACTTCAAACTGTTTCACTAAAAGGAGTTGCATCAAAACTTCTGAAAAAGAGCATGTAGCTAAACCAATTAACTGCTCCATGCATCTATCCAAAACTAAACTACTAGTGGAGTAGTATGCATCCATCCCAATATGTTTGAAACATGTATAGTAGAAGGTCAAATGGTTAAATGAAAAAAAATATTGTCAAATTACAACCATGTACTTGTTGTTCAACTATGAGTAAAAGGAAAAAAAAAGAAGCTATCTGCAAATGTCTAGGGAAAAAAAAAGGCAGAGAGAGAGAGAAAACACACTTCAGTTGAATGCATTTGGAGTAAAACAACTCTAAAGTTCTGTTTGATTTCTTAGCAGAAAACTTTTCGTATAGAAAGTAATTAGAAATCCATTAGAATCAGTGTTCATTTAAAGAAAGTATTCCATTAACCAACCACAGAAACTGACATCTTTTAGAGTTTATCTGCCAAGCTTCTTAAACTAATCTTTTTTAAATGGAATGTGACCTAAACATTAATTTGCTTATTCTAGTGCATCTTTCTACAAACAGGGTAATCTTTAAGTATGCAAAATGAGGGAAATCCATTAAGGACAGAAAACATAGGTGTTTTGGTCAGCATTTAGAACGGCTACTGAATACCTCAAGAATCTTTGCCCAGAATTCAATTTCTTCCTCAGGAAAAGCGAGCCATTTCTCATTCAAGTCAGGCCACTTTGATTCAAAAACAAACTTCGCAACAGAACCATCTTCAGTGAGATTCACAAAAGGAAGATTTTGCCATGCATCCTCAGCTAAATGAGGTAGTATTGGAGCAACAACTCTCACAATTGAAAGGAGATGCGCAGCAAGAACTGTTTGACAACTCCTCCTAGTAAAGGCTGTTGTACCCCTGCAAATTATTAACTTAAAGAGTGACATAGGTTCACTTTACGCTAAACTAAATTTGTAGTTTTAGCACATGCATATTCTTCACATAGATTCCAGTGCTTAAAGGGAAAGACAAACAAACAGGAAAAAAAAGCCTTATAGAATGGGGGAAAAATAAATTTGGCTAACTAATATGAAAATGAAGAAAGTAAAGGACGATTACCCAACATAAAGTCGATCTTTGGCAACATCAAAATAGAAATTCGATAGGTCAACAATAACAAATCTTTGTATGATCTGAAACACAAAACCATAATACGTGTAGATAAAATAAAGTTTTTGTAAGTTGTAAAATCCTACTTACATAAATGAACCACAAAAGAACAAAGAATACATGCACTTTTACCTGGAATATTTTGAAAAATTGATAGGTTTCATAACTCTCTTTTATATTTTTTACAACCTGTTCCAGCTGAAATAACGCGTGCTTATCAATCATTGGGAGGTCATCATAGGAAACTGCATTCTCAGTCTGTGAATAACACAATAATAAGCATAAGGAGAAAAATGAATGTTTAATCATTATCTATTGTCGATGAACAAAGGGTTAAATATTCAGCAAGAATCATTACAAAATTAACTTACTTTCCAATCATGCAGATTCCCCAAAAGATATCTCAATGTTCCTCGCAGCTTCCTATATATGTCGGACATTTGTCGAAGGATTTGAGGACCAATAAGAACATCACCCGTGTAGTCTACACTAGAAACCCAAAGTCGTAGAACATCAGCTCCATAGGCTGGTGCTCCCTGTGAACAGCCAAGATTTATACATCTATGCAAAATAATTATTGGCAAAAAGGACAATCCTAAGAAAAAAAGATTGTTACTAACCCCTGCATTTTTCCCCCCTTCAATTACAGTGCATGGATCTACAACATTACCCAAAGATTTGCTCATTTTAAAACCTTTCTCATCCAATACAAATCCATGGGTTATGACACCAGAATAAGGAGCCTTTCCTGCAGAAAAAAAAAACCAGCTTCTTCAGGGACATGCTGTTTTCCATAAGTTTCAGAGACTTGCAATGAAAGAAATGAAATGCTTCAGATAATAACACAAGTGTTCCAGAGATAAATAAAAAAATTATTTCAATCTATTGTATACATTTACCCATCTTGCCTATACTGGAAGGAGGAGACTTGAAAGCTACATTCATTACATTATAACCTTGCAATAAGGTAGACAGCAACACTAACCTCTGGCATAGTGACTGTTTAGAAGAATAGCTCAAAGTGCTTAGAACAGATGCTGTACATCAAATAGTAAACTAGAGAAGCATGCAAATTTATTTTCCTATCATAAAATTCCATATATTATGATCCTGGCATCTCTTAATCTTATAGAGTAATTTGGACTGATATTGTTGACCAAGATTGGAGGCTAAGAACAACAACCCAAAATAAATGAATGCACACATTTAAATCAATAATTTTCAAGATGGATACATCTCTTAAATGACCATATTCTGATATAAGTTGTGGCCTTCTTTGCACTACATGATCAGAATTAAAATGAGAGGCATCACCTTGGGTAGCAATACTTGTCAACAAAGAGCTCTGAAACCAACCACGATGTTGATCTGAACCTTCAAGATACAGATCTGCTGGATAGTCCAGGCTGTTCCTTCCTCCCAGTACAGCAGCCCATGAAGAACCTAATATGATATACAACTTCAAATGATCAGATTCTGGGTAAAGAGATATTAAGTAATGGAAAAAATAAATAAATAAACAAACATAATTGCAGAATTCAAGCCTTTATGCAAGTATATCCACAGATCACAAACTATTATAAAAAATGACACAAGTAGAGTAATCCCAGAAAAATATGCAGTGGCATTGCAATAGAAACAAAATTATGCTACAGAAACATTCACTTCATATGAACAAGCTTCTTTTAGCCAAGTTCATGAATAATTGCAGAATTCCAGCCTTTATGTAAGTATATCCACAGATCACAAACTATTATAAAAAATTACATAAGTAGGGTAATCCCAGAAAAATATGCAGTGGCATTGCAATAGAAACAAAATTATGCTACAGAAAAATTCACTTCATATGTACAAGCTACTTTTAGCCAAGTTCATGAATGATCCAGCAAACATCACAGTGATAAACAGTCTCAAATTTTTCCACCCTTGCATGGTTTTTTAACTTTTAAACACACAACAATCAAATTACATGTTACCAGCTTGTTGCATGCATGGCAGAATGGGGAATTCCACAAAGTAAAATTCAATGTTGAGATGCTCACACTACATTTATCCTTGAAGTGGATGTGTTCCAAAGTTGATATGCTTGCAATGATGTTGGCTGATGATGAAATTCTAGATAGGCTTGCAGGCTAAAAGTAATAAGTTTTGTACGGTTCCCTAAAAAGTGCTCGCTGACTATAAACAGGCATTCTACTGTTCATACAGCAACGCAATCCCTATGGAATTAATTCTATCAAACTATACAGGTAATCAACCTAGTAGCAGAATATGTTCTGATGTGAGTTCCCAGTAAACAAGGCCTGTATACGTTTAGATTAAACTAAATAATCCTAGTACCTGAATCAAACCATACATCCATGGTATCTGTCCCTTTTTCATACTCAGATGCACTATCACGATACTTTTCTGGGAGAAGATCCTCCACTGTCATGTACCACCATGCATCACTTCCCTTTTGGGCTATTATAGCTGGAGAAAAATGATGAGAATCCAAAATCAGAAATGAAGCACAAAACTGGAATAATTATGAAAAACACAGTTGCTAAATAGTACAACTGCATAGGAAATAAGAGCAAGATGTTTCTTGAGATTCTAAATGTAAAAGAACTTGGATGAAAAAGCAACTGCTGTTTTCAAAGGCTTACACTTGATATGATCAATGGCCTCCGCATTCATGAGGGGTTCCTTTGATTTTACATGATAAAAGACTGGAATAGGGACACCCCATGTTCTTTGCCTTGATATGCACCAGTCTGAGCGACTTGAAATCATTGCAGAAATTCTATTTTGTCCCTGAAGAATGGCTATGCATTTGGTCACAGAAATTGCAAACATAATAACTAGAATACTTCTAATGAAGCTGCACAGAAATACCTGAGGTGGAAACCATTTGACTCGGCTAATTGCATCCATAGCAGCCTGACGAAAACCTTCTACTGATGCAAACCATTGCTCAGTGGCTCTAAAGATTGTGGGTTTTTTAGTTCTCCAGTCATACGGATACTTGTGTTCTGCATTTGAGAGAAAACGGAGCAGTTTCATATGTTGACATGGATACTTTTGTTTATATGCAAGTATAAAAAATGGTTGAGACAAAATCCAGCAACAAGTTTATTGATGGTTGCAAGAAATACAATGTACCATATGATTCTTCCATGATGAGGGACATTTTCTCATCCAGGAATTGCACTACAGCAACATTACCATCGCCAAGTACATCAAGCCCACTAAAGTGTACAGCTTCTTCAGTGAACTTTCCATCATCGTCAACTGGGGAAAGAACAGGCAGTCCATATTTCATGCCAGTCACATAATCTTCTTGACCATGACCAGGAGCTGTATGGACTAGTCCTGTTCCTGATTCTGTTGTAATGTAATCTCCTCCGACGACAACAGGGCATTCTTTGTTATCTACTGGATGAATATACCTGAAATGAAACTTTAACCAGATCAGATAACAATGAAAACACCATCGGATCAATCGGAAATTAGAATTTCACAATCAGTTGTTGAGACAATTTTGTTGCAATTTAAATAGCATATGCACCTTCTACCAAAAACTTGCCTTTAGGTGACTGTTTTTAGTTTTAGAATCAAAACTTTCATTTAACACGGTAAGACTGAAAGAAACATCTCCTTTCTCAAAAACAAAGTCACCATAGCAATTTGCCATGTGGAGGAGTACACTGATTGCACTTAATCAGGTACCTTCCAAGTAAATATCCATTTCATTTACTAACCTGCAGTTTTCAAGATCTGAACCCAACAAAGTTTTCCTAATGAAAAGCTTCACACCCCATTTTGCTTCTAGAGTTGGCACCAGATCAGTTGCTACTATGAGAAAAGGTTTCTTGTGCTCCATTAAAACATTACCAACCCGTCTTTTTTTATTTGCAGAGGATGTGGATGCATCTTTGGAGGGTTGCACTTCAACTACAGCATACTGAAGCTTTGCATTGACAGCAACAGCTGTGAGCAGACAACCCAAAAATATCAAAAGGAATATACAAGGGATGATAGAGAGAAGATAAATCATAACCAAAGGGAGAAAAAAAAGCAATTTCTTCTGTCCATCAAGGTCAGCCAAGGTAAAGCTATGTGATGTTGATAATGAACATTGAAATATGGGATCCTTAAAGTCATACCAAACTTTCTTTGAAAGCATATATTAAAGTTTTGTATGATTGCCAATAAAGAATAGGAGCTGACCCTGAATTAAAATAATTCCTCAATACCATATCCAGTTATAGGCCAAAAGTATTGGTCAATCACAAAGATAATTAACAATCATCATACAAAAGCAATGATTTTATGACTTCTGGATTGAAAACTGCCCCATCTGAATTGCAAGAACATTATGCATAAAGTAAGTGTTAAGATAACTTTCAAATAGATTTCAGGCTGTTTATTTTGAAGACAAGTCGGTTCATTCATTCTTTCATAGAACACATTGCCTCTACTTCAAGCCAACATGAACTTATTAGTCTCAAATGCAACTTTTTCAAGGTCAAAATCCTTCTCTTATGCACTGCAGTTGGTGAGAGACCACCAAAATTTCATTACTGCTAGAAGAATTTTAAACTTTGGTCAAGACAAATAAGTTTGCTTTTTGTTAGCACTTTATTCAAAATCACCATATGTCAAATCAGGAATGCATCTAAAAAATATTTGATTGGATTGCAGTATATATAATTTGGCTTCAGAACTTGAATTAGAACTGCTGTGATTGATGAAGACAAGTAAAAGAAACTCTTACATAAACATACAATACAATAATGTTGCATCAAGGACAATTAATAGAGACTTGCCAGCATTGGCTGGAATAGTCCAGGGAGTTGTGGTCCATATGGCCAAGCACAAATCTGGCGAGAATTCCTCTAACCATTGACTTGAATTTGAAGGTGCACTGACTAATTGAAATATGACATATATGCTTCGTGAAACATGTCCCTCAGGATACTACATAAAAAAGACTAGTCAAGAAATAAAAGGGTAATTTTACTATTTGGGAAAATCGTGTATAATATGAGGAAAAAAAATGCTAGAGGGTTTTACTATAAATTGCTGCAAGATAGCAGGGGAACTATATGTAATGTTTGTGCATGTCAAAAGTTAACATACCTCCAACTCAGCCTCTGCAAGGGCAGTACGAGATGAAGGACTCCAGTGAACTGGTTTCCTGCCTCTGTAGATGTACCCTTGAAGGGCCATCTTCCCAAACACTTCAATCTATGGAGAATAGGATGTGAGAATTCCTTCCAGGTTGCCAGAAAAGCACATGTATATTGACTGAGAAAGAAACAACAATTTCCCAATTTCTGTTCTGGGTTATGTGAGACTGATGCCATCTGAAACCACAAGTCATGTATAGATCTATTTTTTCTTCATTTTACTCATTAAAGTTTAAGGATTAGCTGTCCACATAACTACTAAACATCTTTACAACTTTTAAAGAGAAATGAAAAGCAGCAGGGCTAGCCATTCCCCCCTGAAAACTTTTACACTGGCAAGAGTAATGGAGAAAAGCCGTATCATCTACCTGAGCAGCTTCATATTCTGGATCCAGAGTTAGATAGGGATTATCCCAATCCGCCCAAACTCCATAGCGCTGCAGACATTTAAATTGATTAACCAACTGTCTGTTTTATAATAATAAGGATAAACCATCAAATAGCCAAAAACAATTTATACAAATTTCAGTCTATTAGCTCCAAAGTAATTAAATTTGTACTTAGAGACAACACTTTTATGTGATAATTTGCTAGCCAAATGCCAATACTTCTTAGTTTGTTTTTGCTAAGAAAAAATAAAAGATAAAATGGGCTACAACCTTAAATGATGTCATCTGAGTTTTAACAGTTGCTTTGGCAAATTTTGCTGCCTTTGCTCGTAATTTCAAAGGAGTGAGATCCTTTCTGGCGTCTACATCCAGTGATTGTAGAACTGTAAAATTTATGGTCAGTCAACTCTTTTTGATTTTGATCCTCAATATCCTTTTAAATGCCACCACTATCTGAAATTGATTATTTCTATATAGTTTACGCCAATTTAACTCATTGCATTGTTGCAGAGAATATGCTAACATCTTAATCAAAAAAGATAACTATACTCGCCTTTTAACTCAATTGGCAGGCCGTGACAATCCCAACCAGGCACAAAATGAACCTTATAATTTTGAAGAATCTGCCCAAGGAAAAAGAGCATGAAGAGAATTCAAATAACCCATTGACAAATACAAAAGCATAGAATTGATTTCAGCACATAAATAATAGAAAGCAAAAAATCCATGATCAGTTATTTTTTTCTTCTTTTTATTTTTATTTTTATTTTTTTTTATGTTTGATTTAAATTGAAATAATTATTGCTTTGACTGTTCATGAAATTGAAGTTCACAATAACTCGATAAAAGTTTGAATATCAACTGGCATAAACACATAAAAGATCAAAAGCTTGAATGTCTTTAGGAGGAAACACACCTTATAGCGGTTGATTATATCTTTCAGGATCTTATTCATGGCATGTCCTATGTGTAGATCACCATTGGCATAAGGAGGACCATCATGAAGAATGAAATCTCCCTGAAATGGAAGATTAATGTCAACTAATAAGTTTTTACAAATAAACTAACAACAACAATAGTTACGAAACACACCCCATTACTTTGATCGACCGCTCTCTTGAACACCTGATTGTCATCCCACAATTTTTGAATCTCGGGCTCCCTGGTCAAAGAATTTGCCCTCAAGCCAAACGCCGTCTTTGGTAAATTGACAGTGTGCTTGTACCTGCCTTCTTCTTGTTTCTCCCCTGAATGATTTCAAGAAGAATCAAAGGAGATAATTTTATACAATAACCACCATATCTTTTGAATATCATTCATCATATTGTCTAATTCAAACAACAAATGTTACACACCCTCAGCTGTTTTTTTCGCAGCCATAACAGGTCCTCTAGATCTTCGCTTTGATGAAGAACCATATTCATCACCGGAGCATGTGCAATAGCGGTTTGCATTCAGAAAAGAGAAGACGTTAATGGAAGAACATCTTCTATAACAGAATAAGCTAACAGAAGTCCCGTTCCTAAATGGAGAACAAGTTCTTTGCAAAAATACCTGAGGCCATATCCAACACAGTTAACCAGTGCCAACTTAAAAGACTGACTGTAGCTTTCTTAATGGCTTTAACTACACACCATTATGAACTTAAAAAAAAAAAATTCAACATAAATCATAAACAAAAAAAAATATCTTTCAACTTCCACTGAGACATTTCATCAAGCAGATGGTGCGACACACAGAAACGCAATGATTTTATAAAAGCAAGAAGCTTAAGCCCATCTCATGAGAATCAGGAGCATGTATAGCTGAGAAAGTATTCAGAGCCAAGATATAGAATAAACAATATGTGCAAGTGTATTGTACCCTGGAAGAAGAAGAGTGAAACATAGCAATGGTGGCTTCGGTTGGGCTGAACGGCAGAGATTTTAGAAGGGACATGGTTGCCCAATGGCCAACGGCTAACGGCTTGTGGCCCGGTTTCTAATTCATTTGTGCAAACAAACTGAGCCCTCCAGTTTGGCACGGGAACACAGTCTCTGGCTAGGTGAGAAAGGAAATATCTTTAGCGGATAAAGTGAAGGAAAAAAACCAGCATGGCCTTTTATTTTTCAGTCCCAATCAAGAGAGTCTAGTAATGGTTACAGGGTAAAATAGCCATGGATAATTCATTAATTCAATAAAGTTTCTCTACTTATTTATAGTTCGGAAGTTTATTGAAAACAATAATTTATATTTGATTAACCAACTTTAATTAAACTATATAGCACAATTGCAAATTGATAAGTTCCACCAGTAAAATCTCTTTTGATAATTTTAATTTCAATCTTTATATATATAGTTTTCAATGTCAAAAAAATACTTAAGAATTAGAGTTGTAATGTAGGCTGTAAATATCTGTGATAATTAACAAAATTATAAAACTAATTATAGGAGATTTATATAACTATTTACTAATTAGTAATTTCTGTATTTTGGACCTCAAAACTATTATTATAAAAAAAAGGCTGCTCCTTTTCATTATTTAACATATCAAAGAAGCTACACAAGCAAATTTAAGGTCCAGCAGAATGAACAGTTATTCTAATCATGAAACTAAGCAAGACTACAACTACCATTTGCTAAATGTCTCCCCTTTCAAAATTGATCTCATTACAACTAAGAACTCCTAGCAGAACCAGGGCAGACATTCCTTATAATGGATATTAGCATTGGAAGAACAGTGATGAGAGCAACTTGCAGTTCTGAGCTACTGGTCTTAATGGTGATCTGCCCACTTTTCTTGTTGTTCATGCCAACCTGGATGGCCATTTTCGAGTCTCGACCAATGAGGAATTGTGACTGTAAGTTGGCCATCAGACCCAGATCACCTTTCCATTTCATCAGTGACAAACTGAATGTGGATTGATCCTGCTCTACAGGAAAATCTTTACTCTTTAGACGAACTTCAAAGTTGGCTCCATATGCTGTATCGCCTTCTGATCTCACAGCACCAGCACTGCCCACCAATGAGCAGCGCTTCCCAACTGCAATTTGGTCCTCGATTTTCAGTCCTGTCGCTACGTTCTTGCCTGATAGAGTAATGCACATCCCAGCAGATGTTTTGTTTAACTTGAAGTTCTTGAACTTGGTTTCCGTTCTGAAGGTATATGCAAGCTGCCTTCCGATATTTTGAATGTCCAATCCTGCCATTGTTGATCCATTTTCTCCTTTGCGCAAATTGTGGAATCTAAGTTAAGGTTAAACTCTTTCTTGTCCTTTGTGATTTGAACAGCAATTGCACCTGGGAACTGACCAGCAATAGCAAGATTCCTTTCGAGACTATGTAATGGTCCCAGCCCTGCGAGTCAAGAACTGGCCTAACAAGAAGCTGCGATGTAGGCTCCAACATTCGGTACCTCTATGAAGGGTTGTCACTGTCAAAGGAGGGTGGAAGAACAAAGTCAGGCATGGAAACTGGCACCGTTGCTGGACCTTCATCTTCCTGGTTTACATCTTCTTGAGGGAGGCCATGCTCACTTCTACTATCTTTGCCTTTTTTCTTGAGCTCCTTCAAGCGCTTCACTTCATCTTTCAACTGCTGCTTCTGAAGAAGTTTCACCCGATAATCATACTCCTCAAAGTATGCCTTCCTTTGCTCTTTGCTTAGCTTATTAACCTCATATTTCTTCAAAGGCTTGAATGGTGGAAGCTGCTCATACTCATCCTTGTCTTCTTCATCAGAAACTGATAAATCTAACAATTCTATATCTGAATCAACATCATCACCACCCTGCTCAGCAGTGAGTTTTGGATGAAAGCGAGACTGCAGTAGAGAAGACAAGAAGTGGGGCAGAGGTTAGGAACGGAGCTGCAAGCCAAACAGCTTATTGTGACCAAAAGGATTTTGAGGCTTGTTTATGGCACTTGCTTCTGATAGAATCTTCAATGAGTAACACAAAAGCAACAGTTGAGGTCTCCAACTTTGCCCATTGGGGAGAATACTTTCTCCATTTTCATTCTTTTGACCCGATGGATGATTCTCAACAAGAGATACAGGATGCATCGTACTTGGGACCATCATGCGAATATCACCAACTGCTTGGCTGATGGCCTGCTGAACAACATGAGATCGTCGAGTAACAAACATTTCAAAACTTAGAGGTGACCCATACGGTCCATCAGGAGGGGGAGCAGCAGCATGAGTCAAAGTGACAATGGCATTTCGCCATATTGATGCAGTAAGGCAATTAGTGAGGGAAACCAACAATGGCAAATCATTGAGAACTCTTGCATGTGTGTCTAGCCGATCAACATAAAGGACAACATCAGGAGGGAACTTCTTTGTTAACTTCTTTATAGAAGCAAATATTTTCTGGTTTGTGGCTTCTTCCTTCACAGAGGTTCTGAGACCCGGTGTATCAAGAACTCATGACTTTCTTTTCACCAAAAATAGAATTAATAGTTGCACTTTTCCCCACACCTGTTTTCCCTATAACCAAAATGTTCAAACAGAAGTCTAAATCATTTTTCCCCATGTATTCGAGTTGCAATGCCTCTCTCTTAGCAAATTCAAGGCTAAATTCTTGACTGACATGTCCTCCTGCCGCTAGGACCAACCTATACAACACTTGACCCCGATGAGGTGAATCTTTCCAATCAGCTTCTTTTCTTCCTCACTGACACTGTTATCAACATCATCCTTGGCCAGATCTGATTGTGAAGCATGTACCACGTTGTCAACTGATTTCTTCTCTTTATGCTCCTTAACGATCTCCATCTCTTCATCAGAATCAGGAACAATCTGGCCATCAATTTTCTTCCGATCATCATGGAATTCATTGCCCACATCAAAAGCTGGAGGATGCAGTATTTTTCTCAGATTCCTTCACGATAAGTTCAGTAGCTTCAGAGCCTCCAAATATCAAATCCTCAGAATCCTTCTGCATTCCAATATTGCCTGAATCAAGGTTTACTTCATCTTTGATGCCAAAGGAGGCATTGCTCTGTACATCTGCTTCTGACAGTTCAGGCAAATGACCATTCTCCACCAAATCCACAGTTCGAATGTCATCCATCAATCTATCATTGTTCAAAATATCAACTGTTTCGGGTGCAAAAGATTCAAGAATCATACCAGTCAGTTGAGCAGTTTCATCTTCTAATTTCTCGCTGTCACTTTCTTTCTCGCGTGCAACACTTCTATCAATAGCAATGATCTGATCATCGTCAAAAGTTGTAGCCTTTTCTGCTTCTGAAGGCTCCGGCACAATTTTCTGAACAGGCTCATGAACAGAATTGAGACAGTTTCAACAGTATTACCATCAAGCATTTCTCTCGTCTATTCCTTCAGCTGGAAATTACTATCCACCTCCAACTCCGCTACGTCTGCCAAAAAATGCTTAGCATCATCATCCGATAGTGAACTTTTCTCCAATACATCTTCTTGGATCTCCACCAAAGACTCAATCTGAGCCTCTGGTACAACAGCAGGATCATCATCTTTAACCAATTCACTTGAATCAGAATCAAGAACAACATGGTTGACATTTTCATTCAGTTCCGGATTTTCTTTAAAACTATCATCTTTATCCTCCACCAAAGGCTCAGCATCATCTTCCAATCCAACAATAGAGCCTTCACTGCCTGAATTTGCCACAAATTTACCTAGAGACAATTCCTCTTTTTCCTTAGCTAACAATTCATTTTGGAATAGCAGCTCATACTCTTTATCTTCTTCAACATCAGACACTTCAACTCTGGGTGCACTGTCCACTCTATTAAGAACCCCAACATTTGGCACCTTAACGATGCCTTCAAAATTTCTGCCTTCCTCTTCACCGGACACCACTGGCTCATCAAAGATTAACTCCTCCGATTCATCATCATCCATTGACAACTGAGCAATGGGCATACCCAACCTCAAATTCGGACATGGTGAAACTCATCAGTAACAACACTATCCTCCTCATCTATAACTGAATTTCCGAAACTTTTATCATCTGGGTCAGCCACATGAGGCCTATAGAGATGATACGCACTTTCAAACACTTCACCACTAACATACTCGGACTCGGGCCCATTATCAATACTACTAGTATCGGTATAAACATTATCAGTTTTTGATTCAAATTCAGAAGAATCGTCATTTGGAGTAATAGGAGCTCGGATAGTATAAGAACCTTCAACGCTGGAAAGTGAAGGAGGTAACCCATGATATTACATTTCTAATAGCAAGATGATTTTCACATATCAACCAGTGTTACAATGTAAGCTTCTCTCTAAACTACCCGCACGCTGAAACCCACCCCAAAAAAACCGTTTGATCAACAGCAACTATAGTAAAATTTAAAACTCGTACTAGAGGGGCGCGCCTGGCCAATGCAGCAGTGCAACGCAAAGGCGACGCTCGAAGACCCCAGTAGCAAGCTACTGTAGCGGGCCTTCCCCCTAAAAAAATTAATTTAATATCATGTGAGCCCATGGCCCACGTATCAGATATTAAACTGATAAGAACAGATACTACACTTGATCTTAGCCAAAAGGCCGAGAAAGGTATGATTTGAAATATACAGGGTTGCCTCTTTTATAATCATCTTCTCGGGGCTATAAGGCTACTTTTATCGATGTGGGATTTTTCAAACAACCGACCAACCAAAGTTATACATTTGCAGTTTGCACTAACTTTAGCCACTCGATTAAAATACCAAAATAAACTTCAATTTATTTCTACTATAACTTGGAGTTCATCTTCGACTCAAAATTGAAGTCTGTGAAAAGAGAGCAGGTACGCTTTCTGTCAGGAATTCGAGCATTTTGCTTTAGATTGGAGCGTACTGATCATGGTTATCATTGCGCATAATTTGTTAATGGCTCCATTGTTAATGCTTACACGTTTGTAGGCCTCAAACATGGCTAATTTACCTTCTAATTATCACCACGATAGCTGTTTTATGTTTGTAGAATAGCAATTAATAAATTAACAGTCTATCTGGAGCTAAGATCAAGTGGTATTGGCCTTAGATTTGAGAATAATCTAATTTGATTTATATTATTTCAATTGTGTTACAATATTGTTGTATTTTTTTAATTCAAGGGTGGATTAGGTGAATATTTAAATTATAGCGAATTAAAAATATTCAAATGAATCAATCATTTTTATTATATATAATTTTTTTATTCCGTTTTATTAATTATTGATTATTTTATAAATACAAAAATTACTAATAGATATTAAATTTTCCATTGATATCACTATTTCTCTATTATTTCTTAATTTTAGCAAATTTCTACATTATTTATTAAATATACTAAATTTAAATTCAATTTTATTAAGTAATTTAGATTTTACGAGACGTATAAATTGATTGTAAAGCAAAAGAAATTTAAATTAAATTTTTAATAAAAAAAGAGAAAAATGATAATTGTAATTTGAAACTTTGATATGTCGGATCAATTTTATAGCTAAAATTTAATTTGATTAATATGACTTGATTCTTTAACATGGTGTGTTAAGTCCAAATTTGAATGTTATTAATTTATAAATTTTCGAGAATCATCGATACTTTACTAGCTTTTGATTTGATTAGGGTTTAAACTTCATTCTCTCTTTCAAATAAGTATTACAAGTAATTATTAATTTGGGGTTTGAGCTTATTGGACGGCCCATCATCAAGTAATTACAAGCTATGTTCAGAAGTCTGTTAAAACTGGATTTTTACTTCCTCCGCCACCCATGGCGCGCGCTTATAGCAGCGCTACCTTCTCTCTTTTCTCGGCGCCGACAATCATACCACCCACCCTCCACAGATTCCGTCTTACGACGCCACTTGCATCTTCCGTTTCCGCTCAATTTCGGTCAAAACGCACCAAGAGGAAAAACCATTTACGCCCCAAAATACTCAAAACCCTAACTAAACCCTTCCCCATTGCTCCTCTTCCCGATGCAGCTCCTCTAGAAATCACACTTCCCAATCCCGTTCCATTGCTACCTGAGAACGAGGGCGTTTTGGATGAAATTCCGTGCGAAAGCGGAAGTCTTCCTTATGAAGAAGCTAATAAATTTGAAGAATTTCGCGTATCAGAGACAGTTAGCAGAGCTGGAGAGCATAGTGGCATTGTCAGTAGGATTTCTGCCAAGTCCGTGTTAAAATTTTGTGGCTTTTTGGTTGGGGCTTTTCTGTTACAGGCAATCTGTGCTGTTTTGTTTATGGGGAACACCGAATCCTCTGAGAAAGAGAAGAGATTGATTAAATTAGAGGGTAAAGGAAGTATTTTGGTGAATGGAAGCAATGTGGATTACTATGATGAGAGTGAAATGCAAGAGAAAATCAGTGAAATCAGGGCACTGGCAAGGGATGCGAGGGAGAAGGAAAGAACAGAGAGGAAGGAGAATAATGAAGAGAATGACATTGAAAGGGAGATTGGTGCAAGATTGGCTAAGTTGGAGAAGAGATTGAGTTCCCAGAAAGAGAAGTTTCCTGGCTCATTCATGAACTGTTTTGGGCTTTTTGAGGATGAAGAAGATGATGGTGTTAATGATAAAAGTTTGGAATTGAAAGAGGACCGCCAAAACTTAATGATCAAGAAAAATTTTAGATTCAAAAATCCTTCGATGAACTCAAGACCTAGTCCAAAGGGATTTTCAGGTTCAACTAGCATGAATGGAAGTGGAAGGGATTCTGAGACAATTAAAACGGATAGTGGAAGGGAAGTCGTGAATGGGCAGTTCAATACTTCAGAAATTGATGGGAACAATTTGGGGAAGGAAAAAGTGGTTTTGCAAAAAGAATTGGAATCTGGTAATGTAAACATACTATTTCTAACCTTGTTTAAACATTTTCCATTGGAACAAGTAAACTTTAAACATGATAGCTGTTAAGACAATTTCTAACCTTGAACATGGCTATTAGGTACAGTAACAAAATCACCCCAATCAAAAGAATTGGAGAAACAGAATTCCCGAACCTCAACAAAAGAAAGGCAGAGAGCTTCTACAAAATCTAATGGACTTGCTTCATCAAGCATAAAAGGCGGCAAAGACCTTGGAAGACCAACAGCAAGAGTGGGGAATAGGCAATCAGCAGCCCAGACGGATTTGTGGTGGTTGAAACTTCCTTATGTTCTGGTATGTTATTAGAAATTGTGAAAAAGCATCTTGCCTCTGTAAAGTAATTCACTTGATTTAGTGGAATAGCTACCTTATTCACTTTGCAAGCGTAGGTGGATATTTGCTTGTTTGTGCTATTGCGCTAAGCAGCAATGAAATGTTTGCTTTGGGAGTTAGAATGATGCCTAGATATCAAAAATTAATTCTAATCACAATTTTAGATGTCCATTGATTCTTTTAAAATATATTGCTTTTTTTTTCTTTTCTTTTTTTCCTGTTTAAAATAAACGAGAACAAACTCCTTAGAACAAGTTTATATGCTTTTCATTCCAGGCTATTCTTATGCGTCGAGGCACAGAACAAGAAGGATCCTCAGGATTATATGCTTTGAAAACATTTTCTAGCCAAGGGGAGTCCTCTTACACTGTTGCTTTTGAGGACCGTGGCGATGCCAATAACTTCTGTTATTTGCTTGAATCATTCTTTGAAGAATTAGGGGACTTCAGTGCTGATATTGTTCCACTGTCAATTAAAGTAAGAACTCCAACTTGATTTCTTAAACGCATCAACTCATCTGCATACTTGCAACTAGAAGCAAACACAAGTCAATATTTCTAATAAGTAATTGGAGCATTATGAGAATATCATTGATTTTTCATTGCTAATTTTATGGCAATTGAATGCAATGAACCCTTAGCTTGTAAGCAACATGTATTCTATTTATGTGGAACTTTTGAATTCTTTTAGGAGATTCATGAGGCAGTGAAATCAGGTTCAAAGGAGGTAATTATAGTAAAGAAGGGCCAACTCAAGCTTTACGCTGGCCAACCATTTGCGGAAGTTGAGATGGCCTTGCAGTCTTTGCTTGGACAAGATTGAACGTATTGGGGTTGTGAAGGAATATATGAACAAATATGGATTATTGGCTGATCCTATTTAGCACATTCAGCCATGCAATCTGTGGAAATATTCATTTGCTAAAGCTGCTGCAAGAGTCAAGAAGTCTCTTATTCAGAAATCTTTTGAGACCTGGCAGATTTTTATGGATCAGAATGACGAATCTCTGGACAAATTTCTAACAGGTTTCCACCTTACAGCAATCATCTGGTTTTGCCTATCAACTGGTTATGGCGCCGGCATACCATAGTTTTGTCTGCTGACTGAGAAGTTCACAGGGAGAATTTTATCATTAGATGGGGGGGATTAGTTAATAGGAATTATGCATGGTCAGTGTAAAATGGTAATTTTCCTTTTGGCAAAATCTGTTTTCGGGCTGATTGAATTCCGATTCAGTCATCATATATTTGTTGCTTTTCATGGAGCCAATAATTTGTCCTTTGTTGAGTTAGTCGACAAATAAATTGAGATTTACACTTGAAGCTAGTAAAATTTGATTGGCCTATTTGGCTGCTGATTTTTTCAATTTTGTTGAACTGTCGAATTCAATATTTTTTTATTGAAGATTTTGTGACAGTTAATCCGATTAGAACAAATTAGAAAATTCTGCACAGCAATTTAACATGTTACAAGAAGCCATTTTGGTTTCAAAACCTGCAAGAAGTTCTTCACAAAGAATGATGTGAGGATCGAATTTTTACTAATTAATATCATATATGATTAATTGAGTTCATCTTTATTCATAACGGGACTCATGTAAAAAGCAGAATTTTACGTGAAACAGAATAAGTAGGATCTACTAATTCCATTTTTTTTTTCTCTTGGATTGTAAAACGCTAATTTCTTGCTCCTAAAATCTGCAACAACACTTCATACCAACAAAACACCAAAATCTATTGTGAACTAGTAATTTTGGCTATGGATTGAGCATGAATGGTTGGTAAGCTAGACTGGCAAAAGCTTTGCCAAGACTCCTGTTTGTGCTCTTCATTTTCTGTATATGCTTCAAACATAGCAATCACAATTTTTCTTGCTGCTTCTCTGGCCTCTGGCGATCTATCATTCAACAAATCTGTAGCCATCTGCACCAGCAAAACCAACCCGAACTCTTTCATTCCTGCTAGACCCTGGAATTACAGCATATGATTACTCCTAGTCACTTCCACTTGCAAGCCAAAAGTAGGAAAGCATAAGCCTACAAGAATGTGAGTTGGCAAAACATTTACCATGTTGAAGACAGAGTTGGAGATGCATATAGCCACTTTCGCCCTGACTCTAAAGTTGGCATGGCTAACATATGCCCTGAGCTTACTGAGAAGAGGCAGAGGAGTCATAGCTTTCACCATAGCATGCAGTGCTCGATCAGCTTCCTCGCACACAAACCTTTTGTCTTGTGAAGCTTTGAGCAGCAACTGCAACAGCTGTGTACCGCAAAACAAGCCAAGTCATAAACAAAAACCAACAACACAATGCACTCAAGGTGATATTTGCCTGAATGCAATATAAAAACAGTAGCTTTCGTAAGTCCCACATCTTCATTCTATGGTGAAGGTAAGGAGCTTGTCTTCAACTTATATGGCACATTCATCAAGTTCTGGAATTGTTCTTCAAAACTAAACCATTAGGATTGGTCTCATATTGAACATTTTGAATGTCACTAGCTCAGTACATGAACAAATAAAATCACGATAAAAGTCTAGGCAAGAAATTTCTGAGAAATTGGAGGTGAAAATACCAACAGAAGAGAATAGGATTGCCCTTACCAAGTTATCAAAGGCATCAGTGGTGAAGTGAAGCAATTTGTCACCGAAGGCATTGAAAATATCAGAAGAGGCCATGATGGAAGTCTTACACAAGGCACTTCTTGGGTTCTTCATGGCCTTTATCACTACCAACACTACCTTTTCCCTATACAAAATCAAGCACATATACGTGTATAGTCAAGAATCTCACTACCAAAGTAAGGAAAAAAAAATCTTTCTATTCAATTAATCAAGAAAATCTAAAAAAGAAAAAAATTCTTTCTACTCAATTAATCAAGAAAATATATTCTGTCATACAAGATTGGGAGCAGGAGAGGGGAGTGATGCAGGGAAAATCGCCTGGCATCGTTCAACGACTCGCAAACCTTTGTCCAATCCTTCGAATTTAACCCGTCAACAAGGCCCTGCCAATTCAAAAAATCAAAACAAAAGAGCCATTATCTGGGTTTTCTTTTTCCATAAATAAACTGGCAAAAAACCCAGTTAACCTAGACTTACTTGGATCTTGAAATCAGGATCTGGCAAGGGTTTGAGATTCTCAGAAGGGATATAATCAACAGCAGCATCTGTTGGAGGTGGCAGTGAAACGTTGTTTTCATCATTTGCAGCAAAATCGGCCTGTTTTTTGATCGGAGTCGAGACTTTTATTTGCTTTTTGAGTCTTTCTGGTGGCATAGGGAGAGCGTTATCGATGGGTCTCAAGGCCATGTTTTTCCTGCAGAAGAAGATGGAGATTTCACAAATTTGTGTATTGTAGGGTTTGAAAAGATGAAGAGAGGTTATTTATTCGTGGGCTTGATGAAGACCAATAAAGAAAGTCGCCATCTTTTTTACCTCTTATAAAAATTTGAATTTTGAACAAAAGTTTCAAAGGAGCTTTGATGTAACGGTCACAATTAATTTTTAATTTTAGATAAGCAGAGATTCTCTATAGTTCATATACTTTTGACATTTCAATTTCTATTATGGACCGCTCTTTCGAGTTGGAGTCCATTACATGGAGAATTCAAATATATAACCCACAGGTATAAGGACACCACATTCCTACATATCCAGTTCTTTTTTTTTTTTTTTAATTATTAGTATTATTCAATTTGAATTAAATTGACTCATTATAAATATAAAATTTTTTCAATATTAATTTTTACTAAACTCAAAATTGAGATTTACTTAAAAAAAATAAGTAGCATTCCCTCTATTTTATTGAATTTTTTAATTTTTTTTCTAAAAATAATTAAACTAGATATCCAAAAACACTAGCGGTATATGATATAATAATTTTCTTTTAATCAAATATTTTTAAATCTGAATGTTAAATATAAAACGCCTTCGAATACTTAAATAAAAATATTTTGCTATCCATTATTGTTGATTTGCGTGAATGTGAATTAAGTATCCTTGGGATCAATAGGTTAATAAAAAGAAAAACTTCACGTACGGAGCAACACATTGGCCAGCACACTACCCCTTAATTGGGCCGACACGGTGCGAACGAGGATTAGTCTGGGTGTGGTACGGGCTTAAAGGTGCCTTCCACAGTTGGAGCCCATCCAGGATACCCCGTGCATTTCGCAAAAAAAAAAAAAATAATAATAAAAGACTGTTTTGTATTTAGTTGGCCCGGCCTCTTATTGGATTCCTGAGCTTACAATCCCTGTCAAGATAATGTTTAAAAAAAAAAAAGAAATTGTTGGTGTTAATTGATTGAATGGTCCAAAGTTAAACATTTCAATCCATTCAAATTAAATCCTTCTACATACTTCTATTATGATACAATAAACCATTTTTAACTGAGAAAACAGTAATGCTATTTCATGAATGACAAATTTACCATTTGCATGGCCATGAAACAGAGCAGGAGGATTGATTCTTGAACAAATGGAAGAGAAAGAAAAGCATAAGAATTCGATGATATGCTGTGAGAAGCCCTTCCCTTTCCAGAGGTCATATGGCAAGCAAGATTGGAACTCCAAGACATGCACCCCAGAAACTGGCAAAACAAATTAAGCATTTTGCTTGCCCAACACCAAGGCAAAACAAATATCTGAGGCGGCAGATTCAAAGTGGATTTGTGCATGATCACACCAGCTAGTGATGTCATTTGTTAGTGTATCACCGATGTTAAGGCAGAGTTGCTTGAAAAAATGAAGGACCAAGTTGAAGCAACAACCTGGAGAATTTCAGAAACACAATTGTTATCAAGAAATAAATGCATCAGTTGACAATTGCAGCAACTATATTTTTATGTTATAAGATAATATTGCCTGGTGGAATGCATACCTTTGGTCAAAATTCACGAATTCTTGGTGGTAAAGTGATGAAGAAGCTGCTAGCAGGGAGAATGTTCAAGGCCTTAGGCCCACAGTTTGGAGGGTCTACACGAGAAAATCCACAAAGAAGGCTAGAGAGGAGATGGAGGATGAGCTGGCACCAGTTAGTTAGGAATGGGCCAGACAGGAGGGTTATATATATATATATATATATATATATATATATATATATATATATATATATATATATATATATATATATATAGTATTGTTAGGAAATAAGGAGGATGAAAAAGATTATTGTTACTGTTTTATTGTGAGTAAGGGAGAGGATAGAACAGCTTGTTTGGCCGCTCTTCCTTGTAGCTGAGTCCCTTGCTATTTTTCCATCATTGTCGTTTATCTTTCGATTGTAATAGGGATATACAGACCTTGTTATTAATTTCTTACACATCAATATACAGTCATTCAGTAATCGTTGGTTGTTGATTGTGTTTGGTTGTGTGGTTATTGTGTTTGGCCTTGTGATTACTATTCTTTCTAACATTGGTCCGACCTGCCGGATACTTTGGACGAGAGGAGAAATCGAAAAATGGAGACTCATCAAAAATCAGTGAATGTTCGATTGGATGAGACAGAGAGCAAGGTAGGGGAGTTAGCAGATGATATAAAGGAGCTCACCAAATCATTCCATGAGATGCAGACTTTTCTTACAGTCTATCAGGCGGAGAAGAAGAAGGAGGACGCTGCATTCAAGGACCAGGTACTAAGCTGGATCAAACGCTCTGATAAACAACTAGTTGATGTTGAGACGTTAAGTATTCATGGAGAAACTACTCTAGAAAGAAACGAGCATCATCAAGGACAAGGATCCATGTCGCGATTAAACTACCACCTCAATACCAACTACTTTGCTGATCCTTCAAATCCTTTACGAAAGGTTAAATTGCCCATGTTTAATGGTACCGATCCCAGAGGACGGGTGATGCGGACAGAGACTTATTTCCAGATAAATCAAATTCCTCCTGAACTGAGAATCAACTTGACGAAACTGAGTATGGAGGGTGCAACATTAAAATGGTTCTCGATGCTGTTGGGCATCCATCCTTCCTTGACTTGGGAACGGTTCAAAGAAGAAATTATGTACAGGTATGGTGGAATGTTTTCTTCAAGCCCTTTCGAGAATTTAGCAGATCTGAAACAAACAGGGAGCATTGAAGAATTTATTGAAGCTTTTGAAATGGTGGCTACTATAGCTTCCAATCTTCCTGAACCACAATATGTTGGTTATTTTATTAGTGGGTTGAAGGAGGAAGTGAAGGGCTGGGTAAAGGTTCATTGGCCGGCTGATAGAGTGGAAGCTATGCGATTGGCTCGTTCCATTGAAGCTTCCTTGAAAATCGATCTTCAAAGCATGGCATCGTCGAAATGGTTGCAGAATTCAGGGAAGGAGAAGGAGGCTACCACTAGACCGCTGACCACCATAGGGCCTTGGGGGGGCTCAAGTAAAGTGGGTCAAACTCAACTGCAGCCCACTTCATCTTTTGGGCCTAACTTTAGCAAGTTTCCAGCCCATCTCACAAACAACAACACGTTAGTTTTTTCTTCCTCCCTAGATTCAAATCGATGGGGAAATAGAAAGCAAGGAGTTCGGCACCTGAGCAAAACGGAATGGGAAGAACATAGGAGAAAAAGGCTTTGTTTTCAATGCGGCCAAAGTTATTCGCCCCAACACAAGTGTCCCAAAGCTCAACTGAAGGTCATGTTACTAGGGGAGGGAGATGACATGAGCCTTTACAATATTCCCAGCCTTTGCAAGTCCAGCCATCATAGTTGTGTAAGTGATGGTATTAGGTTTTAACCCTTGTTTCTGCATCTCTTGCCAAAATACAAACACCTTATTAAATTTTCTAATCCTGCAGAGACCATTTATTAGAATGCTATAAGTTAAAGTATTAGGAGTGCATTTCAAATCTTTCATGGATCGAAAGCAGGTAAGGGCTTCATTAATTTCCTCTGACTTCACCAAGGCATCAAGCAAGCAATTCCATGTGTACACATTAGGTGATAAACCTTTCTGCATCAATTCCTCCATGATTAGATATGCCTCATCAACTCTACCCATTTTTCCAAACCCATCAATGAGACTGATATAGATGACAACGTTTAGCTTTATGCCATTTGATTTAGCTTCTTCAAAGAGCATGTATGCTTCATCAAGCCTATCAATTTTGGCTAGGCCATCAATGACAGAACCGTAAGTGACAACAGTTGGTTTGTGGCCCTTTGCCTTCATTTCCTCTAGCAACTGATAAGCTTTATTCACCTTACCTGCCTTGCAGAATCCATCTATAACAGTGTTATAAGCCAGGGTGTCCAGAACACAGCCTTGGTCCTTCATTGCATAGAACAATTCATATGTTTCCCGTGCAAAACCGGCTTTCACAAGGCCATGGATTAGTATAGAATAACTTTCTCACATCTGGAACCAATCCCTGAGCTTTTATTTCCTCAAACAAAGCCCTGCCTTTCTTAACTTCACCAGCTTTGAAAACACAATCCATGTATGTATTAAGAAGCATGAGGTCAGGAGAACAGCCCCTGTGGATCATTTCCTTGTATATCTTGTGAGCATCCTCCTTTCTGCCACACTTAAAGAAGTTCCTGATGAGGGAAGCATACAAAATAACATCAGGAATTTTATCGCAATCCAACATTTTCTCATAAAACCTGTAGGCATCATCTACTCTTCCTTCTTTGCCCAAACCATATATTAGTGCACAAAACGTAACATTGTCTGGGGTGCAAACGTTATGATTCATTTCGTCAAACATAGAACAAGCTTCATCAAGTTTATTAGCTTTACATAGCCTATCAATCATTATGTTTACAGTCTTGACGTTAGGGAACAAGCCAGCTTCTTGCATTGCATCCCGAACCTTAAAAGCAGCATCAACTTCTCCTGCTTTCAACAGCAAATATATCAGAATATTATATGTTTGATGATTTGGCGCAGTATCTTTCTTCATCCTCTCAAAGATTCTTAATTCCTCCTCCACTCTTTCCATCTTCCCAAGGCATGTCAAAATGCAGTTATATGCAATCACACTTGGAATGCACCCCTTGGCTCTTTGTCTCTCAAGTAAATTGTATGCTGCTTCAAACTTCCCAGCTGATCCATAACCCATAATCATGGTGTTGTAAGCATAAGCGCAACGGACTTGTCTGTTTTCTTCCATCTTTTCGAACATTTCCACCACCTCATTCAATCTATTTGCTTTGCAGAGAACACCTATCATGCTAGTATAAGTCACATCATCAGGCAATATACCATGCGCTTGCATCTCATGAAAGAACTTCCAAGCCATGTCCACCTTACCCATCTTACCAAAGCAATCTATACAGACATTATACAGAACAATGTCACCGTCAAAACAATTACTTCTCATTTCATCCAACAGCGCAAGAGCAGCATCAAGACGGCCTTCCCTGGCAAGCACACGAATCACAGTTGTAAACAAGTGTACACTTACTTCATAACCTAGTTCCTGCATTTGGTGAAAGAGCGTAAGCATGAGTTCAGATTCATGAACTCCAGATAGAGCACCAATCAAAGACGTGTAAGCTGAAAAGGCAGGGCGGAATCTGAATTTCCTCATGCATTGAATAAGGTCGAAAGCTTCTCTAAGCTTTCCTGACTTGACACAACTCACAACTAACTCAATGCAGGTGTTATTAAACGGTCCAAATCCAGCAATACTCATTTCTCCAATAATTTGTTCGAAATAATCAAAGTTCCTCGTTTTGGCCATTATCATAAGAAGTGAATTGTAAGCTTCTGGACAGTGTGACTGGTTAATTTTTTTCTCAGCCCACCGGAAAAAACTTACTGCTTGATTAACATCTTTCAGTCTCCTTAACACTAATAACAAATTCTGGTTGAGGGCTTTCATCAAGCGTGGACAAAGCATTCTCAACAGCGGGTCCCCAGGGACCACTATCCAAGATACGGCACACATCATCCACTCCTTGCGTAACGCTTTCAAATTTTCTGGAATTTTCCTGATGATCCCCATCCACAAAGTTTGAGACATTCCCATCCAATCCGGGAGGGCAACTAGACATAGAAGCCAATTTCCTGGAAATGGAATAAAATTTCCAGCGCCTTAGATCATATGGAAATACTGTTCCTAGAGCACCAAAAGGAAGAAAACTGGCAATAAAGTTAGAATTTTGAATCATAACAAGATATAATAAGAAGGCAATTATGCAAAAATTTACCTGCGTTCCTCAGAAGCATCTTCATAAGTACATTTCAAGCTAAACTTTTTAAGTTGCAGATCTATCTTGAGAAGTTACTAAAAGGAAAAAGAGAAAAATTCAGGGTTTTTAGGGTTTAAGATGGAGAGAAGAGAATATTGAGATGAGAACGAGGACGTAGAAGTACAAAGACACAGGAAGTCACAAAGAGAGGATCGGCAGGCCAAACGATGTCGTTTGTGAAACGCGAATGTAAAGAAAGGAGAGTTAAACGCGCCTTTTTTTTACCGAAACGCTGCGTTTCGTTTGCTACTTTTGTGCCACGTGACCTGTACGCATCTGACTGATGGTTGATGAATAATAGCACTTTGTTGATAAACAGTGCTTTTTCTTTGTTCTTCGATGGCTTCCTCTTCTCCTTTGATCTGCCTTCTGCAACTCTGAACATCAAAGAACGATTAAAACGTAACAATGGAAGGTCAATATCCACAGCAGCCTCGCTCCTATGGACCTCACCAGATGAAAATGACCATTCAGCACTCGGACAATGACCGGAGCAGCAGCGAGCTCCAAGCACTGGATTGTAATCTCACTTCACTCTGCGATCACATCCAATTGGAGGGATTCAATTCCGGTTCCTTCTCAGATATTGTTGTTCACGCTATGGGCTCCACCTACCATCTCCATCGCCTCATCCTCTCTCGAAGTTCCTACTTCAGGTTCCACACTCTTGTCCTTTAATTTTAATTTTAATTGATTCTTTGAAAGATAAATTTTTTGAATAATTTGAAATTAGCTGTGAAAAATTTGAGGGATTTTGGTGTTTGTAATGTCCTTGGGCAGGAACATGCTACGTGGTCCTTGGACAGAAGCCAGTTCTCCTATTGTGAACTTGCATGTGGATGATAAGAATGTTAATTCTGAGGCAATTGCAATGGCTTTCGCTTACCTTTATGGCCATCATCCTAAGCTTAATGATAACAATGCGTTTCGTGTCTTGGCTGCAGCTTCTTTTCTTGACCTTCAGGTACTCGATTCTTGAAGATCAATTTTTTCTTTTTTTCTTGAAAGTTTGGATTGAAATTTTACATCTAGGTATTTTATGTGCAGGATTTGTGTGCTATATGCACAGACTTCATTATATCTGAATTGTGGACTTCTAACTTCTTGGTCTATCAGGTTAAATGTGAACACACGTTCTTTTCTAGGCATCCTTTACATGTTTCTTTGTTATTAATATACTTATAATTCAGGTGTTTGCGGAAAGCCAAGATTATGGCCTACATGGAGAGCGTGTTAGAAGTGCTTGCTGGGGCTACCTTTGTCAAAGTGGTTCTGTGGAATTAAAAGAGGTTAAATATTAAGTAATTAATGTGCAGTTGCATTGCATATGCTATTGTGAGTTTGGCAGTTACTTCCCTTCTCATCCTCAGAATCTCTCACACTGGGAGAAGGGGACATAATGCATGCAATACAAGTAAGATGGAGCTAGATAAAGTTTATAACATGTGAAAGTAATGCGAGGATAATATCTTATCAGTCTATTTGAATTTATTGTGTTAAATCAGCATCGTTAATGTCTTTGGGATTAAATATACGAGATTGAGAAGATCTTTTTTCCTGCTAAAGAGTATGCCAGTATGATTTTTAAGTTTTCACAAACACATTTCATCTTTCCATTACTCTCTTAAACATGTCTTCTAGGAATTTGATGAATATTCTATTTTGTTCTATGATATGCTGCACTTGTTGTCCTACTGTTATTCTCCTTGCAATATTTTGCCTAGACTGATATTTCAGCTGTGAACAAAATGCAGAAAAAAGAATGGTTTTCAAGAATAGAATCATTTGTTCAAACCTTTTTGCTAAGTTTACTTTTTTCAAAAAAATTCTGTATGCGGTTCATTTTCTGACATTTGGTGAAACATTTATCCTCATTATCGATCCTTCTGTTGTAGTAGGTGCTTCCAAAACTTTCTTCTCAGACTCTGCTTGCATTACTGACCTCAGATGAATTATGGGTACCTAGTGAAGAGACACGGTAAGGGTTTTAGGTTGGCGGAATTGGGTTATCCTGGAGGCTGATTGATATTTTATTAAGTTTGATAACTCCATGCTTCTTTTTCGTTAAAAGGTTTGAATTGGCACTATACACACTTCTTTTAAAAGGTGCTTTTTGCAAGACAGAACATTCTCAGCAAGGGAATTCTAGTGCTGACATGGGTGTGTCTATTCATTCTGACTCTTCAAAAGCAAAGGGAAAGAATTTGGTTGATAGTAGCTCCAGAAAGAGGTTGGAATCAGAACTAGGGCGCTGTTTAAAAGATGAATTAAAAGGTCAAACTCCAGCTCACGGTATTCTGGTTGAGCTTATTGATTCTATAGCTGACTTACGAGTTGTAGTTCCTGACTCCAAAAGGTCAAATTCGTTTACAGTGCATTCCTCTGCTATGGAACAATCTTCATCACTTAGTAACTCAATTTCAGAAATAAATGGTAATAGAACCTCATGCTCTTATGTTGAAATGCCAGTGGGTGTTGGAACAAGTCGAATGGCTATGGAGGAGCCGTCTGAAGCAGGCTCATATAATTTGAACAATAGCAGCTGGGTTGCAGGTGATCAATCTGGGCATTGCACATCAATGGAACCAACCTGTAATGGGCTCATACTTAATGATTGGGGAAGATGTGGTGCACCTCCTCTTTCTTGGGGTGGTAGGGTTGTGGGAAGAAGACAGGTAAAAGGTTATGCTAAAGGGAATTGCGGGGTTCACGGGGAGGACTATGATACATTTATCAATATATTTGAAGGAGGTTCCCTTTTATATTGCAACATGTCATTTGAGGCACTTCTAAATGTGCGAAAGCAACTTGAAGAATTGGGGTTTCCTTGCAAAGCTGTGAATGATGGCCTTTGGCTGCAGGTCTGTAGCTGACTTATGTTTGCTTCTAATATTTTCAGTGCTTTTGCCACATAGTGAAAAGTTTTATAGCTATAACAGACAGATTGAGACTAGTGTATACTTGTTACAGCTTTGACTCACCAATTGAGTCATTTTCATTGTTATCAGCTTCATTCTTAACCATTGGCTTATCAATGTTATTTGAAGCATGCAACTAAAACTGGCAATAGACAACCAAATGCTCTTTTTTATTTGTCCGTAGGAAGAATTAACATTGTTTCAATCCTGATACAAGAATTTGATTTTTTCCACGAGTTACTGCCTCGTGACTTCTCTAAGGATGTTGAATTTTTCAATTGTTCACCTACAATGTAGATACTCTTAAGCCAGAGAGTGCAAGAAATTGGTGCTGACACATGTAAAAATTGCTGCTTCGCAACCATGGCATGTGCTTGCCGGCAGCCATTTGGGTTTTCACATGGATTTAATATGACAGGTTATTGCACGCAAGAGCATGAACACAATAATTCTTCCAGGAACATGGGAAATGTATATGTTGCTGATTCTACTCAAGGTGATGGAAATGGCCTCTGTAGGCCAGTTAGAGTGCATGTTAGGGGACCTATTGATGGGCTTGCTGGTATTGGACACGCAACTACATGTGTGCCGACAGCTGCATGGCCTCCAACTCGTTTTGTCTTTTCCCGTGTACCCTTTGGTATGGGCAACAGAAATTTCCAGCAACCTATTGCAAATGAAGATTCAGAGAGCAGAACTGATCACAATGGAGACCTAACAGGAGATGGGTTGACAGCTTTGGTTGGGCTAAGCCAAGGAGGGTGCAGCTCCACAACTGTTCATGGAGAGCATGTTGAGAGAGGGTGTGAGACAGAAGTACGTGGCGGACTATCTGGCACGTCCATTTCAGCACCAGGGACTTGTGGTGTTGCTGTCCAGATGCTCGAGTCACCTGAGCATGGTATTGGCGTTGAATGGGAGAATGCAAACAGTTCCTCTATCTCTTTAGATATGAAAACACCTTTAAGTCATTTTCCTCTGTTTAGGTTTGGGTGAGTTATAATTTTTATGCAGCACCAATTACTTAATTCTCAGTATCAGTAATTGTCTTTTGACATATGTCAAACTAGGATGCTTCTGCAAACTGCAAGCTATTAGTTGTTTTCATTGACTTCTGACTTGAAAATACTCAACTCCTCTTTTCTCCATTGTTTGTTTATGTGAGAGGGTATTGCTGTGCACAGAAATTTCCATCCAGAATCCTTTACCTTCGTACCCCTTTGACCTGCTATGCAGGAAATCCCAAAATTATGCTGTAACCTATCTGCAAGGCTCAAGGGGAGCTCATCATGATTTTGCTCTTGTTTCTCCGACGCCATCATTTCTCAGTGATTGCATTTTTGAATGACCCTTTGCCTTTCTTGTTATCTGAATTGGCTATTGTTACCACAGGGTTGAGTTTGAGGATGTACACAGGCTCAATGATGGCCAAGTCAAGCATTCTCCAGAATATTTTTATGCTGGTTCTTTGTGGAAGGTATGTGAAATATTAGTATATCAGTCAGCGTAATTCTTAATTGTATATTGGGTTTTGTCTTAACAATATATGGGTCAACTCTATGCGGGGCATTTGATTTATAGGTTACCGTCCAAGCCTTCAACGATGAGGATCTTCAAGGATGCCGAACTCTTGGTAGTTTCTGTTGATGTGAAACCATTATCTTGAAAACATGCCCATTTTCTGTTTATCAAGATCAAAAAAAAAAATCATCTTACTTTTTCAGGATTATTTCTTCATCGGCGCAAGGCAGAGCTTACTGATTCGGTTAGAAAGGTGAGAACTTTCTTTGCAAATCAATGTAAGATGTTTTATGATATTAATAATGAATTGATGAGACAATGTATTCCTTGTATTTCTTCTATTGGCTTTTGTTTTCATGACAACGTTTTCTGTGATTTTCCCATTGAATGCTTGCTTAGGTAACTGCTGACTCACCGTGATTTGTGTTTGTTTTAAATGTAAGTTCTCAATTAGAACTCAAGATTAAGTCTACTTGCTTTCAGGTTCATATGTACATCGACTCCCGTGAAAAGGTTACTGCCCGTTATCAGGTGCGTTGCAACTAGACAAATTGCTACGAACCTACAAGACTTTGTTTCGCACATAATCCATTATAAGATGTATTGTAATGACATGGGATCTTTCATGACTTACATTCTAGCTGATTTGTCCGTCAAAGAGAGAAGTCATGGTGTTCGGAAGCTCTAAACAACGAGGTACCCTTTTACCAAAAGCTCCCAAGGGATGGGGCTGGCGTTGTGCTTTGCTATTCGATGAGCTATCAGAACTTCTTCAAAATGGGACCCTGAGAGTGGCTGCCGTTGTGCAGCTTGTATAAAATCTAAAAGGTACAACCTGACTTCTTATCTGTTGAATTTTGAAATGCTTCTAAGCAAATTCAAACCACCGACTGCTGACCGATCTGTCGCTGTTTCAGATGTACACAATAGGAAATTGCTCTCTTTTTGCTGCATTCTGGTTTTGTTCGCTTGGCTTCCCGACGCGGTTACCATGTATACGTAATTGTAATACATAATTGTACAGAACATAATCTGCTGTTATAGGTTAGTCTTGCCAAGGATTAAAGGATCAAGATTGATGCTAGAATGAGAAATTTGCTAGTTGAATCTTTAGAATAAGCTTACTTATGTTTTAAAGGGAAAACAATTTTGACATTATATGATTTTCTGATGTTATGTATATTTAAATGAACGTGAAAATATATATAATGCATTAGAATTATGTAAGTGCAATTGATGGCAAACTGTATTTTGAATGGCAAATTCGATTTTGCAATAGAACAGATATATTAAAGCAAACCATTTCTGATGGTACAACTTGTGATATGAATAAGCAAAATGGATGCCATAGGTAGTCCTTTTTTGGGGGGTTTAGTTTTAATAAGAAAATTTAATTAATTTATTCTTATTATAAATAAAATTTTGGATGACGGTCTCGTGGGGCATAGCCACCACCGGAGCCGCCACCATGACCTCCCCCACCTCCATATCCACCTTCATGCTCATTTCCAGCCCCATAACCGCCACCTCCACCTCCTCCTCCTCCACCATGCCCTCCTCCGTACGCTCCTCCACCAACTCCCCCATATACACCAACAGCTCCACCCCCATGACCACCTCCTTCTCCTCCACCATATCCACCTCCATGTGCTCCTCCGGCTCCATAACCTGCACCACCACCATGGCCCCTGCCTTCACCTCCTCCATATCCGCCTCCTTGTGCTCCTGCTCCATAACCTCCTCCGCTGCCGCCACCACTTCCCTCACCATAACCACCAATAGCTCCACTGCCATGACCACCTCCTCCTCCTTCACCTTTACCATATCCCCCTCCATATCCTATGCCATGTTCTCCACCAGCACCATACGCACCTCCCCCGCGACCACCACCTCCATATCCAGCTCCATGTTCACCACCAGCACCGTACCCTTCTCCACAACCTTTACCACCACCACTTCCATAGCCACCATAACCACCACCACCAGCCCCATATCCAATTCCATGTTCACCGCCATATCCAGCTCCATGGCCACCACCTTCCCCACCGCCACTTCCATATCCTGCACCATGCTCACCTCCAACAACGCCATAAGCACCTCCACCTCCACCCCCAGAACCACCTCCACCACCACCAGCACCACCATATCCAACCCCACCACCTTCTCCACCACCACTTCCATATCCTGCCCCGTGTTCCCATCCAGCACCATAACCAACTCCTCCACCGCTGCCGCCACCTCTGCCCCCCACCATAACTTCCACCATGTTCTCCTACAGCTCCATATCCACCACCGTGGCCGGTGCCATAGCCAACAAAAGGGGTATTGTGAGCAGGTATCTCCTGAGCATTAAAGAGGGCCCTAGTGGCAGAGCATATGCCCAAAACTAAAAACAAAGAGAATAATGAAGCAAGAAATGTGTAAGTAGCCATAGGCTATATGAAGATGATGCTCAGAAGAGGAAACGAAATGGGTATTTAAAAGAAATGAAAAGGCCGCGCTATTTGCAATGGTGGGTGGCAGTGAGTGACTGAGCACATGCAAAATAATAAAAAAGAGAGAGTAATCGGTTTGCTTGGCGGCAACCCCACTAATATTATACTATCCAAAACTCACAATCTACATTAATTCATTATTACTTGCACTATCTATATAGCTACTATCACATTCTACCCCAACAACCGTGCTTGTTTGCTGTCCTCCATATCCATTCATGTTCGTGGAGTCGATTTTTCAAAATCCTAACTCTCCATTTCAATCCAAAATTGCCAATTCCTTTTTCATTTGTATTTTCACAAAGCTTCAATATCCAAGTGATAAGGGGGTAAATGATTTATGGTGATTACATTTATATCCTAATTACGGTTGGAAAAGAAAAATCTCATACCAATATTTCAATTTTTAAATATTACAACTGAAAGTTATATGGCAATTCATGTCAATTTGAGAATTTCTCATGACATATATTTTAAAAGATTCACATGGCATATTTTCAATAATTTTCTTTTTTTGTATGAGTTCTCTTTTTCCGTTTTCACATTGTTAATGTAATTGCGCTTATTTTAATTTTTTTTTTCTTTTCTCACATGAAGAAGAAAACAAAAGAACAGACAGCTACATCCTAACCAGTTTAGGAACTGAAGTTTCCGTACTATCATTGGCAAAGATATCACCAGGACCAAAAGGATAAACATAATGCCAAATAATAAAATGCGAGTCCAGAAAGTCAGCATCCACGTTAACTTATTTATAAATATGATGGACATCCACGACGTAAAAAGGTACGAATTCGAAAAATTACAGTACCATGAGAAGGATGTATCTAATTATTTTTTAGTAATTGCCCTTGTTTTATTAGACAAATAGCCAAAAAGTCGAAGAATAACAAATATATAGAGAGAGAGAGGTCTCCTCATTCATGCAATATATAAATTTTATTGAAACTCAAACTCCTAATATCAGATTTATCAAATACAAAAAGATAATTATTAATTAATGATTATATATAATAACCAAGTTTCAAAACAATGATTATATATATATATATATATATATATATAACTATTTAATTTATTGAAGAAACGTACGCTTAAAATCACTTAGCATAAAATTAATAGAGTTATAATTCTATTTGTTCATACGATTTGTCTATATTTTTTTATTATATATAAAAGAATAAAATAAGTTATTTTAGTTTAATATTAAAATTAATAGAGGGTTACTATTGTTTAGAAAAGTTTTCATCTACTAACAGATTAATTTTTCAAAAGCATATCAAAGTTGAACAGCTTAATGTCATTTAGTATAATTAAATTCTTATTTCTGAGAAAAAAAATGAAAAATGAATAAAACAATTTGTGATCAAACAATTTCAGAAAGAAAGTGGGTTAAATTTGGGCAGAATAAAATTGAAAAACTGGTGGGATTGGAGTAAAAAGGACCGGAAAACTTTGATCGGTGAAGAGAGTTCGCTTGGTTCGGATTCAAAGAAACAAGCACTTGATGCTTTTGATTCTTGGTGGGATGAATTAGATTAAGGTCTGTCTTGGTGCATAATAATTTTTATGGCTTTTATAATCATTCATCTTTAATTTTGTTTATGATTATGACCCTTGCTTTCTCTGCTTCATTCTATTAGGCTATACCAAAGGCAAAGAAGTTTCGAAATGCTGGAATTGACCCTGAACTCTGTGCAAAATATGATGTGATGTTCATGGAGACAGGAAGTAATGGGAAGTGTAGTTCAGCTCCTTGTATAGTTGCTAATGATGAATCGCCTAGTGATATTTTTATGCTATAGTGATAATTTTATGCTAAGGATGGTATTGATGAATCACCTAGTAGGAGTGAGAATTCGATAAATGAATCTGATGTTGTCGAGAGTTAATTTGGAGCAGATTGTCAATGTTAATAATGTCTCAGAAGCAATGATGAATGGTGGAAATTCATCGTTGGTGCGACGCAGGCCAGTGAATTCAGAGCAAGAAGCAATGCAGATTGAGGAGAAGAGGAAACAGAAAAGGAATGATGAGTCTGATGAACAATTTAATGCAAGTAAGAGAATCAAAATGAACAAGAAATTAGATGTTTTAGAGAAGTTAACTTGGCAAGTTAATAGATTAGTTAAAAGCAGCAGTGTGAGTAGAGCAGATTTAACAGGATGTAGCATTGGTGATGTAATGGCTGATCTACATTCAATCCCAGAGATTGTGTGAAAGGCAGTGAACTTCATCTATTTGCTACAAATGTTGATGATGGCAAGGGCAAAAAGAGAGATGTATATCTCTTTGGGAGAGTGTGATATCAAATTAAGTTGGTTAAGATATCAACATTCTAAGTTTAATGTTGATTTGCAGTTTAGCCTTAGGTTTCCATTAGCTAGATGAACTTCTATGAGTAGCATGAGATTAGACAATTAGAAATTCAAGCTTTTTCTTTTCAAGTTTGTTCTCTGGCTTAGCTTGATTGACAGTTATGGAATATATGAAAATGCCTGAAATCGAAACAGTAGCTAAATTACTTATAATTTATTAAATGAATTTTGTTTTAGATGAAAGAAATTAGCGCTTGTTTATAGATGTACGATCCCTACCTTAAATTGGATTTGATTTTCTTGTTAGAGCAGATTTCTATCGTAAATAAAAATCTTACTTAAAAAAAAAATTATTCGTGAGCTCGATATCCAAAATAGGACTTTTATTTTTTTTAGGTAACTGAATAATTATATTTTAATACCAACTCCAAAAATTACTAATATTTATACCGAAATATGAATTCGGATTCAAAATATTATCCAAATAGCCAAATGATGGTATTGCTCTCCGGTCCATATTAACTACCTAACGTTGTTTATTTATTGAATTCTAATGAAAAATAATTAAAGAGTACGAAAACTAAGCTTGAATTCTAACTGTCATGAGAAAAGCAAGCTTCAATCAAGCTAATATGAACATATCATCAGAAAAATGATAAAGTAAAAAATAGTTTTTTTCTTTTCTTATGACTTAAATTGATTCCAATTAATAAATTCAAATTCGAGCTTTTTATGAAAAATAAAAAAAAAATCAATGCCATCACGTCTAATAGGGATGATCACCAGAGCGGGAATTCCCCGGTCCCGGCGGGGACCCGCCCCGTTTGGGGTTGGGAATCCCCGAATTTCCCCCCCGCGAGGACGGAGACGGGAGAGAAAAAATTTCCATCCTAGAATCGAGGATGGGGATGGGAAACGGGGTATCCGCCCCGCGGAGATCTCCGTCCCGAAAAAATATATATTTTTAATTTTAAAATATAATATTTTATAAATAATTAAAATTAAAATATAACTTAATTTTATAATTATTAAGTTTTAAATTATATTTAATTTTAAATTTTATGAATGGTTTAAATTTATATTAATTTTAAATTTTTTGTTTATTAAATATTATATTTTAATTTTAATTATTTATTAAATATTATATTTTAAAATAAAAAAAAAGAATTCGGGGGACGGGGGGGATTTTCTCCCCGTTCTGGGGGCGGGGACGGAAAATCCTCGAAATGCATGGGGCGGGGAGTGGGGACTCCTTCCCCGCCCCACCCCGTGAGCATCCCTAACGTCTAAGACTACATTTATTATAAGTTAATAGAAATTATATACTCTCGCCAATTAAAAAAATAAGAGTTTTAACTTTATTTTTTATTTTATTTTATTTCAAAATATTATTTATTTTTATTTTATAATTAATTTGTGAATTATCTATAAAAGCTACAATATCATATTTAATTTTTCTAATAATCAAAAATTTTTTACATTAATCACCAACTTTGCTTTTAATCCTTTACATTTTCCAAATAGAACTTAAAATAATGTAATTTAGTATTCTAACTTTATATCTCTTTATTAATATAATTTACTTAGGATGAAATTGATTTGTGACAATTTATATTTTCAAGATTATATTAATATTAGTAAATTATTTGAGAAATTAAGTCTCATGATAATAAAATTTAAATTTATTTTTCTAAACTATATAAAAGTAAAAAAAATATTATGTGAAAATAAAAAGAAATAGACCTAATATCTTTTTAAAAAATTCAAAAATAAAATAAAAGTATTATTTAATAAGTGAGTTTAATCATCCCTTAGTTAACTGGTCCACATAAATGGTCAAATAACTCTCTGTGCCGCGAAATCGAAAAAACAAAAAATCACTAAACTCTCAAAAACACAATTGCCCACCTTCATCTCCTTCCTCTTGCCATTAAAATCTTATAAACAAATAACCCAATCCATTCTCGCTGTTTTTTCAATTAATTTTTCTGTTGATTTCGTTCATTTGCCTCTTAATTGTAATCTCCAAAGTTAGATTTGCTGTTTCACTCCATTCCCTACACTGTTTAAATTCATATTCTACCTCTTTTTACCCGCAATAAAACCCTAATTTTGCTGCTCAATCACTAGAGTTTATCTACTACCAGGAATATACCTCAATTTCAAATTGGTTGTATTGGTACGAGGAACAATGATTTCCTGTAAATGGGTTTTATATATTTAGGGTTTTTATGCTTTAGATTCATCCAATGGGCGCCTTGACTAGCTATAGCAAGCGGGATCCGGTTTCCAATTCTCCAGATTTTCACATTTCAAAAAAACCCAGATTTTCGTTCTTTCATCGAACTCCTAATCAAATCCTAGGATCCTCCGACAACTCGCCATCTGCAAACTCCCGGTACCCTGAAACGAACCCGAAGGAAACCCTAGGATTGTCTAACAGTACGGTCTCTAGAATCTCTCGGTACCCGGAGACAACCTCGAAATTTCGCCGGGAAGTTCACGCACCTTGCAGAATAAACAAATTTGGGTTATCCAGGCCAAAAGATATTGATTACAGTGGAAAAAAGAAGTCGTCTTCTTATGACATGGGGAGTTTATTATCTAAGCAGCTGGATGTCGCGAAGAGATCTGCATTCAATGCATTTAGGTTTTTTCCGAAACATAGGCAAGCGATTGACGTTGATAACGAGCTTGAGAAGTCGAAAAAGGAGGTGGCATCTGAAGATTCCAGTATTGAGGAAATTGAGGCTATTGAAGAAGATGGAAGAGAAGGAAGGTCCATGGTTTTTGACCGGAGTTCACGTGATGGAGTTGTGGGTAATAAGGATGATAGTGATGTTAAAATTGTGGAGGAGAGATCCGTTGTTACCATGGATTGGAATATGGGGGTCAAGAGTGCGGGGAAAAAGTTGGATTCTTTAGTATTGGATGGTCAAGTGGATGTATCAAATGTTGAAGTGTACAGAAAGTTATTGGAGACTGCCGAGAGGAGGAATGGGAAAATCCAAGTATTGGATTCTGAGATTGAGTTGAACAAGAAGAAGCTAAGTTTTTATCAGTCGACACGGCCTGTGAAGAAACCAGTTGTGCAGGTAAGTCTTCTTCTTATTATTGTTCGATGCACTAACTTTAGGTACTTGAAGACTGTCTATGAATCAGTTGTCTCAGCGTTCTGGTTTCTCTGCGGGAAGAATCGTTGTTGAGAAAGTAGTGTGGATTTTTAATGAAATTTTGAATTGTACTGATTGTTGTCCTACAAAGCTAGGAAAATACGTTATCTTGTTTCAATAACAGGTCAAAACTAAAAAGGGTGTTGATTGTCTAACAGGAGATACCTGCTGAACCCTTTATTCCTTTAACAAAGGAGGAACAGTCTGAGGTGAATCGTGCTCTTTCCCCCAACTGCAGGTATGGCTTAGTAAAGACTATATATCTGACATTGCAATAGGTACCGTTATTTTATTGGTATGGCATCATTCAGGTTTATTTTATCTTCAGGAGGAAGGTCCTGGTCACTCACAAGAGTTCAAATATTGAAATCACTGGAGAAAGTTTGGGGTGCCTTGCCCCTAGAGCTTGGTTGAATGATGAGGTGACATTTTGTGTTATACCTGTACCCTTTTTTTATATTATAGAGCTTTATATATTTATTTATCTATATATACACTGTGCTGTTTGAATACAGATGCAATGCACATTGATGAGCTGATAAAATTCTTTGTTGACATGTTTGCACCGTGTTTTGTAGGTCATAAATCTATACCTTGAGCTGCTTAAAGAAAGAGAAAAAAGGGAACCACAGAAGTTTTTGAAATGCCATTTCTTTAACACTTTCTTCTACAAAAGGGTTGGTCTGTTTGTTTGCTTTCCTTAATCTTTTTATAAATGAGACTTAGACTTAAGCTGACCTCATTGATTGTCATTTCCTGTAATATTTAAAACGAATCTCCGAGGAACTATGGGTCATCTGAAATTTTCAATTCTCAAGAGTTGTAGGTGTTTGAAATGTCTTCAGAGTTCTTCCGCTTTAATTTGTTCGTGTTTATATTGTTTGTAGTTATATTATTTCAAACAAATTAGTTCACTAGTCAATAATACTCCATTTATAAAACAAATTTATAAGTTCATAGTTTCCTGTTGACACAGTCTTGGACAGATGTAAGCTCCTGCTCTACAAAGCTCATAATAGTTTTCAGATATTATTGTACAACTTAATTGAGGTTATTGATTAACACACACACACACACACATATTCATTTCATATTTTTCTCTTAGTATACAACTTCACTCATTTGTTGGCTATGTTTTCCTCTGTTAAAATGTGATTGGATTACATGTTGATATTCATTTTTTTCATTTGGTTTTGACCTGAATTGTGTTTAATATCCAGTTAACAAGTGGGGAGGTGAAGAAATACGACTATAAAGCTGTCAGAAGATGGACTACAGAAAGGAAGTTGGGATATTTCCTGATTGATTGTGATAAAGTAAAATCGCATGCATTTTTTTTTTCCATTCTATTTGTATAATTTTAGTTTGTTGATGTTGCACTCATCCAGGGTTCAATCTGTCTGTTTTGCTCAGATATTTGTCCCTGTTCACAGAGAGATACATTGGTGTTTGGCAATTATAAATAAAAAGGATCAAAAGTTCCAATATCTTGATTCTCTGAAAGGGAGGGATGGCCAGGTGCTGGAAAATCTGGTATGCTTCACTCATTTGTCTTCTAACTGACAGTGGAAATCTTTTTATATTGGATTGATGACGTGACTTCATTACAAGTCATATATGGTTAGTCATAACCATTTGTACCTTCTAAATGATTTGCCTGGCATTTTAACTTAGCGAGTCACCGGAGGATGTTAATATTGTCAAGTCTGCCTGTAATATATATCCAGCTGCTGTGTAGCTCAATCCAATTAAACCTAGAAAGAAATTTTAGGAAGGAATGGGGGTTGCCGGTAAAGATATGGGTTAAATTGATGTCCCCATGGAAACCAGAAAAAGAAGACTTTTTATGGGCCATGTCTTTCCGTTTCATGTTATTATATGTTATTGTTATTGTAATTTAAGTGTCGTTAATCTTTTGAAAGCCACTGTTCTGCTGTCATAATTTGCGATCTGTTGTCTTTGCCTATTCATGGGAAAGTTTTTTGTCAGATTTATCATCTCCCTTGAATGATTGATGAGTTTGTCAATCAGGGATTAATAAGAGATATAATATGGCAAGTTCTTATAGAGGATCAATGGGGGTAGTCATAGTCACAACTCACAAGTGTTCAAGTTGTAATAATGAAGCTTCCAAGTTGTGGATTTCTCAAAAATTGGAGACTAGGTCGAACTTAGTTTACATTGCGCATTGAGTCTTTGAGAATGTGTTTGATTTGCATCATTATTTATGAGGAGCTCAGAGTGAATGGTAGGGAGTTTACCCAATAATTTAAGGGAGTTTACCCAATAATTTTTCATCTTTCACACAATCTATTTCTAAGGAAAAGGGAAATTTGAAAGGAGAACTAAGGTTGAAAATAGCTCAAAGAGTAGTTCCACTTAATTGCTTCTTCAAAACTCTGCTAATGTTGATAATTGATTTGTGTCAGGCTAAATATTATGCTGAAGAAGTGAAGGACAAGAGTAAAAAAGACATTGACGTAAGTAACTGGGAGCGTGAGATTCTTGAAGACCTTCCAGAACAACAAAATGGGTATGCAATCTTTCAAATTCCTGCTAGAAGTGAGAAACTTTGGTTTTTGTACAAGTTTGAGAGGATTTGGTTGCCTGAAGAATATCTTCTACAATTAAAAAAGAATGTAAAAAATATCTGCATGAAATGTTCATTAAGAGTTTCATATTGTTTCTCTTGGGAAGAAAACTAGTTGCGTGCTAATTAACACCGCACATATACAAAATACCTGCAAGAAAAATGGTCAATTAAAAAAGTTGCTGTAACATCAATTGACATATTTTCTCAATCATTTGTTAAATAGAGCATACAGAATACTAGTAGACCCTCATGAAGTTGAACATACTTAACACTTGGTGCTTTGAAGTCCCTCAACTTATATTCCTCAATTAGTCAAGCTTTTACTTTTGTGTTATGGAAACAAGCTAGTGTGAAGTTCATATCTGTGTTTGAAGATTGCTACACTTGTGAAACTTCAATAGATATTTCTAGGTGATTCATTTCCGCTTTGACACAATTCTGATTCAACTTTGTATTCTATTTCTAGGTATGACTGCGGTGTTTTCATGATCAAATATGCAGATTTTTACAGCAGAGATATTGGGCTTTGTTTCGGCCAGGTAAGAAATGTACAGAGGCTGCTCATAGTACTTAGGTGAAAGGCTGCTCAAAACAATTAGGCTGGATCTTTTCTTTTTTTATTTTGAAAGGCTTGAACTGTAATTAATTGAGCCTACCAAGGTGGAATTGAAAAGTCTCATATCCATTGTACCCAATCATATATATAGGTAGAGAGCACCTCCTGCTTGTGGCAAATTGCTGTTAATAACTCAATTAATCAACTGAACATTCAACTCCTCTTTATGCATTTGATAGACACCATACTTCATACAATGTTAAGATTTCATGTCAACTTGTAATGGATTGCCCACCTTTATTGTAATGATTGTATGTTCTGTTCAAGTTGCTGAAAGTAATTTTGCACACGAAACTTGTTCTTTATGATTTTGGAGCAATCAGTATCGTGCATTTATTTACTTGAAGCAGCATGTGATTATGCTATTTCGGTTTCAAAAGAATGATTCTTTTTTGTTCTATTTCTAGGAGCACATGCCCTATTTCCGGATGAGGACAGCCAAGGAGATTCTGCGATTGAGAGCTGACTGATTGGAAAAATTGAATGTGCTACTGAAATAATGTGCAGCAGTGTGAGTTTTGTTTTTATAGTTCTGCAAATAGCAGATCTGCCATATTGGATTGGACAAGTACCGAATACTTGTGCTTACCTTGTGAAGAGAGTATCATTCGAATGTTTACGGTAACAAAGCAGTTTTGACATATATTGTTGGATTAATTGATGGAAAGATTATTCAAGTGATTGATCACTGATGCAGCAAAGACAGGACTTGTGCTGGTATATATTGCTCCTGGTTTGATGCAAGTTGGCTTCTGTAAAGTTCCTTTCTTTAGGTAGGATTGATTACCCAAGCATTTGGATTTTGGCGCCTCATATGTGTTATTTCTTAGGTTGTCTTCCTCGGTCCTTTCTGCCTAATTATGTTGGTTTTCCAGAATGTAATGATCAAATGTGAAGCTTTTTGGTAAATAAGAAATATATGTTTGGCTTGTCTTAAGCACGAACTGATAGTATGGCAAAGCTCTTTGGATGCTAAGTCTCATCAGGAGTTTATTGGGCATTTGTTTGCAAGGCTGCTGTTCAAATATGTTGATAAAAATATTTCTAGAGCAACAATGATGCTTATAGCTTTGTTGGATTAACAATTACCAAATAATTTGGGTCCAATGAAATAGAGAAACGTTAGGCAAGTTTCCAGTCGATGCACACACCCATAAAATGGTGCAAAAATTAATTTAAAGTATATGTTTCTCACAAACATGCAGCGGAGGAAAATTTTGAACTGCACAAAAACAATGCTATATTGTAAAAGTATATCAATTTCTTTTTTCTTTCCATCACATAAAACTGTTCCCCCAGTTAACTTCAACAAAGCCCTCAGGCCATACACCCTAAATCAGCAAAGTAACAAATTGAACGCACGGAATATTTCAGTAAAAGTCCCATCATTTTATGGATTTGAAATCCTTTACAATTCCCAGAGATTGCTTGATCGCAATCCACAGCTTTAGCTCCTGATAGAGTTAGGATGCTGCGCAACAGATCCTCTAAGACTGCAAGCAAAAGAAAACCGAGTAAGTGAAAATATATACAGGTTTGAGTATAACTGGAACTATATCCCTGTGATTTGAGTCGATTACAACAAATTAATAAAACCATTCAACAATGACAATCATGTTGCAACTCGATTACATGAGCGAACGAATTACAGGCAGGATAAGATCTCATCACTGAAACGGACAACAATGAGCTGCATTAGCGAGGAACTCTCTTCCGACTAAGTATTTCTTGCTCTTTTAGTCGATGTTGAAACCTTGCTAGGCGGGCTTGAAGACTAACCAGACCTGCTGCCTTGCGTGAAAGGACAAAGCTCAACTGGGTCACATAGTTGTCAATGAGACTACCTGGTTGGTCAACTTCTGCCAACAATTTCATTTCCTGGTACCCAAAACTATAAATGATCAGCGCGTGTCTTGTTCCAAAAATTCTAATTCCAAATGTTCTAACGATAAAAGTTTAAGTACTAATTATCACATCTCCAAAGCAAGGCTCCTTCACGGCCAGAATAATAGAGTAAATACATATCTTGAATTAATTAATCAACAATAGAGTAAATACATATATTGAATTAATTAATCACAAATAGGTAGATCTTCACTCACCTCACGAACAATCTCCATTGTATCCTCTATTTCTTTCCTATGAGCAGCAATTAGGGCGTCTTCTTCCTAAAACAACCAAATAAAAAAGATAAATAGAAGAGCACAAATAGACTTGAACCAGTACAAATAAACAGTGTACATTACCAACCTCAAGTATTGCATTGATGTTCCCATCCGAAGGAGGATCAGGTTCATACTGTCTGGCCCCAGTATTACTTGTGGCATAATTCCCAGTATTCTGCTGCCTAGAGTTTGTGGAGGAAATATCAGATCCGCTGCTATCTTTTTTCAACCAGTTGCCCAATTTTTCTGATTTTTCCTCTCTCAACCCTTTTCTACGGGGTGGTGAAACCTTCTGCACCTTCTCTTCTTTATCAACTGAATTTTGAGAATACAATAAAAATACTTTTTGACTAGCAGAACCAGCATAAGAATTATTAGTTTCCAACTTCTCCCTCTCCGTTGAGCCAGAGGATCCACTTTCTTCTCGTCCATTGAAGGGGTAACTTGAAGTCAAACTAGGGGCCTGTTTCTCATAATCACCAGTAGGATTGTCGGAAAAACTTTCTTTTTCTACAGCCCTTCTGCCAGTATCTACTGCTTTAGCCTCTTGTTGCTCATAAACATCATCAACATAAGAAGAAATAGGCACAGATGATGCTAATGACACATCCTTAGTAGTTGGAGGTAATGAATTTACAGTCTGCTCCTTTCTTGGATTTCCACTTTTGGAAAGACTTTTAACCCTATAAATTTGAATAAGAAGCATGTTTCAATTGACAAGTGTACAAAAAGAAAAAGAATGCATTAGAAATGATACACTAAGCTGAAATACCTATCAGCATATCTTAAAGTATTGAGTGTATGTTCACATGACCCTGCATTTGGCGAAATACAAGAGATCATAACTGTCTTAGAGTTGCCAACAAAGGAGTCACGGAGCACTTCAGTGAGTTTGCTCCCCCGGAATGGTATATGAATCTGATCATTGTCCAAAGCACGAATACATTCCTTAAGGGCCAGAAGGCTCTTATTAATTTCAGCACCTTCAATCCTGAGAAACCAATAAATGGCATCATGAATTGCAAAACCACAAATTTCTATAACAAGCAACTGAATAATTAGAAAGTACAGGCATACGAGAGCCAATCCATATGTGCTCTAGCTAAGTTTTTGTATGCACCAACAAAGAATAGATTTCTCCAACTCTAAAGAGAAGAAAATTAATAAAAAAATGAAAAAAAAAAAGTTATGCATTGGACTAAATAGTGATAATTACACAAAAACTAGAACAAATGTTTACCATCAACACTAATATTGTATATATATAACCAACACTAATAAAAATGGCACTGCAGCTAGGGATAAAACCTAAGAACTTGCATGTCAAACAACAAAAATTTGCCCTACTGACCATCTAGGAAGATATCAATACACACTCAAGAGGTGATTGTAACTATAAAGCAACACCAAGGAGACAACATGGCACCAAGACAAGATAAGAAATGAATACATCCAACAAAGATGCACGTAACACACAATGGGGACAAAATAAGAGGACATTTAAGATGGTTTTCACACATTCTGCATAGATCCCTAAGTGCCCTGATTCGGAAATGCGATAATTTACTTGTAGAAGGTAGGAAGAAAGGGTAGACGTAAGCCTAAAATCATGAGGAGAGAAATCAGGGCTAAAAATCTACAATTACTAGAGAATGAGGCAAATCTAAGGGATTCAAGGACAATAGTCATATAGCCAACCTCATTTGTGTTGTATTGAAAGAGAATTTTCATATGGTCAATGACACCATTGTTACCAAGTTTACATGCCATGTCTATTTAATTTAGCTTCTCCAGATAAATGTAGCGATGGTAAAGTGTGGTCACAAAATCTTCTAGCAAAACAATTTAATCAAGTTTAAAAGTAAGAAACATATTGCATTTACACACTAGTCATGCTAAAAAAAGATCCCAATTTGTCAATGAACCACCAGAATCAATCTGGTCAAGATAATCTTACAGAAAGATCAAACAATACAAGGAAAACCTAGTAGTGGAAGAATACAAAATATCATGGAACACTTCGCAGCTACCAAAACCAAAATAGCAGATACCTTGTTTGTCGGTCATTATCAGTGGTGTCTGCGCCTCGCTCGCTACCAGCAAGATCGATAAAAGATATTTTCCCAACCAACTTTCCACTTTTAGATTCATTCACATCATTATTCCTCCGGGAGTCTTTTACCTCAACATGCTTCTTAACAGCAAGCTGTAATATGGCATGTGATCTAGAAGATTCCTCATTAGCACCAGTAGATCCTGTGCTTCTTGCTGCATTTCCCCTCTCAATATATTCCTTGACAATCTGTACATCAGAAACTTCAAATTCTTGCAATCCAACAATGCAAACCTGCTGCCGCCCATCTTCCCTCATGCAAAGCTTCCTATTTGAGAACAATAAAGTCATTCAGCAACCTATGTCAGTTCATATGATCAGTCACTAAGCAGTCATGAATATGGTCACAGATACGATATATGCATGATTTCATAAGCAGATATTTTTAATCCTTAAACCTTCACAAATAGTCACAAAGGTCATATGAACAATATTAATAGATTGTCTAAATCTATTACCCCAATTGGTAAATAAGGAAAATAGAGCGCCTAAATCTATTAGACAAATTATTAAATAATGAAAATAAAATACCCAGCCATAAGAGAATGAAAAATAGCAGAATTTTTCTAAACCTATTAGCCCAATTAGTAATACATTAAAGATGAATAAATTATTCAAATGAAAGATGAATAGCATAAATGAGAAACACTTACTTTCTATCACTGAGAAGATCAAAGAGTTTTCCACCATATATCTCGAAATAGCTAAGCCACAATTTGAACTTCTGATTACGATAAACTGGCTGATGCAAGAATCTAACAAGGTCTTCAGCAGCTCTTAGAGGCAATGGTTGCATGGTGAATGTCTTACCACTACCTGGAATACAAGTATCTCATCTTAGACATCCCAAAAACAGTTCAAGACCATGCTTAAGTTCAGATAACAAAGAAACTAAAATAAGAAAATGGCGCACGTAACAAACAAAATAAATAAATGAATATCTAATGCCACCTTTTTTTGTTCCCAACAGAAAAAGAGAACAGTTAACAAGTTAAGCATAAGTGCCATCAATTGTTAACTATGCTTCCAACTACTGCTGGTTTTGCACATGACATCAACTTCCAGTACTTGTGTGTAAATATGAAGCCCCACTATTAAATCTCTTCAATTCTAATCACTATACAAACTTATGTAACGTATCAAATATAAACACAGGAAGTAAGAACCACGACGTGTACCTGTCTGACCATATGCAAAACATGTAGCTTTTGTTCGCTGGAAAATGGTTGGAATAATTGGCTCGACAGTGACACGGTAAACCTGTTCAAGTAGTCAACAACCAGGTATAAGTTACTTGAATTAATCAACAGAATAAAACCATATTGAGAGCTGAAATCAAGTATAAACTAAGATATTGCTGCTTACTCCTTTAATAAAACAGGTTCAGATAAACAGAAATTGAAGAGAAACAACACTATGAAGAGGCATTTCAAACCAATGTTATTAAAACCGGACTGAATAAAGAACCGGTAAAGCTTATGGTTCGTGGTTCGACCGGTTCAACCAATTTTTTTCTATTTTTAAATTATTATAATTTTTTAAATATTATTGTATAAAAATTAAAAAAATATTCATCAAATATTAAATATATATCACAAATATTCTAATAATAAATTACAAAATATAATTTTAATTTTATTATTACAGATGATTAATTATGAATTTTTTAATATCATATGTTACAAATATAAAAATACATTCATATCATGAAAATAATTTCATTTTTAGATGAAGTATTAATGAGATAAACACAAAAAATATTAACATTACATATATGAGTATAATTATATTTAATTACAATAAATTCAAATAGATAATAAGTATATTAAATTATTAAGTGACATATTTAAAATTTAAAATACTAATTTTTTCAAATAAATAAATAATAAAAATTTAATACATATATATATATACAATGAATCAAAAATATAATAAGTATATTAAATTATTAGGTGATATACTTAAAATTTAAAATACTAATTTTTTCAAATAAATAAATAAATATATATGTGGGTGGGTGGGTGAAAATATACAAAAAAAATGATTTTTTACACTTTTTAGTAAAAAATTCGATTTTTTTCGGTTCAATTCGGTTTTTTGTCAATTCAATTTACAATAGTTGAACCAACCGGCTGGCCTACCAGTTCATGGTTAAACCGGTTCAACCGGCTGGGCCGATCTGATTTTAATAACTATGTTTCAAACACTTTCATGGTCATTATAAGCCCTAAGTTGTTCTAACATCAACCTTTATCTCTTTCTCAATACAATAGATATTACCTCATCATTTGAGACATGCTGATCCAGAACAGCATCAAAACAAAATTCATGCTTCTCAACATATGCAGTCAAGTCCACCTTTTCCACATCAACATAAAAAGTTAGTCCTTCCGAAGGAAAAGACACAACAGATTGCCACGATATCAATCAAAATTTCATCACTGCTTCCAAAAGATCAGTGTCAAAATTTCTGTGACAGTGTGGAACATACCTTTAGCTTGGGTTCATGGACAGTTAAAGCATTCTCAGACACAGTTACAATATCATCCTCCTTACGAGCCATCTCCTTCTTGTTAAGTGGTCTTTTACGTACCTGAGTTCGCAAATGCATGAAAGCTTTTCAGAAAGGTTGTCTCAACATGTTAATGAATCTAGAAATAAATATCATACTGAAAAAGAAGAAGAAGAAGAAGAAGAAGACAGGTAAACAGCTGTATACACATCACTATCTCATTTTAAATCGTGCCATCATGAATAAGAATGACATAATCATGAAAACATAATGCGTAATTTAATTCTGAATCTTCAGCAGACTTGGTGTTTTTTCTATGCCAAGAGAAAATCCCATAGAGAACAAAATATCATTTACAGCATTTCTTAATCACTAAAAACAGCAAAAGGACATGTAACAGAATGAATATACTATTTGAGAATTGAACTTGGCACCTCTAGTAGTAAAAAAACCAACGAAAGCAAATTACAGCAATAACCCACAGGTTTATACAGTTCTTCCCCAATAAAACATATAACATTCCTACTTAAATACAAAGCATTCACAAGCAAAAGCCACATCAGCATATGAGAGAAGGGAGGGAGGCGGGAGTGGAGGGTGGGGAATACGTTACATGTATAAGCACCGACTTACCACAACTCTAATTTTAGCCACATTAGTTTCTTTAGCAGTGTTCTCTTTCTCATTGGTAGTGAATGGAATAGATGGATCTGGATCATTTGGCTCTCTTTGCTGTCTAGCGATGTTCTCATTGAAGTCATCGTCAAATCCTTTTGAACCGCCAGGCATGAATGGTGATGGCTCAAAAGGTTCTGAAATGACGTGCTGCAGAATGAAAAGCAACAATTAACAAACATCAGAAAAAGAAATAATCAAAGCCGCACAATATCTCTAGAGAAAGGAATAAAAGAAATTTCCCGTACTTTCTTGTGAAGTTGATTGCCACTAGACATCTAGAGGGCATCCATATGTTATTCAGTTAATACAAAAAAAGGCAGCATAAAGAAGAAACAAGATCGCATTATAACACATTTGATTTCCTTAGACTTATTGTGGCCTGTTTTAAATTTGCAATAATATAAACAACAATTCCCCATTTCACATAAGTATTTGACTGAACTAATGAAATATTTTGCCACAGGGAAACAGAAATTGAAAGATGAGAATGATAGAAACGATATGTAGCACTAAACGGGGACAAATCAGTTCTAACCAATTGCCACTTTACCTTCCTAACAAGCAAAAATTCCAACAACAGCCAAAATTGCCCCTTCTAAAACTTTTTCTCCAGCATACCACTGGATTTATGGCATTGGATGGCCCCTAACTAAGATGGGAAAACAAATGCAAAAGCAAAAGGTGCCTACAATAGTAGATAAGTGTCCTTTAAGAACAATATATATATCTTTTTTACAAGAACAACGATGTCCTTTAATATATTGTATTCATTAAAAAAATGAGAAGAGTAATTGCACCTCCAAGCAAGACAAACTGCACTGTAAAAAACCATACCTCAGATAGAAGCTCTGTATCATCCATAGCATTAAGATCCAGAAGGCCAGCTCCAAAATCACCTCTGAACTCTGGGGAATAAAACCCATCTGATGCTGCAATGCCAGCTGAAGTTTGGGCAGTAGGTGTGTAAGGCTCAGAACCTGACTCTCCATTGAAATTCAGGTTTCTCATTAGCTTGAAAAGCCTCTGCTTTTCTTCGGCGGATTGTGCTCCATATCCCTTTGCAAAAGATATAAACAATATTTACTTTTGAATTCAGAAAACCATAAGCATAAACATGAAAGAAACCAAGTTTGACAGTATGAACACCATTGCCTGTACCTTAAAAGTAAGAAACAAATGCATGATCTCAGACCACCATACACAAACAAAATTATCAAAAAGAAAGACCCTCGTTTTCAGACCACAAGGTATAATCTAATTAACTACGCTAGCAATCACATTTTTTTTCAAAAAGAAATAACCATGCTAAAAGTTAATTTTGCAGATAACTGCAATCCTGGATACGTGTCCATAAAAAATAAAGGATCATTTATTTGCTTTAGGAGCTTAAAAACAATGATATATCAAAAATTTTAGTCCAAAAAGTAATATATTTTAATAAAGGAAAAACCATAGGAGCTCCTAAGGCTTATCCAAACTCCTATCTAAAACAAAACCCGCAACCTAATACAACTTCCAGTATCGTAAATCAAACTATAATAAACAGTAACTTAAGAAAATGGTAACAGAAAATGCTCGGCGATGGAGTGCAGCATTACCTGCATTAAGAGATTGGGCAGCAAGCGATGATCAATGCCGGTAGAAGCCAGGGGAGAGGCTAGATGCTGCAAGCCGGCAGACTGGAGCCATCTTGCCATGACCGCATCGCCAGCATCACCACCAGGACCTGCATTATGCAAGGGCCCACCGCCGGCATGATCATATAGAGCTGTCGCCGCAGCAGCATTGCTTTGCTGCATCTGGCCGCTCATGTGGCGCTGCGATCGCTTTTGCGGAGCCAATTTTCAAGATCTATTTACCACAGCTTCACGTAAAAAAAGACAAAATTGAAGTAGAAACTCATAAATCCATAAAATGAAAATGGACAATAGTTTAGATAAGGTAAAACTCACAAGGAGGAGAAAATCCGAATTCAAAGCAGAACATTAAAGTGATTCCTCTAAACCGCCACCCCAGTCCACGAAAATTCTGCAATACAACCGAATCCGATCTTAACTCAAACCCTAAAAATTCACTTCCAATAATCAACAACCACATTCCAGCACAAAAATTAGAAACTTACCAGATGAAAACGACGAGGAAAAACAGAGAGATTAAAGATCGGTTAAGATAAAAAAGAGACTCAAACTGAAAATTTGTGATCAGATCTGAAACTTGAGAAATAACACAAAAACCCTAAAAAAAAATTTAGGTTAACAATGAAGAAGCAAGGATTGGATTATAACGGTGTGTCTGGATATTTCTCTGCTCGCGACAAATCAGAAATGCAGATAGCAGAGGCTCCACGCTACAGAGAGAGAACGAGAGATGCAATATAGTTTTAAGGAGATATAATATAAGTAATGTATAATTATAAATAAATAATTACAATATAGTCTTTTATTTATTTATTTTTGGTATATTATAGTTTAATTTGAAATTTTAATTAAGCGGCTATTTTTATATTTATTATTATTTTAATATCATCTTCCTAAAAGTGGAGAGGCGGAATTTCAAATGGCAAAATTGCCTTCTGTGCAAATTATCTAGGTTTTATTTATACAAGCAGGATTCAATAAAAATAATATATACTAATTTTATATCAAGTGATATATAATTTTTTATTTGTATAATTAATAGTGAAAAATCAATAATTATTAAATAATACTTTGCATCCACGTCTGTTTTTACTTAGCATAAAATTATAATTAATTATTCTATGAAATGGAAGTAAATAATTTTAGTAGCAGTCGAATAAGATTTTTTTTTAAAAAAAAAAAGCTACTCTAAATTTAAAAATATAATTCATTTATCATTTTATTTTACATATTTGTTTAGCATTAACAAAAACTATACTTATAAATTTTGAATTCAATTAATTTAAAATAAAAAATAGTTTAATAAAGGAAAATACAATTATATTTAGGTAGTAAATGAAATAAAATATTATATAAAAGGAAATATATAACCTACTTTGTTTTATAATTGAGTTTTTTCAGAATTTATAAAATATTTTTTTATTCAAAAACTTATTGGAAATTGTTGAATTTAGGATGATGATAGAACAAACTAGCATTGGATTCTTTTATATATAATATATATATGTGTGGCTCTGAAAAAAATGTGACCTCGCAGCAAAGTAAAGACATAAATAGAAACCCAACAAATTCTAACTAAATCAATAAATTATATATTGGCCAAAAATTCAAAATAAATAAATAAATAAACCAGTAAATCGTATTTTTCTTAAAAAAATATGAAATTTTAGATTTAATATAGCTTTAGGCTTGTTTGAAAATAGAGAATAATAAATATTACAATCTCTAATTTTTAGCTCTACTATTTCATCCAAATTAGCTGTGAGATCAATTGAGTGTTTGTTAGAGACTATCTAATAAAATTACAAAAAAAAAAAAAAAGCTATCATTAATTATCAAATAAACAATTATAGATTTTCTACTCAATATATATTTTTTTAGTACTCATTCTATTTTTTTTATCCGTCACCTTTATTATTTTCACAAGAATTAAAAAATAATAAATAATTTAAATTTAATATTAAATTACGTGATTAAAATTAAATTATTAAATTTAATTGGTTATAATTTTATTAAAAAATTAAATTATATTCAAAATTAAAAGTAATAATTAAATAAAATTTAAATTTTACTTAAAAATTATTCTAAAAAATGATAAATAAATAAAAAAACTAAGCAAGGGCGATACACTCATGAGAAAATAATGATGATGACAACAATGTGGCAATAATAAAAATAAATAGGTATTTAATTTTCCAATGGAATCTTTTTATGGTAATATAAAATTCATACTAGACTTGTCTCTGACTTCGAGAATTAATTCATATTCATGAATATCCTTTTTCTTTTTCGAATATATTAATCAGCTCCATCATAAGCAAAAGACTAAAGACTATAAAATATAAACATAAAATTCCAATTGACGAATGATTTGAAAGATTAAAATCAAACTAATAAAACTCAGATAAACAGCATTAAGCCTTGTTCAACTGAAGAACTGATTAAAAATTATCCAAGTAATTGGAAGAACTCGTATGAACTTATCATATGAAATCTTAATATTTCCTCTCAATTCATGAGATTTATAAAATCGATGTTTATAGATCGTATTATACCGAAAATCAAACTTAATTTTTATACTTGATTTCATGTTAAAATGAAATATACCTCAATCCCTAAAACTAGTTTAAACAGAAAAATTATTATACTAACTCGTCAAGATATAATGTACATGTATACGCACCATCTAATTATATGAAAAATAAATTAAAATTTTTTTATAATAATTCCATATGCATATATATCTTTTAAAGTGTTTTACACATATTCATCGTAGCAATACTGAAAGCAAATTTGCATATAGCCAATAAATTTTTATTTTTTCACTAATTTAAGTTGACATATGGTATTTTAGGGTGTGTTGTTCTGGTCATGGTGGGGCATACGAAGGAAGAATGATGGCCGGTGGATCTCTAAAAACAATCCTTCCTTTTCAAAATGGTCTGACCTATCAAACCTTGGAGTACACTCCTTTTATTTATTTATTGAAAAAGCCTTGCTTTAACTTAAAGTCTGCGAAGTTGAGATCTAGTAATTAAGTATGCAAATTTGAATTAAAGTTTAATGATTTGTTTGACATAATTAGGCAAATTGCTAGCATGAAGACTTCCTTTCTAGTTGTGCATCCCATCCACCTCACTTTAGGTGATTGTGGGTATCACAAATGTACTCATTTATGTGTATTATGAGAGATTAATTGCCAACACCCTTTAATGACAATGATTATACCCCAAATATGAATACCACTTATAATTATTTATTAATTGCTTGTGTCAAGGACAATTCTGAACGCACATCATTGGATCAGGGTCCTGAACTAACACGCTGCAAACCAACGTTTCGAGCTTTTATCTATATGAAATTAATCAAGTTAAAATGCTTTTACACGAAAAAATCAAGTTAATTTGTCAACTATGCCTTATTTATACATTTATATATATAATTCCTGAAAATAAATGCCGAACAACTTATCCAATATTGGTATCAATCAATGGTAAGAACTATGCATCTTCTGGCATCATTCATTTCGTTCCTCTGTTGATAATTCTAGGATTAGCCAAGTGAATTCTAGCACGATAACAACAAAGCAACTAGTGGGAGCTCAAAATTCACAGCGTCATAGTGGCAGAAGGTTTCAAGACAATTCACAATATAAGTGCCTGTACCAAACAAGCAATTTACTATTTTACCATCTCAACGCCAAGATAAGTGGTTCAATGGCAAGTTCAAAAAGCAAGCACAACGGAAATCTAACATGCAAGAATTGATAAATCCAATTCCAATTATTTATGTTATGCACAAATGCAAAATGCAAAATCACATTGCCATTAGTAAGATACGAATTCACCAACGTAAGTTGTCCTAAAGAATAAGATAATGTTGTCAAATGCTAACAATGTAGGAAATTGATAAAACAGGCTCTTCATCACAGGAACAAAATAGTAGTTTCAATATCCAATCAAAACAATTACCAGCTTTGCCCCAATAAATATAAATTACAAGTGAAACAAGATATGATAACCCAGAGAAACAGGAAACCATGTTTTTACTTTTTAGTCAATCAACAAGAAATGAACCAAAGTAAAACAGTGCAAGGATAACACATAAAACTAGAACTACAGCTTGAACTTCTACTTTGAAGCCAGCAATCGTTCCCTTCTTAACACTTAATCTCCTTCAAACCATATGCGAAGTACAAAAATGTTGGGTCAGTGGCACCTTCCTTATAGTAAGCAAACACCAAAGATCCATCATCATGCATGCTCTCCCCCACAAAACTGCATGAAATTATGCCAAGTATTTAAATATAACTTCTAAACCACATGAACTAAAAGAAAAAGAAACCAAGACAAATGGAGAAAAAGAATCACAGGTATATTAATTAAGGTACATACAATTGGAGGTCACTGAGCTTCCCAAGCAGAAATTTGGTTGCTCCCTCAATGTTTTTCTTGAATTTTTCCTGCTTCTCTTCATCCAACTTAGGTGTCAACAACTTGATGTACCTCTTCATAAATGTGACAAACTGTTTCTTGTCGAAAGCAGGTTGCTCCTACAAGCATTATACATACAATAACGGATATCATCAAACTTCCAACTTGTATTTTTTTCCTTCCTTCAAAGAATTAGGGCAGTAGTCTCACCTGGAGCCTGAAAGTGTCAACAATGTCAACCACTTTAACAGCTTGATCGTCAACACCCTCATCCTCTCCACCACCTTCAGCAGAAGGATTTGCACCGATGTCTACATCAATAGCTCCTTGAACAACCCACTAGCGAATCAAAATGCGTTAACTATGTAGAATAAGAAAGCAATTGCAAGATCATCTAAGTTCATTAGATAATCATGATAGTAACATTGAAGTTATTACAAAAATCTACCTTTCCGTCAACTTCCCACAACATGCCATTCTCAATTTCCTTGTATGGGAAGGAGTCCGAGAGAAGCTCATCACCTGAAGTTCAGGAGCCACATACAAAGAGTCAACATCCAAGAAGATATATCCTCTTATAAATACAGAGATCTTTCAAGCATGTTCAGTAGACTATTACCCAAGGGACCACACAATACTGTAATGATTGGATGGGCTTGGTAAGTCTATTATTGGTTTAATAATTTAACATAAGACTGTCTTTAGCTTGACGTAAGCTAAGTCCTTCGTCAACCTATGTTATTTTATCAGCTCTATCAAAGTCAAACCTAAACCAACAGATGAATACCTATATTACCATTTAAATCGCGTATGCAAAATGCAACCCAGGAACAATGAAGATTTGAAACAAGTAAAAGAATTCAACAAGGTCATAAGAAATCAGTAGAAGGGAAAAATATCCTATCATAGATGAAAATTCGCGCTGTCTTACACTCTCTTCGTAAATAATTCAATGAGAAACCAGTAAAACACGTTAATCATACAAACAAAAACAAAGCTATAAAATCATTTAATCACGCAAACAAGTGGAAAAGCTTCAGATCTCCATAACAGAAGCGCAATACAAGTATTGGATCCAAAAACTAAAGCAAATAAACTCCCGATTGAGAATGGATAAGATCGAATCAAGATCTAGTCAAACAAGTTCATAAAAGCTAAGAAAGATCAGTATCAAGATGCAAAATCGAATTAAATTGAAACGAAAAAAGCAAATTACCGGTAAGTAAATCCTGATAGACCAACATGATTGCGGAGTTTCTCTCGGATCAGACCACACAAGGAGAAGCAGCAGGAAGTATGCGAGAGAGCAATAGGCTCAACACTAGTGAGACAGACTTGATTTATGGGCGAGGGTTTGCTGGAGACCGGTTAGTTTCACATGCTTAATTACGAAAAGGGGCTTCGTGTTACTGAATAATACCCAATAACTCCTTAGCGGAGAAAAGGAGGAAACTAGGAATATGCTTCTGGGCTTTGGCTGGTGGAGAATTTTTTCTTGCTTTTTTTGAGCAAGGGCTGTTACAAATACTCTAATTATAACTTACTATGTTATAAAAACAGATCCGAATTATTTCTTAATATACTCCAAAATCAAAATTTTTTAAATATTTATATTAACTTGGAGATTGTAACAATATTTGGTTTAGCGAAGAGTTCTAAAATAAATGATAAGTTAATTAGTCAAGAATATTGATATTTTTTGAAATATCTAAAGAGAAAGGGTTTGAATAGGAGAAAAGTAGACTATCGAATCAGGGAGGCCACTCGAAACCTGCAAGAAAAAAAAGAGTGCCTAATCAAATCGAGATAAACATTTCGATTATTAAGTTAGTAGGTGTTTTAGAGATAATATTTCAAAATGACATTACCATTATTCTTCGAAATGAGACTATATATAAGTGATGATGGTTGGTAGGTACTTGAATACCTAGCTTAGTAGACTCGGCTCTAATGGTGGTTGAAAGTAAGGGTGTGTAAATTGTCGGTTTGGTTCGTTTTTAGACCGAATTAAAAAATCAAAATTTTTAAAATAAAAAACCGAACCAAAAATCAAATTATTTAGAATCAAAACCGGATAAATCGAATTAATTTCGATTGATTCGATTCGATTTAATCAATTTTGAAATTTTCTAAAAAGAATGAAACCGAAAATTCTGATTCAAAATCTCAAATTCAACACCACAAATACTAAATTATTGTTGGAAATTCAATAACATGAGATAAGATATAATATAAAAAAAGAAAAAAAATCAAAACAAATCTAAGTTTCTATCAATCAAGGAAGAAAACAAAGCCTAAAAAGAAGAGTCAAAACATCCCATCAATTGAAAAAAAGAAAGCCTATACATGTTAGGCAATGCAAGTAAAAGTGGTGAACACAAAAAAAATAATAATAAAAAAGTAATTCCATATGAAACTAAAGAATTTAAACTCAAAGCCCAACCAATATCAAGGCAGCTTTTGGCCTTTTGCATTCTCTTTCGTTCTCTTCTTTGTTCCAACAGATGACTTCTTCTCTCTCTCTCTCAACTTTTTAGATTTATTTCTTCAATTCTTTCTCTAGCATTAAAGCTAAACACTCCTTTTCTCAACCTTAGCACCAGGTGAAGAGTCGACTCCTTCTGGATGTTGCAGTCGACGAGAGTCCGACCATCTTCAAGCTATTTTTCGGTGAAGATTAGCTGCTACTGGATCTGCATCTTTGGAGACCAATGCAGAGAACAAATGATGGCGGAGACTTAAGGCTAGGGTTCAAAAAGAGTTTTATATAAGAAAAGAATATATATATAAAGAGGCAAAACGGTGAGTTTAGATAACTTCGGTCGGTTCGAATCTGTAACGCCCGCTTTTATTACCTTTTATTTACATATATTCTATTAAATTATTTGTACAAAAACACATATACCTACAACATTTAATACATATAATATAGTTAAAGTACAATTACAATTTAGTTTATTACATATATATATTTCAAATCTTTTATACAATGTACATTTACAATAATGTAATACATTATTGGAATTATTTCTTCACTCACTATCCTTCCAGTGGCCTATAGATGTTGACTGAGAAAAGCACTTTCTCACCTTTGAGTACCTACACGGAAAAACATCCGTGCTAAGCAATAGCTCAGTGGGGAGTAAACAGTACAATTGACTTCTTATCGAAGTCGCAGATACAATCAATATAACATACCAATACATATAACATAATAACATGTCACTCTTATTTAGCACATGCATTAACCATATTTAATAGCAATTATACACTCAATAAAAATCGCAATATAGTTTTTCACTTACACTTCATTATTCGACAAAAAGCATTAACATTATCATTAAGTACAAAAATATTTACATTGTTAATCACTTATCATTACTCATCCATCAAATCACTTACATTGCCTGAATTCTCATAAAGGTGGATACAGATACAAACACTTGATACTAAAAAGCAATATCAAACACTAAAGACATAAAAGTCTTGGTTCACTAAATACCAAAAGGTATCAAATACTACACTAGTCATTTTTTGGTAACAACACTTACAGCTGCGATCACTATCCCCTTCATAGGCATGCCTATCTATCCACTACTATGTGAAATTCAGGTTTATAAATAGTCTTTAATCACTCAAAGTTATCACACTTAATACATTTAGATTCAAAGAGATAACACATCAAATAGAGCATGCAACAAAATCACTAAGCAATTTATATTTACTTAAACTTCAAATACACTTAAAAATTAACATTAATATAATTATTATTTGTCATGTAATTTGTAACATTATACTTATCATTTATAATGTTCACTCTCATTCATTACTTGTACAAATTCTTATGTTTTAAGGCTTGATCTTTAACTTTTTTTCACTAATTTATTATGTTATACACTCATTTCATATCATTCTTTACTCTTGTTTTTACACTTAAAACACTCTAAAAGTGTTTAGGAAGACTTAAGCATGCTTTAATAACAATTTGAGACTTTAAAATCAAGTTCAAGAAAGGCAGGGCAGGGTCACAGTTACTATCAAAATCCTAGTAACCGTGGCTTAAACATGAAATAGGGGTCACGATTACTACCAAAAATCATGGTAACCGTGACCTAGGTTGTCCTTTTGGCTCTAGACTACGTCATACTACCTCACGGTCATTACCAGATGAGTAATAACCGTGATCTACTATTTTTAAAGGGGTCACGTTTACTATGAAAAGCTTAGTAACCATGAGATAACTCTTCTTTAGGGTTTAGACTGAAAACTGGGATACCTTACGGTTACTACCAAAAACCTAGTAACTGTGAGGTCCAAATCGCTTAAAGATAGATTTTTAGGCTCCATTTTTATGCCATTTTTGACCTATAAAAAGTCATTTTCAGGGAAAGTGGTATTCTACAAAGTTGTTCCACTATGTCTTTAATTTCTAAAACATCAAAAATCACTTAATTATGACTTCTAAATCTCAAGATATCACTAAAATATTACAAATTGTTCCTAGGTGACGGACAACAGGGGTCTATCCACTTCAAGCTCATTTTCGAACACTATAAAGACATATTTAGATTCCGGTTTCTTCTACAAAGTTTTATATCTATGTCTTATCTTTCATATCCAACTAGAATCACTCAATTTAGAGTTTTACAAAAAAAGTTATACTCTTCTTAGTAAAACTGGTTCATGTAAACTCTAAGCAGATTTCTACTAATTCATTTTTCATGATACAAGTCATTATTCTCACCCAACAACAACATCATCACTCATATCTATCATCAAATACATGACACTATAGCATAATAAGCAATGGAATCAAAAAAATATAGCAAAGAAAGTAAAGAACTCCCAAACCTCAACAAGCTTCACTCCTTTCTTCTTCCTCTTTCCTTGCTCTCTCTCTACCTTCTTTGAGACTCCAAAAGCTTGTATTTTGAGAGAAAAAAAATGAGTGAAAGGAGTAGAATTTTCTAAGATTAAGGACTCCTTTTTGGCCGGCCACATCATTTTTCCTTTTATACCATGAGATCTCTCCATTTCTCATGAGTTTTCTAGAGTGCTACATGTCTTGCTTCTATTGGTCCATTCGTAACCTTGCAATTTGCTCCCTCTACTTCCTTTATTTTTCTTTTTGCCACAATTCTTTTACTTGATCTTTTCAATTAAACCCTCAATGTCACATTCTCTCTAATTTATACACTTATGTCTTAGTGTAAAATTATCATTTTGTCCTTATCCTTTTAATTCAATTCCTTTCATGTCCTTTCCTACATTTTTAATGCACATCTCCTCGTATTACCTCCACTATATACATCAAACATATCCGATTACTCCTAAGGTGTAATGTGGGGCCTTATAGGTTATTTCTATTTTTCAATTTTAAAAACCGAATCGATTAAACCAATATTTTATTTAGTTCAAAATCCAAAAATCGAAATGAAAGAACTAAATAGATCAAAGTTCACTTAGTTCGGTTCGGTTTTTTATTTCAGTTCGGTTCTGTACACCCCTAGGTGAAAGGACAGATAAAGGTAGCGTGTCAGAGACGTGACAGTGCAGGCACCATTGTCAGTCGATTGGTTAGATTAACGCCTCCTGATAAGTTGGCAATCTAACTAATCGGACCTTTGTCTTTTCCTTGGCCTTGGACTTCAGTAATTGGACTAGGATAATGAGTATTATCAAGTATAATTATAATAATTAGGGTGTTATTAGTTCAATGTACTCACCTTTTTAATCATTTCTAATTAGAGTATTATATCAAGAGGCTTTAAGTTTAACTACTTTTTCCATTGACCAATATTTTTTTTTTAAATCAAATCCATAAATAAATTTATAAAATGATCTTAAGCTAATGGTTTTAATCACCGAAACATTTCTATTTGTACATAATTCGCATGATTATTTATAAATTAAGTTACTACTTACTAATGAGTTGTGACCCACAAAATTTTGGTTTAAGCATTTTGACTTAGTTTTATGTAGAGTAATTAATTTCTACTAAGTTTATTTTATGTCATCTAATAATTAACTTGATTTCTACATGGGCTTTGACATCATGCATATGCAAAATAAAACTGAAAAAGTGGTTCAAGTAATTTTTTTTTTATGCATTCAAGTAAAGATGAACAATACTAAAGTATAAAACACTAATAGAAAAAATAAAAGGCAGAGATTCCAGCAGATTAAATCCAATAGCTAAGAAAAGAAATCACACATAAAATGTGTGAACGCGAAAAAAAATAAATAATGCATTTTATTTCAATCAAAACTTAATTATTTACTTAATTTTAATGAGCTAACATAATCATTCATCTAGTCTAATTGACGAAATATTTTATCTATATTGAAATCGTTAACCAAAAAAAATAAATCACGAAATAAACAAGTTAATAGAAAAAAAATAGGCAATGCATGGATTTATTTACTCAAATTATATTGTCTAAAGGTCTATTTGATCTCATTTTAACCCTTTAAGAGTAATCAAATTTTGTTTTGGAAGAAAATATATTGAATTAAGATAAAAATATAAATTGACAAATTAGAGAATCATGGAGCTTTTTTTTTTTTTTTCAAATAAAGAGCTTCCATTAAATAGAATCTGCTTTCAAAGCTAGGTACAATCAATTTGGTGAAAAATCCAGCCAAATATTAAGACCGGATAAAGAAGACAAAACTCTAGCTAAGCTATAAGTTATAGAATTTGTTGATCTTTTAACATAAACAAACATAATATTTGAAAAAGAAAAACTAAAACTAATACAATCATTTATTATTAAGCCCAAATCAGAATCACAATAAGACCTTGAGACTAGATAATGAATGATAGCTTGCGAATCTGATTCAGGATCCTCTAGGTAGATGGTTGAGTGATTTTTCGCAGGCTGCGAGTGATGGTCTGTTTCAGGATCCTCTAGGTAGATGGTTGAGTGATTTTTCGGCATACGTCGGAAGAGAGAATGCTTATTTTGGTGAGATTTGAGGTGTTTTGTTGGGTCTTCAGGAAGCGTGAAAGAGAGGTTGGAAATAAATTATTGTTCAAATCGATAATAAGAGTGGTGTTTGTTCTCAACTCTAATATTGATATTCCTTTGTTGCATAGCTCTATCATTTTACGTATTAGAGAGCTGTTAAACCATGAGTGGCATGTGATCATTTATCATATTTATAGGAAAGCGAATACCGTCGTCGACTTCCTGGCTAGTTGGACATTTAATCAACACGAAAGCTTCGTGTGGTACTCCGTCTATCTTGAAGGATTGGGGTTGCTGATAGCCAATGATGGCATGGGAATTTCGTTTCCAAGGTTTATTACTACTGGAGTTTGTTTTGTTCTGTTGTTTTCCTCTTCTTCGACGAAAAAAATTGCCCAGTATTCTAACTTTTAAGTCACCAATTAAAAATAATCATATTTTTTAGGAATATTAAGTCACCAATTAAAAATAATCATATTTTTGAAAATATAATATTCCTCGGCATGTACTTTATCTTATCTGAACTTTTTCAACTGAAAATACAGGAACAGACCGCCATCAAGTATTTCTCTCACGTAAGAATAGAAAGCAGATTAAACAAAAAAAAAAAAAGCCTTTAAGAAGCTACATATTCATGAATACAAGCTCCTACTTAATATGATAAAAGTCATTACAAACAAATACACATATTCACGAAATACAAGTTGGTAGTTCTGAGTACAATTACATCATTATAAGGAAAAAAGGTGATATAATAAAGACTTATCGTCTCATATCTTTAAAACAGGAGACCGTGGTGTAATCATAATTCTGGAAAACAGGTCGCATTACTTTCCATAAGTGTAAGGTTTTAAAGAAAATAGCTGCTGATTTAGGCCAAGAGGCCGGGTATCGCAGCTGGCCACTGCAGGTGCCAAATCGAGTCCAACATATCTATCATAATGCCAATTAACCACTGTTACAAAGGAATCAAGCAGCAGGAATAGAGCCGTTTAGTTCCTGCACATAATGCCAATTGGCCGCTGATACGAGGAAACAAACAGCATAAGTAGAGCTGTTTAGTTCCTCCACTAAATAGTTGTTGATTTTAACCGATGCATGTTGAGGCAGATCAGATGGAAATAAGCTACGTGCCCTTTCTACAGAATTAGCAATACTGAGACTCCAATTCTTTTAATATGCTGTTTAGTTCCCAAGCAGGAACCAACTAGGAAAACATATCTTGTTTAGGTAGATCTAGACATACCAAAGCCGCTAAGCTTTGCTTTTATTGCTACAAATAGGTTGTTTTGCGGTGCTAAATTCTGGATCTCTTAAACTTCCAAGAATTTTTCCAGCCATTCTTGAACATTTATCTGCACAACAAATCACAGTAAAGTTAGCCCAAGTTATGAAATTGCTTTCATGTTTCAAATGAATAAGAGAAGGAAAATCCAAGCATGCCATTCTTACATCAGGAGATGCATTATCAGCTAAGTCAGAAGTCGGCAAGGGAACCTGAATACCTTCAATAATTGGCATATCATCCTTGCCACTTTGCACGCCTTGAATAGTATTGTCTACAATAGAATAAAATATTGAACTCCAATAATTTCCAGATATATCAGCCTCCTTGTACTGATTTTGGTTATCAAAATCGAAAGGCGGCACCCTACAGGGGTTCCATTCACCTTCCTGACCAACTGATATATCGGTATCCTTGGTTGGATTTTGACTAGCAAAATCCAAATTAACTAAGCCTTCTTCCTTACCTTTGTTTAATGAAGAAGTAGTATTTAGCTGATTAACTATCATATAAGTTGATTCATTAGTGTAAGAGGTTGGATTATCATTCCTCTGGTACATAGTTTCGATAGACGTCGAATAAGTTGATTGACCTTTGTCATATGCTGGGACAGAAGTGGTCTTGTTAAGATGTTGATTTTCAGAATGAGAAGCCATATAGTTGCTTTGTTCGCCTTCACTATAGGTTGAACTACAGATCATCTTTGCAATTTGATTTTCAGATGTCAAAGCTGAAGCCAGCATCGAATTCCCATTGGATGTTTCTGTTTTTCTTGCCTTCTTATTTGGTCCTGTCTTCCTTCTGCGATCTGGCTCGGCTTTATTAGGTTTCTTACTTGTGCCTTTATACTTTTGTATTTTATTCTTCAGTTTACAGAGAACTAAACTTTTCTGCACCAGCACATAACAGAGGGTACATACTACAAATCAGTAAAAACAACAACGCAAATGGCATAAAAGAACAACCATAATCCAAATATATTAAAATTCTTGTTACAACATCAATTCAAGGGTTCCAAATTTCCTTTTTTATTTTTTATTTTTATTTAGCAGCAGCAGCAACAGTACGCCAAGTTTTCAGCAAATAATGAGTAAATAATGGATTTGCCTCATTAATTCTAGTGAGCGAAAGAATGATATTGACCATACTGTTCAACTATAATAAAGAAAACGTCTCATTCCTGTACAAGTCATAGGCAGTTACCATGGCATGCGAGTTGAGCTCAGCAGTGTAAGCATATTCGGTAATGGTAAATTCAGTGGCATCAGGATTGTGGAATGTCAAACTTCTCTTGGTTCCAATCTGATTATCATCACCTTCAAGCCTAACTGGCCGAGGATTACCCGTGGATTTCCAGTGTCCACTCCCAGCTTTCCTCTTGCGATTTCCATTACTTTCGCTATACACGCAAGGACTAAAGAAATACATCTCCTTATCACCACCATTCTTCTGGAATTCAGCTACAAATACACACACTTTATATTTAATTAAAAAAAACAGAGAGAGGGAGAGAGAGAGAGAGATCAAATTGGAGTCGATTCCACTTACTGCTACTCAAAATATACCATTTCATGCCATTTCCACCACTGAATTTCAAATTTACTAACATAATCAGACAACTTTAGTTTCATTTCAGTAAGATCATTATCTGCAGGTTTTATAAAGCTTCAGTAAAATCTTTAACAAAATAACCATTCTAAATTAGGCAGAATACATTACTTTGCCAAAAAGGTTAGGTGTTTCAAAGATGCAATTTAAAGAAAAGCGTACAGTATAACTATAATAGGCAAGAATCCAATTCAATTAGTAGCAAAATCAACTAAATAGATAAAATTACCAAGAAGATCCCAAGGATCATATTTGCTTAATTCGACAAACTTGACGTCAGAGCCATCAATAGGTTGATTAAGCAATTTGGGCACCAAATAATGAGTAAGCAACTCTTCATCCGTCGGGTGGAATCTCCATCCAACCGGCAAGTTTTCTGGAGTTAACTGCGTTTGGCCTGCCATACCTTTTGACAAAAAAACAGAAGAAGAAAGTTAGGGCAAGAAGCGGCAAAAGAAAGTAGATTAGATGGCTTAGAAGATCAAGCATTACACTCACCGGAGGAGGAGTTCCTTAAAAAGATCAACGGCAGACGAAAGTAGACGAAGGGGACACTATGGAAAGTAGTAAAATCAATGCCAGTAGCTTTGCTGAAGAGTGAGCATTTTCTTTTTCACACGCGGAAATAAATACAGGAGATTCACATACGGACAAAAGAAAATTGACTTCAATTATTTTTTCTTGTTCAAGACTTGTTTCATGACTACTTCTTCCGCAAGTATTGACGATATTTACTATTTTGCCACTACTTTTTTGATAATTAGGGATCACCGCATGGCGGAGGGAAGCGGGACAGAAAGTAAAATTCAGAGCACTTTTAATATCATATATGCCAAGAGTAAAAATTAGGGGTAAGAAAAAAATCAAAATTTTGATTAATCAAAAAATTAATTTGAAATTAAATTGAATTTTAAATTAATAAAATCAAACTTTTAGATTTACATTTTTTACTTCTAAAAATCGACGGTTAACCGAACCAATTATATATATATATATATATATATATATACATTAAAATTATATTTTGTAATATTTATGTAATTTATAAATATTATGATATATAGCTTTATAAAATATTATTGAAATACATATTTTTAGTAAATAATCATTAAAATTATTTTATTATTATTATATGTGCATAATTAGCACTCTGTTATTAGTTTCATATTAAATATATTTAATTTTTATAATTAATTATAAAAATTTTATTTTTATTTTGATTTTGTTAATAGATATTGTATTTAAATTTGTATTTTTTTCATTTAAAAGCATTTTTAACTGTTAAAAATAATAATACAAATTGTATAATTTATTAAATTTATATATTAAAATTTTTTAGTGATCAACTAATTAAACGATCCAAATAATCGAACTAAAAATTAAAACCGATATAACGGTTAATTGAACCCTTGATAAAAATTACACTTCCATTCAAGTGCTAGTAAGTTTTAGATTTATCTCTAATAAAAATCCTGTCTCATTTAATCTTTATTTTTTGTGTTTGATATTTAATCTTTATTTTTTATTTTTTTGTTTTATTTTAATTAAATAATGAGAAGTATAATGAAGTAAATTCAGTTTACTTTATTTTCATGACGAATTTCCTTGATAATTTACCCTCATCCGAAACAAATCCTTGGTTAATCCCTTTCATTTTACTTGTTGCAATATCTAAACAAATAAATTTCAGAAATTGATCTCACAAATTCCAATTTGCCAGTCCTACTGCACATTCCAACGAACCAGCATGCTACAAAAAATAAGACAATACAATGCCTAATCACTGATTTCAGATATGAAAATGAAATTCTTTCACATTCTTAACAACAGACTATATGCATAACATAAGGGTGCTGAGCTAGGCACCCCGGAAATTACAAGCTTGCTAGTTTTTAATACAAAACAATCCCGAAAGCCGAGATTTGAAGGAAACATACACACAAGCAGAGGGCAGGCAGGGGGCTATAAATTATGAAAGACGGATAACTGGAAGCTGTTGGTGCTGAATCAGCACACCAACTATAAGGCTGATCAGCACGTCAACTATTAGGCTGATCGGTGACATAATCAACCATTACACTAAGGAACCGAAAAAATAGACCTTTCTGGTTCCACTAAGCATCTAATGCATACCAGATCGGTGGCATAATCAACTATTACCACAAAGAACCAAACAACTAGAGCTTTCTGGTTCCAATACCAATGGCCGTAGTTTCTTGTAGTTGCATCTAATGCATACCAGAGGTAAGTACCTCTCTCAGTTATACAAATACAAATACTATACATAGTAGCCGGTTCTAGTTCATCTTCAATTCGGAAGTAGGAATTGAACCGGAACATGTTATCTTCAAGCCGACATAGCGGCACCCAAGCCACAGTTAACGAGGCTTTCCTGGGTGTAACGAAGCTGTGTTGGCTCAGAGCAAAGCGTGTCCATTAGGTCATCCATTGCCATTAACTCATCAAGCAATTCAGAGTTTATCTGCAGAGAAAACACAGTTAAGCATAAGTTCCAAGCAAGCTTCTCTTATTGAAATGGATAAAATTAAGAAACATAAGCCAAAGATTGAATTTCTCACCTCAGGAAATGAAGCCTTTTCTACATCATCAAGGTTTGGGATATGGGTTTCCTTGTACTGACTTTCACATCGATTTTGTTTTCCAAAATCTGAATGTGCTTCCCCGGGAGGATACCATTTTCCTTCTAAAGAGGTTGATATATCTGGATTTGCAAAATCCGAAGCAACAGAAAGGTAACTTGGTTTACCTTTTTGAGAAATCATAACATCTTGATTTCTATTTTCAAAATCAAAATCTGCAAGACAACTTGAGTCTCTTTTTTCATTTGTTAAGACAATAGTTCTCTTATTTGGATTCTGTATTATAGTCCAGGAAGACCTTCCTGGATACTGCATCTCATTCGATGACATATAAGCCATCTCATGTGGAATCTGATTTTCTAAATCATCAGCCTCGTTACCTTGTAAAGAGGCTGATAAATCAGTAATCTTACTTGGATTCGGATTTTGATCATCAAAATCCAAAATAACAAAATGGTTATCTTTTTGAGAAATCATCTCATTTTGAAATCTAGTTTGAAAATCAAAATCCGGAAGACAACATTGTTCACCTTTTTTATTTGTTGGAACAACAGTACTCTCATACTGATTCTGACTTTGGATACGTTCACCTTCACCACTGACTGAATAAGTCATTATATTACTTTGATATTCAAAAGCATAACTTTTTTGGATGCTGGGCTCACCTTCACCACTGGCTGAATTATAACCTATTATCTTCTCTTGCTTTTGCTGATCAGATACAGAAACCAATTCTATATCACAAAAAGGCAAACCTTTACGTGCCTTCTTGTTTGGTTTAGTATTCCTGCAATCTAGTTTTGTTTTATTCTTCTCACAATCTACTTTTGTTTTAGGCTTATTTCCTTCTTTCTTCTTGGATAATGATTTACCTTTTCTTGGCTTCTTATTGGCTTTCTCCTTCGTATTTAACAATAATTTGCAAAGAACAAAATCATTAGCATCCTGCAAAAAAAAAAAAAAAGGGAGGGGGGAAAATGAGCTCATGAAATAAAACGCCATGCCATATGTTACAAACTAGCATACATAAATCTTGCAAAGCTACAGGGGGTTTTAGCCAGCAACGTTTCAATCAAGATCGTCAAAAATGAATTAATATCGCCCAATTTTCAGGGAAATAACAAAACTAGAACGTTCAAATATGAATAAAATTCTTCAAATCACATAATTTGCTGTTTATGACATTTTTTTTTATGATTGGAATCCCCATTTACCTCATGAAACATCCACAATCGCAGCTTCTTACAATTAAGAAATTAGGATAACGAAACAGAAATTACAAAAGCATTTTTGAACTACAAGTTAATAGCAATTAAAAAGAGAATTAGCATAATACCTGAACAGGCCAATCAAGTTCTGCCGTGTACTCAAATTCGTGCTTCACATAGACAGTAGGCTCAGGATCATGGTAGACAAATATCGTCTTAGTGCCAATCACCTCATCACTATCTTCAAGCATAATAAACTGAATTTCGCCTGTTCGTTTCCAAAATCCACCCTTCCCTTTCCTTTTCCGTTGATTACCTCCAGTTTTCATTTGAAACTGACGACGACAGAACACGTACCTTTCTTTATCGGGACAATTTTGATCTACCCCCACATGAATTTAAATATTTAATTCCATATTATGAGAAAAAAAAAAAAGCCAAAATAAGTAAAAACCATTGGAGAAGAGAAAATAGTTACCAAGTAATTCCCAGGGATCAAAATCGCAAATCTGTATATCTTGGATGTCGGATCCATGGATAGGATGACCAAGCCTCTTCTTTTTCAAGTAATGGTCAAGCAGTTCTAAATTTGTTGGGTGGAATCTCCATCCAACCGGTAAGTTTGATAGCGCTGACTGCATTGGACTTTCAGAGGCTTAAATTTTAAGAGGGATTTTACTTCATTTCTCGTCCTAAAATGGAAATTTTGAGATAGAAGAAGAAGCAGTGTGATGGAAGCGAAGGCAAGGCTGAGCGTGGTGAAGTAAGAATCTTTCCGATCAAAGGAAGAAGAAGCCAAGAATTCTGCTCATTTTGAGTCGAGTTTTAGGAGAGACGAGATTGACTCATATCTGTTGATCATCTCAAGTCAGTAAATTAAGGAGCACTTCTACCAGAAGTAGTGAACAGTAATGCTTCACTGTTCATCCTAAAGCTCGGTTTGGGAAAGTGGAATTCTTGCGGGGATGATTTGGGTGGAAAGTGGGAAAAGGAAAAATAGTCTTGCATTTTCCTACCCGGTGACTTTAATTCCCGCCATAAGCTTATCGTATGGCATAGGTGCGAATATATAATAAAATTTTAAAAAAATATGCATATTTTTTAATTTAACTCTCGTATTGATGAAATGATCAAATATATTTATATATCTAAAATATAGAATAAAATTTTCAAAAATATATAAATTAATTTAATAATTTATATTAATTTTATCAATAAAATAATTAAATATGTTAGATGTATCATATTCAATGCACATCGACAGTAAGATAATTTATATTTACTATATTTGGTACGTAAAACATGTAAAATACTTTTATTTTTTAATTATTTCTGTTTAAATAATAAAATTAAAAAATAAATAGTTTTAACTCAATATTCATACAACAATTTATAAATCGACTAACTGGGCTCGCAAATGGAAAAAAAATTACAGTAATTATTAAACTATTATTATTATTTTAGACAAATAAAAGTGGATAGATATTTATAACAAAAAATTATTTCTCTTGTCCTAACAGACATTCTACAAACTTTAAGTGCTCCCTCTTTTCTTTCCTCCCTTAATATTCCTCCCCAAACAAAGAATAAAGGCCCAACTTCTCAAAGAATTTGGTAATAACGATAGATAAAGAAGAAAACATGCCACGTTTCCACCGATACTATTATTATTTGTACTTTTCAATGGCGAAACTTGAGTCACCTTCGAGGTATCAATTTTCCAGCAAACTTGCAATGTTAAGTAAATTGTAATATGTATTCTGGAATAATCTGGAATATCCAAGTCAAGTAAGCATAAGTTAAATGAAAAAATTCACTGTTTAATCTCTAAAATGGTTTTTCTTTGGTGTAATGGGTTGTAATTTAATTAAAAATATAATCAATTTTTTATTTATTAATCTAAATTTTATATCATGCAATATAATGTAATAATATTTATAAAGATATTTTTCAATATATTTATTAATGTATTGATTAATTTTAAAAATTAGATGGCATTTTTTATTATATTATTATTTTTTTAAACGTAAACTGTATTTCATTAGTTTTTCTGTTCGTCTCTACCGTCACCTCTCGTAATGATAATGTAACATTTTAAAAATTATAACTTGTATAAGTAGTACTTTCTCGTAATAAGTCAGATGATATAATTTAAGGTAAAAATAAAATTATTTAAATCATTAAAATTTAAAAATAAAAATAAGTAGAGAAATCATAAAAAATTGGTGAAAATTTTTACCGATTAAAAAATATTCTACTAATCTCAGAAAAGTATTATGATAGTATAAAATCTCTTAAAATAATATAAGTTTTTGAAAGTAAAAAATTAATTTTTGGATCGGTAATTTAATTCTAAACTTGAAATATACGGAAAAAAAATTATTTTGGACTGGAATTTTAAATAAACATAAATAATATTTTTTGAATAATTTTGGTAAAAATTTTTAATTATGGACCAGGTAGTTGACAAATTTTATGGACCAGGTGGTTGCAACACAGAGAATCAGTTGATAAGTAATAAAGAAAACACATTTTTTAAGTTCAACAAAGCTGTGTTCGGTGACTGCAAAATGGTGGGTTTTTTTCCCCATCTATTAACATCAAATATTCAACTTCTTCGGCTAATGATGTGCAGATGTCGCAGCAAGGAGTTAAAAGTTATAATCAAAAAATCCGAGCATTGGCAAGAAGAATACTGAAAATTATTGGACTCACCTTTATCATCCCAAGTATTGCTTCAAACCAGCTTGTCTTCAGCTGTTTCCTTGACTTGGTAGGATTACGAAGCCATATAAAATCAATACCACATATGTTACCTCTATGATTTCTGTGGCTCACCCACTGAACATCAAAGCATATTCCTTGCGAGTAATATGCAATTAAACATTCTTGCCAAAAAGGAATTAGAATTAATGGAAACTGACCTTGGGAGCATCTGCATCGCTGTCTGTATATTGATGAGCATTATCATACGATGAAACGAAACCCTGGGATCTAAGGAATTTATAAACATGCCCACGCTTGCTTCCGTTCCAATCACTACAACCAGAAAAAAGGAAGAACACAAAAATGAGGATTTCCATTACTTTCGCAATACTCGCAAGGACTAAGGAAATACATCTTTTTATCACCAACATTCTTCTTGAATTCAGCTACAAATACACACTTTTTACATTTGATTAAATAAATTTCCAGAGGAAAAAAGAAGAAGATAAAATTGGAGTTAATTCCACTTAATTACTGCAACTCAAAATATACAATTTCAAGCCATTTCCTTCACCACTGAATTTCAAATTTTACTAACGAAAGCAGACAACTTTAGTTTCATTTCAGTAAGATCATTATCTGCAGGTTTTATAAAGCTTCAGTAAAATCTTTAATAGAATAGCCATTCTAAATTAGGCAGAATACATTACTTTGCTAAAAAGGTTAGGGGTTAGTTTCACCTATGTCACTGAATTTGTGACCAAATTACGCAATGACCATAAATGAATTTTTTTGTTCATAAAAATAATTGAACTTTGTAAATTTATACAATAAAATCACTTTGACCGAATTCCGACAAGAAAGTCGCTAGAAAGTCTACGTGTCATCATCTGGACTTGCCACGACAGCATGCCACGTATCATACTTTGCTGACACGTGAATTTTTCAATAACTTTTTTGTCGAAATCCGATGAAAATAATTTTACTGTATAAATTTGAAAAGTTCAATGATTTTTATGAAAAAAAAATTATTTTATGATTATTATGTAATTTGATCAAAATTCAATGAACATGAATGAAACTAACCCAAAGATTAGGTGTTTGAGAAGAAGAAAAAACGAGCAACAACCGAAAAAGAATGGGTTTTTTGTTATTATTCTCACTTGTGTTAAATACAGCTTCTCTCATACACTATAAGAAGATTAACAAATAGTAACGGAAATTAGCAATCAAATTTGTTGAAGTTTCGTTGTTAAAAACAATTAGCAATGGAAAATAGCAACGGAATATTCAGTTACTATTTTGACGTTTGGTATTTTTATTTTGCTATTTTTTAGCAACCGAATTGAAATTCCGTTGCTATAGCAACCGAAATCAATTTCCGTTGCTAAATTCAGCCAGTTTTATAAAAAAATTTGCGACGGAATTATTGTCGCTATTCCGTCACTAAATTATTGTTGATTTTTTACACAACATTTATGCAAAAGCCTATATTTGCCTATAATTAGTGGACACCAACAGCAGTGTATCTTCATTACAATAATCAAGTTCGGTAAGCTTATATGATGCAATCATAAAAAAGCTACTAGTAAAAATAAAATGCAAAGTGAATTTTGTATGATTTTACTACACCATTGCAGTTCTATTCATGCCTATTACTAATGTCTTTTGAAACAAATATCAATCAGCCCCAAGAAAAATCAAACAAGTAACTAAGAAATAGAATTAGTATAATGCCATAAGTTTTAGCAGAATTGCAACTAAGAAATGTGAAGTATGGTGCTCATTGAATTAGATGCATTTTGTGACCATTTATTTCATCTATTGCTCGGTATCCAGTAATTAGCTCTAAAAATAGAACTCCAAATGTGTAGATGTCAGTCTTATGAGTCAATCTCCTCGGTGAGGCATATTCAAGAGCACAATAACCATATGTACCTATGACCCTGGTGGAGATGTGTGAATTATCTCCAGTTGGACCAAACTTTGCTAGCCTGAAATCTGATAGTTTCAGGTGGAACCCTTCACCTAATAATATATTTTACCCAAAACCTTCAAGCATTATATTTCTTGCATCAAGTGGATTGCCCAAAGCCCATGATTTAATGAGGGAAAGAAAGGACAACATGCAATTAACTGCAAATTATTCACTAGTGAAAAAATAAAGGAAAATCAGAACTCATAGGAATCCCCACAGCCCATGATTTAATAGCAGCAGTAAATGCCTTACAAACACCATTCATTCCACGACCATCCTTCGCATATGCTAGCTTCCATTCTATTCCATGAAAAGTTGTTGCATTTAAAGCTTGATATCTTATCTCATCACCTAAAGCTTAAATATTTATCAACTATCCTGATGGACATATGACACTCTAAACCATTCATTTTGAAAATTTAGAATCCCTTCCCAGATGTAAAATATATAGAACTAACCTAGGATAAATTAAGGTGTAGTATATGAATTGTGAAACATACAATTATCCATAATAGTGTAAAATTCTTTGGCAATCTGCAAGTATGGAGACTCAAATAAAATGCAGCCAAAAAAACATGAATACTCACAAGGACCCAGTTATAAGTAGCAAGAGAGAGTTGTGGAGTCTCGGGGGACAGCATGTTGCATAATTGAACTTCTATCCTTGTCAAATTCCACATAGAAAAAAGTTCCGTAAAGGTGCATACAACTAAGCCAGTGACCAGTAACAACCCTGTGTGAAAACATTGTGTTCAGCTGAGTGCGAGGTTATACAATATCATTACTCTAAATTATTATTTCTAAATCATGCACGGTTCATTATCCAGTTAACCTATGATGTGTATGATTCCAAACCAAATGTTTGCTTCCTCAAGTAATTCCAATACCTAGAGAAAAAATCAATAAGTAAATATGAAAAAACATGTAGGGCATGTAAGGTCTAAGTTAATATTACAAACCTTGAAAAACTAAGATCACCAGCAAGGGGATGAGAGAAAACAACAACTGGAGGTGATGTAATAAGCCTCTTATGAGCCCTTAGAAAATAATGTAAAAAGTGAGCTATCCATAAAAGTTAATAGCCTATGCTATCATGAAGTTGTGCTAATCGAAAACCAAGAGGAAGGAAGCTTTTAAGTATATCAGCAAACAAAATTTGAGTTCTTACCAGCAAATAAAATTCGATAAGAGATGCTTACCATCATGAACCCTCCCTAAAGAAAGAACGTTTTTCCACCAGTAGCAAAGCCCATAGAACAAGGCTGCTCATAGAAACATTGAACATAAACATAAGTTAAGGAATATAGCACTGGGCAAAACTATGTAGCATGAAGAGAAAACAAGTAAATAACTATCATAAAAACACCAGCATCCTCTAAACACACAGCTCCACATTACTCCTAATTTCTATAATAGGACATACCATACTTCAAAAGTTCATGTAAACTGCTCAAACCATCCCCTCCCCAAACAGTTGAAAACATAACACCCAGCTTATTGTTGCAGCATAAATTAAAGTAAATTTGAAGTGATATATCAAGTTAAAAATTTTCAGATTGTTTGCTCCTTGAAATTTCAGTGAGAATCTCAAGATTGCATATTTATTCATTCTCTTCTTATGTGGAACTCATGACACAATTCCATTTGATAAAGTGTGTCTTTGAGACATTGTTGTTGCAAGAATCACAAAGAATTTATAGTTTAAACCACTATACATATAATAAAACCATGAGAAGAATCCATACCCCTAAGGGCAGATCAAGTGGGTTGCCTATAGAAAAAGCAGAACAGAGAAACCAAGGAATTTACTATTAACTAAATAAAATATCAATATAAAATCAGGAGCCTAGATGTTACACAATGACTACTATGCAGAATAGTCGATGAGTAGACATATTCCATAGTTTCTAAATGCCTGTGCTTCTTATATTGCAGGAGCTTGACAAGAGCGACAGTGCAGCCCTTCGCAATAATCTTATAGTTACTATGGCTGATTTTTGTGTTTGCTATACTGCTCTAGTTGATTGGTGAGTCCTGTAAAAGTTCAACTGAGAACTCAGTCATCAAATTGAAAGGGGTAGTGCTAAATGCTAATTTCTTATATTAACTAATCATTTTTTTTTCAATCAAAAGTTACATTTCAAAGATCACTAAGTGTCTCGGTGATCCCTGTGAACTTGTGAGAAGGCAGACATTCATATTGCTCTCTAGATTGTTGCAGGTTGGACTTTCACCAGTGTTGTACTTGAGCATTGCTCACGAGGAACGGTTGGCATTGAAGGACATTGTTTTCATTCTTTAACTTTATTCTCACTATGCAGAGGGATTATGTGAAGTGGAGAGGAGTGCTCTTCCTACGTTTCCTTTTATCTCTTGTTGATGAATCAGAAAAGATAAGACATCTTGCTGATTTCCTCTTCGGGAATATTCTCAAAGGTCAATAACTTTCACATATATGAGATTTACATGATCATGGAGGATTTTGAGATACTAATGTGTAGAATTTTGTGCAGTCAAAGCACCGCTTCTGGCTTATAACAGTTTTGTGGAAGCCATTTATGTTCTCAATGACTGCAATGCCCATAATGGATACAGTGGGTCTAAGACTTCAAGGACGGAGAACCGTCTTTTTTGTATCAGGTAGATGTAATTGGTACTCTATTTCCGGATGAAGAAGATTGTGATGCATGTGAGATCTTATCTGCAGTGGTTATTATTTCAGGGGAGGTAATGAAAGTTCCTGGTCTAAACGAATGCACATCTATGTTTCTTTGCTGAAACAAATGGCGCCGGAGCATCTCTTGGCAACAGTTGCAAAGATATGCACTGAGGTTCTTGCAGCTGCATCAGATGGCATGCTCAATATAGAAGACGTCAGAGGACAATCTGTTCTGCAGGTAGTACCCAAATGCCCATCTTAGAACCATGTATATCTTTCTAGGAAATTCAGGAAAAAATGTCAACTACAATCATTTCTATTACTTCATTTCTAAGTGATATTGGGCTGTACTGGTCATTTCTTTTCATGGATACATCAATGTATGTTTCTCTCATCCATTATTTTCTCATCTGTTTTCTGCAAAATCTGCCTACTAAATTGTGGGAGTAGGATGCGTTTCAAGTTCTTGCCTGCAAAGAAATCAAAATCCCAACAAGCCGTGGATCACTGGCAGATGCGGGAGACAGAGAGGAAGAAGGTGGAGATAATGGAGCTTCTGCTGCTGCAGCCAAAGGAAGGGCAGTGACTCAAGCAATTAGGAAGCGTCTTATACAAAATACCATCCCCATATTTATAGAGCTCAAACGGCTATTAGAGAGCAAGAACAGCCCCCTCATTGGTTCCCTCATGGAATGTCTCCGAATTCTTCTCAAGGACTACAAGAATGAAATTGATGAGATATTGGTCGCTGATAAGCAGCTTCAGAAAGAGCTGATTTATGACATGCAGAAGTATGAATCAAACAAGGCCAAAGTAACGGCTGCTGAGGCTGTTGCCACCATGCAAAATCCTAGTACCTTTCTTTCTCCTGGTGCTCCTAGAACAACAAACGGAACAAATGACAAGCTGCACAATGATTCAAGAGTTGCTTCAGCAATCGCAGATGCAGCTGCTGAAGCCACAGCACGGTCTGTGCTTAAAGAAGTAAACAAGGGAACACTGACTCCACCACTGAGTGCAATTAGTGCACCCAAAATCAAATCGAACCAAGGTCCAAATAGTGCTCGAAATGATCGACCCATGGATGTACTGCAATCTTTGAGAAGGAGACAATCTTTCAATTCTGACGATGAAAACTGAAGTTGTACATGAGCACACAAGTCTGCTACGCAACCGATAAACATTCATGGTATTGATGGTGTATAATTGAAACTTTTATCAATTTTGTTTCACTTTTTATAGTGTATTTTAACCATCAAAAAGAGAAAAAAGTTAGATTTAATTGTGTGATTTTATGTACATGAACCCATGTAAATCGATTAAAATGTTCATATTAAATGTTGTCCTGTTATACACGGAGTACAAGATCTATTTATTAATAAATAAATCTATAAATTAAAATATCAAAATGTGTCCGACCAAAATATATATATATATATATATAATCCGAAATTAAATTAGAGTTAAATTATCTATTGTAATTTTGCCATTGACGCAAAAATAATATGCATTTTTGCAATTTTTCTTTTACAAGAAGTCACGCGAGACGTGGCAAGTTGCCATTTGACGATCCGAGCAAACAAGATATTTAAGAGCTTAAGCATGGATTTCTCTGGGCGATGGCCCCCATTTGTCCCAGGTTCCGGACATAACTGAATGCTTCTCTTCACCTACAGATGCTTCAGTTTGCAAATTATCTGAAGCTTTCCATCTGGTAACGATCAATTTTCTTACTTTGATTATAATTTTTGTTTGATCTGTTCATTTCTGATTTGCCTGATCGACCCTGTTCGTGAATTTTTCTGGGAAAGTTTAGGTCTTTAGTGAGAGCTGATTTTGATATTTGAACTGGTTATTTTCCCAGAAAGGAGAAAGAGGTGAAAAATGGATGGTAACAAAGATGAAGCATTGAGATGTGTTCGAATTGCTGAGGAAGCAATTTCATCAGGTAATAAAGAGCGCGCATTGAAATTTATCAAAATTGCTCAACGTTTGAATTGTAATATGCCTGTTGATGAGCTTATAGCTGCTTGTGAGAAGCTTAATTCTTCTGGGTCAAATTCCAATCTTTCTTCCTTTACTGCAAAAAAATATGATGATGATGATAAGATTAGGGCTGGTTCTTCTAAATTTGATGCGGCTGTAAATGGGGAGAGAAATTATACTGAAGAACATGTGGAATTGATTAGGCAGGTTAAGAGGAATAAGGATTACTATGCCATTCTTGGGGTGGAAAAGACTTCTTCAGTTGAGGAAATTAGAAAAGCGTATAGGAAATTGTCTTTGAAAGTTCATCCAGATAAGAACAAGGCACCTGGATCTGAGGAAGCATTCAAAAAAGTGTGCAAGGCCTTTAAGTGCTTGAGTGATGATTCATCGAGGAGACTGTATGATCAGACTGGTTTGGTTGATGAATTTGAGTATAACCAGCAATACAATGTTAGGCGAGCACGGAGGAGAAGAAATGTTCATGATTTCTATGACGATGATTTTGATCCTGATGAGATATTCAGGTCATTTTTTGGTCAGACCGACATGTTTAGAGCACATCATGTTTACAGGAGTAGAGGAGGTGCTGGTAGGCAAAGGGAGGAGTTTCCTGGTGGAGGGTCTAATTTGGTTCTTCTTCTACAGATATTGCCTTTTTTTGTTGATTTTTTTGCTTGCTTACCTGCCCTTTACGGAGCCTGATTATTCTTTGAATAGGAATTACTCCTATCAAATTCCCAAATCCACTGAGAAATATGGTATAGAGTTTTTTGTCAAATCAGCAAATTTTGATGACAATTTTCCTGTTGGAAGCCCTGGACGAGCTAATATTGAGGACAATGTGATCAAGGATTATAAAAATTTGCTCTGGCGTAACTGTCACGTAGAGCTTCAGAGGCGTCAGTGGAGCAGGAATCTGCCCACACCTAGCTGTGATAAGCTACGGGATCTTGGATTTGTTTGAAGGTGAGGCAGTTGCTTTCCTGTTTAATGTACTTGCTCATAACCAGGTTGTAGGAAGCTGACATATGTTAATGCCACTACCATCATTGGGGGATGTTTTCCATGGTAATGGTGGGTGAGGTGTTTTACTTGATAATATATGATTTAAGCTATACTTTGTTATTTAAGGCCTCTAATATGCCATTTATTGCAAATTAATTGTGGGATTCGAAAGATATATGGCGTGTCAAGACTTTTGGTGACATGTTGTAAATCAAGTTTTAGCTTTTGCCTGCTGTTATGTCATTGCAATATGAGAACACTGAATTTCATTTTATTTTCAAAATTTCATTCCACTGATTTCCACTCTCTAAATGACTTCAAATTCTGAAATGTCTTACAGATGTCTCAACATGCTATTAGTCCCTAGCTAGCTTTGTCCTTTCAAGTAAAAAATATATTAACAGCCACATGATAAAACTGCTGAAGATGCTGCTTTCATCCATAATGAGTGAACTCGATGATTTAACAAAGAAAGGTCAAATTTATAAGCTGCATGATGCGCATGGTCTGTTTTAAATTGCATGTCGCATCTGGTTGTATCGGACTGCATTCTACAGTGATTCATTTGTGTTCATTTACTTATTGCCCATACATTTACCATCACAGTTACTTGGAAATGGCTTTTTATTGAATTGAGAACATGTTGCAGATGGGGAAGTTTGACAAGCAACCTGGGCAAGAAGTCATGGTTGATGTACAAGCCAGATGGGATGGTAAGATTTTCCTAGACACAATCTAGAAATGGCCATCTTTGAAAAGGCAACATGGCCACATGACCATGTTCAATGAAAATCCAGGATTTTGGCAACGAAGGTCTTCGAAACCTTCATCAATCATGCCACAAGCTCTTTCATTAAATTTGTATAGCGCTTGTTTAATCCATGGAGGGTGAGGATAGGTTATGAAAGCAGGTAAAAAAGAGGGTTATCTTAAGTTTTATTTACTTCAAAAAGTGATTTGATGTTGTTGATATTGGTGGAATACAGTGTTTATTGAGTTGGAACCTGGATAAAATTGTCCTATGATGCTAGACTAGATACTGCTTACACTTGCAGTGTTGGGAGTTTTTGTTCGTGGAATGCAAAAAATTTGCCTGATAATTTGGTTGATCTTTCTCTAAAGTATCGTCTTCACTGAGTGGTTGGGAAAATTCTTTCAGCGTCGTGTTCATTTTTTCTTTTTGGATTGGATTTTGATGGATGGATTTGATTGAATAGTAATTATAATAATATGATTGGGATAATTGGTGAAAAGTATAAGGAAATTAATGAAAAATTCTTTTCTAAATAAGCCACACGAAATAATTCGCAAAACGAGTTAATGATATTTAAAAAATAAAAATAAAAAACCATATTTATATGATAATCAATTTGTATAATTCTTTGCTTATTTTTTCGAAACAATATGATATTAGATTGATTTATAAATAAAAATAAAACTCAAAATAAACAAGGCAAGTTGTTAATTAACAGAAATAAAAATAAAATTCTGCAATGAGTTATTTTCTGTTAGAAAAAAAAATATCCAGCTGAACCTTGGGACATTTATTTAAATAATATTTTTTTAAAAATTATTTATCTAATTGGGGTGTGTCAGAAATTATTTACGGGATTGGGGTGTGGGTCTGAAATCGTTGCAGTGAGAAGCGGTTTTGTCAGTGGTTGCAGAGAGGGGGTCCGGTTTCAGACTGAAACCGTTGGACTCTGTTACGGTTTCAGAGTCTGAAACAGTAACAGAGTCCAGCGGTTTCAGTCTCTGAAACCGCTACTGTGTTCAGCGGTTTCAGGTTGAAACCGGACCCACTCCACTCTTCGATTGAAATAAATTTTTCGTCCCGCCTATATATATATATGTTGCCGATAGCTTTCAATTTCACATAACCAATTTTTACTTCTTATCATACATATGATAAATTACGAAAATTATTTTGTTCAGGTCAATAATATATTTTCAACAGTATTCTGAAAAGTTAAGTTCAATCTAATAAATTTTGATTTATAATTTAATATTATTAATTTAAGTTTGCTTATATAATAATTATAAGTTTATTAACTACAGTGTAGAGTAAATTCAGAAGTTGGAGTGACAAATTATGAAAATCGCAGTTGTATTCTTAAAATAAGGTACGCTAAAAAATTAAATATATTTATTTTTTATAGTGTATATAAAGAAAAAAGTTATAGAAATTACGAATATGTGTTGATATTATTACTATTATCATTATTTGTTGTTAAAATTATATATATTTTGTTAGTTAGTAATTTTCTAATATTATTATTGTTATTATTATTAATAATAGTGTAGTAATAAATATTATTATTGTTATTATTATTATTATAACCGTAGATATTATTTTTATTATTATTATTATTATTGTAGATATAAATTTTGTTATTGTAATTAAATTAATGATTATTATTATTATTATTATTATTATTATTATTATTATTATTGTAGATCAAGAATATTGTAATTTTTATTAAATTTATTAATATTAATATTATTATTATTATTACTGTTGATATTGAATTTGTTATTTATATTAAATTTATTATTAATTTTGTTATTATTGTTATTAAATTTATGATTATTATTATTATTATTATTATTATTATTATTATTATTATCATGTAAATTTAAATATATTTTTTAATATTATTTCAACTCTAGGTTATTGAAAGATGTCGACATATACTGATTTTTATGTGCACACGGGAGGAGAAATTAGTGTTGGAGCATCGGGTTTTCAATATGACGTATCTGGTGCGAATGCTATTACAAGAAGGATGAGAGTAAAAAATAAGCCGACTCTTCCGGAATTGATCCATAAAATTCATGTGAAATTGGATTTAGGTATGAATGACGTGATTGCCAGAATTCTTTACAAAAGCCCAATGTACAATCGAGGATCGTTATGTTGGACGTCGGTTGATTTGGTCGAAGACGATGACATAGATATAATTTATGATAATTTAAGGAGATATGATGATTACAATTTGGTGGAATTAATTGTTGTACTTGGTGAGGAGGGTGAAGGAGCTAGTAGACCAACATATGGACACGGATATCAATTTAGAAGTGAGGCTGTGGAGAGAGAAAATCTTGAGGCAGGTCATCATCAATTGTTTAATGAAAATCTGCATAGTCAGTCTACACAGTCTATCAGTCGTCAAGATAATGATAGACGGGATGGTGATTTAATTGGAATGCAGACAAGCATAACTTCTGGAGAAGGTCAATTACGACGATCAGTTAGTCAGGTACCAACTGCAAGAATGAGTCAATCCAGACGGTCAATTACCCGGAGGGTGGGTGATTTTTTTAGTAAATCACTTTTTGGAAATAGACGGGAAAGTCGTTCAACGGAGAGAAATTTTGTTCAGATAAGTGGTGCAGATCGAGGTCGTGGTACACAGCTCGACCGTGAACATAGACATTCTATTCCCCATGTCCCAGATGTAAGTCGTCGGCGTTCCAGTTTGCATATACCTGATGACAGTCAACGGCATTCCAGTTCGCATGTTTATGCTGAAAGTCAACGGCATTCTATATCACATATTCCTGATATCAATCAACAGCCTTATACTCAGCAGTCCACAGATGTATGTGCTAGTCAGGAATGGCAGTCTTATAATCGGAGAGATGTTGAATTACTATGTGATAGCATTTTTGGCAATACTCAAGATATGGATGCAAATGAGAATACAGGATATAATCCCATTAATGCAGATGGTGAAAATGAATCGTTAATTCATTTGGGGGATGATGATGATATTGAAGATGTTTCAATGTTTAATGATTATGTGTCACCTAATGAGGATGTTGAGGCTGAAACTGTCAACATGCAAACGGACAGCGATGGTGAAAACTCTGATGATACTGAATTTGCCAGTCCATTAGCATCCATGCATCCAATTCAAGAGACAGAAGTGGGTAATTTTGTGTTCCCGTCGGAACATTATTCACAAATTAATTTTGAAGCATCCCAAGTTGATCTTTCTGAAGATGTCCAATTTAAGACTTGGGATGGTGTGTCTGAGTTATCTATCGGAATGGTTTTTCACAATAAGGATGAAGTGAAATCATGTGTGAAAAAATATTCAATAATGAGGAATGTGGATTTTAGAGTTGTAGAATCGAAGCCACGGTATTGGGTTGTCCGGTGCGCTCACGTGGATGACGGTTGCCTATGGAGATTAAGAGCATCTAGAACTGGTAACAGTCCTTTTTGGACTATCACAAGGTTCGAAGGACCACATTCATGCCTTGCTGCTAATGTATCAATGGATCATCGACAACTGGATTCTGAAATAATTCGCAATTGTATCATGGGTATGGTAAGTAAACAACCCACTCTACCTATTGATGTTATTATTGCGGCTGTTAAGCAACAATTTAATTTTGAAGTATCGTATCGCAAAGCATGGTATGCGAAAATGAGAGCAATAGAGTGTATATTTGGCAATTATGTTGAATCATATGAAAAGTTGCCAAGTTTTTTAATTGCTTTACAAACCTATAATCCCGAAACTATTTTCGAGTTTGTGGTTCATGAAGCACAAGACTCCAATGTGAAGCAATTTCAACTGGTTTTTTGGAGTTTTAAACCAGCCATAGATGGATTGGTTCACTGTAAACCTATTTTGTTGATAGATGGTACATTTTTGACTGGAAAATTTCAACAAACCCTGCTCATAGCAAGCTCCATTGATGGTAACAGCATGTTGTTCCCAGTTGCCTTTGCTGTTGTTGAGTCTGAAAATAAATCTAGCTGGGCTTGGTTTATGTCCATGATTAGGAAGCATGTCACTCAATGTGTCGACATTACAGTTATATCTGATCGACATGCTGGGATAATGGCAGTATTTAGAGATGAAAGAAGTGGATGGAAAGAACCACTATCCTTCCATAGATTCTGTCTACGGCACTTCGTCAGCAATTACAACACACACTTCAGGAACGGAACAATTAAAAATCTTCTTTACAGGGCTGGTAAGAGTTTTACATTTTAACATATCTTACTATAACAATTTAATTTTATGATATAATTAACCCTTTTGTATTTAGGGGCCCAATTTCAAAGACGCAAGTTTAAGCAGTTGATGGACAATATCAAGGAACTCGATGAAGATTCCCATAACTGGGCAATGAGGATATCATTGGATCGTTGGACACTATCTGAGGATGGTGGTTATCGATATGGGCACATGACTACAAATATTGCTGAGAGTGTAAATAGTGCTTTAAAGGGTGTTCGTATGATGCCAATTACTGCAATCGTTGAACATGTTTTTGCTCGCTTAGTAAAATTTTTCAATCAGCGAAGGGATATGTACATGGCTAAAATGGGTCAAGGCTTGCGGTTCACACCTCGCTGTTGTGATATAATGACAAATCGTGCGAACAAGGCTCGTTCTCACATTGTGCTTGATTATGACAACCGTTTCAAGTTGTACAATATAATATCTTGCAGAGCACCAGAGGTAAACGTTGAGCCAGATACATATATTGTTAGTCTGGAAAAACGTGAATGCGAGTGTGGTAAGTTTCAGGGAACGAAAATGCCATGTTCACATGCAATAGCAGCTTGTATGCATAGGCATCTTGATATGTTTCAATTTGTTGACAACTGTTATTCCATCAACGAGGCACTGAAATGTTATGATGGACAATTCCAACCTATGGGACACAAAGCATATTGGCCTGAATATAAGGGACCTAAATTTGTTCCTGATATGGAGTTGCAAAGAAATAAAGGTCGACCTAAAACATCTCGCATTCGAAATGAAATGGACCGAAGAGAAAAGGGATCAGGTACTCATTGTAGCAGGTGTGGTCAAGTGGGGCATAACAAAAAAACGTGCAGAATGGAAATTGGATCATCGATCCAATCTTTTAGGGGTTCATAATGTTATGATGTATTTTAGTTGCTGAGACTGTATAATTGTTTGCTTTAATGTTAAGTACTATTAAATAATTTATGTTGTGCTTGTAATATTTATGAATTAATTATTTTTTTCTGAATTAATGACACTAATATATGTTTGCTCAAATTATGTCCAGGAAAAAACAAAACTCTTACGTCGTATTTATTCACATATAGTACAACAGTCAATACCTTCTACTACGACTTGAACTACTATGTATATCTGTTTGACTATTCGTATCGTCAATATTTGGATATTGCGATTCTGGCATGACATCACTATAACCACCACTGTATAATGGCTGGTCAACTAAGCCCTGTGTATTGACAAAATTTGTACCACTAAACAATTCATTAAAAAAATCATCTTGCTCCATAGATGGGCTAGCCTGGGTATTTGGATTAGAATGGTGTTGAAAAGGTAGCCCCATTTGGTCATATGGCATGGATTCATATGGAAGTGATGGACCCGTCTGTGTAAGCACATCAAACTGTTGTTGATCCGCTGAAGACAAACTGATATTCAGATCAACATCCAATCTAGATGGTCCAGCTTCAAAGTCATTACCTCTACGTGATCCACATGCACTATCAAATAACTGATGATAACTTTCTGGTTGCCTATTGTAAGAAGCAGAACTGTCATCATCAATATATGGCCACTGCATAGGTCCAAGACCATACTGAAGTTCATTTATATTAGATTCAACTGTTGCACGTCTTTCTCTCATTCCTCTCCTGTTATGGCTTGACTGACGAAAATCCTCAAATGTATGAGCCATAGGTGGGATAGGTATTGTCTCTGGAACAGGCTGCCTAGGATAATCAGTTAATCGTCTATCAAATGCACCAACAGCACCCAATATATTATCCGCTGCCATACGGATACCAAATTCTGCAGTAGATGATGAACCCATATCCGTGTGTCTGATTCGTTCAGCATGATCAGCCTACATGCAAAAAATATTGACGTTATTAATATTTTTCAATATTGTTAATATCATCATGAAAAATTACATTTTATCATACCGATGCACCGATGGAGGCTCCAATCGGGGTTATCCAACGTCTCGTGCGTGACGTAAACCACTGCATATATTGCGATCTGCGATGTAAGGGGGTATAAAGAGGAGGACCCATAATGCAGCGACTATGCCGATTATTCCACTCGTGAATAAAACTTGAAAATTTCTCAGGCCAATTATGATCAGTATACCCTCGTAAGTCGATGGAGTGTACATTATCATTAAATTGGGCTGCCTGTGGTATCGGCTGGTCCATTTCAAATTGTCTTAAACATCGATCAGGCTGGTGCCACTCAATAATATTAAAACATACAAGTGGCACAACTGATGTCCAGATACCATTTCCATTCGTACAAATTTCTGGTAACAAGTGTATCACTAACTTGTACGGCTCCCATTCCATCTACAAAAAACCTTTCTTATGTAATATTATACAAATTATAAAAAAATAATTAAAATTTATTTTCACATACTAACCTGATCGTCATTCTGTATATCAAAATCTAGACGGTACTCAAATATATCTTTACTATTAATTCTGCTGAGATCCAATTGTGATCTCCACCTGATCAAAATTTTACAAACTATAATATAATTTCTATAAGAAATACAATTCAAAAAGCTAAATTAAACTTTTTATCTTATTTAGTTGATAAATATAGAATAAAATTTACCTGTACCCATAAGGCATTGAAGGATCAATAATATAAGGGTGGACAAATGAGGGCCGCATATGAGGTAGTCTTTCCCATGCCCACATTTGTAATAATTGAAGGTAGCCGCCAACTGAATTTGCATTCGGTTTCGTAGCACGGCATAGCTCTCTATACAACCATGCGAGAATTGCGGAACCCCAGCTGTACTCACCAACAACTTCTAAATTCTCTAACAATGGCAGCCACATCAAATGTATACGATTATTACACTGTCCCGGACATAATAAACCTCCTATACAACGAAGAATCCAGGCTCGAGTAAAACATTGTATCTGGTACACAGATGCATCGACAGGCATCGTATTAAAATATCTGGACAGCCATGTCAATTTAACAGTGTTCCCCCTTAAATCATTTTCCTCTGGAACATGACCTAAAAGACGGTAGCAAAGCTCATGCCAATTATGGTATAAATGACCGGTCACAACACGTCCTTCTATGGGTAATCCGGTGAGTACAGCAATATCCTGAAGAGTGATTGTGGCTTCACCTACAACAAAATGAAATGTGTGCGTCTCTGGTCGCCACCTCTCAACAAGTGCTGTTATTAATTCAGCGTTAACTTGCATGCTCCCAATTTGTGATACTCCAAAAAAACCCGTCATTCGTAAATATGGAATAATTCGTTCGTCAATATTTCTGTAATGACTGCCCACGCTGGCTCGTCGGGCTGGCAGTACATTATGTTGAACCTAATAAAAATATAAATTATTAGTAATTTATCAATGATAACCGACAATAAATTATTTTTAGCTGTAAAATATATTTACCGTTCCATTCCAAACAGCATCCGCTCGATGTTTGCGATGTAGCATCAGGATATCATTCTCGATTGGTCCGGGATTAATATGTTCTTGATTTTTAAATTGTTCCATTTTTGTGTACACCTATATGACTAATATACGATCTTTTTTATATTCTATTCAATAACATTAATAATATTAACAACATTAATAATAATAATAATAATAATAATAATAATAATAATAATAATGAAATAATAATAATAATAATAATAATAACAATAATAATAATGAAATAATAATAATAATAATAACAATAATAATTGTAATACTAAATTAAATAATAAGTTGCCATTTTATTTATTATTTTAACATATTATTTTATTTTTTCTCTTATACTTCATTTTTAATTTTTAGCATTAAATATTAATTTGTCTTTTTTGCATATCAAAAAATAATATAATACATAACACTTGTCAAATATAAATTAATAAAAAAATAAAAAAATTTATTATTACAATCTTTACTTTAACTGTATCTTATTTGTAATAATTAATTTATGCAACAATTTTTTTTCCGTAGCAAGTTTTACAAACATAACAATTTAATTCATTAAATCAATTATAAAAATCATATTAAATAAATTTCTATTACTATAAAATTTCCAAACAAGTGTAATCATTCTATTAAATTTCTATTATTAATATTTCATTAATTTATTTAAATCAAATACAATAATGTAAAAAAAATTATACATTATAAATATATATATTATAATTTCTTGATTTACAATACATTTATATTATAATTTTTAATTTATAAATTAAAAAAAATTAAATACAAAGTTTAGACACTTACCTTGAGGCTTGAAGGTTTGTTGAAGAGCAGAATAAAAGGGCATTTGCCCTTCTCTCGGTTTGCCCTTAATATAGGGACATTTATTTAAATAATGTATTTTTAAAAATTATTTACCTAATTGGGGTGTGTCAGAAATTATTTACGGGATTGGGGTGTGGGTCTGAAACCGCTGCAGTGAGAAGCGGTTTTGTCAGTGTCTGTCGTGGCGCGTGGGGCGCGTGGGAAGACAAAAACTGCGTCCTCTGAAACCGCCGCAGTCTGCAGCGGTTTCAGACTCTGAAACCGTCGCAGACTGAAGCGGTTTCAGAGGACGCAGTTTTTGTCCCCCACGCGACGTGAAAATGCAGTCCGTGAATTGAAAATCAGCCCCGTGAAAAATTTTTACAGAATAATTTTAAGGGCAAAAGCCCTATATTAAGGGCAAACCGAGAGAAGGGCAAATGCCCTTTTATTCTGCTCTTCAACAAACCTTCAAGCCTCAAGGTAAGTGTCTAAACTTTGTATTTAATTTTTTTTTAATTTATAAATTAAAAATTATAATATAAATGTATTGTAAATCAAGAAATTATAATATTTATATTTATAATGTATAATTTTTTTTACATTATTGTATTTGATTTAAATAAATTAATGAAATATTAATAATAGAAATTTAATAGAATGATTACACTTGTTTGGAAATTTTATAGTAATAGAAATTTATTTAATATGATTTTTATAATTGATTTAATGAATTAAATTGTTATGTTTGTAAAACTTGCTACGGAAAAAAAATTGTTGCATAAATTAATTATTACAAATAAGATACAGTTAAAGTAAAGATTGTAATAATAAATTTTTTATTTTTTTATTAATTTATATTTGACAAGTGTTATGTATTATATTATTTTTTGATAGGCAAAAAAGACAAATTAATATTTAATGCTAAAAATTAAAAATGAAGTATAAGAGAAAAAATAAAATAATATGTTAAAATAATAAATAAAATGGCAACTTATTATTTAATTTAGTATTACAATTATTATTGTTATTATTATTATTATTATTTCATTATTATTATTGTTATTATTATTATTATTATTATTATTTCATTATTATTATTATTATTATTATTATTATTATTATTATTATTATTATTATTATTATTAATGTTGTTAATATTATTAATGTTATTGAATAGAATATAAAAAAGATCGTATATTAGTCATATAGGTGTACACAAAAATGGAACAATTTAAAAATCAAGAACATATTAATCCCGGACCAATCGAGAATGATATCCTGATGCTACATCGCAAACATCGAGCGGATGCTGTTTGGAATGGAACGGTAAATATATTTTACAGCTAAAAATAATTTATTGTCGGTTATCATTGATAAATTACTAATAATTTATATTTTTATTAGGTTCAACATAATGTACTGCCAGCCCGACGAGCCAGCGTGGGCAGTCATTACAGAAATATTGACGAACGAATTATTCCATATTTACGAATGACGGATTTTTTTGGAGTATCACAAATTGGGAGCATGCAAGTTAACGCTGAATTAATAACAGCACTTGTTGAGAGGTGGCGACCAGAGACGCACACATTTCATTTTGTTGTAGGTGAAGCCACAATCACTCTTCAGGATATTGCTGTACTCACCGGATTACCCATAGAAGGACGTGTTGTGACCGGTCATTTATACCATAATTGGCATGAGCTTTGCTACCGTCTTTTAGGTCATGTTCCAGAGGAAAATGATTTAAGGGGGAACACTGTTAAATTGACATGGCTGTCCAGATATTTTAATACGATGCCTGTCGATGCATCTGTGTACCAGATACAATGTTTTACTCGAGCCTGGATTCTTCGTTGTATAGGAGGTTTATTATGTCCGGGACAGTGTAATAATCGTATACATTTGATGTGGCTGCCATTGTTAGAGAATTTAGAAGTTGTTGGTGAGTACAGCTGGGGTTCCGCAATTCTCGCATGGTTGTATAGAGAGCTATGCCGTGCTACGAAACCGAATGCAAATTCAGTTGGCGGCTACCTTCAATTATTACAAATGTGGGCATGGGAAAGACTACCTCATATGCGGCCCTCATTTGTCCACCCTTATATTATTGATCCTTCAATGCCTTATGGGTACAGGTAAATTTTATTCTATATTTATCAACTAAATAAGATAAAAAGTTTAATTTAGCTTTTTGAATTGTATTTCTTATAGAAATTATATTATAGTTTGTAAAATTTTGATCAGGTGGAGATCACAATTGGATCTCAGCAGAATTAATAGTAAAGATATATTCGAGTACCGTCTAGATTTTGATATACAGAATGACGATCAGGTTAGTATGTGAAAATAAATTTTAATTATTTTTTTATAATTTGTATAATATTACATAAGAAAGGTTTTTTGTAGATGGAATGGGAGCCGTACAAGTTAGTGATACACTTGTTACCAGAAATTTGTACGAATGGAAATGGTATCTGGACATCAGTTGTGCCACTTGTATGTTTTAATATTATTGAGTGGCACCAGCCTGATCGATGTTTAAGACAATTTGAAATGGACCAGCCGATACCACAGGCAGCCCAATTTAATGATAATGTACACTCCATCGACTTACGAGGGTATACTGATCATAATTGGCCTGAGAAATTTTCAAGTTTTATTCACGAGTGGAATAATCGGCATAGTCGCTGCATTATGGGTCCTCCTCTTTATACCCCCTTACATCGCAGATCGCAATATATGCAGTGGTTTACGTCACGCACGAGACGTTGGATAACCCCGATTGGAGCCTCCATCGGTGCATCGGTATGATAAAATGTAATTTTTCATGATGATATTAACAATATTGAAAAATATTAATAACGTCAATATTTTTTGCATGTAGGCTGATCATGCTGAACGAATCAGACACACGGATATGGGTTCATCATCTACTGCAGAATTTGGTATCCGTATGGCAGCGGATAATATATTGGGTGCTGTTGGTGCATTTGATAGACGATTAACTGATTATCCTAGGCAGCCTGTTCCAGAGACAATACCTATCCCACCTATGGCTCATACATTTGAGGATTTTCGTCAGTCAAGCCATAACAGGAGAGGAATGAGAGAAAGACGTGCAACAGTTGAATCTAATATAAATGAACTTCAGTATGGTCTTGGACCTATGCAGTGGCCATATATTGATGATGACAGTTCTGCTTCTTACAATAGGCAACCAGAAAGTTATCATCAGTTATTTGATAGTGCATGTGGATCACGTAGAGGTAATGACTTTGAAGCTGGACCATCTAGATTGGATGTTGATCTGAATATCAGTTTGTCTTCAGCGGATCAACAACAGTTTGATGTGCTTACACAGACGGGTCCATCACTTCCATATGAATCCATGCCATATGACCAAATGGGGCTACCTTTTCAACACCATTCTAATCCAAATACCCAGGCTAGCCCATCTATGGAGCAAGATGATTTTTTTAATGAATTGTTTAGTGGTACAAATTTTGTCAATACACAGGGCTTAGTTGACCAGCCATTATACAGTGGTGGTTATAGTGATGTCATGCCAGAATCGCAATATCCAAATATTGACGATACGAATAGTCAAACAGATATACATAGTAGTTCAAGTCGTAGTAGAAGGTATTGACTGTTGTACTATATGTGAATAAATACGACGTAAGAGTTTTGTTTTTTCCTGGACATAATTTGAGCAAACATATATTAGTGTCATTAATTCAGAAAAAAATAATTAATTCATAAATATTACAAGCACAACATAAATTATTTAATAGTACTTAACATTAAAGCAAACAATTATACAGTCTCAGCAACTAAAATACATCATAACATTATGAACCCCTAAAAGATTGGATCGATGATCCAATTTCCATTCTGCACGTTTTTTTGTTATGCCCCACTTGACCACACCTGCTACAATGAGTACCTGATCCCTTTTCTCTTCGGTCCATTTCATTTCGAATGCGAGATGTTTTAGGTCGACCTTTATTTCTTTGCAACTCCATATTAGGAACAAATTTAGGTCCCTTATATTCAGGCCAATATGCTTTGTGTCCCATAGGTTGGAATTGTCCATCATAACATTTCAGTGCCTCGTTGATGGAATAACAGTTGTCAACAAATTGAAACATATCAAGATGCCTATGCATACAAGCTGCTATTGCATGTGAACATGGCATTTTCGTTCCCTGAAACTTACCACACTCGCATTCACGTTTTTCCAGACTAACAATATATGTATCTGGCTCAACGTTTACCTCTGGTGCTCTGCAAGATATTATATTGTACAACTTGAAACGGTTGTCATAATCAAGCACAATGTGAGAACGAGCCTTGTTCGCACGATTTGTCATTATATCACAACAGCGAGGTGTGAACCGCAAGCCTTGACCCATTTTAGCCATGTACATATCCCTTCGCTGATTGAAAAATTTTACTAAGCGAGCAAAAACATGTTCAACGATTGCAGTAATTGGCATCATACGAACACCCTTCAAAGCACTATTTACACTCTCAGCAATATTTGTAGTCATGTGCCCATATCGATAACCACCATCCTCAGATAGTGTCCAACGATCCAATGATATCCTCATTGCCCAGTTATGGGAATCTTCATCGAGTTCCTTGATATTGTCCATCAACTGCTTAAACTTGCGTCTTTGAAATTGGGCCCCTAAATACAAAAGGGTTAATTATATCATAAAATTAAATTGTTATAGTAAGATATGTTAAAATGTAAAACTCTTACCAGCCCTGTAAAGAAGATTTTTAATTGTTCCGTTCCTGAAGTGTGTGTTGTAATTGCTGACGAAGTGCCGTAGACAGAATCTATGGAAGGATAGTGGTTCTTTCCATCCACTTCTTTCATCTCTAAATACTGCCATTATCCCAGCATGTCGATCAGATATAACTGTAATGTCGACACATTGAGTGACATGCTTCCTAATCATGGACATAAACCAAGCCCAGCTAGATTTATTTTCAGACTCAACAACAGCAAAGGCAACTGGGAACAACATGCTGTTACCATCAATGGAGCTTGCTATGAGCAGGGTTTGTTGAAATTTTCCAGTCAAAAATGTACCATCTATCAACAAAATAGGTTTACAGTGAACCAATCCATCTATGGCTGGTTTAAAACTCCAAAAAACCCATTGAAATTGCTTCACATTGGAGTCTTGTGCTTCATGAACCACAAACTCGAAAATAGTTCCGGGATTATAGGTTTGTAAAGCAATTAAAAAACTTGGCAACTTTTCATATGATTCAACATAATTGCCAAATATACACTCTATTGCTCTCATTTTCGCATACCATGCTTTGCGATACGATACTTCAAAATTAAATTGTTGCTTAACAGCCGCAATAATAACATCAATAGGTAGAGTGGGTTGTTTACTTACCATACCCATGATACAATTGTGAATTATTTCAGAACCCAGTTGTCGATGATCCATTGATACATTAGCAGCAAGGCATGAATGTGGTCCTTCGAACCTTGTGATAGTCCAAAAAGGACTGTTACCAGTTCTAGTTGCTCTTAATCTCCATAGGCAACCGTCATCCACGTGAGCGCACCGGACAACCCAATATCGTGGCTTCGATTCTACAACTCTAAAATCCACATTCCTCATTATTGAATATTTTTTCACACATGATTTCACTTCATCCTTATTGTGAAAAACCATTCCGATAGATAACTCAGACACACCATCCCAAGTCTTAAATTGGACATCTTCAGAAAGATCAACTTGGGATGCTTCAAAATTAATTTGTGAATAATGTTCCGACGGGAACACAAAATTACCCACGTCTGTCTCTTGAATTGGATGCATGGATGCTAATGGACTGGCAAATTCAGTATCATCAGAGTTTTCACCATCGCTGTCCGTTTGCATGTTGACAGTTTCAGCCTCAACATCCTCATTAGGTGACACATAATCATTGAACATTGAAACATCTTCAATATCATCATCATCCCCCAAATGAATTAACGATTCATTTTCACCATCTGCATTAATGGGATTATATCCTGTATTCTCATTTGCATCCATATCTTGAGTATTGCCAAAAATGCTATCACATAGTAATTCAACATCTCTCCGATTATAAGACTGTCATTCCTGACTAGCACATACATCTGTGGACTGCTGAGTATAAGGCTGTTGATTGATATCAGGAATATGTGATATAGAATGCCGTTGACTTTCAGCATAAACATGCGAACTGGAATGCCGTTGACTGTCATCAGGTATATGCAAACTGGAACGCCGACGACTTACATCTGGGACATGGGGAATAGAATGTCTATGTTCACGGTCGAGCTGTGTACCACGACCTCGATCTGCACCACTTATCTGAACAAAATTTCTCTCCGTTGAACGACTTTCCCGTCTATTTCCAAAAAGTGATTTACTAAAAAAATCACCCACCCTCCGGGTAATTGACCGTCTGGATTGACTCATTCTTGCAGTTGGTACCTGACTAACTGATCGTCGTAATTGACCTTCTCCAGAAGTTATGCTTGTCTGCATTCCAATTAAATCACCATCCCGTCTATCATTATCTTGACGACTGATAGACTGTGTAGACTGACTATGCAGATTTTCATTAAACAATTGATGATGACCTGCCTCAAGATTTTCTCTCTCCACAGCCTCACTTCTAAATTGATATCCGTGTTCATATGTTGGTCTACTAGCTCCTTCACCCTCCTCACCAAGTACAACAATTAATTCCACCAAATTGTAATCATCATATCTCCTTAAATTATCATAAATTATATCTATGTCATCGTCTTCGACCAAATCAACCGACGTCCAACATAACGATCCTCGATTGTACATTGGGCTCTTGTAAAGAATTCTGGCAATCACGTCATTCATACCTAAATCCAATTTCACATGAATTTTATGGATCAATTCCGGAATAGTCGGCTTATTTTTTACTCTCATCCTTCTTGTAATAGCATTCGCACCAGATACGTCATATTGAAAACCCGATGCTCCAACACTAATTTCTCCTCCCGTGTGCACATAAAAATCAGTATATGTCGACATCTTTCAATAACCTAGAGTTGAAATAATATTAAAAAATATATTTAAATTTACATGATAATAATAATAATAATAATAATAATAATAATAATAATAATAATAATAATAATAATCATAAATTTAATAACAATAATAACAAATTTAATAATAAATTTAATATAAATAACAAATTCAATATCAACAGTAATAATAATAATAATATTAATATTAATAAATTTAATAAAAATTACAATATTCTTGATCTACAATAATAATAATAATAATAATAATAATAATAATAATAATCATTAATTTAATTACAATAACAAAATTTATATCTACAATAATAATAATAATAATAATAAAAATAATATCTACGGTTATAATAATAATAATAACAATAATAATATTTATTACTACACTATTATTAATAATAATAACAATAATAATAATATTAGAAAATTACTAACTAACAAAATATATATAATTTTAACAACAAATAATGATAATAGTAATAATATCAACACATATTCGTAATTTCTATAACTTTTTTCTTTATATACACTATAAAAAATAAATATATTTAATTTTTTAGCGTACCTTATTTTAAGAATACAACTGCGATTTTCATAATTTGTCACTCCAACTTCTGAATTTACTCTACACTGTAGTTAATAAACTTATAATTATTATATAAGCAAACTTAAATTAATAATATTAAATTATAAATCAAAATTTATTAGATTGAACTTAACTTTTCAGAATACTGTTGAAAATATATTATTGACCTGAACAAAATAATTTTCGTAATTTATCATATGTATGATAAGAAGTAAAAATTGGTTATGTGAAATTGAAAGCTATCGGCAACATATATATATATAGGCGGGACGAAAAATTTATTTCAATCGAAGAGTGGAGTGGGTCCGGTTTCAACCTGAAACCGCTGAACACAGTAGCGGTTTCAGAGACTGAAACCGCTGGACTCTGTTACGGTTTCAGACTCTGAAACCGTAACAGAGTCCAGCAGTTTCAGTCTGAAACCGGACCCCCTCTCTGCAACCACTGACAAAACCACTTCTCACTGCAACGATTTCAGACCTACACTCCAATCCCGTAAATAATTTTTGACACACCCCAAATAAATAAATAATTTTTAAAAAAATATTATTTAAATAAATGTCCCCTGAACCTTATCAGTTGTCATCCTCAAAACTCAAATATCACGTGTGGATGTCAGTGACTATGAGTTTGCGTCTGCGTGTCAGCAGCTTGTGGTTCTGCTTCTGCAAGAGCCCCTGACTGCCTGCTACTTAGTTATAATATCATGCAGCTATTTTACATGCTACTGTATACTGCCTTGTACACTAATATGTATTGAATTTAAATAACAAATTTTTATAAAATTAAGTATTAAAATTTTATGCACAGAGTTAATCGTAACAATCTGCTGTATGTATTTTCATTTTTATCAAAAGCTAAATGATTATGATTGGCTAATTAATTGAAGTTTTTTAAATTGTAATGTAAAATTTTCTTAAATAATTATGAATTATTCTATAATTTAATTCATAAACCCCATTATTGTCCCTTCTTCCTTGGCCCTGCTACAGGGGAGCCCACGTGCTCACGCGCAACTGCAAGTGCGGTAGAGAAATCGATGAATCAAAAGAAATATTCCATAACAAACACTCACCTTATACGACGGAGCTACGCTCCTCAGCCTCCGTCAACCGACATACACAGCCGCCGGATCTGACTTCACTTCCAATTCAGAGAAAACTACCATTTTATGCTCGTTTCAAGACCGCATATATAAACTCAGCAAGCAGGATACCGAGGGCATTTTCGTCACTGAACTTCCCATTCAAAAACACCAAACAAATTTCCATATTCATACATGAAAGTCCTGCTCAATAAATAAATTAAAAAAAAAAGGAATAAAAAAAGGGAGACTCAGATCCAAGCAAGCCGCCAGTGAATCTCAATCGCCAGAGTCATCATCGCCGCCGAAGATAGACATGCGATTGTAAAGCAAGAACAAGACCAGAACTAGAAAGAGTGCTACACCGACAGGAGAGCCGCTGACCCGGTGAATGGTGTCGGGTTCGCCGGTGGAGAAGATAGTGTTGATAAAAGAGCCGCGATCGGAGGAAAGAAACTGAATGGTTAAGAGGAGGATAATAGGCAAGAGAAGAAGACCTACAGGACTTAAAAGCTCGGCGATGAACTCAGTAATGGCTTCTCCTTGGTCACCGAGAAGGAATGGAGCTAAAACAACTGTGCATACTACTACAGCTAGAATGATTCCATGAGGCGCACCTGCTTGACGTTGATGATGATGATACTGAGGTCTCTCTTGAAACATTTTTCTTTTTTTCTTTTTGGGTTAAGAGAAGAGAATGCGATTGGGATGGGAAATGAGAAATGGGGTCGTGAAATAGTCTTAAAATAGCTGCTGGGATGAGACTAAAGACGCGTTTGTCTAACAAGAAAGCAGCAATTCACTTTCTTAAACATACAATTAACTCCCCAATATTTATTTAAATAATAAAAAAATAATTAACCTTCTTATATTTATTTTAATACAATATATTTTATAAAATTTATAAATTCAGATAATATCATTCAAAACTGATAGATCCATTACGAAAAATAGTCAAAATAACAGATTCGTATTTTAGAGAAACGTTACATCAAAATAAATATTAAAATATTAATTATTTTTTTTATCAAATTTTAGGAGATAAATTGTATTTTCAGCCAAAAAAAATCAAATTTTCTTTTTATAATCCATTCTGTATGCAACTAATAAATTTTGGTCTGGACCTGGTGAGGGTCCATAGGCTATCTTTTATTTTTCTTAGTGAGATTATCTGTACTCAACCCACTGTTAATAAAATAAGAATAGCTCTGGGCTATGAAGGGGCTTTTGTAGTTAATAAACTGGGCCATAGTGGGGGCCTTGCTTTCATTTGGAGATGTAATAAAGGGGTTAAGTTGTTGAGTTATTCCTGTTATTTCATAAACTTGGCAGTTACTAATACTAGTGGTGTTAGTTGGAGGCTGACTGGTTTCTATGGCAATCCCAACAGAAATCAGAGAGCATGTTCTTGGACAGCTTTACGAGAACTGGCTTCTCTATCTTCCTTACCATGGTGTTGCGTTGGGGATTTTAATAATCTCTCTTGCTCATCTGAAAAGCGAGGAGGAAGACCTTATCCTGATGGCCTCTTAGACGGTTTTAATAGAGTGCTTGAGGAAGTGGGGTTTATGGATTTGGGGATGGTAGGGCATCCGTTTACTTGGGAAAGAGGAAGAGGATCGAAATGCTGGATTGAAGAAAGATTGGATCGGGCGGTTGCAAATATTGGCTAGATAGAAATGTTTGAGTATTATAAGGTTGCCAACTTGGGGTTCTTTTCTTCAGACCACTGTCCTATCCTGGTGGATATGGGTAAAGCGGAAGAGGGGAGAAATGAGCAGGTAAGGAGCTCTTTTCGTTTCGAAAATGCTTGGATTAGAGAGGATAATTTTCTTGAAGTGGTGAGGCAAGCTTGGCAAAAGGAGAATATTTCTTCCATGGCCGCTAAACTCTCTCGGTGTGCCACGAATTTGTTAGATTGGGGTGGGGGTATCCTGAAGGAGTTTGGAAGTAGAATAAAGAGATGTAAAAGAGAGATGAAGCGTTATCGCAATGGGAGAGACAAGGAGGCCATTACACGTTTTAATGCAGCTAAAATGGAGCTATTTGAGGTATTCAAACAGAGGGAGAATTTCTGGAAACAGAGAGCTAAACTTTTTTGGTTAAAAGAGGGGGACAAAAACTCCAAATATTTTCATGCTAGAGCTACAAATAGGAGAAGAAAGAATGCGATAGAAGGACTTAGAGATGAGAGTGGGAGCTGGAAAAAGTAGGGAAGCGGCTTAGAAGATCATATTCAAATGTATTTTGAGAAGCTTTTCCTGTCTAATGGCGTATGTTCGGAGGAGATTCTTGATGGTGTTCCCGTTGGCATCTCAGAAGAACAGAATCGGAGGCTTATGAAGCCGTTCACGGAGAAGGAAGTTAAAGATTCTCTATTCTCAATGCATCCGGACAAATCCCCGGGCTTGGATGTTTGCAATCCAACTTTCTACCAACACTGTTGGGATATCGTTGGCAAGGATGTCTCTAATACTTGTATCGAGATTTTAAATAGAGCTTCACTCCCTCCTAACTTGAATGATACTGTGATAGTTTTGCTCCCAAAGAAACAAAATGCTCAGGTTCTGACAGACTATCGTCCCATATCTCTTTGTAATGTTTTATACAAAATCATTGCAAAGATGATAGCCAATAGAATGAAGAGTACCTTGGATGGGATCATATCGGCCAATCAAAGTGCATTTGTGCCTGGCAGGAGTATAACAGATAATACAATGGTTGCTTTTGAGATACTGCATGCACTACGTAGAAAACAAAAAGGGAAGGTGGGGTATGCCGCCCTCAAGGTAGATATGAGCAAAGCTTACGATAGGGTGGAGTGGGATTATATAGGAAGAATTATGAAAAAGATGGGGTATTATCAAGGGTGGATTGATCTGGTGTTGATGTGCATTTCCAATGTCAGGTTCTTTATTTCACATGGATTGCACAGAGTTGGTCATATAATACCAAGCAGGGGTCTTAGACAAGGATGCCCATTGTCTCCCTACCTTTTTATTTTGTGTGCCCAAGGGTTGTCGCAGATGTTAACTTCTATGGAGAAGGTTGGTACTATACACGGGATCTCGATAGCTCGAGGCGCTCCTACTGTGTCTCATCTTTTCTTCGCGGACGATAGTTACTTTTTCTTCAAGGCAGAGCAGCGGGAAGCTTTTTCACTGAGCAAGGTCTTTAGTGTATATGAGGCGACCTCAGGTCAGTGCATTAATTTCAACAAGTCTACCATTTTATTTAGTCCTAATACGAATCAGAGTATCAGGGATGGAGTTAGGAATATCCTTCAAGTACAGATGGGCTCGATGGATGACTTTTACCTGGGGATGCCATTATGTGTAGGTAAAAATAGGAGAAAGGTGTTCGAGTATATAAAAGATAAAATCCGAAAAAAGCTCCAGGGGTGGAATAAGACGCTCTTGTCTAGGGCGGGGAATGAGATTCTTATTAAATCAGTTGCCCTTTCTATTCCTACTTACTTGATGAGTATGTTTTTGCTCCCGGTTTCTTTATGCTCAGAGGTTGAGGGGCTTTTGAATGCTTTCTGGTGGGGGTCAACTGGCAAGGAGGATAAGAAAATTCATTGGAAGAGCTGGGACTTTCTGTGCAGGAGTAAATCGGATGGAGGGCTGGGTTTCAGGAAATTACATAAGTTTAACCTAGCCATGATTGGTAAACAGGCCTGGCGTTTTCTTTCTAGACCAGCATCTCTGGTTACTCAGATTTTCAAGGCAAAATACTTACCTGACTGCTCGTTCTTAGATGCAAAAATCGGGAACAATCCTAGCTATGTGTGGAGGAGTCTCTGGGCCGTGCAGGAATTGCTACGGAAAGGCTGTCGATGGAGGGTAGGGGGAGGTAATAATATCAAGGTTTGGGAGTCTCCTTGGTTACCAGATAGTCAAGATCCTTTCATCTCCTCTCATTGCCTTGACGAAGGAGTTAGGAATAATATGAGGGTCTCATTTTTATTAGATGAGTCGGAGAACTGTTGGGACGAGGAGAAGTTGCGGTCCTTATTCAATGAGAGGGACAGGAGCTTAATCAAACAGGTTCCACTGAGTATCAGGCGTCTAACGGACACATGGTGGTGGCAGTTTGATTCGAAGGGCTTTTATACAGTTAAAAGTGCCTACCGGGAGTTGGCCCAGTACCCAGCCTTCAATACTCTTCAAAAGGAGTTTTGGAATAAGTTATGGAGTTTACAAGCTCCACCTAAGGTACTTAATCTAATCTGGAGAGCTTGCTTGAATTGTCTTCCCACAAATAGAGCGCTAGAGCATAGGAAAGTCGAGGTGAATGTCAGGTGTCCGGTTTGTGGCCAGGATGTTGAAACGATCCTGCATGTGTTTTTAGATTGCTCACGTGCAAAGGAATGCTGGTTTCGTTCCTCCGTTGGATATATAAGGGGTTCCTTTGAGAATCTCACCGATTGGCTAGCTTTCATCTTCAAGAATTCATCGGAGGAGACATGCTTAGTTGTTGTATCGACATGTTGGAGTATCTGGAAAAGTAGGAATGAGAAGGTATGGAATGATAAGATGAGGAAACCAAATGATATCGTGGCTGAGGCGGTGGCTCTGCTAAACAAGTATAAACTGGCCTGTCGTTCTCATGGCCAGAAAAGCTCAGGCGAGGAGAAGAGTAGTAGGTCACTAGACAATATAAAAGGTTGGCAGAAGCCTGATCAGGGATGGGTTAAGGTAAACGTAGATGCGTCTTTTTTCGTAAAGAATGGTAAGGCAGGGTTTGGTTTCGTTGTGAGAAATGCAGAGGGCAAGTTTCTTGAAGCTAGTTGTGGTCTGCTGATGGGTGCTTTCTCACCAGTCAGTGCCGAGGCTTTAGCTATAAGGGAGACTCTTCTATGGTTGTGCAGCAGAGAATTGCAGCAGGTGGTGTTAGAATCTGATTCTCAGATAGTGGTGCAAGCGTTGAACTCAAGAACTCTTTTTGGGTCGAGTATAGGATTGATTTTAGATGATTGTCAATCTTTGAGTCATTCTATTACAAATCTCCAATTTGTTTTTGTTAAGAGGTTAGCGAATGCAGTTGCTCATAGCTTAGCGAGAGCTTCTGCTTCTATGTCTACCCTTCATATTTGGCTGAAAAATCCACCGAATTTTGTTGTTTCTAGCTTGTTTGCTGATTTAGCTTAATACAAGTTTTTGATTTTCAAAAAAAAAAATTAAATAAATAAATTTTGGTCTACAATTTTATTTAAGTTTACGGTATGGATTAATTCAAAATTAGAAATTGTCGAAATTATATTTTCAACGGCCATTAAATCTGAATATTTGTTTTAGAAAATTTAAATTTTTTAACAACTATTCAAAAAATTAAAAATTTTATTTTTAAAATTTATTAATTCGATTACTTTGATTTCAAATTGAATAGTAATGCTGTTATTAAATACTTCGAGTAAGTTCCACCTCATTATTTTTAATCAATGAATGCAACTAATAAATATATTTTATTTTAGCTTGTGAATTCATGCAAGGTCGAACAAATATACGGAACTCATCCATGCAAATATTTCTTTGTTATTTTAATGGAAAAAAGTTATTATATACGTATAATAAGGATAAATTTACCAAACCAGTGAATTAATAACTTAAATATCTTTCAGAAAATAAGTCCAACTTTCCTTACATTAAACAATTAAAAAAAAGGAAACAATAAAAGTTCTTCATCAATTGAATAATTATAGAAAGAGTTGTTTTCAGATTAATTATAGAAAAGAGGAGGAAGCTGAGACGTGGGTGCACCGACCATGCAATACAAGTAAGTCATTAGGAAGATGCAAGAAAATGAAATAGTACATACATACATATATACATACATATATATATATATACACACACATACATACACATGTATAAATGCTTTTGCATTGAATTAATAATAATTTTCATGCAAGAAAAAAAAGCATATATGAAAAAGAAATAGTATATGGAGGAAAGAAAGGAATAATCAACTATAATAATTACTTCACTTTGCATGGGGCTTGAAAGGAGGTTTCCATGAAGGCTGTTATATAAGATATCGCAAAAATGAATATATATTGATTTTTATATAAAAATAATTGTAATTTTTGTTTACATGTTAGTTCATAAATTTAATTATAATTAATTGTATCTATATATATAGTTTTAATTTTATATAATATATACATATATATGGGATTGGAATTTTCCAGTTAAAGGACAAAATTAGTGGAGTATAGAAAAAGTTTGTTGGTAGCTATATAGAAGGAATGAGTAAAGCTTGATGGCTTTAGTCAACAAAGAAAATAAGGGTTTTTTTTTACTTCTTCGTTCCTTGGCATGTGGACCTCACCTTTGATTTTACATCTCAAAAAAGAAAAACATGATTAAGAAAATTAATTAATAAGATTAATATATAAATTTTCTCCGAAACTATCACAATTTATCAAATTTGTTTCTGAACTAATTTCATGTTAAATACTTTTCTAAATTTATTAAAAATATCATTTTATTCTCTTTAAAGGCACTTGTCAGTTTATAAAAAATGTATAAAAAATATACATCAAGTAATAATAAGGGATAATTTAATATTTTTAATAAATTTTAGGGAGATAATTTAATATTTTCAATACTATAGGGTATATTTTTTATATTTTAAATAAGTTTTAATGATTAATATAATATTTTCAATAAATTTAGTGAGGTAATCTAACATTTAATTAGTTTAGTATAGAAATTTAATAAATAATGAAAGTTTATAGGAAAATTTATGTATTATCCCTTAATTAATACTAAATTATGTGCTGAGTAGAAGCATAAAGGTAAATAAAAACGCCAATATTTACGTTTCTTGTATATGAAATATAATGGTTTTGTATGGATAAGCAATATTTGTATATGATAAAAATGTGAATAACGTAAAATATATATAAAAATTGAAGTTTGTAATCTCCTGATGTGCATCTTCACCTTAGATTTTCGTTTTTTTTAGCATTAAAAAGAAGATTTTATAAAATAAAATTTGAATTTTAATACTGATTTAATTAAACAGACGAGGATGAAAAAGAACCAACCGACCATCTTTTCAGCACATTGAAATTAAACAAGACATTAGGTTCACACTCTGCAATTTAATGGTTTATGTACTGGATTTTGGATCCCACAATCAGATGGGCTCTATATATACGGATATATGACGTTTATAGTCATCCAATTTTTAGATTTATAATTAAATGATCATAATAAAATAATTTATAATATAAAAATTATTAAATTTTTATTTTATTTTAATTAAAATAAAAATAATCTAAAAATTAAATTTTCATGTCACCAAAATAAAATTTAAGCAGATCACATATGATTATCATATTATTTTAATACCTGTTAATTAACTCTACAAATATATCATTATTAGTTACTTGAATTTTTTTTTTTGTACACGTCATTCTTTTATGTTTACATGATAACGTAAAACTTTTTTTATTTGCTGGTTCAACTTATAAAGATTATTGGTTTTAAAATGACATGATAATCATATGTGGCGTACTTAATTATCACTTCGATAATATAAAAAAATTAATTTTCAGGTCATTATTATTTCAATTGAAATAAAATATAATTTTAATAATTTTTATATTATAAATTATTTTATTGTAATTATTTAATTATAAGTCTAAAAATTCGATAACTACGAATGTAATTAACCCCCGGATATTCTCTTCCCTTTCACCAGTAAAAGAAAAACAGTTAAATTTAATTCACATCAAAACTCATAATTGTTCATTATGAATGATACTTCTTCCATTTTTTTATTTATTATTTTTGATAAAAATTTAAATTTTATTTATTTGTTATTTTTATATTTAAATATAATTTAATTTTAATTTTTAATTTAATTTTTTTAATAAAAATAAATTTATTTAGAGTCAATTAAATTTGATAATTTAGTTAAAGTCATTCAATTTTATACTAAATTTAAATCTAATTGATATTTTATAATTTTTATGAAAATAAAAAAAACAGATAAAAAAAGAAGGAAATAATATATACGTATATTCATTATATCAATTAACTCTTCAAAGTCAAAGGCTGTGGAAAATATGCAAAATTATAATACTTATCCCCTTTCCCATCAAATTGTCACATTTTAAAAAAAAGGTTCCGACATTATTATTTAAGTAAATTCACTATAGCATATAATGCATATTTTTCTACTTTACTATCACATAACGTAAGCAAAACATTTAATATTTTAATTAATATTTTTCTTGTTATATATATATTTTACTATAATAACCTAAATTAAAATGATACATTTTAGTTTATTCAATATAATATTTTATAGAAATTAGCAAATCTAACTGTTACTTTAATATTGATAATTTTTGTAAAAAATGATAATTTGATGGGACGACAAAAATATTTATTTTGCATATTTTTAGCCAGTTATTTAATTGGTTGGATGAAATAACAAGTATACTTACCCCTGCCAAAATTTCAGTAACAATTTGGCATGTTTTGGGTAAGGGAAATCAGGATGGTTAAGGGAGTGAAAGGGAGAAGGGATGATAGAAAATTTTTGAATTTACATTTACACTTCCTCCGTTTTTTTTTATTTGTCACTTTTACTCTTTTTACTAAAATTAAAGAATAGATTTAAATTTAGTATTAAATTACGTAATTAATATTAAATTATTAAATCTAATTGATTCTAATTTTATTGAAAAAAAAATTAAATTAAAAAAATAAATTAAATTATATTATAAATCTAAAAGTGACAGATAAATATAATTTACCTTTTACTTTAAAGTGACACATAAAAAAAAGGAAGAAGTATTTAACTAAAGTTTAATAAATGAAATTTTAGATAACAGTTAGTTACGGTTTAAATTTTAAATATTAGTAATGATTAGATAATTTATATTATATTCGAAATTAAAAAGTATCGAGTGTGTCCCTCATCAAAAGTTGATTTTTGGAATAAATAGATACAATAGTAAAAATCTTCAACATAGAAAAAATGGTGCTGCGAACATAAATTCAGTCTGCACACCTCACTGATGCATGTAGAGCCACAATCATCGCAGAATAAAAGCAGCGATTTTGCATCATAATTGCACGACACGACCCATCAAATTAATTTATCCCATACATTATAAACAATTAATTGAAAATTAAAGATTCATTTTATTATGAATGATGATACTCAAGATCATCCAGCATAATCACACAAAGCAAAAGAGCACTGACCATGGCATTCTTGAAAACAAGATCCGCAATGGCGAGGATCATTTCGGATATCCACACACTGCCCATCGCAGCAAAGTGACCCGAACCCGCATCTAACTCCACATCCTCCACAATTCTTCGGATCTCTTAAGGTATCTCTGCACATTTGTCCAAAACAACATGTGGTTCCGCCCCACGGATTCTTCTGCCAATCCGAACATATATATGGATCATTTCCACACCACACTCCTCTCTCTCTCTGCCTCTGCCTTAAAGCTGACCGGAAAAAGTTCAGATGGGTAGGACCATCCGATTCGGGCATACCCACAGGCGACACTCCAAGAGATGTTTCCAATTCAATCCATAGAATTAGGAAAATTGGCAATAAGTATTTCGAATTTAGCATGAGAACTTAGTAAGAACATCAACTGGGTTTGATTGGTTGGAAAAGACAACGTTTGTAATAAGAATCCATCAAACCAAACATGTTCTTTTAGAAGTAAGTGAAATTTGTAATGCAGAGATGCTTTTGATTACGTAGATGATGAACCTAATATATGTTTTATAGTATTGATTAGTACATGAAATTGACATATTAATATTGAGAGGATGAACAAACTCTTTTTTTTTTTTTTTTTAATTTTGTTCTCCACTCTGTCGGTCAATGGATCTCTTAACTAATCATGCTTTTGCTTATTATTATAATATAAGTAGCTGAAAAGTTGATTATGCAATTAAGGTGTTATTTTCATTTCCACTGTCATAATAACAATATACTTATATATATAAAAAATATCCCATAAAAGTACTTTAGTTCTTTAACTATAGCAATTAAAATTCAATTTTTTTTTTTGAAAAATTATGAATTTTGTGATGGAATATTAATGTGATAAGCATATTAGCTTGAAATATTATATGACATGCAGATAAAATGTTTTAAACTGAAATGGCTTGCAATATTAATATTACGACACTAAATTTATAATTTTTTAGTTAAAGTAACTTTGATTGTAATATTTTAAAAAAATAAAATATTTTTAAACTATAAATTTCTTTTTTCTATGATTGGATTATTATTATTGTAGTATAAGTTTAATATATTAATCTTTTTGTCGGATAAATAAATAACCTCCTTAGTATCTGAATCTGAGTATGGCTGAATCACTTTATGACAGTTCTTGTTATTTGAGACTTATCTTTGCTTAATTGTATTATTTCTAGGGATGAGTATAGACTGGTTAATCGATCCATTAATAATTTTTTCAAATTGGTCTATTATTATTGGTTAACCGCTATATCAATTTCGGTTTTTAACTCAGTTTTTTCGATCGATTTATTGTTAACCACTAAAAAATTTTAATATATAAATTTATTAAATTATACAATTTATGATATTATTTTTAATAGTTAAAAATGCTTTAAAAATGAAAAAATACTAATTAAATACAATATCCATTAAAATAATCAAAATAAAAATAAAATTTTCATAATTAATTATAAAAATTAAAAATATTCAATATAAAATTAACAACAGAACGCTAATTATAAACATAATTTTAATATTTAATTACTAAAAATATTTATTTTACAAAATTATATATCCTAATATTTATAAATTACATAAAAATTGAAAAATATAAGTGTAAAATTTAAAATATAATTCATAAAATATATAAATATTCGATTGCGGTTTCGGATCAGTTAACCACAAGTTTTTAAAGTAAACATCATAAATTTAAAATTTTGGTTCAATTAACCTAAAAATTAATTTAATTTTAGATCAATTTTTCCATTAATCATACTCATCCCTAATTATTTCAGCCTTGACTGCTGGGTTTTCTTAATGAATATCACTTAGGGTTCAAAAGAAAAAAAAAAAAAAAAAGAAAAAAGGTCAGTGTAGGAGCTTAGCCCGCTAGCAGAAAATCAGGGCCTTTAAGGGTAAATTATGCAGGCCTAATGGGCTGAAGTTTTAGAGCAAGCATTGTGACCTTAATTTAAACTTAAATAGCCCAATGTTGAATTTATATAAGGCCAACATGTTAAATTTTCTGTGGGAATATGATTATGAGTTTAACTAATTAAATTATCAGTCTTTCTTTGACTTTGAATTATTATGATTGGGGACAGCACAGGAATACTGATGGTGTTATTGTCTTTACTCTCTATCGCATGATTGATGACATAGTTGCATGTGAATTTGATCCGACGTTCAGATGAGCTCGTGACAGACAAGGTCCCATTCAATCCAGGGTCCCACACACTCAAATCTTGACCATTGGATAATAATTCGGGTAATCTTTAGGGAAAAGGGGCAAAATTGCCATCCAAGTTTATCAATTAGTTCAAATATGCCATCCAAATATTTTTTCTCATAAAAATGCCATTGATATTATACAATTGGTTTTATTTTGCCATTTTAATCTACATCAGCAAAAAAGAAAAAGAGCTGGCAATACTTTAATTAACAGATCAGCAATAAATTAACATGTGGCATTGAACCAGATCTAATTAAACCAACCCCAATTAAAATCACAAATCAAGTTAAACTAACCAAACCCACCCTAATCTACTGCTTATCCCTTGTCTCTCTAACCCATTCTCACTTTCGCCGTCTCCCACTCTCTCACTAACGACTCAATTCCGATCTCTGTTTAGCTAAAATTTCGATCTCTTCTCATATTTTATTTCTTGATTGTTCTCATATCCATTTAAATACGGGGATTGCGGGGTGCTTGGTGGTTGGAGCTTGGAGATTTGATCTCACAGTGCAAGGAATTGTTTCCATTTGTGGCGGAGCCGGTGAGTAACCTCGTTTAATTTTTTGTTTTTGTTTTTGTTTTTGTTTTCATCTGATACCGTTTGCAACTTCTTTTTTTCTTTTGCATTTTATAGAAAAGTTAGACTACTTATACCATAATCCATTTTTTTATTGATTTTTGACGTTTGTTGGTCAATTAAAATCAGTAGAATGGAACAAATTTTTGTATTTATTTGTTTATTTAAATAAGAGGTATTTTTCTCTTACTGGGCTATTTTCCCGAGCTTGCTTGGCTGGAAAAGTGGATTGAAGGGATAGACCTTCTTCTCTTAATTTTGGGTTTTTATTCTGCTACAAGTAAAATGAGGTGAATAGATCAAATTGCAAGGCAATTTCTAGGTTGGAAGTATATATCTATTTTTCAATTGCTCAAGTTACATTTTATCATATTTAAAGAGATAGCAGCAATGATGTTGTTTTAAAATAATTTTTCATTTATCTCTGCCGTATATGTCTATAATAAGTTTGACTTTGATTTTAAAGATTTGCATTGTCTGAAATTGGTCTTTGATTTTAAAGATTTGCTTCACTACCTATACAATCAGTCCCTTCTCTTACCCCGTCCACAGTTGTGCCAGCAATAATGTGCAGCCCTTTCTATTTTTTCCTTGGATAAGATATCTTAGTTAGTTGAAATGATTATCAATAGTTATGCTAAAATCAACAGATAATTGAAAATTGATTGTGTCCTAATAATGCTTTAGACTTTGTGTTACCTACTGCGAATTTCGTTATATATACTTGAAACTGATACTACTTCTGGCTTGAATATAATGTGCTTGATTGGTAATATACAAGGAATCCTAGTCTTTCATGAAAAAAACATCATTAGTTTCTATTGTATAATTTATCTAGTTTAATTGCAGTTTGTTCACTTGTATATAATTTTGTTTCAGGAAAAGATTGTGACCCCTAAAGAGGAGAAAGCTCAAGTTGAAGGTGAAAATGTGGATGAGAATTGTCTATACTTGAATGCTGTAAGCGGGATACAAGGAAGACGTATATACAGGCTTGGAAACTTGGCAAGCCACTGCTACCCTTTCATATTAGTTTCTTGATCTGCTACTTAAGAACGAATTAGGAGGGAATATGATTAGAGGCTTGAGCAGCTATTTTTGACAATCTGCAATGAGTTCGAGGAGCAGGTTGTGCTTATAGTGCAGACGTATTATCTCAAACTCTATTCCATGTGGTAGTTGCCAGAGAAACCAAATATACATATCTTAAGCCGTTAATTTCCAAATTAAATACGAACAAAATGCTGATTGTATTATTCTGCTATTAGATTTACTGTCATGAAATTTTGAATGAAATAAAAATGGACCATGAATAAAAATACACCAATTGGTTATTTGTTGTTTCATTATTCAAGATGTATGTTCAAGACATCACAAGGATAATATGTTGAAAAAACTAAAACAACAAGTTCAATAATTAAAGTTAATAATTGGAGGAAGAACTTATGCTTTCTGCAAAAGAATGGTTGGATAATTTATTCAATTCACTTACCTTATATAGGCTTACAAAAAACAAATAAATAAATAAATATATGAAACTGAAAGTAAAGAACAAAATAATAACTTAAAAGCTAAAAAGTAGCTATACTGCAGACTTATCAAAATTGACATAATCTTGAAAACAATATCAAGCAACACATTATTGGTTATTCTTGTGTAAAATCAATTGCCTTCTTCATTTTGAGCTTCCCAATCCTCTTCTCCCTTTCAGCTTCTAACTGACTACTACCAACCGCAGGCCTTCCTTTTGTGGTCAATTTTTTAGGTGAAAAAGGCAAGTTTTTGGGCATAGAGGCTCCACTAACATCTCCAACAAATCCTATCACCCGAGTACCAGTGCTCTTTTGCAGTTTTTTTCGAATTTCCAGCCTTGATTCTCTTTCATTGGGGATAGGATGTTTAATTTGATGATTTGTATCTTGCATAATGGAGTCTTCAACAAGCAAATCAGCCATTGAACTCTCATAAAGAAAATCAAAACCTTGACTTTGCTGCATATATAATTTAATTAAAAATTAAAATATGAGCAATATAAAGTATAATCATTTAGAGAGTTAGATAACCTCACATCTAACACAAGTGGTCTTTTTCCATGAGACTTGTCAAATGTATCCTTTTTTCTTTTTTGATTTTGTGATACTCTAATCTGGCTTTCCTGTCTCTGGATCCCTATATGAGATGTTTCGGCATTTGCTTCAACATTGGTTTTCTTTGTTCTCCCTCTCATGGTACAATCAACGCTTGCATTTTCTACAAACTTACATTCCAACAACAAAAGATAAATTTACATTTCAAAACATACTATACTTTAAAAATTTATAAATTTTAAACTAAAACAAATAACTTACCTTAGAACATGTTCTAATATTATGGTTTAGTTCTCCACATCGACTGCATCTTCCCTTAGATCCTTGCCTTGATACTCTCCACTCACCCATTCTCCACATCGACTAACATTTTTGACGTTTGTTGGTCAACAGACAAACAGTATGCCTGTCTTCTCCTTCTGTAACTTCATAACCCGAATCACCATTAAATTCCACATTGCACCCATGAGCAATATCCTTAAAATCATTATAAAGAAGCATGCAATCAGGACTAAAATTACATCTCTAAGAATTAATTTTATGTTCATTTTCTTGTATCCTATTCATGACTTTAATTCTAATATCTTCCAACATACCAATTATTGCTTTCTGCCTAGCTTTCAAAATCCAAGAATTAAAAGACTCCACAAAATTATTATCAACCATTCCATTTTTGCACACTGTGTCAAAATATGCTCTACACCAATTTTGTGGGGGATAATGCAACAAATCTTTAGCTGCATCTTCAGAAAGTTTTCCCAATTCTTTTAACATATCCTTAAATTCTTCCTCATAGCAACTCCATGCACACCACCACATCAATTTTTTTAATTGACCTCCTCTCCATTTACTACACCAATTGGACTCTATATGTCTCATACAATATCTATGATATGCATGAGGCACCACTTCTTTGACTGACTCCAATAGTCCCTACAACAATTAAAAAAATTAAGACATGTAAAACTTAATTCATAAGAAAAAAAAATAATTACATATTTTTTTACCTTTTGCATATCAGAAATAAAAGTAATTCCTTCACCTTCATTTAGATCCAAAGAATTTTTTAATAATTGCACAAACCAAGTCCAAGTTCTTTTTGTCTCTTTATCAACAACAGCCCAAGCTAAGGGATAAAAATGTCTCATAGAATCTTGGCCAATAGCTACAAGCAATTGCCCTTTTACTTTTCCATTTAGAAATGTGCCATCCATACCAATAAATGGTCTCAAACCATGTTTCCATCCCATCTTCAATGCATTAAAGCAAATATACATTCTTAGAAACCTTCTCCTTCCTTCATTTAAAGCATCTCTAGATATATTTACAATCACATCAGTTCCCGGATTGCTTTCTTTTAGTTCATGTGCATATGCAATAAGTTTATTGTAATCATCAACGAATGACCCCTCAAGATTATTAAGTATCATCTGCTTTGCTCTTTTTACTTTGGAGTAACTTACATTCAACTGCAATCCACTTTTAAGATCCTTCCTCATCACTTTGGCCTTGTATTGTGGGTCATTTTGGACTCTATTTTTGAAGTAATGAGCAAGAGTCATTGCATCAGCTCTTGGATTATCATAAGCTGTGTTGCAATTATGATTTGGGTTTAATGTCTTGATCTTGAACCCTGGATTATCTCCATCTTTGGAAATGTGGCATATAAATGGGCAGCCAACATCACATACATATCTGGCTCTCTTTTTATCACTTTTTTGCACTTTCACCCCATAACCATTAGCTAATGCATAAAAGTTTACAACTTGTCTAGCTTCTTTTATGTCAGCAAAAGTCATCCCTTTTTCTAAAGTCTTGAAATGTCGTAAATTGTCAGTCATCACTCTATTTTTTCCAAATCTATAGGCATCTTGGTGTTCTTGTTCATTGTCAGATCCATTGGCATCTACCTCAGATATACTTTCTAAATTAGATTCACAATCAGTTGCAACCTCAACTTGAACTCCACAATCACTTATAACTGTTATTCCTACATCATTTATTTCCTCGCCATCAACAATTCTATCGTCTGGTCTATCTACACTAACATCTAGTGTAGATAAATTCTCTGTATTCCTATCACGTAATTTTGGGGCATTAATTATAGCATCACACTCATCTACTGCAAACACATCAATATAATTTAATTCCTTACAAATCAAGCTCTGCAATACTCTAATATCTTCATCTCCTTCAACCAAGTAATACCTCTTATTTTTTCTCCAGTCAGTTAAAGCTACTAAGACTTGATTAACTTCACTAAACCCTAATGAATTTTTAAATTCAGCTGTAATGTCCAAATAGGACAACAAATCTGCATCATACTTCTCCCATATCTTTACTTTGTTTGTCACATACTGAACTTCATGTGATTTTATCCATTCACCCCCATAATTAAATGCAAGATCCACATAAAAACTCATTATCTTTAGCACTACAAAAAGTACAAATAGATAAATCAATAGATAAATAATTATTTTTAAACACAAACAATGTCAATAACATGAGAAAAGATGAGACAAAAAAAAGTTATTAGATATTATACCTATTTTAGATAATTGACCAACAAACAAACATCAAAAATCAATAAAAAAAATGGATCTATGGTATAAGTAGGCTAACTTTTCTATAAAATGCAAAAGAAAAAAAGAAGCTGCAAACAAATGACAACAAAAAAAAACAAAAAATTAAACGGGAAAATTTTAATCAATTAAACTAGAATGGTTAGAACAGAACAGCTGACTAAAACCGTTAGAATAGAACAACTGCATAAATGTTATAGTCTAACTGAACTACTGAATCAAACTAGAAGGATTAGTAGCAACACAACTGACCAGTTATAAAATCACAATTGTGTTCTATCAAACGCTATATTCTATCAGTTAGAATATAATAATTGTATAACGGACTCTAGTTATGTTTGCCCGTGCTTGACATGCTCCTTATGGCAGGGGGTGGACAGTTGATGTAGTGTGATAAAATTGAAGCATCTCTTTGAAGTGTATGTAGGTGGAAGTATAGAAACTGAGACAGATAATAAAAAATTAAGCACATTATATTCAAGCCAGAAGTAGAATCAGTTTCAAGTATATATAACGAAATTCGCAGTAGGTAACACAAAGTCTAAAGCATTATTAGGACACAATCAATTTTCAATTATCTGTTGATTTTAGCATAACTATTGATAATCATTTCAATTAACTAAGATATCTTATCCAAGGAAAAAATAGAAAGGGCTGCACATTATTGCTGGCACAACTGTGGACGGGGTAAGAGAAGGGACTGATTGTATGGGTAGTGAAGCAAATCTTTAAAATCAAAGACCAATTTCAGACAATGCAAATCTTTAAAATCAAAGTCAAACTTATTATAGACATATACGGCAGAGATAAATGAAAACTTATTTTAAAACAACATCATTGCTGCTATCTCTTTAAATATGATAAAATGTAACTTGAGCAATTGAAAAATAGATATATACTTCCAACCTAGAAATTGCCTTGCAATTTGATCTATTCACCTCATTTTACTTGTAGCAGAATAAAAACCCAAAATTAAGAGAAGAAGGTCTATCCCTTCAATCCACTTTTTCAGCCAAGCAAGCTCGGGAAAATAGCCCAGTAAGAGAAAAATACCTCTTATTTAAATAAACAAATAAATACAAAAATTTGTTCCATTCTACTAATTTTAATTGACCAACAAATGTCAAAAATCAATAAAAAAAAGGATTATGGTATAAGTAGTCTAACTTTTCTATAAAATGCAAAAGAAAAAAAGAAGCTGCAAACGGTATCAGATGAAAACAAAAAAAAAAACAAAAACAAAAAATTAAACGAGGTTACTCACCGGCTCCGCCACAAATGGAAACAATTCCTTGCACTGTGAGATCAAATCTCCAAGCTCCAACCATCAAGCACCCCGCAATCCCCGTATTTAAATGGATATGAGAATAATCAAGAAATAAAATATGAGAAGAGATCGAAATTTTAGCTAAACAGAGATCGGAATTGAGTCGTTAGTGAGAGAGTGGGAGACGGCGAAAGTGAGAATGGGTTAGAGAGACAAGGGATAAGCAGTAGATTAGGATGGGTTTGGTTAGTTTAACTTGATTTGTGATTTTAATTGGGGTTGGTTTAATTAGATCTGATTCAATGCCACATGTTGATTTATTGCTGATCTGTTAATTAAAGTATTGCCAGCTCTTTTTCTTTTTTGCTGATGTAGATTAAAATGGCAAAATAAAACCAATTGTATAATATCAATGGCATTTTTATGAGAAAAAATATTTGGATGGCATATTTGAACTAATTGATAAACTTGGATGGCAATTTTGCCCCTTTTCCCTAATCTTTATGATTAGCATCTAATCTAATCTCAACAACAATATCTATGGGTAATTACAAAGATAGGTGTGGGCATGGGTGTGATAGGCAGAGGGTGATTACTGTGAGGCTTGTGAGAAATGGAATCTCTGACAACTGTTGGCTCTAAGATTACAAACCGTTGCATTGTTTCAGTGGGTTACGTCTCTTTCATGACAATGCAGGAATTGTAGCATTATTCTCCTCATCACACAAAACAAAATAACACTTGCACTTCACATTACTTATTCAGCCCCACACTCATCCATTTAAGGATCTATTTGATACTTTTTTTTTATATATGTATAATCACTATTGTTTTTAAAGTTTCATTTTTAGATAAAAAACAATATTTTTTTATACGATTACCCATCATATAATATCATATGTTAGAATTGCAGGTAAATTGAAGTCAAAATCGCTAATAATTGCCGGTCAGCCGTATGGTAGTAAATTCGTTTTTGAGTCTTGCATATCTGTAACACTATAAGAGCTGGCTATGCATGAAGTCATTACTATAACTGCAAGAAAAGGAAGGCTTCATTTGTTAATTAACCTAATAATAAGTTATTGGAACACGTTTTGGCCTCCTCCTAATAAAATCCTGCATCCGCCATTAGAGACATTGGAGTAAAAGTTTCCCTTTGGCTTCTTATGAACTGTAGCTTCCAACTTGGTGAAAAATAAATGCGAAGGCTTCCAACTTCAGTGGTCCTCTTGCATACCTGTAAAAATATTTGGGTGTGTGTGCACATGCTGTAAAATCTTTAAAATATATCATTTGTAAAATTAAATTCAGAAATTCCGTATTCATGAGAATAGAAAGTTTGCTTAATTAATACTAATAACTACCTGTACTTAATATGTGGGGTCATATCAACTGTTGCATCCAAGTTATTTATTAAATTAGTAAAAAAAAAAAGAAATTCAAAATCAATTAGTAATTCAAATTCGCTCTGGATAGATCAATAAAAGACGAAAAAATCATTTTATCTCATGTAGAGTGTTCTGAAAAATCACATGATTGAACAATAATGCAAAGTCCAGTCATGTCCCATAATAATGTAATAATAATTAGGGAAAAGAAAAATCTTCTTAATTTGATCAAACAAACAATTGAACTTGAACATGTACAAGGCTGCTCAAATTGAACATAATCCAAACTAATACATCTAAATCTTCAATATCTGATTTTTCTATGAAGACAATTATTGTGAATTAATCATTTCTGCAGAATACTAAAAGCGTATTTAACAAAGCATGCTAAAGAAAAAGCGAAAAAAAGCTTAATCAAAGAATCAAGAAAAAGATAAAGAATAAAGATAAAGCATGTGAAGATAAAAAAACACAGAAAAAATGGTCAATCCTTTGTCTTTAATTAGCCATTAGAGAAGTAGAGCGGGGGCCATTGATGTTTGGAATTTGGCTGGAACAGTCACGAGAAATTGTTCTTAACTAAACTTTAGCACCTATATATGACCACTCTCTTCATTTTCTCTCTTATCCTTCTCTTGTCTTTTTGCTTATGAACTGTTAATGGCTTCAAGTTCTTCCCTCTCTTGCTCCCCTGATTATGAAAGACCAGGTCTTGAATCCGTAAAGGCAATTGTTTTCAAAGTAAATGGCTATTTCTTGCAGCTCTTAACGAGTTTTGATTCATGGAATTATGTGAAAAGTCAATGCATTTCTAAGTTAAACGTTAAAAGACAGGAGTTCTTTGAATTCTCAGAACAGTCTATTGTTTCCAATCTTTTCTGGGGAATTCAAAGCATTGAAGCTGCAATTGAAGCAAAATCTGCAGAAGGGAAATTAGATCAGCTAAGGAACTCTGAGAAGTTGCTTCAAGCACCAGCATTGGTTGATGAACATGGAATTACAGCAGGAATTCATAATCATTATATTGTTTGCTGCTCTTACTTTTATCTTTCTCTGGTTAAGAAGCTCCAAAATGATGAGTTTCAAGTCGCCTTGCATTTTCTCCAGGCAGCGTCGGTGTCTCCTAGACTCGTTCGGGCCGAGCTTGCACCAGAACTCTGTGAAGCGCTCTTTCCTTCAAGTGAAATTCAGGCCATCGATGGTAATAAAGGTAAGGAATCTGTGACCGGTTTTCTAGACGAGGCGAATATCAACAGTGGAGTTAGAGAAGTTGCAAGGAGATACAAGCACTGGCTAATGTATTATCAGGTTATGTTATATGGAGAGACTTCCCAATGGCACAGCAGTAGCAGAAACGCTTCATCTCTTGAGGATGAATCGCAGCGTTTTTGGTAAATTTTTCTCAGTTTTATCGCAGTTAAGGATTGAAAACCATAGTTCTCTTGCTAATGTTTTTGATTAATTATGCATAGGCAAGCAACAAATTTCAGTGACACGTGGAATTTGATTGAACAAAGACGCTGCAGACAGGCATACAAGGTAAGCTTAGTTCTAAATTTGAAAAATCACATGTTTGATTAACTTTTATAGGGTAGTCTACATTTGGTAATTCTAATATATTTGTTGTTTGGAATAGAAATTAATGCAGTATGAGAAGGTTCATCCTCTTGTTTCGCACGAATATGGTGCTGACAATACAGCGGAGCCTAAGGCATACAAAGAAACTCAAGAAGTTCGGGATGAAAAGCCTGAAAACTGTACAAGCATCAAATGCCTCCAGGAAGTACTGATGGAATCCCATTCAGAATCGCTGAGCTCTGTTATTTCATTGGAAGAAGATAGTGCAGAGGTAATTGGCTGAGAATAAAATTCTGTATTGGTAATGTAATCGACAATCTACGCTCGACTCATATTAACTCTGGCGATAAAGTAAAAATATCTACAAAGTTCATTAGACTATGCTGTTTACTGATTGAACAAGTAATGAACTAGAGATGTCGTGTTTCATTGATTTCAAGTCATCTGCCATTTCCATCAAACTCAAGGGTTCTTGCTTCCATACATGATTCCTCATAAAAGCTTGCTTCAGTCAAATCATCATAGCCTCTAACCTTGAAATTTGATTACTCTCCCTTATTCTTTCTCTCTCTCGTTGTTTCAGCTAGGAGCACTCTCAGGAACTAGGATGAACTCTTCCAACATTCTTCTCTTAATTAGTTTAAACACTTGTCACCTAGCAAGTTAGGTGGCTACCACATATTATGCCACCTATGACCCCTTTGTCTAATATTATTGTAGTTATATTAGTTTAATCAACTCTAATTACACCTGAATGTGTCCACTTACATATTTATGCTAAGTTCCAGTTGGTCCGTAAACCTTGTTCAATTAAGCCCTTTCAGAACTTTTTGATTTCTTCTCATTTACTCCTTCACATACTAACCGATATTTCAAATTTCCATTCTCATAATGAACCTCTAATGCTCCTTTCATGGTCTATGATTTTTGGGGTGCTACTGGTGATTGTGTGAGAATCATATTTGTTGAATGGTTACTTATTGTGCAGCAGGTAAATATGGATGAAACTGAATTCTCAATAGGAACAGAAGGTGAAGATGATCCACAACCGCAAGTTTGTGCTCAGTTATGTTCAGAATCACTATTATAAGGCACTCTTGTTTGTAGACTTAGAACACAAACTTTGTAATAAGAGTATTGACATTCAAAACACCCTTGTTTCTCTGTACAGGAAGATGCAAACTTCTTCTTACTTCACAGCGGTTTTGCCATCTGCTTCTCAGCGAATGCGCGAAGACAAAGAAGTGAATATTAGTAATTTCTCTTCTTGCAGATTCCATGGTTGTATTAGCGATTTCGATTTATCCCTCTTGGAGCTTAAGAATAGAAAATCAGACACTTTTCAAGACACTGCAGCTCGGACGCTATCATGGCCACACAAGCCACAAGTGATGGACCAACACAGAAGAAGTACAAGGGGAAAGCAGGACTTGGACAGGTTAAAGAACTTGAATGAAGCTTATCTGCATCTTGGGAAAGATTCGAACCTCGATTTAATGGCAATACTCGAGAAAGCAATATCAAAGCTTTGTTTCTCAGAAGGACTAGCAAAATGTGAGGAAGACTATGCTTTACAAGTCACAGCAATTTATGAAATGTTGGAGAACAAAAAAGGGATTAAATACACTATCTTAAAGGATGTTATTTTGGATCAGCTGCTAACTGCTATTTCAAGTTCTAAAGAGGAAAGAGTTCTAAGGGCATCAATGTCTATACTTACGACGATTGTATCAGTAAACAAGTCTGCAATAGAAGACATCAAGAAGAAGGGTTTAAGGCTGTGTGATTTGGCAACTGCTCTGAAGCGAAACGTGCATGAAGCAGCTACTCTTATCTACCTGATAAATCCAACTCCCAAGGAAATAAAGACACTAGAACTATTGCCAGCATTGATGGAGATTGTGTGTACTTCAAACTGGTACAATGGAAAACCAGCTTCAAAACTGTTGACACCTCCTGTAGCTTCATTGATGATCATTGAAGTACTGGTAACAGCATTTGACTGTGACACTAATAACATGCACTTGGCCTCAATCGTTTCGCCTCGAGTTCTCAATAGGCTTCTAGATGTTGCAAGAGATAATAATCTTGAAGAATGCATCTCTTTAGCCAATATTCTAATCAAATGCATGCAGTATGATGGACACTGTCGAGTACATATATCACAATCTATTCCTCTGGCTCCATTTAAACGTCTCCTACTGAACAAAGAGAAGCGCGCCAAGTTCATAGCACTTGAGTTTTTTCATGAATTACTGTTCATGCCAAGGTATAAGTTTTACTTGCATTTTCAAATGTGAATTTGGGTCACTGAAAAGCTATTTCCAACATCAAACTTTATTCAAAATTCATCAGGTCTTTAGTGATTAGCCTGTTACAGCGGATACAAAAAGAAGGAAGTGATGACATTATGCAGTTGCTTATGCAGTGTGTGACACAACTTCAACCTGATTATCAACTTTTGGCAGCAAATCTATTGCTGCAATTAGACACCCTGCAGGTTAGTACTATAGCAAATTATCACAGGACTAACTATCATTTCCACAGTTCTATTTATCTGTTGGGTATTCCATTATACGCAGGAACACTCATCTGGTAAAAGTATGTTCACGGAAGAAGCAATACAGATTATTCTCAAGTTTATTGCATCGGAAGAAAACTCTTGTTTGCAGAAACTATCAGCTTTCATGCTGGCAAACATTGGAGGAACTTATACTAGGACAGGACAACCATACACAGTGGCATTGCTAGTGAAAAAGGCAGGTTTAACCTCTATGTATCACCGGAATCTGATAAAATACTTTGACTGGTCAGATCAAAGCCTACAGGTAAGCAAAGAAATCATTCAGTTTCGAGTTGTTTTTACATACAAATTGAAAAGAACTAAGAAAGATTCAAATGAAATGCAGGATGCAGGAATTGATTCATGGTGCAGTAAGATTTCAAAAGGAATAATTAGCATAGGGAAACCTTTTTTCCAGGCTATAGAGAAAGGTCTAAGAAGCAAGAGCAAGAAGGTTTCAAGGGATTGTCTTACGGCAATTGCATGGATTGGATGTGAAATTGCCAAGCATCCAAATGGCCCGAGAAATTCTGCATCTGAAATACTGCTTAATGGAATTGAGCAATTTTTGCACCCTGGAATGGACCTTGAAGAGAGATTTCTTGCTTGTCTGTGCATCTTTAACTATACTTCTGGCAGAGGTAATGCCCTTATGGTATTCCATTATGGAAAACACCTTATCAAAGTTTTCCGAAAAAGCCAAAATGTTGTATTTCTCAACCAAAACTTGTGCATTTTCTATTCCTACTCTAAACAGGAATGCAGAAACTGATCCATTTCTCAGAAGGAGTACGAGAATCGCTCAGACGGTTTTCAGGAGTAACCTGGATGGCTGAGGAACTACATAGAGTAGCAGATTTTTATTTGCCCAACAGATCAGTTAGTTTCTATAAGTCATTATCTCAATTTGGACATGAATATGATAATGTTCAATCATTTTGCTAATTCTACTTTGAATTCGTAAAATGGAAATAGCAGAGGATATCTTGTGTGCATACACAAATTCTGGAAACAAAGCAAAGCAACAGTGGAGCTGTAACTGCCCTTATTTACTACAGGGGACTGCTTTTTAGTGGCTATTCTGATGGTTCAATCAAGGTAAGTAACATGGAAAATACTTACCTATTTCGGATTTATGAAGCCATTCATGGATCAAACTACTGTTAAAACTGTTTGTTAAGTAGAAACCGTTCTCTTACGCAGTATTATTGGCCAAACTTCGTTAAATCTTCGTGCCTACTACTTTTTTCTCTCTTCTTTCTATGCGTGATTGTATGCAAATTGCAATTTTTTTAACAGTTCCTATTATGCATATGGGATTCAGAGATTCCAAAACCCAAAATAATATCATCTTTCTGCTTTTTAAACAGGTTTGGGACATCAAAAAACGTTCAACCGCTCTTGTATGGGAACTTAAAGAGCACAAAAAGGCAGTGACATGTTTTTCACTCTTTGAACCTGGGGAGAGTCTTTTAAGTGGATCTGCTGATAAAACCATTAGGGTATAAACACAAAGACTGGATTCATTAACTAATGCAGAAAATGGGAATCATACACTTATACAAACTGTGCCTCAATTCTGCAGGTTTGGCAAATGGTCCATCAGAAATTGGATTGCATTGAAGTTATAACAGTGAAGGAACCAATACAGAAGATTGAAACATACGGTCAAATAACTTTTGCAATCACTCAAGGCCATGGAATGAAGGTGTTTGATTCATCAAGAGTAATCAAGGATGTTTGCAAATCTAAGAAGGTGAAGTGTATGACAGCAGTTCAAGGAAAGCTTTACATTGGCTGTGAGGATTCTAGTATACAGGTTGGTCATCAGGAACTGTGTTTATCCAAGAAAATTTTTATCGAGGTTGAAATATGTACAATGATATATTGTCTTTTTCAGGAGTTATCCATAGCGAACAATAGGGAACGAGAGATAAAACCTCCATCAAAGAGTTGGAGAATGCAACGCAAACCTATCAACTCAATTATTGTGCACAAAGATTGGGTTTACAGTGCAAGCTCAATTGTTGAATGTTCAAAAGTCAAGGTAATGAAAAAACATTAATGTCTGGATCCAACACAATACTAGAAGCCTATACTAATTGAGAGAATGGTTATAGGAATGGAGAATGCACTATAAGCCTCAAATGTCAATGGTAGCAGAGAAAGGCAGAAGTGTACTAGCAATGGGAGTAGTAGAAGACTTCATATACTTGAATTGCAGTTCATCAACTAGCACCCTTCAGGTACAAATTCAGGATCAGATTCTGATACCACTTTTAGTACCTGCTCAAATAATTCAGAAAACAATTTTTGACATTGAATGCAATTTTGGAGAACAGATTTGGCTGAGAGGGACACAGCAGAATGTTGGAAGGATATCAGCAGGCAGCAAGATAACAAGTTTCCTCACTGCCAATGACATTGTTTTATGTGGTACAGAGAAAGGACTGATCAAGGTATGTTCATTTCATACATATGATACATTAGAATTGGTCAGCAGACCAAATTGTGATTGTTTATTGTTCTCTTTATTGGTCATTAATTGTTTTCTTGTTCATGACAGGGATGGATACCACTCTAGAAGGAATAACTATGAAGTGGACAGAATTTTCACCGTGAAATAGAATGGCAATGGAGAGTTTGTTTAATTCAGTCAGAATTTTATTTCCATGTAAATATATAGAGTGATGCACTTTGATCCCATATGTATATAAAAAAAAAAAAGAGTTATAAACAAATACATATATAGTTCTGCTGTATCTATCTAGTATGTATACTATTGTATAGTTCATACCTGGAAATCTATGAACTTACACTTTTGTTATGCTTCAGTTGATTATAAGATATTGTTTTATTTTTCCATATCAATTTTGAATGAAACAAGTGCACTGTAGATCATTTTTCATTTCAAATATTTTATACAGGGTTTAAGTTAAAGTTCACTTTCGATCCAATTAACGAATTTGATTCAATCTGTATATGTGATTTAAATTTCATTCGACTCGCTAATAATTTATTTGAATCGTAAAGTGATTTAATTTAAGAACTAGCTAACTCAATTTGCTGTTTTTCTTTTTTAAATTAAATTTAATTACATTTAGAATTAAAGTTTAGTGTTAAGAATCTTGAGAATGCATCCCCAATTTAGACACAAAAAAAAAAAAAAACTTCGTGCTTGCAATAATTTTCTTAGTCTATTATCAGCTAACGAAAATATAAAATTAAAATTTTTTTTAAGACTTATTTATTAAAAAAATTAAAGAAAAAGCCAGTAGCTTCGCTCCATTACCCATAAACCGGCATTGACTCGGATCCGGGTTTTTTGAATTCTAAATTCTAATGAATCATACTCGTTCTCCCCCTCGCTAAAACCTCTCCTTTTCGGAGAGCTGAGTCAGTTGCAGAGCGACGATTGAACAAGAAGATGATAGGGCCGACAATGGAGATGGAGCCAATAGAACGACAGTCACTGAAGAAGCTAAGTTTGAAATCACTGAAGCGAGCTCTCGATCTCTTTTCTCCAATTCACGGCCAGCTAGCTCCGCCCGATGCACAGAGGTTACTGCAAAACCCTAAGTTCATGGTTTCTTGTTTTTATTTACGTTTTTTTTTTATCTGACACTAATTAGAGTTTCTTATTTCATTGATGCAGTAAAAAAATTCGCTTGAGCCATAAGGTTAGTGAAATTCCACCCCTTTGTTGGTTTTAGGTATGGTTTTATTGTTTATCGCATTCTTTATTGAAATACGTGGACCAAAATCTCTTCACTATTATGATACTTAGTTGTCTAAAATTCCTATCGAGTTAATGACTGGCTTTTGGTTTACTTAGATTGGATTTCATATTTCTTGTTAGCATTTTCGTTATGAAGTGGTTGTATTTGATATTACTTATCAAATAGTTTAATTTGTTATGTAGAAAAATGTCGAGTATAAAGGAATTAAAAGCGTGAGTGACCTTCCTAAACCTAGCAATTCTGCAGCAACTGATCGTGGGCAACAGCCCTCAGCGCCTTCTAATGCCCTCGCTCTTCCAGGTAGTAATCTATTCTCGTGTATCTGCGACACTGGTGTAAAGGCAAATCATTCAGGGAAAACTTGAACCATATTTTTGATAGATACTGCTTTTTGGGTAACATACAGCTACAAGATTAGCTTACAAGATTAGCATAATAGGTCTTTGCTGATTTTATGCCTTTCCACTGTTATGCAGGTCCTGAGGGTTCTAGGGAGCCGCAGAAGAGTGGGGCTCAAAATGCATTGACTGTTGGTCCATCTCTGCAGCCAAAGGGAGTGTGAGTGCTCCTCTCTATTCTAAACCCCACTGTGTCCTCTCTCTCTCTCTCTCTCTAATTGCTCTTATCTTTCTCATTTCTTCCGTGCCTGCATTGATTCACTATCTTTATCACTGTTATTGTTTCTGAAGAAAACTTTTCGTGATGTAATATTTACTGCTATGATTTCTTTTTTCCAGAAATGATGTTGGTCCTCAGGGGAAAAGCAGTGCCCTAATTTCTGGTCCAGGAGCATCTGAAAGGTTTCTTTTCTCTTTCATTTTGCAATTCTGATACCTGATAATCTATAAGGGAAATAAGTATGCATCTATGATGTCAAGTTACATGTTCAGTATCTGTGGCTACTGGACTGATTATATTTTTCAGTGTTGCTTATATGCTTAAAGGATCAAATTTTAGAATTTGTACTCATCTATAGCGAAAACTTAGTCAGATGTTTCGTTATTAATGCAGGCAACAATGAACCCTAGAAAACCCAAGTTTAAACATTCAAGAAGCTTTTGAACATGTTTTACATTTAATTGCAATTATCCATTGCTTTCTAGTCTAGTTCTTAACATATTTATTTTGTTTAATTAGGGTAATTTTCCAGCTCTGCTGGAATCAGTGTTACAAATCCTTTTGGGTGTCTTTATTTTTATGTTAAAGTCCTTTTATGTCATAATTAGTTTGGAAACCTTCACTTTTAATACTTCTTAATTTAATTTTTCAGTTAATAAAACTTCCAGCAATTATTATTTTTTAGCAGTTATCTCACAAGATATGCTTTGGACTCTTTAGCGACTCTCCAAAAAATAGAGCCATGTAGCTTTAATTCTGTTTGCTTACCAAGCTTTTCTACCATTAAACCTTTTGCTTACCTAATTTCTTTCCATTCAAAAAAACCTATGAGAAATAAAAGTCCTGCAAGCTTCCCAACATAATTCATGATCAATACCGTCAAGTAACAATATGTCGAATTAATTTTTAAATGTTCTTGAGGAGCATGAATTAGTATTTTATGAAGTGTTCTGCTATTTTGGTTGATTTTATGATATTCCTACAAATTGATGTTTTCTGAAGAATTATTATTCTGGCTCTAACCTCTATGCCCGACACGTTATAGGAATTACTCAACTTCTGCTTTAATTGAAAGAATCCCAAGCAAATGGCCCCATCCTGTCTGGCATCATCCATGGAAGAACTACCGGGTGAATAGTTCTAGACTCATTTATTGAGTGGGTGTGTTGCAGAGTTGTGATCACCTGAAAGTTACAAGTAATGTTTTATTTGGTCTATATTGTTTCTGTGAAATTGTGCTGGTAAGAAATTTCATGGGACATGAATTTATGCCGTGAGAGCACTTAGTTGGACATAAGTGTCCTTAGGCATGATAATCAGACATTTTGTCCATCTTTGCTCAGAACTTAAAATCAATAGTATTGGTTAAATGCCCTTGAGGATGTGTCCAGTTACAGCCTTTCTAAGTTCTTGGGTTGGTTGACATATTTCTATATATGTTGGTTAGGTAATGGTGCTGGATAGGGCAAATTGTAGATACATATGCTTTCTTTTGTTGGTTTGGGGCTGTATTGTTGTACAAGTAAGAGTTATTTTGACATTCTTGGAATTGATTGTGCAGGTCATTAGTGGCCATTTGGGATGGGTGAGATCTATTGCATTCGATCCAAGTAATACATGGTTTTGTACTGGCTCTGCTGATCGTACAATCAAGGTATTAAGTTAAGAATTATTTATTTATTTATTTACTTCTTTTTCTTCATTTAATAGTCTCATCTGAGCATGGGCATCAAACAGCCCTATGTTATGTATGATTCGGATTTACTTTTCATCATTGTATGCTCTCTGCCACCAGATTTTGTATAACTATTTTATTTCTTGACCTTGGTGAATGAAAATGCGTTGAAAATTTAAATATATGTTTTAACAGGTTTGGAAGTTATGGATTTTTTTTTTTTTAACATTGAAAAAACGTTTTGTAAATCTTTTGAAAAATTCTAGAAAATTACAAAGCTGTGATATTTTAGGTATGATGTTCACTATTAAATTTAGGTCATTCTGGAAATGGATGGAACCTGGAGAAAAACAGTTATTCTTACAATCTTGTAGTAGGAAAAAACTTGCTACGCATTTAGATTTCCTAACTACCTTTGTCAGCGTAAAATCTCTAGTCATATCCCCTGCCCCTTGATGCATTATATAACTGGAAGCAATATTATCTTTCCCCCTTTCTAAGAGCATTCTGATGTTTTTTCTTCTCTTGCTGAATTTCGTTTGACCAGATTTGGGATGTAGCAAGTGGAAGGTTAAAGCTCACACTGACTGGACACATCGAACAAATACGAGGTTAATTGAGATAATTGTTGATCATAATATGCTATTGACTAATCATGTTTTGAAGATATAAATATGGCAAACTGTGTCTCTATTTGCAGGCCTTGCTGTCAGCCAAAGGCATACCTACATGTTTTCTGCTGGTGATGACAAACAGGTGAAATGCTGGGACCTTGAACAGAACAAGGTGAGAATTTCGACCTATTTCAAGTATTTAAAATGATTGATGGACCATTTGAAGCAACCATCTTTGATGTGGCTGACTGTTGAAACTTGTATTTTTGTGTTTAGGTTGTCCGGTCCTACCATGGTCATCTAAGTGGTGTCTACTGCTTGGCTGTTCATCCTACTATTGACCTTTTGCTAACTGGGGGTCGTGATTCTGTTTGCCGGGTATGGGCGTCTCTGTTGTGGATATCCCTTCTTGAATGGATGTTATATGTTTGTATCTTGTTTAAGCAGTGTATAATCTTTTTGTAGCTTAAGGGGTCAGCATGATAATATGTGAGAAATTGTCAGGTCTGGGATATTCGTACCAAAGTTCAAGTTTTTGCACTGTCTGGGCATGACAATACAGTATGCTCAGTTTTTACTCGACCAACGGTATGTAAGCTTTCATTTTTTATTTCTTTTCCTTTTTGTCTTTAGTTCTTGACGCTTGTCTTGCTAGTAATATTTGAATGCAACTGTTGTGTGTGATACATGCAATTTAAGATGAGATGAGCATTAGAAGTATGCATTTCTGGCTTAAGTTCTAGTATCTATATTATTGTACTGACTTAATATTGCTGTTTAATTATGCTTATTACTGTTTTAGGATCCACAAGTCGTCACTGGTTCCCATGACACAACCATTAAGTTCTGGGACCTTAGATATGGTAATTCGCTTTCTTATGAATTTTTGTTTTGTTCTCATTCACTCTTTGTTTCTGTGTTTTTTCAGTATGACTATTGTCTATTCCTTGCAGGTAAGACTATGTTAACGCTTACACACCATAAGAAATCTGTTAGAGCCTTGGCACAGCATCCTACCGAGTAAGTTCTTGTATATGTCATCTGTTAGTTTTATGAGTGATGGATCAATATATGACTTTTCTGGGGTTTGCAGATAATTTATGGTCATATATGTCCTTTTTTTTTCGGTTGTTTCAGGCATTGCTTTGCATCTGCATCAGCTGAAAATATAAAGAAATTTAGTCTTCCGAAAGGAGAATTTTTGCACAACATGCTGTAAGTTGTCCACCAGAGTATAATGTTGCTTATGTTCTATTTATGCAATTTGCTATTTTCCTTCTATGTGCATTTTCGTCTTCGTTTAAATGTACCTCTTATCATTGTCTATACATTTTGATGACTGAGATTTTGATTGATGATTATAGTTGCTTGAAATTGTCTAGACCTCAGTAGAAATCATTTTCTTCTATAAGAAACAGCAAGTTTTTTTTTTTTTATGACATTTATCATCAGTTTTATTTTTTCAAAGAAACTAGAAATTGGTCTGGGCAGATTTGTAAATACATTTATTAAAAAATGCTTATCATGTGTATTCTCTCCTCCATGAGCAGGTAAAGTAGGCAGCACTGGGATAATCTTAACTTAGATTGGAATAATTATGCATACCTTTCACTCTGTTGTGCTGTTAGTGTCCTTGTTTCCTTATCTTTCAGGTTCATGTTGTCATTTTGGTGATGTACAATCTTAGGTACCTGACATTTTATATTTATGATTTGATCAGTTCTCAGCAGAAGACCATCATTAACACAATGGCTGTCAACGAGGATGGTGTTTTAGCTACAGGAGGTACGACTCTTACAATATATAGCTGTAATCTTTGCGAGTATAAGAAATATGTGTAATGTTGTATTCTTTGCCCTTTCTAAAATTGTAGGTGATAATGGGAGTTTGTGGTTCTGGGATTGGAAGAGTGGTCATAATTTCCAGCAGGCCCAAACTATTGTACAGCCTGGTACGTCCTTTTGCCTCTCCATGTTTTCATTTTTTTTTTCTCAATTGTGGAAGGAAAAGAAAGTTAACAATGACATATTTTGTTACAGGCTCATTGGATAGTGAGGCTGGTATCTATGCTCTCTCATACGATGTAACAGGTTCAAGGCTTGTTACATGCGAAGCTGATAAGACTATAAAAATGTGGAAAGAAGATGAAACTGCAACTCCAGAAACCCATCCTCTCAACTTCAAGCCACCTAAAGATATCCGAAGATTCTAGGGTTGAAATCTATCCTACTGGCTCACTGCATCTCATGGAAATGAGGTTTGAATGTGTACTGGAACGAAAGTGGGATCAAGTATAATTCTCAACCTCGATGGAGTAACCTCCTGGAATCACAAGTGAATAGCACGAATTGTTTTTTTTTTTTTTTTTGGAGGAACTTAGTGGAATGGAAGCTAGCCAAGAATGTGATTGTTGTTATCACCTGTTTAGCTGGAATACAAGTCCTTTTTCAGTTTGTAGAATTGTACACAAGTTTTGATAAAGCTTCCTTTACTAGCTAATGTTTCTGTGTATGATATTCGACGTGAAGTTCCGGCATTGTAGTTTTCAATGCTCCCGCTATAGATGGCTTAAATTATTTGTGCTTTGCTTTTGTTTTGTAAGATTGATTAAGCGTCATGACTGTCTGAACCCATAGACAAGTTTTATAGTTTAAATGGTATTCATCGTCCAAACCGACGCACTCTTGTTTGTAGTTGGACATCACCCTCACCCCTTAATCTTGCCATTTACGTTGTTATTTAGTTTTCACTGATACAAATTCTAATGCACTTTGTTCTCAGCAGTTGTCCTTTTTCCACTAAAAACTGTCTTACTGTTTATTAAAGCATGAATACTCTGTTGGTTTGATATAAAATGGAAAAACAGCTTTCGAAACTCGTAATTTCAATGCTAAGTTTTAATGTTCTGGCGGTTCACCTGATAATTCATACATGAGATTAATTAATTATATTTTTCACCGTCACGTTGGAACTTCACTAATCAGATAGAATGGGCCACAATGCGATATCGCCAGCCCCAATGAACTGTACAAGCGGGCCAGAATCCGATATCATTAGGCCCAATGAACTGTACAAATGGGCCAGAATCCGTTAACATCAGGACCAATCATCCAAACCAGTGAGTGAGATTGGAGTTGCACAGACAATAAATCCTAACCTAAACCTTCGCCTGATTTTCTCTTCCCATTTCTGCGGCGCGCCAAAACCCTAATATTTACAAGGTTAGCAACTCGTTCTCTGTGTTTTGGTATGTGCATTTTCATCTATATGCTCTTATTACTTATAGATTTAAATTTTTCTGTTTTTGTATATCAGCTAAACCATCATTAAGAGAGCGTAGAAAATGAGTAGAGGAGGAGCAGCTGGCGCCGGTGGAGCCAAGGGGAAGAAGAAGGGAGCAACCTTTACCATTGATTGCTCCAAGCCGGTGGAGGATAAGATCATGGACATTGCCTCTCTCGAGAAGTTCCTCCAGGAGCGCATCAAAGTTGGCGGCAAAGCCGGAGCTCTCGGCGATTCCATCACCGTCACCCGCGAGAAGTCCAAGATCGTCGTCACTTCTGACTCCAACTTCTCCAAACGGTAACTTGTGGATACGCTTTGTTTCTGTAACTTAAGTTTAATGTTTATATTTTTGTTTGTCATGATTAGATCAATGGACTCTGATTCTTTATGCACTTATTCTGCTATGGTGATTAGATTACATTCGTGTCATTTGATGATAACTGAGAATTATTAGCTTGGTGTATCAAATTATAATGGAATGTTAGGTGACATCTTTGCTTATTTTGAGGTCAGAGTTGTAGTTTCATAAATGTCATTATTTTTTTGCTTCTGCAGATATTTGAAATACTTAACGAAGAAGTACTTGAAGAAGCACAATGTGCGGGACTGGCTTCGTGTCATTGCTTCCAACAAGGATAGGAATGTTTACGAGCTGAGATACTTTAATATTGCTGAGAATGAAGGGGAGGACGAAGAGTAAATCGTGTCAATCCTTTTTGTGTCCCTGTTCTCAATCTTTTCATAGAAACACATTAGGGTTTGTTTTTTATCTTCTTGAAATGGAAGACGATGAATTTGGTAAAATGCTTTGGCTGTTGGCCATGATTGAGATTTTTGTTAGCTTATTAAGAATGCTTGCCTCATTTATATCGCATTTATCTCTTGTTTAGAGTTTTTCTTGTCAATGCCTTCACCTGCACTAGATACTTATTTGTAGTGTAAGATGTCGTATTGGCTTTCTGCTACTTGATACTTTTGCCTATGAACTATTTTAGTCAGATGTGAAGTTGTGTTCTGGCATATTTTCTTTGATGAGTTGTATGTTTATTTGAATTCGATGTGTAGGAGCTATGAGTTTAAGCATTTATCTTTTTCCTAAAAATATATTCACATTCAAGGTAACGGTTAAGATTACTTGCATCAGATTCTTGTTACACCAGCTTCAATTCATTTTCACAGTGCAAGTCACTTCTACTGGATAGTTGCTTATTTCATTTACCCATGGGTTCATTGCATCATCCTCCACCCCGTTAATGCATTTCCATACTGCACTATTGCACTTGAACCCACTCCCGAAAGCAATTTGCCAGACCCTATCACCCTGCTTCATTCTCCCTTTGGCTTCTATGTAGCTAAGCTCGTACCATATAGAAGAAGATGAAGTATTTCCAAATCTGTATAGAGTCATCTTAGAGGCTTCAACATCCTCTTTCTCCAGCAGAAGGTTTTTTTCAATTGCTTGAATGACAGCTTTCCCCCCAGCGTGTATGCAGAAGTGCTCAAAAGCTCTCTTGAAATTTGGTATGTAAATTCTTGCGGTGCGTGAAGCCCTCATCTTACCACAAATTATTGAGAGTGCATACTTCAATTGTTCTGAGATTGGTAGAACAAGGGGTCCCAGTTTAGAAATATTTACCTTTAATGTGTCAGCAGCAACAGGGAGTATTTCCCTTGATATTGATACTCCTAAATTGTTTTCAGAGTCCAAGTCCTGAAAGACGCATCTATAAGCACGATCATCTGCTGCTTTAGTTGTTCTAACCTGGTGCTGAAGCTCATATTTTGCCTTTCTCTTGTCCTGAAACCGGCTAGACATGAGAATGGCTGCGCCCCCAGATCGGAAAAGACAATTGGTTAGAAGCATGGATGTATCTTTGCCTGTGTACCAATTGCGGTTTATCATCTCAGTGCTCACGATGAGAGCTAATGAGTTTTGATGTACCCTTAGCAGGTCTTTGGCAAGGCTGACTGATACTATTCCAGCGCTGCATCCCATGCCTGACAGGTTAAAACTCATAATATTGCTCCTCATGTTGAATTTATTAACTAGCATTGCACTGAGAGATGGTGTTGGTGCAAACATGCTGCTATTAGATATGAGTATGTCTATACCTTTTGGGTTGATATTGTTTTTATTCAGCAAATCTCTTACAACTGAAAATATTACTGTCCTAGCCTCCTCAACAGCATATGAGAGTTTGTTTCTTATGGGTGTTTCTGTAAAGCCTACAGGGATGCAGGTTTCCTCGCTGAACCCGGATTTTTCTAGGATCTTGATTTGGAAATCAACACTACTGGAATCAAATCTGCTATCAAGATTAATATGCTCTTGATAGAGAGATATGGGTACTCTAGTGCAGCGCGGTGGCTGGTAGCAAGCAAAATCTATTAAACATACAGTGACTTTTCTTCTATATACAAGATATCGAATCGCCAGAGCTGCAAAGCTGAACATCATTGCCAATTGGTAGACGGTGAAAAGAAAGGACATGGTTTCTTGGTATGTGTTTACTCTCATAACTTCAGAAGTCATGGCATATGTAACATTTATATGGATTTGAATTGTAGAGATGGCGGGTTAAATTTGGTCACTGGGGAATGATACAAGAGAGAAAGTCCCTTTGGGAAAGTTAAATGAGAGAAATATTTTATTGGTATCAAACATAAGTTTAGTGCTTGTTGCTAAAAGAAGTTGGAAATTCGCACGCAAGTTAAACTCCTACACTTTTCCCACTTGGAGGCAGACTCTAAGGATCGCCAAGTATATATACACTTAATCAAGTGTTTTTCTCACACTATTTTAATGAACTTTATAGTGTTTTTTGCGCAATTTGCTACCATTTTCAAAGTACATCTTTTTTCTTACAACTATACTAACCATAAAGTTCTTCATGCAAAGTATTAAATAATACAAGAACGAATGTGTGACGACATTTTTTTAATGGAATTTAAATACACTTTTTTATGTAAATATAGTTATGATTAGTTTGGCTATGGAGATAACTGCTACTCTCTTCATATCGAGGATTCATTTACCTGTTCATAGTAATAAAGCTATTGTTTCTCCTATTTCCATTACATGGGACTTTTTATTTTTTGGTACTATTAGCTGATTTAACAGAGGGGTTTAGATTTCTCCTTTTTGTCACTTTCTACATATTCTTTTCTGAATAATGCCCTAAAGAAGAGGCTAAAAATTGAGTGGCATGATTAAGGATCCCAAGGAGTTGAATAAAATAAAGGCTACCTAGTTTTTGATATAGAGCTATGGACCGACTAAAAAACCTTCCTGAAATGGCCATATAAAATGGTTGGAAAGTCCAAAATTTCATCCAGGTTTTGGCAATTTGAATCATTTTTATGGCGCAATAAGGCCTCCTAATAGGGAAGGGGAGCATGTAGGTTAAGCCCACCCTAACTTGGATTAAATTGCCTTCAAAACAAGCAAAGAGATCAACTTGGTCTTTTATTTTCTATAAATAGACAGCCCAACTTACTGTAGCGTTGTGCATATAACTTGTGTATCAGAATTTAATTTCGGTAACTGGAGCTATGGCCTTGAAACCAATTCTCTTTATTACCCTGTTGGTTTTGGCAATGACAGCCCCAGGAAATAAGGCGCAGCTCGGACTAGGGAACCTTCTTGGTTTGATTCATATCCAAGGGACTGTGTTCTGTAGCCCCAATGGCAATATGGGAGCCAATGGCACAGCTACCCCTGTTTTTTCAAGTAAGCTAATAAGCCTACCAGAACTTAACTATAGGGCCAATTTTTCTTGTGCCTCGAATAATAGAGCTGTCATGCTGGATTCTAGCTAAAAAATCTCATTAAACTTTTTTATTTTATTGTTTTTATTTTTAAACTTTCAAAATATGGGATTTTCTGTGTGAACTTATTAAAATGAGCATATTTTACCTTTAGAGTGGAGTACGCAAAACATTATTTTACTGAATAAGCAATGAATTTTTTTTTTTTTTTCTCATTGCAGATGCTGAAGTGCAGTTGGAGTGTGGAGGGACTGTGATTTCTAGTGCAACTACAACTGCATCAGGAATGTTTTCTATTATACTAGATCCTCTAAATTTTGTGGTTTCAACATTATTGAGTGGGTGCAGGCTCAAGATTGATACTCCTCTTGCTAGCTGCAACGCCAACTTGCCGGCGGTGGGCGGTCTGCTGTCATCACTGGAGTTCATCGGAAACACTCTTTTAGGACTCCTCAATATTGCTAACCTTAAACCAGCAGGATTCCAGTTTGTCCCATAAAATATATGTAATATTCTAGTGCAATTATTATTAGTTTGAGCATTTATCAAATCATGTTTTAATTATTATAATAAGGTCAGTTTGTATGTCATAATTATATATGTTTCCCATTTTAATTCCCCGAAATCCTTAATTTCTCCATGAGAATATTGGATATATATGTTGTATCAAAATTTCCTCTATGTTTGTTGCTGTTGCTAATAAAGGTAATTATGAGCTTGTTTCCAATTCTAATATGCTTAAGTCTTAGCTTCAGTTTCCTAGCTATCTTGGCAGCTAACCTCAATCCTTGTACATTATTGGTATTTGGTACACAAAAAAAACTTAATTCAGAATTTGACAAAGTAAAGTACTTCATCTCAAATATTTAAAGAAATTTCATATTCAGAATTGGCTCTTCTTAATCTCTGAAGGATTTAAAAAAAAAAAAAATATTTAGTGCAACATGATTTCACATAGTCAATGGCAGACTGAAACAATAAATTAATAATGTAATAATGAGAAAAATCAACAACTAATATAATTGTAAACAGTTACATTTAAATATATTAACAGGGCCGTGCTTTGCAGGGTATTATTAGTATTAGCAGATGTTTTTGATAAAACACTCAATAAAGTTAAGAGCTTCGTTTAACTTATAATTGAATCGAGTTTATTTTGTTATATAGATATTCGAAAGGGTATAATTTGACCAAAAGAAAAAAAAAAGGTACTACATTAAAAATCTGAGAAACAAAAAATTCAAAAATACAAAATAAATTTATTTAGTACCATAAATTAAACTTATTCACATGCGATATTTAACTAAAAATGACACTACTCATATGTAGCTTTTTTTTTTTTTTAATAACCATCCAATGAATCCAATTTTATTGACTCGAGTAATTTGGATTTGCATAACGCCGGCTCATAAAAAATAAACAAGTAAAAATCCTATTTTAAGTATTTAAACATATTTCATATCCGCAATTCAAGTTTGAAATTAGTGATAAAATTAGAATTAAACGGGAGGCAAAATTTTAATATATTTTTATATTCCATATAATAAGCAGAAAATATTTAAATATTCAGGTTTTTCAATTAAATTTTTAAAAGAAACATAAAGTTAAGGGGTGTTCTTTTCTAAATGGCTCTGTTAAGAAATATTAAAGCAATCCCATCTAATTTCTTGGAGATAAAATCATCAACAATTTTTTTTTTTGAAATAAAGAACTTCTATTAAAGTGAATCCGCTTCCAAAGCAGGAAACAAAAAGTTCCAACCAAACATGAAGACCAAGCATTGAACCCGACACTTGAGCAAAACTATGAGCGACCGAATTCGCTGATATTTTGACAAAATCAAATCTAACATTTGAAATAGAGGAGCTAATACTAATACAATCTTCAATAATAAGTCCTAAATCGGAGCATGGATTAATTCATTAGTGCATATGCTATTTTACAAGTAACAGTGCATCATGATCGGTGTTTTTCCCATCTTAACTACGATAAGACACCGCAGCAGACATGCATGAAAGCTAAGAGGGGCAACTGTTCTCCTTATCTTTCCAAAATTAATTTGTTTATCTTAAAAATTTTAATAATTAGAAATGATCTTTCAGTTCCACGTTTGATCTAATGACTTCCAAATATAATGCTAATTAATTTTATTAAAATGATAACACAACGTATACGATTATTCATAAAAGTCTTAGTCGTCAATGAAAGAAAGAAAAGAAAATTTAGCCAAAAATAATTCAGTTTTTGAATTTTTTCATGGACTTTGGTCTGGATAAGAAATTTCCACGCAAATGCTGCTTTGAGAAACATGACTTTGGATTAATTAGCGACGGCTTTATTCAAATTGTTCGTGTGAATCCTGAGCTCTAACATTTATACCTAGTAAGAATCAAAGTGACGGTCGTTGTCTGAGTTCAGTATTCACGCAAATTGACTCCGATCCATTAAGTCATGGTCGTTGGTCTTTTTCCATTAGGAAGAAAACAAGAAACGGTTTCATTTACTATACGATATGTTTAGTGTTTATTTCCTTAATTAAATGGGATCTCATCTTCACCTCTGTCAGAGTCTAATAGTTTCAAAATGAAGATATCTCTGCTAACACTTATGTTTCTGATGCCTCTTTTAACACTTGTGTTTAGCATCCATTTACGTTCGGTTTCTGGTGAATGCCAGAGCCATCAACAGTCCTTATTAGTCCAGTTAAACAAAAGTCTCTCTTATGATCCAACCAAGTCTACAAAACTGTTGTTTTGGAATTTGAGCACAGACTGCTGTGATTGGCCTGGTGTTGCATATGGGTCATGTAATTGGCCTCAACTTGAGCAACGAATCAATCTCTGGGGGAATTGAAAGGAGTGAACTTTTCAGCTTTCAGTATCTTCAGAATCTTGATCTGTCTTACAACGCCTTCAGGACTTCCATACCAGCCAGCTTTGCAAACCTCACTAGTTTGGTTTCTCTGAATTTGTCCCAGGCAGGCTTTTCGGGACAAGTTCCTATTGAAATCTCATACTTGACAAGGTTAGTCAGTCTTGACTTGTCCTTTGATACTAAGTCCTTGCGTGCTAATGTACTCCGTTATTATAGTTTTATAATCGGTCGTTATCGTCCACTGAAACTTGAGAACCCAAATCTTTCTACACTGGTCAAAAATCTCAGTAGCCTAACGCAACTCTATCTTGATGGTGTAAATATATCTTCATCGGGGATTGAGTGGAGCAAGGCCTTATCGTCTTCACTGCCAAATCTGCAAGAATTGAGCATGCGCTACTGTTCTCTTTCTGGCCCTTTTCATCCTTCTCTTGAAAATCTTCAGTCTCTCTCAGTACTTCGTTTGAGTGGTAATAATTTTTCTGATAGTGTTCCAGAGTTCTTAGAGAATTTTAATAATTTGATTGTCTTGCATCTCCACGACTGTGGCTTGAAAGGAAGATTTCCAGAGAAAGTATTGCAGGTATCAACTCTCGAGATTCTTGACTTATCATTCAACAAAGAACTTCAAGGACACTTGCCTGATCGATTTCAGAATGGTTCTCTCAAGACATTAGTGCTCAGTGACACAAATTTTTCTGGCAAAATACCAGAATCCATCGGTGCACTTGCAAATTTGTCAACAATAGATATTGCATCCTGCAATTTCATGGGATCAATTCCGAACTCCATGACAGAACTCACTGAACTTGTCTATTTGGATTTCTCATCCAACAACTTCATCGGTCAAATCCCATCATTTCTTCAGTCCAGGAAAATCATGCATATGGACTTTTCTTCGAATAAATTGGAAGGGCCTATTCCCACATCAGTCTTTAATCTCACAAGACTTCAGGTCCTCTTACTTTCATCTAACAAGTTCAGTGGCACCATAAAGCTAGATTGGATATGGAGGCTTTTTTATCTCGACAAACTTGATCTTTCGTTCAACAACTTGACAGTGGATCCAAGTACTAGCAATTCTGCATCACCTTCTTTTCCCCAGATGATCGAAATAAGGTTGGCTTCTTGCAATCTAAGGACGTTTCCCAATCTAAAACACCAATCAAAGCTACAAAACTTAGACCTTTCTAGGAACCAAATTAGTGAGACAATCCCTCAGTGGATTGGAAGATTCTCCACTCATCTCGAATATCTGAATCTTTCATGGAACTTCTTGTCCAATGTACATGAATCTTTGTCTTTTCCAAATGTTCATGTTTTGGATCTACAACATAACCAGCTCCAAGGGACCATTCCTTCTCCACCATCATCTGCTACCTTTGTGGATTACTCGCACAATAATTTCACTTCTTCCATCCCACCTGACATTGGTAATTTGCTCTTCAACCACTATTTCTTTTCTCTTTCAAACAATGCCCTTGTTGGAGTTATTCCTGAATCAATATGCAATGCCAGCTACCTAGCAGTTCTTGATCTCTCTGACAACAGTTTGAATGGCACAATTCCATCCTGTTTAATTGAGAGAAGTAAGACTTTTCGAGTTTTGAATTTGGGGAGAAATAAATTTGCAGGCACAATTCCTGATAAATTTCCAACTACCTGTCAATTAAAGACTCTAGTTGTGAATGGAAACCAGTTAGAGGGGAAGGTTCCACAATCTCTTGCTAATTGCATTATGCTAGAGGTTCTAGACCTTGGGAACAACAGAATGGATGATAGCTTCCCATGGTTTCTGAAGAAAATGACTAATTTGCGAGTCCTTGTTCTGCGGAACAACAGACTTTTTGGCAATATTGAACGTTCAAAAAGGAATGGCACATGGCCGATGGTTCAGATTTTGGACATATCATCCAACCATTTTAGTGGTAGGCTTCCAATCCAATTCTTGGGTATGTCGGAGGCAATGAAGACGTCTGGAAATGAAATGGCTGGTCTTGTTGGTTTTGATGTTGTCGAAATCGATAAAGGGTATTATAGAGATTCAGTGACAGTTACAAGCAAAGGCCTGGAGATGGAGCTGGTTAAGATCCTTACAATCTTCACATCCATCGATTTTTCCAATAACTATTTTGAAGGTCCAATACTAGAGATGATAGGAGAATTGAGGGGTCTCTACATTCTCAACTTGTCGCACAATGCTCTCACAGGTGGAATCCCAGCTTCTCTAGCAAATTTGTCGCGGCTGGAGTCCTTGGACCTCTCAGTCAATCATTTGAATGGAATGATTCCTGAAGAGCTTGTAGGCTTAACATTCCTTTCATTCTTGAATCTATCATCCAATCTACTGAGAGGAAGCATCCCTAGTGGTAAACAGTTTAATACATTTGACAACACTTCATACATTGGTAATGCAGGCTTATGCGGCTTGCCATTGTCAAAATCATGCTCAAATGCAAGCCGACCTGATGGTACTGGTCACATAACTCCACGAAGTCATGGTTCAGGAATCAAGTGGAAGTACTTGAGTATTCAATTGGGATATATCTTCGGGTTTGGAATTGTTGTTGGGCCTCTGATGTTCTGGAGACGGTGGAGATTTTGGTATTTCATACAGGTTGATCGTGTTCTTCTCAGGATATTTCCTCACCTATATCACACAATCCGGAGGAGATAGACGTGGAACCTGACTGTGTGCCCCGTGTGAATGTGCTGGCGATGTGGCAGCTCAGCTGGGTTTTCCGATTGCAGTTCCACCTGAATGTTTAGACCAAAATTCTGATCGAATCATGTTTTAATTATTATAATAGGGAATGTTTGCATGTCATAATTATGTTTCTCTTTTCATGTCCACAAAATCCTTAATTTCTCATGAGAAGATTGGATTTGTTGTATCGTAATTTCTTCTATGTTTACTGTTGTTGCTAGTGAAGTGAAATAATTTTTAAGTCTTTGCTCTAGTTTCTTAGCTTTCTTGGCAGCTAACCTCGATCGTAAATTATTGGTATGCAAAACAAAGCTCTAAGTAAGAATAAAAATTTGGTCAATCAATTCGAATCAAATTAATAAAATTGAAAACCAAATTTGCATCATTTTAGGAACTAAACTAAACTTTAAGAAGAATTGAATTAATCAAATTATATTTGGTCGGATAGTTCAATTCAATCGGTTCATTAGTTTATATAATTGTTATATATTAAAAAGAAATAATTTTGGTGTTAATAAAAATTAAAGTTGTTACAAATTAAATTATATATGAACATTAGTAGTATAACAAAATTTTGGAGTATACAAAATTAGAGACAGTTAATTAAATGAAATTAACACAAATTATTAGTTGCATGAGTTTAATAATTAATTTTTCAAAGCATTGAATAGGAAATTAAAGAGGATTGAAAAATTCAAAGGCTTACAAGTTATTGTCATTGTGCACCAACTTGCCTGCAAATCTTGCACACTTTCTGTATATTACCCATTTCCAGAATCAAAGTCCAGCTTAGGGAGAGGCTTAGGGTCAATGCGAGACTGAAAAGAAATTAATGTGATTATGAAAACTGAAATCAACAACTAATCTAATTACAAACAGAGGCCATTTTAATGTACTAATTAGGAAACTGAAAGCATACCCATTAATGTCTTTCCTTTCCAAATGATCAGAATTACCAGAATTGCTAGGCAGCCAAAGAATACTTTACAAAAAACTTCAATATATATGTAGTTGAATCTAAATACAAGAGAGCAATTGACATTGATGATAGAGTTAAAGAGTATGAGCAGAAAAATAGGATTTCTGATCCGGACAACATATCCCTCAAGTTTGTTGTGGATTCATTTATTGTTGAGCAGCGTTTGTGCGGATGGAAGAATTTCAGCAATTTTGGCATTTGGGGATTCGGTACTTGATACAGGTAATAATAAAAATCTCAATACGTTAACTAAGTGCAATTTCCCTCCTTATGGGAGGGATTTTCCTGGAGGATTACCTACTGGAAGATTTTCTGACGGAAAAGTTTTCTCCGACTTAATTGGTATTCCTTAAATTTTCCAACTTATTTTTTTTTCTTTTTCTTTTTTTTTTTCGACTTAAAGGAGATTTACATGGTGTGCAGTAGGCACCGTATGATGTGCATTGTTGAATCTATCCAACCGTGCGCATCAAATGCACGCCGGTATAGAAAGGACCATTGTAATACCCTATACTCTTCTAGGTCCGAATACTATCACGTCATAACTGTGCCAAAATGTAACATCCAATGCCCGAACATAAGTCCGAATATCGGATTTGCAACAATAAATCAAATTGGCACATGATTGATCCTACAATATTACCAATCGTAGCAAGCAGATGTTTGGACTTATGTTCGGAGGTTGGATGTTACAACCATAATAATAATCTGAATTATATACACAAATCAAACAAATGGTTAATTATTTATTCATTTATTAGTGGAAGGACTTGGAATTAAGGGCACGCTACCAGCCTATCTCGATCACAATCTGCAAAGTACAGATCTTTCTACTGGTGTTTGCTTTGCTTCTGGTGGCTCAGGCCTTGATCCTACCACATCCAGCATTCAGGTTTTATTTTTATTTTTGCACCAAACTATTAATAATAATATCATGTAAGAAAAATAATTTTCAGTAGTTTTCTTAAACAAATCATTTTATTATTAGCCTTATCCATTTGCAGTTAAAATCATGCATTTGAATAGTAATTTATAATACTAATTTTTTGGATGAGAATGCTTACTGATTTTCTTTTATTTGCAATTTTAATTTATAATCAGTCGGTTCTATCAACAGAGGATCAGCTCAATCTCTTCAAAGAATACAAATCAAGACTTGAAATAGAAGTGGGAAAAGAGAGATCAAATACCATAATATCAAAAGCTTTATTTATTGTGTCATTAGGTAATAATGACATTGCAGTTACCGATTACACCGCTCATCTCAAAACTCAATACAACGTTTCTTCATACACCTCTCAATTGGTCACTTGGTCTTCTAATTTTATCAAGGTAATCTGTACTAATATGCCAAAATATTTTTCTCAAACTACGTATTTATGATTACATTATAGTCATTTTTTGTCATTAAATTTTTCAGAATGGTTGGAAAATTTACTGAAATTTTGTTTTATTGTTACTGTACACTTAAAGTTTCAGAACATGAAACTAATCGAAACAGACATATTTTATCTCTAAAATGGAAGATACATGACACTATATAATTAGTATTAACTTATGTGTGTAATGTTTGAAGGAGATATATGGATTGGGTGCAAGAAAGATTGGTTATTTGAGCATATTGCCATTGGGATGTTTACCAGCAGCTTTGGTAGGAGACAGAGTTTGCAATGAGATTGTAAATCAAGCATCACAAATGTTCAATTCCAAATTATCAATTAAGTTAAATGCACTTAACAATAATCTTCCTGAAGCCAAAATATTTTATATTGATCTCTACAATCGTCTTCTTGATCTCGTTCAAAATCCTCAAAAATCAGGTAATTAATTATTCTCTAATTGCACTGTAGCTAGTAATTAATATAATCGAACATACTTAACTGGCAATTAATTATCTTTAATTTAGTTAACGAATTTTCCAACTAATTCTCTTTTTTTTTTTTAATTAATTCCAGGTTTTGAAGTTGCGAATGTAGGGTGTTGCTGTGTAGGAACAATATCTTGTCCATTGCCATGGATTTATGTATTTTGGGATTCAGCTCATCCAACCGAAAGAGCATATAGGATCATTGTTAATCAAACCTTGGACAAATATGCAGACGACTTCTCTTGAGAAAAGGGTCACCTTTTATGTGCATTTTATTTTAATTCTAATAAAGTGTGAACTGGAAGGGTATAGTTAATTAAGCCCAAGAGTCAAAATTAGACTTAATAGCTCTTAAAAAAATTAAAACTATTGAGTTAGCATGTTTATGTCAAAAAAAAAAAAAATTGGCCATCATTAAATTAGTACTTATTTTACCAATTTTAATTTTATAAGGGTAGATGATCATAACGAATAATAATAAATTTAATTAACTAAAAAAATTTTGAGTGGCCTATTTAACCGTTTGTCAATGCTAATTTATATTTATTCAATAAAATTTAATTTACATTTAAAAAAATAACGCTGTTTTTGTTAAAACCCGAAAAAGTATCCAATCCTATTCCATTCAGCCCAACACCTGGCCTTCTTAAGCCCATTAGTTGATGTTAATGCACTATAACGAATATGAATAGATTTTTACATATTATTTATTTAATATATGGTCACAAATTATTGATTTGCTAAATAGATAAATATATATAAAGTGGATGCAAAAGAAATTGCAAACCTAATAACTAATCATATTATATTGTTAGAGTACATAAAGATAATAACTATTCCTTGGACTAAGCTTGAAGCTATAATTTAAAAAGGATAAAAAGCTAGCTAGCCCAACAAAAGAGACGTTGGATAGAAGGAAATCAAGATTTTCTTATGATTGACATAGAGAATTGCGACCATAATCATGTGCTTCCCGCATTAACAAAATTAAATGGACTGCGTCAAAATTCCGAAGGCAAAGGCAATCATCCCTATTTACGTGGATCATAATTCCATAACCCACATTTTCCTTGTATTTTATTAAATAAAAGTTGCCTGTAATAATATTAATTAATTGCATTGCTCAAGACTTTCAAATCGTTCGAGAAATGTTTGCCGTCCTCTGCATTTTTTTATATGTTCGTGGGATTGCTTTCGTTGTATTTCATTAATTAAATTATCTTTTACGATAACTTTGAGTAGTAATTTATTAGTATCGTTAAACTAATCATTTCTAATTATTATTTAATTAGTTGAGCAGGATTCAAATTTACATTTTTCCCATGGAGTCATATTTACTTATAGCTTTGCAATTCTTTTTTAGTTAATATATAAACAGTTCAACTATTCTTAAAAAAAAATCAGAATTGAGAATTTCCACAATTTTTATTTTTTATAAAAATTGTGTAATATCTAATTATAAAGATATTATTAGAAAGAATTAAATTAAAATTTCTCACACTTTTTACCGACTTCTGATTATTAAATAAATTTATGATGATCTACAATTTTAATTGAATCCTGATTATAAGACTTTCAGCATTGCAAATTTTACTTTCAATTTTTTTATAATTATTTAATATTTATTAATTTGATTAATTTAAATAATCACCGCGTAGATCCATAAAAAGAGTTGTTTAAAGAGCGGTTTAGTACCATGCTAATAAACAAATTACATTGATAATCCCATCCTAGATAAGCATCCAAAAATTGGGGTGACCCTACATTTGTTCGGTTTAAATCTAATCTTGTTGTAATTGAGGCATTATTGAGCACCGATATTTTATATTATGAGAGCCAAAGGATATTTAAGGTCACACCCAATGAAAAAAGGGCACCCCATATTTAGATACAGTTACTCATGGTTGCTTGTGACTTAAGAGTGCTGAGTCAGATAAACTGACAAAATAGTTTTTCAATATTTTATTAATATTATAATTTCATAACCAAGTATGAATTATGGTATAATATACCCATTGGTATACAATATTTATTGGATAAAAAGTATATATAAATATTAATCCTCTACAAATATATATTAATCATAATTTCTATTTATGCATTATGATGGACAAGATTGGTGTATTATTTGTTCTCTAAATTTTTCTAAAACCAAATAAAAATAGAATATAATATATAAAATAGGGTTTAGTTTATCATCCATATAATTATTAATTATATGATTTATTGGGATCAATTTTTTTTAAATTCAAAATATCGAGCTAGATTATGACAGGTGTAGCTTCGTAAAATGAAAAACAAAAGAAAGAGTGAACACGTGTCAAGTATACAGCGTGAAGGGTCCTCGGCGCGTTTCTATCGTTTCTCTTCCTATATATATATAATAAGAAACACAGCAGTCAGAAAACCCTAATTCTAGCGTCTTCACTGCCACCGCACCCAGCAGCTGAGCGAAGAGAGCGGGCCGTAAGCTGCTGCTGCAGAAGAAGATAGCTTCTGCAGCCTGCTGTTGGCTTCACCTTATCATACATATAAAATAATAATAACAATAACAGAAGGTATGGCCCGCTCTTTGTCCAACGTTAAGCTCCTTGCATCTTCTCTTTCCCTTCCTATCTTCCGGTGAGCTTTCAATACTTTGCCTCTTTTTTTTTTTTTCCTTTTATGTTTTTCGATATTTATATCCTCATAATTATATAATAGTAGCTGATTATTTTTTTAATTACGGAGAAAGGAAAACAAAAATCATGAAGAAAATAAAAGAATTTTCGATGTATGATATATTTTGCTGTTATTTTTTTCCTGTAGTGATAATTTTGTTATGGAGCATATTATGGATCAGCGTAATCGGATTTATTATTTAAAATTATATTTTTCTAGACTCAACCATGACTTTTTTTAATAAATTATTGAAATTTATATTACTTTATTATTAAGTTTATTGCTGATTTTACCCGAATAAAAAGGAGAAAAAAATATTGAATTTATTTATTATTTATGGATCGAGTTAATAATTTCACATCGAATATATTGTTAATCTATAAAAAAAATGCATAAAAACGAAAATATATGAATAATATATGATTTCAGATATTGAATGGTTAGAAGGATTTAATATTTAATATTAAATAAATAACTATATTAAACAATACAAGTATTTTTTCCATTTTTAAAATGTGAATTCCAGGAGAGGGTTTGCGTCGGAGGCACAAGGGTCTGTGGCGGGGAGCTTTGGTAGGGTAGGGCGTAGCAACGGTATGCTGGGGAAAGCGGAAGAGAGGGCTGTGATGAAAGAAGATTCTGCATGGGCCCCAGATCCCGTCACTGGGTATTACAGGCCTGCTAATCGTGCGGCAGAGATCGACCCTGCCGAGCTTCGTGAAATGCTTTTAAACCACAGGGTCAGGGCACACTAGAAATAATAATATGGTGGTTTTTGTTTTGGTGTAGTTGTGGCTCATGATATAATAGTGGTAGTCTTTTTAACTGTTTTATGGAACCCATGGACTCTTTTTACTTCATCTATGAAAACTACTACTGCAGTTGTTAATGAGATATTTCAATTCTAATAATTTATGGTATTTCCATTAAATATAAAGAAATCAATCATATTTGCTAAAAGATTAGGAAATATGAAGAAATAAATTATACTTCGTTTCACTTTAAAAAATTATTTTTTTTAACAAAAAATTTATCAAAATGTCCTTTCTGTTATTTCAAGTTAGCCAGAATGGTTTTATAGTTTTTTCACGAGTAAAAATATTTTTAGTATTTTAAAATCGGTGTTAAAATATTTTTTATCAATTTATTATCAATTTTGAATTAATGGTAATGATATGGTATTGACACGTATATTTTTAATTAAAATATAATTAAGGATATTTTAGTACTGTAAGCAAAATTTTAAGCGTATTTTAGTATTTTAAATAAGATATTAAAAGCATTATAGTATTAATAAAAAAAATTAAAAATTAATATTTATTATATTAATTAATAAATATTTTTTATATAAATGTACGAATAAAAAAATAATTATAAATAAATTGTATAATTCAAAGAATTATTTAAGCTATAAATAAAACTGATTCAATATATTAAATTTTTAAATTAAAATAATTATTTTTCTGTTTTTTAATTAAAAAAATTAATTTAAATTTATTTTACTTTACAATTAATTTATATACCTCATAAAATTTAAATTACTGAATAAAATTGAAATTAAAGTTATTAAATTTAAGAAATAATAGAGAAATTTGTAGTAAAATTAATCTGTTTGGAATTCTCAAGTGTTGCTCCTTTTTTTAAAAAATATTTTACAGAAGCAAATAATTTGATATAAATAAAAAATTTAATATCTGTTAATAATTTTTGTATTTATAAAATAATTAATGATGAATAGAACAATATAAAAAAATTATATTTGGACAAAACGATTGAATTATCTAAATATTTTTAGTTCACCATAATTTAAATATAAAATTTATTATGAAAAATTAATTAATAAATATTTTTGAACTATATAATTTCTTTATAATTATTTTTTTTATTCATACATTTATATAAAGTATATTTATTAATTAATATAATAAATATTAATAAATATCTAATGTAATAGTTATTGATTTTTAATGTTATTTATTGAGATACTATAATACTTTTAATGTCTTATTTAAAGTATTAAAATGTTCTTAAAATGGGACGGAAGGAGTATTTGCTGAAATATTGGCGAATTTGATTGTAACAAACATGTTGATTTATTATGAGATTTTTTGTGGCTGATTCGAAAGATTTGATTTCTCTCACAAAAAAAAAATCTTAAAATAAAATAAATTTTAAAAACAAGGCAACTCAATCGTTGGAAAGAAAATAAAAACGAGAGATGCATGAATTTGTTGAAAATTGCTTGAAAAGGACCCTAAGAAGGGGAACATCATTATGTTTGTTTAGAGAAAATATGGGGACCAAAATTCTTTCCCCTTAACCATATTTAATACCTCTCTAAATTTGGATAGAGAAATGATTACACTTCGACCGACAAAACTTGATTTAGCCCATTAAATGCATTTCCAAATTCTATGGGCATATGTATGCCCATCAAAGGCCCATTACAAACATTTGTCGAGCTGGTTAGTGAAAATGGCTTCAATTTTATGATTTATCCCAATTCGGTTAACACATTAAGTTCCATTTCATAGAATTATGATTTGAGAAATGATTTTTCTAGAGCTCAATATATCGTTGTCGAAGGCTAGCAATTCTTTCCATACACAAGATATTACGCGTACAAAAATGAAGGGGAATTCAAATCCCAAACCGTGAGATCAGACATAGAATCCGATGCACGTACGATTAAATAAGCGCATTGGTTCCCAGATATGATTGATTTGATTTACTATTTTTCTCATAGATTTGATCTAGTTAAGTATTTTTCACAGTACATTATCGGTTTTTCTTCTTTTTAGCCCATAGAAAAAAAATATTATTTTTCTAGATGCACAGTATTTTTCACTAAACTAACCTAACAGTATCAATTTAATGATCAAAACATGAGAAACCCTATAGACTGATGAGGACGCCAAGGAATGCCCAAATTTGGAAATAAAAGTGAGAACTACCAAGATTTCTCATTGAGGATATAGCAATAGACTCTCAGAAAGTTAAAATCAATAGCAGTAAAAAAAGGAGCAATTCCAAACAAGATGTACCAATCTTCACACACACCCAATAGCAAAGAAGGTAAGATATGACTTTATAGATATCGAAGTGAGTGAAAAAGAAATGGAGATGATCTTGAGTTGTTCCACTTCCACCCAATATCTGGCCAAAAAGACATCCTGTTCAATAGGGTCCCCTTAATCTGTTCCCTTTTCTTGTTGGGTCTTTATCTTGATAGCAAAATTACACAGCACATGAGCCCAAATTGAATTTAGAACTGAATTTCACTATCAAGACTGTTGGGTATTCAAAGGATCTACTCTAAAGAACATTTTTGCACCTTCCCCTTGACCTTAATCTCTTTAATTGATTACCCTTTTTTCCCACAATCTAATTCTACGAGTCTTCGTAGGTTAAAAATTTAATAACACATGTCCAATGGGTCCACTTATTAATGTTCTGCTCCCAATGCTAGTGTCCCCCCTAAGGCAGCCTTTTTTCCTTGTCTTTTTGCAATTGTTTACTTCATCTAAAGCCCCCCACGTTATGCCTTTTTCTCACTTTTTGTTTTATGGATTTTTTTTCACCCAGTAATTTCAGAGTTTGCAGTATATTTAATATTAAATGTACTAATCCAAAGGAGTAGCTGGCGTTTCATTAATTTCTTATAAACCCAGGCAAAGTTTCTAATTTGATGTGTAGACCAACATATGAATTCAGCGAAAGAGATTTCGCAGGTGATATGCAAATGAAAAACTTAATGAATTCAACCATTGAAAGATGTCCGTAAAAAGCTAGAGCCTATCTGGAGGGAGGATATCGGCGCAGACCCGACAATGCGCTACTCGAGCATAGAAACGCAGCGCATGGGATTACAACTAACTAGCCCACCAGTGCATGTTTTGCAGCTGAATTATCAACTAAATTAAATAATACCCCATAATTTAAAGGCCCTAAATAAATACACAACTGTACAAGTACATCAGAAATAGTTTTGGCACAACAGTCCAACAGGAAATGCCAAAAATTAATTGTCTGTAATTAATACATACAAAACCCACAATCAATTAATAGGAAATTTTGTAAATAAATAAATAAATAACAAGAATCATAGGGTAGGAGAGGAGGCTACGAAGAATGAAGATGACAATGGCCAAAAAAAAAAAAGGGTCTAGACCTCACAGTGTGTCCAGTTCAACAAAACATGTGTGGCCATGTGAGTATCCAAACTCAAAGTCCTTGCCATTACTAAATGCAGCATTTAATATTAAACACATATTTCCCTTTGTCACTTTCACCAGATACAAAATACAAAATGAACACTACAATAAGCAGATTAAAGAATACAAATAGCAAATCGCAGATTAATAACAGCCTGATAAAAAGATCATATTTTTTTGGTCAACATCTCCTTCTCCAAGTTTATATGTATAGTCCACACTGAACCAGACAGAACTCACCAGAGTTTTTCATCCTCTTTTCCACCCAACTATACTCTAAAATTCATAAATTTTCAAAGAAATAAAGAAAAATACAAGTGTAACACTTAATAATTAATTAAACACAGATGAAATTAACAAGATAACCAAATTTACTGTGTATCATCAGCTTCTCACAGCCAATAATGAAGGAATGGCAGATAAGTTTGGAGAAGTGGTACTCTTATTTGAAGAAATGTCTCTTTTACCATCTTTTGAAGATGGTTTAGTGAAAGCTCTCATGGGACTAGCAAAAGCCCAACCCCAACTTCTACTCCTACCATGAGCAAGAGGCCCTGCTTGGGGAGCTTGTTTTCCATTCAAATCTTGATCAGCTGATGACGATACCCAATAAGATGATGATGAAGATGTTATCATGAACCCACCAAAGATTCCACCACATTTGACTCTTTCTTTCATGTGAGTGGCACTTGTGGGTACCTTTGGCTTGCCTTCTCTTTGTGATTCCACTCTTCTTAGTGTGCAATCTCCAAACCCAGTTGAGATTCTTTCAAAGAAATCACCAGAAAAGCTTCTGCTTCCACATCCTACAGATCTGGATCTTGATACCTTTCTCTCAAAAAATGAAACTGAGGCCGTTGTTTGACTATTTGGACTCTCTTCATCTTCCATAACTACAATGTCTGGTTTCTTTGTGGACAAACACTTCTCCTTTGGCTTCACAATGGAAGTTGCACTTCTTGTTGCTGGGATTTTATCTGGTTTCTTTGTAGCAGTATAGGAAGAGTTGGAAGAAGAAGAAGAAAGATAAAGAAATGACCAGAACCCACCTCTTCTTCTTGGACTAATTAAATCTTGATCGCCATCATCCAAGAAATGGTTTCTTGGAGGAGCTGTAGTGGACTTACTTCTCTTGAAAACAATATCACGATCTGATGAAGATGATGATGACACCATGATTTTCTTCTTCTTTTTAGCTAAAAGAAAAGGGATCCTGGCCCTCCTTGTGTAGTATTCTTTATAGTCGCCACCATGATTTCTAACTTTATCTGATGTGGGACGCACAGCAATTGATGATAAAGAACTAGCAGCAGAAACGGAAACACCACCATTGCTGCTACCACCACCAATATCAGATCTAAAAGAAGGAGAAGAAGATGAGGAAGAAGAGCCACGAATGGGTAAAGGAAAAGAAGAAGAAACAAGCTTTCCAAGCTTTTCTTGAAGACAAAAAGCACAGATCCCACCTGGGTTACTTCTGTAAGGATGGTCACTGCATTGCATACCATCTCCCATATCTTCTTCCCCCATACCAACTCTTGCTTTCATTATACCATCCATCAATTATCAAATTTCTTGCAACAATCTTTCCAAGATGAAAACTTTTTCTTGATTCTGGTCTTTTTTGGAACCTTGAAGAAGGGCCTTTTTTTGCTTTTGTTGAGAGAGAGAGGGGGGAGAGGAGCAAACAAAAGAAAGAGCATATAGGTCAAAGAGCGTAATTGAAGAAGAAAAATAAAAATTATATGGCAGCGAAGTAAAGGGTGGGGGAGAGTCCCCAGGAGCACGTGGAATACTGACTGAAATCTGTTTTATATAATTATATAAAAAAAGTTTGCAAGCAAGACAAGCAAACCCTAATAATATTTTCTTTTTCTACTCTCTTTCTCCCCATCCAAACACAAGCTCAAACCTTTTCTCAATGTATTTTTTTAACTGCTGGTCTATGTGGGAGAGACATCTTAGTTTGCTTTTAGACCCTATGAAATGAGAATATATATATTTTATGTGTTAGAATTGGACGTGGTGGAATAAGCTTCGGCTTTAGCCTTTAGATTCCTTGAATTGAATGCTATTATTAAGTCCAGTTTTTTTTTGTGTCATGCCCCTATACTAGGTGTCCATTTTGTTCCCATCCGCGCACAAAAGCACCGCTTTCATAATTTCATATTTTAGTATTAAAATTTATTGCATTAATTAGTATTTTGATTATGCTAATTAATAGTTTATTATCATATCAGAATTCATTTTAGAGGAAATAACCTCAGTTTAAATAGTTAGGTATTCATATTTAAAACCAATAATTCTAATCATCTAAATAAAAAAAATAGATATGAATTTTCATTAAAAGATATCTCAACGTATTCATATACAAAAATTATATTAAATAAATTGAATATTACTATCAATAATGATCAGACCATTAATATAATAAGCTTGAAAGTTGTCATGGACTATTTTAATGCTAGTGAGACACGAGTTTCGATTCTATTCGTGCATAGACAGTTTTCCAATGATATTCTTGTGAAAATAATTTAACAAAGTATATATTATTATTGAAGAAAATTTATGCATTAACTTGGAAAGTTTCTATATCATTAAATGGAGGCTAATTTGAGAAGAAGAGAAGAGAAGAGTTGGCGAACCAGAAATGCTATAGTAGTCGTGATTATGATGGAGGAAGTAAATAAATTTGGTATCTTTTTATTACCACGTCAATAATTACCATTGAGAACAGGAGATTAAAAAGACCGAAGTACTTACTTAATTATTATATTTGGTGGTGTGGACGGTTTATGTTTGGTGGAGCCATAACCTGATATAGTCGAACGATTAATGGAAAAGGACCCCACCATTGTTGTCTGTGTTGACTGTGCACAAAAGATATCCGAAATCTATCAACTGTGAGCAAAAGATTTTTGGGCTTTTCTATATCACCCATCTCTGTCCCATTTTCCCCACCAACACCCTCACCATAATTATCAATTTCATTGATGCAAACTTCCAATCAATAATTCCCTTTAACTCCATTGCTAGTGATGGACAAAATTCTAGAATTTTGAAGACACAATGTAGTATAGTAGGGATGGGATGAAACAAATTGAGATTAATTCTGTATTATTATTCGAATAATCGGTTCAATTTTAATTTTATTTAATAAAATTTAAAAAAAATTATTAATTAATTTGATTTCGGTTATTAGTATAATATGGATTAAATTATAATTCAAAACAAGAACGTGATGACCCAATTGCCGTATACATTTCTTCCATCACTTGATAATCTCATGTCCACCGTCGGATGAAATGCAGAACATGGAGATCTTCACTGTTCTTGTCCTATTATTAGCCTATGCCCTATGGGAGTTATTGGTTATTTTGATAGGAAAGTAAGGGCATTTTGGTAATTTCGGGGTCTGAAATTGAATTTTGTGAAAGCAGACGATTAAATGATTAGAGGGTAGGCTAGTTAAGCGAGTGAAGAGTCCCTATCCATGGATTTTTCTTCTTCGTCTCTATCTCTAATGTTCCTTTGCTTCAGATTAGACTGCTCAAGCGTGCCATCTTAGCCACTCATTTTCATTGTAGCAATTCCTATCCTACGGCTGATATCAAGTCATCCTTCTTCTTCCCACAGTAAGAATTTTAATTTAATTTTGAAATTGTAAATCTACGTGTGGTGCATTTAATGCTGCACCCTATTCATAATCCGTAAATTTGTTGCCTGAAATTTTCAGTACTCATTTATATGTAAATTTTATTCCTCGATTAATTGAATATATATATATATATATATATATATATATATATATATATATATATATATATATATATAAGTCAATAATAATATTATTATTATTATCATTTTAAAGTCAATATTATTCCTTGTAGGATATTATATGTTATTTTTATGCCATATTATGTATCAATTTAGAATATTTCATCAAAATTAAGAGCTCTATTTTTATCTTCATTAAAGTAGGAATTAATTTAGAATAAGGTCTATAAAATTAACTCATTTTTCTAAAATACATTTATTTTGAAATAAAAATTTTATTTATAAATTGACACTTAATGCGGTTTGGATGGAGCAACATATTATCCATGAGGAAATATATTAATTTACACTAAACATTAACTTTCCCATTTTTATTAATAAGACCACTTAATCATCCTAATTAAGTAACAAAAAATGTTGATTTGTCCATGTTTTACCCAATTCAGCCCGCAATTATTATATCAAATAGTCCATTGATGGGCCAATAATAAATTGCCATCGTTCATTTCAATTGAAAAAAAAAAAGAAATTAAAAACAAATGTGAATTGTCAATTATTAATTTAGGGTTGAATGGATCTGTTTATTTAGAATAATCTAATTGTGCTGTAGTGCCAGTTTGGTTAGGGGTTATGGTCAAGTTAAGAGACATTAATCAAAAGAAAAAAGACAATATTTTGATGCTACTATTGGGATATATAGGGCATCATTGATCTGCTTGTGAATACATGTTAACTTTAATTAATTTAATGATTTGTTTATTTGCATGGACAGGTTAGCATTTGGTTTATATATGTGAATAGGGGCATGACAAGGCTGTTTGTTCTCATCTGGCTAACTATAAAATTAGCAAATAAATACGATCATGGCATGTGAAATGGATACCATACAATTAGAGGTCCACAACTATGGTCATTTTTGTGGTAATTCATAAATCATCATCCAACTATATCATAAAATATTTAATGGCTACATTCAATGGATGAAATGAAATAGCATGAGTGAATTTTAGATATGAAGTGAATTATATAAAGAAAAAGTAATTGTTGATATCGTTTCATATTAGAATAAATGGCGTGTATATTATCTGAAAAGATGCAACATTCTGGAGTAGACTGGTCTTAGCAGCAAGTGAAGATATCAAACATGGAGTAGACATGATGATGATGGCTTTGATGAGTTTACTTATCACCTAATGACCCACAAAATAACAATTATTGATAAAGCACGATTTTTTTTATCTGAGATAAAGAGAGCTGGTAGCTGGAAGATCCGATCGGATGACAGAACCTGCAAGATGGAGTGCCCGATCGGATCTAAACGTTAGCACTCCGAAACTTAAGTTAGTAGCTTTTAGAGAGAGAGTATTTAGAAAGAAAGTCTCGGATATTAAATACCTGAAGCCATTGTGTTTTAGGCTATTTATAGGAGTTATTTGGAAGGGGTACTTGAGTACCTTAGAGCATGATAACTGGCATTAGAGTAGGTGTGCGGTAATGTGACAGGAAACCGGTGGAAGGTATGGGCGCTTGCTTGTGTTATTGGACTAGACAGGACAGAGCGTCCCATCAGTCCGATCGGACACCATGCCTTTATGTTTTGTCTTCCAGCTCATGCTTTGTCATTTTTATTGATGGACTTTGGACCCTGTTAAGCGTGGTTGGATCGATTTGATTGGACCTTGGAGACGTTTTTTCCATAATTATCAATTATAATGTTAAAAGGATAAGGGCTGAATGTCTCCCATGGTCCTGAGACATGTTATGTGTCTTTTATGGCTTGCTACAAAATCATGAACTATTGGAAAATAGTTGAGGAATTAATGTCATGGAATAAATAACTCTTTGGCACTGTATGAATTGCAATAACAATATACTTTATATGAGAAAATTATGAAAACGTGATATTGTACTGTATGAAGAGGCTTAGGTCCTCCTCAAGCACATAATGTCGGATCCTATTACATGTTTGTAGATATAGCAAACTTTGATTCAAACCATTTGCTCATTAAAATGTCATTCACATTCAGTTTGATCTGTTCAGCCTGCAAAACTATTTAAAGCAACCAATATGCTATCCGAATCATATAGATTTATTCAGTCTGTAAAGTGATTCAAATCAACTAATTCGTCGCGTGATTCATATATTATTTATAATTTTATAACTTTTTTATATAATGTAAATAGATTCTGAATAAATTATGTTAGCATATATTTAAGTTAATTTGGCTCCATATATTCATTCATATACCAAAATATTAAAATTTTTAATGTAAAATTACACCTTATGTAGCAATTTGGTTTATAAATAAAAATATGGAATGGACATGGGTAAGTTTTCCAATAAATAACAAGATCTTGGGCTAGAGTTGGGCAGTTGTTCCGGCCACTACCGGGACTGATATTGAGCTTTTGTTTCAGTACTGATAGAGTTGGGCTATGTTGGCCAACGATTTGTACTGCTAGATTTGGGCTTATGTTGGCCTACGATTTGTGCTGATAGAGTTGGGCTTTTGATTGGTGCCCAAGAGGCACTAGCCTGGTCGACACATTAGGGATGGAACAATCCATTTGCATGCTTTGTTGTTGCAGTTTTACGAGACACAATCACCGATGGAATATCTGCACGATTAATATTTGTCGCATTGCCTGCGCCTCGCCTATCACTCCTACAAATGTTTTTTTTTTTTTTTTTAACGGATACATGCAAATAAAAGATATATTTAAACCATATCAAATTTAGATTAATTCCCACTCCAGCAAAAAAATATCACAAAACAGCAAAATTTTACTACAAAATATTTAATATAGCTGTATTTCCAGACACCTGCAAATATGTTTTATTTACCGACAGCTGTTAAGTGGCTTTTTGAACTTTTTCTGTCTTAACACTAGTCATGATCAGTCTACCAACATTCAATAGTTCATCCTTGGCCTGTAAAATACTTAGAAGAATGGATTTAATCGTGATGTATCTATAAATAAGTAAACTTCAAAATTGGGTGGAGTTATACAACATTTTTCATAATTAAACATTCCCAATTATGATGGATTTTGGTGGGATGTTTGAGAAGATGAGATGAAAGGCTGATGCTGCCGTCCATCTTCCAAGCCATCAGCAGGAAAGTCTGCGTGAGATGGCTTCGCATTTCTGTATATTGCATATAATATTAATTGTGCAATTCCAAGCAGACAACCAGCCCCGTTCGGCACCTACAGATACCACACACATTATTAATTATTTGCAATTAATTAATTGAGTTTAGACAATCTTTAAAAGTTGTAGTATGTAGCTCCAGTATGAAATATTTCAGTATATGAAACTAACATTAATTTTTATTATTGCATTTTTATTTTTAAATCAATTTTTTCATAAATAGATACAATTTAATCACGTGCTAGAACGTATATACAGTACAGCCGACAAAGGAAACAGATCGCTGGATATATAAGGTAACATTTGATATATGTGTTTGGGGTGCAGCAAATAAAAAATAAGCACGTGCTGGAGTTGAGTGGCAGATCTATATATGGCAGTTCCATCTATTAACAAAAATGTCAGTGAACAGTCTCGTTAATTATTAACAATCAACTGATTCATTAAATATTACCCGAAAAACAAAATTACCTAAAATACCCCAAAACCTATATTTATTTTTATAATTAATAACTAAATTTTTATTGTATTTAGATTAATATCCGAACTTTAACTATTATCTTATATCACTATATAAACTTAAATAACGATAATATTTTATCATCTCAACTTTAACTAATACCAACATATAATAATATATGTTGTCTAATATTTTAATGTGTTCAAGTGATAAATTATGATTGTTATTTGAAGTTCAGATGGTGATATATAATAATATTTAAAGGTTAAATAGTGATTTAAATATTATAAAAGTTCAGGTATTAATTATGAAAATATATAAAAATTCAGGAGGTATTTTAGGTATTAAGGCAAAAAAAAATGACTCATTGAGTCTAATTACTAAGAACATTGCACATTTTTTAAAAGCTGAATTCATAGATAAATTATTTTAGGTTGTTTATTATATATAAATATCAAAATGATAAATTAAAGTCGAGAGACTCACATTTTTAATGGAATGATAGTCACCGAATCAAATTCTGGTAATTAATTTAAATGCATATATATATATTTAATTGCTGGTACGAAAAATTAAAATTGTGCCTATGCTAATGTGATATGATAATATAAAGAAATTAATGGGAAAAAAAAAAAGGAAATTACCCCAAGAAAAATATCAGAAGTGAGAAAAGCATAGAATGTCCAAATGGCTCCATTCAAGAACAGGAAGAAAGAGAGGAGAAATGGCATGAACTCCACACTTTTTGTGGTCACCACTGTTTTCTGAAACAGACACAACACCAAACGGTCCAAAGTCCAAACCATAGAAACCATGTGAATATATATCACTAATACTATATAATTAATTTCTCTTATTAATTTATGGGTCCATCAGTTTGTTTATACAGCACCAAAAAGGACCACCAATCAAGCTGTCCATAAATCACATTTATGAGGAAATTCACAACCTCTTCTTTATTTTCTCCTTCTGTTTTAGTCTTTTTCAGAAATATTTGAACCTAATTCAATATGGGAATTCAATGATTAAACAATTAATAACTAAAAACATTTAATTTGCACCATCTGAACACTCAATCCAATTTAAAATAACAAGTTGATATTATAAAAAAAAAATGATCGATGAGATCTAACCTAAACATCAGAATTAATTATTATTGGTATTGGTCTTCCAAGATATACTAAAAAAAAAGAGAAGTGAGCGAAGAAGATATATATATATATATATATATATATATATAGTTAAATTATCTAATAGGCAGATAGCATCTAAAATTGGAAATCATATGAATGATTTTATGATTTGATAATTAATTAAGCAAAGTAATTAATTAACTCACCATGGCAGCAAGAGGAGAGCCATACATAATAATATTGAGGCCTGAACATATGAACCCAGTAGCATCAATCCGTACATTGCCTTCCAATGCCAACCGAGTCACCAAAATTGCTGCTGCTAAAAATCCCACATCTAATAACCCTACTAGCATCCATGTTTTTGCCTGCAATTTCGTCCATAATTTAATTCTGTTAGTCTTTTTTTTTTCCTTCCTTCTCTCGTATGTAAGGAGATTCGGGACAAACATAGAGTGAACAATTTATGCTTTTGCTTTTTCTATAGGTAAACATAGATTTTACTCGTTCAGAGCTGATTCACAGTTTGAGACTGAGCTGATATGTAAGAAAACTAGTGTTTTTTTGATGAAAAATTAAGATGATACCTTCATTCTTGGCGGAGCATAGATGAGAAATAAAGCAACATAGACAATTTCAACAAGAATGCCAAAACCATTGACGGTAGCAACAAGGTAAGCTCCTGGTTTAATTATCCCATAATATGTCCATAAGGCTGCATTTAGTAGTGTACAGACATATGGAAGACTCTCAAAATCCTCGGTTGATCTGTGCTCTATTATTCTCCAAAATGTTTTTCTGCAACATCAAATTAATTAAGATATACTAAATAAGTATTCTTTTATCAAAGTATTAATTCCATGTTTGAAGAGACCAAGGATGTTTCGGCTTACACAGGAGCAAGAAACATGAGAATTGAGATTACATTGCCTGCACAAAATAGGTAAGAAATATAAGAATTCTTTTGCAGGAAGAAAAGAATATTCGAATATTTTATAAATATATATATATATTTCAAGAAAAGAAGAAAATTCCATGCTCACCTATGACTCCAACAAAGAAACTTAATCTTTCCATTTCTTGAAACCGGCCGGTGAGTCTGATTCTGGAAATGGAAATTAAGAGGAAGTGTATAAATGATGGGGCGATGTCAAGGTTTTGGCCTATATAGAGAGAGAAGCACAGAAAGAGACAGATGGGCTTAAGGACATTAAAAATGAAATAAAGTAAATAACGTAAATATTGATATGAAAGGTTTAATAACATTAACACATGTTCAGCCATAAGTCTTTACTGGTAGTTGAGATATTTATTTATTGTATTTTTTATATATTACATATAATAAAAAATTTATTGGGTTTCCAGAAATTAGTGGATTCAAATAATTTCAGAAAAATTTGAAAAAAAAAAATTACAAAAGTCAACTTTGCAAATTTCCTCTTTGCAAAGTACAAAGTTGTTGCTAATCTTTTGGTTGGAGCAATATTATCTCTAATTTAACCAGATTGCATAAAATTAATCCTTTAACGGACGATGTTATCGTTGATATAGTTTTGTCCATTAACTAATACATCTGACATAATATAATTGGTACGTGTAGTCATATTCAAATGATCAAATGAGCAAATTTCGTCCCTAAATTGCAAAATCAGAGCAAATCAACCCCTGCTGGATGTCATGAGGCTAGATCTTGGCAATGCCAACTGCTTTGTGTGGTGCCAAGGCTTGCACCACGCCTAGGCCCACCCTCCCCCATCGAGTACAATGCTTGTCATTAATTCCAGTTGTTTGGGGAGCTCACTTGGACCCAGTTCTCGTATTGTGTCACAGGGTGACACCTCTTATAGAACGTAAGGAGCATTTTATTAAGAGAAAATATCAATATATTTTAACCACTACACCATAAGAAGTCATAATCAAATAATTTCTTATATATTAGGTTTTAGTTTTAGGGTTAAGAAAGGGGTGAAATAGGGGTACGTTCAATTAGAATTTGTATCTCTTTTTTAATATCCATGAGTCATTTGTTTCTAATATTATGACATGTACTTGTTGTATACACAATATATGCAATGCTAGTTGCATGACTTAATAGATAAAAATAATCAAATATTAGTATTTTGTAAATCAAATTTTTTTTTAAATAAATAAATGTTGTATATACAATTTATGCAAATATTAGCTAGTTGCATGACTTAAAAACTTTTAGTAGTTTGTAAATCAATTATTTTAAAATAATATTTTTTTATAATAAAAAATTTTGAAGGTGAAGTGAAAAATAAATTATAGACAATATAAAATAATGATCAGACTTTCAACCTTTTGAACAATAATTTTTTTTTGAGATAATTAATCATTAGCAATATGAAGATGGAAATAATTAATTAGGTATCAAAATTTATTGTTTTGGACAATTAGGGCACGTTTGGTTCGCTGTATTGTATTGGCATGTATAGTATTAACTTGTATAGTATTAGCTTGTATAGTATTAGCCTGTACAGTATTAGTCTGTATTGTATTATACAATATTTGGTATAAATTTATATTATCCTGTACTATTATATACTGTATTTGGTATATAATATCGTAATATATTATTATAAAAAATTAAAAATAAATACAATTAAATTATTTTTATTATAACTAATTTAGATAAAAATTTATAATTATAAAATAAAAATTTTAATACATCAATTTTTTATTAAAAAATAAAAAAATTAATGTAAAATGACTATATATTATTAGAAATATCGATATTTCTAAAATTAAAATTAGATAAAAAAGAAAAAAATCTAAACGACAAATTTGACGAAACATTTGAGCAAAAAATGAAATAATTTATCAATTATAATATAATTTTTATATAATAGCTATTAGCTTATACATTCAATATTATAAGTTTGAAGGTTTGATTGTAATGTGATGATGGTAGTGGCGACAGTGTGGTGGTGGCTACAGCGATGGTGATGGCAGTGGCGGTTATGGCGATGACTGAGTGGTGATGACAGCGACGACGGGGTGGTGGTGGCGGCGGTGGTGGTGTTGTAGTGATGACGATGGTGTGGTGGCGTTGGCGGAGGTAGTGTGGGGGTGTGGTGGCAGCGAAACGGTAGTGGTGGTGATGGCAGTGTTTGCAGTGTGATGGTGTAACCAGCAGTAGTGGTGTCGGCAGTGAGGGTGTGCTGGTGGTGGTGGAGGTGGAGAGGGTGTGGTGATGGTAGCGAGAGTGTGGTGGTGGTGGTAGGGGTGGCGATGGTGTGGTGGCAGGGAGCGGTGGTGGCTGCGACGGTGATGGTGGTGGCGGTAGCAATGGTGATGGCTATAGTGGTTGTGGTGTCGGCAACGGCATAGCGGTGGTGTCAGGTGATATGGTGGTGGGGGTGGCGGCGATGGTGATGTCGGCAATGGTGGTGGTATTATCGACTGCGACGGCGATGGCAGGGGTGGCGGCGGCTATAGTGATGGTGGTGGTGTCGGCAGTAGCGTGGCAGTGGTGGTGGCAGCAATATGGTGTCGGCTACAGCGATGGTGATGGCAGTGGCGGTTATGGCGATGACTAAGTGGTGATGACAGCGACGACGGTGTGGTGGTGGCGGTGGTGGTGGTGTTGTAGTGATGACGATGGTATGGTGGCGTTGGCGGAGGTAGTGTGGGGGTGTGGTGGCAGCGAAACGGTAGTGGTGGCGATGGCAGTGTTTGCAGTGTGATGGTGTAACCAGCAGTAGTGGTGTCGGCAGTAAGGGTGTGCTGGTGGTGGTGGAGGTGAAGAGGGTGTGGTGATGGTAGCGAGAGTGTGGTGGTGGTGGTAGGGGTGGCGATGGTGTGGTGGCAGGGAGCGGTGGTGGCTGCGACGGTGATGGTGGTGGCGGTAGCAATGGTGATGGCTGTAGTGGTTGTGGTGTCGGCAACGGCATAGCGGTGGTGTCAGGTGATATGGTGGTGGGGGTGGCGGCGATGGTGATGTCGGCAATGGTGGTGGTATTATCGACTGCAACGGCGATGGCAGGGGTGGCGGCGGCTATAGTGATGGTGGTGGTGTCGGCAGTAGCGTGGCAGTGGTGGTGGCAGCAATATGGTGTCGGCTACAGCGATGGTGATGGCAGTGGCGGTTATGGCGATGACTAAGTGGTGATGACAGCGACGACGGTGTGGTGGTGGCAGTGGTGGTGGTGTTGTAGTGATGACGATGGTATGGTGGCGTTGGCGGAGGTAGTGTGGGGGTGTGGTGGCAGCGAAACGGTAGTGGTGGCGATGGCAGTGTTTGCAGTGTGATGGTGTAACCAGCAGTAGTGGTGTCGGCAGTAAGGGTGTGCTGGTGGTGGTGGAGGTGAAGAGGGTGTGGTGATGGTAGCGAGAGTGTGGTGGTGGTGGTAGGGGTGGCGATGGTGTGGTGGCAGGGAGCGGTGGTGGCTGCGACGGTGATGGTGGTGGCGGTAGCAATGGTGATGGCTGTAGTGGTTGTGGTGTCGGCAACGGCATAGCGGTGGTGTCAGGTGATATGGTGGTGGGGGTGGCGGCGATGGTGATGTCGGCAATGGTGGTGGTATTATCGACTGCAACGGCGATGGCAGGGGTGGCGGCGGCTATAGTGATGGTGGTGGTGTCGGCAGTAGCGTGGCAGTGGTGGTGGCAGCAATATGGTGGTCGGGGCAATGGTGGTGGCGGTGGCGACAGTGTGGTGGTGGAGGCGGTGGTGGTGGCGGCGGCGGCGATGGTGGTGGCGGCGACGATAATGGCGGCGGCAAGGGTGGTGGTATTGGTGACGGAGACAGGGTGTTGTGGTGGTGGTGGCAGCAGCAATAATGTTGGTGGGATGGCATTTAGTATTAATAAGATATTTACCGTATTATATAAACCCAAGGGTTTGTGGTGTATTATTTTATACAGTGTATATGGGATAATAAGACATATACTGTATTATATTATTCCCACATTAGTTTTTCAAAAATTTTTCCAAACATCGTACTTGTATTAGCTTGTACTATTTTATACTATTCCATGTACAATACAGTGAACCAAACATGACCTTAGAGGACTGTTTTAAAAGCTAAAGGTGAAATAGATTTACGATCATCAAAATATATTAAATTGGTAGTGTTTGAATTATTGTCGGAATTAAATTGCAATTGGAATGCCAAATCTGTTTGTTTAACTCTAATAATCTCTATAATTTTGTTTTTTCGTTATTAAATTGATAAACAAAGATTATTGACAATTCATCCGTTAATTAATTACATTTGTCAGTCACGTGTGTCTAAATTCTTTAATTAAAAAAAATATATTATTTAACTCAAAAGCATAGCACATCTTTGTCCCAATCCGTCAACATTTCATATTGTCCATAGTGTTACAATTTTACCCTTATAAAATAATAACTTCGCCTACAACTTCAATGATTTTCACTTTTTTGAGTGGATTCTAACGGGTAATTTTACACCACTAATTACTATTAGAAAATCCTAAATTAAAAGAGTAAAATAAATAAATAAATAAATAAGAAATTAAGCAATAGTAAAAAAAAAAAAGAAATTAAGCGATAAATGTGCAGCTATTTGTATTAAGTCAATTAACCAGTTGAGCTCAAGCAATCCATTTAAAATGGATTAAGATTTAATATTAATTAAATAGTAGGTTAATACACATGGTCATCCATAAGTATCTTTACTTTAACAGCTAATTAAGATAATTTAGTATTAGCAGTACTGGTTGCTTATAGATCCGATTATATTCTCTTTTTATTTCTTAATATAATTTCGCTGAAACTTTTGCCTTAAGTCTAGGTGGCACCTAATTGAAAATTTATATAAAATTGATCGTCTGCATAAAGTTTAATTATAAAAATATCAAGCAAAAGAATAGTTGGAAAAGTACAGAAGCTCTAAATTATTTGCTGAATTAAAATTTTTGACCATTGATAATCCAACTTCGTTAACTAGAAGTTGATATGATGGTTAGCATTCAATTACAAAGTACGAGAGAATATAAAAATTTGCTTGCTTTAATTTTGCACATTTATTTGTTAATTTAGTCAATAAAGTGTTAAACGTGCAAAAAAGCTTAATTTCGCTCAATTTATAGTATGTAATTAGTTGTTAAAAAAATAATTTTTTATTTTTCATATATAATTACGGTTGATAGATTCAGTATACAGAAAAATATTAGAAAAGTGATAAAATTAATGTGGGGAATTAGGGTGATTATTACATAAAATAAAAAATAAACGTATATTTTTTCAAAGAATTGTGCTTGACAAAATGAGAAATAGACATCTAACAATTTGTTGATGGGACACAATATTTTCAATGTTTCACTAAAAAAATATCAACAAACCCTTGAATCGTGCATCACATGCTGTCCGTCCTTCAAAGATCAATAGGAGTTTTTATTGTGTTTTATATTATATTTTCTGTTCTCACTGAAATATAAACATAAATAAAGTCCCTTAGAGACATTCGATAAACTTTAAACGATACTTCCTATACAAGGATAATTAATGTAGTAAAATACACACAAAAATGGTAAAAAATTAAATCTCAATTAAGAAAACTACAACACAGTTTAATTACAAGCACTCGTTGTAATGGCTTCTTAACTAAATTTAAGATCTATACTGTTAATTAATATCCTTATAAATAATAAGTTGTTATTTGGATTTTAACGGAAAATTTGCAATATAACGGTTTAATTTTTCTTAGTTCTCAAACCTGTAAAAAGTCAAATTGCACTCTTAATAATATTTCTCCTACTCCCTGACTTCAATTAACAATTCACAATACTTCTATAATCACAGTTCATCAAATACATCACACACATCTAATCCATACTATATTCATTTGCATCTATCAAACTCATAAATTAGGTTAATATTGCATGCCAATAATTCTCATTCTTGACATAATAATTTACATGTAATTACAAGACAAAAATTCAAAAACATGATCTTCTATGTACATGCCATTTTTTTCTTCAATTCTCATTCTTTGGCACCTATCCCTGGGAGCAGTCATAAAACTACATGCTAAGCAAATCTAATTACTTAGTGGTGAATACACTTAAAAAAAATTTCAACTAACTTAATTAATTAATTTATTTATTTCAATTTAATCACTATTATTTTTTTAAATTCTTATAATTTCATAAATTCATAATTTATTCATTTCATATCCAATTACCCATTAGATAGTCTCAAAACTTTTTTTTCTTATTTAATTTCAATAATTTATCAGTCAGAATATAAATTTACCATTTTATCCCTATAGTTGACTTTTTCTGTTATGTTGACCGTCTTTTTCTTTTTGTTGACTTTTTTTCATTTTTATTCATTTTAACTCCGATTTTGACTCAGTAAATTTCTTCCGACACCGATTTAACTTTAATTTCGTAAATTATCATTTAGTCCCTGAAAATTTTTCTTGAGTGTAAAATTACCGTTTGGTCCCTATACTCCTTATTAATTACAAATTTTTCTCTTTTTAGTCAAATTGACTATTTTAATTCTTTTAATTATATTTTTATCAACAATTGACTATTTTGCCCTTCATTGGATGTAAAATTTCAATTTTACCCTTATTAAGCATATATACTTTATTTTTCATCTTATATCATTTTTGTTCACATTTTCAATATCTCTAAAGCCAAAATTCTCCATTTCACACAGTTTTATATAAAATTTCTATTTTATCCCTAGTTATTGACAGTAAAAAAATTCATGAATCGGATAAGCAAATCCAGTCATTAGAAGTATCCACACTACTTGAAAGTATGCGACTACTCCTCGGACTATCAATAATAAGCCGGCTAACAAAAGCAGAATAATCAATATTTTTCAGAGCAATAACAAGTATAATAATATAGAGACAGGACACCGCGGGGTAAGTGTCCCTATGGCTAGCCATACTATTTTAAGGTCCTGGGTTACCCATTAACACTAAGGGTATAACTTTTTATTTCATTTCCATATTTTATATCATTATTATATTATTTTTCATGATAATTGTCTTATAGTAACCTACAAAGAATTAATTTTTCAATTATTTTAACTTATCAGCTGTAAATTTTTCAGAGATATGTAGAATATCATCAAAATATAGTCAAATCAAACTATTTTACTCATATTGGCCATTCAGCCACAATGAAAATTTTCACATTCATAGCTTTTAATCATTCCTTTTTATACTATATTTATTTTCTTATTTATTTAAACATCATTATAGCATAATACGCTTAATTTGCACAAGATTTCTCAAAGTATCACCACTTCCATCATTATGTACTTATATACATATTCACATACCCTTATCATTTTTTATTTTTATCAAGTTTATTATTCTTTTCACATCTTATATTGTCCATATATAATCAAATAAAGCATTTAATATTAAATTACATGCTAATTACCCAAGGATTTCTATTCGGCCATCACTAGGGTTCACACTTTCAAATTGTTTTCTTCACTAAATCAAGTTCATACTAGTTTAACTCATCACAATATCAACTTAATTATCTCAAGTTAATTCATCAATTAACCCTAATTCACATAGTTACATAATAGGAATTTCAAGAGAAATTTATCAAAATAATTGAAATTAATTGTAATTTGTATCCACTAACCTTATTTGAGTCTTCTTGATGTCTATTCCACCTTATCCTTGCCTTTTCCTTCCTTAGAATGGCCTTCCCCTTTTGGTCCCTCTTTTGGCCGAAATTTCAAGGAATAAAAACACTAGTTTAGCTCATTAATTTAAACAATATAAAATCACTATTAAGCTCACCTAACCCTACTCTACATGCTGGTATAAAATCTCCTTCAAATTCAAGCTCAAACTCACAAAACTATCAAAGTGTGCCTTAGAGATTTTACCTTAATTCTTATGTTTCTTGGCCTTCCCTTAATACAAATCTTCCCTATATGAAAGAGCAAGAATTTCTGAGTATGGGAGTCTAATTTGAGCTAAATTTATGGAGAGATAAAGCTTGAAAAGAAGCAAGAATGGAGGAGAGTGAACCTAGAAGGTATTTTGGTTTTGGGAAGAAAAAGGAGAGAAGATGGTCGAATTTTCTAGAGATTTTATGTGGATTTCTTATTTATATAGGGTACTAAAAGTCTACAAAAAGAGAAGCCAAGATTCATCCAATTACTATTGAATACAGTGGCTTGAAAATTGGCTATGTAACACCTTTAACAGAACAGTTCCTTTCCGATCCAAATAACCGATAAACGATAAATTTTTTTTTAAAAAAAAACTTCAATTATTGCCAACAACTTTGATACACTTTAATATTACTATTCAGTTTACAAAATTTTGACAGCACAACGGCTAGGACTTATTAGCCTTCTGAAAAAATTCAAACAATTTACACAACCTCTCAGAGGCACAATAAATCATATCAGATGGCAATATACGTTTTACACAGCTAATCATATATCAATGATAGTCATTTTACATCACTTAATGACACTTATTCAACGGCAAATATAACAATATTTATCATTTAACAAAACTAACTTGAATACAATTCAGTTCTTTATTTCACGATCTAAGTATATAAATGCCACAAATTCAAGCAATAAAATACAACTAACTTTTCTTCATCTTCGAGTTCTGCTTCTCCGTGTACCGAGCTCCCACAAAACTTCAGTACCTGCACGCAGTAAACACTACGTGCTGAGCACTAGACATGCTTAGTGGTGATTACTAATCCGAGAATTTCTCAAATAAAGCATAATTTCATAGATTATGCCATTATTCTTATTTTATTTAACTTTTGTTTTTATCTATGTTAACATTAATTTTATTATTTACCTCCATTTTGGTAAGCATTATGTGTTGGTTTTCAATTTTTCAATTTTTGTTTTATACTACTTCCTTATGCGAATCGATTTCAAATTAACTTTTACTTTTATGGTTCTTCTTTACCTTATCTTTTGCTTTTACTTAATTTTGGCTTTCTAATTTCAGTTACATCGAATTCTTTATCTTTTTCTTTAACAATTTATATTGGTACTCGTATCTTTAATAGTACCAAATCTTTTTACTATTTTATTTCTCGATTAATTTTTCATTTATCTAACGTGTGATATTATTACAATTTTCTGCTACTAATTCTTTATTTTACTTTAACCTTTTAACTAATTAACACAATAATAATTTTCAAGGCTTTTAAGCTTTAAATACAGTGTAATACAATTATTTTGGAACACTTTACATACAAATCTTTATTTCATTCTTTTTTTTTTACATTTGAACACTTTCACGTACTTATTTAGGATTTAGTTTTTTTTTTCAAGTTGAACAATTAGGTGTCTTTTTATCGTTTTACTTTTTATTTAACTTTTCTTTCAAAAATATATTACTTAAGCATAAGTTTTTACTTCAGAACAGTGTTTTTACTTTTTGACTTTAAATAGAAAATTAGCACTATTTATCTTATCCATGTAAAATCACATTTTAAATCTCTTTTCTTTACAAAAGTATAATTTAATACTCGTTTATCATTTTATCGTTATAAAATATTTCTTTTTCATTTTTAATTATTAATCACAATTTTTGGAAAACTTTACAGTTTTTTCCCAACTTATCATTTTCTTCCAAACAAATTATTTTTCATTCAATTCAACTAAATCATACTGATTCATTCATTACGATACGCCCCTAGTGTAATATGATAGGACTTTCAAAAAAAATATATCAGACATGGACCCAAAGATCCCACTGAGAGAAATGATCTCCAATGAATAATTTCTCGAAAAACATTTCACTTTCACTTTCACTTAAAATACTGAGACTATGGAGATCAGAGATCCAACCCATAGCAAAGCAAGTCGCCATGACTTACACCGTGATATAGGGTATCCCTATGGCTAGCTAATTATATCCTAAATAAGAATATTTTTACCTGACTATTGATAAGGGCAAAACAATAAATTATATTCGAAATAATTTTTAAACATTTAAAAATCTTTAGTTTCTTTCTTTTATTTCTTGATACAGTATATTTTTGTCAATCGCACTCTTGTTAGTTCTTTTGACCATTCAGTAGCTTTCTCTTTCATTTAATTCTTTTCTTTCTTTTTCACTTTATCTTTTTAAATTATTTTTGTGAATTATTTTTCAATAATTTACTCGGACATTTGAAATTTTTCAGTCTTTTATACACTTTATGAATTATAGCATTATAATTCATAATTTCTTTTATTCTTTTTGTGTTGTCTTTGTAAATTATCTTTTAACAATTCAATAATTAACTTTTTGACGATTTCTATTTTTCTGTCCGAAATTTTAGTCATTCGGATATGCCAACCTTTACTCAATTAGCGAATTATTTTATAATAATTTACTCTTTTAATACTTTTTATTGACTAATTTATTTTGATAAATTAGTCAAAAATTTATTTTAAACTTTTTGAACGATTATGAATTATATTAATATAATTCACTATTTTATTATTCGAAGACTTATCTCATGACTTTTTTTTCAATTAATTCAACTTATTATACTTTCTTTTACTTGCTAATTGAGTTATTTCCAATAAATTAATATCTTTAATTAAACATATTTCATATTAAAATTCCAAAATTCCTCTAATAATTCATATTAATTCTTTAGTTATTCTTATGCATATTATTTTTTAATTTTTCATCATTTTCACTCATTTTATGAATTATTTTTAGTAATTCATTATTCTTATTTCTTTTATAGCCCATTAATTAATTTCGAAAAATTCATCGGATGACTTTTTATTCCTTTTTTGTTGACTATAATTTAAATTCATATAAATTCACTTTGTTCAATATTTTTGTACAATTATTCACTAATAATTCAATTATTTTCAATACACATATTAACATTAAAATTTCAATAAAATTCCAACTTGTTTTCTCCACTTTCTTTGTCCAAATCAATCAAGAGAAGCTATTTTAGTGATCTAGAGAGATGGAACTACCATTCTTAAGTTGAGATCTAAGGAGAAATTTGAGTGGTTATGAAGCAAGAGAGAGAGAAAAGGAGGGGATACTTGGTTTGGCCTAGAGAAGACAGAAGAAGACACAACAACTTTCTGGAATTTTTTTCAGATTTTAAGCCTTTATATGTCTCACTAATGGATCCAAAATTGGGCCAAACCAATGGGCTTAGCCCAATTCTTTCTTAAGGCCCATTTAGGCCTTTTTAAAGTTCAATCAAATTTCTTTCTCTTTCAGCCATCAAATCACTCCAAAAATAATTTCATCACTCTTATCACATCAAAAATAGCTAGCACATAAATTTTTGGCTCAATCGGAGTCCGTTATAGGTTCAATTCAAACTTATCGGTCCGATTCGACAACTGCTAGTGTCACCGAAAAATTTCATTCTCATCACTAAAATATTCTACATAAAAATTCATGTATATGTGTAAAATCTGGCAATCATTGGAGTTGATTTCTATTTTTAAAAATTTATGCAAAATCAAGTCTCATTTTCTACCGGATAAATTGACTCGCTACCTTTTCCGTATTTTTGACTTTTAGAGGCCTATTTGACCTCAATTTCTCTTCAAATTTCAACCCCGAACTCACCATGACCAATACTTTCCGATAATCCAATAAAATATTTTTAACTTTCGGATGTCCTTTTGGACCCAAAAAATACTATCACAATTGGAAAATACTGTTTACAGCTGACTCGGTGTTGAGGTCATTACAGGCCACTTGTCACCCATCTAGGCACTTAGGCTTATCCTATTACCATGAACTCACACACACATAATTATTACACTAAAATATCATCTCAAGTAAAATATTATGGTTAAATTCCCGGATTTGACACTTTTAATGACCCGATTTTGATTTTTTACTTCGAAATATGAATTTTTGATCCCTATATCGGATTGCCTTGAAATTTTTCGAAGTGTCACTATATATTCAAGAACATATGGTCAAAATTTCAGCTCATTCTGACATCGTTTCAATTTACTTTTAATTTTGGTAGCCTGTATGGCCAGTCCGAAACCTAAATTTTCAAAATTATCAGAATTGATATTTTTCAGTTTCCCGTGTGTCACTACACTATCAATAACATGTATGTGAAATTTGGAGTCAATCAGGAATCTCTAAGGCCTCCAAATGCTTAGTCAAAGTTTTAGTCAAACATACGTCAAACCGTGAAATTTTTCTTCTTTTACCTTTTTAAAGGTCTATTGGACCTCAATTTTTACTCAAATTATACCAATGGACTACACCTAACATGTATTTTAATATTTAATATTACCCGTCGGATCATCCATCCTCAGATTTCCCTAACTCGGGGCATGTTTAACGGTGCACTCATTCAAAATTTTCTATCATTGCCAACTCTAATCACCCCGAGACTTACCATAAAATAATTAATCATGCATAATAATAAGTTATGCATTACAAATGTAAATTTAGGGCGTTACACTCGTGCTCTTTCAGCACTTTCAAAAGGACTTGCCATTGCCACGTGTAGCATTGGATTAAGCTTCTTCCTATACTTATTGTGCACCACCTATACATGATTACTCTCAATTACTCAATTTTATTCTTAATTACCATGTATTTTTTACAAATCAAACCAAAAAAAATAAACATATATTTTTTCAAAGAAATGTGCCTGACAAAATGAGAAATAGACATCTAACAATTTGTTGATGGGACAAAATATTTTTGATAGTTCACCAAAAAAAGATCAACAAACCCTTGAGTCGTGCGTCACATGCTGTCCATCCTTCAAAGATCAATAGGAGTTTTTTTTTTGTGTTTTATATTATATTTTCTGTTCTCATCGAAATATAAACATAAATGAAGTAAAGTCCCTTAGAGACATTCGATAAAATTGAAACGATATAGAAAAAAATAGCATGACTCCTGCATAAAGATAACAAGCATAATTCGGGAAATAAATGTAGTAAAATACACACCAAAATAGTAAAAAATTACTAACTCTCAATTAAGAAAACTGTCAAAGTGGTGCCTTGAATTTTTTGGAGGTTAGCTGCACCTTTTGTCTTTTGTCTTCTATTGACGTTTATTAGGAAGCCGCCGAATTTTTGAATAAGTAGCTGGAATTGTTGACTAATTCATAAGACAAATTGCTGGGACTCCGATATTCACGCGGATTTATTAGTCAACATTTGTTTGCTTTCATTTAATGCTGAAGCTTTGTCATTGAATTTCGGTGATCTGCTTTGCCTATAAATACCAAGGCAGATTTGGCTTCAAAGGCAGAGTGAGCAATACATTTATCATTTGTGTGATTATATAACACTTAAGAGAGTTTCTTTTAGGAGTTTTGTAATACTTTTGTCTTGTATATTTATGAGATTATTGGGTGTAATTGGATTTTGAATTTAGAGTCAAATACCAACAAATTTGTATTCTCCATCTTTTGTTAGTAAATTACTTCTCCCCTTCTCCCATGAACGTAGGTACATTATCGAATCATGTAAATTTATGTATTTTATTTTTCTTATACTTTGGCTATTTCTTCATTATTGTCATTAAAATCATAATCTAAATAGTCCCTCAATCCTAACAAAAACTATAACACAGTTTAATTGCAAGCACTCATGCTCTTTCAGCACTTTCAAAAGGACTTGCCATTGCCACGTTTAGCATTGGATTAAGCTTCTTCCTATACTTATTGTGTACCACCTATAGATGATTACTCTCGATTATTCTATTCTATTCTTAATTACTATGTAGTTTTTTCAAACCAAACCAAAAAAAATAAACATATATTTTTTCAAATAAATGTGCCTGACAAAATGAGAAATAGACATCTAACAATTTGTTGACGGGACACAATATTTTCGATGTTTCACCAAAAAAATATCAACAAACCCTTGAGTCGTGCATCACATGCTGTCCGTCCTTCAAAGATTAATAGGAGTTTTTATTGTGTTTTATATTATATTTTCTGTTCTCACCGAAATATAAACATAAATGAAGTAAAGTCCCTTAGGGACATTCGACAAAATTGAAACGATATAGAGAAAAATAGCATGACTCCTGCACAAAGATAACAAGCATAATTCAAGAAATAAATGTAGTAAAATACACACCAAAATAGTAAAAAATTAACTCTCAACTAAGAAAACTATAACACAGTTTAATTGCAAGCACTCGTGCTCTTTCAGCACTTTCAAAAGGACTTGTCATTGCCACGTTTAGCATTGGATTAAGCTTCTTCCTATACTTATTGTGTACCACCTATAAATAGAACTAGAGATTTGCTGTGGAAAACTGATGCCTTTCTGTTCATTCCTTCATCATTTATATACACAGTACAAGTGGTTTAATAAACCACGTAAGCTATGATAACAAATAACAGTTATACAAGTGATAAGATAAGTGAAGGATGACAAGATGAGATTACATTTGAGAAGGACACTTAAACAGAATATTTTAACCCTTTTCGTGATTGACTGAATCAGCTGTTGGAGAAGGCTTAACACTCCCCCGCAAGATTGAGGTCCCATCACGGATACCAATCTTGGACCTGTTGTTGAGAAACAGAAGTTTGGACAGCGGTTTAGTGAGAAGATCAGCTAGCTGGTCTTTTGATGAAATATGAGACACTTGCAGATGACCTTTCTGAACAAGATCACGAACAAAATGGAGATCAATTTCTATGTGCTTCATTTTAGAGTGAAACACCGGATTTTGACAAGTATAGGTGGTGGAGATGTTGTCACAGTGTATTGAAGGAGGGGAGACTGGAACGTGGAGCTCTGAAAGTAGTGATTTTATCTAGATGACTTCAGCAGCAGTTGAGGCAACAGCACGGTACTCCGCCTCAGTAGAGGACCGAGCTATGGACTTTTGTTTCCTTGAACTCCAAGAAACAGGAACATTACCAATATAAACTAGATAACCAGAGGTGGAGGTGCGATCAACAGGGTTGCCAGCCCAGTCTGCATCGGAAAAGGCATGAAAATGCAGGGAAGGTTGAGGAGTAATGTGTATGCCAAAGAACATCGTAGATTTTAGATATCGAAGCAGGCGTTTCAGAGCATCCCAATGAACTGACAAGGGGCAGTGCATAAATTGAGATAGTTTGTTGATAGAATAAGAGATGTCCGGTCTGGTCCACGAGAGATATTGCAAGGCACCTACAGTCTGTCGATACTGAGTTGCTTCAACTGGGATAGATGATGATGAAGATGGACCTAGTACAGTGGATGTACTGGCAGGGGTGGAAACCGGTTTAGCACCATCCATCTGATTTTTCTCAAGGATACGGCGCACATAATGATGCTGAGAGAGGAAGAGCCCTTTTGTAGTATGTTGCACATCGATGCCAAGAAACAAGCTGAGAGGTGCTGGGTCCTTGAGGGAGAATTTCTGAGCCAATAATGCTATGAACCGATCAAGAAGAGACCGATTACTACCTGTAAGGAGAAGGTCATCCACATACACTAAAAAATAGCAAATGTCATTGTTGTTGTGATATAGAAAAAGAGAGTGATCACTGTGAGATTGAGTGAACCCAAAATCAGTAGCACAGTTCTTGAGTGCTTGATACCAGGCACGGGGGGGCTGTTTAAGGCCATACAGAGCCTTAACCAACTTGCACACATAGGTTGGTCGTGCTGGGTCAAGGAAGCCAGGAGGTTGCTTCATGAAGACCTCCTCTTGAAGTGAGCCATGTAGAAAAGCATTGTTAATATCAAGCTGCAAAACAGGCCAATTATGAGTAACTGCAAGAGTAAGCACCACCCTAACAGTGACTGGCTTCAGGACAGGGCTGAAGGTGTCACCATAATCGATACCAGGCCATTGATTGAAGCCTTTTGTAACTAGACGGGCCTTATATTTGGAGATGGAGCCATCTGCATGTTGTTTAACCCGAAAAATCCACTTACAGCCCACCAAATTTTGGCTTGAATGTGGGGGAACTAAAACCCATGTGCCATTTTTAATTAAGGCATTGAACTCAGCTGACATGGCAGAGTGCCATTCAGGCATGGACAGGGCTTGAGTAACACATGTTGGCTCAAAAGACAAAGGAAGAGGATGTTTGGTGGTGAGGAAGGTGCGTTTGGGGCAGAATATATTGTTCTAAGATCGGGTGTGCATCTGATGAGTGCGCTATGTAGGAGTGCTGGGGTTCACCAAAGTAGGAGCTTGGGGAGAAGAAGGAGAAGGAGCAGAAGCTAAAGGAGAAGAAGATGAGAATGGAGATGCAGTGGGTTGAAAGGGAACTAAGGTGTGAACTGTGGAGGGATGAAAAGGTGAAATAGGAGAAGGACAATCATACCATGAGGGAGAAATGGAAGAGGAGGTAGGGAATGAGGCATAAGAAAAATGAGGTTCATGAAATATCACGTGACGGGACACATGCATACATTTGGTGGATAAGTTGTAGCAAAGATATGCACTCTGGTTGGATGAATATCCCAAGAACAGACACGGGGAGGATTTGGGATCAAATTTGGTATGCATGTATGGTCTTAGGCATGGATAACACACACAACCAAAAACACGAAGACTGTGATAGTTTGGAGGTTTGTGAAAGAGTTTCTGGAATGGTGAGGAGAGATTTAAAACAGGAGTGGGGAGGTGATTTATGAGATAGGCGGCAGTCTTGAAGGCATACAACCAGTAGGTGACAGGAAGAGAAGCATTGTGGAGAAGAGTGAGCCCAGTTTCAACAAGATGGCGATGTCTTCTCTCAGCAGCACCATTATGTTGGGGGATATGGGGTGGTGTTTGAAGGTGATTGATCCCATGTTGTTGAAATAGTGTTTTGAGAGCTTGAAATTCACCCCCACCATCAGTATAGATGGAGACTATTTTAGTTTTAAAAGTATTTTCAACAAGCTTTTGGAACACAGGGAAGACTGAGAAAACGTCAGATTTGAGTTTTAAGGGGTACAGCCAAATATATTTGGAGTAATGATCAACAAAGATTAAATAATAATGAAACCCATCAATGGACTTTACCAGGGCAGGTCCCCATAAATCAGAGTATATGAGCTGAAGTGGATGTGTGCTAGAGAGAGTAGATGTGCCAAAGGCAAGTCTATGACTTTTATTACAATGACAAGAGTTACAAAAAGAGTTTGAGAGAGATGACATAGGTAATTTAAACTGAGATAAAACATAATTGAATATTTTGGAGGATGGATGACCAAGCCGTTGATGCCAAGAGGATGAAGAGCTGCGAATATGAGGAGCATGTGGTGACTGGTGAGAAGGTGAAGATGGAAAACGATAAAGAGACTGATCAAGCGGGCCTTTTGTGAGTATCTCCCCCGTGGATAGATCCTTAACAACAAAAAAATCAGGATGAAATTCAATAGAGGCATTGTTGTTGTGACAAAACTGAGAAACAGACAGTAAATTTGTTTTAGCTGAAGGGACACAAAGAACATTCAATAGAGAGCAAGACTTTGAAGGGAAATGGAAGGATTTGGAGCCAGTATGTGTTATTTTCAAACCTGAACCATCAGTGAGCTGAAGTTCATCCATGCCTTCGTAAGGTGCATGCAGAGATAGGTTCCGGAGATCATTTGTTACATGGTGTGAAGCTCCAGTGTCAAGAACCCAGCTGGAATCTGAGGCAGTGTTAGTGTTTGCATAGTTCACTTGTGGTTGAGTAAGAAGATCTCTGAAGAAATCTTTGGTTTGAAGCATTGGCGAGCACTGTGTCCTGGTTTGTCACATATTTGACACTGAACTCTGAAGGAGGAAGTGCCTCGTTTTGCTGGTGTAGTGGATTGTTGGCCAGAGTTTTTGAACCCTTGAGAGGCAGAGAAACCAGATGCATTAGTGCCAAAATAATTTTGTGAACCAAAGTTACCTTGGTAGGAGTTTCTGAAATGACGATTAGAAGAAGAATTCTTTTTGGCAAGATTTGCTGTCATGGAAATGGGATCATATGTCGGGTCTGTTCGTTTCAAGAACATTTCATGCGCCAGTAACTTATCCTGTAGTTCATCAAAGGTGATTACGGTGTCACGAGCATGGACAGCCGCTGCAATATCCCTAAATTCTGAACCAATCCCGTTTAATGCAAGAACCACAAGATCAACGTCTGATACAGGACTTCCACAGAGCGCCAGTTCATCTGCTGTGATTTTTATCTGCTGTAAATATTCAATAACAGATTTTGTTTCTCGTTTTGCATTGCTAGCTTCTCTCGAAGGGATAGAACTCTCGTTGCAGATCTGTTTGCATAGGAAATGCGAAGTTTCTCCCAGGCATCTGCAGATGTAGTTGTATTGGCAATAGTATGCATTGCAGAAAAACTGGTGGAAGCAAAAATGGTTGCCAATATGAGCTGATCTTGGCAACACCAGAACTCATAATCTGGGTTTGGAATTTGAATGTTGTCTTTATCAATGGTTGGGGTGGGGATCTTGATAGTGCCATCTACATAACCAATAAGGTTATGTCCACGAAGTAGGGGTGTGATTTGAGCTCGCCAAGTGGAATAATTTTGTGAGTTGAGTTTTAGTGGAAGTTGGGATGCATTAATGGCTATTAAGGTCTTCCCTGAAAGGTGATTAATGATATTGGTGTTATTTGAGGAGGCCATTTTAGTAGGAAGAAAGGATCAAAAAGCTTTGAGCTTTAATGCTCTGATACCATATAGAACTAGAGATTTGCTGTGGAAAACTGATGCCTTTCTGTTCATTCCTTCATCATTTATATACACAGTACAAGTGGTTTAATAAACCACGTAAGCTATGATAACAAATAACAGTTATACAAGTGATAAGATAAGTGAAGGATGACAAGATGAGATTACATTTGAGAAGGACACTTAAACAGAATATTTTAACCCTTTCCGTGATTGACTGAATCAGCTGTTGGAGAAGGCTTAACACTATACACCTATACATGGTTACTTTCAATTACTCTATTCTATTCTTAATTACTATGTATTTTTTACGAACCAAACAAAGTAACTCAATTACTCTGCTCTCACTTACTCTCGTTAACTCCCATCCAAACAAAGGCTTACGCTTGTGGACGGCTTTCTCGAGCTTCAAAAAGTGGAGGTATATCATGGGGATTCCTCGTCCATGGTCATCCCTATTCCCAACCAAATTCCACCATTCACACTTGGAGGGCTTGAAGACTTTTCACAGTTAACCAACTTCGTCATCACCTCACCTGATTTGCATTTCAAAGGCAGAAAATCTTATATATTTTTTAAATTCTACTATTTAATTATTACCTTTTATTTTTATATTTTTCAGCCATGAAATTTTGGTTTTCGATTATAATCGATTTGGAATGCCAAAAATCAAAATTCAATGAAAATTACAAACTAAAATTGAAACTTAATATTATTTTCTTCATTTAGGAGGTTGCAATTTTATCCTAAAGGTGTTCGTCAGCATCAAGATGGCGAGAACTTATCAATGTATTTGACGATGTGGGATGAGGAATTAGCGGATCCTTTCATTCCTAAAGATTTTTCAGCACGGATTCGTAGACCACGGGATTGGTTTTCACATTCTTCTATTGCTAAATATTTCTATTGTCAAAGACTTGTATAATGACTTTAGTTCATCAACGTATCTATTTAATTACTTTTATGAAGACAGACTTAGTCCTGCAGCAAGCATAGAGGCCCAGTAAGTTCGACATCGACTTCTCATATAAATCGATGAACTTTGGTCATATGCAAGTTTCTAGATGAGGTCTTGTCAGATATCTAAAACAAAATAAAGTGAAGCGTCCGCTTCAAATATGATTTTGCCCATTCCATTTTTCTTCATTTAGTTGCTGAAGTTCGAACGAATGTGCCTCTAAGAACGGACAATTGTAATTGAAGACTGATAGAATTAACTCGCTAGATGAGGGTAGCTTAGGCTGTAGTTGAGCATCATATCTGGGGCCACAACACTAGATAAGCAATGCTTCCCAAACAAGTTTTGTTATTTGAAATTCTAAATGTTTCATTCCTAACTTGAGTATGTACTTTATTTTATTCATATCATATTAAACTCTGGATTTCGTTCTATTTGTTTTTGTATATTACAAATCACTGCTATCAATTTCAGTTAGTGCACTGTAACACCCTTATCACTCAGAACTAATGGAACAATATAAATTGATTGGAAATTTTTTTTTCCTAAATTCAATTCTTTACTTATTTTCATTTAATTAACTTTTGTTTCTAATTCAATTCCATTATTATACCTTTAAATTTTGTTGCTGATGACCTAAATTGTCTAAAGTTACTATTTATTTTACAAAATTAGATAATATAACAACTATAATTTTGACTAGCCCCCTGAAATGCAGAAAATCACACAGCTTTTCAGAGACACAACAGTTCAATTATAATCCGACTTCACAATCCCATCCTCATATTTCATAATCTAACAAACACATCCACATCCATCTTATCACAACTTAATAATCATATATATATATATATATATAACTTTACATATTTACAACCATGTTCCTTAATTACAAAATTCCAACATCTATACATACATATATATACATGCCATAAACAAAATCAACAACCCTATACTAAAACTCTTCCACCAAAATGTGTATTAATGCTCCTGCTCCTCGATACCTGCACGCAGTAAAAATCTACGTGCTAAGCATGAAATATACCCAATTGTGACAATCAATCCTAATATTTCTTTAGCCATAATATTATTACTATGCTTAACAATAATCAAATAACTTATAATTAAATATCTACTTAAGCTAATTTCTTCCAATTCCATTTCAAAAACATTTTTATTCTTTTAATGATAATTCTTACTATTTAATACCTATACTTAAGTGAATTTTTCGTTTGGTCCCTCATTTTTACACTTATTCACAAAAGTACCCCTTTTAATGCATATTTACAAAAATACCATTATTTTTTTTAATTTCACTTTTAGCTCATATCATTACTTCAAAATTTCAAATTACACTTTGTTTTATCATTTTCACATAAAATTACGCTTTTGATCCTTTTATCTTATAAAAGTTCGTCTTGCACTTGGGTTGTCAAATTATCATTTTATCCTTATAAATCTGTTTTTAACCAAAGTTACCCATTAAACCCCAACTTTGGTAAAATTATTATTTTACCCCTAAACTTTTTCATTCCTTTCAATTAGGTCCTTTTTCACTTTAAACTTCACTTTTTCTTCATTTTCACTCTTTTTGATTTATTTTCAATATAATGCCCCTAGTACAGTCCCGACAAAAACTCTCAGACCGGATACAGGGGATGTGAACCCTATAGGGCCACCAACAGACTGAAAAATGACCATGAAGGACAATTTTTCACAGAACAAATAACAAAACAGATAAATGCTATGGAGATCAGTGATCCTACCATAGCAAAACAAGTCGCCATGACTTGCACCGCGGTACAAATATCTCTATGGCCAGCCAATTATATCCTGAGCTAGATTTTACTGCCAGACTATTTTTAAAGGCACAATGTCATTGAATTTCACTTCATTATTACATTTTTTTTTCACATTCTCATTACCTTTTCACTTTACTTAATTATCAATCGAACTTTTTACACAATTTGTGCATTATTACATCATAATTCACCATAATGAAATATTTCTCATCAAATTATGCATTATTTCACAATAATTCCTTTTTTTCATTACATACCTAGGCAAAACTTGCCTTAAAATTATTTATTTAATTTTTATAAATTTCATAAAAATTTTCAAGTGTACTATTTTATCTCTATGGTCCATTTATGGCTTAATTTCATCAATTAGCACAAAATAGACATTGTTCCCTTTGAGTATACAATTCGGCCCCCAAAGAAAACCCATCCTATCCATACTTAAAAATTCAATTAAATATTTTTCTATGTTTAATCAAGGTCTAATTGTATTAATCTAACATCAATTTCAATTTAGCAAAATTGTCCAATTTTCCTAAGTTACACACACTAAAAATTCACTAAAATCAAAGAAAATATCAAGATTTGGAAGCCACTAATCTTCTCTTTGGCTTAGACTTGCCTAGACTTCTTTCTCTTTTCCCTTTATCTTGGGAGCTTGCCCTTCTCCTTGAAAACCTATGTTAGCCGAAAATTTCACCATTAAAATCTGTAACACCCCAATTTGATAATATTATAGATATTGAATAATTTTAGGTGTAATTGAAAAGAATTTAAAAAGTTTTGGGGTCGATTCGCTAATAAAGCAAACTTGGGGGACTAAAATAGATATTTGACCAAAACTATGTAGTTTTGGCCATTGTCTTTTGTTTTAATTTTAAGGAACTAATGTTCTTTATTTGTCCCAAGTGCAGCCCCGAACACCCCTTCCCTTTTCTTTCTTCTTCTTCTCCTTTCTTTGATTGGTCCGACCACCACCGTCGCCTCCCTCACCGACGCAGCCAGCAGCCTCCGTCGCCCCCTCTCTCTCCTTCCTCCTCTTCCTCCTTTTTCTCCTCCTTTTCCTCCTCTTTTTGGTGTGGCAGCAGCCTTGGATTGGCTCCTCCTCCACCAAATCTCTCTCTATTTGGTTGCTTTTCTCTCTCTTTGGTTGGGTAAGTATTTCATTCCTTTAATTATTGATTTATGGTGAAAAATATGAGGTAGAGATGATGTATTTTATATTTAGGGTTTTGATTAATTGGGAAAAAAATGGAATTGTTGGAAATTAAGTGAAATTATGGTTATATAATTGTTGGAATTTGCTATAAATCATGATTTGGTGGATGAATTATTGAAAATTCTTGTGGAATGTGAATTTTTGTAGAGAGAGGAAATGGAGTAGATGAAGAAAATAGAGAAAGAGAAGGAAATTGATGGAGATTTAGTGTTTTAAAAGCTGAAAATTTTGAGAAGAAATCAAATAGCAAGTAAGTGTTCAAGCAAATTTATTTTTCCTTTAAAATTATGCAATATGTATGTTAGTGAATTTATGTTTTGGATGGATTTAATTGTTGTTAATATTCTCATATTTAAAATAATGTAATTGAGTTTAAAATTAAATGAGGTTATGTTATAAATGTGATTTTTAATGTAAAAATTAATAAAAATTTATTATGCACAAACTTTATAGTTAATATGGGTATTGTACATAAAGCATTTAAATTATAGTTGAATAATTATGTACAAGATTGTAAATATTAAATTGATAACTTAATAAGTAGTATGTATATATTTGTATACATGTACACATATGAATTGGTTGTGATTTCCAAAGATAAGGGTATCACGAAATGCAAGGAAGAGTAAATTGAAGGTTAAATTATCTAATTTAGACAAGTAAAATATAATTGTCATGAAAATGTCTCTTTTGCCCTTAGTAAAGCCAGATAGAAATTGGAGAAATTGGATAGATTGGCATGCCAATTAGGGAAATTGTAATGTGGCGTCTTAATATGTAACATCGGATTGGATGGCTCCGAGAGCTGAATCCGGTGTATGTAATTTAATGGAGTTGTGGATTGGATGGCTCCGAGAGCTGAATCCACAACTGCATGTATATATATATGTGTGTGTATATCGAAATGTATGTAATTAATAGAAAAATTGCACATGTGGAATAAGAAATTGTTAAAGGGGATTGGATGGTTCCGAGAACTGAATTTCCCGATTATATCCCGTTCATCCAGCTCGGTGCGATTCTGCTGGATTTACTTGGGGCAAATACAAATCGCAAAGTTTAGTCTGACATTTGATTTAATTAATAAATAGTAACCATATGTATATATTTGTTTAAATTGCATTCATCAGGTTCTTGTACCATATGTAAATGCTTGATTGGTTAAAATGTGCATTGTTTAAGAAATTTAAGTATGTATATGTATATGATTTACTTAATTTATCTGTATATATATATAATGTGAAAAAATAGAATTGCTTGAACACCACTAAGCAATATGCTTAGCGCGTGGTTTTCTTTTCGCGCGTAGGTTAAAGGAATTTTTGGAAGAAAAGCCGTGGGTGAATCTGCATCAAAATTTGGATCGCAATACAGAAAAATTTTGAGGTGGATACACTATAGATTTTTTTACGGTTTTCTTAGTACTTTTTGGGTTGTACTTAACTTATGGACATGTAATATGATGTATATAGTTTTGGACAATTTGGTTTTGTATCTAAAGTAAAAATATTGTAAATTAAGGAATATGAATGATTTAATATTTGTTGGTTTATGATTTATTGGAGGAAGGGCATTGATTGTGTTTTGGAGTTTGAAGGGAGAATGGATGGTAGGATGAGAATAAATAGGAGTGTTTTGGATAATTTTGTTTCAGGGAGCAACTAGAATTTTAGGGGATACTCTGTCAAAATTTTCATAAAATAAATAGTGTTTCATTAAAGGATTATTTAGTTCGTCAAATTGCCTAAATCCGATTATAACATCCGGTATCCGAGTCTTCTCTTTGACCGGGTATAGGGTGTTACATTTAGTGGTATCAGAGCCTGGTTTAGGCGATTCTGGACTAGTAATTAAGTGATTAAAAAGAAGAGAAAAGAATTGGGATGCATGCTAAGGGGAAAAACCATAAAGGCCAGTGTTGGAGAAAGATGGGAGCCTGTTTAAGATGTGGATCTATGGAGCATTATCAGAAAGATTGCCCAGGCAGACAACCTTTAACAACTAATCAGCCAGAAAGGTCAGCTCAAGGCGCTTTCAGAGGAAGAGGTAGAGGCAGAGGACCCGATTCTAGTCCTGGTGATCAGAGAGCTTTGTCATAATCAGTTGAGAGACCCGACACCCGCACATCAGTACGTGCTTATGCCATGCGGGCTCGAGATGATGTGGATGCTCCTGATGTGATTGCTGGTACTTTTTCTATTTTCAATATGTCTGTTCATGCTTTGATTGATCCGGGATCCACACATTCATATATATGTATTCCTCTGCCTAATGATAAAAGATTGCATGTTGATTCTCTTGATCATGAAATTTTGGTAACTAATCCTTTGGGTCATAGCGTTGTGATAAATAAAGTTTATCAGAACTGTCCAATTAAAATTCAAGGTTATGAGTTTTTGGGGGATTTGATTGGGTTACCTTTCTGTGAATTTGATGTAATTCTCGGTATGGATTGGTTATTTAGGCATCATGCAATAGTAGATTGTCATTCAAAGAGAATAACTCTTAGGACACCTGATAATGATGAGATTACCGTTGTGGGTGAGAAATCAAACCTTCTTTCTAATGTTATATCAGCCACGACAGCAAAAAGGCTTGTTAGAAAAGGGTGTACAGCTTATTTAGCCTGTGTGCTTGAAGCTAAGGAAGACAAACCTAAAATTCAAGACATACCGACCGTGTGTGAATTCCAGGATGTTTTTCCTGACGAGTTATCAGGGTTACCTCCAGAAAGAGAAGTGGAATTTGCCATTAATCTAATGCCTGGTACTGCACCAATTTCGATTGCACCATATCGAATGGCGCCTACGGAACTCAAGGAACTGAAGATTCAGCTGCAAGAACTTCTTGAAAAAGGTTTTATACGTCCGAGTGTGTCTCCTTGGAGTGCACCGGTTTTGTTTGTCAAAAAGAAGGATGGAACTCTCAGACTCTGCATAGACTACAGGCAATTAAACAAGGTGACAGTGAAAAATAAATATCCTTTGCCTAGAATAGACGACTTGTTTGATCAGTTTTCTAGGGCAGGAGTTTTCTCCAAGATTGATTTGAAGTCGGGATATTATCAACTGGGGGTAAGAGAAGCAGATGTGCCTAAAACAGCTTTTCGAACTCGATATGGGCATTATGAATTTTTAGTGATGCCTTTTGGGCTCACAAATGCCCCAGCAGCATTTATGGATCTCATGAATCGCATCTTTCATCCTTATTTGGATCAATTTGTTGTCGTTTTTATTGATGATATCTTGATTTATTCAAAGGATCGGGCAGAGCATAATGAGCATTTGAGAATTGTCCTGCAGACTTTGAGGGAGAAGCAGCTTTATGCTAAATTTAGCAAATGTGAATTCTGGCTTGATAAAGTTTCTTTCCTTGGTCATGTGATATCAGCTGATGGGATTAGAGTTGATCCCAAGAAGATAGAAGCAATCTTAGAATGGAAACCGCCTATGAATGTTACAGAAGTCAGAAGTTTCTTAGGATTGGCTGGATACTATAGAAGATTTGTTCGAGGATTTTCCATTATTGCAGCGCCTTTGACTAAACTGCTTCAAAAGGATGTGAAGTTTGTATGGGATGGCAGATGTCAAGAAAGTTTTGGAAAATTAAAAGCTATGTTGACTGAAGCACCTATCCTCACACAGCCAAAGCCCGATAAAGACTTTGTAATTTATAGTGATGCCTCTCATAATGGACTTGGTTGTGTACTTATGCAAGAGGGAAAGGTAGTTGCTTATGCATCTAGGCAACTTAAGCCCCATGAAAGGAATTATCCAACCCATGACCTTGAGTTAGCAGCCATAGTCTTTGCCTTGAAGATTTGGAGGCATTATTTATATGAAGAAAAATGTTACATCTATACGGATCATAAAAGTCTTAAGTACTTGCCTACCCAAAAAGAATTGAATCTAAGGCAAAGGAGGTGGATGGAGTTGATAAAAGATTATGATTGCATCATTGATTACAGCCCGAGCAAAGCTAATATAGTAGCAGATGCCCTCAGTAGGAAATCATTGTCAGGTATGACTTAAATGATTGAATTAAGTTATTAAATGTACCTTATTTCAGTAAAGTAAGTGTGGATAACGGTCTTAAATGTTTTCTTCTCAGCTTTAAGAGCTATGAATATCAGATTGTCTATTTCCAATAATGGTGCTCTAATAGCCGAATTGAGACTAAGACCTACTTTAGGGCAGCAAACCTCCATTGTTGCACAGATTCAAGAAGGGAAAAACAGTGAATATGTAATCAAAGATGACGGCTGTTTGTACTTTAAAGACAGAATTTGTTCCTAATGTGGAAGAATTGAAGCAGAACATTATGAAAGAAGCTCATAGCAGCTCATATGCCATGCATCCAGGAAGCACAAAGATGTATCAAGACCTAAAGACACATTATTGGTGGCAAGGTATGAAGAGAGATATTGCAGAATATGTCGCTAGATGCCTAACATGTCAACAGGTTAAGGCAGAACACCAAGTTCCAGTGGGGTTACTTCAACCTATAGCAATACCAGAGTGGAAATGGGATCAAATTATGATGGATTTTGTTGTGGGACTGCCACAAACTAGAAAACGGTATAATGCTATCTGGGTAATCGTGGATAAATTGACTAAGTCAGCTCATTTTCTACCTATTCGAACCGACTATCAACTTTCAAGATTAGCAGAATTGTATATCAACGAGATAGTACGATTACACGGTGTTCCATCCTCCATTATATCTGATCGGGATCCAAAATTTACTTCAACATTTTGGAAGAAGCTTCAAGAGGCATTGGGTACCACATGCAAATTTAGTACAGCCTTTCATCCCCAAACAGACGGTCAATCTGAAAGAGTAATCCAAGTATTAGAAGATATGCTGAGAAGTTGTGTTATTGATTTTGAAGGAAGTTGGGATAGATACCTTCCATTGATCGAATTCGCGTACAACAACAGCTATCAAGCTAGTATTCAGATGGCACCCTATGAAGCACTATATGGCAGGAAATGTAGGACACCTTTATGCTGGACAGAACTCAGAGAAAGCAAACTTGTAGGCCCAGATCTCATAAAGGAAACAGAGGATAAAGTGAAGATCATTAAAGAAAGATTAAAAGCTGCCTCCGATCGTCAAAAATCATATGCAGATTTGAAGATGAGAGACATTGAATATGCAGTGGGTGATAAAGTCTTCTTGAAGGTTTCTCCGTGGAAGAAGGTGCTTCGATTTGGTAAAAAGGGTAAATTAGCTCCAAGGTTTATTGATACTTTTGAAATCATTGAGCGAGTGGGACCAATAGCCAGGCTAGATTTACCACGAGAATTGGAAAGAATTCATAATGTCTTCCACGTGTCGATGTTAAGAAGATATCGATCTGATCCATCGCATATTGTGTCATTAAAAGATATCGACGTTCAGCCGAATTTAACTTATGAAGAGAAATCAGTGCAAATCCTAGCCAGAGAAACCAAGCAATTGAGATATAAGTCGGTGCCATTGATAAAAGTCCTGTGGAGGAATCACAAGGTAGAAGAAGCTACCTAAGAGCCCGAGGACACAATGAGAAAGAATTATCCAGCGTTGTTTTCTTCAGGTAAATTTCGAGGACGAAATTTTATTTTTAGAGGGGAGGAATTGTAACACCCCAATTTGATAATATTATAGATATTGAATAATTTTAGGTGTAATTGAAAAGAATTTAAAAAGTTTTGGGGTTGATTCGCTAATAAAGCAAACTTGGGGGACTAAAATAGACATTTGACCAAAACTATGTAGTTTTGGCCATTGTCTTTTGTTTTAATTTTAAGGAACTAATGTTCCTTATTTGTCCCAAGTGCAGCCCCGACAACCCCTTCCCTTTTCTTTCTTCTTCTTCTTTTTCTTCTTCTTCTCCTTTCTTTGCTTGGTCCGGCCACCACCGCCGCCTCCCTCACCGGCGCCCCCTCTCTCTCCTTCCTTCTCTTCCTCCTTTTCTCCTCCTTTTCCTCCTCTTTTTGGCGTGGCAGCAGCCTTGGATTGGCTCCTCCTCCACCAAATCTCTCTCTATTTGGTTGCTTTTCTCTCTCTTTGGTTGGGTAAGTATTTCATTCCTTTAATTATTGATTTATGGTGAAAAATATGTGGTAGAGATGATGTATTTTATATTTAGGGTTTTGATTAATTGGGGAAAAATGGAATTGTTGGAAATTAAGTGAAATTATGGTTATATAATTGTTGGAATTTGCTATAAATCATGATTTGATGGATGAATTATTGAAAATTCTTGTGGAATGTGAATTTTTGTAGAGAGAGGAAATGGAGTAGATGAAGAAAATAGAGAAAGAGAAGGAAATTGATGGAGATTTAGTGTTTTAAAAGCTGAAAATTTTGAGAAGAAATCAAATAGCAAGTAAGTGTTCAAGCAAATTTATTTTTCCTTTAAAATTATGCAATATGTATGTTAGTGAATTTATGTTTTGGATGGATTTAATTGTTGTTAATATTCTCATATTTAAAATAATGTAATTGAGTTTAAAATTAAATGAGGTTATGTTATAAATGTGATTTTTAATGTAAAAATTAATAAAAATTTATTATGCACAAACTTTATAGTTAATATGGGTATTGTACATAAAGCATTTAAATTATAGTTGAATAATTATGTACAAGATTGTAAATATTAAATTGATAACTTAATAAGTAGTATGTATATATTTGTATACATGTACACATATGAATTGGTTGTGATTTCCAAAGATAAGGGTATCACGAAATGCAAGGAAGAGTAAATTGAAGGTTAAATTATCTAATTTAGACAAGTAAAATATAATTGTCATGAAAATGTCTCTTTTGCCCTTAGTAAAGCCAGATAGGAATTGGAGAAATTGGATAGATTGGCATGCCAATTAGGGAAATTGTAATGTGGCGCCTTAATATGTAACATCGGATTGGATGGCTCCGAGAGCTGAATTCGGTGTATGTTATTTAATGGAGTTGTGGATTGGATGGCTCCGAGAGCTGAATCCACAACTGCATGTATATATATGTGTGTGTGTGTATATAGAAATGTATGTAATTAATAGAAAAATTGCATATGTGGAATAAGAAATTGTCAAAGGGGATTGGATGGTTCCGAGAACTGAATCCCCCGATTATATCCCGTTCATCCAGCTCGGTGCGATTCTGCTGGATTTACTTGGGGCAAATACAAATCGCAAAGTTTAGTCTGACATTTGATTTAATTAATAAATAGTAACCATATGTATATGTTTGTTTAAATTGCATTCATCAGGTTCTTGTACCATATGTAAATGCTTGATTGGTTAAAATGTGCATTGTTTAAGAAATTTAAGTATGTATATGTATATGATTTACTTAATTTATCTGTATATATATATAATGTGAAAAAATAGAATTGCTTGAACACCACTAAGCAATATGCTCAGCGCGTGGTTTTCTTTTCGCGCGTAGGTTAAAGAAATTTTTGGAAGGAAAGCCGTGGGTGAATCTGCATCAAAATTTGGATCGCAATACAGAAAATTTTTGAGGTGGATACACTATAGATTCTTTTACGGTTTTCTTAGTACTTTTTGGGTTGTACTTAACTTATGGACATGTAATATGATGTATATAGTTTTGGACAATTTGGTTTTGTATCTAAAGTAAAAATATTGTAAATTAAGGAATATGAATGATTTAATATTTGTTGGTTTATGATTTATTGGAGGAAGGGCATTGATTGTGTTTTGGAGTTTGAAGGGAGAATGGATGGTAGGATGAGAATAAATAGGAGTGTTTTAGATAATTTTATTTCAGGGAGCAACTAGAATTTTAGGGGATACTCTGTCAAAATTTTCATAAAATAAATACTATTTCATTAAAGGATTCGTCAAATTGCCTAAATCCGATTGTAACATCCGGTATCCGAGTCTTCTCTTTGACCGGGTATAGGGTGTTACAAAATCTCTAAGTTTTTTATCTTATATGGTTAAATTGACACCAAAAATGGATTCTAGGCATCACAAATTAGCTAAAAACACTAAAAAGATAATTTTTCTCTTAAAAAATCAACTTACCACTTTAGACATCTAAGCTTAAATCTTGGAAATTATTTGCTTCATTGGCTTAAATCAAGTAATGGAGGCTTAAATACACATCAAGATGGGTAGAATTAGAGTTGAGATGTTGGAATTTAGGGACAGATTTAAGTGAATTAAGAAGAAAATTGAGAAAGAGAGGGAGATGAATGGTTCGGCCAAGAAGAGGGAGAGGAGATGACTGAAAGTTGCTAAAAGTTTATAGATTCTTCAGCCTTAAATACTCCTCTTAGTGGGCCAAAAAGAAGGCCAATCCTAATGGGCCTAACCCATTAACTTAAAGCCTAATAACTAACTATTAAAAGCCCTAATTAAATTTTCTCACTTTCCAACTTCAATTCATTCTAATTTTAATTCAACCATTCTTAACACATTAAAAATAAGTTGTACACAAAATTTTGGCTCAATCGAAGTCCGTTACTGATCTGATTCAATCAAATCGGTCCGATTCGACAACTACCGATATCGCCGAAAATTTTATTTTTTATACCAAAATATTTTAGATGAAATTTCATTAAAATCTGAAATTTTAAACAATATTTGAAATTTATTTGCTATTTTTAAAAATTCGGTCAAAGTTGGTCAAATTTTTCTACTTAGAAAATTAATTCACTAACTTTTGTCGTATTTTTGACTTTCGGATGTCTATTTGATTTCAGTTTCACTTCAAATTTCAATTCCGGACTCATCATGACCAATGTTTTTCGATGGTCAAATAAAATATTTTTCACTTTCGGGTACAATTTACAGCCCAATAATTCTATTCACCATCAAAATTTATTGTTCACGACTAAGCCGGTGTTGAGGCCATTACATGCATTATTATCATTTTTTTTTTTGCCATTCTTTCATAAACCTTCATGCTCCATATCATTTTGTGCAACGACCAAGTGAAACGGAAATGGTATAGCACCTGTATAAATATTCTTTTCAGCAATAGCTAAATTGCATTACATATCGAAATAAAGGATGTCCTATTTTGACATAGCTTTGGATTTAGACCTTATTTTGTTTCCTTTTTTTTTTTTTAGTGTAGAGCCTTAAGACTTTGATTGTAAAAATGATATACAAGACAGAACCTTTTATGGTTATATGATTATTGGACTTCAAAACATCCAATTTCCGTACGGTGACAAAGATGTGGGGCCGATTAGGAGTAGACAATTCGAAGAGAGCAATACGTCTCCGATTATAGATTTAACTGTGATTTGATTTCTATTCATTTAGTTCAAACTATTCTTTTTCAATTTGTTATGGAGAAAAAAATAAAGGAAAAATACTCTTAAATCTCTTACAATGTTGGGTCTCTCTATGGAGACATACCTCCAATCAAGTTGCTTGAATATCAATTCTATAACATAATCCATAGAAATATAAGCTTTTATATATTTTACGTATGCCGTAAAAATGGTTTAGAGCATAAGCATTAAGAGAAAGCAACAACATAAAAAATGGTTTAGAGGAGTAATTTATTAGGTTGGCAAAAATTTCATTGGGTCATATACACATTCGCCAATTTCAAAAGAAATTTCTTCTTTGGCAATGCCCGCCCCTCTTTGAAAGTGAAATTATATGGTTCTTTAATTACTTCTTTTGTTAACATATATGCACATGTCACGACACTGTCACGAGATAAAATTTAATATTTTCACATCAAAAAGAGAAACTTTATCTCTATCACCGTTTACTTATTCATTTATTTAGTCGGAGAAGTTGCACAAGTTAGTTAAAAGTTACAACTAAAATTAAATATAAATAAATGGAGCGAGATGTTATGTAATATTGAACGGATAAAAAATATGTACGGAAGGAAAGGGAAATATAGTTTAGAGTGGAGGGCACAGATGTTTAGTTTCCTTTTTTGGCCCCAAATTGCAAAGCAAAATGTAACATTTAGTGCTATAGAACTTCAAGTACAAGGAACCTTAAAGGCTCCGGCTGACCTACGTGTATTCCACGAGGATTACTGGATTTCTTTCACATCAATCGATCGACTCCACTATATCGGGTGGAGGGACTTTCGATGGTGTTGGGAATGGCTCATATACCAGTCGACCGACAGATGATGGAAGTAGAGCAAAGAGTGTTTGTTCAGGAGAATCCGATCAGAGGAACATATGGAGTATGTATAGTCGGACAAGGATGCTCGAAGGAGCGAGACACTCGGGGAGAGCAGGACTCTCGAGAGGAGTGGAACGTTCAGGTAGAGCAGGATACTCGGGAGAGCTGGACACTCAAGAGAGCTAGATTGTCCGATCGGATAGCTGGAGTAATCTATTTGAGTGGCGTGCGTGTATAGCTGGAATCCTAGTGGGTTTGGGAAAGCGTGTGTACACATTTAGGGTACAGGGCAATTATGTAATTATGTACCTGGTAGGTTATGTATAAATACCAATGTTGTAACCTAGTTTTGTGTGCCGCTGTAAAAGTTAAAGAATCAATATTCTCTATAATAAAAGAATAGCCGCCACCGAGGACGTTGGCATTGTTGGCCGAACCTCGTTAAATTCTTGTGTTCTTCTTGCTATTTTCTTGTTTGTTTGTTCTTATTTCTGTGTGATTTAGCCGGTTTTCTCCCCAACAATTGGTATCAGAGCTTTGGTTAAGATGGCTATGTCAGGAATGAAATTCAAAGTGGTCAAGTTTGATGGCCAGGGTAACTTTGGATTGTGGCAAACAAGGGTAAGAGATCTGTTGGCACAGCAGGGACTCTCCAAGGCGCTGCGAGCACAGAAACCGAGAACAATAGAGGAGATGGAGTCTTTGAATAAAAACCAAACATGGGAGCTCGTTCAGCTACTAGAGGGAAAGAAGGCTATTGGATGCAAGTGGGTGTACAAGAGGAAACCAACAGTATCAGAAAAAGAAGGAAAAAAGTTCAAGGCTCGATTGGTAGCAAAGGGTTTTGCTCAGCAAAAGGGGATAGATTATGAGGAAATCTTTTCTCCGGTGGTCAAGCACACTTCAATCAGGGCAGTGCTTGCATTAGTAGCCAGCTAGGATTTGCATTTAGAGCAGATGGATGTTAAAACTGCTTTCTTGCATGGAGATCTAGAGGAGCAAATTTATATGAAGTAGTCGGAAGGGTTCACTCAACTTGGACAGGAGAACCTGGTTTGTAGGTTAAGGAAATCGTTGTATGGGTTGAAACAGTCTCCTAGACAATGGTACAAGCAATTCTACTCCTTCATGATTTAGATCGGCTACAAGCGATGTGAGTATGATTGCTGTGTTTATGTTAAGAGCCTAGATGATGGGATTTTTGTTTTTCTGTTTTTGTATGTTGATGATATGCTGATTGCTACAAAGAGCATGCAAGATATTCTTAGTTTGAAAGATTTGTTAAGCCATGAATTTGAGATAAAAGACTTAGGAGCAGCCAAGAAGATTCTTGGAATGGAGATTCACAAGGACAGAGGCTCAAGGAAACTGTGGTTATCTCAACAAGGTTATGTTGAAAAAGTGTTAGACAGGTTCGAGATGAGCAAAGCTAAGCCTGTAAGCACTCTATTGGCGAATCACTTTAAGTTTTCATCTGATCAGTGCCCTAAAACAGATAAAGAAAATGAGGACATGGTAAAGGTGCCATATGGCAATGCAGTCGGTTACTTAATGTACGCAATAGTATGTACCCGACCAGATTTAGCTCAAGCAGTTGGTTAAGTTTGCAAGTACATGTCAAAACCAGGAAGGCGATATTGGGAAGCAGTCAAGTGGATTTTCAGGTATCTGAGAGGGACGGTCGGGCATGGAATAGTATTTGGAAATCAGCAAGATAGTCCTTTTGTAGTCGGATTTGTGGATTCAAATTATGCTGGAGACTTGGATGATAGGAGGTCGACGACCGGGTATGTGTTTACTCTTGGTGGAGGAACTATATGTTAGAGATCAATAGTTCAGTCCATAGTAGCATTGTCCACAACTGAAGCCTAGTACATGGCAGTAGCTGAAGCTGCTAAAGAAGCATTATGGCTTTCGAGGTTAGTGAAGGAATTGGGCGTTCAGCAAGGTGGAGTCTAGTTGAATTGTGATAGTAAAAGTGCTATTTACTTGGCTAAGAACCAAGTGTACCATGCAAGGACTAAGCACATTGATGTAAGATATCACAAGATCAGAGAATTGGTTGCATCTATTGAGATTCTGTTGCAGAAGGTGCACACTAGTGAGAATGCAGTTGATATGTTAACGAAGCTAGCGACTACTAACAAGTTCATGCATTGTTTGGACTTGTTGAACGTTTGTAGTTGCTAGAAAGCATGGTGGCCCGACCCACTTAAGTATGTGAGAAAGTACATGGTTGAATCTCTAAAGGGATTTGATATTCGCCAAGGTGGAGATTTGTTGGGAATGGCTCATATACCAGCCGACCAACAGATGATGGAAGCAGAGCAAAGAGTGTTTGCTTAGGAGAATCCGATCGGAGGAACATATGGAGTATGTACAGTCGGACAAAGACGCTCGGAGGAGTGAGATGCTCGGGAAAAGCAAGACTCTCGGGAGGAGTGGGATGCTCGGGTAGAGCAGGACACTCAAGAGAGCTGGACGCTCAGGAGAGCTAGACTGTTCGATCGGATAACTAGAGTAATCTGTCTGAGTGGCTTGTGTGTGTGGTTTGTGGCTGGAATCCTAATGGGTTTGGGAAAGTGTGTATACACGTTTAGGGTATAGAGCAATTATGTAATTACGTACATGGTAAGTTATGTATAAATATCAATATTGTAACCTAATTTTGTGTACCGCTATAAAAGTTAGAGAATCGATATTCTCTGGAATAAAAGAATAGCCGCCACCGAGGACGTAAGCATTGTTGGCCGAAAAATTCTTGTATTCTTCTTGCTATTTTCTTATTTGTTTGTTCTTATTCCTATGTAATTTAGCCAATTTTCTCCCCAACAGATGGGCAAGGACAAATGGCCTGGCAACAAAGTGATTGTTCAGAAACCGCAATGTGCAAGCAACTGCCAATTGTAAGCGCATCTTGGTGTTACCTCACAACCATTGTCATTTAAATGCAATTGATTATATTAGCGTTTCTCATAAAACTTTGTTCCTTGTTGCTTTACCAGAACCTTAGGTTTGATTACGTAACAAATAGCTTGGTCCAAGATGTGACTTCTCTCAATAGCAAGAATTTCCATGTCAACGTGCTCGGATGCGAAAACCTTTCCTTCGAACACTTCACTGCCAATGCACCTGAAATGAGTGCTAATACTGATAGAATTCACATCGGACGATCGACGGTAATCAACATCACCGATTCAAACTTTCGTACAGGTGACGATTGCATTTCCCTTGGCGACGGAAGCCGACAAGTGCAGATAAAAAAAAGTAACATGCGGTCCGGGACATGGCATCAGTGTAGGAAGTTTAGGAAAATACACGAATGAAGCAGCCGTGTCTGGAACTTTTGTCAGAAATTGCACTCTTTCTTATACGGATTCCTTCGAACACTTCGCTGCCAATGCACCTGAAATGAGTGCTAATACTGATAGAATTCACATCGGATGATCGACGGGAATCAGCATCACCGATTCAAACTTTCGCAGGTAACGATTGCATTTCCCTTGGCGACGAAAGCCGACAAGTGCAGATCAGAAAAGTAACATGCAGTCCGGAACATGGCATCAGTGTAGGAAGTTTAGGAAAATACACGAATGAAGCAGCCGTGTCTGGAATTTTTGTCAGAAATTGCACTCTTTCTGATACGGACAATGGTGCGAGAATTAAGAGTTGGCCAGCATTATATGAAAATAGTGCATCCGATATGCACTTTGAGGATATTATAATGGATAACGTCATGAATCCAATCCTGATTGACCAAATGTACTGCCCATGGAATCAATGCAATCCAAAGGTAATTTCAAACGAAAGAGGAAAAATGGTTTCTCAATGTATATAAATGCTATTAATTCGGCTATGCATACATGTGCATTAAATTAAGATTGAATTTTTCTAATGCTTCTAAAACAATGGCAGGCTCCATCAAAAGTTAAGATTAGTAACGTGAGCTTCAAGAATATTAGGGGCACTTCTGCAACTTCTGTGGCAGTTCAACTTAATTGCAGTAGCAGCAATCCATGCAAAAATGTGATTCTTTCAGACATCCACCTCACATATAATGGAGATGAAGGACTTGCAAGATCCCTATGTGCGAATGTTAGACCTACCATTACAGGAGAAATGGTCCCATCTGTATGTTAATTTAAAATCCATATCAAATATTTTTCTATTTCCACACAAACAACGGAGTCAAATACAGATCGAGAAATGGCCTCATTCATTCTATTAAGTGATGATATATTCCTCACTCTTTTACAGTTTATTATGGAATACATTTGGACAATGTCCTTTTCTTTGTTTTGTACAATGTTTGGTTATTGTTCTTGTCCCATTTACATGACCGATTTCCTAATGTGGAGGAATTCACTTAACCTAAAGAGTATTTGTTATGAATTTTGTATTTTTGAGGCTTTCCCTACTTTCTCTACAGAAATTTGAAATTAAAAACTTTAATACTTCCTCCGAGGCAAACGGATATGCATAATTTTTATTTTCAGAAAAATTAGGAAGATCATATCAACATAGTGGGGGCTAATGATGTAATCTAAAACCCTCATACACTGTGAATTAGGGACGACATATTGGAAAATTAGCAAGCAACGAGTCATAATTGTTGACAACAATTTGTATTTATGTATGGGTGCAATAGAGAACCATCAAAGTGCGGTCACATTTTGAAGGCAAAAACAAAAAGGTATTAGTAACTTGAATCTTAAGACAGCTAACAAAAAGTGTGAGATATTTTTGGCAAATTCATAGAGGTGAAAGTTGGAGGTTCAATTGCCTAAGTAATCTCATTAACGCTGGAATTTTTTGAAAGTTTAAGTTTTTCTATTGTCAAAAACTTGCACTACTAAAAAAATGCAAATTAGCGACGACTGATAATTTTCATTGTTAAATCAGTTTAGTGACGGCTTTTATTTTGAAACATAAGTCCTTGTAGCAGAATTTAGCTACAAAAAAAATTTGTCATCAAATTTTAGTTATGAAAGAGCGTTGTCGCTAAATATTTGTCATCATTTTATTACAATAATGTTCACGCAAAATTTTGTGACTTTAGTATTTTTGTAGTAATATTACTACGATATTGTTCACACAAAATTTTGCGATGATAATATTTTCGTCGCAATATTGCTACAACATTGTTCAAGCAAAATTTTGCGATGATAATATCTTCGTCTCAATATTGATACGACATTGTTTACGCTAAATTTTGCGACGATAATATTTTTGTCGCAATATTGCTATGACATTGTTGTCGCCAAATTAGCTACAATAATGTTGTTGTCAATATAGGTATATGAACATAATAGTATTTTACTAAATTAGCGACAATATTGTTGCCACCAAATTAGCAACAACATTGTTGTCACCAATATTGGTATATGAACATAATTGTATTTTGCTAAATTAGAGACAATATTGTAGTCGTCAAATTAGCTACAATCATGTTGTATTCAATATATATGAACATAATAATATTTTGCTAAATTAGAAACAATATTATTATAGCCAATTAGCTACAACGATTTTATCGCTAATTAGCTACAATAATATTGTCGCCAATAGAGCTATATGTATGGAACATGTTTTGCTAAATTAGCGACAGTTTGTTGTCTCTAATTAGTTACAATTTTGTTATAGCTAATTAGCTACAATAATTTTATTGCAAAATCTGCTTTTGTTGTAGCACTTGTTTGCGTCAAAATTTTGGCACCTGATATTAGCGACAATAAGAATTTGTTGTCGCTAATTTGTCACAATATTTTTTCCACCGAATATTTTAATATTTGCAACGAAAGTAATTTTTTATCGCAATATTGTCGCTATATTCTGCATTTAGCAACGATTTTTATTGTTATCGTAAATTTTCATCGCTAATTTGTATTTTTTTTTTTTTGTAGTGTTGTATCTATTTACTAACTTTTATGAAGAAGATAGACTTAGTCCTGCAGCGAGCATAAAGGCCTGGTTAGTTCGGCATCGATTATATATGAGAAGAAAGAAGAACTTTGATCATGCGCAAGTTTCTAGATAGAGTAATTGGACTGATCCAGAGATGTATATTGGATGCATAATTATTCTGGTGGATCAGAAACATGATCAAAATATGGAGTTTAGATGTGAGATCTTAATTCTTTTCCTTTTTCATTCATGAAAAGTATTTTGATTATGTTTTTGCAGAGACGCAAGCTGATGCCGCTAACGACTCCCAAGAACCAATCAAATGAATATTTAATGGATGCTCATTGCTTCAAATCCACCTGAATTTGGAAATTCCGATGGGCTTCCGGCCCACGAAAGTCAACGCTTCTTCGTTCCCTTTAATCTTTCTCAGCTATATTTTTTTCAAATTATGTTATAGATCGAGCCGTACCATTCTGTTGTATTCATGAAATTTTTGGAATGCGTGGCCAATTGCTAGCTTTACTTTATAATATAAACATGACTTTCAAATCATATCCTCAGGGGATTTTCATCTATTAAAATTTATAACTATTGTTGCTAACACTTCAAAGATATTCCTTATTGTACTCATTTTTTCCACAGCATTATTGTTGGTCACTGAAATCCAAGAAATACTCGAGAGGATGCAAGAAAATATTAAGAATTGAATTGCCAACGCTCGGCTTTCCCCAACGCAACGATGAAATTAATCTCACAGCCGAGAGTTAGGTCGTTCAACTGGTGCACTCTGCAGTAAGAAAACACGACACATTGTTAGATATGAGTTTAGATATGCAAAATAAGAAGCTTTAAACCATTAATGAACATCCAGCTCCCTGGCCAAATAAAGGCTGAGGCAGCCACCTTATCAGATTCATGGATCCCACAAAATGATCAAAGTCATGACTGGACAGAATGCGTCAGATTGATGGTCAAGTTTTTCTAGAATGCAAGTTCTCAGAGGTAAGGAACATCTCAAATCTAAATTTCTGAAATTTTGAACATAAATTAGCTAGTTCTCACAATTTAGTTTACAGTTTAATTGTTCAGACCATCTTGATCAAGATAAATTACATAAGATTCAATTTTTCTTCAAAAAAAAAGGTAAATCATATAATGAATTGACAAATCATATAATGAATTGACAATCACAAATGTTTACGCTAAATCAAGCTCAGGTCAATTTGATTCATTGTCTACGTAGATGACCTATAGAACAATCCTTCGTAGATGAAATCCTAGACCTTGTGAATCTTTGAACAGGTTCATTTTATTTACCATACCGATCATAGTATAAACAAATGAGAATATCAGATATCTCACCAGTGGAGCACCCTTGGCAGCTCTTTCAGCCAAGAAGGCACAGGGCTTGAAGAACTCCCCATACGTCTTTGACCACTCCTCCAATCTTGAATATATATATTTCGACCCGATAGAATCAGCCCAGAACAAAATACCTCCTCTATTGCAACCAACATCAATCAATTAGAGATGGCCTAAAAATTGGAGTGAAACCCAAAGCAATAAAGGACATGACATAAAGTTGAGTAAAATCTCATACCTATAAGGAGGAAAACCCATGCCCATAACAGAAGCAATGTCAAGGTCTGCAGCTTTAACAACAATTCCTTCAGCGAAGACCCTACAAGCCTCATTTACAACCGGAAAGAATATCATCTCCACAATGTCTTTCTCAGGTAACTTTGCAAGCTGCATCAAGGATTGATTCCACTGTTAATCCCACAAAGTGAACGTGAAAATGAAAGATCTCTTAAAAGAATAAACCCTTATTGTCCTTTTTTGTTATGCACAAGAAAACACTTTCAACTTTTCAGAATTATATATAAGTATAGCATCAATTTGCAATTGAGACAGAAGAACACCTTAGGGTCAACCGTAGCACCAGTTATGCTTCTTGCCTGCTCAATAAATTTCCTTAGCTCGGGATCTGGACTAGCTTTGCGCTTGTCATTGTACAAATAGAACCCTTTGCGAGAACTTTCCCCTGTTATTTTCATGATTGATGAAATATTTAAACACACAACAGTTTTTGTACAAAAAAGTTATTTTGGAGTGTTTCTTAGATTACCACAGGAATCTAACAGACAAACCTGCTCTCTTATCCTCTTGCAGTATGGGGACGAGCATTGATTTGTACGTCTGCTCAGAGAAATTCTCAATAAACTGCCTGCCCGTTGCGACTGCGACACCAAAACCAACCAAATCAGCCAACCTGCATAAAGAAATTTAGTGTTAAGACTCTGAATGCGATGAATAAGAACATTATAAGAATCTGTTACAGAAAATAAACCATATTTTTCTAACGCATAAAGTACCGGAATGGGCCCATGGGCATTCCAAATTTGGTGATGACCCTGTCAATCTGATAAGGATCTGCCCCACGTTCAACTAGAAAAAAAGCAGACATTGTGTAAGGGAAAAAAACCCTGTTGACTGCAAATCCTGTGCAATTTCCAACCGCAACTGGAGTCTTCTTTATCTTCTTTCCAACATCTAGTAAATCCACAATTACTTGAGAAGATGTTTGCTTGGTTCGAACAATTTCCAAAAGTGGCATGACATGAGCAGGACTGCATTAGAACATAAACAGTTAAGCAAAAAGAGCAAAAAAGGAAAAACTCCAATTTGAATCACAAATACAAATTCCAGCCAGAGATAAAGAGTAGAATACAAATTTGCACTTGATCTACCTAAAGAAATGGGCTCCAATAATCCGATCTTGGGACCTGGTCTGCTGGCCAATCAAGTTCAAGTCAATCGTGGAGGTGTTACTTGCAAGTATACAGTGTGGTGAACAATATTTTTCAAGATCAGAAAAAATTTGCTGCTTCAAAGAGACATCTTCAATAACAGCCTGTTAGAAGCACCAAGAATAAATAATAGAGATAATAATTGTCTAATTCAGAATAACAATGTTGAGCCAAATAAATGTGCAGTTCGTAGCACCTCTATCACCATATCCACATCCTTAAAGCTCTCATAATCAAGAACACCTTTTACAAGAGAGAGAGTTTTTTCAAACTTTTCTTGAGACATATTTCCTTTCTTGACCCGGCTTTGCAGATTAGCTGGAGAAAAAAAAAGAAATATTTTCTCAAAATCAGATAAATCCAGAAAAAACACAACCCAACAATAATCAATAGACATGAAATATTTTCTCATAATTGAGTGATAATCAACCTAGTGGAATCAGAGAAGACCCAGGCCTCACCTTTTACTCTATCAAGCCCAGCTTGCAAGAATTTTTGGTTTACTTCTTTCAGGATTACAGGATAATTACTAAGGATGAGTGCAGTTGCTATTCCAGAACCCATTAGTCCTCCACCAAGAACAGCGACCTTCTTCACTCGTCTAGGCGTCAAGCCCTTATCAGTAACTCCAGGAACCTGCTAGTGATTAAAAGACCGAGTTAACAAGCTGCAAAATAAGGATTTGGATGGATATTTACAGTATTTAAAGAAGAGTTGACATTGCAAAGTAACTGCCAATGCACAAAAAGTAACTACTAATATGAGATTTCAGTAGGACCTTTGTGGTTCCTCGCTGAGCAAAGAAAATGTGGATCAAATTCTTGGCTGTGTCAGAACGCACTAATGCTTGGAAATCTTCAGCCTCCTGGCAAAATTATGAGTTGTAACACAGTGAACTAATAGTTGCAGTTAGACATGAGAAACAAAACATTGAAGACAAGGCAGCACCTTCCAGAGTCCAGCCCGAGGACCATTAACAACACCCTCTTCAACAACATCAATGCATACTATAGGATGTTTGAGATTAGGAGCCTGCTTCCGAGCTTGAGCTCTTGCAAACTTGAATATCTCCCTTGCATCCCCAAGGGAATCTAACTTGTCCGTCCTATAAAGACTCACAACCCATGGCTTCCTACCTTCCAATATATCCAAAGCCCATTGTCGTGCAGCATTCACCAAATCATTTGGTGAAACTACAGCATCTACAAGACCTAAAGCATGAGCTTCTTCTCCCCTCACTGGTTTTGACGTCTACATACAGAGAGAAATAAGTATGAGAAAATCTCGCAACCATGCAAAACCATAGAACTTCCAACTATCAAGGAAAATCTAGCAAGAACATACCAACATCATTTCAAGGCCCTTTGAAATACCAACAAGACGAGGAAGTCTCTGTGTTCCTGAAAAAGTTCATATGCAGGAGACAAGACAGTAAGCACAGTTCCTCTTAGGCATAAGCATAAAAACGAGTGACTTAGTCTAATATTCAATGAGATGTCATATTGAAAGATTGGCAACAAATAAAGTTATAGAGAAAAACTGATTTTTTTTCGGTCAGTCTTAGTTCATTGTATCATGATGCTTCCAGCTTGTGACATTATAAATGACACAAAAACAGGATCCAGATTTGTCTTTAGTTTTCATCAACTCATACCAACCGAATATCATTCTTGTCTTAGTTTCTATAAAAACACAGAAAAAAAAAAGAAAAAAAGAAGAAGAAGAAGAAGATTATTGTCCCATATATTATTTTAAAACAAAATGCAGAAAGAAAAAGAAACCTTCATCACCTAATATTGCAAAATGAGATAAATGATGACCATTGTACATTATCTTAGTACACTTACATGAAAAGCATGCATTTAGATATTTGCACTAGCATATATATGCATGCTTTTGTATGCATCTATACAAAACCAGAAATATATAGCATAAGTGTGTGGGTATGAGATGTAATTGAACAGTTTTTTTCATTTACAAAATACTACTACTGCCTCTGATATGATTGACTGAGCATCATTTTCATTCTGCTGCATTTTCAGCCACATATGACCATACCTATAAAAATATCACTTCTTACTAGAGCCATCAGTCATTTTTCCCTGCACACAACCAGATCGACTTGTTATGGTTTTGCATGGTTGCTAGATTTTCTCATACTTGTTATTTCTCTCTGTATGTGACATTATAATTTCCCACCTCTTCCATCAGTGAGAACTCTACCCAGGTAAACTTCTCTTCCATCAGTAAGAATTCTACCCAGGTAAACTTCACAGACATGGTGACCGCAACCCATAAATAGGAGTGGCCGCTGACATTTAATTTCTTCTAGATGAGTTTAGCCTAGGAGATACTTTGTTCATGATCCATGACTCCCAAAACTCCTAATTGGGTTTACACCGTTTACATCATACAAACCCAAACTGCTAGAGCAACACATTTTACCATCCCTGTAACACATCTAATTCTAATCTTAGCGGACCAAAATTAACCATATCTCAATTCTTTCTTGTTCAGTTGATCTTCAAGGCTCCCAAATTACATAACCACAAAAAAATGGGAAATGTTTTACAGGTTAAAATAACAGAGAAAATCCATTAGGACACTAGAACCACAAAGAAATATATGTAAACTCTAAAAACCTTCCAAACAAAAGAAGCCTGATGATCCAGAAAATTCATTTAGACACCGGTAACCGGAAAAAAGAAACAGAGATGTAATCCAAAAAGCTCCCAACAAGAAGGAACTTAATAATCACACTAGCATACCTCCAAATCCAGGCATTATACCAAGTTGAAGTTCAGGCAAGCCTAATTGCGCAGTAGGGGTTGAGATACGTGCATGGCATGCCTGACATGACAATTCCATTGGGTTATCTAAGAACAAGGTTTAAAACGCTCACATTTTAAAAGACACAGGCTTTAGTGATACATACCATTGCAACCTCTAACCCTCCACCTAAGGCAAGGCCATCAATTGCAGCCACTGAAGGTTTTCTTGCAGCTGGAACCAGTCAAATAGTCCACATAAAAATTCCAATTATTGTGAAAATTCTTAAGCCATAACGAAAAAATATAACATAGAAGCAGCACCTTCCACAGTGTCGGTAAGAATCTCTACTGATATATAACCAGGCCTTCCTTGATCCACTGAAAGAATGCAATCGAAATGTCAATTAAGCTGCGATAGCTAATTACTGGAATATAAGATGGATAATAAATTTAACATGCCTTTTCCTTCTTGAATTCCACCGAAAGCAGAAATGTCAAAGCCACCAGAAAACTTTCCCTTTGCACCTGCCCCAATGATGTCAAATATTAGCTTCATCTCTCATAGTTTGACTTGCCTAAAGAAATGCTTAACCAGAATCCACACAATAGAAGCTCCTAGCAATTTTCTCAAGTCACAGCTTAACACTTACCAGTAACAACAATTGCCTTCACATCATCCCTTCTTAAAGCTTGGTCGTAACTATCTTTCAAGCTTCTTAGCACTGAAAAAACAGTAACATAGGGAAAGATAAGATGAGCATCTTATGAGAACTATGGAAAATAACATAATTCATTGAAAGTATAAACAAAGAAATGTTATTAAATTAAGCATACGCAACAATCTGATCCTTACTTTCTAAAAGAACAATAGTCTAAAAACTAATAGTATCTAGTCGGATTAGATGATGCAAAGCACTTCCATTTGTCTCTGATCACGGAGACAGAAACAGAATTTTAATAACCAGATGCGATAAATGGACTCTTTAGCTTTTCGAAGTCAAAAAGGGAGCTTAGTTGAGAATGTTCCGCTCAGCCATTGTCACCTATTTAAAACAAAACAGAGTAACTCAATCCTAAGAGAATAAAGGCCTAACAGCATACAAATAAAGTATGCTCCTCCACAAATTCAGCAGACCTTGAGATCCTGGTTTTCAAAATTAGCCATCGGTTACTCTAATATATCTGCCTAAATACATTACCCTGACCAAGCAGCATCTGAATGTGAATTCCTACTTTATTAGTAGGATCTGTTAGTCAAAACAAACTTGGGGAGACAAAGACTCCAGAAATGTATTCCTGCTAAGATAGGTAACTATGAGCGAACATTATTATGAGCGATGGAATCAATCTCCCACAATTAGACCCAAGTCTAATAATTAATTTGAAACAGCGTTTCAAAATCGAATTAAATGAATTTCCACAGACGATCAAAAGTTAAAAAAGAGAGAGGGAGAGAGAGAGAGAGAGAGGAAGAAGAACAAAAAGAAAGAAACTAATTCAATGGGGAGTACTGCATGTTGGGTATGGCAGGAGAGAAATTCAATAAAAGAGGGGATCACAAGTATAAATTCTGTAAATGTTACCAGTAAGTTTTTGAATTGCATAGCAGTAAGAATATAGACAGATATAATTGAAGTGTTTGACATGATCAGCATCCTATAAAATGGATACAATTGGATTGATGTCCGATTGTTCATTGGCTATAAAATTTTCCTTCATTGACCAAACAATAATAATAATAATTCAAGCAATTTTGCCATAATTCAAAGGTATATAATCACAAGCTCGACAGACACAAAAAGAACCAAACTGATAATTCAAGGAAATGGACTTAAAAAAAAAAAAGTAGCTGACCAAAAAGGAAGGAAATCGAGCTTCGCCATAATATTAGGATCGCACAAAAAGATCCGGATCGATAGAGCAAAAATAAAAAGATCAAAATAGAGCAAAGAGAAAAGTTACCGTCAAAAGAGAGGGAATTAACGGGAGGATTAATGATGGTGATGATAGCAACTCCATCAGAACCTACATCAATGGTTGTTCTCCCTTTCGCCATTGTTTGAGCAAGCGTATGGAGTTAGGGTTACCGAAGAGAAATCAGAAAACTGAATTCTAAGATCAGATTGAGAAAGAAATTTGGTTAGCAGTTGAGTCCCATTCAATGGGGGTTCCGTGCAAGATTGATGTATTTGATTTGATGTTTTAAGCAACCAGAAAAGAAGACGAGAGATTTATATAATTGCATTTTACGCCGCTGTGACGCTAATCTCTATTGAATAGGATAACCACGCGGGCTTTGTGCTTACTAACTCGCGCTACGTTTTGCGTCAACCACACCCGCCAATACTTAACGGTTGTTGAAGTGCACTCTCGTTTTCATCGAAATATTTATTTAATGATTTTGATTGTTTTTTATTTATATTTTTTTAATTTTTTAATTATTTCACTTAGTTATACAAAATAAATATATATATATATACGATGATGATAAAGGTCATTCGTCAAGGTGAATACTCAATAAATTTATTAGTAATTTTGAAAAAGAAAAAAAAATAATGAATAAATAGTTTATTTACTCTGTACTTCACATTTTTATGCTTTTTTTTTTTTGCTAAATTTTTTTTCTATCAAAAGATTACATAAAAATGCGAAATAAAGAGTCAATGGGAAATGGGTGAGAAAGAATTACATTTTTCAATTAAGATTTAAGACATTGATTATAATTACAGAAAAAAGTGGAAAGTGTGAATATTAAATTCTAATAGTGATATTATAATTTATAAGAGCCTAAACTTTACATTTGTGGTGAAAGATGCTTGTTCGATTAATTCTATTTTTGTTCCTTTTGTAATAAGAATATTCTTTGGACTGAACAAGTATGATTATTATAAAAATACAAAACTTATTATTAAATTATTACATTGAAATTTCATAGAGCACAATTTTTTAAGGAATTATTTTCACATATTTATCTCCTGAGAATAAAATAATCAAAATAAATAGATGAAATAAAAATGTTAATGCTTCTTGTCACTTAAAAAATAGAACAGCAATAGTTAAAAACGAAAGAGTTTTTTTTATATAATTAATGATATTATTCGATTCGAATTTAATTATGAGAATAACAAATTTTATTAGTATCAATATTTTTCATTCATAAAATTTAAAATCAAAATTTTAAATTACAAAATATTTAACCAATTAGTATTGAAAAACTACTCTCTCTTTATAAATAAATAAAATTTTAATTTTATCTGACTCAATTTATATTTGAAAATGTATTTAGTTTTCAAAATTTTTTAAAATTATTTCAAAAATATTAAAAAATAAATTATATTCAACCTAACTTCTTTTTCTGGTTTCTATTTTTGTGCTTGTTTTGCTTTTAGTTAATTATTTTCAATGTTATAATTAGATTGTATTAATTCATCATCAGTGCATTTTTATCTCAACATTAGTACAGCAGAGCGTGTCTATACGCGCTTCTCCTGCGAGGCACGGGGAAGCCAATATATCTTTAAAATAGTTAAAACTTCGCCTCGAAGTTGTAAATATCGGCATGGGCGTGGCGCCATCTCAGCAAGCCACGGTGGCTGTCCGATAAGTATTTGGAAATTTAAGGGACTTTTTTAAATTTAGTTATGTTGGAATTTTTATTTGAAAAATTAGGTTGTTTTTTCACAATTTGAGTAAATAGAATATGTCAATTTATTTTTGTAATTATTCATTGTGAAAATGAAATGATGGGACCGATAAGATAATAAAAGCTATTTATGATGAAGCTTGCATTCAATTCTCGTGATACAGTACTGCAGAAATAAAAATCCATGGCTATTAATTTTTGCGATGGTAAATAGGTTGGGAATTGCTTTATTGAGATAGTTTGTGCTGGGTTCTTATCCTACTGGAACAGTATTTGTAATGTATAAAATTTAAGGTCACTGTATTTGCACAAAAAGAAAAGGATCTAATCAATTTTGTTTTTAGTGGCAAAATCCATTATTGGTCCACCACCTATAATTTATTTTTACATTTTGTATATTTATTATAAAAATTTTTAATTGAATTTTATACTTTAATATGAAATAATATGCAGTATTATATAAATAAATTAATTTATACGTGTGCTTCAGTAGCCACCAAAGGCATTTCTGGCTGATTAGAGGATATAATTTAATGCAATAATGTATACAGTTTGCATAAATTTAAACCGTTGGATCAAAAGTAATATTGATCCAGTACTTTAAATTTGTGTATACCATTACCGCCACAAATTAGTTTTTTAAAAGCTAAGATTTGGTGATTTTTTGTACACGGTACATACAAATTTAAATTATGATTCCTCTACGCCACTCTAATTTGTTGCCGGAGTAGCAACAAAAATTAATTATGTATAAAATTTATGGACTATGCCGGATGAATTGATGGAATAAGAATGGACAATGTGGTGATCAATTGAATCAATGGATCAAGAATTTGTAACAAAACAAATTATAAATTCTTGTCATCAAGTGTTTCCTGGAAATTAGGGGATGAAATTTTAATAATTGTGTGTGAAATTCAGTGGCGAATCTGCAAATAATTTGTTTCTCATGAATGAACTTTTTTTTTAATCTTGGTTAATTTGTGTTATAAAGTTTTTTTTTCCTAAATCGAATAAATATTTTAATTATTAACATATTATTCTTTTATTAAAAAAAATAAAAATAAAAAGCTAATAACTGAAATACATGTAGTCATGTACTTAATGGTGCTGCCAAGATCCATAATTATTGGGTTCCTTGTGTTACTTAGAATTTCTTGAATAAATGTTTAGCTAGGTTGGCCTTTGAGAAATTGAAATTCCCAGCCTATTTACCACCGCAAAAACAACAGTCATGGATTTCCATTCTCGCAATACTGTATTGTGAAAATTGAATGCGAGGCTCACCATAAGCAGCTCCCATTATCTTGCCTGCCTTACCATTCCATTTTCATAATGAATGTATTGTGAAAATTGAATGCGAGGCTCACCATAAGCAGCTCCCATTATCTTGCCTGCCTTACCATTCCATTTTCATAATGAATGATTGCAGGAATGGACTGATATATTTTATTTGTCCAAATAATAAAAATAACCCATTTTCTCAAATAAAAATTCAAATAACATCAAATTTAAAAAAATCCCGAAATTTAATTGTGCCGCTAGCACGTGGAGTCACCTGCTAAAGTAATGTAATAGGAGTGAGAAAATACGTGTTTAGTTCCTGATTTGAAGACATTCTGTAATGTTTCACATTTATAGAGTGGAAATATTTTGAACAGACGTAGAGACCTTCGAATTTAAAGTAGTTTATCTAGAAATAGGGCCCACCCAAAAAGGAGTCACATCCATTTTCTCGAAGTTCACACATTACGATGCTAAATTTCTTACTGCCGCCATCCTTCTCAGGGATGATCACAGGACGAGACAGGGACCGATAGTATTTCAAAAGAAAAATTTCTTCCGTTCCCGTTTTTTCGGGGATCTCCATTCCTGCGAAAATCCTCATTCCCGCATAAAAAATATTTTTATTTAAAAAAAATTAATTATAACTAAAATATAATTTTTAATAATTAATTATAATTGAAATATAATATTTAATAATTAAAAATATAAATTCAATTATAAATCAAACTAATATAAATTTTAACAATTGATAAAACTAAAATTAAATATAATTTAAAACTAAATTATATAAATATAATTAAATTTAGTAATTAAATTTCGGAGGCGGAGAAATTTCGGGGCGGGGATCCGAATTCTAAGTTGGAAAATACTTTTTTCCTGTCCCGTCCCTACAAAAGAATTTTTCGAAGATTTTTTGCTCTATTCGGGGCGGTTCCCCACCGAGAACGGGTATTCTCCACCCCATGATCAGCCCTAATCCTTCCATTTTTAGATACAAAACACCATCTTATCATTCGAGGTTTACAGGATTAAATAACCCAAAATTTGAATAAAAAAATAATTAATATATATTATTCAAATATGCTCATATATAATATAATAATTTTGTCTCAATAAAAAAATCGATTTAAATATTATGATTTACAAAATAAAATATAAAAATTTAAATATTACGCTTTACTCAGTTTAAAAAATTTGGTCCTTAAATTTCTTTAGTTTATTCTGTTTAGTCCTGGTTCCATTTTATTCAATTAAAATGCTTTGAGGAATATGGATGCTTGATTCTGTAAGATTTTATTCAAATTTTAAAAACAGTGCATTGTCTAGCACGGCTTTCATTGTATGAGTTTTATAATATAGATATTATAACTGTTGGGTAGTTAATGAGCTTGCAACCAAATTGGTAATTTTTTTTAATATAGATATTATCATAATTAACTATTCTAAGTATATGATTTAGATTATATTTGATTTGAATTTTTTATTAAAATAAATATGACTTTTTATATAATAAAAGAGCATAAACAAGGAGCGATAATATTTCAGATACAAAAAAGGTCATATAACAATGAGATTGTAATAAACTTATAGGCCTCTAAATTGTTGGATCTACTAATTCGAGCCAACTTAATATCTGGTTTACAAGAAAAATAAATTTACAATCAGAAATAATTAAACCAAAATTAGAAAAATCATCTAAAAAATTACAAAAAGTAAACAAGAGCTCTTAAGCATCCATAAAAATAATGCCTTCAATAGGTAGACAAACTTCAATCGAAGAGCCGAGCTTTGCGCAATGCAAAGGGAGGATAAGTCTGGCCAATAACCTAAAATTGCTTTAAGAAACCGATCTTTAATTTAAATATTTAACATATCACGTCCAAAATATCATTTAAAATCAAAATAGAATTGCAAACTTATATGTAGTTTATTATCTCGTATCAAGACATTCAAATAATCTATTTTTCTTCGTCATTGTCTCTATATTTACACATTTCTGATATCTTTTTTCCGTTCTAACTTAATTATTGAGAAACTTTTTCTAATTAAATTCAGACAATTATATTTATTCATTTGAGGCTTATTTGACTCCTTTCAAAAAGGCTGTTTAATCAAGTTCTTCCAATCCCTTAATGCCTTCATCTTAATTCTTCAACCATCGTCCTCAAGTGCAATTGCTTGCCCAAGGGGGACTTGCTTCACCATTCACCTTAGTGTTGAGGCTTCAACTAATTTCTTTCCGGGCCTTAACTTTTCCATCTGACTTGGGACCTAGCTAGTTGGAGGTTATAAAAAGCCCAGCCAGTAATTTTTAATGGATTTGGGCTGTAGGTTTTTAGGGTTAAGACAACATGGGTTCTGCACACGAAACGATGCCGTTTAGAGAATTAATAATTGTGCCGAATTTACCGGGAGTTTGAAAATTACTATCAGCAGACAAAAAAAAAAAAAAAGAGAGACCAGAGAGAAACTACTGTGAAGTAAAGTGATCAAACAATAATAATAAAATAAAATAAATGAAATTATTAATCAGCTCAATTCTCTTTTTCGCAGAGGAGAATTGTTCCCATCTCTTACTTCAAATCAGGAAAACCAAATACCTTATTTCCAAAGCGAAATTCGAAGCTAAATCCATGAGTACTGAAGAAGCAAAGAGAAGCATCAACGGTGCTCTGCCGGCCAAGCCAATTGCCGACGATCGGAAAGTCTCTCCCGCTACTGCTCCTACTGCCAAGAAAATCATCATCAAGAATGCTGACATGAAAGATGACATGCAGAAAGAGGCCGTTGATATTGCAATCGCCGTTAGCTTCTCCTCACTACTAATTTCTTTTTTGTCTACTTAATTTTTGAATTATTTTTTTAAAAGTTTTGTTAGTTTTGGGTAAATTTTTTATTCGCTGTCGTTTTTCCTTTTTAAGGCTTTTGAGAAACACAATGTAGAGAAGGATGTTGCTGAGCACATAAAGAAGGAGTTCGATAAGAGGCATGGACCTACTTGGCACTGCATCGTTGGTCGCAATTTTGGTAACCCACTTCAGCCTTTCTTCCTTGTCCGTCATTTTTTTTATCAGATTTGAGGTCATTTGATACTGTAACTTTGGGTTCCATTTGTTGCTTGATCTGGACATAAGCTTCAATCATTTGATTGTCTTTTTACTTCTCTAAGAAATGAGAGAGCTAGTTTTTGTGAACTAGGTGTGCTTCTAACGAGAAAATAAAATGTGATGGAATAGGTGTGGGTGCGCAATAGTTAGTTACTAGTTTTTGTGCAAAATGGCACTCGGAAATTCAAACCTGAGCTAACCTTGATTCCTGAAAGATGGAAAATGCTGAAACTAGTTTCTAGAGTCTGAACTTTGTTTGAGATTGCTGAAAGATGGAAATTAATCAAACCTGAGCTAACCTTGATTCCTTTTTGGTGGCTGAATGTCAACGTTATTGGATGCCCCAAACTGCAAATGAAGAAATGCACTTCAGAGCACCATTTTTTCCTCTCTTGTGCATCACGCATATGTAGTTTGCCCTTTAAAGTGGAAGTGCTACTTAAAGTGGTCTCGTTATTGGAAGAATTTGCATGTGTCATTATTGACCAACTTGGTTGTATGAATCGTTAACTTAACTTGAAATGCAAGAACTAATATGAATACCTTGAGCTTCGTTTTACTAGCATTTAAAAAGGCTTTTTGACTATCTTGGCTGTATGTTGGGTCTGAGTAGCATTGGCTAAGAGTTAGGATGTTTCAACTGCTGACAATGACTTTAAAAAAAGCATTGTATGCAGACAATCTGATGAATGGGCAATAACTTTGTTGGTTACTTACTTAATATCGTTAGTAGACATAATTAAAAATCCAATCCTTTTTGTAGCATTTAAGATGGAATATACCCTATCAGTTGAATGCATGCCAACATCATTGGGTGCTACCCAAATTAATCCTATCAATTGAGAAATTCACATTGATCACTATTCAGCAACTTGTGTGCTTTAATCCATTTTCAGATATAAAAATAAATAATTAATATGATGAGTGAGTGCCACATAATATATTAGGGGATGCAGTGAGCTATGCCTGAGCAGCTTCTAGAGGGGGCTCCTCCTTTGATTTGAGGTTGGTAGTTGTATGATGGGGGTTTTCAGTGAACTGCAGTTAAAAATTAAGACAATATTTAATATTAACTGACAACTGTAAGTGGAGCGTAATCATTCTTGTCGACACTGCTAATTGGAAAATAGCTATTCTTTTTGGATTTTTTTGCTGCTTTGTCATGCAGAATGATAAATTTTCTCAAATCTTTTTCAAGTATGGCCTTGTCTTTTCACATCTGATCACTGAAACTATCCTTGCTGCTACCTGGATGATTTTAAGATGAACTAGCTGTTAATTTGTGTGGTTACTTGGTTTTTATCAATATATCCATCCAAACAAGTATAAATCTGATCTGTAGTGAGAGTCAGTGAAATGAAAGGATATCAAACTAGGGTCTGTGTGGGCAACTACCTGCTCCGCCATTGTAGATCAATTTCTTTAAGTGGTCTGGAAGGGATTGGGCGGGAATGGGAAGAGGGATTTGCGAGGTTATTCTGTAAGTTCAGTCTCTCTGCCAAGTTGTCAGCAGAACATTCACCTTGGAAAAAGTACTGCTATCGCCAGCTTATTCATTCTGTGTATCCAGCAATTCAATGAGAACTCATTTAGGATTAGTATTTATCTCAATTCCTGTACTGCTATCGCCACCTCACATCTGTACAGAGAAGCGGTCAAATGCCTTTATGTTCTGCCTTCTGGTTGAGAAAGAGCCAATAAATCCTGTATCTATTTAGATCAGTAGCCTATCTGGATCAGATGGTGTAATCTCTATTCATTTTTATTCCCATATTTCCAAGAAATTTGTTTTCCTTGCAACGGTGTGGAATTGATATGCTTTCCAGCTCATTGATATTGATTTTGTTTGGTTGTTTCAGTGAATATTGGTTACAATCCTGTTTTCAACTCATTGAATGGAGATTGAGTGATGTTATTTTTCTTACCTCTTCCCTACTGCCATCCACAGGTTCATACGTGACTCACGAGACAAACCACTTTGTGTATTTCTACTTGGATCAGAAAGCAATTCTTCTATTCAAATCTGGTTGATCATGATGAACATCCGAATGATGATAACAAGAAGTTCATGATCATATGATGCTATAGTTAGTGCCTGTATGTATCTAATCCATATCCACTTCATGCAAAAACTCTAGCCAGAGATTGTTGTGCCAACTTGTAAATTTTAATTTCACCCGAAATGTCGGTGAACTTTGGATGTGAATGCTTTCTTGCTGTCAATTGAATTACTAGTTGTCTGTTGTCATGTTGGTTCTTGTTGCATTTGGTTGCCTATGACAAATCCATGTCTTCTTTTACTACACAGAATTACATGTTCAAGTAAATCACTGTCTGCCCTGCACCTCGTTTCCTCGCCAATAAATCACGAGAAGTTTTCCTCGACAACTCCTTGACTATGAATACATATTCATCTGCCTATTTGATTTAAGTTCAATTCTCTTTGATGTTAGTGGTTAGCATATCTAGCAGCCTTTTTATATCGTTTTTTTAAATGGTTTATTCATTTATACATTTTTTTTTATGCATGCACACATTCCTTTTGTAGATTAATTACACGAGCAGAATTTGCAGGAAATTTAAAAATTAGTAGTATCATATAACAGTTCAAACGGATAATCTTTGTGTCGGTGACTTTAATATGAGGATCTGAAGCTCGCAAATTTGTCCTAATTGTAAACTCCAGCCCTTTTGGGACAGTTTTCTAATGCCCTTCTGGCTTCATCCAGGAAGCAAAAACGATGTCATTACAAAAAATATAAGGGTACGACTGGTAATTCAATAAAATTATTTATTAAAAAAACAAACAAAAACTCAGTTTTACGTCCTTCTCTCTCTCTCAATATGCAAAACCACCCGCCCGATTTCTTGTGGTTTTACGGTGAAGAGAAGCAGAAGATGAAGACGCTGAAGGTAAAGAAGAAGGAGAAGCAGAAGCAGCAGAAGAAGGTTTCATGGCAGCCAGTGAACAGTTCTCTTCGTCCATGAAAATCTGCCTACACCTGCACTCAACGCTACAAAAAGCTCTGTCTCCTCTGCATAAAGTAAAAACCGAAATCAAACTTTCAAAATTTTCCACAAAATAAACCATACCCGTTAAAGCTGTTAACCTCAGAAACCAAAAACAACACTAAAGATCTCTCCTTTACAGTGTTAACTGAACAAAAAACAGTCATATAAGATGTATTTGAAGAAAAAAATGTTATTAAAATCGGACCGGATAGAGAACCGGCAAGGCTGGGGCTCGTGGTTCGACCGGTTCAATTGGGTTCAATTGAATTTTTTTATTTTTAAAATATTATAATTATTATAATTTTTTTAATACTATTGTATAAAAATTAAAAAAATATTCATCAAATTTTAAATATATGTCACAAATATTCTAATAATAAGTTACAAAAATAATTTTAATTTTATTATTACAAGTGATTAATTATGAATTATTGAATATCATATGCTAGAAACATAAAAATAAAATCATATCATGAAAATAATTTCATGTTTAGATGGAGTACTAATAAAGTGAACACAAAAAATATTAACCTTGCATATATGAGTATAATTATATTTAATTACAATAAATTCAAATAGATAATAAGTATATTAAATTATTAAGCGACATTTTTAGAATTTAAAATACTAATTTTTTAATAAATAAATAATAAAAATTTAATATATATATATTAAATTTTTATTATTTATTTATTTGAAAAAAATTATTATTTTAAATTCTAAAGATATTATTTAATAATTTAATATACTATTACAATAATCTAAATAAATAATAAGTATATTAAATTATTAAGTGACATATTTAAAATTTCAAATATTAATTTTTTCAAATAAATAAATAAATATATATATATATATATATTGGTGGGTGAAAAAATTCAAAAAAAATTGATTTTTTACATTTTTAGCAAAAAATCCGGTTCTGTCCGGTTCATCGGTTTTTCGGTTTAACCCGATTTTTTTCGGTTCAATTCGGTTTTTTATCAATCCGGTTTTTAATAGTCGAACCAACCGGCTGACCTGCCGGTCCGGTCCGGTTTTAATAACTATGAGAAAAAGAAAATATAAATACTGTAGACAATGTGTTTGTGTTTATGCTTACCTGTACACGTAGATATCTTTGCCAGGCAGGAGTTTCTGTCACAAAGAAAGCAATGTTCCTTTTGTTGAGGCTTCAACTAATTTCTTTCCGGGCCTTAACTTTTCCATCTTGGGACGTAGCTAGTTGGAGGGTTATAAAAAGACCAGCCAGTAATTTTTAATGGACTTGAGCTGGAGGTTTTAGGGTTAAGACAATATGGATTCTAACATTCGGCCTGGTAACTTTGAATCGCATAGTATTCTTTTGCCCATGAAACGTTGTAGTTTATAGTATTTAAAAATTACTATGAGCAGACAAAAAAAAAGACCAGAGAGAAACTACTGTGCAGTAAAATGAACAAACAATAATCATAAAATAAAATAAATGAAATTATTACTGAACTCAATTGTCTAACTGTTCCTATCTCTTACTTCAAATCAGGAAAACCAAATACCTTAGCCTATGTTTAGATGGAAGTAAATATAGGTAAGTGAGGGCAGAGTAATTGAAAGCAGGTAAGCTTAAAATAAATAAAAATAACTCTTTAAATTTTAGTGTAGATATAGAGTTAGTCTCATTTACTATTAAATTGAGAGTAATTATTTTTAAAAATATTAAATAAATAGTTTCTATTATTTACGCTACTCTAATCTTATTTACTCTGCATTTTTTAACAGAACAAACAGATTAATCCAAATTACTGTCAATTACGTTGCCCTGTGTGCTCTCATTTACTTCCATCCACGCAAAGGCTTAACTCCAAAGCGAAATTCGAAGCTAAATCCATGAGTACCGAAGAAGCAAAGAGAAGCATCAACGGTGGTCTGCCGGCCAAGCCAATTCCCGATGATAGGAAATTCTCTCCGGCTAGTGCTTCTGCTGCCAATAAAATCATCATCAAGACTGCTGACATGAAAGATGACATGCAGAAAGAGGCCGTTGATATTGCAATCGCCGTTAGCTTCTCCTCACTACTAATTTCTTTTTTGTCTGCTCAATTTGTGAATTATTTTTTTAAGTTTTGCTAGTTTTGGGTAAATTTTTGATTCGCGTTCTTTTTTTTTCAGGCTTTTGAGAAGCACAATGTAGAGAAGGATGTTGCTGCGTACATAAAGAAGGAGTTCGATAAGAGGCATGGACCTACTTGGCACTGCATCATTGGTCGCAATTTTGATAACCCACTTCAGCCTTTCTTCCTTATCCGTCATTTTTTTGCTCAGATTCGAGGTCGTTTGATACTATAACTTTGGGTTCCATATGTTGCTTGATCTGGATAAAAGCTTCAATCATTTGATTGTCTTTTTACTTTCTCTAAGAAATGAGAGAGCTAGCTATTCATAAACTTTTAACGGGAAAATAGAATGTGATGTAATAGGTGTCGGTGCGCAATTGTTAGTTACTAGTTTTTGTGGAAAATGGGCCGTCGGAAATTCAAACCTGAGCTAACCTTGATTCCTGAAAGATGGAAAATACTGAAACTAGTCTCTAGAGTCTGAACTTTGTTTGAGATTGCTGAAAGATGGAAATTATTCAAACCTGAGCTAACATTGATTCCTTTTTGGTGGCTGAATGTCAACTTTATTGGATGCCCCAAATTGCAAATGAAGAAATGCACTTCAGAGCTCCATTTGTTCCTCTCTTGTGCATTATGCATTTGTAGTTTTGTCTTTTAAAGTGGAAGTGCTTTAGTGCTGCTTAAAGTAGTCTTGTTATTGGAAGAATTTGCATGTGTCATTATTGACCAACTTGGTTGTGTGAATAGTTAACTTAACTTGAAATGCAAGAACTAATATGAATACCTTGAGCTTCGTTTTACTAGCATTTAAAAGGCTTTTTGACTATCTTGGCTGTATGTTGGGTCTAAGTAGCATTGGCTAAGAATTAGGATATTTCAACTGCTGACAATGACTTTAACAAAAGCATTGTATGCAGACAATCTGATGAATGGGCAATAACTTTGTTGTTTACTTAATATTGTTAGTAGACATAATTAAAAGTCCAATCCTTTTTGTAGCATTTAAGGTGGAATATACTCTATCAGATGAATGCATGCCAACATCATTGGGTGCTACCCAAATTAATCCTATCAATTGAGAAATTCACATTGATCACTATTCAGCAAGTCGTGTGCTTTAATCCATTTTCAGATATAAAGATAAATAATATGATGAGTGCCACATGATATACCAGGGATGCAGTGGGCTATGCCCAAGCAGCTTATAAAGGGGGCTTCTCCTTTGATTTGAGGTTGGTGGTTGTATGATGGGGGTTTTCAGTGAACTGCAGTTAAAAATTAAGACAATATTTGATATTAAATTACAACTGTAAGTAGAGCATAATCATTCTTGTCAACACTGCTAATTGGAAAATAACTATTCTTTTTGGATGCTTTTTTGCTGCTTTGTTATGCAGAATGATAAATTTTCTCAAATCTTTTTCAAGTATGGCCTTGTCTTTTCGAATCTGATTACTGAAACTATCCTTGCTGCTACCTGGATGATTTTAAGATGAACCAGCTGTTAATTGGTGGGGTTACTTGGTTTTTATCAATATATCTATCTAAATAAAGTATAAATCTGATCTTTAGTGAGAGTTAGTGAAATGAAAGGATATCAAACTAGGGACTGTGTGGGCAACTACCTCCTCTGCCATTGTAGATCAATTCCTTTTGGTGGTCTGGAAGGGATGGGGCAGGAATGGGAAGGGGATTTGCAAGGTTATCCTGTAAGTTCAGTCTTTCTGCCAAGTTGTCAGCAGAACATTCACCTTGGAAAAAGAACTGCTATCGCCAGCTTATTCATTCTATGTATCCAGCAATTCAATGAGAACTCATTTAGAATTAGTATTTATCTCAACTACAGTGCTGCTATCGCCACCTTACATCTGTACAGAGAAGCGGCTGCATTCTGGTTGTTTCAGTGAATATTGGTTACAATCCTGTTTTCAACTCATTGAATGGAGTTTGGGTGATGTTATTTTTCTTACCTCTTCCCTACTGCCATCCACAGGTTCACACGTGACTCATGAGACAAAACCCTTTCTGTATTTCTACTTGGATCAGAAAGCAATTCTTCTATTCAACTCTGGTTGATCAAGATTGACATCAGAACGATGATAACAAGAAGTTAATGATCATATGATGCTATAGTTAGTGACTGTATGTATATAATCCATATCCACTTCATGCAAAAACTCTAGCCAGAGATTGTTGTGCCAACTTGTATATTTTGATTTCACCCGAAATGTTGGTGAACTTTGGATGTGAATGCTTTTCTTTCTGTCAAATGAATTACTAGTTGTCTGTTGGTTCTTGTTGCATTTGGTTGCCTATGACAAATCCATGTCTTCCTTTACTGCACAGAATTACATATTCAAGTAAATCACTGTCTGCCCTGCACTTCGTTTCCTCGCCAATAAATCACGAGAAGTTTTCCTTGACAACTCCTTGACTATGAATACATATTCATCTGCCTATTTGATTTAAGTTCAATGCTCTCTGATGTTAGTGGTTAGCATATCTAGCAGCCTTTTTATATCGTTTTTTTAAATGATTTATTTGTCTATACATTTTTTTTATGCATGCACACATTCCTTCTGTAGATTAATTACACGAGCAGAATTTGGAGGAAATTTAAAAATTAGTATCATATAACAGTCCAAACGGATTATCTTTGTGTCGGTGACTTTAATATGAGGATCTGAAGCTCGCAAATTTGTCTTAAATGTAAACGTCAGCCTGAGAACCTCTAAATTACTCACTCCATTTTTTCTATTTGTTACTTTTGAGTAAAATTTAAGTTTTATTTATTTTTTATTTTTAAATTTTTAATATAATTTAATTTGTTTTTTTTAATTTATTTTTTTAAATAAAATTATAATCAATTAGATTTAATAATTTAATTTTAATTACGTAATTTAATATTAAATTTAAATTTATTTATTATTTTTTAATTATAATAAAAATAATAAAAGTAATAAATAAAAAATAATAATGGAGGGAGTAATACACAAATAATTAGCAAACTTATTGGGGTAGGCATAAAAAAGAGAAACCCAAGTGGCACTTTCGAGAGAAGGATTTGTGGATGGTGGCACCAAATAAAGACAAGTAAGTGGCAAACCCTAATTATTCCAAATTAGTACGTATGCCCATATCTTTTACTCTCTATATGGTGCCCTTTCTAGGGTTCCAACCCTTCAAAAACCACCTTGGAAGGCATAAGATTCCATGGTCCTAATTCTCTCTGTTTTTTTTTCCATTAAATTTATTTGGGTATAATGAATAAATTTGCTTTTAATATTTTAGAATGGTATAAATTTGTTTTTAAAATTATATATTTTTTAAAATGCCACTAAAATATTGAAACTGGTTCTCAAAATATTAAAAATTGTCCATATTTACTTCTAAACTATTAAAACAAAAGCAAATTTGTATTATTTTTTTAATATTTTTGTGTTAATTAAAGGATAAATTTGTATAATTTTTAACATTTTAAATGAATTTAAAAAAAATCAAATTTCAAAAGTAAATTTGAATCACTTTCAATATTTTATGCAAAATTTGCTTTTTTTTCTATTTTATTTTTAGTTTAAAAATTCATTTCTACCTTTCTAAGTTGCAATTCGATTGGGGACTTTTTATCTAAAAATGTTATGGAATTCATCTTGGCTTTTTTCTCTCTCTTTTTTTTTTTTGAATTATTAGATAGGACATGTTGGAACTTTCTTTCTCATGGCTTTTCTTTTACTATATAGACTTCTTCTCCATCTTCTTCTTCACTCACCTAACCAATATTACTATTATGGTCAACCTGCTTTCTCAAGCAAAGCAAGGGTTGCTTTTATAGTTCTATTATGTAATCATATTATTTTTAAGCTAAATCTATTTGTTTTGTTATTTATATATATATATAAGAAGGCAAACAAGGCAAAAGACACTTAAAAGAGCAACAAATTCGAGTGTATTCAAAATGTTGATATTTTTAATGGTCAGGTAGGCAGTCTCACTCAACACATCTAACTTCCCCAGTAGCCTTAGATCTAAAAACAATGGGCATCCATGAATTTAATGCGGGTTTTAGGGAACCAAACTTCTTCCACTACTCTTTTTTAGGCACTGTTTCTATTTGCTGCAAACAAACCAACAAACTCCACCCATCCTATATTGTTAGTTTCATCCCATGCAATACCATCTTTACAACGATTTATCTCAATGCTCTATTTTGCTTATTAAATTCCCTTAAGTGTACTAGAAGAGTGTTAAAATGGAAATATTTAATTAGCACCATTTTCAACAATTATAAGGGAACTTTTGCATTGTTTATGATAATTATAGGTACCATTCTTGATTCGCTTCACATAATAAACTAGACTATAATAAAAGGTTCCTTGGTGCAATTGGAAAGGTACAGTTCTCACAATTTTTGAACAAAAAGTGTATTACTACTTGATTAAACTCTAGAATAAAGTGATTAAAACTAAGTATTAAAAAAGGTTCTCTCTTAAGTGCAGTGTCCTCTCCATCTGAGTGGGTGATCTTGGAATGCTCTAACCAGAATAATCCAACATTTATGTACCTTTTGTCATCTTCCTAAACAAATGAACAAACACCCATTGTTTGTTCCAAGAAAACGATAACTCTCATGAACCTTAAAAACTCCTCCAAATTTAAACAAAGTATTGGCCAAGAATGAACTAATTTATCAACTATCATTAAGGCCAATAAGTGTCTCTAATAACCTTAATTGTTAACTTATGAGAAATAACAAAACCAAACCATGGCCGATACATGAGACAGTTTTCTAATGCCCTTTTGGCTTCATACCAGGAAGCAAAAACGATGTCATTACAAAAAAGATACAAGGGTACGACTGGTAATTCAATAAAATTATTAAAAAAAAAAAAACACTCAGTTTCACTTCCTTCTCTCTCTCTTTCTCTCTCTCTCTCTCTCTCTAGCAATATGCAAAACCACCCGCTCGATTTCTTGTGGTCTTACGGTGACGTGAAGCAGAAGATGAAGACGCTGAAGGTGAAGAAGAAGGAGAAGCAGCAACAGCAGAAGCAGGTTTCATGGCAGCCAGTGAACAGTTCTCCTTCCGTAGGGTTTCTTCTTCGTCCATGAAAATCTGCCTACACCTGCACTCAACGCTACAAAAAGCTCTGTCTCCTCTGCATAAAATAAAAACCCAAATTAAACTTTCAATTTTTCCACAAAATAAACCATACCTGTTAAAGCTGTTAGCCTCAGAAACTAAAAACAACACTAAAGATCTCTCCTTTGCAGCGTTAATTGAACAAAAAACAGTCATATAAGATCTGGGTATTTAAAGAAAAACAAAATATAAATACTGTAGACAAGGTGTTTGTGCTTGTGCTTGTGCTTATGCTTACTTGTACATGTAGATATCTTTGCCAGGTAGCAGTTTCTGTCCACAAAGAAAGCAATGTTCCAAGAAAGTAGGAAGTGGAAAAGAAGATAAAGAGGTTGAAGAAGAAGAAGAAGCCAAAGAAGGTTTATTTATGATCATAGTAGCTTTGTTGATAACTTGTGGAGTTTTCTTGTTAACGCTATTAATTTTTTGTGCCTCTAAAACTACGCTTAAGCCCACCATCTCTCATTATACCAAGGCTCCACTTTAAGTGGTTGCGGAGGCGGCGGAGCAGGTGGCGGAGGAGGAGAGACGTTTTCTTTTTTCGGGATGGAGAAATGAAGGAAAATAAATAGAAAGGAGGAAGGGTACAAAGGGGAAGAGAGATTGGTGGGTCCATTTCACAGCCATGAAGAGCAGCATCAGTAAGTAAGGACGATTAGCGTAGCTAGAGATTTGACTGGTTGTGCTTGTTAACTGCCACGTACCCCCTTTTTATTTTTTTTTACTTTTATTTTTTCTTTTTCTTGTTTGATTTTATGTTTTCTTCTCTTCTTATTATACGTTATAGCTCAGTATTTTTCTTCCATTTTCGCAGTTCCAGGCGCGTCAGGTGCACGTTTCTTTATATCAACTTTTGTCCGACCGTTGGAAATAAAATTGCTTCTTAATTCGGCTGATCAATGTGGGTTAGCACCTTTCGGTTTTAATCCAATCATCGAAGTTGAACTAATTTGATTAAAAAGACATGTTTAAATATAACATTTTAAATTATTAATGAGAGAATTTTAATTATTGATTTAATTAATATCGAAAATTCATTCTATTTCGATTTATAATTTTTATTATATATTAATTTTATTTATTTTAATTTAATTTTAACCAAATATTGAATTGTCCACCAATTCCACTCTTTGTTTCTTTTCTTTTTGCGGGTTAGTAACCATTTGTTTAAAGTTTTGATATCCATGTATTGTAAAGTTTTTTGTTATGTTTATATACTTAAGTGAACGAAAAATTATAAAAATAGTTATTTTTTTTCATGGCAATTGATTAGGCAATATTTGTTAAATTTGAAAGATTTGAATGAAAAGAAAATAAAGCTATTTCAATATTTTATAATGCTTTGAAACGTTTATTGAAAAAATGGAACCCACAAAAAAATCACATAATTCGTTAACTATCTATATTTTAAAAAATTAAAATATATATATCTTAATGTAGGGTTAAAATATACATTATTATATTTCATAAGATAAGAAATCACTGAAAAATTAAAAAAATATATTTTTAATTTATATCAAAAAATTTAACAAATAATTGAAAAAAAATTTAGAATACTTTTTGATTTTATTTTAACTATTTTATATTTAGATTCAAAAAATACTTTAGTCTATTTTAAAATTTTTTATTTAGATCAATTTAATAAATGTTATTTTAAACAATATAAATATACATGAATTCTTCTATTTTTTTTCGAAAATTTTGTTCGAACTTTAACGAAGCACGTAGTTTTATTGCCCCTAGTTTGGATTTTTCTGCCCATGATGGAACTTCATAAGCTGTCCATTCTAATTATCATATATAATTAAAATAAGTGTGCTCTTCTTAGTTATTTATTAAAAAAAAACTATAATTGATCTTAATATTATACAATTCTAGTAATGAATAAGTACAAAATAAATGCATAAAATCTATTCAAATTCCAAACAAGACGAAATAGAAAAATTGGTGGACATATTTTTGTGGGTGCCGTTGGTTTACTCTGTTGGCAAATAATATTATAATTTATTTTTATTATTATTATTTTTTTTGTCAAAGTTAACAAATAATATTATATATATAGTAGCTTATATGTTCTCTATTTTAAATTTTTAATTCAAACCTAACCGATATGGGCAAGGTTGGATTGACTTCATGCACTTATTACTGTACTGTTTTATTTTTACAAGTTATTTTTTATTTCAAGAATTAACTTAATTTAAAGTGGCATTTTTTTGAAATTAAACTGGTTAAGTTTCCAATTCAGGATTATTGAATGGTGAAGTCGAGAAGTAGAGTTTAATTATGGGAATAAGCTCAAAGTACGGCTGTTGATAGTCACTATTCTCACAGCTAAAGGATACTTACTACTCAATTAATTAAAGGATGCTAATTAAGATTATAGTAATACGTATACCTGCCCATCTTATAAAGCAGACGATGATAATAATGGTAATAATAATAATAATAGTAATAGTAATAGAGATAGTAATAATATAGCAAACTAGCAGATGATATGATTTTTAATTATCGGAAAAGTAGGGAAAAAGGGTATTAAAGTTCCTTTTTTCTGGCTTCCCAGGGTAATTTTCTTTTTCTCTATTTATTAATTGAATATAATCTTTAAGAAAATAAATCTATATTATTATATTCCTATAAATATTGTGAGTTTGGGTATCGTGCCGAGCAGAGCAAAGATAATTAAGAAAAAGACAGCAACGAGCTTTGAGAAATGCTGCACTGCATGCATCCTATCCTTTTTTCATAAATTTTAATTTTATACTCAAAAGTTCGAATTGATTGATAAAATTTTGTAAAAAAGTAGAGACTTATCTTAATCATAGCTGGGCAGCAATTATTCACTCATATAATTCATCATATCCTAAAGTAATAACGCAATTCTCCTATGCCATTTCTGTTTGACTATGGACATGAAATTTTAATTTTCCATCACTTTTCAAAGCTTATCATCATCATCATCATCATCATCATCATCATCATCATCTATTCATACCGATATTAGTCCCATTACAAGAGGTGCAATGCTTCACGTCTACTCTCACTGATGCAGATTTTTATTTTATTTTTTTCTTCATCTACGCTTTCATTCACATACGATATTATATATATGATTATATCCTCTATTTTATAAATAAATCATGGCAGAATATAATAAAAAAACATTGGATTTATATGGTTTAGAGAATTTATTTGTATCAAATAATTTATTATTAGCTCAATTTATTAATGCAAATGTGGACGGAATATTAACTCAATTTATGAAAAGGTACATATTTATGGATTGAATTCAGAAAATAAAATTTCAATTATGTTTCGCTTGACTGATTAATTCAATCTATATTTTTGAAATATTAATTGTTATATATTAACAATTAAAATGTTATTTTTATTTTCAATTGATGCATGCATATCGCAGCCGCCAGATTTTGAAAACCAATATACAAAAAATTATATGTATATGTTAGTACGTAATAAATAAAGTGTAACCATCACCCAAGAAAAGGTTGAGTTTCTTCACAATGGAAAATAAGAAGACGTGATTGGTTTGGTGGCTTTGATAATCACCTTATGGTAACATCTGCCCTTCAATTGTTTTCTAAAATATATAATAAAACGTTAATATATTACCTTTCATATTTCTCTTGAATACAGTTCGTAAATATTTTATTAAATCTAACCTCTAATATATTATACAGGAATAAAAATTAATATTTATAAACAACTCATTATATTATATTATATTATATTATATTATATTATATTATATTATATTATATTATATTATATTATATTATATTATATTATATTATAAGTTTAATAAATAAAAATACTTTAAAATCAGAATAATTTAAAGATCATATATCTCAATTGATTGAAATATCAATAACCAGTCTAAACTTGCCAAAACAATACCAATTACTCTTTAAATAAGTCACATAATACGAAGCGTGAACTAGATTTTTATGTAGCGCGTGATAGCATAAAATAAGTAAAATAATTAATATTCATCTAGTAAAAATAACGGTTATATTTTGTCCTCTTTAATAATAAAAATTCTATCTTCAAAATAAAATACGATCTTTCTCATCTCATTTTATTTTTTTCGTTATCCTTATTTTCCATTTAGTGTCAGATTGTCAACATATTTTGTTGTGATGGAACTATAAAACAGTGGTGAATTGGCAACGGCATTATGCCCGTTGCTAAATTCCACCGCTAATCGGCAGTTTTTCAGTGATAAACCCCTTTTTTTTACTATATTTTAGTTTATAATTTTTGAGAAAGAATCTCAATGGATATAAATTTCGAAATAAATAATAATTTATATAAATTCCAATTAAACCAACTATGTTTAGGCATGTTTGAACTTTGACTTTATGATCCCAAAACGAAAAATCCAAGAAATTGGAAGACCTAAATATAGATGTTCGAAATATAAAGCAAGTAGGTTGGAATTGTGTAGACGAGCAAGTAGTTTTTGAGAAAAAAATAGAGATGTAGTGATGTACACAAAAAAAAAAAAAGATAATTAAGGAAATAAACAAAATAGAAAATAATGAATTAAAAAAAAAATCAAAGAGGACTTAGCATTAAATATAAAAATCCAGGCGGTACAAACCGGCGAAATCTGGCTACGTGTCCTAATGGCTAGAGGTTTCTTCTCTGCTTTTTCTTCAACTCTCTCTCTTCTATTAAAATTATATCACTTTATTAATTTGATTTAATTATCTTTTATTTAATTTATAGTACTTTTTTAATGGATCATTAAATTATCATTAATAAAATAAAAAATACATAATAATTTAAATAATAGTAATATGGGATGAAAATTTTGAGTATAAACTTACATAATAATAAAATTTAAATTGTATTTAACATTAGTTAGACAAATCATATTTATAAAATACAAATAAATTCAAATACGAAAATTAAATCTAAAGTTCGAAAGTTTTAAATTTGAATTTATTGAAATAAAAATAAAAAATAAAAAATTAAAATTAAAATTTTCGATAATTACTGATCTAAAAAATATTCAAAAAATAAAAAATACACATAGAAAAATTACTTTAAAAAAAAAAAAGAAGATGAGAAAGAAGAGGACAGTCCAAATTTAAATAAATAAAATAAGAAAACTTTAAAAAGGACCAATTGATTTACAGTACTAAACTACTAATTCTACTGCACAGATTTTTTTATTTATTTATGTTAAAAGCCGGCGCTTCTTATCCCTTGATTTACTCTCCACCTCTTCTTATTATTAATGCTTTTAATCTACTCCTAGGGATGCTTACGGGACAAAAAATTCTCAATCCCGACAGAAATTTGCCTCGAACAGAACTGAAATTTTCCAATTTTTTTTTTCATGGAAATGGTGACGGAAATCAAAAAATTTTCAAAATGCATTTTGGGGCGAAGGCAAGAAATAGGATATCCGTCCCGCAAAAATCCCCACCCTAATGTATATTATTATTCTTAATTTTCTAGTTATTTACATGTGTGTCATTCTATATAAATATCCCTAATTGAAACCCTAACTTCAATTTCTTTCTCTATCATTTTCTCACTTCTCCCTCACATCTACCGGCCGGTCCTTGCTTCTTTCTCTTTGTCTCTCTATCTACTCTTTCTTGCTTCTTTCTCTTTCTATATACACTCATATATATATATATATATATATATATATATATATATATATATATATATATAGAGAGAGAGAGAGAGAGAGAGAGAGAGAGAGAGAGAGAGAGAGAGAGAGAGAGGTTATGATGATGCTGAATTGCTGATGTTCTTTTCTAGGAGCGTCCGATCAGGAAAATGGTGAAAAGGGACAAGTCGTTTTATGGCGGGGTAACTCGGATGGCCAAAGAAAGTGGAAGGGCTATTTTGGTCTTTTTTCAGTGACAATTGGTTGTTGCAGCCACGGCGGAACGCATTTCCTTTTTAATTCTCAATCCCGACAGAAATTTGCCTCGAACAGAACTGAAATTTTCCAATTTTTTTTTCATGGAAATGGTGACGGAAATCAAAAAATTTTCAAAATGCATTTTGGGGCGAAGGCAAGAAATAGGATATCCGTCCCGCAAAAATCCCCACCCTAATGTATATTATTATTCTTAATTTTCTAGTTATTTACATGTGTGTCATTCTATATAAATATCCCTAATTGAAACCCTAACTTCAATTTCTTTCTCTATCATTTTCTCACTTCTCCCTCACATCTACCGGCCGGTCCTTGCTTCTTTCTCTTTGTCTCTCTATCTACTCTTTCTTGCTTCTTTCTCTTTCTATATACACTCATATATATATATATATATATATATATATATATATATATATATATATATATATATATATATATATATATATATATATAGAGAGAGAGAGAGAGAGAGAGGTTATGATGATGCTGAATTGCTGATGTTCTTTTCTAGGAGCGTCCGATCAGGAAAATGGTGAAAAGGGACAAGTCGTTTTATGGCGGGGTAACTCGGATGGCCAAAGAAAGTGGAAGGGCTATTTTGGTCTTTTTTCAGTGACAATTGGTTGTTGCAGCCACGGCGGAACGCATTTCCTTTTTAATTCTCAATCCCGACAGAAATTTGCCTCGAACAGAACTGAAATTTTCCAATTTTTTTTTTCATGGAAATGGTGACGGAAATCAAAAAATTTTCAAAATGCATTTTGGGGCGAAGGCAAGAAATAGGATATCCGTCCCGCAAAAATCCCCACCCTAATGTATATTATTATTCTTAATTTTCTAGTTATTTACATGTGTGTCATTCTATATAAATATCCCTAATTGAAACCCTAACTTCAATTTCTTTCTCTATCATTTTCTCACTTCTCCCTCACATCTACCGGCCGGTCCTTGCTTCTTTCTCTTTGTCTCTCTATCTACTCTTTCTTGCTTCTTTCTCTTTCTATATACACTCATATATATATATATATATATATATATATATATATATATATATATATAGAGAGAGAGAGAGAGAGAGGGGTTATGATGATGCTGAATTGCTGATGTTCTTTTCTAGGAGCGTCCGATCAGGAAAATGGTGAAAAGGGACAAGTCGTTTTATGGCGGGGTAACTCGGATGGCCAAAGAAAGTGGAAGGGCTATTTTGGTCTTTTTTCAGTGACAATTGGTTGTTGCAGCCACGGCGGAACGCATTTCCTTTTTAATTCTCAATCCCGACAGAAATTTGCCTCGAACAGAACTGAAATTTTCCAATTTTTTTTTTCATGGAAATGGTGACGGAAATCAAAAAATTTTCAAAATGCATTTTGGGGCGAAGGCAAGAAATAGGATATCCGTCCCGCAAAAATCCCCACCCTAATGTATATTATTATTCTTAATTTTCTAGTTATTTACATGTGTGTCATTCTATATAAATATCCCTAATTGAAACCCTAACTTCAATTTCTTTCTCTATCATTTTCTCACTTCTCCCTCACATCTACCGGCCGGTCCTTGCTTCTTTCTCTTTGTCTCTCTATCTACTCTTTCTTGCTTCTTTCTCTTTCTATATACACTCATATATATATATATATATATATATATATATATATATATATATATATATATATATATATATATATATATAGAGAGAGGGAGAGAGAGAGAGAGAGGGGTTATGATGATGCTGAATTGCTGATGTTCTTTTCTAGGAGCGTCCGATCAGGAAAATGGTGAAAAGGGACAAGTCGTTTTATGGCGGGGTAACTCGGATGGCCAAAGAAAGTGGAAGGGCTATTTTGGTCTTTTTTCAGTGACAATTGGTTGTTGCAGCCACGGCGAAACGCATTTCCTTTTTCCTGATCTAGATTATATGCAGATCTGAGCCTCCTCTTTATATATTTTTTTCTCTTTCTCGTTTTAGATTAATTTTCTTTTTGTTAAATGGCTTAGATGCCTTGCTTGGATACTCAGAAAATGATTTATGAGGTTTGATGAAAATTTTTGTTAAATGTTGTGTTTTTCTGAAGGATTTGGGCAGAGCGAGTATTACTCCGGTAACTGCCAGCATACGCTAAGTTAAATTTTTCAAAAACATTAAGAAGTTTTTAGATACAGAAAATGAATTTCAAACAAAAATTTTTAGTTTGAATGAGAAAATGGAGTAATTAAGAAAGTGGATAAGAAGTGCAGCAAAATTGAAAAAAAGTATATAATTTTAGATGTGTTAAAATTTATGTTAATTTAAATTGTGGTTGATTTTAGATTTTTTATTTATTAAATGTTATATTTTAATTTTAATGATTTGAGAATTATCATATTTTAAAATTAAAAAAAATTATTTTTTGATGGGAGACGGGGACGGGAGAAATTCTCTCCCCGATATTGGGGACGGGGCGGGAGCGGAAAATTCCCATTACTGGCAGAACAGTGAGTAGAGGAGCAATCTCCAGCCCTATCCCGATCCGTGATCATCCCTACCCCTCCCTTATCCCTTTCTCTTTTTTTTTTTTATACTAATTAAACTGCCTCCCTAGTCCCTAATCTTAATTACTCGGCACCCTTAATTGCTACTATGATTCTAGGTTTTGGAACTTTTTCACTTTTATTTTTTCTACTTTCCAAATTATTTTACCGTATAAAAATAATTTTTACAGTCAGATTAATATTTATATAATTTTTTTTGTGGTAAAATATTATTAATTTGATTTAAAAAAATTGAAAAAAAAAACAAAATATAAATAAATATGCAAATGAGATTTGAATTACTCGATTTGTTACGTTTCAAACATTGCTTGTGAATAGCGATCACAGTTGACATTTCCATCTACGAAAATTAAATTATTTTCTGACAAAAATTTAACAAATTTATAAGTAATAAACAGTGACAGTTTGCGTAATTTAGCTGTACAAAATTAATGAATAATAGTAATTTGTAAGGAGAAACTGAAGGTTAATAAAAATAATAATCGTGCAAGAGCAAGACCCACGGAATAGGACGGAGGTCTTAATAGTGGGCCCACCATTGTGTTACTATTTCAGAACAAAAGTGGGTCCACTGAAACTCAATGGGGGCTACAGCTTCTCCTTGTCGTGGGTCCCAGCGCCATTGGCCATTTTGACGGAGGATAGAATCATGAGGAGTTGTTGGGCCACGTGCATATCATGAGAATGATAGAAGAGTGGGTCCCCGTTTCTCAAAGCAGTGGAACAAAGGCCCAACTGAAGTTGGCATGACATGACACTACTTATATGTCATCAATGTTATTAAAATCCGACTAAATAAATAACTAGCAAAACAAAAATTTATGATTCAACCAATTTAATTAAATTTAATTAATTTTTTTATTTTTATAATATTATAATTATTATAATTTTTTAAGTATTATTATATAAAAATTAAAAAAATATTAATTAAATATTAAATATATATCATAAATATTTTAATAATAAATTACAAAATATAATTTTAATTTTATTATTATAAATAATTAATTATAATTTTTTGAATATCATACGTTAAAAATATAAAAATATAATCATATTATAAAAATAATTTCATATTTAGATGGAGTATTAATGGAGTAAACACAAAAAATATTAACATTGCATATATAAATATAATTATATTTAATTACAATAAATTAAAATAGATAATAAATATCTTAAATTATTAAGTGATATTTTTAGAATTTAAAATACTAATTTTTCAAATAAATAAATAATAAAAATTTAATATATATATATATATGTATATTTTAAATTTTTATTATTTATTTATTTAAAAAAATTAGTATTTTAAATTTTAAATATATTACTTAATAATTTAATATACTATTACAATGATCCAAATAGATAATAAGTATATTAAATTATTAAGTGACATATTTAAAATTTAAAATATTAATTTTTTAAATAAATAAATAATGAAAATTATATATATATATATATATATATATATATATATATATATATAATGAATCAAAAATATAATAAATATATTAAATTATTAATTGATATACTTAAAATTTAAAATACTAATTTTTTCAAATAAATAAATAATAAAAAAAATATATATAGGTGGATGGATGAAAATATACAAAAAAAATAATTTTTTTACACTTTTTAACAAAAAAATACCCGTTTTGATCGGTTTTTCGGTTCTACCCGGTTGTCTTGGTTCAATTCAGGTTTTTGCCAATCCAATTTTCAATAGTTGAACCAACCAGCTGGCCTATCGATTCGTGGTTTAACCGACTAATCCAGTTTTAATAACTATGTATAGAGGTGTGCAGAATCGAACAAAAAATCGAACTGAATCGAATAAAATTTGGTTTGTTTGGTTCGGTTAGTTCGATTTTCGATTCGTTCATTTTTTAATCGAAATTTAAAATCGGTATAATCCGTTCGATTCCTAAAATTGAAAAACCGATGAACTGAACCGAGTAAAATTTTTTAAATACATATATTTTATAGTATTATAATATTAAATTAGACACTCTAACATAGTAGTGGCGTAAAACTCTATCACGATCTAATGGTCTTGAATTCAAATCCTGGTAGGCACATATTTTTTGTTTCTCAAATTTGTTACTTTAATTTTTTTACAAGTGAATTAAAATTAAAATTTAGATGTGAAGTAAAATATAAATTTAAATCCTTAATTTATTAAATTGAGTAGTAGAGTATTAATGTTCTCAATTTTTGTACTTTAATTTTTTTTACAAGTGAATTAAAATTAAAATTTAGAAGTAAATTAAAATATAAATTTAAATCCTTAATTTATTAAATTGATTAGTAGAGCTTTTAAGGTTGATAATGAATTATTTTAATTGAATGGCACCTCTTGTTTTTAAAAATAATTTTTTTTCTTTTTATTTTTTATAAATTTTAAATTTATTTATTTATTTTTTTTAATATTGATTATTTTCATCAAATTTAAAATTAAATTAAAATTCCCACCTTGCAATTGCATCTAATAGGGATATAGTTATAGGCATGCAATGAATACGCTGTGAAAATGATTGATCAAATAGCCAACACAATTTTTAAAATTTGTATATGGAGATTGGATAAAAGTAAAAATACCTATTCCTTGAGAACTTTTTTTTATTTATCAAATTATCGAATTGCCTAGTGTAATTATATTTGATCTTAATTAATTTAATTGATACTTAATTTTAATTAAAATATGAATTCAAATGATATCCAAATTCAAAAAAAAAATTGAATTAATTCAATTAAATTTGGCAATTGAAATTGATTAAAATTCAATTTAATTTCAATTTGAATAGTATTCAATTAAAATTGAATTAATAGATTAAATTCAATTTAAATTAAATTTACAAATTTATTTTTAATTAAAAATAAGATTGAATTTGAGTTCAATTTAAAAAAATAGTATATTTATTTGGAGCAAAACTGAATATAGGGCATTTAATTTTGGCCAAATTGAATAGAGTGTATTAGCTCTAGTGAAACTGTATACGATCTATCAGCAGCAGGTGTTACTAACAGTGGATAATTAAGGCAATGATAATTAAAAAGAAAATATTTTTTCACTATTGCTGTATATTTTTTTTAATTATTGCTCTTTACTATTGGTGTTAAGAAAGCTAAAAAGACAGTAGATAATTTTTGTACTTTAATTTTTTTTACAAGCGAATTAAAATTAAAATTTAGAAGTGAATTAAAATATGAATTTAAATTTTTAATTTATTAAATTGAGTAGTAGAATATTAGTGTTTTCAATTTTTGTACTTTAATTTTTTTTACAAGTGAATATAAATAAGAATTTATTTCGGTTGTTTAGTGCTGTTCCCCCTCAAATATGATAAATTTCAAATTTATTTTTCTTTTTGACATTATGTAAAAAAAATGATTGCATTGTTCTTCTTTTATTATTTATGCTAATACACTTGAAATATGACAAATTACATAATTGTTAAGAGATATAAAATGAAATATTTGTTAAAATATAGTTATTAATAATTAAATTTATATGATTAAAATTAATTAAAATGAAGCATCCCAAAAAAATGAAAGGAAAATAAATACTTAAATCGAATGATATAATAAAACCGAATACATCATATACATGGCATAACAAATCGAATTACATTGTATACAATACACAATATATTATTTTAATATATAATAACAAAATCATTTATGAAATTTACCGTATACAATGTATTATGTTAATATAGAATAACAATATTGATTATATTATTTTTGGAAATAAGTAAATATGACGTCGTTATATTACTAATTAATATATTGTATTAATATTTTATACTAATTGAATATTACAGTATAATGTAGTATTTTAATTTTATATTTGTTACAGTGACGTCCTTCTAATTTATTGAATTGACATGAAGCATAAAAAAATTGAAAGAAAAATAAAAACTTAAATTGAATGCTAAAATAAAACGAATACATCATATACATGACAAAACAAATCTTAATACAATGTATTCACTTGATGAATGACTACATTGTATTCAGTTGTATTTTTTTAGTGTGATAATAGATTATATTCTGTTATGGTACCGTGACATCGAATAAAATATACTCGCATTTTTTGAATAAACCGAAGAAGCCGAACCGACCAAAGTTTGTAAAACTCACCATTTTGCCTTAGTATATATATATATATATACACACACACACACTTACTTTCTTACAGAAATCCCTAACCCTAACTCGTCGATCTTTCTTACAGGCCTAATTTTTCAGTCGCCTCATCTTTCCTAACTCATCGATCTTCCTGCAGTTTGATTCTTCCTGTAGTTTATAGAACAATGGTTAGTGTTTCCATCTCTCTGTTCTTTATTTTCATCTCTCTGTTCATTCGATCGTTTCAATTTCATAATTTTTGAATTAAATGACATGAAGAGGTATGTTTCTTTTTGTTGCTGATGCTAAGTTTATCCAAAATCGATTTGATCCTTTGTTTTTATGCTTGTTTCTGTCGCTCTTTTGTCATCATCTACAAACTAAGTAAAAGTGTTGCCCAAAATAACTAAATTGTTCAAAGAAAAACTAATAACTTTTTTTCGATCCCCTCTTCAGAGCTTCACTGTCATATTTGTAGAGATTAACTCTACAAACATGTCCATTCAGAATGGTTGTCAATATGAAAAGTTGCCCTGAAAAGTCTTGTTGGTTGGTGGAGAAATCGTGTGCTGAAAAGTAATATCGCTTGCAAATTGTAATGGCCTCAACACCGGGTCAGCCGTAAATAGTACCTTCCGACAGTAAATAATATTTTTCGGACCCGAAAGGACATCCGGAAGTTGAAAATATTTTATTAGACCATTTGAAAGGAATAGTCATGGTGAGCCTATGGTTGAAATTTGAAGTGAATTTGAGGTCAAATGGGTCTCCAAAAGTCAAAAATACGAAAAAAGTAGCAAGTCAATTTCCCTGATAGGAAAATGGACCTAATTTTGCTAAAATAATTAAAAATAGTAAACGAACTCCGAATATCGCCAGATTTTGCGTGCTTATATGAACTTTTATGTAAAATATTTTGGTGATGAGAATGAAATTTTTCGGTGACTCCGACAGTTGTCGAATCGGATCGATAAGTTTGAATCGGACCGATAACAGACTCCGATTGAGCCAAAAATTTTTGTCCTACCTATTTTTGATGTTTTAAGAATGATGGAATCAAAATTGAAGTGATTTGAAGTGAGGAAGATAGAGAAATTGAATTGGGCTTTAAAAAGGCCTAAATGGGCCTTAATGTTTAAGTGGACAAAGCCCACTCATTTAAGCCCAATTTTGGCCCATCAAAAGAGTATAAATAAGGCTAAAAATCTGGAGAATTGTTCCAGAAAACTCCAGCATCTTCATCCTCTTTGGTGGCCGAACCACCCTCTCTCCCTCTCTCTCTTTGATTTCTTCTTCTTCTACCTCAAATCTCTCTTAAACCTCAACATAAAAGATGAAGTTCTCTCTCTCTAGGTCACCCTAGTGGCCTTAAGCAAATTATTTGAGTAAGGAAAGACAAGGAATCAAGTGAAGAAAGGAAAAGAGGTAAGATGGAACTTGAAAATTCAAGTAGTTTTAATTGAGTTTTTGATGTGTTCTTATAGTTTTTGAAGTTTCTAAGCTAATTATGAGATTTGATTTTTCATTTGAGGACAAAAATTTGGTGTTAGGAAGGCTTGAAAATTCGGCCAAAGATATATTTGTGGAGGGATGGAGTTGTGCTTGGTACCAAGTGAAGAAAAGTGAAGCTTAAGGAAGCTAAAGCATGAAAAAAGATAAGTGACTACAAAATCCCTTAATTTTCCATTTAATATGATTTTTTCTTGATTATGTAACTAAAATAAAAAATATTTAAAATTGTTAATTGATGCAATTATGTTAGGATAATTGCAATTGAATTAGAGAAATGATGAATGAAAAGTGAAAATGAAAGAAATAAAAATATTTAGGAAGAAAATTATTGTGGTCGAAAATGATAATAAGGAAAAATGGTGAGAAATTTGCATGTAAATGATGTATGTTGGCTTAAAATAATTGTAGACATGATAATTAATGTCTATAATTTTTTAGAGAATATTTAAAAATTAATTAAAAATTTTAAAGGTTATGTATAGGGTAGGTATTGAATGAAAATTATGATTTAGTGTGAATAAAGTAATTATTTTGATGAAAAATGATAATAACCAATAAAGAATGCCTAAATAAATTTTATTGGAATTTATTGAATTTATTAGGATTTTATTGAAATTTTTATGTGTATATGTATAATGAAAATAATTGAAATAGCAATGCATAATGGTATAAAAATGACTAAAGTGATGAATAAATATGAAAAATAAATTAATGTCAATGATGAGAAATAAAAAGTCAACCGACGAATTTTTCGAAATAATTATTAGGTCGTGAAAATAATAAGAATAATGAATTATTGAAAAATAATTCATAAATAAATAAAAATAATGGAAATAAATTAATACGTAAATAAAAGAAAGATAAAATGAATTTTAAATAGAAAAAGGACTTAAATGAAAAAGAAATAAAAGTTTTGGGCATTTTGCCAAAATAGGTAATTAACGCGTAAAAATAAGTAAGAAATACTTACCAAGGATAAAATGATAATTTCGGAGATTTAACTATATTAAAAGATAAAGTTTTCATGCTATATAGATTAAAATGTAATTTTACCCGAAAATGGTAAAAGAAATAATACGCGATGAATAATGGAATAAATGGTATAATAAAAATAGAAATAAATTATTATAATGGCAAAATTATAATTATGTATTTGAAATGAACAATCCAATAGAAAAAGTCAAATTATATATTTTTGCGGCATAAAATAATAAATTATATTAATAGAATTCCTAATTGTGCGAAATGTAGTAAATAAAGGTGTGACTAATTTATCGAAATAAATTACTCAATAAAAAGCAGTAAAAGAGTATAAAAGTATAAAATATTTTACTAGCGATATAAAAGTCAGTTAAGCGAATAATTAAACGTTTCGGACAAAAAAAATAAAGTATAATCAGTCAAGCTTAAAAGTATTGAAAAAATAATTCGTAAAGAATTATATAAAAAGAATAAAAGAAAATTGTAAATTATAATGCCATAATTCATAATTTATAATCTGTATAAAAGATTGAAAAGTTTAAGTATCTGAGCGAATTATCGAAGAATAATTCGCAAAAGTGATTGAAAAAGAGAAAGTAAATAAAAGGATAAAAAGCTATTGATTAATCAAAGACACAAAAGAGTGCATTTGATCAGAATAAAGTATAGTAACAAATAAAAGAAAGAAATTAAAGAGTTTTAAATGTTCAAAAACATTTACAAATGTGACTGATTATGTTTGTCCTTAGCGATAGACAGGTATTATGATTCTTGTTTTGGATATAATTGGCTAGCCATAGGGACACCTCTGTATCGCGGTGCAAGTCATGGCGACTTGCTTAGCTATGGGCGGGATCTTTGATCTCCATAGCTTCTGTAAAAGTGAAAATGTATCTGTTTCTGTTCTGTGAGACTTGATCTTTCGAGATCATTTTTCTATCTGTTCTGTGGGACCTTTGAATCCAGTCCCGAGTATCCTTTGTGGGAAACCTGTTATATTTGCACTAGGGGCACATCGAAGTGAATAAATTAGTACTGTTTAATTAAACAGAATACAAAGATATAAAAGTTATATCAAAAAATGATTCGTTTGAAAGAGAATGCAAAGTTGAAATAAATCCGTAAGATTTTTGACAAGTGTACTTAAAAAGAAAAAAATAAAGGTTTTATAAGAATAAAGTATTAAATCAATATTTAGTTAAGCTTTTATAAGAAATTCAAATATACCTTGTTTCACGTGAAAAAGATAATTTTAATTGATTAGTAATTCTTGTACCTTTTACCACTGTAAAGATAATGACAAGTTTGAAAAATAATATTAATTTTACTGTTTAAAGTTAAAAAGTGATGATAGTGACAAAAAAAGTGATGATAGTGACAAAAAGTGAACTTAATGCTTAGATAACGTTTTTCTGAAAGATAAATTACCTGAAAAGTAAAACGATATAAAGGTATACAATTATGTAATGAGAAAAAAGTAAAATATATAAATTTTAATTAGATAATAAAATATGGGTAAATGTATAAAAGAAGAAAAGAAAGTTTTGACTGCAAAGTACTCCAAAATAGCTATATCACTTTGCGATGAAGCTTATAAGCCTTTAAACAGTAATGTAATTATTAGATCAAAATTAAAGTAAAGTAATAGAATAAATAGTAAAAAGTAAAGTCAGAATATAGATTGAATAATTGACCAGTAAAGCAAGTATTAAAAGTAGTTTATTTTGGTACTAGTAAAGACTCGAATACCAATACACATCGCTAAATGAAATAATAATTAAATTGCTATGGCTAAAAGATAAAATGAAAGTACTGATAAAAAGTAAAAATTGTAGTAAAGATTAACGTAAAGAAAAAAGGGTAAATTTGATATTGATCTACCTAAGAAGATACTATAAGATAAAGTTAAAAGTTTGAAAACAAAGAACAATGATTACCAAAATACGAGTTAATAACATGACTAACGTTAATAAAAGTAAGAGAAAGTGTTAAATGAAATAAGAATAATAGTAGCGTAAATTATGTAATTATGTTTATTCTTGGGAAATTCTTGGATTAGTAGTCACCACTGGACATATTTAATGCTCAGCACGTAGTGTTTACTGCGTGCAGGTTCTGGAGTGTTGCGGGAGCATAGTACATTGAAGGTCCAGATCGGAAGAGAAGATTTTTGTATTAGTTAGTATAAGCTTTTGGCATGTAAATACTTAGACTATTAAGGTAAAAGATTGTATTGTATTTTGGTTATATTTTAATTGTTAATGGATGAGTGAACAGTGCAAGTTTTTTGTGTGATGGGTGATGTTTGTTTTAATTGTTTATAAGATTGTTGTTTGATTTTAGAATTAATGAAAAAGTATTTTTAAGTATTTCGAATTGTTCGGAAAAAGAAAAACTTACTGTCTTCAGTTAAGTCTCGTTTTGATAAGGACTGTTTCGAGAAGGGTGTTACACAAACAGGTGGAATTACTTGAATGTTGAATTGACAGTGATTATTGAATACACGTTCCTGTTACTGTTGTGAAATTTGAAGTTTTCTTTTTGAATTGCTGCTTTTGCTATCCTTCTATTACCCGTGGATGTATTTTTGAATTGACAATGATTATTGAATACTTTATATATTTATTATATTATAAAAAAATGAAAGTTTGAATTTGATATATTTTTAGTGTAATTTTTAAGTTATGTTGTATGTATAGGCCTATTTAGGTTAAAAGTTTAATTGAAAAAAGCCCAAATATAAATCAAAATCGGTTGAACCAAAACGAACCGATCGAAATTATTTCGGTTCATTCGGTTCTCGATTCTACAAAGTTCGATTTTGATTCTATTTCTATATTTTCTAAAGTTTGATTTTCGGTTCAATCGGTTTGGTTTAAAATCAAACAGATCATTTACACACCCCTAACTATGTATGTCATCACACTGTTTTATCTTGTCTAATCTAATCCCTTGTTTAATAATGTTCTAATTAAGAATAATCATGCATTATCTCGATTTAATTAATCAATCTTACACTTGGCTTAGGGAGGAAGAGATCGCATTCTTATATTTATTTATGAAGCTTTTTTTTTTTAAATTATTAGTGATAATATAACTGTATAATTCAGACACCTCAATTTAAATTCGGTCCAAATTATTATTCAAGCATTACATTTGTAAATCAAACATTATAAACATTGATAATATATTGTTACAAATTATTATTCATGATTAATGTTTATATACACCATATAAGGATTTTTGGCTTTACCAAATAAATTTTTTGTGCTAAAAAAAGTTTATAAATTTATCTATATACAAATCAAGTACTAATTTGATCATTGGAATTTCCTTAAATGTAATCTATTGATATTCATTTCTATTTAGTTAACTGAAATTTCTAATTGTCATTAATAAGTTATTTGGATCTCATCTATTCAATTAATTTAAATTTATATTTGACAAATTTAGAAAAATAATAATAAACATTGATAACTGGTTGAATTATTTGATTGACACTCCAGATCTGAGCTCATATCTAGATGCAACGGCTAGCCGTCGATAGAGTTTGTATTTAGACAAATCACTTAGTTACTTAAAGAGTAGAGAGTCCTATTTAGGGGATTAAGTTCAATCTTCTTGTCAATGAAAAAGTCTTTTTGAGCGGGCTTAGCATTTACGATAAGAAATTGTTTGAATAAGGAAACTAAATCCTATTTAAGGTAGGAACCGTATTCCTATAAACAGGCGTTATATTTCAGTTATTTCTATTTCATTGCTTTGTTTCTCAATCACTCTCTTGAAAAAAGTGTTTTTAATTTAATCGTCGAATTTTCTCCTTATCGAAAAATCTCACCAAATCTCTTTATTTTCAGGTATACTGATTGCTTTGAGATAAGTCAAAGTCAAAATAAGATCCAAATAACAGTTCGGTAACAGAATTGTTATTAAAATATAATTAACATTGCCTTTTTTTTATGATATGTTTACTTATTTATGTAGATATTCATGTTGGATATATATTTTCTGGAAAGAAAAACGTTGTAAAGAAAATATATATTCATGTTTGCTTGTAAAGAAAATATATTTTAATCTAACTCGATTTTAAAAATTAACCTGTGAAGTGAAAATTTACTCAAATCTTTGCATTGTGGCAGCGAGCAAAACTAAAAAATATTTGCAAAAAGAAAAAAAAGGAGCTATCTTTGTTTGTTTCATGTTTCTATTCATTGTCACATCTAATAATAATTATTTTTATGCATATTACATTTGATGTTGGACGAAAAAGAAAAACATGGTAGCTCATCTGACATGACAAAGAAAACATGATATGCATGGCATAAAGATACATCCAGTACAAATAAGGAATTTTCATGGCACACTTATTTCTACATAATTATTCTAGTGAATTTAATATTCTTCAGGAAAATAAAAGTAATTAAAAAAAAAAGAAGCAAAAAGCAAAGGAATGAACAAGAAATTCTAGGTGCGATGGCAACAAGACAAGAATTTTTGCCTAAGATACCTGCGTTGGAACTAAAAAGCAAGATTTGAGGTGGGAGATTTGGGAACAAATGAACAGTTGCGATAGAGATGTTTTGTTTAAAGATTAAAAGAAAAGAACACTAATTAAATGAAAAAAAGTTTTGATTTCAAGTGCCTAAGTGGAATATGGTTGAATTTGTCTAATGGGAATAAATTCCATCATCATCCCATTTATGCTTTCTCAATTTTAAATCGCAGTTCCGTATGCAAATTCTCTTCCCATCTTCTTGTTATGTCACTTAAAAACATCATTCATTCTTCATTAAAATATCATCACTTGTAAATACTTTTTAAAAGTAAAGGTCCCAATCATAATTTGATCTAATTCATATGGAACATGCAGTTAAATAATTCAAGTCATTCAACATTATTTATTACTTTCTTTTTAAATATTTTTCATTCAAAATAAAAATATTATGCATCTATGACATACAAAAATAAGAAAATAATTAAAATATTTCAATTTTATAAAAAATTATAGCTATTGACAAAAATACCCTTTTATATTTTACAGAATTTCGTTTAATTCTAGTTGAAAATAGAAGCCGATAAAAAGGAAAATATTTAATAAAATATATAATAAATAGAAATATACATGTAAATTTATTTTTTAAATTCCAAGAATGATATTTAAAAAGCAACAAAATAAAATAAAAAAAAAACTACTTTTTAAACTGGAATAGAGGAAGTATTTTTCATATCTAAATTATATAAATATCATATATATTTATTCACAAATAGTATAAATAGATATCTACGAATCGAATTATAAAAGTATCAGTAATTGATCAAATCGAATTTGCATGACCTATATATGGACATATTGGATCAAATACACATTTCAAATAAAACGTTGTATTACATCTCTAACCTAAAATTAATATCGAATTTGAACCGAAAATTCGATGGTTAAACCGAGTGGGCAATTAATAAAATGTTGTGTAGAAGGTTACAAAAATGTTAGCCATGAAATAATAAGTTTACAATAAATAATTATACAAAAATTAAAATTTCCATATCATACAATCAAGAAAATTCATACTTCTTGATTATTATAAATTACAATAATTACGATATTGCCGTTGAAAAAAAAATAATGATAATGGTCCCCTATTGGAAGGGGAAATAAAATTATTGAATCATCTTAGTAGATTCTCGTATAATTCGGACCGACTTTCCTTTTTCTGATTGGATAATTATTGGATCGAATTGCCAGCTCATCATGCTGACAAGGCAAGTTCAGTCTTTATCATCTACCTTCCCGCTGTATTATTTGCCCTCGTTTCATTTTCCAACCTAATTAATAAACCTTGAACGATCAAAAGGACTCAGTTAAGTCACTTTTATCGAAATTATTTTCAATTAATAATTCATTTATTTATGTTCTGGTCCGAACCTTTTTTTATAATGTTGCTCAAAATTAAAAAAATTCGGTGCAATTAATTAATTTAGGATTGTTTACGTGGCTGCATTCTTTACAATAATTTTTTTTTCTCATTTTTCTTAAAAAAAAAAAAGGAAATTCCATGATTTGATGTTGCATCTTTCATCCCTCGACAATTTCTATCTTCAATCGGAGCCAAACCATAAAGCAAAAAGATAGTTTTAGTAACTTAAAACAAAACAAAAAGAGTATTGTATAAATTAAAGGGGACGCATAGAATGATCATTGAATATAATTATAAAAAAAATCTTTATTTATTTACATGTTTTGAAACAATTTCGAATAGGAAAACAATTTCTAATGTAATTTTATGATTATTTCTTGGATTTTAGGCCTTTGTTTCTTTTTGGGTTTAGATCATAAGAAAAAACTGCCGGAATGGCAGAAAGCAATATCCAAGTAACGGCCCAATATAAGCCCAATAAATTCACTGTTCTTTTAATGGGCCTAAAACCCAATTTTAATTGGGAAAAGCCCGCCTATCTATTCCCTCCAACCTTATGCTTTTCTCTTTCTATTGCATAGAGAGAGAGAAAGAGTGGGGTGGGGGGAAGGAATTACTATTATATATTCTTTATAATGAGGATGAACTTGCTCTATATATTTTTAACTATAAGGATGGAAATTAAGCTAAGATTTATACTAATTTGCTTTAAAAATTAATTTTGAAACAATTTAATTATTGCAAAAAAGTTGATAAATTTATCCTTAATCTATCCAATTTGCATACATATCAAGCATGATACATAATAAATAAAATAAACACACTCATATCTAATTTCAAGCCTTTCTCATTGAATGCAAGTCAAACTTAAATAATTTGTGAGTTGAAACTAGACCACATTAGACCATTTATCTATATTTTATGAATAAATGAGAGAACGTGACATTTAAATGCTATTTGAGATTTAAATACTATGGATATACGTAGAGAATGAACGAATTTTTTTTTTAGACAAAATTGCATGGCGTTTATTAAGAGAAAGATAAAAAATATCATAGAATCTAATAAAATATACATCAAAAAAGTTATAGTTAATTTATAAGTCTCATAATTATTATAGTTCTGCAGAAAGTCTTAATATTTAATTTACTAGTAAAAATAGTTTTATAATCAGAAATAACTAAACCTAAATTGAAAAAATTATCTAAACAATTGAAAACTATATATGTGAGTTTCTAGACATCAGTAAAAATATTGACATTAGTTGGGAGATACCCAATACAAGAGAGAACTGTATGAAGGGGTAGAGTTTCTGCAACCCATCAAAAAAATGCTCCTAGCCAATGACCTGAAAGAGCATGAAAAAACTATTCATTTGCATCAAATTATATATTGTGACTATAATCTTACAAATAATTGAACTCTGATATTTTTTTATAATTTTTATTGAGTATTGGCCACTAAATCATATATACACACATCGCTATCAAATCTTGCACCATTAATCAAAGAGATGACTTATGGATTCTCAAATACATGAATGTACTTTGGTTGAAAAGGAATTAAAGAAGAAAAGGAAAAAGTTTAGAGGTATTTATGGGTTGGAAGCAATGGATTTGTTTCTCCAACTTTCGAAGCACAAAAAATCCAATATTATCACTAAAGAGACACATACGGAGTAGTGGCTAAAAATTAAATCATAAATATGTAAACAAGATTAAGACTTGCTTAGTATCTTGCTGCTGCCGACACCTTTAAACCGTGCTTGCTATCTTCCAACCAGACAATCTTTGTCGCATGCGAATCCTTACGTAATTATCCATCTAAATCCCCTTTTTTGGAATGATTTCTAGGGAATGTTTGATTTTTATTTAAATTGTGGATTTTACTTACCTAAATTCATGAATACAATCAGTAATAAATTGATATGTAAATTGGCATAAAAATAATTATTCTTATAACGTAATGTATTTTTTTTATATAAAAAGATAATGGATGAGATGAAAAATTTTAAATTCCAACGTAAATTTAGATCAGCATATTGTTAATATATCCAAATATAAAAAAGAAAATTTATAAGTTATTTATAATGTTTTATTATCAAATTTTTATTTATATAATTTTACTTTTAGCATGTTATTTTAGCGGTAAGTACCGTATTTAAATTAGTTTGTCGTAATGATACAATGCCAAATTTATCTCCATGCGTGTATGTCTTTTTAAAAAGCATCCTAAACGATAAATAAATTATCCATAATTGTTTTGTTTCAGTAGACAATTTTAGCTTTTAAATCCCATGGTTTTGACTTCCATTAATTAAGGATTATGACGAAAGACGTAAGTTTCAATTAGAACATAATTTTCTCTTTGAAATTAATGCTCAACTTGATGTCGTGATCGTAAGGTTCTCACTTTTTAAAATCTTTTTCCAATCAATCGATACATTAGTGATGGTGTGTGTGAAATTCATTGTATTAAGATTATCAAAATTTTTTTTATATTACTTTGATATTTCTGACTCAGGTGAGTAGAAAAGCAACATTTTCATATAATATTGCAGTGAGTGGCTCTAGTGCATGTGACGAAAGATATATGTATTAGAAATTTATTAATTATATGTACAAATTTTTATACGAGAGGTTAAAAATATGCTTAAAATTCAAATAAAAATTCTCAATAAATTAATATGAATTTAAAAAAAATGAAATAATAAACGGATTTTTAGGTTGAATTGATTAATTGGTTATGTGGGTTCAAAGAAATTAGTTTGAATATCGGAAGATCATTGATTAAAAAAATAAATTATTTTAAATTAAAAATTATATACATCCGTTCCATAAGAAAAGTGAATGAGAAAATTATTATTATCAATATTTCTTCTTTGGTACCATTTTATTTCTTGTTGACCTAAAAAGGTGACTCCACATCAAAGGTCGGTGTTTTTTTCCTTACAAAATCATAATTGCTAGTTAATCCTGCCTTTATTCACCTAATTAAGCTAGAATTAGCCTATTAATTTCGGAGGTATAGTGCCTAGAACACTACAATTGGAAAAAAATAAAAATTCCCAATAAAATTATAAACTCATTGTTTCAAATCATGGATTAAACAGTCAAATATTTTATTTTTCAATCAAAGTAATAATTACAATTCGTAGAAAATTATTCATTTTACTAAAAGTTCATTTGAAAATTTAATTGTAAATTCTCGTTGATTGATTAAATTCAATTGAAATATAAATTGATCAAATAAAATTTAATTTCAATTAAAATTTAATTTGATTTGGTCATTATTCTACAACTGATTTTTCAATTGAAATTTCTCCATATTGATTCGCAAACTCAATTAAAAATTTCTCCATATTAAAATTCAATTGAAATTCAAACTCAGTTCAATGAAAATCTAATAATTCACCAATATTTTCGATAAAAAAAGAGTATAATATTTCACATAAATTTAGCCGTCTCTCTCAAGTATAATTAATGTATAATGCAAGGCAAACTCAGATATGCAAATTATGTTGGTCTATCTGCTATATTTTTTTGGTAGAAAATTCTTATATATATATATAGAGAGAGAGACTTGTAAAACTTATTTGATAAGAGTTAAAACTATTTATATAGTATCTAATCATATTATATTAAATGATTTGATTCTTTTATACTGTATATAACGGTAAATAAAAATAAACTATCAATTTAAATATAAACTCATTCCAACCATGTATTAATTAGTCAAAAAGACTAAAACTTAAAGTCAAAAAGTAATTATTATTCTTATGTTTCTTTGTCAAATACAAGATTTCAAATTCAATCATATATTTAAGAACTTTGCCATACTTTTACCCAGCCTGTAGTTCCACATTAACATGTGGGATATCTTTTACTAACTTAGCTGTGCACAGACATGCATGAAAGATGCAGTGCACAAAGGTCCAAGAATAGAAGAAAAAATAATTTGGAAATTAATTCCAATAATACTATCGCAGAAAAGCCCAAGAAACAAAAGATGTGCTTGAAATTATGGTCAAATATATGTCCGATCTTTCATAATAATAATAATTGTGACTCGTAAGTAATAATAATGTCATGCATGCACCCACATGCTCAACATCCATTTTCTTTCATGAAAGTAATTAATTTTTAAAAAAAATTATATATATATATATATATATATTCACCCTTCATAAATACATAGTAATATATGGACATCCAGTAAATGCAAAAGTGGAATGAGGGACCAAATTTATGAATATAGTAAGGGATTTGCTTGCAAAGACGATTCCAAGTTGAAAATGAAAAACATTGGAAAATGATGTTCTACGTACGACTTGTTGATGCACATGTGAGTGGCACATACTCTCTCATTCTTTTATATATACATACATATATATTATTAAATTAAATCTTCTTTTATTATAGTGCATGTATAGGTAGCTATAGATGCATAATTTTGCACATGCATATGCTTATTACGTACACGTGTTTACAAATTTTAGTGAAAGGACTTCACACTTTATGTTTGTATGTTCATCATCCATATGGTTTGGTATACATCACATACCACCAGCTCCATAATTTCGCAATACGTAACTAATTAGTTTTTTTTTTTCTTTTTATATGGAATTAATTAACTCTTCTTCTTTCTCTATATATTTGACGAATTGTTCAATCAGAATCAAGCAAATCTTTCTTGCTATTGATGGATGAAAAAGCAATGAATCTTACGGGATTCTCTTGTTGAGTATGAAAATGACCCCGCAAATAATTTTAACCATAATTTTTACTGCTTGCTTGAATATCGTGTAGGAATAAACTTGCTGCATTTTCGTCCAAGAAAGATACGTACTTGATTATAACTGGAATTGCTTTACTATGAACAGTCATATGACTTATATATCCTCACAAACAGATCTTTACGATATTTGTTATCAGTAAATGTTGCACGTAATCCATACAATAGAAAACTTAAAAAACCCTTACATTCTGATTTAGAAAGTTGCATAAAGTGAGTATTAGATTATCTAGAAATCTTATATATGATTGTCTCAATACAAAGAAATCCATATAAACTGTTAAGTGTTTCAATCAGCTGATACTAAAACATAATATTTTATTTCAGAAATTAGATTTTGGAATAAATTACACATTATCAATGCAAGAAAATTCTGAAAATATATTAATACAATTTATGAGAATCAAAAGGATATTAATTAGGAGTTGTAAAGTTTAAGTGGCAGCTATGTTCTTTGATAATTATTCTATTTCGACAGAGAATAAACATGTTAATTTAGGAAATATAGCAGAGTGGTCCATCATTGTATATAGACTCTAGAAGGAGAGCCAAGCTTCCGTAATTGAGGGAGACTTTTTTGTTAAAATGGTCCGCTACACCTAACTGTTCAAAAGTTAGTTTAATATAAAATCTTATTTTAATCACAAATTAATTCGTGAAATGAAAATTACTCAAATCATTATAAAAAATACTTAATTTTTATAATCAGTCGATATGAAATACTTAATATGAGCAAAATTATCGAGAGTACGTCGGATTCTAAAATAATTATGTATCAATTCTGAAATTATCCTGTGAAACTAAAGTGTTTTTTAGCCCATGTGAAATTTAAGCATAATTTCATGAAGACTGTATACGATTCTATATAGTTATTAGGTTTCTTGATAGTTGGATATAAGAATAATCAAGGCTTCTTCATTGAAGGAACATTGCAATTAGAGTAAAAAAACAAAGTTAATGTCTTATAAGGTTAAGTACTAGAAAAATAAAGTCTCTTTTTACCAAAGAAAAAAAAAACAGTTGAAGTAAAATCTTTAATCAAGGAGATTTTTTAGTCACCTGCATCATTGATTGGTGATGAAATATAAAAAGAATTTTATTTTCTCATTTTCTTCCAGTTTAAACTTGAGTGTAATCGTAAATTTTGCAATAGAATTAATTAATGCAGAATACATTAAATTACACGCCATTCATTCTCTTATATATATTATATAACAAAGTTAATTATGTTATTATTTTCACAGTCCAATAATCTTTGGATATACAAATATGCATGGAGAAGGTTATAATGGGTAAAAGGACAAAAATTAGAAAGACAAAGCAATAAGGAGAAATTAAATAGTACTATATATATATATATATATATATGAGTTGAAATAATGAGGATAAAAAGTGTAGTTTGAATTTTTGTCTCCGTTAATTGCCGAACTTTTCTATGAATACTTTTCCTTCAATTCCGTAGAACCTAGCTCTCTTATATATATATATATATATATATATATATATATATATATATATATATTTGAACAAAAAATGTAGTATTTTGCCATCACATTTATTTTGGAGCTCTATTCTGACATTTAGAGTATTTTGAAAAAAATGCCCTTATAATTATTGAAAATTGTATCAAAATGTTCATGTAATTGTTTAACATAGTGCTTAAATGTATTCATTTTAACACTATTTGCTGTGTTTACATGGACATTTTTGCTTGAAAACAATTTAAAGGACAAATTAGAGATCCTAAGACAAAATTCAAAGACCAAATAGTACATTTTTGCAGTATATATATAGATATTTGATATTTCACTTTTCAGAATCAACTTCACTCCTTGATAAACCCTACTTCTCCTCTTCCTTCTTCACATTTGACTGCTTGGTCTGAATGTGTTAATAATGCGTCAGTTTTGCCCACTAACTCTTTGGCTTTTGAGGACTCTTTCTCCCAATCTGTATGATAAACCACCGTCAAAATAGAGACCACACAGACAATTTGAGCTGCTAATAATCCATAACATAGACCCACAAACCCTAGTTTCCAAACAAAGCCTAAGACTATGGCTACTGGTGCACCCACCAAATAAAATGAGTAAAAGTTAATTCCTGCCCCCATGCTGGGCCTAGCACTTCCCCTTAAGATCCCACAACTTGTGGTTTGTGGGCAATTTGCTAGCTCACATAATCCAATTATGGGCAGTACAATCATAGTCAGCTCAAGAACTTCCTTATCCTCAGTAAATACTCTCCCCCATGCTTCTCTTCCGAGTGTGGTCAATCCTAACCCGAATAATGAGCTTATTAAGGCTAATCCTATCGCAACTATTGTAGCCAGTTTTGCTTTTCTTGGCCTCCGAGCTCCGAGCTCGTTCCCTACTCTTGTCGAAGCTGAGCAACCAATTGCTGTAGGCAATGTATACATAAGTGAAGTTGTCTGTATTACTATCGCCGAAGTAGCCAAGGCAACTCTAGGTTTAGATAAATACCCAGCTAGAATTGTCATGAACTCGTACCACCACCACTCTAAACATACCCCTATGCAACTCGAATCGCAAGTCGGATCAAAACTTCCCATGAATTTGGCAATGTTGTGGCAAATAAATGCAAACCACAATCATCTTCAGGGGCACGAGTGTAGAATATGTAAGAGATTAGGAGCCAAAAGGGTGTTGAAATTGGAAGCAAAATTTGAAATTGCAATTCCAGGAACTCCAAGATGAAGAGTGAAAGCTAAGAAGACAGTGATTGGAAGGTGAAGAAGAATGGAGATTAAAGTGCACCACATTAATGGCCAAGTATTTCCTTTACTTCGGAGATAAATGCGTAAAGGGTGCAAGAGACTGTTAGCTATAAGATCTGGGATTGCGAAACGACAGTATAAGCTTGCCGTTTTTGTTATATCAGGATCTTGATGGAGAGTAAGCATGAGAGGTTGAAGATTGATCCATAGCAAGGCAATAGGAATTGAAGTGAAAAGTAACATGAGAATTGTTCTTTGCAAAAATAAAGTAGCAAGTGATGGGTTTTTTGAACCAAAATCTTGGCTACAAAGTGGCTCCATTCCCATGGCTAACCCTGAAAGGACTGAGTAGCCAGTGACGTTGGTGAAGCCAATGGCTAAAGCACCACAGCAAGCTCTAGACTTCCTAGCCTTCCCATGGACACGACTGAGATCATGTTTTTAAGATAATTCACTAAGCTCATGGCTACTATTGAAAGCCGATGTCTGTCATTCTCTTCAGTTCCTCCACCACCTGGCAGAATCAGAGAGAGGAAAACAAAAGGTTAGAGAGAGAAAGTAAGATTTGGTGAAACATAAGATAACGACTGGACGTGGTTACGGAAGATTTCGAGTTCGAGTTATAATTATGAGAATAATAATAATGATAAGAATAATATAAAAGTTAAATATAAGATTGTGTGTACCTCGGGCATGGCGGGATACTTTGAGGATTTTCGTGTTGTGTCCATGCTTTGGTTTTAAAGAATTAGAAAGCTGAGATTTTTAAAGAAGAGGAGATGATATATATAGAGAGAAAAGAGAGAGAGGTGAGCAAATTAAAGAATGATAAAATCAGGAGATTTATAGTGCAAACCAAATGTCAATTTGAATTATAAAATAAACGGTTTTCTTATTGTAAATTTAGTGTATGAATTAATTTTGGACCGTGTAATATTATATAGTATGTAACTTTATTCATAAATATAATGTGAAAAAAAAATAATACATATATACCTCATTTTAACCAGGTCGTATATAGAAAAAGAGTTGCCAATACTCAATTATTCAAACCGCATTTTGTCATTTTTCCAAAATAATCCCAACATATCCAATAGGAAATCACCATCTCTAAGTTTCTCTCCAAGTGAGAGAATTTGACACTCATATTAATTAATTTTTTGTATATTTACTAAGTTAATTATATAATTAACACGGTTGTGTAAATTCGGATTTGAGAAAATAAATACACTTTATTGATATTTTGATAAATAAAAAGCAATATAATTATAGAATTAATTATCACGTTTATGCATATGGATTAGTGGGTAAGTGGTCACTAGGGATAATGACTTCCACTAGATTTTATAGGATATATGCCACTGAGCATATGCCAAGCTAATTAATGAGAGAGATGGTTGTAGGGTAGTAAAGAAGATTGTAGGGCAGTCCAAAATTTATCATAACCAAATATATATATATATATATATATATATATATATATATATATATATATATATATATATAAAGATCCTTATTAGAACCTAGCTTGATGAATCTTGATAATATCCTTTTTTATGTCTACATCTAGGTCAATAGAGTTGAAATTTAAGTTGTAATATGACGAATTTTTTTTATTATTATTGTTTCTCTTTATTCTCACATGTTTTTGGACCGTCTAAAAACTATAGGACCGAAAGCCCTCCACGTTTCGAATTAGAGCACGCACCTTGTCTATTAAAGGTACTACAGCCAGACTTCTTTCTATATCAATTTCCATATTTCTTGTTTTATAAGCTTTATTTTATTCAAGAATAAGATTTCCTTTATATCTTTATAGCCCTCAATTATGTGCACACTTCTTCAATTAGTGTAGGCCTCCCCCCAACCTAACGTTAAGTTTAAATTGAGATATTAATTAATATATTGTACTACTATTCCATTGTATGCAACTTTAAGATAAATATTACATTAGAAATTTTATTCAGCAATAATGATAAATAATAGAGTTATTATATAAAGCTGCTTCATGCCAATCGCAATTAGGCAATAGGTTGTCCCAAAATATGCTTCTTCAAATAGTTTTTTTTATTATGAAAGAATATATGCATTGGCTTGCATCAATATCATTTTTTTTTATTTAGCACTAAATAAATTATTCATACCAAGTCTCAAATATTTCATGAGATATAAGAGTTTTATCTATAATATAATAATTTTTTGAATTATTTTGTAATTTGTTTTAAAATTAACTTTTGAGGCTAAATTAGTTTTTATTAATTCCATAATACTTTTAATTTTTCTTCAAAAGAAAATTCAGTGCACGAATATCTTTTAAACTGTAATGAAAAATCATGAAGAATTTGAACTCGAGAAAAGTGTTTTTAAAGATGAAAAACTCAAAATATGATATTAACTATTACAAATATTTTTTTTCTATGATTTTTGTAATCCGCCTAATTTTTTAAAATTTATAAAATGATTAATTCAAAATCGAATACTGTTAAATCTATAATTAGAGGTGAACATCCCATCATCATACAAATTTTTGACATAAGCTAATTATCACACAAGATTTGGAAATTCAAATTAGTCCGTGAACAATCATGATTTGGAACCTTCTTAAATTAATGAATAATATAAATGAAGGTCTTAACTGAAATACTGGCACCCAGGCTACGGGGACTGTAATTTTAAAACTAAGAAAGCAGTCCACAGTTTTTCTATTTTATTGTGATCTTTAGATTGGCGGTGTCAAAAATGTACTGAAGCTTTAAGACTATTTGCTTCTTTACAAAACCTAATCAGATTCAATGCTGCAACCCCAAAAAGTTTCATTTTCGTCAAACTTCTTGCCATGAATTACGACTTTTTTCCCAGTCAAAAAACTCCTTTTCTACTATAGTTTTATATACTTGTTTGATTGCTAATTTCCTATGAACTAATTCTTTCTACACCAACTCATTCAAAATTGTACCATCTAATTAGGTAAAAATGATGTATGAGCTGCATAATATTAGAATGCCACTTTTTTTTTTCCTCATAAATTCCTTTTAAAACTAGAAATTGTCTGATTTTAAGCTAACATACTATTAAGTATTTAACATAGTCATAGACTAATTATAAATATATAAATTAAATATTTAGTTTTCAAAATATATTTTATATATCTTGCTAAAAGAGTCAAATTTACTCACGTGAATTTTTTGTGTTTACTTTATTAGTACTCCATCTAAACATGAAATTATTTTTATGATATGATTGTATTTTTATATTTCTAACATATGATATTCAATAATCCATAATTAATCACTTGTAATAATAAAATTAAAATTATATTTTGTAACTTATTATTAGAATATTTGTGACATATATTTAATATTTGATGAATATTTTTTTAATTTTTATACAATAGTATTCAAAAAATTATAATAATTATAATATTTTAAAAATAAAAAAAAAATTCGGTTGAAACGGTCGAACCACGAACCCCCAACCTTGTCGGTTCTTTATTCGGTCCGGTTTTAATAAAATTACTTTCAGGTGAACAGATTAGCCAGTCAGCTTTCATTTCCTCTTACTTTATGTTTCTTATATTAAAATCATTACACAAATTATATATATAGCTGAAACAGTAAGATGGAACCATGCATGTTCATCTAGTTACACCAAATGACCAAAGGAATCAATCTTATCAACAATAATTACACCCACTTCCGAATCGATAATTAAAATAGGTTTGAATTTGAATTAATAATTAACGTGTAAGGATGTGATTTAATACCAATTAGAATCCTGGCCAATGCAATTTCAACAAAATATCAAAGGAGTGGTACGTAGTTAGGGGGAAACGGTACCGTATCCAACCGTCACATCTTTCTTGTTTTTGTCATTAAAATGCTCAGACTCTGGGGCCAAACTCTGAGGCCCTTTGTATGCAAGAACTCAAACACCAGACATCTTCTTCACTTCTCCCCGCAATGCCTGACAAAACACTCTCTTATTTTGTTTTCTCTTTTATCATAATTAATAGACTTACTTTGGTTTTTGTTTTTTCCTTTTATTGTTTTACTCGATCTTTCACTTTTCTTTTTAATTTTAAATTATTTCATTTATCATGCGCACTCTATGCTATTTTCTTGAATTGTTTATAGCTAATATACTTTCAAATGCTTTGAAGGAGGTGAAAAATAAATTTTATTTAATGGAGTCGGTAATTTTCGAATATTAAATAATTATATTTAATTAATAAGAACAAACATCTGTAGCAAGAGCTACCAACGAAATATGAAGAATTGGCATCCCACATAGACAAATCGGACAAAGAATTTGCAGCTTTAGTTAAGGCACAAGCCACTAAATTTGCCGATCTACAAACATACTAAACTTGAAATAGAAATTAAATCTCAATAAAGAGAAAAACATGCGTTGTTATTAATGAATATAAGCATTTTTCATTTTCTAATTTGACAATAATTAATATATTATTCTTTCTTATTAAAAGAGATGAGAAATACAAGCATAAACCAATCAGCTTCTACATTTGCATGCATTCTGAAAAGGACATATTTTCCTTTTCTAACAAGAGAGCACGTACGAGAAATTTAAGTGATCAAACCATATTTCGGCACATTTTCTTTATCGGAGGGCACCGAATTATTTCGATTTCCGAAGAGCAGAAGTTGTCTATTACCCACGAAGGAGCGTCTTTAATGGCAATTGGTTTCAGGATTTTTGGAGGAATTTACTGGAGAATAAACTAAAAAAATAACTTTTACGAGTGAAAATAGAGTATATAGAGAGACAGGTGAATCCATGTATAATCAATCAAGAAGCAGATATCATTACCTAAGTTTAAAGCAAAAGAATCCCACAATTTTATCAATTTGTAGTTTTGCACACCCCACTTGTATATGTTGGTTGCTTCTTTTTCTCTTCTCTTCTCTTCTCCTACCTAAATAATTATCACCGATATACTTATTTTTGGTAAAAGAAGATATTTTCTCAAAAAACAATATAATATATATTGTTAGTACAAAATTTTAACAACTCTAGAGGCCACAAAAATACTTATTTTTCCAATTAATTTGATAATTTTATGAAAATTTAGACAGCAAATTTTAATCGCGGTCCAAATAAATAAAAACACCAACCTCAATGAAAATGAGATTTGATGAAAGAAAGAAAGTAAATTTATTATTTATTTCCTTTTGCCGGGGGGCATGATTTTGACATTTCTTACTAGATATAGCACTCAAATCCTTTTTATTTTTTGCCCTACTTAGTCAAAATACTTTATTGCATTTTAAACCCTAACCATGATGGTATGATCTCCTTGCGATTGCAATATATATATATATACATTTTAGTGGACAGAATCAACTTCAATAAGATTTTGTCCACATTATTTTGTCTCTTGATCATGTCATAGTGCCAAAATTTGAGGTAGATCTTCAAGTCAAAAGCCAAATATATTGTGCCAAAATTCTTTTGCCGAATTAAATATTTTTAAATTGTTACGTTCGGAGATAAGATAAGATGATAGAAATTTTACGTTCGAATTTTAATATAAAATATTTTTAAATATTTGAAAGTAAGTATTTTATATTCTTTTATCAACCTATTTAAGGTGAATTTGAATTATTCATTATCAGTAAATTTTAAATACTAAATGGTTATAATAAAAAATATATTTATCATATGCAATTTTTTATACAATTTAAAAATACAGATAATTTGACATAAAAAAATTATGTTGCTTTAGCATTATGGAGCCTTTTGCTTTTGCACTACAATACAAAAGCCCAATTTTGTATTTTGAGAAAATTAAAAAAAAAGAAAGAAAAAATAATATGGTTTTTGACCATTGTGATTACGAATCTTGTTGCAAGCATAACGACACGACATATATATATATATATATATATATGTTGTATTTTTCCAAACTTATTATTATATTACGCCCTGTAACTCATTGTTCAGGAATTTAGTTTTTTTTTTTTTATGAATAACGAATATTCTTTTTTTAGTTTTTTTTATCTTATTTTATAAAAAACCTATTGTGGTCCGGATAATTCGATTAATTAATTTAGATGCACTAAGAATTAGGTATTTATCATTATTATTATTATTATTATTATTATTATTATTATTATTATTATTATTATTATTATTATTATTATTACTGTTTTGGCACTAAAAATTTAATAGTTTATCTTTGTGTTGGTTATTGGCATCGCATCAATATCATTTAGCTGCATTTGGAGATTCAAATCGGTCAAATCGTTCCATTTATTTTTGGATAATAATTATAGCAACAGAATATGTATTATCATTACTAATAATTTATTAATCTCAATAATTTTGAAACAACAAAAGAAATTATGGTTCGGTCATTTCAATAACAAATTGGACAGCTCCTATTTGAAATGATTTAAGCAATTCTAATTTCCGCTTTTAAATTTTCCTTTGAAACTAAGCTAAAAAGAAATAATATCTAATATCCAGCTAGCTATTAATAGAAGATAATTTATAAGAAATCATGGTGCTTCATGTTTTAATAAAAAGAAGGTTTTGCTATGACCTTTCGCCAACCGCAGATATTCTAAAATAGAATAATTTCTATTTTCATACTTCTGATTAATTTCTTTTTATATACTTTCATCAAAGTTCAGTTACCAACATTCAGCATATATAATTATTACATAGAATTCTCTAAATAACTTTTTTTTTTATGAAAAAAAACCATTAAAGGAAAAACTATTTTGGCCAGTCTTTGTAAATTTTGTATTGTCTTTTTTTTTTTTTAATTGTGATTATGTTAATTAATTGCATTAAATCTTAACAACTAAGTAAGCAACGTTGAGATTAAAATTTATATATGAATTAAATGAAAAAAAGGACAATAAGAGAAAAATAATTAAATAATAAACAAATAAAATGATAATATATATACCATGCGATTATACAACATACATGGATTGAGTGGGAGGGTACATAAGCATGTGAAACTAAAAATGTTTTTGGACCTTTTTCTATATATTGTATACTAAAACCGAACTTATCTCACTTTCAAGAAGAAAAAAGAAAAAGTATGAAACTTTATATTTCATCAATAGACATAAGTCTTTTGCAGGGAAGTGTTGAGTTTTGCTAATTATGCTAAAGGAGATCTAAGTTAGGTATCTATTTTCCGACAAAGGATACTTCCTGTTAGTACATTAATTAATAAGTCTTTTAGGAATTAAATCAATATTTATGCAGCTCTAGTAGATAAGAAAATTAGATAAACGTGAGATAGTTTATTATAAATTTTCTCAATCATCTATTTATTTACTTTTTTTAAATAGTTTGAAATTCAAATAAACATTAGAATTTAATTTAATGGCCAATACTTTTAAAAGGAGTGGCGAGTTTTAGTTTCCATTACTGCTAATAATAATAATAATAATAATAATAATAATATTTCTAATTGTATTTGAGCTATTTCGATGACAAAGTTTGCTAATGTTATTAATTAATACAAATATACACTACCAAAAAATGCAGTTTACCGACGGAAAATGACCTTTCCGACAGTTTTTTAATATATTACCGACGGAAATGTTAAAAACTTCCGTCGGTAGTTTTATTAAAAATCCGTTGGTTGTTTTGGCTGTTTGACTTTTTATCGACAAATTCCCGTTGGTAATCCGTCGGTAAATGTAATGAATAAATTATTAATTTATTTTAGTATAAACAGAAACGGATGTTTTTCGTCGGTAATTTTGTAGGAAAATCTATTAAATATTTATACTAAAATTGTTAAAATAGCAACGACGGATGTTTCCGTCGGTAATTTGTCAGTAACATAAAATTTTATATTTAATTGTTGATAATTTTTCTCAAAAATTATACAATTCCTGTTTGCAAATAGCAAATTAAACAAGATAAATTCAATACAAAAATATAAAATTTAAACTAAAGATATATATTATAATTCAAAATCAATATAAATATACATTCTAACTCTTGTTTAAAGAAAATATTAATACAAATATATATTGTGCATAATATTTTGCATTATTATACAAAAAATAATTTAAAATTCTATTTGTACAAATATTTTATAAATCAGAATATCAAAAACAAAAGATCTATCTATGTGTAAAACATAGAATTCAAGTATCAATCAGCCTCCTTTAGGACTGGTACTAGTTGTGATATGTGTAACTTTCAGAAATGAAATAATATAATACCTACAGAAGAACAAGCTCAATTCTCTGACCCTTCTTAAGCTGGTTTACAAGATATCTAGTTCTAGAACCATAAGAGTAGCATTTATTATGTGAGCAACACTACAAGAAAAATGCAAAATAGCGAGGTCAAAAATTTTGTAACAAAAGTCATCCTAGCTGAATTTAGTGATGACTAAATTTTTGCGAGGAAATTAGTGAGGACTAAATCCTCGCTAATTTTGTGAGGATTTAATCCTCGCTAACTTTTGCGAGGAATTAGCCCTCACTAACTTTTGCGTTACCCTCGCAAAATTTAGCAAGGATTAAATCCTCGCAAAAGTTAGTCCACGCAAAATTAGCGAGGACTTAGACCTCACAAAAATTAGCGAGGATTGATATCCTCGCTAAATTCAGCTAGGATGACTTTTGTTACAAATATGAAATTTATCTTCGCTAAATATTGATATGAACTTATTTTTATTAATTTAATATGAAAATTTCATTATTTAAACAATAAACTAAAAAATAACAAATTTATATTTATTCAATATTTAATATAAAAAATATATATATTAATGAATAAATTGTTATTTACAAGTGTATAACATTGCTAATAATATATCTAAAATGATACATGCATGTATAATAGTAACAATGAAAAGTCATAAACAGTTCATAAAATGTCAGTTGCTTCTAGTTCGTATAGTTGTGTATTGATTGATTGTAGATAACTAAGAACTCTATCAACAATAGAATTTGCTGGCTTCTATATATCAGCAAAAGAGAACTCATTTATATGAAGGTATAGAAGAAAGTTAAAGCAAACTTTGCACTTAGAAAGAATTTCATATAAGAAAAACAATTCATAAATTTCTAGCATTGATTGTTCTTTCACAGCCTATGAAGCATGCTTTCAAACAATGACATCATTGTCCATGTCAAGAAAAACAAAAATATATATACAAAAAATTGTATTTTTGTGTCTATAGTGTTAGATATTCAAAACACCTATATAAATATAAAATAGGCAGCTTGCCACAGGTCCTGAAATTCTCACATTCTCTAGGAAGGCCCAGAACCACTCATATAACTATAGATATATAAGTTCAAGGAAAACAAAAACAATGGATTAAAGCAATAAACACGAATATACGATTGTATCAATGCTCTCTAAATGGTTTGGTTAATTGGAAATAGGCTTACCATCTCAATGTTATTTTTATTGATAATGAAATTAATTTTTAATGTTATTTTTTGGCTTTTTTACCTTAAATTTTGACGAATTTGAATTGCAGTTCGATCCGAAAATTTTGTGGACTAATTTAAAAAGAAGAATGAAAATCTATTTTGGTAGCCAAGAGTAAGGGCCCATTTTTATTGTGATGGCCTTTTTTTTTTTTTTACTCAGTTGGTTTGGAAAATACTTAATTATTAGACATAAAGTTTAAAAAATTGTGGATCTAATGTATTGTTCATCTCGTTTTTCATGATGAAAAAACACTCCTTGTTTTTGACTGGGACGTAGAAATTTTTTATTGAATCTCATTAAATTTTTGTATTTTTTTTATATGTTGTGATTTTATTAGTTAATTACGTTAAATTTTAACAATTATATTGGGAAGGTTCAAATGAGACTTTATATATGAATTAAATGAAAAAGAAAAAAAGAAAAAAGGTAAACAAATTAAATAATAAATAAATAAAATGATAATATATCATGTGATTATACAACATATATGGATTGGGTTGGGGGTACATAAACATGTAAAACAAAAGGTGTTTTGGACCTTTTTCTATATATTGTATGCTAAAACCAAGCTTACTCCACTTTCAAGAAGAAAAAAGAAAAAAATATGAAATTTTATATTTCATCGAGAGACATAAGTGTTTTGTAGGAAAGTGTTTGACTTTTGCTAATTATGCTAAAGGTGACATAACTTAGGTCTCTATTTTAATTGTAAACACAAAGGATACTTCTTGTTCGCTACATTAATTAATAAGTTTTTAAAAAGTTAAATCAATAGCTCTAGTAGATAAGAAAATTAGGTAAACATGAGATAGTATATCATAAATTTTCTTAATCCTCTATTTAATTTTTTTTAAAAAATAGTTTGAAATTTAAATAACCATTAGAATTTAATTTGATAGCCAATACTTCATAAAAGGAGTGGCGAGTGGCGTGTTTTAGTTTCAGTTTCAATTTCAATTAGTGCTAATAATAGTAATATTTCTAATTGTAATTGAGCTATTTCTACGACAAATTAAGTTTGCTAATGTTATTAATGAATACTAATAGAAATTACCATCGATATTTTTACATAATGTACTTATTTTCTTAATTTGAGTTTTTTTTTTTCATTTTTTTTGATTTTGATCGGATCATCAATAGAATTTAATTTATTGATACTACAAATTAAAAATCATTGTTGACTTTTTTGTCTTAAATTTTGCTGAATTTGAATTATAATTCGATCCGAAAAGTTTGCATAGCAATTTAAAAAGGGGAAGAATGAAAATATATTTTGGCTATGAAGGGCAAGGGGCCATTTTTGTTGTGATGGCCTATTTTCTTTTTGATTCAATTGGTTTGGAAAACACTTATTAGACATAAAATTTGAAAACTTGTGGATCTAATGTATTGTTCATCTCGTTTTTCATGATGAAAAAACACTTTCTGTTTCTCTTTGGAATGTAGAAATTTTTGGTTGAATCTCGTTAAATTTTTATATTGTTTTTTCTCTTTTTTATCTTTTGTGACTGTATTAGTTAATTGCGTTAAATTTTAACAATTATGCATGCAACATTCAAATTAAACTTTATATATGAATTAAATGAAAAAAAAAGAAAATTAGGCTTAAAATAATTAAATAATAAATAAACAAAATGATAATATGTAGTGTTTATATACAACATATATGAATTGAGTTGGAGGGTAAATAAACATGTGAAACTAAAAATGTTTTTTGGACCTTTTTCTATATATTAATATTGTATACTAAAACCAAACTTACTCCACTTTCAAGGACAAAAAAGAAAAAAAGTATGAAATTTTATATTTCATCAAAAGACGTAAGTCTTTTGTAGGAAAGTGTTTGAGTTTTGCTAATTATGCTAAGGGTGACCTAACTTAGGTATCTATTTTGAGACAAAGGGTACTTTTTTGTTCACTACATTAATTAATAAGTTTTTAAAAAATCAAATCAATATGTATGTAGCTATAAGAAAATTAGGTAAACATGAAGTAGAATATCATGAGTATTCTTAATCATCTATTTACTTTTTTAAAATACTGTTAAATTCAAATAACTATTAAAATTTAGTTTGATGACCGATACTTCATAAAAAAAATGAAAAGTTTCAGTTTCGATTCCTTTTAATACTAATAATATTTCTAGTTGTAATTGAGCTATTTCAACTACAAAGTTTGATAATGTTATTAATGAAGACTAATAGAAATTATCACTGATATTCTTACATATATATTACTAATTCTGTTATAAATATATCCATGAAGTTAGATTGGACAAAAAATCTAGTGTGTATATATAATTGATGAAAAAGGCAATGGGCCACTGGCCCACGGGTCAATGTCCAATATATACCCGGGCCTAAGCTATGAGCCATGGGCTTATTTATTGAACCCAGGCATGAGTTAGCATGCTAATTAGCTAAAACAAAACAAAAATGTACTTCAAACCCCCAGAATCAAACTTCCACCTGTAGGGCCCATTAGAACTGGGCCTTAGTTTTCAAACTTAAGGCCCTTCTTCTTATTGTGAAAGCCCATGCTTACAGTTGACTCGCTGACCTCCACGTCACGTTTCTAGTTTCATGCTTAGCCGCAACTATTATAGTATTATCATGAATTGAAGAGATAGCAGTAGACGACTTAGCTTAATCTTAGCCAACTCACCTGTCCAAATCTAAAAAAGAAAAAGAATTCCATCAAATATTCAAAGGAACCTTTGGCCTATTATTGATTTATGGAATTTTTTTTATTTAAATCACATTTATCTATTATTCATATATTGATCAATGACATATTGTTTTTTTCTTGATAAATCTAAAATAGACTGTAAAAATTATTTTTTGATGACCTTTAGTCTAAACAATCAGTTTTCTTCATTTAATTACTTGTAAATTATAATTTTGTTAATTTTATATTTAAATTGCTAAATTAGTTGAGATATGTAAATAATATTCTAAAAATTAAATCATCTCAATTATATTTCATTGTTATCATTTCTTCTTTTCTTTTCTTTTTTTCAATTATTTATTTGTCATGTAACCTTGCGTTCCAAAAGAAAAAAAAAAAGAAAATCGTTTTAATTCAGCTGACGTGGCATTGGCTCGCAATTTGAGAAGATGATTCACTTAACGCTTCTTCGTTCTTACCTTGTCTGATAAATAAAGGACGAAAGCGGCTATTGATCCACAGCTTCTCAATTATGATTCCAAGGAGAGTTTGTCAGAAACGGGTTTGGAGCTCCGGCCTACGGTCTCTGTTCCCATACACTCCCCGCCCTTCAAATTTTCCGTCGCCGGTGACATACCACAAACATCACCATCTCTCTTCTCCGTTTAACTTTTTTAGCTATGCTACGGCTTCGTTTCGCTTAGCTAATAACTCTATTCATGTCAGTTTCTGTTTCTTCTTCGGTTCATTAAGCTTAATTATTGTTTGCAGTTATGGTTGTTTAAATTCTTTCGTTGGTTGCTGATATAATCATTTAAATTTGTCTTGATGTGATTCATTAGAAATTAGAGTTTATCTTTGGCGTCGAATACGATTATTAATTTTCTTCTTCCATTTATGTAGTGTAACATTAATTACAAGGTAAATAGATGTGGGCTTTCAAGCCAGGCATTGCCGGATCTTCCTGTGGGTGGGATTGTTGATGTACCTTTGGCACAAACCGGTGAAGGTATTGCCGAATGTGAACTTCTGAAATGGTTTGTGAAAGAGGTGAGTCACTTTGAGTACGTTGTATTTGTACATGTAATTTGCATTTGTTACGTTGATTTGGAGGTCCGCTAATGATTAATTGAATTCACTTGAAGTTTGACTTTCTTAAGAAATTGAAATATCGTTTAAATTTAATTCTCCCTGCGTGGATGAATGAAATGTTTATGTTCTGAGCTGTTAATGTAATTGGGAACGCTTCCTAGTTTCATCATCATATCATAGCATATGTGTGCGATTGGGGCTGTTGGCAATAATCAACAAAATTGAATGTGGTGTTTTGGCAGGGAGATGAAGTTGAGGAATTTCAACCGCTATGTGAAGTACAAAGTGACAAGGCAACTATTGAAATTACAAGTCGTTACAAAGGGAAAGTTGCTCAAATACTTTATGTTCCTGGAGACATTGTAAAGGTATGAATGTACTTTTGAAACTTATGCAGATTAGGATTCACTTATATTGTTGTCACATATTCTATTTGCAAAATTTAAATAAGTGGCAATATATTGTAGGTTGGAGAAACTCTTCTAAAAATGGTTGCTGAGGGATCTCTAGCTCCTTCATCAGTGCCTAATGTTACAGACAACACGGAACCACTCGGTTTCAAGCCACAAAATAGTCAAACTGTTGGAGTCCTTTCTACACCAGCTGTGAGGCTCCTCGCCAAACAATATGGTATAAATTTACATGATGTCCCTGGAACTAGTAAAGATGGAAGGATATTGAAAGAAGATGTGCTTAAATATGGTACTGAGAAGGGAATTATTAGAGATTCAGCATCCATTGTCAGTGCTGAATCTGGGAACCGTATTCCAGGGAGAAAAGAGGATCTTTCAGTTGTGTCAGCTGAAGGACAGTCTCAGGATGATAAGATAATTCCCCTGAGGTAATAGTAGATACAAAAATGAAAATTGCACACTATAATTGCACATATTTGAAATAGGATCAGGATGTATCAAACTTGAACTTTTCTCTTGGTCATCAGATAGCTTCCAAATCCTGACGATGCACTAAAATTCCCGAGTGAGGAATATATGATGAGGCTTTACGTGACCTAAAGATATTATCCTTTTCAAATGGGTAGAAGATATCAGCCAGTTTGCTCATGATTATTATATCGAGCGGATTCATTATTATACTTGGACTGTCGCACCTAAGAGTAATTTCCTTTTAGTTCCACAGTGAATTATAAAACTATCATTTACAGTAGCTGCTAGGAGATTGTACGTGTTGGCACTGGAAACTTTTATATGTGAAATATATCGTTTCTAGGTAACTTATAAATGTTAATTATTTTTTTTTTCATTTGAAACTTAGCTGGGTGATTCAATTGGGGATATATGTAGTATATACCACATTAGCCCATTAAAATGTGGATTGTTCTTGTGACATGATAACTACCTTGTATCACATAGTAGAATAGTAATTTTTAATTTTAATAAATCTATCGAGCTTTTGATGTTGATATTGCTAAACTTAAAATTTAAAGTTCATATTAGTTGATTCTGCTATACTGTTTCAGGGGTTTTCAAAGAACAATGGTGAAGACAATGTCCATGGCTGCAAAAGTTCCACATTTTCATTATGTAGAAGAGATTAATTGCAATGCATTAGTGGATCTAAAGGCATCTTTCCAGAACAATAATACAGATCCAGGTGTCAAACACACTTTCCTTCCAGTATTGATAAAGTCACTTTCAATGGCCCTTAACAAGTATCCCTGGGTCAACAGTTGCTTCAATGAAGAGTCAGTAGAGGTGATTCTAAAAGGTTTGTTGATTTTGTACTAAAGCTTTAGAGCAGGCTTCCAATATCTTTTCATTTTCCCTTGAAAGCACTTCTTTTCTCTAGTAAAGCTTTCTAGTTCTATGCTCGATACCAAATCTTGGTTGTTAAAATATCGTTGGAAATTTGACCCACTAGGATTTTAGTCATTGTGTTGCTTGTATCATTTCCTATATTTTGTTTCCCACGTTAAGCCTGCTTTATCCTAAGGCGAACTTCTTGTTGAATATTGTAGGCTCCCACAATATTGGAATTGCGATGGCTACTCCACATGGTCTAGTTGTACCCAACATAAAGAATGTTCAGGCTCTCTCTATTTTGGAGGTTAGTTTAATTTCTCATTTGTATTATGACCTATCTTTGATTTTGTTATGAGTGATTCAATGTGTATCTGCAAAATATATATTATGTGACATTTGCTATTCCATGTATAGTTTTCGAAAATTTTTTCTGCATGTTCCAAGGTGATTAGATATAAAGTGCAAAATTTGGTGGCAAGTATTCAGAGTTTAACAAACATTAAATTGCCAGTTTGGTCTTAATCCTGCTACTCTTTGAAAACTGCAACTTAAAGTCACACATATGCTAGCCATTTTCAAGGATCTCAAGGGCGGGCAAGGATGATATGAAGGCCTAGTTTGTTCTTTTTGAAGATGAATCTTGTTTGATTTTTTCCACATAAGACGTGCTTCCTTTTAATTCTTTGTCCTTTTGTTTCCCTTTAACTGACAGTCCAGAAAATGTGCATTTACACTTTTTAGATAACAAAAGAACTGGCACGATTACAAAAATTGGCGCTGGAGAACAAACTTAACCCTGAAGATATAACTGGGGGGACCATAACTTTAAGCAACATCGGTGCGATTGGGGGAAAGTTTGGTGCCCCTATCGTCAACTTGCCTCAAGTTGCCATCATTGCAATTGGCAGAATTCAGAAAGTTCCACAAATTGCAGATGATGGAAACGTATATCCTGCATCAATTATGACAGTAAGCAGCATACATCTCTTTCTTTAATTGCCAATTTCTTTACAAGAGCAGCTGGGAATGCCAAATCATCTTGACAAATAACTCAACTGCGAGCTCATTGTACAGCGATGTTCAATGAATCTCAAATTTGTGGTTCACTTATTGTTTTGACGATTGAGATACTATATGCGAATGTGTAACAGTCTATTAATTTTCTGCAGGTAAATATGGGTGCAGACCATAGAGTTTTGGATGGAGCAACAGTTGCAAGATTTTGCAACGAGTGGAAACAGTTTATTGAAAAACCAGAACTCCTCATGTTATTGTTGAGATGATTGATTAACTGCGAAATATGTTTTCATGTCTCACTCACAGGTCACAGCCTTCTCATTGCTGTGAAGTAATTTAGAGGCAAACAAATAAAAATGCACATTGTTTAAAATATAATGTAATTCCACTACAAATTCGGGCGACGGCCCATGAACAAGTACAGTGCTAACCATTGTAACCTTGGCAATTTAGTCTACTGTTTTGTAAGTTACGAAAAAGGGTCTACGCCAACCGTCAAGAAAGATTGTAGCACAGAAATGGCGACTTATTATATATGCAAATTGAATTCGACTTTCTTGTTAATTTACATAAATTGCGACCATCATTCTGCTTAAATTTATCGGCAAATTGTTGATTTTGGTTTAATTTAATTGTTCTTCCTTAAAAATCAAATGGCAGAAGGGTAAAAAATTTCTTGAGTGAATTCAAGGGGAGATATGTCTATAATTCATTCTTGCACCTCAATCAACATCTTCATAGCCACGGGCTTCGCCTTCTCTTCTGCAGAGTTTCCAGCTAAGCACTTAAGCATCCCATGGCGGCATGTGATTCTTCCTTTTTTAACTCACCTCCCCTGCTATTAATCACGCATATAACAGTGGTCGGAGGTCACCGGCATTTCGCCATTTTTCTTTAACGAATCAAAATGGCTACAGAATTGCCAATGGGGGCAAAATCGTCGGCGTGTCCCGGAATTACCCCGCTAAAGCTCACACCAAAGCATTGGGCAACCCCTTCCTTAAGGTTTAAATTATGGATCCCTCATGGTTTGATTGAGATTTTTATGCTTAAAAATTCTTTCTAAATCTTCAACTATCGTCAGGATCCGGTGGTATTTCTGAAACCGACCTCGTCTTACCTTGAAAATGGAGGCACAGTCGAGATTCCCTATCCCTTGGAATCTCTGAATCACGAAGTGGAGCTCGCCGTCGGAATCGGAAAAAGAGCTCGCGATGTGCCTGAGTCCACCGCCTTGGATTACGTCGGAGGTAATTATGTACATGAAGTAAACTGAGTGGCTGATTTGATTCATTTCAACTAAGAAAATAAGTTATGAGCTTTGAAATGGAATTAACAAATCATTCCTGGATTTGTATAGGTTATGCTGTGGCCTTGGATATGTCTGCCAAGGTAATATTTAATTACAATTATAAATATAATTGAGTGCTGGCGATAAGAATTCGTAAGTTTCAATTCTTTTTTCATGTTTATCAGAGTGCAGGACTTCCATGGAGTATGGGAAAGGGGCAGGACACATTCACACCAATTAGCTCTGTGGTAAGAAAATTAATTAAGAAATTCATATCTGCATGTTTTGTATTATGCTGTAATTGTATCAACTTTGCTGCAGCTCCCCAAGTCAGCTGTTGCAGACCCTGATAATTTGGAGCTGTGGTTAAAGGTAACAAAGTCGTCGCCTTTGTTTCTCTTCTTTGATCACAAGTAAGATTCAAGTCTTGACATGGAAATGTCTGGGTACAGGTAGGTGGAGAAATAAGGCAGAAAGGTTCAACCAAAGATATGATATATAAAATCCCATATCTTATCAGTCACATAAGTTCAATCATGACACTTTTTGAAGGAGATGTCATACTAACAGGTACTGTGTTTGTGATTGAGACTCTTTTGTTTTCCGATGTAGAGTAAATTTGATGCCGAAATACATTCATTCATGGATCGTTTACTAATATTATTGTAATATAACAAAAACGTCCCTGTTAGTTTATAAAGTTTTATTTTTTTTTATCAATCCAATTAATACATATGGCAAAATTAGACCAAATTTCAATTTATCTAAAAAAAATTGAATTAAATTCAACCAATTCAAACATGATCCATTCAAAATATTTTATAAAATTTTAAATAAATTCGGTTTAACTCATATATTAATTCACAATTATCATGATAGCTTCAATTTTCTGTTTAAGTGAATTTTAATATAGAAAATATCATATTAAAAGAAACAAATTTAGTGAATTGGAAGTTGTGATTTGAAGTGGAATTAACAGATCATTGTGGATTTTTAGGCTATGCTTTTGCCTTGGATATGGCTGCCAGGGAAATCCAATCGACTGCAAAGGTAACATATTTGTTCTCAGCTTGGATTTTAAAATTATTAGTTAATTGTGTAGGATGTGAGTTCGTTTCAAGATATTAATGTGTCGAAGCTATTCGCCTTACTGCTTTTTGTGGGGATGAATATTGGATTGGACTAATTTGAATGTGAAGTTTTGAATTATGAATGCATAAATAGTTAGATTGTCTGTATTGTGAAGCTAACTCTGTAGAATATTGAAACTCTTCAATGTCAAAAAAAGTTACTCTGCAATCTGCATACTTTCTTCTCCCTGTGTGCATTTCGGAATTTGTAAACAACTCTTACACTTTCCAGCGGATTCCTTATTCTTCATCTTGTTTATCAGTCTGCAGGGCTTCCATGGACTGTGGCTAAGGGGCAGGACACATTCTCGCCTATTAGCTCTGTGGTAAGAAAATAAATTCCTTTTCTTTTCATTTGTGCGCTTCCTTTTCATGGCTAAAACATGTTACTATCAATTAAATTTTGAATCACAATAATGAGGATTGATTTATAACTCTGATATTTATTTCATAGACACTATAATGCTTATTGTTGTACTGCTTTTATACCTTTGCTCTTGCAGATGCATTTCATAATGGTGAAACCGACCTTTTGTTGCATCTTTGATGTCTAATTAATCTATTTTTTTCTTTGTTAGAGAGGACAATAAATAACTTGTTGGATTTTGTAGTATTTTGTTTATTATTGTGTTTGTTGAGCATGCACTGATTATCAATTCTGTAAACACTCTTTGCAGCTTCCCAAGTCAGCTGTGCCAGACCCTGATAATCTGGAATTGTGGTTAAAGGTCTCAAAGTCATTCTGTTTCTCATCTTGATTCTTTTCTCAATTCTTTTTATTATCATTTTTTTTTGTTCAAATAGGATTGTTGAATTAACTCTTCGAATAATGGATATTTTCACCGGGTAGATAGAGAAATAAGGCAGAAAGGTTCGACCAAAGATATGATTTTTAGAATCCCATATCTTATTAGTCACATAAGCTCAATAATGACTCTTTTTGAAGGAGATGTCATATTAACAGGTACCATAAGGGATTCTCTTCTTTTCAAGTTTTTGGTTTTGATTACCTGTGAAAACGTATGGTCATTCACTTTTAATAAATTATGATTTAATTTTTAGGTTTTGATGGTCAGCTACAAAATATGATCATCCATTTTGAAAAGATTGGCATATCAGTTAGATACTGGAAGCCATTAGTGCAACACCTAGTCTTGCCATACAAATTTACACGTCCACAGTCAACCAGATTCATATATGTGGATTATTGAAGCCTATATGTAGATGAATTTCATGCTATATATGATAGGTAACATCATGCCTGTCGTCTTTGTATTCCATGCATGGAGATAGTAGTCCTTCCACGAGGCAACTGTGGGCACTCGATTGTCAAAAGCTTGAGGTAGATTAGTTATGATATTATATATAGCTCTATGTGAAACTTTGTCTAGTACCATCTCCCAATGCTTTGTTAAGGGTTCCTAAACATGTCCTGATCGGCTCTCGCCCTCTTCTCAAACTCCATTGGGAGGCTGTCCTTTATCTGCATCCTAATAGTAATTTCTAGCAAGATCGAATTATTGGATTTCAAGACGACCTGTCTCTGTTTTGAACAAAAAGAAAATTGCAACAACAGTTGAGAAGGAATTTAAAAAAAAAAAAAAACAAACAAACAAAAAAAGAGAGATAGACCATTAACCCTGTGGATTGCTGGTCCTACTGTAGCCGAACTTTTGCCTGATTCATTTCAAATCTTTTTGTGCAGGCACTCCAGAAGGCGTTGGTCCTGTAAAAGCAGGTCGAAAGATAACTGCTGGTATTACAGATCTTCTCGATGTTCATTTTAATGTTGAAAAACGTAGAAGGCCAGGAAGTTGTTAAGCAAAGCTACATCATGTCATGATCATCAACAATCTGACAGATAATTTGACTTGACATAATGGTTGGTGCTGCTCCAGACAAGGCCTTGCTTCATTGAAGTTTGCTCGACCTGTGCATACAAGCACAAAATGCTATGTTCTGTTCTATTGTTGAAATTGAATGTCATGATTAAAAAACTCATGCATGGGACCTACAATTTATCACCATTTTGGATGGAACTGTAACGATGTCCGTGGGTGTCAGAATCCACCAAAAATAAAATTACTATTTAAAATTAATTTAACTTGTAAGCAGTGGTAATAAGACTTGAATCAAAAGGAATTGATCGGGTTTTAATTTTTTTAAATAACTAAAAAATTAACAAACTAAAAATAAAAGAATGGGTTTAATAGACTAAAAATAAAATATTGAATAAAAAATTAATAAAATAAAAGTTTTGAAAATTAATTAAAATAAATTAAATGAATGAGGTATTCCATTTAAAAATTTTCGTGTGGCGTAGGATTTAATTTTACTTAGCATAATTCAAAAATCATGCAATAAATCGGCTATAATCATCAACTGGAGTATCCTCTTTTCTTTTAGCTTTGGGCAACGCTAGTATTCAAATATGTCCATATTTAGCTGTTTGCTTCTAAATTAATCCCAATAGCAACAAAATGTTTTCTTTTTATCAATTAAATCTTGCAATAACCAAAATCACAAAACATGTGAAAAGTATTAAAATTGGCTAAAAATTAATATATAAAAATGAGAAAAAAATTAATAAATAACATACAATTTTAGAACTTATAACAAATATCACGACACTCGGCAATCTCAAATGTTAATAAGCTTGTCCAAGTTTTGTTTTGTTTTGTTTTTTTTAATTATCTGAAAGGAAAGAAAACAGTCTTAAACATTACAATTATTAAATTGAGGAACAAAAATTCCTCTGCTATCAAACTTCAAGATATCCTTCGCTGTGAAGGGGGGGAGGGGCTGTCAAACCACGTAAGCTGAAGATCTTGGTTCCTGCTTTCCTTGGCTAATAAATCGGCCACGAGGTTAACTTCCCTCCTGACATGGGTGAACTGAACTTGCCAGTCACGATTCACTAGACTTTTAATATCTGCAACAACTTCAACAAGGTGAGATTCACTGTCATAGCTTTGTGTTATTCGTGAGTACGCTTCAAGACAATCCATCTGGACTACCATCTTTCTCCACCCTTTGGACCAGGCTAGCATTAGAGCCTGTTTTACCGCCCAGAGTTTAGAGAAAAGAGAACCGGCATTATTAAAATGGGAAACAAACCCACCTAGCCAAGACCCGATATTGTTTCGAAAGACTCTGCTAGCTGAGCTTGATCTAGAACCCATGCTAGATGTACCATTAGTATTGAGAGCCACCCATTCCGTTTCTGGGGGGGACCATTTGGCCCCATCATTGACAACTCTGCTGTTGGATGGAGCCAATGGATGTGAGGAAGAAAAAACTAAGATATCTGCCTTAGCTTCGGATAAGATGGTTCTAACTTTGGATTGAACTGATATCTGGGCGTTGTTGAAGATTACATCGTTTCTCTATTTCCAAATTCTCCAAATGGCAAAACCAAAAATAGATTTCCAATCTACCATGAAACGACCAGAGTACCTTCCTTTTAGGTTAGCCAATAACCATTTTCTGCTTGAATCTGCAAAGAAAGAACTCATTTCCTGGGGATTTAGCAAACCCATCCAAACTTCCTTCGTATTTTTGCAATCCCGCAAAACATGAAGCAAATTTTCCTCCATATGAGGACATGCATGGCAGCTGCTTGAAGGAGACAACTGACGTTTAGCTCTTTCCGCGTTTGTCAACAATTTATTGTGTAAGCAAAGCCACAGAAAGTTACGTATACACTGAGGGCCATCCCATTTCTAGATAAACTTCCACTTGCCACCAGCAGCTTCATTTTCATAGCCCATGAGAAGAGAATAGGCTTATTTAATAGAAAAGTTACCAGAGGGGGATGATCTCCAAGTCACCATGTCAGGTCCCATATCGTCAAAGGGCGGACTAACTTCAATAACTTCATTTAAAATTTTTGAAGAGATGAATTCACTGAATTTTTCAATGTTCCAAGTACCAGCACTGGTCACTACGTCTTTGATCTTCCAATTTGTGATCTCGTCAGGAATAGGCCTTGTAACATAATCTATAATTCTAATATCACCACACCATTTGTCAAACCAGAAGTTGATAAGCTTACCATTACGAACACAGCAATTAGGGTTATTGAATATAAAAGGCCAAAGCCAAACCATTGCCCTCTAGATAGGTGTGCAATTCTTCTTGTGAAGATTATCAGCAAATAAACCATCAAAAGGACCATGTTTCCCGCGTAATACTCGAACCCAAAGAGAGCTTGGGTTTTTTTTTATCATCCTCTAGGTCAGTTTAGCCAAAAAGGATTGATTAAGCTCAAATAACCTTCTCAAACCGAGACCCCCTCTGTTTTTGGGTTTACATATATATTTCCAGCTCACAAGGTAAATTTTCCTTTGGGTAGAAGCTGAACCCTATAAGAAACTACGATAAAGAGCTTCAATTTTGTTGTACTCCTCCTTTGGAAACACCATTGTCTGAAGAGCATAAACAGGAATAGACATTAAGACTGATTGTACCAGGGTGGTTCTGCCTGCAAAGGACAAAGAGTTAGCTTTCCAGTTGCTTAACCGACCTTTTACTCTGTCTATCAACTTCTCATAATACTTTTGCCATTTCGGCCTTGAATAATAGGAATACCCAGATGGCTCCCCATATTAATGCTATATGAGAACCCCGAAACCTCAGTCATCTTGCTAATCATGGAGTTGCTAACATTCTAAGAAGCAAAAAATGAAGATTTTGCTTTGTTAACCCTTTGACCAGAACACTGACAGAAATCTTCCAAGACGTCGCAAACAACCGCCATGGACTCCTCTGAAGCTTCAGTAAAAAGAAGTAAGTTGTCTGCAAAAAAGAGCTGAGAGAGAGGTTTTCCTTTACTTCCCAGCTTAACCGGTTTCTATACTCTCTCTGCCACTGCTTTGTTGATAGCTTGAGATAGCCTTTCCATACATAACACAAAAAGATATAGGGAGAGAGGGTCCCCTTGACGAACTCCACTAGAGGGCTTAAAGGCTTCAGATTGGCTGCCATTCCATAATACTTTGGTGTTGCTAGATAGCCAGCTATTAATTAAAACTTGGATAAAGGAGTTGGGAATACCTACATCAATCTAAGTATCATAGACGAAATCCCATTGGAGCATGTCATATGCTTTTTCTAAATCAATCTTAATGAGAACCCAACCATTTCGCCCTCTCTTATTGTGCATGCAGTGAACAATTTCCTGAGTGATAATGACATTATCAATGATTTGTCGGCCCGGGACAAAGCTTGACTGAGTGTCACTTATAAGTTGGATAAGGCAAGGTTTTAATCTGTTAGTGAGAATGTTCATGAGGATTTTAAAGACTACTGGTAACAAGCTGATCAGTCGAAGGTTGGAAATACTTGAAAGTCTATCTTTCTTTGGTATTAAAGTAATAATGGCCTGATAAACAGAAGGGGGAATGGGATTCCCATTCATGCAGTTGTTGGCAAATCGGTAAAGCGACCCCTTAACTACGTCCCAAGAATGTTGGAAAAAACCGGCACAGAACCCGTCATTCCCTGGAGCTTTGAAAGGGCGCATGCTAAAGAGAGCCTCATGCACTTCTATTTTAGTGACTTCTTTTCCAAAAGAGTCCAACAAAGTCTCATTCAGCTTAGGAAACTTACCCCGAATTGGAAAGGCAAGAGCGTGATTATGTTCTTCTGTATAGAGCTCCGAATAAAATTTTATGACATGATCTTTAATCACCTCTTGATCTGAACTCCAATCTCTATCAAGTAATTGCAGCCGATCAATCTTCATCTTATTTTTTTACCCAAAAGTTGTTGTGGAAGAAGCCGGTATTCTTGTCTCCCTCTATAAGCCAATCTGAGTTGGATTTCTGCTTTGTTGAAGAAGTGCTTCAGCTGCTGCAACGTGGTTCAAGCTGAAGTTTTATTTAGTTATTTCATTTTATTTTTACTGTCCTATGTTATTTCAATTTTTTAGTTGTTTGAACTTTTCAAAGATTTGATAAGTAGATGTTGCTGTCTTTTAGGAAGGTTGTTGATCGTGGAAGTGTGCTCTATGTAGTGCCCTATTTTTTCTCTTCTTCAGTTTGTCTTTTGCTGTATTTAAACTCCCTATCTAATAAATAAAAATACAGAATTCATACAGCAAAATTAAGTGTCCTTTCTACTGTCACTTTGATCAATTGATCATCTTACTCTCTCATTCTTTTTTTAAATATCCATCAAATTGGTATCAGAGCCCTCTTCTTAAGGGATGAAAAAACTTATAGAAGTCTAATAGGATGCCTGATGTATCTAACAGCTACAAGACCCGACATCTTGCATTCTGTAAGTCTATTATCTAGATTTACAAATTGTGCTACTGAAACTCATTTTATTGCTGCTAAAAGAGTTCTCAGATATGTGAAGGGAACGCTGGATTATGGAATTAAATTTCGTACTAGTCAGGAGTATGCTTTGCAGGGGTATTCTGATAGTGATTGGGGTGGCTCAGATGATATGAAGAGCACCTCTGGATTTTGTTTCACATTTGGTTCTGGTATTTTCTCATGGTGTTCCAAAAAGCAAGAGATTGTTGCACAATCTACTGCTGAAGCAGAATTCATTGCAGCAACAGCAGCTGCAAATCAAGCTTTGTGGCTCAGAAAGCTACTGGTTGATTTGAATTTGAAGCAAGAAGACAGCACGGAGGTGTTTGTTGATAACCAAGCAGCCATTGCCATTTCTAATAATCCCGTGTTTCATGAAAAAACCAAACACTTCAATATAAAGATGTTCTTTCTCAGAGAAGTGCAAAAAGAAGGATCTGTCAAATTGACATACTGCAAAACAGATTTGCAGCTGGCAGATATATTCACCAAACCCTTGGCAAAAAGCAAGTTTGAATTCCTTCGAGAAAGACTTGGCATTTGCAGCATCAAAAGCAAGGAGGAGTGTTGAAGAAGTGCTTCAGCTGCTGCAACGTGGTTCAAGCTGAAGTTTTATTTAGTTATTTCATTTTACTTTTACTGTCCTATGTTATTTCAATTTTTTAGTTGTTTGAACTTTTCAAAGATTTGATAAGTAGATGTTGCTGTCTTTTAGGAAGGTTGTTGATCGTGGAAGTGTGCTCTATGTAGTGCCCTATTTTTTCTCTTCTTCAGTTTGTCTTTTGCTGTATTTAAACTCCCTATCTGATAAATAAAAATACAGAATTCATACAGCAAAATTAAGTGTCCTTTCTACTGTCACTTTGATCAATTGATCATCTTACTCTCTCATTCTTTTTTTAAATATCCATCATGCTTCCACAAGAGTTCTTCTTGAGGGACTACCTGCTCATATTCAAAACGGATCTCGGATTCAATTTTGCGCAAATAGGAGGAATTACTGGATTAAAGAATCTGTTCAATCTCACCCAATCGAGCAAGAGTCTTTTCTTTCTCCATAAAATATTGCCGAATACCTCCTCGTTCCAAGAAGAAGCTCTCAAAACAAAGATGGACATGGCTTGATCAATATCAATGTCTGACTTCCAATTATCCTAGACAAAGGACTGGAAGTCTTTATGAAGAAGCCACAGGGCCAAGAATCTGAAATGGGGAAGTTGATTGACCAAAGGCCTGTTATTAAGAGCTAAAATAAAAGTAGTGGACGATGATCCGAACTCATCCTCTACAGTGGCCTTAACACGGGATCAGATGTGAACTGCATTTTTTATAATGAATAGTAATTTCGAACAAAAAATAAAATAAAAATTTATTTAAATGTAAAAAATATTTTATTTGATTATCGATAAATATTGATTATGTTTAGTTCGAGATTAAAATTTGAAGTGAAATTGAGATCATATAGACCTTCAAAAACCGAAAATACGAAAAAAAAGCGATGCAGTAAAATTTTATATGGGTTAATTTAAGTTTGACTGAGTCACTAAAAATAGTAAATGAGCTTCAAAAATCACAAAAATTTACATACTTACCTAAAATAATATGCAGAAATTTTTGGCTATAAAAGGGAATTTTTTAGTGATACCGATAGTGATCGAGTCGGATCAGTATAATTGAGTCGGACTAAAAATGAACTCCGATTGAGTTAAAATTTTATGTACAGCCTATTTTTTATATGTTGTGAATTATAGAATTTAATTTGAGGTCAATTGAAGTTGAAAAGTGAAAGAATTTTAAAAATTTGCAAGTTTGGCTTGAAAAATAGATTTTGAATTTAATTGGATGGGCTTTTGGTTGAACCAAAAACTCAAACCAATTGGACCACTATAAAAGGGATTTAAGAGACAAATTTTAGGGTTTAGCCTCATTTCCCTCAGCCCCCTTTTCTGCTCTCTCTTGGCCGAACTTCCCTATTTCTTTTTCTCTCAAAATTTTTCTTCATTTCTCCTCTCATTTTCTCTCAAATCCAAGCCTCATATGTGTAGTTCTATGTCTCTATAAGTTATTTTAGGGCTCTAGTCATTGATTTAAGTAGATATTATGGGAGAAATCAAAGAGAAAAGTGAAGAAGCTCAAGTAAGGGTAAGTGAAATTAAAGGATTTATTTTATTTTAAGTCATCTAGAAGTGTATTTTGATGTTTGGAATGCAATTTTGCTGTCAATTTTAGCATTAGAGATTAAGAAATTAGGGTTTTAATTAATGAAAATTTTGGCCCTTATTAGGTTCTCATAGTGAAATTCAATCTTCCAAGAAAAAAGACAAGGAAAAGGAAGCTTAAGGAAGATTAATCAAGTGAGAGAGGTTAGTGGCTATAAATTTTAGTAATTTTCTTTAATTAAAGCCTAATTATATATTATGTAACTAAGTAAAATTAAGAAATTTGCATATTTAATTGAAATTGATTTTAAATTAGTGATTTAGAACTTAAATCAAGATTATTGTAATAAAATTTCCCTTTAATTTAGCTTAATTGGGTATTATGTAACTAAGTGAAATTGACCTTAGAATAATGTAATTAAACCTTAATTATGTCTAATTGAAGGCTTGAATTGAATTAATTGAATGTGTATAGTAGACTTCCTATGGTGGCCGAATTAGGCATTTGAGGAAATTAATGTGTAATTAGTTTATTATTAAAAACTAATGCTTCTAAATGAACATAGACTTGAAATTAAGTGTAACACCCTTATCACTCCGATCTAACTGAACAGTACGCGCACACCGGTAAATTTTTTTTTAACTAATGTCAATGCTTAATATTGTATATTTGACTTATTTGTTCGATGTCCTATAACTGTCCCAGATTACTTATTCATTTAACAAAAATTTCGGCATTATAACGACTGTATTTCTAACGAGCTCTCTGAAAATCAGACAAATCGCAGCCTCTCAGAGGCACAACACTTCTAAAACAATCATTCCATCCTTCAAAACTCCCATCAACCATTCCACAATTCAAAATAGATCATAACCACATACACACACACACATATGTTTACATATTTTTACATAATCAAGTACTTATACAAAACCGTCTGTTTATATACATGCCACAAGCTACATAATCTACTTAACAAACTAACTTTTTTTCCTTTTTGTGCATCTCTGCTCTTTCAACTCAGTACCTGCATGCAGCAGAAACTATATGCTGAGCATAAATTATGCCCAGTGGTGACTAACAATCCTAGTACTTTCATATAGTATTAAAATTCGATTATTTAATTTAACCTTTGAATATAAACACATTTTACTCAAAAATCAAGGAAAACAGTTATTACTTACATAACTTACTTTTATTCTCATTTATTGCTTAATTATTATCAAAATTCAATTTAATCCTTAAAGTTTTACTAATTTACAAAGTTGTCCCTTTTTACCTCATATTTACAGGTTTGCCATTATAGTTATTTATTATTATTTTTCTTATACTATTTCTTCATTTATTCATCATTTATGTCTTATTTTACCACTTTTAGGTAAAATTACATTTTAGTCCCTGTATCACAAAAACTTTATATTTTAGCATTGTTAAGTCCCCAAATTACCATTTTACCCTTGTTAACTATTTCTTATTCATTTTCACATATTAATTATACATCTGGTAAAATTACCATTTTGCCCTTAACTTTTATTTTCTTTCATTTAGGTCATTTTTCTACTTAAACTTCACTTTTATCTTCTTTTCCACTTCTTTTTAACTTGTTATCAATTTCATGCCCCTAGTACAGTACCGACAGAAATTTTCAGACAGGATACTTGAAACGTGGATCCAGGGGCCCCGGACAGACTGAAAAATGACCTCACAGATCATTTTTTCACAGAACAGATATCAGATACAGACAAAGCTATGGAGATCAGTGATCCTACCATAGCAAAGCAAGTTGTCATGACTTGCACAGCGGTTTAGATGTTCCTATGGCTAGCCAATTATATCCTGAACTAGGTTTTCACTGCCAGACTATTTCTAAGGGTATAATTTCATTAAAATCTCAATCAAAGCTTTATTTTCTTATTATTTCTTTACTTACTTATACTTATTTTCCTTATTAATTATTCTTTTCAAATCCTTCACAAGATTTGTGAATTATTTCACCATAATTCACCAATATCGTTTATTTTCTCAACAAAGTACACATTATTTCACATTATTTCAATATTTTCATTACTTACATAATTGTTAATTTATCTCTAAAATATTCATTTAATTTCTATAAATTCTACAAAAATTCATATGTGTATTATTCCATTTCTAACATCATTTAAAGGCTTAATTTCATCAAAATTCATCAAATAAACTTTAGTTTCCTTAAGTATACCATTCGGCCAACAAAGGAACCATACTATATATTCACTCAATCATTTATTTAAGCATTTATTCACACTTAATTAAGGTCTTCTAACACTATTCTATCATTATTTTAGTTATACACCACTTTAGTCATAAGTTCCTTAAGTTACATAAAGGATATTCATTTAAAATCAAAGAAATTACTAAGATTTATTAGTCACTTACATATTCTCCTTGCTTTAGGATGCTTATACTTCCTTTTCCTTGCCCTTAGTTGGATTGGATGGCTCTCCTCCTTGAATTCCTAAAGAAAACGAATTTTCCATTAAAATAAACCCTACTTTTTTGATCTTATTTACTTAATTTAACTACATATATGAACTCTAGGCACCCAAATATACTTAAAGATGCCAACAAATCAACTTAAAACCATGATTTTCACTTACCTCCTTAAGACACCTTAAACTTTTCCTTAGAATTTTTCTTGATTTAATCCTTCAAATCAAAGGTTTGAGGCTGGAGTACTAATCTAGAGGAATATAATTAGGGGTGAGGTGCTTGAATATCAAATAAAATGGAGCAAAATTGAAGAAATCTTGAGAGAGAAATGGGAGAGAAGGTTTCGGCCAAGAGGAGAGGAGGAAGGAGATGAGAGAATTTTCTGGAACTTGATAGATATTTCCCCTTTATATACTCCTCCAAATGGGCCAAAATTTAGGCCAAAAGTCCATAGGCTTGATTTAATTCTTTAAGGCCCAATTTCACCTCTCTAAAGGCCCACATAAAATTCTCTCACTTTATCACTTCAATTCTCTTTAATTTTGATTCCATAATTCTTAAAATATCAAAAATAGGTAGTACGTAAAATTTTGGCTCAATCGGAGTCCATTACTGGTCCGATTCAACCGAACGGGTTCGATTCGACAACTGTCGACTTCTCCGAAAAATTTATTTTTTTGCACCACAATATTCTACAGAAAATTTCATTGAGACTTGCAAAATTTGGCAATTTTTAGAGTTCATTTGCTATTTTTTAAAAAATTTATGCAAACTCAAGTCACCTTTGCTACCAGAAAAATTGACTCGCTAACTTTTTCATATATTTGACTTTCAGAGGCCTATTTGACCTCAATTTCACTTCAAATTTCAACACCGGGCTCACCATGACCAATACTTTCCGATGGTTAACTAAAATATTTTTTCATTTTTGGGTCCGATTTTCGGCCCGGGTGCACTATTCATCATCGGAATTTACTGTTCACGATCAGACCGGTGTTGAGGCCATTACATTAAGTGCCTATGAATTTATTTGGCATTTATTGAAAGTATATGAACATTTTTGATAGTGAATTAGTATTATGTAAAGTGAATTTTAATGAATTATAGTGAAATAATTTTTAAATTGTGCAAAATTGATGTATGGAGTGAGTGACTAGTATATTGGAATATAAAAGTGAGTGAGAATATTAATTGTGCAAACAATTTTTCAATTGAATATAATATTTTGCCGGCCCTTAGTAGTGGTCAGATAGTTAAAATCTAGTCAGGATATAAATGACTAGCCATAGGATACTTTTACCGTAGTGCAAGTCAAGGCGACTTGCTTTTCTATGATAAAATCATAATGATTTTCCATAGGTCAGTGTTAAGTGTTCAGTAAAAATGTTAGAGTGGTCCTTTTGGGATCATTCTCTAGTGCAGTGATGTGGTCTTATAGGATCCACGTTTTGTATATACAGTCTGTAGATTTTTGCTGAAGTGGTACTAGGAGCATAATGGCAATAATGAATTAAAAAGTGCAAAGTGTGAAGTGAAAATATGAATTGAATCGATAAAGGACATAAGTGAAAGAAAGTGAAAGTTAAGGTTATAATGGTCATTGATCCTGAATAGTGAATTTCATATGTAAAATGATAAGAAATTAAATTAGGGGTAAAGGTAGAAAGAAATAATACTCAAATAGTTTGAAATTGAGCCTCTATAAATTAGAAGGACCCAAGTGAAATTTTACGTGAAAAAGGCAAATTAAAGACTAATTGGTAAGTTTGTAAGCTAATGATTAAATATGAAATGAAAATAAATAATTGTGGTAATTTGATAATTAAAGTGTAAAAGAGTTAATTTTGTAATTAAAGGAAAAATTGAGTATTAAAATGGAAGTTTTTCCAAAGAAATGGTTTAAAACTAAATTGATCGTAAAAGTATCATTAGTTATGTTTTTGATGATAAAAGAATAAAAATCTTGCATGAATAATGCAGTTATGCATGTGTGAAAAATTTCTAGATTTATAGTCACCACTGAGTATATTTAATACTCAGCGTGTAGTATTTACTGCGTGTAGATCCCGATGTAACTGTGGAGCAAGTATATAAGGGAGCTTGAATTTTGATGGAGAAAGGATAAATTTTGAATATTTTATCTCTTGCTGGCATGTATATATTTTTCTAGCATATAAGTTATTTTGGGCATGTATATATTTTTATTATCAACATTTAAGTTTGGAATTTGTATGGAATATTGTGTATGAGGTTAAGTATGTGACTAGCAATGAGACATATCATAAGTAGTTGGATATATATATATTACTGTTTATGAATTGTTGTGTCCAGTGGGGTTGTGTAAAATTGTTTGCTTTTCAAAAAGGTTAAGCAAAACTTAACCGTTATGCTGCCGAATTTTTAATTAATACTTGGCAAACTGAATATCTAATAATTAGTCGATTAATTTAGTTATAATGGTTGGGAAGAATGGATACTTGAGATTAAGTGGAAAAAAAAATTTGGTCTATCACTTATGTCTAAATTAAATTAAGAGATTAGTAAGGGGTGTTACACCCTTGGCAAATGTTGGACTGTTGCTTTATCAAACAAGTTCTTCTATTGTTGAAAACAAAGCACTCTATCCAGCCATTCTTGAAGCATGCCTCTTTTCCAAGTGAATTTCAGACCTTGAAAACCAAGGTCGATAAGGTTACAGCTGTTAATACAAGCCTGAAAAAAGGACATACTTTACTTCCTCTATTTGCTCCTCCCATTTTCTTATGAGAGAAAAGGAAGGCATTGAAGTCTCCTGCCAAGCACCATGGATCTGAAAATGAGGAATTGAGATTAGGAATATCTGCCCATAACTGTTTTCTATTGATGGCATTAGGGTCTACATAAACTGCAGTGAAAATAAACTAGGGAAACGTTGAGCTAACGAGCTTAAAATTCACCCATTGATAGGAATAACCCAGAATCTGAATATTGATATTTTTCCTCCACAAAATCCAAATACCTCCTGAAAAAACCCTCCGCTTTAACTCTAAAGGAATTCGCAAAGCCAATGTTTTTAATGACTCTATCTGCATTAGGACCACTGGTTCTTGTTCCTAAAAGAATAAGAATAGAAACACGAAATTGATGATAGAAATCTCTAGCAATGCCAGCAAAACTACTGGACCCAATCCCTTGACAGTTCCAAATTAGAAAGTTAATATCCATAAAAAAAGAGAGGGGAGGACCTGAACCAGGAATCAAAATTCGCCATTTTCATTGTGGACAGAGACATTCTTAACATTATCCTCAAGCCCTGACTGAACACCAGTAGGAATGGGGCGAACCAAACTCAAAATCGAATTGGCATCAGCATCCGCAATGGCACGTGGGAGCATCAATGCTTTATTTTTGGTTTTTTTTTATCTTGTTAGGATCCGGTGGTCTGCTGCCAATATGTTTCCCGAGCTTTATGTTGCGCCGAGAATTGAACCTGGATGAGGACGCTGGAGCTTTTGGTTTTTCTGTTATAACAACCGCATGATTCTGGCCATCTAGGATGGGAGTAACCAGATTCTCTGTTTTATTATCAACAATGAAACCAGTCTTTGATTCTGAAAAATCAACAGGACGCACTCGATTTTCCATAAAAGTGTCACCACTGCCTTCATGAGAACTCTCATTTTCCTTGGGCTTAGCTGTAAGAGAATTGTTTCCACCGAGTGTACCAATATCAGGATGATGATTCTGTGATGCAGCTGAAATATCTGGGGTTGTAACATTCAGAGAGTCTACGGTCGCCACCTGATGGGCAGCATGATTTGTCGGCATCTCTTCCTGGGCTGGCTTGCGAGTTCCTTTCGATTTTTCTGAGTGTGGTCTGACTTTTGTAGGTACACCAATCTCTATAGGACCACTTTGCACGGCTTGATTGTTTTCTTCCTCAAAAAGGGCATTGTTTGACAATACCTGAAACCTTGATCCTGACCCCTTGCGACCATCTTCTTTGTCCTTTCCATTACGATATTGGTTCTTGCCTCTGTTACCCTTCTTCGAGGCTATCATCCAGGGACCGTAATTGGCTTCGGTTGGCATGCAATGGGACACAACTGGAGCAGGACGGATCTGGTCTGTAGTAATATCTGGATTGGCGCTTTTTGTTGTTTCCTCCATACAGCCCAAGGAGCATAAATCTGCTGTGTGGCCATACTTGCCGCATTTGAAACAAAATTTGGGTAGCCCCTCATATTCTATTATATGTGTCACTCCATTGAGTATGAATTTAGAGATGAGAGGCTTTGTGAGATCCAGTTCCACTGCGATTCTGGCAAATCGACCCCTCTCCAATTGGGAGGTGTTATAGTCTATCTTCACTAACTTCCCCAACATTTGGCTTATTTTACGAAGGACTCGCTTATGGTATCTATGGAGAGCCATCCCAGGGACCCTTATCCAAGCAACAATAGCTGAAAGATGATCATTGTCTGTCGAAAATTTGGGGTGCCATGGCTGCACCGTTAGGTAATGTCCTAGGATTGTCCATGGACCGCCCAAAAGAGCATTGTGATAGTCATTTTTGTTTACGAACTGCACCAGGAAGAAGTTGTTCTCCAGCTCCACAACCTTGTATTCTCCAACAATGTTCCACAGCTTTTCGATTCTGGAGCACAGAAATCTATAGCTTATGTATTTTCCAAGCATCTTGACCACCACAGATTGTTTCCATGGTTTTGCCAATTTGGCTTCTAAACTATCTGAGATGGTAATGGAAGGTAGGCCATTGTCCCAATTCAAAGTGATCTCAGAGTCATCATCCAACGTACTGGAAGTATCAGAAAGAGAATCCTCATTGTCAATATTCATGTATTCTTCGTCCATATCCTCCCCATTCCCTGAGTCCCAGATCTTATGCATGGGATCTTGCTTATTGGAAACCCTGCGCACCAAGACATCTCAAAAAGAGTGGTGTTCAACCAACTGATCAGGGGAAGAAGATTCTCCTTTTCTAGACTTCTTCGTCGTTCTATCATCGTGTGGAGTCGGAGGAGGCTCCTTCTCCAACGTCCGGGATACCTCGCAATCCTTAGGGTTTCCTCATTCATGGCGGCTTAACCACAGGGCCTGTTTTAGCTCGTCCAAGTTTTAATCGACGGAACAAAGAACATCCGCTGATATAATACTTTTTGAGCTATGACATTAGTATTTTGATTTTTTCAATTTCTCAATAAGTTCTGGCTCAAGTTCTTATTATATCCTTTGCGGGCAAATACGTATGTATGAATCGAACGGATGAATAGTTCGAGAATTAATCAAATAATGAGCTATTCTGTGCAATATGATTATTACTTTATATTCATGATTGCTTATTATTGGATGACATTATCATGAAGATGTACACAAATTTATTTATTTACTTTAAAAAAGTTTTTATTTTTTTTGGCAAGAAAAGAAACAATGATTATGCTTTTACAAATACAGGAAATAGACAATTATGGAAAGCAAGAAAGATAAAAGAGGGCACAGTTTAGTTATGAAATAACCAGAGGAATCTGACATGAACAGACAACCTAAATTATACATAATCAACACAAGAAAATAGCAAATTAGTATTTCTGAAAGAAATCGTAAATGTGTTTATTAATATTATCAGGCTTCTCTTCATTGAGGAAGTGTGCTATACCTTCCATTACAACCACTTCCTGCAAGGAAGGGACATCTTTCTTAAATCCACCTTTCTCTATATAATCCTTGGCACCCATAGAATTGTATGTGAGGTCCAGATCACCCACTATAAACTTCACTGGTACTTTCATTTGTGCCCCAGTCCATGGTGCTGTCAGCTCCCAGTTTCTGCATTTCATAATCACAAAAAGGAAACATTACATAACAGCACTCACCCAGCAACCGATAAAGTCTTTTGGGTTCAAATTTACAAAATGAGGGTTAAAAGTAGCTATAGTGGCCATAGTTGAAGGAAAATACGTGAAATTTACTTGAAGAAACCGGTGTTTGCTGGTCAGAAGAAGTTTTCGACTAAGCATTTGCAAGTTAGATAAGTTTTCAAATATAGCGGTGCCAGTGTCAATTTCAGTATATTATTGTCTCGAACTATACTACAGCAGTAACTAAAGCACAAAGGCAACCTTATTAAAATGTTCAAGGAACGGTAATGAAATGAAATTATGAACCTACAGGTCCAAGCTCCGGTAATAATTCAATCCTCCAGAGAAACCTGTCTTCTCAAATTTGTTGGCGTAGTATTGCACATCTTCCTCCGACAACCACGACGGCAAGACAAGGGGAGTTTCCGGCGACCGGCTAAATGCTTTACCTTTAGGCAAGAAAAGAGGACCTGGATTTCTGTAGTCGAAGAATTCCTTTATAACTCTTTCAGCACCCAGCTCTGCAAACTCAGCCTCTATGTCTCCAGGTTCCTACATTAACCGACCAATTTGTCTGTTAACAATCTCCAAAAAATTGAGCTTTCAGAATACTGAAAATTGTCCGATCCCTGTCCCCTACTTATGTAATTGAATAATTAGTAACTCAATCAGGTCAACATTTCCTTATTTTTTTAATCCGCAATTCAAATAGGGGCAAGATCAAGGGTTTAATTATTAAAATAATCTGATTAAACAGTAATCCTCGCAAAAAATTCAAGTTCAAGAAAAACCTGAAATCGGATCATGTAGTAATCATCGCCATAGACAGCTTTGAGCGATTCAGTAGTTTTCCTCTGAGGATTCCTCCGAGAAAACGGTACGCTAAGGTTGACCAAAGCTTTGACTCTGTCTGGTCTGAACAGACACAAGTACCACGCCACTACAGCACCCCAATCGTGGCCCACAACAAAAACCTTATCCTTGTGCGGCGCCACCGTGTCGATGAGTCCGATGAGATCGCCGACGATGTGCAGGTAGGTGTAACTCCGGGAATCTTCCGGAGTGTCAGTGTCACCGTAGCCTCTCATATCCGGCGCAACAGCACGGTATCCCTGAGAAGCGAGAGCAACGATCTGGTGGCGCCAGGCGTACCATAACTGGGGGAATCCATGGATGAAGAGAATAATTGGGCCGTCTAAAGGACCCATCTCTGCTATGTGCATATTGATGCCATTAACTTTGATAGTTCGGTGCTCTATTGCCGCCATTAGCTCTGGTTGAGTTGTTTGGTTGTTTAGGTTTTCTATTTGGGTTCTTATCTTGTACAGATATCGAGAGGCGAATGGGTTCGTTTCCTGAGAAAACGATGCGTTTAAGAAACTAAATAAGGCAGTGATTGCTAGACACTTACAAACTATCCCCGGTAAATTACCCCGTGGTCACTTAAATTTATTAGTTATAACAAAATTATCACTTTACTTTTATTTGTAATAAAAATATAAGCCAACTATTATTTGATAACCAAAAAATTAAACTGAATGAAAAACTCCTATTCCGGCCATCGAAGCTTATAGTCCACGTGAGATATGTGTACATGTCAGCCATTTTGGACACATAAATTGCTGATTGGATGCCACATAGATTGCTGATTGGATACTTAAGTGGCAGGTTAAAAAGAAAGGTTAAAAAGTTTGAATTTTTTTCACTTTCCCTCCTCCTCCGGACCACCTTTATCGACTTGCCCTTTCTTGATCTCGATTGTCGATCTCTCCTCTCTCCATATGTATCTATTTACTGTAAATCTCATCGTTCTCCAGCTCTCTACTCGATCTTGATCTTTTCTCTCATCAACGTGAATCTCTCTCTATTCGAATCTCTCTGTATCTATCTCTCTCTCTATTCGAATCTCTCTCTATGTATGTCTCTCTCATTTTAATAATTTGTTTCAAATGTTTTAAATATAATATTGAGAGTTGGAGCATGAATTTTCCCGCTTCAATTACTTTAAGGGAGTAAAAGCAAGTTGTCTCTGTTTGGTTGTTAGAGATGGCCCATCTTCTTCAAAGAATTGAAGACACAAGACCACCACAAAATGGTATTTAATGGGTTAAATTTGATTATTTGAGTTTAAATAATAATTGAAGACATGGGACCACCACAGTAATTATGTTTGTATAGTGATTATTCACTGAATCCCAACACTGTCACTAAACCCAATTATTTTAGTCTCTCCAGGAATATGAACCTTCTTAGAGTCTTAGTTTATTATATCTGAATCCTCATAGCATCACTAAAAAAAAATGAACATTATCAGACTTTAGCTTGGTTGTTGGTGGATAGCATATGAGATTGAGTTTTGTAAGGCATAATTAAGTATAATAGCTTTATTATAGTTTAGCTAACTAGTGGAGCGAAAGCAACTCATAGGTGAATATAATATGTTATAGTATAGTTGTTCTTATGCCATGATGTGAAAATGCACAATAGTAGTTGGTTATACATGTGAATCTTGTGATTACATGTTTAGGTTGAGAATATGAGTTCTAAATTATTTATAAGCATACAAGATGCTCAACCAATAAGTTCAATAAATTAGAAGATTTCATCTCAGCAGATAAATCTTTAACATCTAATCATTATTTAATAAATGATCCTTATATATTTTTTAACTTGATTAATATTGTTGACATAAAAGGGCAGCCAGTGAGGAAGGGACAGTAAGTGAGGATTGGGCAGTTGAAATTGTTATTGGTGAAGAATGGGCAATAAGTGAGGAGCAGGTAGAGACTGAAAATGTCTTTTTTAGTGACCCTGATAACGACATTCTAGGTGATGATCAGGACTTACAAGAATCTGTAAATTTACAAATAATACCCAATAAGAGGGGTAGGCCAATTGGCAGTGCAAGTAGCCAACATCATGTTGAATTTCACATAGCTGCTGAGGTCAATTCTGAAGATGAATCTGAATATTATGATTCAGAAGAATTAGATTCAGGAGTCAATAGTGTTGAGGAAGCCAGTATTAGAGTTAAATATCTTGAATTTAATGAAGAAAAACATATGGAGAAGCCTGTTCTACTTCATGGAATGAAGTTTCGAAATTTTGATCAATTCAAAATGGTGTGTAGAAATTGAGGCATAAATAATAGGTGGAATTTGTGGTTTCCAACAAATGACAAGTTGAGGTGCATTTGTAGGTGTAAGGATGGATTGTGTAAATTCAGATTATATGCTTTAAAGGTTAGCAGGGATGATCCCATAGTTCAGATTAAGACTTCTAATTTCCATCATTCCTGTTTTAAGGTATTCCAAAGTAGAAATCTGACTTCACAATGGATAACAAGCAAATATTATGAAAAATTCAGAGCCGATCCAACTTGGAGTTTGAATGGTATTAGAAAACAAGGGAATGACGACTTAGGATATACAATATTAAGAATGAAAGCATGGAGATCGAAGGACCTAGCTTTGAAATGGATCTATGGATATGAGCATTTGCAGTATGCTTCATTATTGAGATATCAGGTTGAACTAATGGAGTCTAACCCAGATACTACTGTTGTTATATGGAGGGAAGAAAGCCAATTTAGGGGTTTTTATGTTTTTTTAGGGCCATTAAAAAAGGCTTTCAAAGCTGGATGTAGGCCTATTATTAGCATCGATACATGTTGGTTTAAGGGGACATATGGAGGCAATTTATTAACAGCTGTTGGGATAGATCCAGATGATTATATTTTTCCAATAGCATATGTTGTCATAGATGGAGCTAAATCAGTGGAGACATGGAATTGGTTTTTATGTACATTGGCTTATGACTTGGAAATCATTGACAGTAGTAGGATTTGTTGGATGTCCGATAGGCAGAAGGTATAATTTATTTCATTTTTTTGTTACAACAAATTTAAGATTTATTATTTTTGATACCGTTGCATTATGTTAATGTTGTTTTGGACACTGTAGGGTCTTATCAATGCAGTTCAAGATATTTTTCTAGAGTCTGAGCACAAAAATTGTATCAGACATATGTATCAAAATTTCAGAGAAAAATTCAAAGGCAAAGCATTAAAAGATATTATTTGGAATGCTGCTAAGGCAAGCAACGGACCACAATTTCATAAGGTTATGACGTGTATTAAGAATGAGAACCCTAATGCATTCAATTGGTTGGAACATCCTGATAGGCCATATCATAGTTGGACTAGATCATTGTTCAAGACACAGTTAAAGTGTGATATGCTCTTAAATAACCTATGTGAGTGCTTCAATAGATAAGTATTAATTATTATGTATATTCAAGTTTTATTGCATTTTATTTTTACTAATTACTAATTATTTTGTATATTTAACTATGAAGGTACATATTAGAAGATAGAGACTATCCAATTATAACAATGTTAGAAATGGTCAAATCTAAGTTGATGAAAATGATGTATAAGAAGAGTGATTGGATAAAAAAATACAAAGGTAGAATTTGTCCAAAGATTGAAAAGAAATTTAAGAAAATTTCAGAAGCTGTTGGGTATTATGAGGTTGAAAAATCGGGAGGTGCAAAAATCCAAGTGAATGGTCTTGGGGGGCCCTATATAGTTGATGTAGTTTAAATGACATGTACTTGTAAAAGATGGGAGTTGACAGGGTTGCCATGTGCACATGCTGTTGTTGGTCTAATTACAAATAATGATGACCCGTACAATTATGTGAGTGAGTACTATAGTGTTGAAACATTTAAGAAAGTCTACTCTCATTTTATTAATCCAACAAATCCTATAGACTTATGGCCTGAAGTGAGTGATGAAACTGAAGTGATTCCCCCCAAGTCTAAGAAAAAGAAAAGAGGGAGAAAGCCTAAATGTAGGAGAAAGCAGCCTGAGGAACTGGAGCAAATGAGAGATACAAAAAGCCATTCAAAGGAGAGTTGTGAGCACGAGTAAATCTATTGGAACTCAAAAATTATCTAAAAAAGGCATTATCAAGGTTAAACGTAGGGTATGTGTTGAATTTGGCCATAATGCTAGAAGACATGGTTTTCAGACAAAAAGATCAATGGTTAGTACTCAGGTAATAAAGTAAAATTTTTAGTTTATTGTTTAATTCATTTATTACATTTATTTCTTGAGTTCAATGTAATTCAACTCTATTTGCTGTAGGAATGTGTGAGTCAACCAACACAATCAAGCATTGTTTTAAATGCAGCTGATGAACCTTTAAAAAGGAGGAAATTAACTCCAATTAAGCATAAACAAGTAAAGATGGGACAAAGTTCAACTCAAACTAATACTGAGCGTGAAGATTTTTGGATATAAAAATTGCAATTGAATATTGTTGGAGTTTTTGGTAGAAATTATGCAGCTAATCTGTTGGAAGCTGCTATTTTTTATGTAACTTATGTACCTATTTTGTTGGATATTTCAGAATTTTTGATGTAAAAATTGCAGCTGAATATTGTTGGAGTTTTTGGTAGAAATTATGCAGCTAATCTGTTGGAAGCTGCTATTTTTTATGTAACTTATGTACCTATTTTGTTGGATATTTCAGAATTTTTGATGTAAAAATTGCAGCTGAATATTGTTGGAATTTTTTGGTTTAAATTATGTTTTTCTTGTATGAAATGGAGTTTGCCATATATTATTAAAGGTAAATGCAAAGGAAGCAAGGGAAGTTGTTTGCATCTGCACATTATTAGAGCTTCCTAAAACTGAATTACTTTGATTGGTATATGAATTTTGTCTTGTGCAGCTTGTCAATCTGTCAATTTATGAGTTTTATAATCAGTTCATGTGTACTTGGAGGAAGCAACGGCACAAGTTCATGTGTACTTGAAGTATAGATTTTTCTTGAATCAAATTATTAACATGACAAGGCAAATCCACTGTTACAGATATTGCTTAAACACAAATTCTCTACTGCAGTATCAGAAATAAGGTTGTTAGATTATGAGTTTGCATCTCTAATGTATATAACACCTAATACATAAGTGCGGGATGTAACACCCTTATCACTCCGATTTAACGGAACAGTGCACGCAAATCGAATTTTTTTTTCTTTTTATTAACTTTTAAATAGCACTAAGATTCAATACTACCAGTATACTTAAGTGATAGATGACCTATAACTATCCCGGATTACTATTCACATAATATAACGGCTATATTTTAACTAGCCACCTGAAAAACAGACAAAACACAGCCTCTCAGAGGCACAGCACTTCTAAAACAATCATTTCATCCTTCAAAACTTCCATCAAACATCCAACCACTCAAATTAAACCATATCCACAACCACACATATATGTTTACATATTTTTACATAATCGTATACTTATACATAACAATCTGTTTATATACATGCCAACACCTATATAAATTACTTAACAAAATAATTTCTTTTCTTTCCATCTGTGCATCACTGCTCCTCCAGCTCTGTACTTGCATGCAGTAGAAACTACATGCTGAGCATAAATTATGCCCAGTGGTGACTAACAATCCTAATACTTTCTTTGCAATATTTATTTCTTTATTATACTTTAACCTAATCAATTAAATTCTAAAATAAATACAATTAAACATTTTTACATCAATTTCAAGTGGAAACAATTGTTTCTATAAAATTCGCTCTTTCTCTCGTTTATTACATAACTTTTGACAAATTTTTTCATTTAGTCCTCAAAAGTGTACTAAATTCCAAAAATGTCCTTTTTATCTTAATATTTACGATTTTGTCATTATAGTCATTTATTTTCATTTTCAATGTACAAGTTCCTCCATTATTCATCATTTATTCTTTTCTTTACTACTTTTGGTAAAATTATGGTTTAGTCCTTGTACCATAAAAATTCTATCTTATTGATACTGTTAGGTCTCCAAAATTACTATTTTGCCCTTGTTAACCATTTCTTACGTATGTTTACTTATTAATTACCCATTTTGGCAAAATTACCATTTTTTCCCTGAACTTTCATTTTTTTCATTTAAGCCCTTTATCCACTTTAAACTTTATTTTTATCATTCTTTTCATTTCTTTTAACTTATGATAACTTTCATTTCATTTCATGCCCCTAATACAGTACCGACAGAAATTATCAGACTGGATACTCGAGACGTGGATCCCATGGGCCACATATAGACTGAAAAATGACCTCAAAAATTATTTTTCTACGTAGCAGATACCAGGTACAAGCAGAAGCTATGGAGATCAGTGATCCTACCATAACTAAGCAAGTCGCCATGACTTGCACCGCGGTACAGATGTCCCTATGGCTAGCCAATTATATCCTGAGCTAGGCTTTTACTGCCATACCATTTCTAAGGGCATAATTTCACAAAAATTGCAATCAAACTTTAATTTTTTCATTATTTCATTACTCAAAAATACTCGTGTTTATTTCTTTCCTTTCTTTTACATAGATTGTGAATTATTCTACCATAATTCACCAAAATCATTCACTTTTTCATCAAATTGCACATTATTTCATATTAATTCCATATTTCCATTACTTACATAATTGAAAATTTGTCTCTAAAATATTCATCTAGTTTCTATAAATTCCATAAAAATTTTCAAGCATGTTATTTCATTTCTAATATGATTTTGAAGCATAAAATCATCAAAATTTACAAAATACACCTTAGTTTTCTTAGGAAATTCATTCGACCACTATAGGTTTTATACCATATATTCACTTAACACTTCCTTTAAGCATTCAAACAACTTATTTCAAGTCCCATAACATTCATCTACCATTACTTTAAGTTAAACATCATTTATATCATATTTTCATTAAGTTACATAAAGGTTTAATGACTAAAATCAAAGGAAATATTAAGATTCATTAGCCACTAACCTTCCTTTCTTGCTCTAGGATGCCTAAGCTTAACAACAATGGTGGAAATTCGGCCAAGGAGAGGAGATAAGGAGGAAGTTGATTTTGCTAGCTTGTTCCAGAAATTTCACACTGTTTATAGGCCTTCTTAATGGATAAATTGGGCTTGGGTTGGCATTTGGGCTTAATTAAATAATTAAGGCCCATTAACTACCTAATTCAAGTCCAATTTGATTTCTCCTCTTTTCTCACTCCAAATCACTCCAAAATTAATTTCATAATTCTTATCACATAAAAAATAGGTAGTACCTAAAATTTTGGCTCAATCGGAGTTCATTACTGGTCCGATTCAACCAAATTGGTTCGATTTGACAACTGTCGACATTGCCGAAAAATTCATTTCTTTATACCAAAATATTCTACATGAAATTTCATGAAGATCTGCAAAATATGGCAATTTTTGGAGTTCATTTCCTATTTTTAAAAATTTATGCAAAATCAAATCACCTTCTCTATTAGGAAAATTGACTCGCTACCTTTTTCGTATTTTTGACTTTCGGAGGCCTATTTGACCTCGATTTCACTTCAAATTTCAACCCCGAACTCACCATGACCAATATTTTCCGATAGTCAAATAAAATATTTTTCACTTCCGGATCCGTTTTACGGCCCGGGTGCACTATTCACCATCGAAATTTACTGTTCACGGCCAGACCGGTGTTGAGGCCATTACAATTCTCTCCTACTAAAAGAAATTTCATCCTTGAAATTTACCTGTAGTGAAGAGATGGGGATACTGATATCTCATAGTTGCTTCTGGTTCCCAAGTAGCTTCTTCAACATTATGATGGTGCCACAGTATGTTCACTAATGGAACCTGCTTGTTTCTGAGTTGACGGACTTCTCTTGCTAAGATTTTCACTGGTTCCTCTTCATAGGTCATGTCATCAGCCACTTGAATCTCTTCCTGTGTAATCACGTGACTAGGATCCGATCTGTATCTACGGATCATAGACACATGGAACACGTCATGTATCTTTTCTAGTTCAGAAGGCAACTTTAATCGATAAGCTACGGGACCCACTCGCTAAAGTATCTCATAAGGGCCAATAAATCTAGGACTTAACTTGCCCTTCTTTCCAAATCTTAAGATCTTTCTCCACGGAAATACTTTCAGGAAAACTCGATCTCCAACCTGAAACTCTATGTCCTTTCTCTTCAAATTAGCATAGGACTTCTGACGATTTGCAGCTTCTTTCAATCTACCTTTAATGACCCGAACTTTCTCTTCGGAATCACGGATCAAATCAGAACCTATTAACTTCCTTTCACTCAATTCGGTCCAACATAGAGGAGTTCTGCACTTCCTACCATACAGTACTTCAAAAGGAGCCATTTTAAAGCTGGATTGGTGACTGTTATTGTATGCAAACTCTGCCAAAGGTAAATGCTTTTCCCAACTGGATCCAAACTCTAGAATATAACATCTGAGCATATCCTCCAAAACCTGGATCACTTTCTCGGACTGTCCATCTGTCTGAGGGTGAAAGGCTGTACTAAAGTGAAGCCTCGTACCCAAAGCATCTTAAAAACTGTGCCAGAATCGAGAAGTAAATCTCGGATCCCTGTCAGAAACAATGGAAGATGGCACTCCATGCAATCTTACTATCTCATTAATATACAATTCCGCCAGTTTAGACAAGGATAGTCCATCCGTACTGGCAAAAAGTGAGCAGACTTAGTGAGTCGATCTATAATCACCCAGATGGCATCATGCTTTTTCTGAGTCAGTGGCAAGCCTGTTACAAAATTCATGGTTACTCGGTCCCATTTCCACTCTGGTACTAACAAAGGATGCAACAACCCTGAAGGAACTTGGTGCTCAGCTTTTACTTGCTGACAGATCAGACATTTACTTACAAATTCTGTCACATCTCGCTTCATACCTGGCCACCAATAGAAAGCTTTCAAATCTTGATACATTTTATTGCCTCCAGAATGCATTGCATAACTGCTATGATGTGCTTCAGTTAGAATATCTTTCTTCAACTCTTCCTGGTTTGGAACATAAAGCCTTTGCTTAAAATAAAGGCTCCCATCATCACTCAAGGAGTAATTCTCTACACTGCCAGTCTGAAGTCTATTCTTAATGCTCATCAACCGATCATCTTCTTTCTGAGCAGTCTTAACTTGATGCACAAAGTCAGGCTTTACTTGCAATTCAGCTACCAGGGCTCCATCTGAAGCTAAACTTAAATGGACATTCATAGCTCGGAGAGCTGCAAACAAAACAATCAATTACTAATGCAAAACAATTACTTATACTAATTACTTAAGGGTATTCACATCACCTGACATAAATTTCCTGCTAAGTAAATCGGCTACTACATTAGCTTTTCCTGGGTGGTAATCGATGTAGCAATCATAATCCTTGATCAATTCCAACCAGCGCCTTTGTCTAAGGTTAAGTTCTTTCTGAGTAAGAAGGTATTTTAAACTCTTATGATCTGAGTAAATATAGCATCTCTCGCCATATAAATAATGTCTCCAAATTTTCAGCGCAAGAACAATGGCTGCTAACTCCAGATCATGGGTAGGGTAGTTCTTCTCATGTTTTTTCAACTGTCGGGAGGCATATGCAATCACCTTGCCTTCTTGCATCAAAATACAACCTAATCCATTCCTGGATGCATCGCTATAGACCACAAAATCCTTACCCGTTTAAGGTTGAGTAAGAATTGGAGCTTCAGTCAACATACTTTTAAGTCTTTCAAAACATTTTTGAAAAGCATCAGTCCACACAAATCTAACACTCTTCTGTAATAACCGGGTTAAGGGTATTACAATAGTAGAAAAACCTTTAATGAATCTCCTATAGTACCCGGCTAAACCCAGAAAACTCCTCACTTCCGTAACATTCTTGGGTGGTTTCCATTGGATAATTGCATCAATCTTTGAAGGATCCACTTTAATACCTTCTGCCGAGATTACATGACCCAGAAAAGACACCTCATTTAACCAGAAGTCACATTTATTAAACTTAGCGTATAACTGTTTTTTTCTTAGGACTTGCAGAACAAGCTTCAGATGCTTATCATGTTCTTCCAGCGTCTTGGAGTAGACCAGAATGTCATCAATAAAAGCTACTACAAACTGGTCCAAATAGGGATGAAAAACCCTATTCATCAAGTCCATAAAGGCGGCTGGAGCATTCGTAAGCCCAAAAGGCATAACCAAAAACTCATAATGGCCATACCTGGTGCGAAAAGCAGTCTTCGGCACATCTACTTCTTTCACTCCCATTTGATAATAGCTTGATCTCAAGTCAATCTTCGAGAAAACACCTGCTCCCTTAAGCTGATCAAACAAGTCTTCAATGCGAGGGAGAGGATACTTGTTCTTAATGGTAACTTTATTTAGTTGCCTATAGTCAATGCACAACCTGAGTGTACCATCTTTCTTCTTGACAAACAGGACTGACGCTCCCCAGGGAGAAACACTTGGCCTAATAAACCCCTTATCTAACAATTCTTGCAACTAAATTTTCAATTCTTTTAACTCTGCAGGTGCCATCCTATAGGGAGCAGTAGAAATAGGTACAGTACCTGAAGCAACATCAATAGAAAATTCTACCTCCCTGTCAGGTGGTAAACTGGGCAACTCATCAGGAAAGACATCCTGAAACTCCTTGACAGTAGGTACTTCTGACATCTTTGGACTGACTTTCTTTGCTTCCACTGCATAACACATGTAAGCCACACATTCTTTTCTAATCAACCTTTTAGCAGCAGTGGCGGATATCACATCGGACAGAAAATCAGTTCTCACACCTACCACTGTAACCTCTCAATCATTGCTAAGCTTTAAGGTGACTCTCTTCTTTCTGCAATCGACAGTGGCTTGGTGGGCGGATAACCAATCCATCCCCAGAATCATGTCGAACTCATGGAAAGGCAAAGCGATCAGGTTTGCCAGGAAGATGTGTTCCTGGGCATTAATAGGACACTGTCTGTACACTTTATCTACCACTACACTATGCCCCAGAGGATTGCTCACCAAAACATCCTGGTCCAAGCATTCCTCTTTCATCCCTCTATCCCGTGCTAAGGCAGTGCTAATATAAGAATGCGTGGAATCCGGATCAATCAATGTATGCACCGAATCAGATAACAAGAGAAACGTACCGACTATCACATTTGGGGCGTCCTCATCTTCACGTGCTCTGATAGCATAGGTCTGACCCGATACTCTCCTCTGACCCTGTGATATCTGCCCAACAGGTCTGGAGGCTGAAGTGTGAGGGGCGGCTCCCCTACCACGACCTCTAGGAGCTGAGGATCTTGTACCTGATGCTGGTGAATTAACTGAGGTAGTCTGCATGGCAGGACAGTCTCTGATCCGATGATCTCTGGATCCACATCTGAAACAGGCTCCTGTCAGAAATCTGCACTCTCCAGAGTGAAACTTACCACAGTGTTCACAAGCCACTGCAGATTCACTATCTCGGTCCCGAGGGGTACTAACAGTCGGAAGCTCTGCCTCGAGATGCACCACCCTGACCTCGGCCTGCTGCTACAGGTGACTGTCCCTAAAATGCCTGAGATCCCTTTGCTTTCTTCCCTTTACCACTGAACTGTCCCTGCTTTCTCTTTTACTAAAATCGAGACTGTCTCTCAGCCTGAGTTATCTCTAACTTTATGGTTGCTTCCACCATAGCACGCAAGGTAGGATATTTCTGAGCTCCAATGATCTGTTTAAGCTCAGTATGCAGACCTCTTTCAAATCTGTAACATAATTTCTCCTCTGTAGCCTGGCCTTCATCCAGGTAAGCACTCAACCGCTCAAACTCTCTTTCATACTCTGCCACTGTCTTATTTCCCTGTTTTAATCTCCAGAAAGCCTCTTGCATAGTGGCTTTATACTCGGACCCAATGTATTTCTTCTCAAACTGGTCCACAAAGTACTCTCAACTCAACTGATCTGCAGGAGTATGTCTTCTGACTGAATCCCACCAAATGAATGCAGGACCCTGAAGTAATGCTACAACACCTTCAAAATTTTCTTCCAGTGGGCTGTGGGTTATCTCAAATAATCTCTTTATCTTATATAGCCATTCTTCAGCCACTGAAGGTGTCAAAGGTTCTCTACCAGAAAAGTCTTCTGCCCCCAATCTCTTTAATTGTTCCAGGATAGGTCTCCGCCTAGGCAGGGTTGGCTGAATCTGTACTACTGTCGGCTGCGGCTGCACCAAAACTGGAGCTGCCTGCAGTCGCTGCTGAATATAGTCAGCCATCAAATCAAGGAAATCTGGCTAAGGGAAAGGAGGCGGTGCTTACAGGAGGAGGGTTCTGTTGTGGGGCCTCTTGACGCCCAATATTACTTGATGCCTCACTCCTGCTGTCAGCTGACTGTTGTCCTTGGTCAGTAGACATCTTTTCACTATAAAACAAAAGGAGCAGATGCACATTAGTTTCCAAAACACCCACTTCCAAAAATAATTGGCATGTATATACAGATAAATAAATTAATACCCACTCCGATCTTAGAACCATCTAAACCTTTGCTCTGATACCAATAAAATTGTAACACCCTTATCACTCCGATCTAACGGAACAGTGCACGCAAATCGAAATTTTTTTTTCTTTTTATTAACTTTTAAATAGCACTAAGATTCAATACTACTAGTATACATAAGTGATCGATGACCTATAACTGTCCCGGGTTACTATTCACATAATAAAATTTTGGCAATATAGCGACTGTATTTTAACTAGCCTCCTGAAAAACAGACAAAACACAGTCTCTCAGAGGCACAACACTTCTAAAACAATCATTTCATCCTTCAAAACTTCCATCAAACATCCAACCACTCAAATTAAACCATATCCACTACCACACATATATGTTTACATATTTACGATTTTGCCATTATAGTCATTTATTTTCATTTTCAATGTACAAGTTCCTCCATTATTCATCATTTATTATTTTCTTTACTACTTTTGGTAAAATTACGGTTTAGTCCTTGTACCATAAAAATTTTATCTTATTGACACTGTTAGGTCTCCAAAATTACTATTTTGCCCTTGTTAACCATTTCTTACGTATGTTTACTTATTAATTACCCATTTTGACAAAATTACCATTTTGCCCCTGAACTTTCATTTTCTTTCGTTCAAGTCCTTTATCCACTTCAAACTTCATTTTTATCATTCTTTTCATTTCTTTTAACTTATGATCACTTTCATTTCATTTCATGCCCCTAGTACAGTACCGACAGAAATTTTCAGACTGGATACTCGGGACGTGGACCCCATGGGCCACATATAGACTGAAAAATGATCTCAAAAATTATTTTTTCACGTAGCAGATAGCAGGTACAAACAGAAGCTATGGAGATCAGTGATCCTACCATAACTAAGCAAGTCGTCATGACTTGCACCGCGGTACAGATATCCCTATGGCTAGCCAATTATATCCTGAGCTAGGCTTTTACTGCCAGACCATTTCTAAGGGCATAATTTCACAAAAATTGCAATCAAACTTTAATTTTTTCATTATTTCATTACTCAAAAATACTCGTGTTTATTTTTTTCCTTTCTTTTACATAGATTGTGAATTATTCTACCATAATTCACCAAAATCATTCACTTTTTCATCAAATTGCACATTATTTCATATTAATTCCATATTTCCATTACTTACATAATTAAAAATTTGTCTCTAAAATATTCATCTAATTTCTATAAATTTTATAAAAATTTTCAAGCATGTTATTTCATTTCTAATATGATTTTGAAGCATAAAATCATCAAAATTTACAAAATACACCTTAGTTTTCTTAGGAAATTCATTCGGCCACTATAGGTTTTATACCATTTATTCACTTAACACTTCCTTTAAGCATTCAAACAACTTATTTCAAGTTCCATAACATTCATCTACCATTACTTTAAGTTAAACATCATTTATATCATATTTTCATTAAGTTACATAAAGGTTTAATGACTAAAATCAAAGAAAATATTAAGATTCATTAGCCACTAACCTTCCTTTCTTGCTCTAGGATGCCTAAGCTTCCTTTACCTTGCCTTTAGCCTTGGAAGCTTGCAATTCACTTTGATTCCCTAAGAGAACCAAAACTTTAACCCATTAAAACTCTAGTTTTTCAACCTCAAATGCTAAAAATAACACCATAAATGAAATCTAGGCACCCAAAAACATAGGTAGGCACCTTAAAAAGAATTTAAACCCATTGGTTTCACTTACCTCAAATGAAACCCTAAATTCTCTCTCTTAATTTTCCTTGATTTTCTTCCTTGATTTGAAGAGAGGAGGTCATAAAACTTAACTAGAGAGGCAAAAATTACTATTTAATGGCTTGATTTAGTGTGAAATGGAGAGAAAGAGAAGAAGAAAAAAGCTTAACAACAATGGTGGAAATTCGGCCAAGGAGAGGAGATAAGGAGGAAGCTGATTTTGCTAGCTTGTTCCAGAAATTTCACACTATTTATAGGCCTTCTTAATGGATAAATTGGGCTTGGGTTGGCATTTGGGCTTAATTAAATAATTAAGGCCCATTAACTACCTAATTCAAGCTCAACTTGATTTCTCCTCTTTTCTCACTTCAAATCACTCCAAAATTAATTTCATAATTCTTATCACATAAAAAATAGGTAGTACCTAAAATTTCGGCTCAATCGGAGTCCATTACTGGTCCGATTCAACCAAACTGGTTCGATTCGACAACTATCTACATCGCCGAAAAATTTATTTCTTTATACCAAAATATTCTACATAAAATTTAATGAAGATATGCAAAATATGGCAATTTTTGAAGTTCATTTGCTATTTTTAAAAATTTATATAAAATCAAGTCACTTTCCCTACCAGGAAAATTGTCTCGCTAGCTTTTTCGTATTTTTGACTTTCGGAGGCCTATTTGATCTCGATTTCACTTCAAATTTCAATTCCGGACTCACCATGACCAATACTTTCCGATAGTCAAATAAAATATTTTTCACTTTCGGATCCGTTTTACGGCCCGGGTGCACTATTCACCATCGAAATTTACTGTTCATGGCCAGACCGGTGTTGAGGTCATTACACGGGAGGTGTTGCCTTGGGTGAGTATATTTATACTCTCCAGAGCATATTGGTGCTCTGCCGAGCAGACCAGTGCCCAAGGAGGCAGCAATGTCGCACTCACCCTCACGAGGAAGATCGCTCCCCCGTGCAAAGCGCACCTGCCCAGCTGCGTATCCCTACTCGTCCAAGTACGATTTTTGCTCCCCCGGGAAAAGCGCGCCTGCCCAGCTGCGTATCCCTGCTCGTCCAAGTATGATTTTCACTCCCCCGTGCACGTAGCGTCTATCCAGCAGGCTATCCCTGCTCACCCCGCCCAAGGCAGGTCACTCCCCCGCGCGCATCATGCCTACCCAATAGCTTGTCCCTGCTCGATTCGATAGCTCAAACCACCAGCAAAAATAACAACATATTCGAAAATATCACAATGTTAGAAGATCAAATAAAAGCCATGTCTTTTATTCCAACCGTTCCAGAATTGCATTACAAAAGGAGTTGTAGACTAGAGTGAGACAGTGAAGAAGGTGAATGCCTTAGTAAAAAAACCTAATTTTTAGCCCTTTTTTTGCCACATAGATTGCTGATGTGTCACCAATGACGTGTCCAAAATGGTCGACATGTACACAAATCTCACGTGGACTATAAGCTTCGGTGGCTGGAATAGAAGTTTTTCGTCCAGTCTGATTTTTTGGTTATCAAATAATAACTGGCTTATATTTTTGTTACAAATAAAAGTAAAGTGATCATTTTGTTATAACTAATAAACTTCAATGACTACAGGGGTAATTTACCCGAGCTTTAGGCCTTCTCGGCGCTTTTTTGTTAATGGATCCTCTCTAGACACTGAAGGGAAGTGTCTATAGATTTAACGATATTTTGTGTTTTTCTTATTTTAGATCACGGGCCTTATTCTTCTGGACTTTGGCTACAAACACCAGTTCATTAATTAATAAAGAGGAATTTACGTCATATACCCACTTTTCTATCCTATTTTTTAAAAATACAGACATTTCTTTTTGGAGTTTAAATTTACCTTTTTTAATTTTTTATTTTTAAAAATACCCCTTTTTTTGTTAAGCCCTAAGTACCGTTTCTCATCTCCCGTTTACTCTCTTCTTCTTCTTCTTCAAAATACCCATTTTTCGTTAAGCCCTAAATACGGTTTTCATATCCCATTTCCTCTCCTCTTCTTCAAGTGCACCTCTATGCATCGCGTCTCCCATTTTCTCTCTTTTTCTGCAAGTATATCTCTGTGCATCGCGTCTCCCATTTCTTATCTTCATCTGCAAGTTTATCTGCCAAGCGATTTCTATTAAGGTATATGATTTTATTTTCTCATCTTTTTTTTTCATATTTATTCTTCTTTTCTTATTTTTGTTTCTTGACGGATTTGTTGATGGATTTTTATTTAATATTTCCTTGAGTTTTATGGTGATGGTTTTTGTTGATTACTGTATTTACATTCCGGCTTTCTCTATTTTTTTAGGCTGCTATTGATTTTCGATCTCTGGTTGATTTTCTTGATTTCTTTTTGATAACAATGGCAGTACATTTTGATTTGGTTGATTTTTTAGGGTAGTGCATTTTGTTTTTTTATCCTGCTAAGAGTGAAAAGTCTCAACTGGTATCTTTGATCGCCAGCCACCAAGCACTTTGTTTCTTTTATCTATTGTATCTGTAGTTCATTTGGTTTTGGCCTATATTGGTTTTTATTTTCTTTGTTTTTGAATTTACACTTGATTTTTCTGGATGCATGTTGAGATATGAACTCATTAGCTCTGAGATTTTTTATTTGGAATTGAGTTTTATATATCACCTTAGCTTATAAGGTTGCCAATGTAGACTCAGTTTTGACACTTTTAACTTGTGAATTTATACTGATCTTAATAGAAATGGGAATGGTGACTATCATATTTCTTTAGAGAAAAATATAAAACCTATAATAATCCTAATCCAATAAGAAAACTGATTGAAATTGACCCGAAAAATGAAGGGTATGGTGCAATGTTAGTAAATTTATATGGTGGGTTTGGAAAGTGTGACGAGGTTCGCAATGTAAGAAAAAGGATGAAGGAGCAGAATGCTTACAAAACACCAGGTTGCAGTTGGATAGAGGTTGATAATGAAGTTTATTGGTTCTGCTCTGTTGACAAAACACATCCTAGATCAGAGGAGATATACAATATATTAGAAACTCTGTTAGAATTCAGTAGTGTGAAGTTATAGTATTCTCTTGAAGCTATTGATCACAATTTGGTTATTGGATTGCTTGTAGCAATTCAAGCTCATCATTCCTTAATTATAGTTTGTTGAATGATGTAACTTTTATTTTTATATAGATTGTTATATGCTTGTTCGGTGTTCTTAATTATGTGTATATTCTATCTACTGCATCAAGAAGTAATTGAAATATTTTTTCGAATATCAAGTACAATCAATTTTGAGTCACGTGGGAATAAGTAAATTTGTCGAAAGAACAAGGAAAAACTATAATTAGTTCATTACAAGTCTAATTCTTTGAACTTAGTACGAATTATTTTAATTCTATTATATGTTCATGCACATTATTCATGTGAGAAGGATATATTATGTTATAATTATATATACTAGGTATATCTTGCTTTCGTTTGTACATTTTATATTAGAGTTTTTATTTTTTTATTTTTGTTTAAACTTATTGTAGATGTGACGTACTTCTGATATTTTAAGTCGAAGAAACCTGAAGACAAGAAGATTACGGAGTCAAACTCTTAGGATTCATCAAATATGAGAAGGAAGAAAAGGGATGTAAGAGTGATGGCTCTTCATCCTCGACAGAGCAATGTTCAGTTTTTGAGACAGTTGAAGAAGAACCCTAAGTCTCAGGTGATGTAAATAATCAATCTAAAGATATATAGAAGGTGATTCTAATTACATTGAACCGACCAATGGTTATACTTGTATTGGTTCATAGAGGATTAAGAAGAACAGATAATTTGATGTATTATGAAGATGAAGATGAAGATGGATTTGGATCTGTTGAGAACTTGCTTGTGTCTGATGCTATGCATAACTAGAATGAAATTAGCTGGATACAATGCATAACTAGATTTGTTATTCTAGTCTGAATTCTAAAAATATAAAATAACTTAACACTACAGGTACCTAACTCCAAAATATATTTGTGTTGGGCAATTCATCCGTATATTTAAGGAGTAGGCTGCACTTGGAACCTGGAAAAGCTCTTTTTTGTATTTGTCATCAACACATTGCATCAAACAACAACTCTTATGGGTTCAGTCTACGAAGCTTATAAGGATGACGGTGGCTTTCTTTATTGTATTTACAGCTGCAAGAACACCTTTGGTTAAACTATTTATTATTATATTTGTAATTGTCAATAATTTCATGTATATTCTATATTCTTCTATGTAAGGAAAAAATTAATTATGCATTATGGGATTGAATCAGAAATTCAGTCTTGTTCTAATTGTAGTGCACTTGGCCCGCAACACAAATAACTGAATGTTTAAGGTGGTTAATCTATGATTTAATGTTTCTCTCTAATATTATATACTTATTTTATGCAAATTGATATAGTGATTTTAAAAAATAAAATAAAATAGTTATTGCTAGCAATACATGTACTTTCTCTATACTTATTCGCATATGTGTTGGCATATATGATGTAAAAATAAAAATCATAATAAATAATTTACATCCCAAATTCGATTAAAAAAACACTTAAACCTTACCTTACACTTATTGCACATTTCAATTTGATAGAATTACATTAGTCACCCTTTAATTAACATTTTCTTAATTATAACTATGCCTATATAGTTAATAATTAATTAGTTAATAAGTTTAAATTTGTCTAGGATCTTGTGTTCTCAAGCTACTACTGAATCAAGTACTAATTATAGTACACTTGGCCTGCAACACAAACAACTGAATGTTTATTTGTTGTTTTTACTTTTTATGAATGATAATCAAAATTAAATTTTATTTTTTATTTTGGTATACCACCGGTATACCAGGTATACCGTTGGTATACCAAAATTCAGAATACCATTTTCAATTCTGGATTGTGGTATACCACCAGTATACTAGGTATACTATCGGTATACCAAAATCCAGAATTGAGATTGACAATTTGGATTTTGGTACACCATCGGTATACCTGGTATACCAACATCCATAATTGAGATTAGCAGTCTGCATTGTAAGGTATACCAACGGTATTCCAGGTATATCGGTGGTACACCAAAATTCAGAATTAAAAATGGTATTCCGGATTATGGTATACCACCAGTATACATGATATACCGTTGGTAGACTAGGTATACCAGGTAGTATACCAGGTATACCGTTGGTATACCAGGTATATTAGGTAGTATACCAGATATACCACCGGTATACCTAAATGATTGGGTCTAAATCCTATCAAAAATATAATCCAGCATAATAATTTTTTAGCTTCTTTGAAATCTTAAATAAATTGATATAAAAAGTAAGCAAATATATATTCTCCATATAAACTCTCAAACATAAACTCTAAAACAATTTTAGTTCTGAAATTTGGTATACCAGGTGGTATACCGGTATACCGTCTGGTATACCAAAATTCTAAATACAATTTTAGTTTTGAAATTTGGTATACCAGGTGGTATACCGATATACTATCTGGTATATCAAAAATCCAGAATACAATTTTAGTTTTAAAATTTGGTATATCGGGTGGTATACCGGTATACTGTCAGGTATACCAAAATTCAGAATAAAATTTTAGTTCTGTAATTTGGTATACCAGGTGGTATACAGGTATACCGTCTGGTATACCAAAATCTAGAATACAAATTTAGTTCTGAAATTTGGTATACCAGATGATATACAAGGTATACTGTCTGGTATACCAATTTCAAAAAATTGACTGCAATTATGGATTTAATCATTAAAAGACAAAGTTTTAAAATGGCTTATCAGATGATTCAATGGTCCAAAGTAAAAACCCATTTAATGTAAAAATATGGTCTTTATTTTACAAGTATACAATTAATTATGTAAATTATTGTTCTCATTTTCTAACAAACCGAGAATAATTTTTTATGTCGCTTTATACATGAAAAGAGTATAACATACATTTTATATCGTCGGATTAACTTTGATTATATTTTAAATATTATAAAAATGTAGTAAGTATTTTAAATCAATTGGTTATAAGAATGAAGTATATCAGTGATATGGACTAATTTGCTTGTTTAAACTTTGTTTAAAATTACTTTTTGGTTCAGTTCTAACAGAAAATGATTAACCACTTGTTTAGTATCTAAAATTGACTGCAATTATGAATTTAAAAAATATTAAATTGATTATTAATATGAATTTCACTTAACATATACAAATACATCTGAATTTATTATTTTAAATATTTAAAATTTAATCAAGATTAAATTTTATTCTTAATTTTGGTATACCACCGATATACCAGGTATACTATCAATATACCAAAATCTAGAATTAAATTGTATTATGGATGTTGATATACCATGTATACCGGTAGTATATCAAAATTCAGAATTAAAATGGTATACCAGCTGGTATATCAAATTTCAAAATGCATTTTATGTCTACTTTTTTGTATCAAATTTTTGTATTCAAATGTATAAGTCATAAATTTAATTAAATTTATTGTTTCTAATATTTCTCAATTAGTGTAAGATATAATCTAAACTCACAATAAGAATTCTTTTTTCTTTATTAGAAAAACATTATTATACATTAATTTATTTATATATAATATGTGTTATACATGTAGAGGACTGGCCAATTGAGATCCGAGGAGGAAATTAAATGGCTGAAGCATTGTTGTATAATAATTACACACATAAACTAGTGGATAAAATTTAAAGTTAGCGACCAGAAACTTGAGAAATGGAAGAAGTTGCATGAGAGTCGGCAGAAGCAGTAGAAGTAGTATCCCAGACAGGAATTACACTATTAACCACACGTCCCACTCTGGGCTGCACAGCATGCAGAAATCAGTATACAGAAGAGAGAGATCCTTAAGATTAAACAGGATTTTAAACAAAATGAGGGAAGACACTGAGTACATTTATGCAAGCAGTTAGCCCATTCTTCAATTTCTGTTTTCTCATCGACAAATGTGATGTAATCATCTTCGATTCTGCCTAAAGGTTTCAAGCTCAAGTTATATTTCAACAATTGTTTCATAGACTTTCAGTGCTCCAACAAGTACCAATACCATAACCATTCATGCTTCAGCTGCTAGAGAATCATTGAAAGTCACTGCCAAATGCTTCTCTCGCTGCACTGACTTTGTCTCTCAAGTACTAATGCTCCTTTAGCCCATCTTTTCTTCACCTAGATTCTTGATCCTAGTAAGATGGACTATTTCCAGTGTATAACCAACATTCTCAGGATCTTGGCCATTGCATAAAAAATCATCTATAGAAAGAAACTTTAGATTCAACGGAACTGGTTTTAAGATTCCCACTTTAAGAACATCAGCTGCACTTCTACAGACCTCCTTGTCGAGCCAATAGCAGTGGTTTCTGAGAGATCATGAAACTCGAGTCAAAGTTTACTTGATACGGGCACCCACCAGAGAATTCAGGAAGGGTAAAATGTATTTGACTTTGAAACTTCATAAAGTCAAATTAAGCAAAGAAAAAGAAAAGTTTCTGGTGATTCAAGAAGCATATTTTCTCTTCCTCTGGCCCTTGCCACCAGGGAATGAATGTGCACTGTACCGTGTAAGTTCACGAGGAATTACAGCTCCAGAAGATTTCAAGACATCAATGAACTCTGGAAATAATTTTTTGTTCTCCTCATTAATGAAAGCAATAGCTATACCCTCTTCTCCCATTCGAGATGCCCTCCCTATTTGATGGACATACTCCTTAACGGAATTGGGCATGTCAAACAATATTACTCATCGGCAATGGCTTTCTGGAGCAAATCATTATAACGCATAACGTGAGAGAAATCTATGAACATAGTAGAAGATTCATTGGCTCTCATTACTTCAATTTCAGCCTCATAGTAGGCTTCTCCCATATTACTTTGCCCATCCAATCTAAAGCTGATCCACAAATCGAATAGAAACATATTGCATCATTAATTTTTACTGCAAGAATCTATACTCGCTGAATTCAACAGATAAATAGATTTATGAAGGGAGAATCAGAAAAAATAAATAAATAAAAAATAACAACGATAGCAGCAGCAAGAAAAGGACATAAAATCAATATAACCTCTTGAGAAAGTCGAGGAATCCACCTTTGCCAGACCCTCGATCTGGAGATAAAATGCCCCCATTAGATTTTCTTCCATTTGAAAGCCTGCCGTTCATTCCATCTACGGAGATTATTTTGTAGTTATCCCCCCCAGACCTCAAAAGCTTCGCAATAGATGAGACCTTCTTACCCTGCCTTGTAGGCACAGAACACAGATCCCTGATTTCCGTAACCGGAGTCTTGTCACATGCATTTTCTTCTTCTTTCATTGCCATCTACATTCATAAACATTATATTTTAATTAGAGCAGTTTTTTTTCTTAAAAAAAATTGAATTAAGAATCTTAATTATCTAAGTAATTGAATTAAGAATCTTACATCATCCTCATCATCTTCTTCATGGTTGCAGCAGCAGGGGAGATGTTAACAAATTACCGATAAAATATACAGCAACAAGATTGCAGATCCAGCAACAGCAGCAAGGAGAAAGAAAGAAAGAAAGAAGAAGAAAAAAATCGTCGTCCACCAGCAGAAAGAAGAATGAAGAATAAGACAGAGAGATGAAGAATTTGTGTAGGATTAAAAGAGGGGTATTTTTAAAAATGAAAATTTAAAAAAAAGGTAAACTTAAAAGGAAATAAAAGATGGGGGTATTTTTAGTTTGGGTTTTTTTTTGGTTATTTTTGTAAAATTCCCATTAATAAATTGGAAAAAAATTAACTTGATTCCAAATTTGGCACCGACTTTTTAATTCTCAAATTGAAAATGCATTTTCACTAGTTTTTTTTTTTCTCTAGCTAAGCTAACATATAATATAACAAATACTTATAATTTTGAATTTATTTTTCCCACATAATAAAATAGAAAATTATTTAAATATTAAAAAAAATCAATGGTTGTATTTGGCAATTTGGGAGTTTGAGTACGAAGGAATATAACCAGAGTAAAGTGTAGAAGAAATGTTAGGTATAAATTGAAGTAACAATTATAAGAGGGGTGGTCCAAAATCCACGGCCAAGTATAAACGACAAAGCAGGATTAATAACGGTAGAGAGTGGGAGCGGATCTCTTAATGTGATGTTTGCAGTTTCACTTGCTGCCATTTGAACTGATCACATGCTTCCCCCGCCGCAACTTATTTTGTACTCGCATTTCTTTAATCTCATATTGTTTTTAAGCTAAACTAAACTGGGATAATTATTTTAATAATGTATTTTTAAAAAATAATTATAAAAATTAAGTATGTCAGAAAAGTATTTATAGAATTGAATTTTTTTTTTAAAATCACTGTCATTTATAGCGATTTCAAATGTGAGATCCACGATAAAAATCTGATATTTTTTTTTGAAATCGTTGTACTGTGTAGCGATTTCAGATGTGTTAAATTCTGTCCCATTTTATTATTAAATTAATAAAAAATATTAATATTTAGTGTCAGCTATTAATTATAGTTCAGTTGACATGTGTTTCTTGTGAATTTATAGATGGTTATGAGTTCAATTCATAGAATAATATCTTTAATAAAAAAAATATGATAGGTAGTAGGATTTTAACTAATATCTTTCTTGATTTTTGAATTTATTTTTTCCATTGCAACTAATATATTACAACTAATATGTATAATTTGATATTATTATTAATATTTAATAATATAAAAAATATACTAAAATAAATAAATAAATAAATGTTGATAGTGAAAATTGAACTCATAACCACCTATAAATTCACAAGAAATGCATATCAACTATCCTATAATTAATAGTTGATACTAAATGTCAATATTTTTTATTAATTTAATAATAAAATAGGATAAAATTTAATACATTTAAAATCGTTACATAATACAACAATTTCAATCTGAAATCGTTATACTTTATAAAAATTTCAGAATAAAATATTAAATTTTTATCATAAATTTCATATATGAAATCGCTACAGATGACAATAATTTAAAAAAAAATTTAATTCTGTAAATAATTTCTGTATACTTTATTTTTATAATTAATTTTTAAACACACGTTATTGAAAAAATTGTGCCAACTAAACCCCCCTTGCAATAAAATTTAGTTTAATTGAATAGACAACTTCCCAAGAAAATATTTTTCCATTGTCCACAAGTAATCTTTGGTTTGCATTGCCGTGTGGGAGTAGCCCATGCTTCCTTTTATGTAGAGCTGCAGTGCTTGTCCCCTATAATAATATTTTAGCACAATATTCAATAATAATAACAAACTCAGTATCGTTATTAAATGCAATATTAAACAGTCTCCTGCCTAAGATCCATCGACGGATTTGTATAAAACAATAAAATAATAGCGATCAGAAAGAGTGAATTGACTTGGTCAAAACCATTTCTGATGAAAAGTGAGCAATGAACTCAGAGAAAGAAAGGAGAAGATCCCATTCCAACCATGTCCTCCAAAAACATCAAACAATCACCTTTCTCTTTAGTTTTCAAAAGCTAAAATTAAAAAAGCAGCAAACCCAGTAAGATCATACCAAAGAAAATGGTTTATCTAAACTAAAACTAACCCCATTAGCCCACAAGTGGCCAGTCACATCCTAAATCAAAAGCCTAAAACTTTGGTCAAGTCACCAATAGATTGGCATAGCAGAAGAAGTTGACATTCTTTGCTGCTGCTGTTGCTCCATGTTAAGCTCTCTTAGACTCAAATAAGGTATATCCAGATCACCTTTTGTAGCAGGCGTCAGAGTTCCGGCGATAGGTCCCGACGCAGGGCGGCTGGTGGTTCTGTAATTAGGAGTAGTTGACCCACTCCTGCTGTCGGTTATATACACAGGACCTGAAATTGAAGCCCTGAAAGCTCTTGCTCTAGCTCTATGCACATCTTCATCCCCAAATTGGTCATCATGACCAAGGGTATGAACCCATTCCATTTGAAGAACAAGAATGCTTTTTTCCACCACCGTTTCTTCTTGTTCTTGTTCTTGTGGGATCTTCTACTTGAATCGTCCTTCGAAATTGGCTTTTGGAGCTTGAAATGCAAAGAATCTATAGCCCTTGTTGTATCTTTCTTGTGCCTTCTTGCTTCCTCCAAGAACTGTCATCAACAGAGACAAACATAAGACGAATCAGTCTCAAAAACTACAGAGAATTAAAACGAGAGAAAGAGGTTGTGTATAGATAGTACCTGAAAGTAGTCGATTTGTGGGTCGAAGCCATAATCGCTGAAATGGTGAGGCTCTGGCATGGGGAAAATAGGAGATTTGTTGGCCATTTGTTTTTGTTTGTAATTTATAAGAGAGTGGAGTAGCAAGAAAGAGGGAAAAGTAGGATTTTTTTGGGGGAGAAAGATAGGCTTTAAGGGGCTCAAGATATGGGAATGGCCGTTGGGTAATAGAGAGCCCTACTCAACCTCCTGCTATTCGTATGTTTTTTAATTTTTATGCATATACCTTTTATACTTCCAATAAGTATATGAGCATGACATCTCATTCCGATGCACTTTATGTCAATGTTAGATTATTAATTAGCGCCTACTTCTTACTCTATCCCACATGCTTCGGATCATACACGTGCCATCCTGTTTGCTTCAACTTTTCTTAAATTAACTTTACTTTTATATTTCTAAAACGGTAAAAATGTAAATCAATTTCTAAAATGGGGTAAAAAATATAATTTAAATTTTTAAATTTAATTTTATGTAACGTTACTTTTAATATTTTAGAATTTGAACAATTTAGCATCTGAAATAATAGATGACACTCAAAAATTTAATATATATCACTCAAAAATTAGATACATATTATTTTAAAAGTCAAATTAGTCAAATTTTTAAACTTAAAAAGATAACAATATTATACCAAATAAAATTTTAAAATTTAAAATATCCTTTTATCAAATATTAAAAATTAAATTGCACTCTCAGCCTTTTTAAAAATTTTAATTGAATTTTTAATTTAGACTCGTGTCTTGTAACAACAAAATATTACACTCCATAATGGCATATCCTTATAAATTGTACTTTTACATCTTTTCCATCGGAAATTCAAATGCCCTGTCCTGTATATAATGTAACTGTACATGTAGCTTTGAATTTTGTCAACTAAATCATAACTATGGGGCTGTTAGATCAGCAGATTAGCGTATGTGTCATTAATTAGCCATGTCGCTTTATGTGTTGTCGGTCGGTGCATAGAGGGCTAGCCAGCAGTAGTACTCACAATAGTTTTATAAAGGAGGGCTAACTAAAGCCAGCTGAAATTAATTTCTGAATCTCATTTAATAATAATGTCGTACACGATCCTTAACCAGGAGATTATTCGGTAATATGATTATTAAGTATGGTTTATAGGCTCAAATTGACTGTTTATAATCATTTAAACACACGGGCCTTCCCTTGAGAAGCGATGTATGATTTGCAATAGATGAGAAGAACATGAGGACGGAATCAAACTTTCACGTGCATGCCATGCCAATGAATATAAAATCCCCTGGGTTTCTCGTGACCCAACTGACTTCTTCGTTTTACTTATTTGTTTTCTTTTTACATGAAGAGGACTTTAATTTTACATTTCTTTTTTAATATACAAAAAATAAATAATATTTTTATAAGACTTAATTTTATGCAGCAATTAAAGTTTGATATCGAGAGAAGTTCCAAGTTTGCTTTGGTCTCACACTAAGCAAATATATTTTTCTTTTTATCAATTTGTGGATCAAGTTATGGATCATCATGTTTATGTATTGAATTATAAATTGAGCCAATAATATCATCTAAATTATGCCTATGCAACTGTTTATGATTGGATGAATAAGACATTATCGTGTAAACAATATAAGAAAAATACAATTAATAATGAAAAATTATTATTATTATTATTATTATTATTATTATTATTATTATTATTATTATTATTATTATTATTATTATCTAGCCTTGATATTCCCTCAACCCAATGCCTAATTGCAAGCAAAAGTCCAGGCTCATTTCAGTCAACATGTTCGATTGATCCGATTGGATTGACGTGACAATTTGATGCGTCAATCTAAAGGCATAGCTTCCACGTATCTATCTGACGTCAACCACCTAATCCGTATGCCACAATAAGCTACTATCCTAGGTACTCAAAAGCCTAATAATTCTATTATCATGGGTATGCTATAAATAACTCATAACTCTCAAAACCAGGTACACGTGGTCTTCATACCTTTTCTCTCTAAATTATCTCTCTCTCTCTAAGTTTTACTGATTTAAGTTTCGGAGTGCTAATACTTGATAAATCTTCTTGCTGGTTTATTCAGTCTTACTAATCCGATCAGATCGCTCTCCCATCCGATCTCCCTCGTTTCTGACATTTCAAGGTTTATCAATTATCTAGCAATAAATTGTTAACTAAATTTATGAACAAATACATTAAAAAAATCTAAATGAAAAATTTTCATGAAGAGTGGGCTAAGGCATTTAAGCCCAGAATAACGGCAAAAAGCCTAAAAAAGAGATTGTCGTCTCCAATGACAGAGCTTGTCTCATTCTTAAGTCCAGCCAGTGGCCTAACAAAGCCCAACTTAAACATATTCTTCTTTATCTTTTGCCCCAGTGCTTCTTTTTTCCCTCGTAACCAATTAATTAATTTTAATAAATTAATGAAATTCTTTCAACATATGCGGCATGAAACTATTATTTACAGCATATATTTTCATATTATTTCAATAATTAAATTATTTTTAATGAATTTTTTTTTATTTCATACACAGATTTTTCTTTTCTATTCATTATATTTTCATAATTTTTGGGTTTAGAGATTATTTATTTCATTATTTTTATTATTAAATTATTTTTAAAAAGTATTATTTATTTACAATGCCCTAAGTCAATATTAAGAACTAAATTGCCTATTTTGTCAAAATTTAAGAACATTTTTACATCATTAATTAAAAACAAATAAATTAAATTTCCTCGTCTTGTCTATTAAAGATTGGTTCCAAAGTGGGAATCACATGCTAATACAGTTAAAAATCTATTAATCAGAATTTCAATTCTATCATTTTCTCCCATAATGCATTATTGAAAAAAAAAATCGTTACAAAGTATTAATCCGTCTTTTGATTTTTTTTTGTTGGAATGATAAATTGCAAAGTCACATCATTCTTGGAATAAGGATAAAATATTTACTGTGAAAAAATTGAAGGAGAAGATTGATTTTTAATCAATTAATTAATATATGAAAATGATGCGGCAAGTTAAAAGGTTTAATGCTTTAAGTTTGTTATTCATTCTTTCTAAATTTCTAAGGAACCGAATCAATGCGAAAAGAGCGAAAACGACAAAAAGGAGAAGAAAATGTATTCTGTAGGTCAAAGCATAATTTAGCAGAGAATAAAATATTTATGAGATCTGCTCGCAGGGAAAAACACCACACGCAAGATAGACCCAAGCAGCCTTAAGGGGCATGGCATAGACTCCCAATTATACCCCTTGCTAAAGTTTAAGCTCGTGTAATGAAAATATTTAGGTTAAGGTCTGGTTTAATCCCTAATATTTAGCAAAAGGATAATATAGTATTTAAAATTTTATTTAGTATAATATTATTTTTAAAATTTAAATATCGAAATAATTTAATTTTTAAAAAATTAATTTAATTTTTGAACGATACGTATTAAATTTTTAAGCATCAGCTATTATTTCAAAAAAAATTATTTAAATTTTAAAATATTAAAGATAACGTTGCAACAAATAAAATTTTTGAAATTATATTGTCCTTTTTTTTAAATATTAGGAATTGATTTGTACTTTTAGCCAAATATTTACTGTAAACAACCTTTAAGACACTATTACTAACACTCCATTAAAAATATAAAAAAATTATTTTAATATATGAAATATGATGGTAAAAGTTTTTTTTCTTAATTAAAAATTAAGGATTTGAATTTTAAATGTTGATCATCTATAAATACGTATGAGTAAATTTGTTATCCTTTTTGTGGGTATGTTCGGTACAAACCTAAATTATTAAATCTAAAAAATTTGAGATACATATAATTACAAAAAAAAAAACGTAAAATATTTTAAGTTAAATTACTTTTAATGATATTTATAATTGTAATTATTTATTAAGGGAAGAAAAAAAGTGAAATATCTAAAAATTTATTTGGGAAAATTGAAGTGGAACTTCTTAATAATTGAGGAGTAGCTTCACCTAATGAGGTCAACCTACGGAAACTAAGTAGAAGTCAAGGAAAAAGGTTGAGCATGTTTCCAACTGCTTTTCTAGCAGTTGAAATTTGTAAAGTGAATTAAGAAAAGAGTGAGAACAACCCTTACAATTATTTATTTTATTCTAAGTTTAATTTTATAATTTCATTCAAACGTCTAAGTAAATTTATTTTTGTATTCCACAAGTAAAAATTAACCAATTAAACAAGCTAAAATCCATTAAAAAAATATATATTAATGTTAATATCCAAAACTCCAAAACAGGGGCAGTGTGAGAAAAAGCAAAACAAAAAGCCGGAAGTAAAAAGACTTATTAAGGACATTTAAGACATTTCATGCAATCCCGCGTCAACCATGGTGTGCTTTAACATTATTACTACTATCAGCAGCAAGTTTAGCGACTTAGCAGAGCAACTGTGACCGTGTGAAACCTAACCCACCATTCCAAGAACTTTCCTTCTATATTCCTCTTCCTCCATTCTCTCTACAAAAACCCCTCACTTCCCCCACTTTCTTCTCGTCCAAACATTCCCCTCTCTCTCCCTCTCTCTTTCTCTCCCTACAATGGATTCTGACTCTCGAGGTTTTAACAATAAGGATGCTAGCAAAAGCTACGCTTTAAGCGGTAGAATTATGCTAAGTGCGATAGTTGTCCTCTTCTTTGTAGTCATTATGATGGTCTGCCTCCACCTTTACGCTCGCTGGTACCTTCTCAATGCTCGCCGCCGCCAAATTCGCCGTCGTCGGAGCCGGGCAAATCTCGTCTTCTACGTGGACCCTTCCAATCCCAACGCTGTTCGTGTCACCGCTCCCTCTCGCGGCCTCGACTCCGCCGTTCTAAACTCGCTTCCGGTTTTCACATATTCGGCAAATACGCATCCGGATTCGATTGAGTGCGCCGTTTGCTTATGTGAATTTGAGGAGAATGAAAAGGGTCGGATCTTGCCGAAATGCAACCATAGCTTTCATATCGAGTGTATTGACATGTGGTTCCATTCTCACTCTACCTGCCCTCTCTGCCGCTCCCCCGTTGAGCCCCTACCCGAAAACACGGCCCGAGTAGATGCACCGGCGGAGGTTAATGGAATTGTTAGTGGTAGTTCCGGCCAGTGTTTCACTTGTCAGCATGAGGAAGACCAAGTCGGTGCTTCTACGTCGTCGTTTGGAGGCAGGAGGAAACCGGCGGAGCTAATTAGTGTCACGATTGAAATACCGAGAAGGCATAATAATTTCGAGGACGAGTCAGCGACTGAGTCACCAGCGTATAGATCGCCTATGGCTCGAATGTTGTCATTCAGAAGGATTCTGAGCAGAGACAGAAGAGGAAATGTATCACCTTCAACAGGAATCGCGGGAGCGAGCTTCGGTGGCGGGTCGGTTGCTGAGTCAGACATGGAAAGAGGTGAGGGTCAGCGAACTCAAGAGAAAATCGGTAGTGACTCAGCTGTGTAAGTAAACTGACACGTGGCAGTAATCTTATAGGGCTTTGAAGAGGCAGAAACATTCAGACAGTGCCAGGTGTATCTGCTCTCGAGGTGATATTGTAGAGAGAAATTATTGGGTGAGGGCAATTTTGTATAGGCTTAGCTGCCGCTGGGTCCCTTTACGAGTCGTCGGCCGCCTACGGTCGCCGAGTTTGACTTCGAGCAGTACATAATTATGATATTTCAGATTTTTTTTTGTTGAATTATTTTCACATTTCATTAATTTATTTTTGTAATATGGTGGACATATAAGATATTAACTAAAATATGTTGTATTTGATGCTGAATACTTATAAATAATTGCCTTTTTTTATTACAATACAATTAATTATTATTTTTTTTTACCAATATTCAAGTAATATTAAATTTTGTGCATGTATAATGCAATATTAATTGAATTAGTTAGTTATTGTCAAATCACTACAAAAAAAAAGGTCAATATATAGATAACAATGATCTTACCTTCTCCATCATTTCTCAAACACGGAACTAATTATTTTTTATAATAAAAAATATATTAATTAAGAAATATAATAAAATTTTACAAAAATCTATAAGCACAAATTTATCTTATTATTCCAAATAATTCTCGCCGTTTACACGTACATGTGGTTGCGAGGCTCCAAAAAATAGAATAAAAATTCAAATGAGATGATAAAATATATGTGAGAGATTTTTGTTTGATGTTGCGAAGACGATGTTATGATATGATAAAAGACAATTATTGATTAGATTAAGAAAAAATAATAACTTTTTTTCTGGTTCACATGCAGAAAAGATCGGTTGGTTGTAGCCTTATAATTAGATCTCAAGTGATTCAATTGTCTTTTGTTTGTTTTTCTTTAATTATCACTCACAATACAAATACAAATGTACAATCTATAATTATAGTTTTGTCTCCAAATTAAATTATTAATCCACCTTTAGCTTTCTTATTTCTAACTTTCACATTTGGACTCTCTTACTTTATAATAAAATTATTTATTCAATAGCTTCAGTTTCAATTTTCCTATAATAAACATATTAAGGCAATGATTGACAATTGTTTTTTTTTTTAGTTTTAATAGAGATGAAAGGATAATAGGAATTATTGACTTTACTGTCGAAATATCTCGATGGAAACGATTTACTAGCATAATTAATGATAAATTAAATTGATTTTTATTTACAATTTAATTTTTATAATTTGTAGGCAGAAAATAAATATATAATAGAATTTCAAAGGTGAATTAGCAAAACAATTCGGAAAAAAAATTTAGCAAAACAAGAAAAATCTAAATAATATGAGAGGGCGAGATTGTTAATAGAGGGTAGGTGTCTGTTTGAACTCCAACAACGCGGCATCTCAATTCTCTTTCTATGTTAAGTGTTACCCCACACGGTTTTATAATTGCTTGCTTTCTTGTTTTGTACAACGCTGCGACTAAAAATGTCACAAAAAAACCCTACGTGTGAATTTTCAGTGCAGATTGCTATGGATAAGTTAATTCAGTGAGTAGGACATTTTACACGTAATTCTTAATGACTAACTCTTCATTTTCCATGTAATTGTCCAAATATTAATGACTAAATGGTCATCTCATAGGTACTCCAATTATCTTCTTCCAAACTTAATTGGTTACTTTCTCATCATGTTTCCTCCTTTGACAAATCACTAATGCTCTTTAGATACGGTGAAGATTTATGCAATCAGAATGCAATATTTTCAAGCGGAAAATAATCTGTCCACATTATGAATTGAGATACACATTGTTTAAAAAAGTTCCATCAAATTGACATCTTAGCTATGTCATAAGGACAAATGTCAAATAATGGTATATTATACAAGTAAACATGACAATTAACTGTTACATAAACAATCATCGCATCAGCCTTCCGTTCCGATTAAGAGGCCACGGTCTTGAGGTATCTAAATTTTCATTACATTGATGAGAACAAGATGATTCTACACTTGCTAATCAGTTTGATGTTATTTCAAGGTCTCTTCAACTATATCCTAATAAGTTATAAAATGTTACAGATCCAAACTAACCATTGTCAGCAATCTAGATGTACAAACAATTGGATAATCACATTATCGCACAAAATGTTCAAAGCAGCACAGAACACCAGTTGAATTGCTCCGGCAGTTAAAGTTGAAAGATTAACCTGCCTATGACGTCTTTCCCTGTGTATAATCCAAGTTTACTGGTTCAACACATCGAGAATTCGAGGTCTACGTCTCCTCTTCCCCTCAGGAGTGCACTTTGTGCCACCAACCTTACTGACCACAGAAAACTTACAGTCCTTTTGCGATGGCAACAATGTTACTCCACATTGTGAAGATGAATTGACAAGGGGGGATGTTCATTTGGCGAACTTGTCTCCTAAACCTTTACTGTGTTCTTTCTTTATTGGAGATTTAACTCTCTTTTTTGATAATCGAAATTGCATTCCATCCCATCTCTTCTCATGATTGAGAAGCTGAACACGAAAAGGATTTGTGGCTGTATAACAGATGGAGTCACCATCTAATCCACTCCTCTCCACATTGACATCTCCATTGTTCACCTGGAAAATTGCATAATCAATTGGCAACCTCTAACTGTTCGTAAAAGCAAATATATACCTACAAAAGATTTCATCATTGAAATGCTCTAATTATAGTTTAAATAAATTTCTGGAACATAATGATGTTAAACTAAAGAATTTAAACTAAGTTTAAGTTAACCTATTTAAGGGTCAGTATCTGGTGCAATGGCCAAAATCTTGTATTTACTTCCAAAAGATTGAATGCTTACACAAGGATTATATGCTTCCACCAACATTCCAAAATGTAACTATCTCTTTTCAAAGCATCCTATTCTACTTTAAACTAACCAGTCACACTTGGTAAGTCTTACTTGAGAAAGGAATTACCAGCTGAAGAAGGGCCGAAAATGTCCGAGCCACATCATGCTTCTCTTGGCCCTTCACAACATCAGCAAAGGACATGGTATTTGCACTATCTGCTTCAAGAGATAATTTTTCAACAATTCTTTCACCATAGGCATGAATATCAAATGGTGGGCGTGAATCCTACAAAAAAAAAAAAATCATAATAATAATTTCATTTAAAGGTGGAATAAAAATGTGCAACATGAAGCGAGGGAATAAAAGCAATGGGATTTACTTGCTCTTCCAAGTTGTGCTCAATTTTTTGCTTCCACGATGAAACCCTAGCAGCCAATTCAGTCTGGTTCTCTGTTTCAGCTATATTAGCAAGTAAAGCATCCTGAACATTGTAGCGACCAAAAAAACCACAAACCTCTGAGATGAAATTAGGATATCTTTATTGAAATCAAATCTAATTGGTTTACAGTCCTAGTCAAATGTCAGAGAGATTTATGCTTACTAGGTGAGTACGACAAAGATCTTCTAGGCTTGCTTGGGTATTCAGATCATCATGCCCAAAAGCATCATTAGTGTCAAATTGAGAAGAGCTACCATCAAACTGTGAAAGAACAGGCAGTAAATATCTCAGAGATGCCCACAATGCAACTTAAATACAGACTTTAACAGAATGACAAAACATCGAAGATCTAACCTTTTCATGTTGAGGAGGTAAATCTTCATCCATATACAAACTTTCTGGTATCTCATCAGGCATACCAAAATCTGGAACTTCATTATCACATCCATTATCTTCACTGTCATCCTCAGCATTACGAAAGGGTCACTGTTGTAATAACTTCCTCCATTACAAAGGGATTCCCTTAGCTGCACCAAGCGTATCAGGAATTACACAAACACCAAAAGAAAAGTTCAGCTTAGAAAACGTTTCAAGCAAGTCGGTACCTTCTCATATAAAGGAGGAGCATGAGAGTTCCCCATCTTTTTGGATTTCTGACATCGTTCCTCCCATATTTCTATGAGCTCTGGACTGATAGTACCACACATCTTTGCAAGTGGAAATAGAGTGGTTATAGAAGTCTTCTTAGCAGAATTCACTCCATTCTTTCTGTTAGGTTTTACTGCTTTTTAAGAAAAATCCAAGATAACTGAACATTAGGTGCATAAAGAAATTAAAAAGTTAAATGAACACAGATAAGCATTTTGTTTAACCACCTTTTCTAAATGGTTTCACTTTTAAGTTCCCTGGTTCATGGGGATTCAGAGGCTTCCATGGATCACTGTCATCATCATCATCACCAGAATCTTCAAAGTTCCTAGGTTCTGAATATCCATCATCCATATCGAATCCACAATTAGTGTCTCCAAAAGTGTCATTGGCAGGATTATCAGGCTTCAATTTACACTTATTAGCTTCAAAACTACAACCAGCAATAGGAGTTTGGCTGAGATTCACATCCTGGTTCTTTCGAAGAGATGATTTACATGCAGTTCCCCCTGAACGCCTTGCAGGGGACATAAAGCTCTTTCGGGTTGAGCTGCCCCTGTAAGTACTGTTTTGTCCATTTCCAATATCATCTCCCTTTAAGTATTCATTCACTGCTACAGCATCACATGGGTCAAGGAGAATAAAATCCCTGTAGATATCATTTGAGGCTAACTGCAACCATGTGAGAAATTGAGAAATATTTTTAGATCAGGAAGCTAGAGTACAGCAATATACTAAAAAATGGATGCACTTGATATACCAGGTATGACTCTAATTCTCCACCATCACCAGTGCTATCCAAGCAATCAACTTCAAGGACAACAAGATTTGCTGGAGGTTTCACAAAGTGATAGAAAGAAGCATCTTTGCTGGTTGAAGCGTCTATGCAATTCCTGGCTTCCACTGTGATATAATGAATATTAAAACTGGTATTTGAGTAGCACCCCAGGAAAACAGATTTGTAGGACAGAAGCCTACCTGGAATATCATCCAAGACCCAAAATTGATCATTCTCTTCGTTAGAAAATGCATTAAGATCATTTTGCTCAGGCTGGGCTGATGAGCTCCCAGATTGCTCCTCTTGCCTGTTAATAATGTGCAAATCAATAAAAAGTCCACCTACTTTGTAGGCATAATGGCACAAAAAATATCATTAAGGTGGCATGTGGTCAATATTAAGCAGAATGATTAACAGTTCAGTTGACACATAGCAAGTCCAATACCCATTTTCATCTTTATTTGCCTTATAAGTTGGGAAAACATGAGGAATCAAACCCAAGACCAAGTTGGGACACAAAAAACTAAATCATGTCTAAAGGTAACAGAGTATATCCTATTCCTAACAACGTACTTGGAAATGTGCATATACATCATTTATTAACAATAATTTTTATCACAATATATTCAAAATCATAATTATGAGCAAGCACAAAAAGTTGGAAAAAGAAATGCATCTGAATGGGGCAACCGCCAATTTATGAACAAAAATTACAAAGATTCGACTTCCCAAATTGCTTCACAATTATTTTTAATTTTCATGAAAAAAGACATAAACTTTCAAGTGACCGATTGAGCAAGACTCAATAAATTTACACTGCTGAAAGAGAAATTGCATCATTAATCGAAAATGGAGCTTCTAACCATTAAAGCCAAACAAAAATTCCATTGAAAAGAAAAGGAAACAAACAAACAGACCTCTGTTGAGAAAGGAAGTCTAAAGCATGCAAAACCAAGTTGTACAAATACTCCACCTTTCTGCTATACACCTGAACCGAACCTTGAAGCAGCAAAGCAGCTACATTTTCCACAGTAAATGGATATTCTTCAATACCAAAACAAGGTACAGGGAAAAAAATACAACTTTTAAGTATAAAAGAGCAATTAAACCCTAACCTTCAGCAAAATTAACGGAGATGTTAGAGGAATCGTCTTCGACGCCAGTAATTTCACCGGAGCATAT